>CM060889.1:38267857-39541785 GCA_030762935.1 Hymenopus coronatus | reverse complement strand
GATCCACCAATTTTGGAAAGTCTTCCTCAAGTGATGTGTTGTGGAGCATCGTCATGAAGAAACCACATCTTCCTCCTTATCTTCAACGGAATGTTTTCCACAGGTTAGGCAGTCGTACTTCAAAAACTGCGGATACCAGTCAAGCACAGTGAAGGACGCATGGTCCAGTAAAATGATATCCAACCATGCCGGCCCAAACGTTGTATAGTTCTTGGGTTCCCCACTGCCCAGGTGTGTACGTTGTGTAGGTTCGAACCCATTTCGGGTGCAACAGGCTTCCTCCGTCACCAAAATCTGAATTTTATATAAGCTGAAGATGCAACCACAAGAAAATGCATCACGTGGTTGAAAGTCATTTGGTGACAAACATTGTATTCCATGGATGTGATATGGACACAACAACAATCCTTTAAAAGTTATAAATACAGTTCAGATAATTTCTCAAGGTGATTGTTGCACTCGATTACGACAACTCAGAGTTACACTAGGTACCCGTATCACGGATCCGCTGTACTTGGCTCGATCCTGTAAGGAGGAAATCTTCCAGCATAAAGCAGATCTAAAAATAAGTACTTTTAGAAAAATGTTCATGTTTGCGTGTGTATCTGTGTATGAACATGTGGGTGTGTGTGTTTGTGTGAGTGTGGGAGGGGGCAGGATTGCTCAAAAAATGAAACGTTCGTTAAATACCAAACCCATCTACCCTTTACATGGAATATTTTTCAAAATCTGACTTTCTCAAAATGGCTCTAACGATTTTGATAAATATAAATGTTTAAATATTTTCATGTCATTTATATTTTGAATTTTCTGGAAGTAACCTCTGAAGAGCTCTTCACTGAATGACTTTTGTGTAACTGGTAAACTGCAAGAGGTGGACAAATAGTTACTACACATAAAATATAGATCTCGCTAAACACACAATTTATATTTTTGAAGAGTTAACTGTTTATAAGATATTCCTTGTTATTGGTATCAATTTTAAGCCGCTTAAACTTTTCTCAAACGGGAAGTTATCTTTCGTTCCATACCTCTTTTGTTTTGCTAGCCACGCAAAGACTACCGAATTTCAATTGTTTCATATAGCGATAGCTTTTAAAAGATTTGACTATCGCGTTAGCCCAATTTCTCTTCTACTTACCAAAAAAAGCAAGCAATAGGACAAATTTTACTGATGTTTATCTAGATAAGTATAAGGTAATTAATCCAGGTCGCGTAGAGCGCATTATCCGTCCGGGAGGGGATCGGGGCGCTAAGCACGTCCCATCTTCCTGTACTGCACCCTATCCATGACGCCTGTAATGGGCAGTGATAAGGGATGCAGTGGTCGGGCGGTAAACCTTGCCTCGAATTCGGGCTGTTGTGCCACGGAGCTTTTTAGGTAAATTCATAATATTTTGTAAGAATAGTTAGTTTGAAGACCGGGCAAAGAAAGTTATGGGAATGAAACGCAAGATATTTTTGTCTATCACTTACGGCTTACCATTTATGCAGCAGTCATAGAAATGAAGAGGGCTGCAGACGCTATTCCCAGCAGTATCTCTACATTTCATTTTAAATAAAGTGTTTGAGCATTTGTGAGAAAATTAACATTTTCGAAAATGTTCCATGCAAAAGGTAGTTGGAAGTTGGTGGGATTTTCCTAAAATCTTCGTGTCCCATCCTCTGGCAGATACTGATCATAAATATCAAATTTTTGAGTTATACCGTTCAGAGACAGAAATATACACATGGACCTTTGTCTAAAAAACCCTTTTTAGATTCACCTCAAAACATTTATTTCCCTTGAATTTTTAGTGAAATAGTACATGTACGCAGGTTCTAGAAAAAAACTCCCACTTGAGAAAAGTATAAGAATAATAGCAAATTCAAACCAATAACATAAAATATCTCGTAAATGGTTCACGTCAACAAAAGTATGTATCTGACAAAAATTGTGTGATTTAACGAAATGCACCATTTTGTGTAGTAAGGTGTTTATCTTCTGCAGTTTACAAGTTGTACAAGGTACTCAAAATGAAGAGCACTTCACAAGTAATTCCTAGAACATTCTAATATACCTTTAACTTGTGAGAAAAAATGGAATATTTAGTATTTTAGTCAAAATATTTAGAGGCATGTTTGAAAAAAAAAAAAAAGCGCAACGAAACATTTTGTATATAACGGGTGGTTTAGATTTGCGGGATTTTTTTTTTTTAATCTTCCTGATGCATTCTTGGAAGACGATCTAGCGAGGTGACACTACGGTAACGTGTTTTACTCGTTTTCGGGAGGTCATTCCACCATTTCCTGATCCTATCATATCATTATGATCTGTTTTAGAGTTGAGCACCAGGTGATGCTATTTGGCGGATTACGGCTGGATGACCGCTGCGCACTATGAAAGTTTAATCCTGGAGTCGTCGGTACCGTTCGATCGGAACCCGCCTTCGGGGTTTTTATGCTTTGGCACCTTCGAGAGACTACCGATGACTCAGGGCAGCACATGAGTGGCACCGGGCGGAATCGGAGGTATTTCGTTTGCAACAGCAAGGGGCCCTGTCGATGCTTGGACCGTCTTCATCCGTATCTGATCGCCCTTCAGGTCACTCTTCTCATTCCTCTCTTCCTTCCTGGGACATGAGACAGAAGGGGCCCTCAGTGCCTGCGTGTGCCACTCTGTTCCAGTGCCTGAGAACCTCGTGTTTGTATAATAATCTTATGCCTTGGAATACTGTGAAAAATACTCAGTTTAGTATTTAACTTTATTTGTTTTTGAGTTAGATGTTCATAGATATACATACATCGGTCTTATTTTGTTTTCTCCACTTCTCGACTTGCAATCCATCCAAGATTTTTATGTCGAGATTTCGCTGGAAGCACAAGTTTTAGAAAAAAATCCATCTATATGTGTGTGTGTGTGTGTGTGTGTCCGTGAGTCCATTAGCGGTGTAACTCAAAAACGAGAAGTCGGTTAAATATCAAACTTGATATTTAAGTTCAGCATCTTCCAAAGATGCGACATGAAGATTTTCAACAAAATGCCTCTAACCTAAAGTACGATTTAAATTTTCTCAAAAATGATTGGAATGAGTATGATTAAAATACTCTATATTAAATACATTTAAATAGCAAATAAAAGATTTAACCCGAATTTCTTGCGAATAGACTTTGGAATTGCTCCTATTCTGAACGTTGTTCATAACTGGTAAGCCGTATGAGATAGACAAAAAAATCTGACGTGTACCATTCACATGGCTTTCTCTATATCCCTGCAACAAATTGTTCTTAAAGAGGTTATACTCCTATTTATTTTATGCTAATCAGAAAAAATGAGCAGAAATAGTTTTATTACTTGCTTCCTTGTGTGTAGAAGCGAAATAAGGGACTACCATAGGTTAAAGTGATAGTCAAAAGCTGGTTGCTATGTCAATGAAGTTCCTTTGTTTATATGGATAGGAGTTGACAAGTTCCTGTATGAGAAAAGTATAAGTTTTTCATAGCAGAAACCAAAAATAAGGAATGTCCCAAAAACGACGAATTCCACGAAAAAATGTATATAACATAAATTGTGAGCTTTAACGTGCTCTACATTTTTTGTGGAGTAGGTTTCTGTCCATCTCTTACGGTTTAGTAGTTATTCAAAATTCAGTAAAATTCATCCAGAATAAACTGCTCTTCAGAGGCTATTCCCAGAAAATTCAAGATATACATTTTATTTCTCAGGTAAATGTCTTTAATATACGAAATTTAAATCTAAATCGTTAAAGCCATTTTTGAGAAAATCAAAGTTTTCGAAAAAAGTTCCATGCAAAGGATAGTTGGGAGTGGGGGGATTTTTCTCAAAATCTTCGTGTTGCATCCCTGGAAGATACTAAACTTAAATAACAAGTTAGGTATTTTATCGACTTTTCGTTATTGAGGTATCGTATTCACAGACACACGGACACTTATGTAATTTCAAGGTTAAAGGACGTTGAAGTAAAAAACAAGCAAACAAAACCAGGTAATGCCTGTTTGAAAAAGGGACGAAGTATAGTTGCGCTGCTAAGGTATAGAAATGAAATGACCTTAGAGGTGGAAAACCAACAAAATACATTTGGAATATGTTTAAAATGTCTAAGCTATCAAATAAATCGGCTTGTTATACACCTGTCTATGTCTACTCTTTACATAAAATGTCCAGTTATTACCAAACAATGGTGAATGGTCATTTAGGAGTTACTGCTTTAAACATTGATATCGATTTGCTGCACACGACTGTACTATAAGGTAAATGTTTAGCTTGTGCGACCATCATCTACACAGTGAAACGAAATGCGCTTGCTGACTGCAGGTAAAGCAGCGATTATATGGCGAAGCTTAGTTCCAGTCATTACCTCCTAATCGCGAGGATTCGAAACCCTAAACAATTAAACCAAGGGTATTCTGAAAGTTTAAGCCCAGGCGATTCGCTCGAAAACAAATGAATCCCCTGGTTGCTATGGCTACTGGCCGCGTCTGTGTTCACAGAGATCGCCAACAGTCGATGAAAGATTACAGCTTCATTCAAATAGTCCAACAGTCCATGTTCTGCGCGCATTAAAGCTACCGATAGCATCATATCCTAAAGGATACGTTTCCAAAGCGCAGACTCAAGAAGCGCTCAAACATATCATATTTTCATTTCATCTATCTCGCTTTTGTGCTCGCAAGTGATGAATACTCGCAAACTCGTCGTTTATCTTTGCAACTTACATATTATTAACAATTGGCAGCTTTGTGCTAAATTTATATAGTCTCTTTGAGTCCAAAACTTAAAGAATTTAGTTTCCTACTGATAGGTACCACGTGCGCACCGTTTCTTGGGCGCTTGTATTACTGGAGAGCAAGGACAGGGGTGGAGGAGAGAACCCGCCCGCCTGCCTTTCCGCAGTGTTGTCAACAAAAGACTTCTTTCTGTGAGGTCTGATCAGCCATTATGGTGAATAGGTTATCTAACTCAGCGCGAAACTGAATTATTAAACGAAACACAGCACACGTATATGTGCGTCAACTCTGGGATCTACAGGCAGAATAAAACCTTAGCATTGAAGTTACTATACGTCAAGGTGTATGGCTTCACATGACAATGTGGCTGCCTTATTCTTGTTCCAAATTTGCTCGAATCTTCCGGGTGACCAAGTAACCGTGCGCGCATAATACCACCCCGTTACAGTACTTTATACAGAAATCTCTTGAATGCGCAATTAAATACGCGTTAAAAATTAACTGTAACATTTATTGATTTCCTAAATTAAGGAGAATTTTCACCCTTTTATAACATACAAAGGAGTCTTAGGCTTCCATAAAACCTGCATAGCTTTTGGTTGAAGTTCCAATAAATGCAAGGAAAATGAAGGGCACAATTAAAGGAAAAACTACGTTGCTCTAGAATGTAATTTTTTCTGCAGAAATTTTACAATGGTGACCGACACCGAGATTTTACAATGTATACGTTTATATTTGGTTTCATTTTATAGATTTTATCTCCTTTCAGTTTTTATGAAAGGTGACCAACATTTTTAGAATTAAAAAATATTGAATTTATTAGACAAGGTTTGTAATATTCTGAAGCGTAGAGTGTATAAAGCAAAATTATTTTCTAGAACAGTTGTCTAAAGTAAACAAATAAATAAAATCGCTGTAAGAAATCAAAGTATGATATTTTAATTTCTCTATACGCACTATGTACATAGTGTATAGAGAAGGTATTGCACTCCACCCAAAAATTCGATACCGAGATTTCACCGGAAATATATGTTTTAGGGTCCCCAATATCCAAAAAAAAACATTTTCACAAAAAGGTCCGTGTGTGTGTGTGTGTGTGTCCGTGTGTCAGTGTGTCCGTGTGTCTGTGAACATAATAACTCAAAAACGAAAAGTCGGTAAAATACCAAACTTGATATTTAAGTTTAATATGTTCCAGGGATGCGACGCGAAGATTTCAGAAAAATCCCCCCACCCCAAACTACCCTTTACATGGAACTTTTTTCGAACATTTTGATTTTCTCAAAAATGATTAAAATTTCGTATATTAAAAATATTTACCTGACAAATAAAATGTATATCTTCAATTTTCTGGGAATAGCCTCTGAAGAGTAGTTTATTCTGGATGAATTTTGCTGAAATTTGAATAGCTGCTAAACCGTTAGAGATGGACAAAAACTTACTGCACAAAAAATGTAGAGCTCGTTAAAACACACAAACTATGTTATATACATTTTTTTCGTGAGTTCGTGGTTTTTGAGACACTCCTTATTTTTGTTTCTGCTATGAAAAGTTTGTACTTTTCTCATACAGGAACTTTTCAACTCCTATCCATATAAACAAAGGAACTTCATTGACATAGCAACCAGCTTTTGACTATCATTTTAACGTATGGTAGTCCCTTATTTCGCTTCTACTTACAAGGAAGCAAGTAATAAGACTATTTCTGCTAATTTTTTCTGATTAGCATAAAGTAAATAGAAGTATAAGCTTTTTAAGAATAATTTGTTGCAGGGATATAGAGAAAGTCATGTGAATGGTACACATCAGATTTTTAATAATAGTACATTCATTTCAAAAACGGCAAAGGCAGAGATAGTTGAAATGTGTTTTTGAAAAGGAAAAGTACTAAAAATTAAAGTTTTTGTTAGTTTACCAATCCTAGTGTAGTTTTAATAACAGCGACATTGAGCAAAAAATAATTACTTTTGATTGTCATTCTAAATAGATTTTATCTCCTCGTAAAGTATGGTTTAGTGATTGGTAACTTTTTCAATGACCGGTTCAGCAACTTTCTGCATTACTTCCAATATTTTTTATTCCAGCCAAAAGATCTATGCGGATATTTCATGGAAAACACACGTTTTGTAAAAAATTAAGATATACGTACGTTTCATTTGTCTTGAAAATGTTTTAAATATTGGTATTTGAATCACAGTCGTTAGAAAAATTCAAAAACTTTGAAAAATGTTCTATGTAAAGGGAAGTTTGCAACGGGGAGATTCTTTTACGGCACGTAAAAGAACCTCAAGCCTGATAAAGAAGAATGTGAGCCAAATTAAGTGGTCTTTGCTACCTAAGTAGAATGGGACGCTGAGAACCACAGTAGTTAAAGAGCGTCCATAAATAAAAAAAAAAGTACTGCATACTCGCAGAAGTACACATTTTTTCATTACATATTTTTGTTTTAACTTTTTGTGAAGTTTCCGATATATTCCCAATTTCTCGTTTCCGAGATATTTTAAATTTCTGAAATGGGTAATATTGTGTTGTTTTTTTTATTTCTTTTTAAACTATTCAAGTAGCGGAAGAATAATATTCGCACCCAAAATTTCGATAGCGATTTTATAGGAAATGTAGGTTTTTAGACCTCCAGAATCCGAAAAGGCATATTTAGAAAATGTTTCATGTCTATATATCCATGTGAACAGCACAATTGAAAAACGAAAAGTTGATCAAATACTTGATATTTAAGTTCCAAACATACTGCTCAAAGATTATAAAAAATACCCCCAAAGTTTCGATTTTCTCAATAGAGATCTATCGGTTTTGAATAAAATGCCATATGTTTCAAGTGTTTTCATGACTACTGAAATGTATATTTTGAATTTGCTGTTAATAGCTTCTGAAGTCATTTTCACTATGGATAAGTTTAGCATAAGTGCTAAACTGTAAAAGATAGGCAATATATTTTACACATAACAATATAAATCTTGTTTTAAGCGCACAATTTATGACAGATTCTCATTTTTGTGGATTTAACCTTTGCAAGATATTGATTGTTAGTAGCTTAAATTTTTCAATACTTTTATTTTTCTCAATTGGAAACTGTCATCTTTTGGTAAAGAGAATGCAATTTCAAAGAAAGCATATAGTGACCAGCTCTTAAAAATATTTTACTATTACATAACAGCTCTAAGGTGTTTTCTTTTTTTATCTACAAGGGAATGTGTGATAAAACATGTACGTAAATGTTTATTTTAATTATAGTGAAGCAGGTAGAAGAAAAAGCTTTAAGAATAATTTTGAAGAGCGAGTAAAGAATGCCGTTATAATGTAAGACATTTTATTTTTTAAAATATTTTCGTAAATTTACACATTTTGAGCTTTTTTTTTTTTTAACATTTTAATTTTTTTTAAATTCTGTTGTAGTGCTGGAGTTAGTGAGCTTAAAAGCCACGTTTGGTATTTACCAGGCATCTCAATTTGAATTATGGTATTTACAGTCACAAAGGTAAACACTCATCCCTATTAAATATTTTTTTCTGACTCTTACTGGTGAAACCTAGATACGGAATTTTTGGGTGGAATACAATATTTTCACTACCATTGTAGATACGAAGCAGAGAAAGCAAAAATGTGGAAAACAATGTTTTCGTGGTGTATGTTCACATTTGCAGTAGAAAAAAATGGTGTAGCAAATGTAATCGGCAGCTTGTCCCTAGATGCCAATTCGCCACTGACGCTCAGCTGGCTGCCTATGCTGCAGGCGCAAAGCTACCTGCCCCTCAGTTCTCAGTACAGTGTTTGTGGTTTGTATTGAAAAGTGACAGTGCGTAAAGACATACATTAACCCACAAAGTCCCGTCACAGAGTTCGATCCATGCAACACCGGCACAATACACGAAATTAAAATCCCCTTCCTACATAACAAAGTGAGCATAGCGGCATATCTTGCTATGTTTAGTAGGGATGAACATGCCTATAGGTTGTTACTCCTCTACCTTTCTTCCTCGTGCCTCGGATAGGATTAATAAAGTGAAAAATATCAGGTGTGTTTCATTCATGTGACTTTCTCCACCGTCTAAGATTCCCCACCTTCTCTACTACGTAGAAGTAAGGCATTCAACCCAAAAATTCGATACCCTGATTTCACCGAAAAACAATTTTTAGAGTTCCTAAATAATAATTAAAAATATTTTTTTAGAAAAAATTTCGAGTACGTGTGTGAAACGGGGGAGGGAGAGAGATAGAGAATGAGAAAGAGAGAGTACAACTCAAAAAGTAAAAGTCAGTAAAATACTTCTATGTATCTTCCATTCCAAACTATCCTTAAATGGAAAACTTTTCAAATTTTCGATTTTCTTAAATTCAGCCTTAACTCTTTTGATTAAAATACTATACATTACAAATATTTATAACACAAATAAAATCTTCGATTCCTAGTTTTGAAAAATAGAAATGTTTATTTATACTTAAAGAAAGGTATTCATACAAATTAAAAGTCTGATCTGTTCCATTCACATGACTTGCTCTGTTTCGCAAATAAACTGTCCACCAGAAGATTATTGTTTTAGCTACATAATGCTAAACATTACTGAAGATGGTTTTATCATTTAGTTGCTTATAAGTAGAAGGGAAATAAAAGAATACACTAGGCTTAAGCCACGTAAGATTTTTCAAAAACTGTTGCTATGTGATTGTCATTGATATCCGGTATTCTTTCTATGGCCGGGAGTAAAACAAAAGCTGTGCATCGTCTTCGTCTTCAGGGTAAACTGATGACTTGAAACTAGAAACCGGATTCGCGTATTTATAGTTCCAAAGATTTATAGTATCAAGTAATTAGTTTACATCTTCGAAACGTTGAGGTCAATCCATGTACTTACCTGTCTAGAAGCCCGAGAACATTTAGAGTTAATACAACATCAGGAAAACTTCAGCCTTTACTTTATAAATAGTCTTATTACTTGCTTATTGTAAGAAGGGAAAGCGATAGTCAACTCTTTTAAAACCTTCGCTATGTGAAACAATTATACTCGGTTCTCATTTGCTTACCGGGAGTAAATCAAAAGAGATGAAACGAAAGTTTACTTCCTGCTTGAGAAAAGTTTAAGTAGTTTAAAATTGAAACACGAAACGGCGAGTATCTTGGAAATGGTTAACTCTACAAAAAATTATATGACATAAATTGTGTATTTAAATGAGATCTACATTTTAGTGTAGTAAGGTTTTGTCTATATCTTAGATTTACGATGTATAATATAGATAACCAGAATGGAGAGGTTTTTAGAGGTTATTCCCTCTTTTGTCAAAAATGATTTTAGACATATGGTATTTTAATCAAAATTGGTAGAGACAGTTTTTATATAATACAATATTCGGAAAATGGCCTCGTAAAAATATTTGGGGAAAGGATTGTTTTTTTGTAGTTCTTCGTATCGCATTCTTGGTAGATTCTGAACTTAAATACCAAGTTTGGTATATTTCCGACTTTTCATTTTTGAGCTATGCTACCCACACACACACACACACACACACACGGATATTTTTATAAAGATACTTTTGGAAGGGTCAGGGGTCTGATGTAATCTCGATACCAAAATTTTGGATAGAATACAATACCTTCTCTATCTACTCAGTACATTGTAAATATGTAATAGAGAAAGTACGAAAAAATAATGTTTCACCATTTTTTTCATATTTCACAGATACACTGACATAATTATTGTAGGTGTACACCACATGTGATATAGTATATACAGACCACTTCGAAAATGTGCTAATGGGTACAGTAAAATAGAGGAAACGTGCAGGTAGATTAAGTTGTCAACACTGAAGAATGAAAAATCAGCAGCATGAACAGTAATGGATCAGAAAAACACTATCGATAAACGTATTTTGCGGAACGCTCGCTCTTTGCAGGATCAGGGAAGTGAATCAAATAACACTGACCACCATACTGCTGTACCTTAAAACGTTCATTGTTTCGTATTAACACAATGCACGTAGCATCCTGAAAAAGAATACAAGACCATCATACCTTATCAGGTTGTAGCACCCGCAGTAATGGATACCAGTTACTGGGTTACGGTGGAAAAATGTAACCGAATACTTAACCATAGGTACATGTGTGGTCACAAAATCTGCAATAATCTGCTTGTAGACACACTACACAGCTAATAGCAGATATCTCGGAAACAGTTGATGCCAGAAAAAAGGCATAGGTACAGTTGTAATGTGCATTAAAGGGATCTACACTTTTGAACAGTAGATTTTTGTCTTATCTCATGGTTTGCTGCATATACAAAGCTCTTCGGAATAAACAGAATTTCACATAAAATTTGCAGAAAATTCAAGATATGCATATTATTTGTCATGAAAATCGTAGATCTAATTGAAAATAAAAATAAAAAAATAAAAAATTTTCCGTGTTAAAGATAGCGTTGGATGGGGATTTTCTTTCACAACTGTTTGTCACATCTTTTGAAGCGGACGCGCACGCACGCATGCATTCATATTTCTTTTTCTTTTTTTTTTTTCTTCTTTTTATTCAGTGCAGTGAAATTCGATATAGAATTTTTGGATGAAATGTACACTTCATCTACCTATATACATTCTGTCATGTTTACTTTATCTATACTTACGTGGTAGAGAAAGTAAAATGGCAAAAAGTATTGACAAATTCATACCAAATAACTGATATCGTGGAAAATATTATTTGTAATAATTTGTGTTCAATAATTTTGCGTAGTAAGTTTCGTCTACGAACAAGGTCACGCCATTGTAACATGTGCAAATCACATTCGGGAGGTCCCGGGCTCAACTCCCGGCGACCACCCACTTAGCCCATGGATTTTTCATGATTTTCCCGGATCGTTAGTAAAAGCTGGAATGGTGTTTCACCTACCATGATTTTCTTTCCATATTTTTCCTTCATTCCAGCCCCTCTCATCTTTCAGGTTGGGTTCCAGGTTCGTGGTGTATGGCAGTGTGGGCATATGGCGAGGATGCATGCTTAATGGAAAGATGATTCACATTGATACTGGTTGTCTGGCAGGTCAACGGGTTGCTTGCACGCCCTCTCTTGCGGCCCGGCAGTGAGAAAAGTGATCGGACTTATCAATATCAGGGACTTCTGCGCGTCTCTGGTGGCTGTCTGCCTGCGGTCTGTGGCTTTCTGTGGTTCTTTCATATTCTTTCATCCCATCTTCCTGGAGTGTATTAGCCACAATAGATCTGCATAGGTTGCAGTGAGAAGGGTCTTCCCCTTCGCTGTCTACCTTTTAACTGTTTTTCACTTTTTGTCTATTCCTTATCAATGACCCATTTTACAAAATTGCCTACAATTCTTTCAGAATGAAGAGGACTTAATGGGTTATACTCAGAAAATTTAAATGCAACTACTGTCTGTATGCTAGATCTTTTTTCTGTTATTGTCCATGATGTGGAACCATATGTAAAAGTAGGTACATCCATAACTTTATAAAAGTCCTTTCTTGTTTTCCTTACTAGAAATTTTCCAATTGTTCCACAGATAGCTTGAAATATTTAAACGGGTCTTTGTCATACTTAAAACTAAAATCCCAGATAGTGGAAGTGGGATATTTTTCTAAAACGTTCTCATTTATTATTTATGAGCTGAACCAATTGTTCTCTTTAAAGGCCATAATATATATTTTTAATTGTTTCATTTATATAGTCCCCTTTAACATCTAGGTCATGTCGCGGGCTTGCACTTGAAACAACTCAATGTCTGTAGGTTTAAGTAATGTTATATTTTCCTCAAGCACACACACACATTCACATACATACTTTCAGACTCTGTGGGAGGAAGGGAATAATTCTGGCTAAAGAAAAATTCCCCGCCCCAGCCTGGGACCTCCGGATGAGAAGTCAGTTCACTGGTCACTCCACCACGGAGGCAGTCTGCCATAATATTTATGTTCTATATAGATACAGTTAAACTATAGAGTATTGCGTTTTGGCATAAACTATAAATTTTGTGGATTTTCTCCTGTTTCCTCTGTGAGTACCGGTCAACAGCATATATTAGAGTATTTTAACTCCAAACTGCTATATGAAAATTATTCCCAATAAATATGACGAGCGAAATGAGGTTTTTATACACTTATAGATCCTTAAAATGAATCATTTTCATAGAAAAAAATTGTTTAATAATTATTTGTATTATCATATATTATTCTTAAAAATATTACGTTAATAGTTCTGCATATTATGAGAAATTTTAATGCAATTGAAATAAAAACTGAGACGGGTAGAACATTTTGAAAACGTGAAGATGTAGTTTTGGACACAAATGTAAGAAACAAATATACTGTAAGAACACATGTAAACGTTACGTGTGAATAACCACAAGTTCCAAGAACCACTTGCTACTGATTTTCGAGTTTTGATCGATTGCGATAAACAATTGACGCCTTTAAAGAACACATATACGTTACTCCGAAGTCCAAACATCACAAGGCTGTTAATCTAGAATTTGTCCCATCTTAGGTCACTGTGGACGTGAACACAATGAATGCTTATAAACGATGTTTACTTTAGATTTGTGAATAGTATTAACCAAAAACGGTGAGCTGCACACAACGCTGTAATCTGCTGATAAGCCGTCTGCTTGAATGCGCAAGGTGATGTTTGTTTAGTTGGGTGCACAGTTATTAGGTAGCACGGTATCCCATTTTTAGAGCTGACTTTCCTCCCAAGATGAGCTTTATGACGCTTTGGGCCCCGGCTCTCCTTATCACATTTCTACTTGAGTGCCCTTCCACACCTTAACTTGTGCGTGGAGCAAGGTGAAATAGGGTCCCTCCTTTCTTACGGCAGGGCTACTCAACCTGCACCCTTACAAGTGTATCTTGCATTGCAAAGAAAAACTGAAAGCCTATCTACTTATTGTTAATGAAGATAACCCTTCATTAAATATTTCTTTCAGGTATAAGAAGAATGCAAAAGAATGATTATACAGTTTTAAAAAGCGGACCGTGACTTGCCACTTTAAAAGTCTGCAAATATTAAAAAAATCGAACAAAGAAAATAATATATCAGAAATGATTAACGCCTTGAAAAATGATCGTATTTATTCCGCTTCGTGAAATTAACCATTAACCTCCTTTTACACTGTCAACGTTTTGTCAAATCCAATGCTATACAGACTTTCCAAGAGTTTCCAAAACTTCAGAAGTGTTCTTGTCAAACTTTTAAAATCTTGGAAGAAAACAGGATCATCCCCTAAACAGTAAAACATGTGTGAATGATTTATGACTTTAAGTAATGGAATGCGAGTATTTAAAAGTACGTAACAAATTTTTAACATGGCTGAAAGGTGTATTAAACAAAAATGGTTACCTGGGCAAGGGCTGTTGTATGCGAGTTAATAAGGTTTTAGTTTAACGAAACTTCATGCAAAGTGTCCTGCATCACCACTTTTTCAAATACATTTATTCTTTTAAAACTTTCTCTCCTTACCATTCCACGATTCACCAATTATCACAAGATACGCAATCCATCCTCCACGGTTTTAAGCACAGGTAGTGTACTGCTGCCTCGACATTGCCCAGGCTTTTGATAAAGTCTGGCATTGCGGTCCCCATCTTAAGCTATCTCATATTCAACTTCTTCCTTATCTTATCCCTACCCTCAGCAGGTTCATCAAGAACCGCTCCTTTGTGGTTCGCATTGGTGCCTCACGATCTCCAAAACGACTGATCCGGGTTTGGTGTTCCCCAGGAATCCATTCTGGCATCTTTTCTCTTTACCATTTATATGTTTGATCTGCCAAACTTATACCCAACATGTATAGCTATGTATGCTGATAACACCGCACCTTTTATTCGCATTCCGAACTCGATTCTACTGCCACTCTTAAACTATATTTTTCTCTGAATCAGCTCTCTCACAGGCTCGCCAAATAGCTCATCGCCTCAATGCCCATAAAACAAATGCTAAACACTTCTCTCTTCGACTTTGCCATAATCATACTGTTTTGCTACAATAGGCTGAACGTATTTCCTGACTACCCTTATCGACTCTGGTGAAGTAACTCGGAATGCTACTTGGCACTTGCGGTGGGCTTATACGTTAGGTGCCATATGCGGTGGCCTTATTGTTGTGGCGTATTCTGCTAATCACCAGGTGCTGCGTTCTAGGCTTCGTGCCCAGATTGGTGACTTTGGCGGTGCTCTAAGACTCATTCCACTATCAATGAGTAGACGCACGTACCTGTTGATGTGAATCCACTATCGATGATATGCCTCGGGGTTGCTCCGAATGAGTTCAGTTTGGCAAAAAGACAATGTATGAATACGTAATACATGCGTATTATATTTTATCCAATGATGTGTAATATTTTTTCAACATTTGACAATTTTTCTTGTAAACTCTTGAACTGAAAAATAAGTTTGATCATGTACAAGGGGCTTTAAGCCTGTTTCTGAATTCTTCTGATATATAGAACTGATGTCAGTCTATTAAAGTTAATTATTTTTATGATAGTCAAACCAGTGTATCTTAATGCATTTATTCTATCTACAATGTTAAATATATTTAAGTACGACCTAATTGTTCACTTCAAGTGAGAAAATTATGTTTCAATGTCTGGTTAATTGTTTCCCACTTTCTATTAAATCTATTTCAATATTAATGTAATCTATCGGTCTATAGATTACATTAATTACATTAATATTGTTTTAATAATACCCTAAATAATTAAAAGATATTTATCTGTTCAATTGTTTCATTATAAATGGCAATTTTTCACTTCTTAAAGTGGTTCTTCCCCCAAAGGGCCATCACTTTCCTTTCTGATATGTTCAAATTATACTCTGTAACTGTTTCGTTTAACTTATAGACATCTATTTGTAAATTATTTACTGAGTAACTTAATATCACTTGTTCGTCCACATATAAAATAGTATATAAAATATTTCCATTTATCTTAAAGTTGGTTATTTTAGCCTGATATGTTTTAATGGCTTGGTAAAGATGTCAAAATAGTGCAGAAGATATAGGATATTCTTGTTAAACTTCTGTATTAGTTCAAAAAATTAATTCACATAAATATTGTGTGATTTAGCTAGACCTTACGTTTTACTGGTTATGCCAAAGTCTTTTAAGGGGACACAATATGAAAATGCTATCTTCTGTTATTTTAGCTCTAGATGAACTAAATTTGAATTTGCCACAAACCAATTGTAACATTCCGAAACATATTTCAATATTGACTTTTTATTTTCTCTATACCTACCACATAAATAGTGTATAGAGAAGGTATTGTATTACACCCAAAAATTCGATACCAAAATTTCATGGGAAATATATGTTTTGAGACCCCTGAATCCAAAATAAAGCATTTTTAGAAAAATGTCCATGTGTATGGGTGTCTATCTGTATGTCTGTGTATGTGTGTGTGTCTGTGGGCAGCAAAAGAGCGTTAAAAACCAAACTTGGTATTTAAGTTTGATATCTTCAAAGGATGCGATACGAAGATTTTGAAGAAAATCCCCCCAACCTAAACTACCCTTTATATAGAAAAAGTTTTGAAAATTTTGATTTTCTTAAAAATGACTGTAATGATTTTGATTAAATTCTCTTATATTTAAGATATTTACTTGCCAAATAAAATGTATATCTTGAATTTTCTGGGAATAACCTCTGAAGACTACTTCATTCTGGAAGAATTTTACGGAATTTTGCATAACGGCTAAACCGTAAGAGATGGACAAAAACTTACCACACAAAAAATGTAGAGTACATTAAAACATAATTTACATTATATACATTTTTTTCGTGGAGTTGATCCTTTTAGAGATATTCCTTGCTCTTGGTTTCAGCTTTGAGAAACTTGTGTCAACTGCTGTCCATACAAACAAAGGAACTTCAGTCACATAGCAACCAGCTTTTAACAGCAACTTTAACCTATGGTATTTATTTCGCTTCTACTTACAAGGAAGCAAGTAATAAGACTTATTTCTGCTAATTGTTTCTGGATTAGCATGAAGTAACTAGAAGCATAAGCTTCTTAACAATAATTTATTGCAGAGATGTAGAGAAAGTCATGTGAATGGAACAATCAGATTTTTATTTATTAGTGCATATTATTAAATTTTCAACTTGAAATAGACACAAGAATGCCCAAAAGTGTGGTGGGTTTAAAATTTGAAATTGCAAAAACAAGGGGCGATGATGTTTAAAGAGCTGCAAGTTTGCCTCATAGGGATATTCAGAAATGGCAGATTGCTCAATTCAAAGTGTTACTTGAAGGAGAATATAATATATTATTTTTTAATGGTGAAGACGAATTTGTGAATTTTTGGCAAAAAAAAAAAAAAATCTCTGGTTCTCACCTTGTTGGAACCCTTATTCAAAATCGCTGGGACCCATATTAAAAATATAACAAAAGAAATGTCCAAGTATAGGATAGTTCGGGATATGGCGCTTTTCCTGAAAACATTTGTGGCGCATTGGAAGATCTTAAATTTACATGCCCATTTAGATATTTAGCCAAGTCTTTTGTTTAAATTGTACTGTTAATATACACACACACGCGCGCGTATACACTTTTCACTAAATGACTTTTATCACGGGGACCTCAACGCGTGAGTTACCGGTGAAAACTTAATGTTGAATTTTTGGATGGAACACAAAGTTGTTCTATCTGTTCTACTCACGCACATGCACACGGATATGCACACACATATATTATAAGAATTGATTTCTTCTTTTAGAGGATTTACGTCGTGTTTTGCCCTTTGAAAATATTAAAGAAGTGTATGTACTTTATCTTGAGCTTATTCCTTGAAACTGAAACATTTGTGAAATGTGGAAATAAACCTGATGTGTTAATTCACGTGAGTTTCCAAACATCTCTGTCGCAAATTATTTTTAAAAAGCTTGTTATTCTATGCACTTCATACTAATCGAGGTAAACATTAACAGAAATGGTTTTATTCATAAAGAACAATAAAAACAAAGTGATACATTAGGCTAGAACAATGGTCATATCTTTTAAATTCTGGTTGCCATGAGGTTGAAAGATGCTTCTTTGAAAGGCCACTTGACAAATTCCCTATGAGAAAAGTTTAAGTATTTAAAACTGAAACCAATCAAAGATAATGTATCGGCAATGGTCAACTCCACTAAAAAAAAGATATATGACAGATTGTGTTATTCAACGAAATATAATTTTTGTATAATAAGTTTTTGTCCATCTCTTACAGTTTACCAGCTATGCAAAATTCATCCAGAATAAAGAGGTCTTCAGAGGCTATTATGCGAAAATGAAAGATATACATTTTATTTGTCTAGTAAATATCTTTAACACATGGTATTTTAATCAAAATCGTTTGAGGCATTTTTTGAGAAAATCAAAATTATAGGTATTTCTCCCATATAAAAGGCAATTTGTAGTGGGGAATTTTTATCAAATTCTTGGTGTCGCTTCCTTGAAAGATACTAAACTTAAATGCCAAGTTTGGTATTTTACCGACTTTTCGTTTTTGAGTTAGCGTGTTCAAATCACGTGGGCACCCTGACACATAACATATGAAAACAAGGACGCAGGGGACACACACATAAATACACAGAGATCATTTTCTAAAAATTATTTTTTGGATACAGGAAACCCTAAAATATGTATTTCCAGTGAAATATCGATATCGAAGTTTTGAGTGGAGTGCAATACCTGCTCTATAACTTCTCTTCTCTTTGCTATGTGGGGAAAGTGAAAATGGAGAAATATTTTTAAAAATTATATTGTTTCATAATCAAATAATATGATGAAGAGGAGAAGTCGGAAAAGCAAAATAAGAAGAAAAAATAGTGTTTCAAAACTTTAAGAAAATGTATCGTAATACGTATTTTTTTTCCCACTCAGCGTATTTGAACTACTAATTAAACGTAAGGCGCAAACTTATTAACAGTCACGCCCAAGTTTAAACTTCTAAATTTATTTTTCTCTATTTTCATTTTTTTAATTATACCTATTAATTTTATTTAATACAATTGTAGCAGCAACAAGAATTATAGTTGCTATAATCGAATTTATTAAACGTTCCTCATAAATATAAAAAGTTATCTTAAGTTATGATATCACTTGTTTTCTTGTAAACTTCTTCCATTTTTTCACATTAAAAATACTCCAGACGATGCAATTGTTTACTAATATATTTAAAATTGTGATTGCATCTCAAATAAACATTTAGGAAAACGAATATTAATTTGGTGAAAGACACCAGCTTTTGAAAAATAAAGAGTTTTGCGGAGTGAAAAAAGTAATGAATTTTTACAATAAGTAAAATCAAGTGCAAACAAATATATTATAAACATATTTTAATAGTTAAATGTAAATCTTGAAATCATATCTGTAAGTCATAAAACTGCATTACTGGAATATTTTAAAGAATTTAGGCAAAATAATAACCATATAGGCTAAAATTATTACTGTTATTGTGCAATAACAGGTTACAAATTTCAACAAGCATCTTGAATATTGTGAAAATCACATATTTCAAAGATGCATTGCTTTAAGCAGAGAAAGCATTTCCTTGCGTATGAAACATGAAACAGTTGGTGAAGTACAACTTTCTCTCGCTCGCCACTTTAATAGATTCTGAGAAGGTTGCTGGTTTGTGACGTTTTGACTCTCTGGCTGGACCATTGGGAGTGTTTATTGTTATAACATCCCTCGCACACACCTCTAATTTGTAATGAATCATAAATCACATGTGAGTAAATCATAAGCATATGATCGTAAATCACACGCGTGTATGTGTGAGTGTGCCCCACACAGCCCCCTTCCGCCCACCCACACGCATTGTTCATATGTATTATGAGGAACTGAGTGATATTGTTTTATTACGTGCAGATATCATGTACAGCAGAGCGGATTTATGGTCCCTAGCCCCCCTCCCCAATGGTCGGTTCTTCTCTCAATTGCTCGGCTCGCAAACGTTATATTATCGTTCCTATCCATTACTGTTGCAATTGCTCCCTAAGTCTTTCCATAAACTAATACTTTTTAAATATTAAGTGGCTGCATTCTAAATGTTTTGTAATGTTTCAATAACAAATCAGTGTAATAAATACTTTATAAATATCAAGTTATTGCTTCCAATCCTTTCTTACGTTTTCAACAATAAATACTCTTTAAATATTGAATGATTGCTCCCAATTCTTCCTTACATTTACAATAACAAAATAGTATATTAAATGCTATTTAAATATTGAGTGATTGCTTCCAATTCTTTCTTACGTTTCCAGTAACAAATCAGTATAATAAATACTCCTTAAATATAAATTCTTTCTTGCGTTTCTATACAGTATAATACATTAGTTTTTTTTTTTTTTTTTTTTTTTGATAATAGCAATTGCTTTAAATTTATTTTTTACATTTCCATTAACAAAAAACATATAAAATGCTTATTCATTATTAAATAATTTCTTATCAATTCTTTCTACATTTCCAATAACAAAAAGCATAAAAAAACAGTGTTTAAATATTCAAAATTCTTTCTTACGTTACCAGCAACATATGAATATAAAATACGTTTTAAGTATTGTGATTTACAGTAAAACGACTCCAAGTAGAAGAAAATAGTTTATCTATATCGGATTAAATAGCATAAGAGATATAGATAAAAGAAAATCTGAAATTATTAAATAATAATATGTTTTCTTGGATTATAAGCCATGGTCGAACAATAGCATTATTGAAATTTAACGCTTCTGAAATGTGACTTCTCACCCGAAGGTTCCACGCTCGATTCCCGTGGTAAGTCATCAATGAAAAGGTGCACAAGCAATTTTGATTAAAAGTAGAATTATACTTAAATGTTTTCAGGTTCTACTTTTTATCAAATAAAACATTTCATAAAGGTTAGTTTTTAAAAAGATTAGGAATAATAAAGTTGAAGATGCAATGGCTTGGGGAAGGGGAACTTTTCTTTAACCAAAATTATTCCCTATCCCCCACAGAGTCTGGTAATATGTATGTGAGAGTGAATTTGCGTATGTTTGAAGAAAGATCTTACAGTCAATGTGTTTCTAAAGCAAAGTCGTCGATTTGACTATATATGTAGATGTTAAAGGCGGCTACACAAATGAATGGTGTAATGGTTTCCATGCTGACTTCATATACCCAAGGTCGCGGGTTCAAAGCCGGCGGAGGACGATGGGTTTTTTCGGGTGTGAAAATCCTGAGCATGGCTTCCTTCGAAAGGGAAGTAAAGCCGTTGGTCCCGTGTCGTAGATTTAAGGCACGTAAAAGAACCTCAAGCCTGATAGAGAGGCCTCTGAGCAAAATTAAGCGGTCTTTCACGCCCAATTTAGAATGGGACGCTGAGAACCACAGTAGTTAGAGAGCGTCCATAAATAACACGACATTTATTTTGAAAGCATTTTTAAAAAGAGTTGTGTGAATCTTCGTGGTTTAATAAGGACTAGAAAAATATAATAGTTAAAAAAATACTAAGTGAGGCATTTACATGACCTTCTCGACTCACTCTTTTATAAAGTATGCTTACAGTACCTTCTTTTTCTACCAACTTCTTATTAATCCAGATGATCCTTTAATTACACATTTACACATTTTTGTTTGTAGGTATAAGGAATCAGCAGGTTAAAAGTCTTACTTTTACTTTGTCTATTACATCTAGTAAGCAGAACTCCTCTCAAAAACTTGGTACTGAGATTTCACATGAATGCACATTTTGGAACTCTGTTCTAGTTATAAGGAACTAAATAATGAGTAATAATCTAAAACTGGCATGAAGTAGAGAGAGAAAAATAGAGTTTTACGAATAATTTATTGAAGTATAGGTAAAAAAAAATGATAATGGAAAATCAGATTTTTTTCCATAAAATTTGTTCCTTGTTTCCAACCCACATTCACTGAAAAAATAATTAGGATTTCTCAGATGATTTCAATTGAATCAACGCAGCGTGTGAAGTCAGAAAAATCTCAATAGCTGCATGAAATGAATACAAAACAATGCAGCTAAATAGTCTCGTAGTTGACTTGAATAAAAGTACGTGAAAAGCACAAGGAAAAAGAGATGCTTGGTAACAAAAGATGCATCTTCGCAATGAAAGTGGTGAAAAGTAAAACCACACAATTTGCATGGCATCTGTACCTGAGAGAGAGGGAGAGAGAGAGAGAATAAAATGTACTTCTAGCTGTTCTATTTTCTGAGTTTAGGTGAGGAAACCGTTGCAGATGTCATCGTGCCTCTGGGCTATGGAGGGTTGCCATCTCATTCGTCTGGCTCATGCCCTGTGGAACAGAGTAGAGGTGTGGAAAAAGAGAACTGGCGAAAAAATAATAAAAAGGAAAAGGAATTGAAAACCATTACTGGCGTTGATGAAAGAAAAGTTTTTTCTCCTCCCCTTACACAACTTTTTAAAGTCTTTATTCTCAACCTGGCGTGTCTCACTCGCCTTTTTCTCAACCCGAGGTGTTTTTCCCCGCTGCTTCCACTCCGTTGGATTCGTGGATTTTCCTTCAGATCGCCACTTTGGGGTTCCTATTTTCCTTTTGTGTCATTCCACCATAAATTTGGATGCTCAGAGTGCAACGCATTAAAACGGTTACACTTCACGCAAAGCATTAAATTTACCACCTGGCCTTATGCAAAATGTATTATATTATATTCTTTGTAAAATGTAATTAATTATACAGCCAAACTTTCCCCCATTAAAAGAAAGTCGAGTGCAATAAAAGTAAAATGTCTTCTTATACCTGTGTTCCTAATAAATTTAAATTTTACTCTCTCCCATTCCATTGTTTGAATCACTCTTCCACTACTTTTCCTCTTTGTTCTTTGCATCAAACACACATACACCAACAAAAGCAGCAGCGAAGTCTTAACCAATGATGATCAGCAATTATCTGCTGTAAAAAACCTGGCTAGAAACCCGAGAAGATTTTGAATTAACACGTCGCCAGGAAAGCTTCAGTTCTTATTTTTATTTTCCATCAATTTTATTTTCTTTAGTATTAGTGTACAACGCACATAATAGAGAAAGTATTGTATTCCATGCCAAAATTCCATACCATTCCAAATCCATTCACAGGAAATAAATAGTTTTAGATCCAATATTAAAAAGATTTTTTAAATGGTCCGTGTGTATGTGTCTGTGTGTGTGTGTTTTTTTTTTTCGTCGGCGTAACTCAAAAACGAAAAGTCGGTTAATACAAAATTTGGTATTTAAGTTATGTATATTCCAAGGATGTGACACGATGATTTTCAGGAAAATCCCCCAACTCAAACTACCCTTTACTTGAACATTTTTTGAAATTTTCGATTTCCTAAAACTAGCTCTAACGATTTAAATAAAAGCCCTACACATTAAATACGTTTACTTAGTAAATAAATGTACAAGCTTAACTTTTTGGAAATAGCTGCTTAAGTCCTCTTACTGCTCAAAAATGTGTATCTCACTAAAACACATAGTAGAGCTAACTATTTCAGAAATATTTTCTGTTATTGGTTTCAATTTGGCAATATTTATGCTTTCCTCATACGGGAAATAGCCATTCGTTCCCTATCTCGTTTTTTAACACCTTGTCATGTAAAGAGAGCCGAATTGCAATTGTATAACAGTGCGACCAGCTTTGAAAGGATGTGACATCGCTTTATCTAGCTATTCCCTTATTTCCATTCTACTTCGAGGATGCAAGTAATATCATTATTTTATTTTAATGTTTATTTCGATTAGCGTGAAGAAGGTCATGGATTTTATTTGATAGATTATACATTTGAGAACATGTTCTCAGTTTTTCCTCTACCTCTAAATGCATAAAAGTACTCGTGTTATGTGTATGTTTATATTTGTTATTTTGCTATTTATTACATTGAAATTGTGAATTATTTCGAACACACTAAGTAAACCAAGAATTTACTGTTTTCAAGCAAATATGGTTCGAAATGCATCAAACATTCTACACTGAGTGCTTCTCCTTAATTTGGCACCATATAGACATACTGTACGACCGATTATTTAATCTGCAGGAAAGAGAGACAGAGAGAGAGAGGGAGGGAGAGAGTAGCTCGCTCCACTATCGGTTTTGGGTACCGAAGCGCACACATTTACGAACACACAAAGCAGTCAGCGGTACAAAGAGTGGGGAGGGGTTTATGGCGTAAACATTGCAAATCGCTTCTTTGCTTGGCCAGGAGTAGAACAAAAAACAAAAGCAAAAAAAGAAAAAAATGTACACTTACTGTCTCAGAAAAATATTAATACTTTACAATTGCAACCCATAAGAGGGACTACCTCGGAAACAGTTACCTCTACAACAGTAATGTATAGGACGTAAATTGCATGTTTTGTTAAGATCTACATTTTTTGTGCAGTAAGATTTTGTCTATCTCTTACGGTTTAGCAGTTCAGCAGTTTGGCAAAATGAAATTATTTATGGCCGCTCCTTTTCTGCTGCGCTTCTCAGCGTCCCATTCTATATTGGGTGCGAAAGACCGCTTAATTTTGCCCAGAGGTCTCTCTATCAGGCTTGAGGTTCTTTAACGTGCCATAAATCTTCGACACGGGACCAATGGCTTTACTTCTCTTCCGAAGGAAGCCGTGCTAAGAATTTTACGCCCGAAAAAACCCATCGTCTTCCGCCAAGTTTGAGCCCGCGACCTTGAGTATACGAAGTTAGCATGGTAACCATTACACCACGGAGGGTGATGAGATAAGTCAAGATATACATTTTATCTGGAATGTAAATACCTTTAATACACGACATTTTAATCAACATTTTTGAAGTTATTTTTGAGAAAATCAACATTTTCGAAAAATTTTCCATGTAAAGGGTATTGAGTTGGGGATTTTCTTTAAAATCTTCGTGACGCATTCTTGGAAGATACTACACTTAAATACCAAGTTTGGTATTTAACCGACTTTTCGTTTTTGAGCTATACTGTCCAGAGAAACACACATACGATATACACAAAAACACACAAGGACATGTTTCTAAAAACTATTTCTTTCTTTTGGAATCAGGGGTCTCAAATCATATATGTCCGGTGAAATCTCGGTATCGAATTTTTGGATGGAATACAATACCTTCTCTGTACATTATGTGCATTGTACATCGTGCTAGAGGAAATAAAATATAAAACAAACATAGATCGACCGGGTAGCTGACCAATAACCGAAATGTTTAAATAAAAAAAAATTAAAAGGTAAACGAATTTATATCAATCAAAATTAGTATTTTTAGTATTATTAAAATTGTAAAATGGATTCATACGTGTGCTGAACCTTTATGGTTTCCCAAATATAACAGCGATTATTCATTGTTGATTTTCTCTCATTGTTACAATAATCCATTGTTAGTGATGAGTTTTCTGCAAAATAATAGATATTTACCAAATAAACTATTGCAGATGATGAGTTTGAGCACTGCAGCGCCATAGTTTGTCCGTAAAAACAACTAAATGAAAAACAAGTGACGCGAACAATGGGTCTGATTTATTGTTACCTTGCAGCTCGCTCCCCTTCAAGGGCTGTCGAAAGTCAGTTGCAGATTTATGATTACGGATAGAGAAGGCATGATATACTGGTGCTTCACTATGTTGCCAATAAATTACCAAGTCGATAAATTTTACTCTGGGATATGATAATGGGGACATGATGACGCTTATTTTTGAATTGAAATATGTAGTTTGGAGTAAATCAAGCAGGGAAAAAATATATTTTAGTCATCAGAAGAATGTCGTCGCTGAAAACAAAGTTCTAAGGACTGCAATGCGTCGCAATGTTTGGCATCAAGATAGTATATAGTGCAAGGAACAACATTCCGTTGGTTCTGTGCTCCTATGTGTAAAGAAACAGTAATACAATTCTCCGAATGTATGATAATACTGCTAAGACTAAACCTCTAGACTTCGAATTGGGGTCATGTTCTCACCCTTCCATTAATCTTAAAATTTTACCAGTTAGATAAAGTGTTTTTATAAGTATCAAATTATTAAAGCTATTACTCATATACCTAGTGCGTACCATACATAGATATATTTTCGCCTTCTCTAACACATGTGTACAAAGCATATATTAGGTTTAGAAGGTATTGTATTGCAACCACCAATTCAAGGTGACATTTTCGAAAATATATGCGTTATCCCATGAATCCAAAATAGCATTTTTTTAAAAATCTCCATGATGTGTGTGTGTGTGTGTGTGTGTGTGTGTATGTGCTTCTGTAGACAGCATTACCAAAAAGGCCAAACTTGGTATTTAAGTTTAATATTTCCCAAGAATGCGACAAGAAGGTTTTCAAGACAATCTACCTATGCATTGTTACATTTTATAAAATGTGTCTTTTTTAAAAAATGGCTCTAACAATTGTGACTAAAATGTCATATAGGAAAGATATTTACATGAAAAATAAAATTTATATCTTGAATTTTCAGGGAATAGCTTATGAAGATCTCTTCATTCTGGATTAATTTGCGTAACAGGTAAACCGTAAGAAATATAAATAAACTTGCTGCACCAAGAAAAATGTATATCTCGTTAGAACATACAATTTATGTCATAGACAATTTTTTGTACAGTTAACAGTTTCCGAGATATTTCTTGTTATTGGTTTCAGTTTTAAACTATTTAAATTTTTCTCAAAGGGAAATCATCTTTCTTTTCATCTTTCTCTCGCCCTCTCTTTTGTTTTACTTCTACAATTGCATGGAGAATCGAACTTCAATTGTTCACATAAAGGCCAGCTTTAAAAAGATAGCCTAGTGTATCCACTTATTTTCCTGCTGCTTAGAAGGAAGCAAGTAATAAGAATATTTCTTCGAATGTTTATCTCGATTATCAGAGTGTAGATAAAAGAATACTTTTTAAGAATATTTTATTTGCAGAACACCTAGAGAAAGTCATGTAATAGGAAAACATCAGCTATTCAAAAGACAGGATGGGGCATCTGACGAATTTTAAATCAATTCGTAAACTATGTGCTTGATCACAAATACCTATATTATAGTCGTATTTCAATGTACACAATGGCATCCAGTTTCAGATGATATGGTTAATTGAATATTTCTTTTTTGTCATAGGTTGGTTAAAGAGTTGTCGGTTGTGGTTACGGTCTAACAATGCACTACTTGCAGTAATTGCGTTGAGCCTATACCAGGGGGTATTCATTCAGTAGAAACGTATATCATAACATATCTAGCTTTGAGCTAGACATAGAGATGTGCGCAGTTCAGCTAAACATAAATCAAGTAAACTTTGCAATAATAGCTCTATATCGGTCCCCACTAGGTAACTATGAGTTATTCAAAAAACAGTTAGATGATTCCTTAAAGTTTATATTGAAACCGAAACGAGAAATGATAATTTGTGGTGACATAAATATTGATTATCTTATACCTAGTCTCCGAAAGGACCAACTCAATTCTATATTTTTTACATACATGTCACACACAGTACATTTTCCTACAAGAATTCAGGGTAGCTCCTCTTCAGCAATAGATAACATATTCATTAATATAGATAGAATTAAAACTTCAATAACCTTACCATTTGCAAATGGCCTTTCAGATCATGAGGCACAAATACTTCTCATTAAAGAGATAAACTTAAAGTTAAAACCAATCTATAAATATTGTAGAACACGAAAAGTAGATGAAAGCTCCCTCACATTGTTTAAGTATGCCCTTCAACAAGAATCATGGACTGAAATCTATGAAATAAACGGACTAAATGACAAGTTCAATCATTTCCTACAACATTTCAACTCTCATTTTGTAGCATCCTTTCCAGTCAAATATTGTAAAATATATAATCAGAAGGAAAATAACACCTGGATTACAACAGGCATTAAAATTTCTTGCAAACATAAGCGAAAATTATACCAAGAATTGAAACATAATAAGTCCCTATACTTAGAATGTCACTACAAAAATTACTGTAAAATTCTAAGAGAAACAATAAAACTGCTAAAATATTGCATTTTAATAAAGAGATATCCAATTCTAATAATAAAATAAAAATTATCTGGAATATAATAAAAAGGGAAACAGGTAAGAGCTCTCAAGAAAGCCCTCAATTGCACTGAATTCCGGTAATCAAAAAATTGGTAATCCTCAAAAGGTTGCAGATATTTTCAACAATTTCTTTTTGAATGTAACGGACAAATTAAAAATAAACTATGGCTGTAAAGAATCAGCAATACTTTTTTTGAAAACTTCTTTTGTAAACAAAATCCCTGAATTTAAAGTAAAAATAACTACACCATTTGAAATAAAAAATATAATAAATTTGCTCAAGACCAAAAATTCCTCTGGATATGATGAAATATCAAGTAAAATCCTAAAAGCATGTTCTGACCTAATATGCATTCCCCTTAGCTATTTATGTAACGAATCACTAAAGAGTGGAATATTTCCTGACAGAATGAAGTACTCTATTGTTAAACCACTTTTTAAAAAAGGAAAACAAGATAATATATCAAATTATAGACCTATATCTCTCTTGTCTGTTTTCTCAAAAGTATTTGAGAAAGTAATGTTCAATAGGCTCTATAATTACTTGGAAAAGAACAACTTATTTGCCAAAGAACAGTTTGGCTTTAGAAAAGGAGTAGCGACAGATAATGCAACCTACAAGCTCACACATAAAGTGTCAACAGCGTTAAATGAAAAGGAACATGTCGGTGGAATCTTTTGTGACCTAGCGAAGGCTTTTGACTGTGTGAATCATGAGATTCTGATACCTAAACTAAATTTCTATGGAATAAAGAATAACATATTAGATTGGTTCATTTCATACCTAGAGAAGAGAAAACAAAGGGTCGAAATTAATAACTCCAATGGGTATCAAAATAGTGCCTCAGAATGGAAATCAGTAAAACATGGTGTTCCTCAGGGATCAATCTTAGGGCCTCTTTTGTTCTTGGTTTACATAAATGACCTCCCATTATACATTAACAGTTTTGCAAGTATTTATTTATTCGCAGATGACACTAGTGTTCTAGTAACAAGTAAAGATTTCAATGAATGTGTAGTTAAATTAAACTATGTTCTAAATTGTATGTCAAATTGGTTCAAATCAAACAAACTCTCAGTAAACCTTGAAAAAACAATAAATTTATAACTACTCGCTCACCACAAACTCACATAGAAATAGGAATTAATGATACATTGTTAGAACAGCTAAATGAAGTCAAATTTCTTGGCCTTCAGGTAGATAAGCATTTGGACTGGAAGTCACATATTAGCTACATCACACCTAAACTTGTTATGCTCTCCATGCACTGGTTAAATTTTACTCAATCGATACACTAAGTTGGTGTATTTTGCCTACTTTAACTCCATCATCGAGTATGGAATAATATTCTGGGGTAATTCAGTAGATAGTAAATGCATAAGCTATACGAATAATCTGTAATGCCTATAGCAGACAGTCATGCAAAGAACTATTTCAAAAATTGGGCATCCTCACCTTACCTTGTGTTTATATATTATCCATTTTAAAATACTATGCAGTTAATCGACATAGTTTTATAACAAACATGAAAATTCATAACATTAATACTAGACAAAAGGGATTGATTCATCGTCCCAATGCCAATCTTCGTTGCTTTCAGAAAGGTGTATATTATGAAACAATCAAGATATTTAATGCTGTCCCCAGTAATCTCAAAGAAAATGTTGGGAATTTCAGGGCTTTTAAGGCCTCTGTTAAGGAGTACCTTTGCAATAAGTCATTTTACTCTGTAGATGAATATTTAAGTGACAAATCTGTCTGACAATACGTTAATAATCATTGTTTTTATAAATATTACAATGTATTGCATTTTGTGTATATTAGTGTATGTGTGTTTTATATTAAAATTAAACTGATTTATACTTTGACTTGCACGAATGTGTCGAATGAATTGTTTTAGTATTTAGCAATGACACAAGGTCTGTCAAGCCTGATGTTTTGATATTTTACACTCTAGTACATAATTGTAAATCTTTGCATTGGAAATTGTATAACATATTTGTAAATATGTATTATATATTCTTGACATTTATGAAGAGTACATAATACAATAATCATGTTTTAATTTATGTGATTGCTACTAGTAACTATTATATCGATAATTTGAAAACTATCATCTGACATAACATTAGTTTTACATATAATGAAATTATATTTATTTATACATTTTAACACTATATTTTGATACTCTCTGTTTTTATGTGCATGCAAAAAAAAAGGATTCTGTTGTTTTTGTAACCTATGCTTTTAGCACTAGAGCTTTATACATTTTTTTTCACAGTATATAGTATATAAACATATGTATACAAGTATATGCCTTGACAAGTTGTATGTTCGGTGGCTTTCTGGCCTAAACGAACCTACAGAATGCTTTCTAATCTAATCTAATCTAACAAATTGAGTACATACAGCTGTTCAGAGAGAATTCCGGAGACATTTCAGAAGATGCAACACTCTCTTCAGGAATACTGTGTTACTGTGGGTTAGAAAATGACAAAGAAGCTTGAGCTTCTTCTAATAAACGTTTCTACTGAATACGTTCTGGTACACGAAACTGAACTGGAAACAGTGCATGTCGAAACATAACCACAATTATTAATTGTGTTATCTACCTTAAAAACAAAATCAAGTCATCAGTGAACAATGTCATCTAATACTCCATTCTGTAATGCACATTCCAACATGACTGAAATGTACCTTTGATCAAACTCAATGCTCTGATTGGTTTCAAAACCGTCAAGTTTTTATGCATCCAGTCTGTACAAGTTAAAAAAGAGTAAAGAAACAAATGAGAAATAAAGAAAATTTGATCTACTTCATTTACCCTCTGTAGTATATTAGTGACCATTAAATTATTCATACAGAAGTTTTACTTTCTGTACAAACTAGAATGTACCTATATAGTAGGTAGAGAAGATATTGTATACCAACCAAAAATTCGATGCCGAGATTTCACCGTGTTTCCATAAAACGAAATAAAAACGTTTTTAGAAAAAAGTGCATATGCGCGCTCGCTCGCTCGCATTTACGGGTTATGTAAATCGAAAACGTGAAGTTGGATAAATACCAAGCTTGGTATTTAAGTTAAATGGTTTACAAGATTCCGATACGAAGATTTTTAGAAAAGTTCCCCAAAATACCCCTTACATGGAAGATTTTTCGAAATCTTCGATTTTCTAAAAAAAATGGTTCTAACGATGCCACATATTAAAATATTTAGGTCCAAATAACATTAAATATGGAATTTTCGGTGAATAACCTCTAAAGTTCTCTTCATTCTGAATGACTTTTGCATGACTGGTAAACCGTAGGAAATAGACAAAATCTTACTACACAAAAAATATACTTCTCGTTAAAATTCACATTTACGTCAGACGCTTTTGTTTGGTGGAGTTAATCACACATGCAAACTGACCTTTTGTCTAAAAATGCATTTTTACTTTCTGTATACGTACTAAATACATAGTGTATAGAGAAGGTATTGTATTGCACCCAAAAATTCGATACCGAGATTTCACCGGAAATATATGTTTTGAGACCCCCTGAATCCAATTAGAACATTTTTAGAAAAATGTCCGTGGGTGTGTCTGTTGGCAATATAGCTCAAAAACGAAAAGACCGTTAAATGCCAAACTTGGTATTTAAATTTGGTATCTTCCAAGGATGCGACACCACGATTTTCAAAAAAATCCCTCCACCACAAACTACCCTATACTTTGAACCTTTTTCGAACATTTTGATTTTCTTAAAACTGGCTCCAAGGATTTTGATTAAAATATCATATATTAAAGATATCTACCTGAAAAATAAAATGTATATCTTGAATTTTCTGGGAATAGCCTCTGGAGACTACTTTATTCTGGATGGATTTTACGCAGTTTTGCATAACTGCTAAAAAATAAGAGATGGATGAAAACTTGAAACACAAAATATGTAAAGCACATTAAAACACACAATTTATGTTATATAATTTTTTCTTGGAGTTGATCGTTTTTTTAGAAATTCGTTATTTTTGGTTTCAGCTTTGAAAAACATACTTTTCTCATACACGAATTTGTCAACTTCTGTCCATGCAAACAAAGGAACTTCAGTCACATGGCAACCAGCTTTTGACTGTCACTTTAACCTATGGTACTCCCTTATTTCGCTTCTAGTAACAAGGAAGCAAGTAATAAGACTATTTCTGCTAATTGGTTCTCGATTAGATGAAGTAAATAGAATAATTTGTTGCAGTGATATAGAGAGAGTCATGTGAATGGAACACATCAGATATTTTGGATTCAAGTTCCTCAAAACACGAATTTCCGTTTAAGATTCCACATATCATTTTTGGTAGAATACAATACTTCCGCAACTTACTATAGATATTAGAGAAAGTAAACAGTAAAAGCATTGGTTTTCATGTACTACTCTGGTGGTTATTGTAAAGCCAGGTTTTGGAAATCAACAGTTGTTGAAGTAAATCAAGAATAAGATGGAAGGTGAAGAAGGTGTAGACAGATAATCCAAACCAGCAGACATTGCCTCAAGGAGGGCCCGCGCCTTTAATCCACCGAGTATTAACTATCATGAAGTGTTTGCAAAAGACGGGGTGCTGAGGAAGGGCTGCTGTAAAGAAGGGGTTGAAGAAGTAATTTGCATCCATTATGAACTTAGGTGGAAATAAAAGTGTTCGTAGCTGGAGCAGGCGAAGAGGAGGTGGGGAAATAAGCTATTTTAACCACTAGCTTCTCTTTCTTGGGCTCTTTCATCAAGGTATGTAGGTGAAGGGTGGATGGGAAAATGAATGAGAAGTGCCTTCTTGAGATGCTTCGGTGTTGATAGCAACGGTGTCAACGTGTTTCTGTATTTTCTGTTTGTGCTCTTTCCTCTGCAACCTTTTATGTTTCCAAAACATCCAGTACTCAAGAAACACATACATAGTAGCATTAAATTATTGTATAATAATTTTTGAAAAAAATCATGTTTCATTCACATGAATTTCTCTGCCTATTCTGCAGCAAACTATTGCTACTAAAGCTTATTTTTCTATTCTTCATGCTGACCTAGGTAAGCATTAACATAAATGGTCTTATTACTTAACTCCTTATAGGTACAAAAGGCACAAAAAGAAACCGGCAATGTCTTGTTCCGTACACCACATTCCTTACCGTTTGTAGGGTACTTTATTACGTCATGCTTTTATTTTATTGGCTGATACTGTCACCTTGCAGGTGCGTGTTCTATATCGAAACAATAGAGCTTACCTATGCTGGGTTTGTCAACTCATTCGCTAATAAGAATAGCCACCTCCCTCAACTGGAAGTGACATTAGGTAACGTGCAATACAACAGTAAGCTACAACCCCTCTTCCTTCCCCAATTAGAGTGACGGAGCGGCCAGCGGATATCAGAAGATACGCCCTATAAATCCCCTACAGACAATCAGAAATTCGATGTCTATTACTATTTGTGTTCTGTGTACAAGTAAAATAACGGAATAACTAGGTTAAATTGATATTCAAATCGTTTAAGAACTAGACGCTATGCGATGGCTTTAAATTGGTTCTCTTTGCAGTCAAATAGTAAAAATCAATGAAAACAAATGAAAATGTCCCATCTTCCCATTTGAGAAAACTAAACGCATTGGAAATTTAAACCAATAAGTATACCCCCGCCGCTGAATTCTTGCACTTGACAGTTGGGAGTTTGGTTGGTACACCCGAAGCATTCCGGTCAGTCGGTCAATCAACGGAAACGGAACTAGATGCCGGCACTGTTGCAATATCTATTTCCAACCGCGTGCTCAGTTTGTGAACTCTTATCGCGTGTGTTGAGTTGTTCTGTGCAAGCTACGTATTATTCGTTGTTATTGTTGATAGTATCGGTGTTTGTTTGTACGTGAGGAAACTTTACAAGATTTTCACAATTATAGAGGTGGATAGACTTTTGCGGGGAAAGTGTAGTGAGGGTGGACACGGCATCATGGAAGAAGAAAGTGAATTATGTGCACAAAATAATACAAAAAGCACAGCAATTAGATGGAATCATCAGTGAATGTGAAACATTAATGATATGTCTTGGTGACGAAAATGTTGATGATAATGATGATGCTTCCGAGAATGATGACGACGGAGACTTGGATGGAATTGAGTCATTAAAACTCTTTAACGGTTAGAATCACTTTGTTATACCTTTCCCTCATTGTAACAACCTATGTTGTATTAATTTGTTCTATATTGTCGTAAACACGTAATGTATACTACACACATTATAGGATCACTGTTATTTTCAATTAACATCAATAATAACGAATTAGTTTCATTGTTCGTCGGCATTCATTTACTATGTAAACTGTTTATATTCGTCTTTACATACGATAGAGACGTTTGTATTCAGCTGTTGTTATTTACTAGTAATCTGGCAACACCGCAAGGCAGCATAGTTAGCTTTACGCGAAACCTCCCGAACTGTCAAATGCAAGGATTCAGAGATATAGGAATATCTCGGAAACGGTTATCTGCACAAAAAGGTATTTCGTAAACTGTCTTCTTTAATCAAATCTACACCTTCTGTGTAGTAAGCCTTTGTCTAGCCTTTACAGTTTTCTAGTTATGCAAAAGACATCTAGAATGAAGAGACTGCAGAGACTATTCCTAGAAAATTCTAGACATACACTTCATTTGTGATGAAAATATTTTAAATTCGGTATTTTACTCAAACAGATAACTTCTGAGGAAATGAATTTCTTTTGAAAATGGTTTCACATAAAGTGTAGCTGGGCTGTGCGATTTTCATAAAATTCTTCCTGTAGCAATTTTGGAAGATGAAGAACCTGAATACCAAGTATGGTATATGACCGAAATTTATTTTCAGTTATCTCATTCACACACACACACACACACACACACACACACACACACACATACACACATAACCGTTATTACCGTGCGCTTGAAAACATATTGTAATAAATGTATTCATTTACTCAAAATTGGCTACTAATCACCTCTTTAATTCACCTGTGAATGACGTAACAGAAGCTTCTGGAAGTTAGTGGTAGATAGTGGACGATTCTGGTTGGGTCAATGGCATTCCACGGCTTTCTAACCGGCGTCGCTCTTCCCTAGCCTATAGATCCCAAAGTCTCCAGCTCCGCCGTACCGCATGCCAAGGCTTCCTAACCGACGTCGTATTCCTTCCTAAGCCTCCAGCTCCGACGCACAGCATTCCAAGGCTTCCGATAACCGGCGTCGCTCTTCCGTGTCTATCGCATTTCTAAGCCTCCAGCTCCGACGCACGTATTCCAAGGCTTCCGATAACCGGCGTCGCTCTTCCGTGTCTATCGCATTCCTAAGCCTCCAGCTCCGACCCACAACATTCCAAGGCTTCCGATAACCGGCGTCGCTCTTCTGTGTCTACAGCATTCCTAAGCCTTCAGCTCCGACCTATAGTATTGCAAGGTTTCCGATAACCGGCATCGCTCTTCCGTGTCTATCGCATTCGTAAGCCTCCAGCTCCGACCCACAGCATTCCAAGGCTTCCGATAACCGGCGTCGCTGTTTCTGTGTAAATCGCATTCCTAAGCCTCCAGCTCCGACCCACAGCATTCCAAGGCTTCTGATAACCGGCGTCGCTGTTTCTGTGTAAATCGCATTCCTAAGCCTCCAGCTCCAACCCACAGCATTCCAAGGCTTCTGATAACCGGCGTCGCTCTTCCCGTGTCTATCGCATTCCTAAGCCTCCAGCTCCGACCCACAGCATTCCAAGGCTTCTGATAACCGGCGTCGCTCTTCCCGTGTCTATCGCATTCCTAAGCCTCCAGCTCCGAAACGCATACGAAGGCGAATGTGAGAATGGCCGCGCATGGCAATATAACATTTTTTTTTTTTTTTTCCGGTAAAATCTCGACATCGAATTTTTGTGTGGAGTAGAATACTACCTTTACTGTAGGCAATACAGAGAGAAGTGACGCCGCGGCAATGTGTGCGACTCACATTCAGGAGGTCTCGGATTTGATTCCCGACAATACCTATTCTGATCCTGGGTTTTTGTTTCAATAGGGCCACCAGGTGAATGCTAGGATAGTTTTCATCTAGCATGATTTCATTTCCATCATTTCCCCTTCATCCCGTTTCCCTCTCGTCTTTCAGACTTGCTTCCAGGTAAGGCACTGCGGGTATATGACACGAATGCATGCTCAATGGAAAGATTTCTCTCCAGTACACTAGGTGACTCCAGTTCGACGGGTCGCTTATACGCCCTCTCTAGCGGCCCGGAAGTGGAATGGGTTATCGGACTCGGAAATGTTAGGGATCTCCGCGGATGTCTGGTGGCCTATCTGTCTTCACCTCATCCCATCTTCCTTGGGAGCATTAGCCGCAACAGTTCTGGAGATATTTTACAGCGCGAAGTGTCTCCCTCCGTTGTCCACTTATAGCGTTACCCTTTTCCACTTTACTGCCCGTAGTTGAGAAAGCAAATGTATTTTAATTCGGAGTGAGTAATGTAAGTGCTGAGTCATAATGTTCACAGCATTTTAAATATACAGTAAAATCCTGCTTAGCCAAACTAAAGGTGGAGTGCGGTTTTGATTAAGGCGTGTTAACAATTTTAAGTTGCTAAAGGAATCAAATAATTCGGTTCCAAATAATTTAATAATGTTCGAAATCCGCTTCTATACCTAAATACTTTATTCAAAATGCACTACAGTACTTAAAAGACTGTTTCATAAAATCAGTAATATTTTTCTGAACTTTATTGAAGAATCAGGCCGGGTTCGAGCTTAAAAATTATCTCATTCAGCATATCCATTTCATTTGTCAAGCAAACAATTTAATGTATTGTACCAGCTACATGCTGACAGGACATTAAATTCCTCCAAGGAACTCGCATTTTCTCGGTAAACCACAAGGAGATTTCAAATAACCAATATTTTGATATGGCATACCCTAACTCTATCTTTCCAATTTCCTAAGAATGGTTTGCATATTTTCTAGTAAACGATGGGGAGGAGGGTAGAAGAAAACATGTGAATGTAGCACATCAGATAACCAAATTTGTTGTGAATGAGAGTTTCAGGGAACCACAAAACATCAAAATTTCAGTAGATAGACAAAAGACGTTAGATACAGACAGAAACTTACTCCACAATTTATGTCATATGCATTTTTTTTTTTTTTTGTAGTTAACTTTATCGAGATATTTCGAGTTATTGGTTTCAGTTTTAAGATACTTTTCTCAAAAGGAAACTTACCTTTCTTTACAACTATCTTTTGTTTACTCCTAGCAAGCAAAGAGAACCAGATCTCAATTGTTTCCCATAGGACAGGCTTTTAAAAGCTTTGACTATCGCTTCAGCATATGCATTCCTTATTTTCCTTCTACTTACAAAGAACCAAGCAATAAGACAATGATTATCACGATGTATAAAAAGAATAATCTTTAGTGCTGTTTTAAGAACAGCTTGAAAAAGGCATGTGAATGGAAAGCATGAGTTATGTTTTTAAATTTTTTCTATTTGTGTCTTTCTGGTGAAGGTTCATAATTTTGGTGCTTTCTGGTGAAATTCTTTAGTCAATGTAGTTGTTTTTTAATTGAACTCTTGGCAACCCTGTTTGTAATATTAGCATAATAGTGTTTTTGGTTTAAGTAGGTTGTCTGGTGGACGTCTCCTTAGCGCGGTGGTAGCACAGCTGCTTACCAAGCGGGAGACCTGGGTTCGATCCTCAGTGGGGATTTTACCCCGCTGGGAGACCTGGGCCGGGGAGCTCTCAGCCTCATGAGGTCCCTGGGGGGCCAATTGAGGAGCTACTTGATGGAGAAGTAGCGATTCCAGGTCATGTGGACCGCATTAACCGGCCGGGAGGGATTCGAGGCGCTGACCACGTCTCACCCTCCAATATTGCACCCCATCTATGTCGTCTGTCATGGACCGGGATGGGGGACGCAGCGGCCGGGCGGTAGGCCAAGGTTCCTTGTGAACTGTCGTGCCATGGAGTTATTAAGTTGTCTGGTGCCTTAACTGGTTATATCTATCTTTTACACTTCTATTTACAAGGAAGCAAGTAAGAAGATTATTTCCTCTAATTTTACCTTAATTCTCATGGTGTAGATAAAAGAATAATCTTTTGTAAGAATAGTTTGTTGACATAACAGGTAGAGAAAGTCATACGAATGGAATACATAAGACTTTTAGTAACCTCTCGATTGCTGCGTCCCCTATATACAATATTTCCTCTGCTTACAATAGTAAAACCGGAAGAGAGAAGGAAATTGTGCTAGCATGTGGGGTAAAACTATGAACCCAAGAAGTTCCAGAGTGGAACTCATTCTTCCTCCAAAACATTTGTATGTTCCTGTTCAAGAACTTGAAACAGAACTGTACTAAACTAGCTGATAGCGACTCTATATCACAAATGATGTCCTTTCATATCCCAAGTGCAGCTCTGAAATTCTTCATTCCTAACAGTCAATTGGGCCCTTGCTGCTTCCTGAGGACGGCACATCCCTTTCTTTTTCTCCCTCCTATCTTATTTCAGTAAGTTTCTGATCAGAAGAAACGGGAAAGAAAAGGAGAAGGAAGAGGAAGTGGAAGTTTATATACAAAGTTTGAGAACAGGTTGAGAAGGGAGAGGAGACTTGATCTCTTGGAATTGAGTCTTTTCCCCTGGCCCGCTGGTTGCGGAAAGGAACTGTATTGCCCCCTTGAGGGGGAGAAAATAGAGGGAATGGGGGAATGGGAGGGAAAGATTGAGGTTTTTAGAGTTTTGAAACGATAAGAGTAGGTATGTTAGCTGAAGAGCGGATGAGGCATATAAAAAAAAAAGAAAGGAAAAAAAAAAAGAGGGAAGCAACGTAAGACGAAAACAGCGAGGAGGAGGAACACAAGATGATCTTGTGGGACACCTGGAGAACAAACGCGTGCACGACGTCCCACAGGACTCATAGCAAATCCAGCCAGGCTCGTTTTCCGACTGAATAATTTTACAATATCCGTATAGCGGTTTCTACAGGTGAGCTTGCGGGGTCGTGCGAGGCAAATTGATAGAATGTTTTTGCATTTCTACTGCGCTGCTTATACTTGTGGACAAACATAGCAGCCTTCCTCAGTAACCTATACACCCCATTATTCTAATAACTCTCAAACATCACAGTGTATTCTTATATACAGGTTATTTGATTAAAGTCAAGCCCGATCTAAAGGATTGAATGCCTTGAAAAATGCAATGCCATAGGTGGAATTTTAGCACCCTTCTCCAGCTCTCCATGCGTTTGCTCTATTGAGCTACTATGACACAATGGCGGTGGAACATTAAATTCCCTAACTGAGTCGATAAATTCCTTCAGACAATCAGCTCTTTGGTCAGAGCAACCGCAAGGGGTATTCAAATCGTAGCTATGGCATTGCCATTTTCAGATGTTTCTATTTATATAATCATAATTTATATCTTCACAGATACATTATGTCATGTCATTTTGATTTCTCTACAAGTTTTTACTTTCTATACTACATTAGCAAGTATGAGAAGTATTATATAACGAGATTGAACCAATTAATATTTTTGAGACACCTAGAATAAAAAATCTGACGTATACCATTCACATGACTTTCTCTATATCTCTGTAACAAATTATTGTTAATAAGCTTATTCCTTTATTTATTTTATGCTAATCGAGAAAAATTAGCAGAAATAGTCTTATTTCTTGCTTTATTGTAAGTAGAAGCGATTTAAGGGAGTAACATAGGTTAAAGTGAAAGCCAAAAGCTGGTTGCTAAATGACTGAAGTTCGTTGGTTTGTATGGACACGAGTTGGCAATTTCCTGTATGAGAAAAGTATACGTTTTTCAAAGCTCAAAAAAAAAAAAAACAAAAAAAAAAACAAAGAATATCTCAAAAAGGATCAACTCCACTAAAAAATGTATATAACATACATTGGGTGTTTTAACGTGCTCTACATTTTTGTGCAGTAAGTTTTTGTCCATATCTTACGGTTTAGTAGTTATGCAAAATTCATCCAGAATAAAGTAGTCTTCAGAGGCTATTACCAGAGAATTCAAGATATACATTTTATTTGTCACGTAATTATTTTTAATATACGATACTTTAATCAAAATCGTTAGAGTAATTATTTTTGAAAATCAAAGTTTTCGAAAAAGATTCCATGTAAAGGGTACTTGGAAGTTGGGGGGATTTTCTTGAAAATGTTCGTGTCGCATCCTTGGAAGATACCAAAGCTAAATACCAAGTTTGGTTTTTAACTGACTTTTCGTTTTTGAGCTAAGCTGTCCACAGACACACACCCACACACACACACACACTAACACACACACACACACTAACACACACACACACAAACACACACACAGGGACATTTTTCTGGAAATACTTTGTTTTGGATTCAGGAGGTCTCCGGTGAAATCTCGGTATCGAATATGTACGTAGCACATATAGAGAAAGTAAAAAGAAAGCATTTTCAGAAAATAAATCCATATATACGTATTCAAGATTGTGAACAGTATAAATTAAAAAGGATATTTATGTTCTGCATCTTATAAGGACGTGGCACGTAAATGTTGAAGAAAAGTCCTCATCTCAAACTATTCTTTACAAATTTTTATTTTCTCAAAAATGGCACTCCTGACTTTGATTAAAATACTATTAAGATATTTTCATGGCAAATGAGATTAATAGCTTGAATTTTGTTGGAATAGCCTCTGAAATCCTTATCATTTTTGGTGACTTCTAAATAACCAGTAAACTGTAAGAGATAGACAAAAACTTACTTCTCAAAAAATGTAAATTTTGTAAAAGTAGGCAATTTATTTCACATAAATTTATATTGTGGACTATTCAGTTGGTTTCAATTTTAAAATAGTTACAGTTTTCTCAAATAGGAAGTGGTTATCATTTTCTTTCTCCTGATCCAATAAATTTCAAAACTATCCCATAGCGACCGGCTTTTAAATGATTTGACTGTCCCTTAAGCCTAGTGTGTTCCTACATTCCCGTTGTATCTGTAAGTAAATATGCAATAAACTTTTTCTGCAAATAAGATGGGTAAAGTCAGACTGCAAAATTAAATTTCATAGGTGGAATTGACCGGTCTCTAACCGGCTAGCATTTCTGTAAATCTTTAAATGGATCCAGCTGAAATATGGTAGATTAGAAGAGTAAGCTTTCCATTTTCTCTACACTCACTATGTACATAGTATATAGACTAGGTATTGTATTCCACCAAAAATTAGTTTTAGAAAAAGTCCTTTTGTGTGTCCATGATCAGGGTAACTCAAAAAAGAAAAGTTAGTTAAATACCACTTCTTATATAACTTTAGTATCTTTCAACGATGCGACTCAAACTACTTTTATGAAATTTTGATTTTCTCAAATATTGCGCTAACAATTTTGAATAAACTATTGTGCTTTAGTGATATTTACATGACAAATAAAATGTATATCCTGAATTTTCTGGGAATAGTTTCTGAAGCCCTCTTCATTCGGAATAGCTTTTACCGTATTGCTGTAAATCGCAAGAGATGGACGCAAACTTACCTTATAAAATATGTGATCTCAAATAAACACAAAATTTATGTCCTAAACATTTGTTGTTTTTTTTAAGCCAACAGTTTCCGAAATATTTCTTGTTAGTGGTTTCACTTTTAAAGTATTTATATATACTCTTCTCAAACAGGAACCAGCCACCCGTTTCTCTTTTGTTTTACTTCTGGCCTTGGAAAGAGAACGAGTTCCTATGACAATTTTATAAAATTTAACTATCGCTTTAGCGTATTGTATTGTCTTATTTCCATTCTAGTTAAGGGGAGCTTATGTCGATTAGCATGGCGTTGAAAGATGAATATCTTTTTTAAAAAGTGTTCTGTAGAAAGTGAAGAGATAAGAAATTTGATTGGATCAGATTTTTTGTAGTATTGCGTTCACAGATACTAATACGGACACACAGACCCACACACAATTGCTTTTTTATATTCAGAGGGCTCAAAATATACATCTAGGGAAACGTTGACTTCGGATTCTTTCGTGGAATACAATACCTCACCTGCTGTCTAGAGAGAGAGAGTAAATATGTTGATTGTTTTTGTTCTTCTGACTGGGAAACACTTTTAGAGTGCTGGCAAGTTACTGAACTTTGTATGCTACCTCAGGCATACAGGGTTATTCAGAAGGAAGGAATTTACTTGGGGTTTTTATTTCAAACAAACCGTGAAAGTCAGAAACGCTTCCACACCTCGCTGGATAGAGGGAAGTTCAAAAGTTTTTAAAAGCAAGTTTAGAGCTGCCATTCGGTGGTACAAAGGAGTGCTGAGGGCTTATGTAAACTCAAATTTGTCATATTCACACGAATTTCTTTAACTCCTATTGATTATTACTTTGTCTAGCGCATATGCAAAACATAGTAAGTGCAGGAGCCATTGTACTACACCAAATTTAACCTGCAATATATGTTTTGAGACCTCCTGAATAAAAATAAATTTATAAAAGGTCAGGGTGTGTTTGTGTGTGCCTATGGTCAGTATAACTCAAATAATAAAAGTCTTTTACATACCAAACTTGGTATTTAAGTTCAGTATCTCCCAAGGATGTGACACGAAGATTTTAAAAAATTCCCCTCCCCCACAAACTCAAGAAAATATTGACTTTATCAAAGATGAATATAACGCTTTTGATTAAATTACCGATTACTAAAGATATTTAAAAGGCAAATAAAACATAAATATTAAATTTCCTGGGGATACCTTCTGAAGTTCTTCTCATTCTAATGTGTTTTGCATAACAGATAAACCGTAACATAGAGACAAAAACTTACTACACAAAAAATGTGGATGTCATCAAAACACCCAACTTATGTGCCTTACACTTTTAGTGTAGAGCTAAACGTTTCCGAGACATTAAATCTTAACATACTTACCTATATTTATTGTTCTCAAACAGAGGGTCTTCCATGTCTTTTGTTTTACTTCGGGGTATGCAAAGAAATTAATTTTAAAATTACATAACAACAGTTTTTAATACACTGAACTATCACTTAAGCCTAGTGTATTCCTTTAATTCCTTTCTATCTATAAATAAGTAATAAGATCATTCTGCTAATGTTTCTCTAAATTAGTATGGAGTATAAAGAACAAGATTTTTTTAAGAAGTTTGTAGAACAGGAACGGAAAGTGATGTGAAGAGCTACTCCAACGAAATCTTATATTTCCATTTTCTTTACGTTAACCTAGATAAATATTCGCATTATACATTGCATTGCAGAATTTCACCTTCAATGAAATACATAATGAATCTAAAAAAAATCTACCCCCAAACTACCCGTTACATAGACTGCTCATCAATTTTACTTATTTTCTTAAAATTGTGTTAAAGATTTTAATTAAAATATCATTATAAGTTTACTTTTTCTACTATGTACATAATAAGTAGAGAAAGTATTGCATTTCCAAAACTGTTTGTTTTCTCAAAAATGACTGTGACGATGTTATTAAAATAACAAGTGTTTTACTTATTTTCATGACAAATACAATGTACATCTTGAATGTTTTGAAAATAGCCTCTGAGATCCACTTCGATCTGGATAACTTTCAAATAACTGGCAAACCATTAGGGAAACAGTGACAAAATATTGCTGCATAAAAATATTTAGTTCTCGTTAGTTCACACAATTTATATCATAAGCAATATTAATATATATATATATATATATATATATATAGTTTTTTATTTGGAGTTAAATAATCTTCGAGATATTCCTTAAATGCGAAGACATCATTTGTTTTTCTTGCTCCTGGTCAAGTAAACGGAATGAAATTTCAATAACATCACATAGTGAACCCTTTTAAAAGGATTTGACTATTGCTTAAGTGGTGAATTCCCTTATTTCTCTGTATGAACAAGTAAATGCATAAGAAATAATTTATATATGTTTATCTGGATTAACTTGAAGTAGTTGGGAGGATAATGTGTTGACGAGTTGATATATAAAATCATGTGATGTAATACATCATTGCTTCTTTTTGGTTTTAATGTTTCAATTGTTACATTTTTCTCAAAGGGGGAAGTCATTCGTCTTGTCAGCCTATTGATGCAAAGAAAACAAAATTTCAGTGCCATCAAGGCCTAAAACAATTGATTAACGCTTTATCTTTGTGTACAATATCATTCCTTTGTCCCTACAGGGAAATAATATACGAAGTTTATCCAGCAAGTGCAGACGATTTGGCATAACTAAATGATAGCGAAAGATACCAACATAAAACTTTATTTACAAAGTCACAGTACCTTATTCTACAGAGAGATTTATGTAGAACGTCACATTTCTTTCTTTAATTATTCCGTTGCGAATTCATTCAATGACCCAATTTTAGCACCAAATTAAAGAGAATGTTTTAGAGTTTCAATTCCTTGTCACTAGATGCGCATATGTTTGTTTTATTCCTAATTGCATTGTTGGCAGCTGTTTCGACATTTTGTTTTTGTAGTCAGTGAAAATGCAGTACGATCTAGAGCTGAGTCAAGGATATTTTCAGCAAGCTGGCGCTATATGCCATACATCAAATTAATCCATAAACCTATTTGCAAGTTTTTCTGACAATCGAATAATTTCCAGGAACCTGTGGCCACCAAGATCTCTGGATTTAATATCGTCGGACTTCTTTCTAAGGGGGTTACTTAAGAGACAGGGTTTACGCCACACATCCCCAGACATTGGACGATGTAAAGCACAACGTCACCAAGGAGATTCAAACTATTGACATCAGAGTCCTCCAACGAGTAGTCAGTAACATGGAACAACGTGTTGAGTTGTGCCTTATGCATGATGGAGGACATTTTCAACATTTGCTATAGAGGTAAATAATCTCCCAAAATTTGTCTGCAATTTAGGTATACGTTGTCGCTAGCATAACACATTTTGAAACAATTAAAGAAAAAAATGTGTCAGCTCTATATAAATCACCCTGTATTTATCAACACAATCTCCTTTCTGTAAATATATTTATTGTCACGTGGTTTTTCAGTTTTTCAATGCCGATATTATACTTTTCTAACGCTAAAAAATGTATTCGTTGTTTTGAAGGTACAAAACGTTCGACCAATCGAATATTAAAGGCAAATATCGTAAGTGTATAGTGATAATTAAATTGAGTGTCTTCAGTGAGGAAATGGTGCACAACTTACGACTAACCAAAGAAGAACCAGTGTGCCAGACAAAGACCAGAGTGAAAGTTCATCAATCGTTATGAAGGAATTTAAAGCAAATGTTGATGAAAGAATTAAGAAAAATCTGATGTGTTCCATTCACATGACTTTCTCTATATCTCTGTAAATTATTATTGTTAATAAGCTCATCTTTTATTTATTTAATGCTAATCGAGAAAAATTAGCAGAAATAGTCTTATTTCTTGTTTGATTGTAAGTAGAAGCAAAATAAGGGAGTACCATAGGTTAAAGTGCAAGCCAAAAGCTGGTTGCTCTGTGACTGATGTTCCTTTGTTTGTATGGACAGGAGTTGAAAAATTCCTGTATGAGAAAAGTATAAGTTTTTCAAAGCTGAAACCAAGAAAAAGAAATATCTCAAAAACGATCAACTCCACGAAAAAAACGTATATATCATAAATTGTGTGGTTTAACGTGCTCTACATTTTTTGTGGGTTAAGTTTTTGTCCATCTCTTACGGTTTAGCAGTTATGAAAAATTCATCCAGAATAAAGTAGTCTTCAGAGGCTATTCCCAGAAAATTCAAAATATACATTTTATTTGTCAGGTAAATAACTTTAATATACGATAATTTAATCAAAATCGTTAGAGCCATTTTTGAGAAAATCGAAATTTTCGAAAAAAGTTCCATGTAAAGGGTAGTTTTGTGTGGGGGGATTTTTCTCAAAATCTTCATGTCGCCTCCCTGGAAGATACTAAACTTAAATACCAAGTTTGGTATTTTACCGACTTTTCGTTTTTGAGTTATCGTGTTCACAGGCACACGGACCTCTTTCTGAAAATACTTTTTTTGGATACAGGGGACCCTAAAACATATATTTCCGGTGAAATCTCGGTATCGAATTTTTTGATTGAATGCAATACATTCTCTATACACTATGTACATAGTGAGTATAGAGTATAGAGGAAAGTAAAAATCGGTAGCTCATTATAGTCACCATACATGTCTTTATGGGTGGAAAGGATTTTGCAACCGGTGAAAACCTCAATATCCTGGCTCAGATTTTTAGCGGTGGAAGAGTATACGTAAGCAGTGAAATACTGGCACCACATGACAGTAAATACCTCGTTAGCAATAGCGATTACGTTGAGAAATAGAGTAAGGTACTGTAACTTTGTAAATAAAGCTTTGTGTTATATATTTCGTTATTATTTAGTTACTTTCTGGATCGCCCTTGTATAATAAAGCAACTTCTGCCAATGTTTAACTCGACTCATGTGATGTATTTTTTAGCTGTTTTAAAGAACAGTTTGTTGCAGTAGAAGTAGGGAAAGTCTTGTGAATGTAACGCTTTAGCCTGTGACTTATGATTCCACCTTTTCCAACGTTGTCCTTCATACGTTTTGTTTCAAATAATCTAATAATATTTACACACTTAGGCCTTGGGTGAAAAAATAATAAATTAATTTTGCAAGAATAACCTGTAGAAGTCTGAAAATAAATCTGATGTATTCCATTCACATGACTTTCTCTACATCTCTGCAACAAGTTATTGTTAAAAAGCTTATGCTCAAATTTACTTAATGCTAATCGAGAACAAATTAGCAGAAATAATTTTATTACTTGCTACCTTATAAGCAGAAGCGAAATAAGGGAGTACCATAGCTTAAACTGTTAGTCAAAAGCTTGTTGTTATGTGACTGAAGTTCCTTTGTTGACAAATTCCTGTATGAGGAAAGTATAGGTTTTTCAAAGCTGAAACTAAAAGCAAAGAATATCTTAAAAACTATCAACTCCACGAAAAACATGTATATAACATAAATTGTGTGTTTTAATGTGCTCTACATTTTTTGTGTGGTAAGTTTTTGTCTATCTGTTATGGTTTAGCAGTTATGCAAAATTCCTCAAAATTCATCGAGTATAACGTAGTCTTCAGAGGCTATTTCCAGAAAATTCAAGATATAAATTTTATTTGTCAGGTAAATGCCTTTAATATATGATATTTTAATCAAAATCGTTAGAGCAATTTTTGAGAAAAGCAAAATTTTCAAAAAAAAAGTCTACGTAAAGGGTAGTTTGGGTGGGGGGTTTTCTTGAAAATGTTCGTGTCGCATCCTTGGAAGATAAGGGTCTTTATGTTTTTGGGTTATGCAGTCCACAGACTCACACACACAAACCTTTTTCCAAAAATGTTTTTTTTTTTTTGGATTCAGAGAGACCCAAAACATGTATTTTCGGTAAAATCTCTGTATCAACTTTTTGGGTGCATTACAATACCTTCTGTATACACTATGTACACAGTACGTGTAGAGAAAGTAATAATGTGAATACAATACACTACTTTTCCCAATGCACACTGAAGCAGCAAATAATCACTTTTTTAACAGCATTTATGAGTGATGTCAAATAGGTTTTATGCAGGCTTCGCCCTTCGCCTAGAACGCACATCAGTTGCTCTACAAATAGCCCCAGTCCTAAAATACATTTTATGAGGCCGTTTTAATATCATCATTGAACCCGTCGTTGCTGATACGAAACATATTTCTTCAGCTCAATGTTCTACCTTTGCACATTTATTTGACATCATAAGTAATGTTGGCAATGCTGAAAATATCGTAACTCGGCTGACAGTATGAAAACGCAATCCGCAGTTGATAACCGCTTTACAACGCCATATGCTACACCGCTATTGATTCGCAAGTGCAAGCATTTTCATGTTGATTCCGTTATTACTGAAGGCTTACAGGTCATATGGGATTTGAATATTCCGTCCTAAGCCCTATAGAAGTGGTAGTCTACACACTTCCGTTATATTTATACCGATATTTCAGCAGAGCGCTATCACGGTCTTTCCTATTCTTGGAAAGAAGACTTCAATTTATAAACCAAAGGTCATAAATTTCAAATACGTTGACTTATCATTCTGACAGTTATTTTTACTTTCTCTACATCTACCATGTAAATAATAGGTAGAAGTATTGCATTGCACCCGAAAATTTTATGTCGAGGTTCCATCGAAATATATGTTTTGAGTTTCCTTGTTCCAAAATAACATTTTTAGGAAAAAAAAACCGTGTGTGTATGTATGCTGCAGCATAGCTCCAAAACGAAAAGACCATTCAATTTCAAATTTGGCATATAAAATTAGTATCATCCAAGTTGCGATATGATGGATTTCAAGAAAATTCCCTCATTCCAAACATGCTTTTATGGAAAATGTTTTGAAACTTTAATTTTTCTCAAAAATAGCTCTAACGATTTTGATTAAAATGCTGTATATTAAAGATATTTACATGACAAGTATATTTATATCTTTCATTTTCTTGGAATAGCCTCTGAATATTTCTTCATTCTGGATGAATTTTGCATAAATGTTAACCGTAAGAGACAGACAAAAATGTAAACCACAAAAAATGTGGATCTGTTAAAACAAGTAATTTATGTAAAACATTTTTTGTAGAGTTGGTCTATACCAAGATATTCCTTGCTATTGGTTTCAATTTTAGCTACTTAATATTTTCTCAAAGGGTAAGTCGTGTTTATTGTTTCTTTTTTTTTTTTTTACTGCTGCATACGCAAAGAATACAGAATTTCAATTGTTTCACATCGCTTTTTAAAGGAGTCTTTATCGCTTTAGCCTAGTATATTACCTTATTTCCCTTCTTAGAAGGAATGATGCAACCATTTCTGCTAACGTTTATCTCAATACTACGATGTAGATAAAAATAATGATTTTTTGCGTTGTTACCCAAAGCCGGATTGAATATTAATGTCATGACCAAAAGTTCCGCCTTCAGTCTAAAACAATAGTACAAATAAAAATGCACGGTAATAGCGAATTCTCTATCATTTAGCTAACTTCATATCCCAAGGTCGCGGGTGCAAAGATCCTTAGCATGGCTTCCTTCGGAACGGAAGTAAAGCCATTGGTCCCGTGTCGTAGATTTACCTCAAGCGTGATAGAGAGGCCTCTGAGGAAAATTAAGCGGTCTTTCACGCCCAATTTAGAATGGGACGCTGAGAACCACAGTAGTTAAAGAGCGCCCATAAATAACACGCCATTTACATTTTCTCTGTCATTTATCCTCAGACAGAAACCTTTGTGGATGATACCAACAAAATTCAGCAATAGTACACCTGAAAGAATTAAATGAAATAAGAGAGGAAATTATACATGTTAATTTGTGGCCCCCTGCTTTTTATTTATGGCGTTCTTTAAAACACATAGTGTAATTATACATTACAGGAACTGTCGCTATGCGATTGTCGTTGAAATTCGGTGCTTTTCATGGCGAGAAGTAAAACAAAAGATATATGAAAGGACGAGGATTTCCCGTTTGAGACTAAGTACATATTTTAAAATTGAAACCAATAACAGGGAATATCTCGGAATAGGTTAACCCTATAAAAATTATATACCATAAGTTGTTTGTTTTAAAGAGATCTACATTTTCTGTGTTTTGTCCATCCTTACAGCTTACGGCTTACCATTTATACAACAGCCATCCAGAATGAAGGAGTCTTCACAGGGTATTCCCAGAAAATTCAAGATATAAATTTTATTTGCCATGTAAATCTCTTTAGTCAACTAAATTTTAACCAAAATAGTTGGAGCCATTTTTGAGAAAATTAAAATTTTCCAAAATTTTTCCATGTAAAAGATAGTTTAGAGTGGTGGGATTTTCTTGGCAATCTCCGTGTTGCATCCTTGGAAGATTTCAAACTTAAGTACCAAGTTTGGCTTTTAACAGAGTTTTCAATTTTCAGCTGTGCACAGATACGCAGACATGTGCACATACACAGAGATACACGCATGGATCTTTTACTAAAAATGCTTTTTTTGTATTTATGGCTCCTCAAAATATGTATTTGCAGTGAATTTGCGGTGAATTTTTGGGTGGAATACAGTATCTTTTCTAGCTACTATGTACGGTATGCATACGTGCTAGAGAAAATAAAAAGCAAACATTGAAAATTTTAACTCACATCAAGGTCTTCTGTCCTCTTATAGAGACAGGTTTGTGCATTGTTTGTCACATGTTCCATTGTTTCACCTAAGTGCCGTTGCTGCGGTCTGCTATATGAAAAGTGATAAGTAGGCTACAATTGCGTTAAGTGAATCGAGAGCTATGTGTGAAAAATAAATGACAAAGTTGAAAATAGAGCCTAATAAAGTAGCGGAAAAGTGTGCAGTGAGGGAGGGGGAGTTATATTTTACACGAAGGATGGCAGGCAGGCGGGCGGGCGGGCACTCGAGTTACGTGGCTGCTTCCAATACACGGCGCTACACTCCACTAACTGTCAATTAACATATGAATTACTGTACCCATGCCTCCTGCTCGCCTTGCCCATAATAACAGCCCAGGCGTGTATACCTATACTTGCGCACCAATAACTGTAATTGCCAGGTTTCCAAATACACTCCCAATTAGCAGCGGTAATGACGCTAAGATATCTGATCGTCTGCTGTGCTTCTTGAGGCTTGCTTTACGTGGCAGTGCTGCTCACAAATACCATCTTGTACTTTTGCTTTCTCCACCAAGAATATAAAAATAGCAGAAAAAGTCTTATTACTTGCTTTCTTGTAAGTAGAAGAGAAATAAGGGAGTACTGTAGACTAAACTGATAATCAAAAGCCCGTTGCTATGTGACTGAAGTTCCTTTGTTGCATGGACAGGAGTTGCCAAATTCCCGTATGAGAAAAGTATGCGTTTTTAAAAAGTGGAAACTAATAACAAGGAATATCTTAAAAACGATCAACTCCACGAAAAAAATGTATGTGACATAACTTGTGTATTTTAACAAGACCAAATTTTATTTCAAGTAAGTTTTTGTCTATCTCATACACTTTACTAGTTATGCCAAATTAAGTAAAATTCATCCAGAATAAACAGGTCTTTAGAAGCCATTCCCAGAAAACTCAAGATATGCATTTTATTTGTGATAGAAATGGCTTTAATGTGGTATTTTAATCAAAATCGTTAGAGCCATTTTTAAGGAAAAACAACATTTTCGAAAAATTTTCCATGTATTAGGTAGTTAGGAGTGGGGGTATTTTCTTTAAAATCTTCGTGTCGCATGCTTGGAAGATACCAAACTTAAATGCTAAGTTTGGTATTGAAGGGTCTTCTCGTTTTTGAGCTATGCTGTACACAGACACACACAGACATTCACACACACACTCGGACCTTTTTGTAAATTTTTTTTTTATTCAGGGGGTTCTAAAACATGTATTTCCGGTGAAATCTCGGTATCGAATTTTTGGGTGGAATGCAATACCTTCTCTATACACTGTACATAGTACGTGTAGAGAAAGTAAAAATCTGTTGGTTACACTTTCTCTAGCGGCTCTACAAACAGACTTCTTACGAAAGATTATTCTTTTTCTACAAATGCTAGTCGAGATAAACGTTAGCAGAATGTTCTTGTTACTTAGTTCCTTATAAATAGAAGGGAACTAAGGGAATGCACTATAATCTTTTTCAAATGGGAAGAGTTCTACTCTGCAGCGAATGAGGTGCGTTATCGTGCTCTGCGTTGCCAGGTCGTTACCCCCCTCTCATTTCATATTTCCCTCTCACTCGCACATTGAGCATGCAAACCTGCCTGGCGACATTTTTATTTATACATTCATGTGTGTTATCAAAACTATTTGAGCTAAAAATCTGTGGTTTTTACGGTTCTGCTAAGAACATAACTTCCTATCTTGCTCGTGAATGATTTTTTGCAAAATGTGAATATTTTGTCTTAGCACAAGTAGTATTTATGAGAGACGGAATCACTTAGCGCGTTACTCACAAGTTAACAGGAATGCAATATGTCAACACAACAGCACTCCAATTGCCTACCAGCCTGATGGCGCCCAAGGACAATTCGACACAATCTTTCACATTTTGCTGCTGGGGTATGTCTGACAAATTAGATCGTTTTCTTTTAAGCATTTTAGGTACTTAAGTAACGCATTGCCACTGCTACTCTTATTTAAATTAAAATGTGAAGGTAAGAAAACAAAAAAGGTTTTAACTAATTACTATCACAATGGCAAATGTTTCTTCAGGGCTGCTGTAAATATTGAAAAGAGTCAAAAACAGCCCTGATCCTCAAATGTAAAAAAGTGTTTTTGTGATATCAAAACATAATGAAAATAAATGTCTGAATAAAGGTGTTGTCGATTATTTTTATATTTGTAAGAAATGTTATATACTGTTATGAACTACCTATTCAAAAACACTAATGCATTGCTACCATTTTTTTTTTTTTTTTTTTTTTTTTAGCAAGGACCTACAGGGAACTGAATGCACCAAAATTTTGCTTAATTAACGTTGTATAGTATGTATATATTAACAGACGTATATATAAAAGGGAGGTACCGGTCTCCTTAATATTTGTTTCCCCGAAGCCCCAAATCCAGTATATTAAAACCCAATACTTTTCACGATCACTAATTTATACGTTAAATTTTCGTATAAAATGCTTCCTTATGCTGTGACAAGAGATTCAAAAAGAAAAAGAATTTGTTCCATTCACCTGACTTTCCCAGCAGATAAACTTCTTACAAGTATTCTTCTTTCTACTCATTTAATTGAGATAAAGGAATACAATGATGCTAAAGAGATAACAAAATGTTTCAAAAGCTGTCGCTGTACGACTGTCGTTGAAATTAGCTTTTTTGCATAGTCAAGAGTAAAACAAAAGAAACATGAAGGACTTCTTGTTTGAGAAAAGTGTATTTTAAAACTGAAATCAATTACAAGCAATATCTCAGAAACTTTACAGGAAAACTGTAAAGGATATATACTATGTGTTTTGAACGAGATCTACATTTTTTTGTAGTAACCCTTTGTCTATCTCTTACGGTTAACAATTATGCAAATGTCATTCAGAATGAAGAAGTTATTCCCAGGAAATTAAAAATATACATTTTGTGATGTAATATTGCTTATTGAAGAGTTTTTGAGTAATGCTGTCCATTGTTTTACACGCACAAACGAGCACACGCAGGCACTCACTCATATAGACGGACACACTCACACAAATATACTTACCTTTTTCTATTTTTTATTTTCTTTTTTGATTCAGGATATCTTAAAACATATATATTTCAGGTGAAATCTAAGTATTTTAATATACAAAATCTTTATTACCTTCTATGTACATTGTGCATACGGACTAGATAAAATAATAACTATTTCTTGCTTTCATTTCACCTGTGGTTCACAAAATTGCCATCATCTAACGATGAATTTTCTTGCTTCGGAAATTACTACACGAGAGCCAAGCTTGGCGATAATACATTTTAATTACTTTTTTATTATTAGGAGACAACCAAAATCTCATAATAATAATAATAATAATAATAATAATAATAATAATAATAATAATAATAATAATAATAATAATAATAATAATAGAGAAGAAAAACCGAAAGAATATGAATACTAATGTTGGAAAAAAATTGGATTTGTGCCATTCACATGTATTTTTCTATCCGTTCTGCAAAGACAAACGAGATTCTTATTTCTACATCATGCTAATCGAAATCAGATTAACAGAAATTGTCTTACTACTCGATTCCTTGTAAGCAGAAGAAAAATATGGCAAAAGCGATGTTCATTTGTTTTAAAAGTTAGTCGCCATGTGACCAATTGAACTTCGGTTCGCTTTGTAATGCCAGCAATAGACAAATACAAGATGGACTGAAAAGTAACACCGTTTGAGAAAAGTAACGTAGTTTAAACTTGAAACAAATAACAAGAAATGCTTAGGAAACAGTCACTCCAAAACAAGAATGCATATGCTATAAATTGGGAGTTTTAATGAGATCTCCATTTTTTTTACAGTAAGATTTTTGTATATTTCTGACGGTTTACTGATGATGCAAAATTCAGAAAAATTCATCCAGAATGAATAAGTATTTAGAAGCTATTCCCAGAAAATTCAAGATACACATTTTATTAATAATGTAAATATCTATAATATACCTTATTTTAATCAAAATCATTAGTATCACTTTTGAGAGAAACAAAACTTTCGAAAATGTTTCCACGTAAAGGCTAGTTTTGGATGAGGGATTTTCTTGAGAAATCTTCGTGTTGCGTTCTTGGTAGATCTAAATTTAACTACCAAGTTTGGTATTTAACAGTCCTTTAAGTTTTTAGCTCGTATGCTGTCACAAACACAGATATACCTAATTGTAATTTTTTTTACTCAGTGGACCTCAAAACATATTTTCGGCGAAATCTTGGTATTGCATTTTTGGATCGAATACAATACCCACCTTCGCTATACACTACGTATATAGTACATGTACAGAACGTAATTGAGATGAGTGGGCAGACCCCGGAAACGATGGCTGGAGGACCTCGAGAGTCTGTGCCATAAAGAGGTGAAGAAGAAGAGGCAAGGAAAAATTACAATAAAATAAAAATAAATTAAGTAACTTAAATTCAGTACTACCTCTCTAAATAATTTATTAACTACTTGCTGGGAGCCAGTAAACACAATACTGGCAATCAGCGATTATAGTATTTCCCAAAGATATTACAACTAATACGAAATTATTTATCACTGGTTTCCAGCGATATAAATAAACCGTCTTATGTTATATTTTTACAACAATTTAACAAAGCACGTTGTCCACATTGTATAATATGTAATTTTAATCTAACAAAAGTTGAAATACTGAAAGATGATCATTCAGAGATGAAACTATTGCTGCCTATTATTAAAACCAGTAGTAATGTTCAAAAAATAAAATTAAAAGCATGTGCTGATCAATAGGAACTGAAGAATCTAGAAGATGGGATGAAATAATTTCATTTTAATAATAACATTTACGTATAAAACACAAGACATTGAAGTATTATCAGACGCTTAAATGTTACATGATTGAAATAAACTTGAAATCAAATGAATGGTTTCCGAATTTATAGCCATTAACCATTAACCATCCCGGTTCGATTCCCAGATGTGGGGTGGGAAATTTTCTCCAATCCAGATTATTCACTATCCCTCCCAGAAACTGTAATTATGAATGAACTAACTCCAAAGAAAATCGGAAGGCCATTGGAGTTAACACCATTGCCGATAGGTAATATATTCCAAAGGGAAATGCCGTCAATATGCCCGTGAAGGTAAAGACGGGGTATAAATAGAATAAAAAAGTCTTATGTCTTCCATTCACATGACTTTCTCTATATCTCTGTAAATTATTATTGTTAATAAGCTTATCTTTTATTTATTTCATGCTAATCGAGAAAAATTAGCAGAAATAGTCTTATTTCTTGCTTTATTGTAAGTAGGAGCGAAATAAGGTTAAAGTGAAAGCCAAAAGCTGGTTGCTATGTGACTGAAGTTCGTTTGTTTGTATGGACAGGAGCTGACAAATTTATGTATGAGAAAAGTATAAGTTTTTCAAAGCTGAAACCAAGAAAAAGGAATATCTCAACGATCAACTCCACGAAAAAAAATGTATATAACATAAATTGTGTGTTTTAACGTGGTCTACATTTTTTGTGGGTTAAGTTTTTGTCCATCTCTTACAGTTTACTAGTTATGCAAAATTCATCCAGAATAAAGTAGTCTTCAGAGGCTGTTTCTAGAAAATTCAAAATATGCATTCTATTTGTCAGGTAAATATCTTTAATATATGATACTTTAATCAAAATCGTTAGAGCCATTTTTTAGAAAATCAAAAGTTCCATGTAAAGGGTAGTTTGGGGTGGGGGGATTTTTCTGAAAATCTTCATGTCGCATCCCTGGAAGACACTAAACTTAAATACCAAGTTTGGTATTTTACCGACTTTTCGGTTTTGAGTTATCGTGTTCACAGACACACGGACACACACACACACGTACCTTTTTGTGAAAATACTTTTTTTTTTTTGGATACAGGGGACCCTAAAACATATATTTCCCGTGAAATCTCGGTATCGAATTTTTTGGTGGAGTGCAATACTTTCGCTATACACTATGTACATAGTACGTATAGAGAAAGTAAAAATCTCTTTGTAAATTAGTATAGATGTATAGAGTAATGTCACATTCTGTATTCCGCATTGTTTCGATAGCTATACTCACTTCAGCTCGAAGCTACTCTTTTACAAAAGTACATTTCTAATGCATTGAGTCAGTAGCAATCTATCCCTGAATGTGATCACAAGCATGGGGGGCAACAATAAATCAAAGGTATTTAACAAACCTGTAACAAGTGGAATACACTCCCATTTGGGAGTAATCGCGACAATCAAGCAAATTGCAGCAACACTGGGGCAGTAAAGCGGAGAGGAGTGAGGAGATGGTATATTTTACCTTATAGCTTTGTAGAATTGTGATGGAGTCAAAAGTCATTCGTTGTCCAATAATTTAACCTCATCAACTTTTTATAATTGAATAAAAACAGGAGAAAAACTACTTTGGACACATCACAATTGAAACATCTGATGTGCTCCATTCACATGACTTTCTCCACATCACTCTAACACATTATTGTTAAAAAGCATATTTTTCTATATACTATATGATAATGGAGATTAACTTAACAGAAACTGTCTTAATTTATTGCTTCCTTGTAAGCAAAAGGGAAATAAGGCAATAAAGTGGCTAAACTGATAGTCAAATATTTTAAAAACTGGTTACCATGTGGTTGAAATCCGTTTCTATGCATGGCCAGGAGAAAAGTGTGAGAAAAGTACGAATTTTAAATCTGAAACAAATAACTTGAATTATCTCTCATTTTAGACGTCCTCGGGCTTCAATCCAGGTGTAGTGATGAAGAGTCATTGACGTTTCGGGAGCGTGCATCTCTCCCATCATCAGGATGATGAAATATCTCAGAAATAGTCAATTCCACGAAAAAAAAGTATGTAACTTAAATTATGTGTGTTAACGGGATCTACATTATATATGTGGTAAGTTTTTGTCTATCTCTTACGGTTTACCAGTTATGCAAAACTCAGTAAAATTCATACAGAATAAAGAGGTCTTTAGAGGCTATGCACAGAAAATTCAAGATGTATATTTTGTAAGGTAAATATCTTTAATGTACGGTATTTCAATCAAAATCGTTAGAGCCATTTTGGAGAAAATCAAAATTACTCGAATTTTTTTCAACGAAAAGGGTAGTTTGGGGTAGGGAGATTTTTCTCAAAAGCTTCGTGTCGCATCCCATAATAATACCGACTTTTCGTTTTTGACTTATCGTTTTACAGACACACACACTCACACACACACACACACACACACACAGACTTTTTCAAAAAATGTTTTTTTGTGGATACAAGAGACACTAAAACGTATATTTTCGGTGAAATATCGGTATTGAATTTTGGGTGGAGTGCAATACCTTCTCTATACACTATGTACGTAGTACGTGTAGACTAAGTAAAATTCGATATAAAATTTGGAATAATCTCCATAAGAATATGTGACCCGCGGAACCCTTAAAGAGGGAGAATGATTGGGGGGGGGGGGGCGTCCATGATGCAATGCATGTACCCCTCTAACGGAGCAGAAGTGTAATGCTTACGCTAATTAAAATGTTAATAGCGGTTAAAGAATTGAGATTACAATAAAATACTATCAGACTTTTCTTGCTCATTTATCACCCTGCATCCAGTACAAGAATGAATTCCAGCTATCCCACACTCGAAAAACTTCTTAGTGCTGCAAAAAAAAAAAAAATACTAAAACTGCATATCTATATAAAAGAATAAAAATGAAGGTAAAGGATGATTACTTTCTTCTAAGCTTAAACGTTTATTGATTGGGCTTTATTTTTTTTTTTAATTTTTTATTATTTCTATTATCAGGCCAAGTGCTTAGACCGCTCGCCTCCCACCTAAGTAGCTCGGGTTCGATCCCAAGCGTCCGCATCTAGGATTTGGGTGGACAAAGCGGTGTCTGGGCGGGTTTACTCCAGATTCTCCGGTTTCCCCCGCCATTCAATCCACCAATTGCCTTTCACTAGCTGTTTATCACCCATTTCACTTGCATTTCACATCATTCATTTCCTCACGCTCATGCCTGGCTATGGGCCAACCACTCGTTCTGTGAGTGTGTGATAAATACATACATATATTTGCGCACAACAAACGTAAAGGTGGCGTGACACGCGTTGACCCGCGGGTCAGAAATGCCCAACCTGTCATAGAACGTAGTGGTTATTAGGTGAAGTACAGAACTGATATTTTGTTAATTGAGCCGGAACATTTTTACTTTCTCTACTACTTACCTATAAGTAGAGGAAGCATTGCATTCCTGACAAATATTCTAATCATGCATTAAGGTTCGCTGAATCCAAACAATTGTAGGTACTTTTAGAAAAACGTCCGAGAGTGTGACTGCGTATGTTTGAGAACATTCACGTTACTTCCTCTACCTATTCTTTAAATATATGTGCTTAGGCTTTCACGGGAGGCGTTAATCTAGTAGAATGTTATTCTTCTATTTATTTCGCGTTAATCTAAATACGCATTTGCTGGAACTGTTTCACTAGATATTTCCTTATACATACAACTGAAATAGGGGAATTCACTAGGGTTAAGCTATAGTGAAATCCTTTAAAAATTTATTGCTATGTGAAGACTATGAAATTCCGTTATCTTTGCTTGACTATGGGAAATGAAAAAAATAAGTTTTCTCCCACTTCAAAAAATTCAACCAATAATAAGAAATATCTGGGAAATGATTAACTCCAGTAAAAAGTACCTGGCATAAATCGTGTGCTTAATGAGATGTACATTTTTTTTGGAGTAATATAAGTCTGTCTAAATCTATTTTCAGTTGTGCAAAAGTCATTTAGAATGAAGATCTTCAGAGACGATTCCAAGAAATCTGCATGCAATAAATGCATTTATGAAAATATTTATCTAGAATCACGTGAAGTTTTCAGAAGAATCGCTTTTTTAAAAATAGTACGTTGAAGTAGAAGTACGGAATGGAATACGGTCGAAGGGAACTTGGCACTGACCTTTATATTGGTTATTGTACCTATCCACTGCAAGGAAACGTCCCTGGGAGGGAAGGGGCGAGGTTAGAAAATATACTGGGTGGCCGGAACCAGGTGCGATGGCATAGGAAATACAGGGTAGCTACAGATTCCAGATAGAAGCATCCAAGGGACGGTCAGGCAAACCAGGGATCCCATCCCGACACCCACACCAGGGGGGGTCCTTATCCCGGCAACCAGCTGAAGTCGCAGAATCACTGTACCCTTTTTCCTGTCATGCCGTACCAAGCACTATCACTGACACTTCCCATCCTGAAAAAATCCAAGAATATTTGTAAACACAACATGGAGGGGACAGGAAGTTCAGTGGATGAAAGAAATCTGCTCAGCACTCGCCTGCCAACCCGAGGACATCCCCGAAAAAAGCCATGGGTCAGGAAGGCTGGAAACAGGAATCGAACCCACAACTTCCCGCCTCAGTCATCCCTTCGTTAGGGTTAGAGAAAAAATTATCTCGATTAAAATTAATCAGCTAGTAAAATGAAATTCCTAAGAATAATTTGTGTACACAGTAATAAGCGATGGACAGTAGAGAAATAACATCACATCAAATTTTTACACAGGGATCTCAAAACCTGTATTTCCGGTGAAATATCTATATCGATATTTTGTTTGGAATACAATGGACTTGCAGAAGAGAAGGCAAAAAGATCAGCAGGACACACTTTGTCCAATAGCTGGCACATAACAATGGTAGGTAAGACAATTAAATTGCGTGACGCACTCCCTCCGTGGGAGAGAGAGGGAGAGGTGGAGTCCCGGTAAGTGCTTTATATCACACAAATTCGACATGATCGCTCCATTCATTTAACCCATCCTGTCCGCTATTCGCAACGAGCGCTACATTTCATACACAACCCCTAGCTGCGTGCGACAGTGGCATATATACCAGTAATTACATCATCTCCACCACCTGCTAATGATTTTTCCACGCTTTGGCGGCGCCAGTTTGGGGGAAGGGGAAAAAGAGAGCTGTTTTCCGAGAAACCCTCCCGCCCCCCTCTAGAGGGATGAAGTGTCTGACATGCACACGGTCATTTTGCTCCCACCCGCCATGGTACTTAAAAGAGAGAGAAAAAAAATCATATTGTGGAATAAAAAATCATTGATTGCGCCGCTACACCATCACGGCGACAAAATCGCTTTTTGCAGTATTCATTTTTATCTGCTACAAAGAAAGGGCTTGACAGTTAAACTCCTATAGGAGCCGAGGTTTGCTTTAAAAACAAAAGAAACAAGCAGCTGCAATACTCTACGGAAAATTCGTCCACAATAAGGAACAGTTGTTACTTACTCAGGAATATATCTTTATTATTATTATTATTATTATTATTATTATTATTATTATTATTATTATTATTATCATTTTTATTATTATCATCATTATCATAATTTTTATGCTGAGCGAGTGGCACTAGGTAACGCGTAGAAATTCATTTTTTCTTTATATGCCGAAAACTTGACAAATTCCCGAATGAGAAAGGTTTAAAGTATTTTAAAACTGAAACCAATAACAAGTAATATCTCGGAAATGGTCAACTCCACGAAAAACTTCTAAGTATATGATTTTGCTTTAAGGAGATCTATGTTTTTGTGCAGTAAGTTTTTGTCTCTCTCTCTCTCTCGCTCCACCCCTCTCTCTCTCTCTCTCTCTCTCCCTCTCTCTCTCTCTTACGGTTTACCAGTAATTGAAGAGGTTATCGGAGGCTATTCCCAGAAAATTCAACATATGTATACATTTTATTTGTAATGTATAAGTTTTTAATATAAGCTCCTTTATCCAAAGGAGCCATTTTTGAGAAAATCATAACGTTCGAAATTTTTTCTCTTTAAGGATGGTTTGGGGTGGGGAATTTTTCTCAAATTCTGTTTTTGAGCTATCGTGTTTACAAACACGTGGACACATACATATACATGCAAACGCACTTAAACACGCAAATTTTTCCAAAATTATTTTCACTTTCTATACATGTAATATGTACACAGGTATAGGGAAGGTATTGCATTCCACCCAAAAATTCGATACCGAGATTTCACCGGAAATACACGCTTTGGGTCCTCCTGAATCCAAAACAAGCATTTTTGGAAAAAGGTCCGTGCGTGAGTTTGTGTGTGTGTGTCTGGATAGCATAGCTCAGAAACGAAAAAACATTTGAATACCAATCTTGATATTTAAGTTTGGCATCTTCCAAGAATGCGACACGAAGATTTTCAAGAAAATCCCCCCACCCCCAACTACCCTTTACATGGAATTTTTTCGAAAATTTTTATTTTCTCCAAAATGGCTTGAACAATTTTGATTAAAATATCGTATATTAAAGATATTTACGTGACAAATAAAATGTATATCTTGAATTTTTTGGGAATAACCTCTGAAGACTACTTTAATCTGGATGAATTTTGCAAAATTTTGCATAACTGCAAAACCTTAAGAGATAGACAAAATCTTGCACCACAAAAAATGTAAAGCACATTAAAACACACAATTTTTTGGGGAGTTGATTGTTTTTTAGATATTTCTTGGTTTCAGCTTTGAAAAACTTCAGTCACATAGCAACCAGTATTTGACTATCATCTACTTACAAGGAAGCAAATAATAAGACTATTTCTGCTAAATTTTTCTTGAATAGCATGACGTAAATATAAGCATAAGCTTTTTAACAATAAGTTGTTGCAGAGATATAGAGATAATCATGTGAATGGAACACATCAGATTCTTTTGTATACGGGGATCCTCAAACGTATATTTCCGGCGAGTGCAATAGATACTTCTCTACCAATGTACTGATTAGAGAAAGTAAAAACTCTAATAAAGCATACTAATAGCGAGCAAATGTGTAATACGAGCGTATGCAGGGTAACATGTTTGTAAATTCTTTTACCTTCTGTACCACAACTATTTCTGACATATATACGCTATAAAATATCTTATAGTTTAAAGTTATAAATAATTGCTAAAGTGCTAAAGAGATTTTGGCAGGTTGCGAGGAGAATGTCATTGGGTAGAAAATAGTAGCGCTGTACAGTGAATGTGTGCTGAAACAAAATCCAGTTAGTTGGTGTACTCAGCAAGAAGTGAGCAGTAGAATCAAAAGTTGGTTCATTTTATTCCAAGAAATATACATACTTATGATCATGACTTAACACTCAAATAGACAAAAGACGGAGCTAAACATCTGATGTCACAAGAGTTTCAAGAATTCTCCATCGGTTCTACAAACTTCCTACAAATATTATTCCTCTTTCTACTCCATGCTAATTAAGATAAGCATTAGCAGAAAGGTCAGCTGAGTATAAACATTAGCAGAGTTGTGAAATGTTTTAAAACCTATCGCTATGCGATTGACAAGGCATTTTATATTTTGCCTGGCTAGGAGTTAAACTAAAGAAACGCGAAAGATTTCCTGTTTGATAAAGTATAAGCATTTTAAAGTTCAAACACATTAACAATTAATTATTTGTTAGTTGAAATAAAAAGGAATATCTCCGAGGTGGTTAGCTCCATATCAAAAATATAAATGGCATAAACTGTATGTTTTGATGAGATCTATATTTTTTCTGTCTCTTAAGACTTACTAATTATAAATGTCATCCATAATAAAGAGATCTTCACAGAATTTCCCAGAAAATTCAAGACATTCAATTTATTTTCATACACATATACGTATATATATGTGTTTATGTGTGTGTGTGTGTGTGTGTGTGTGTGTGTGTGAGTGTGTATATAAATGATAGTTGGGTTCAGAGAATTTTCTTAAACTTTTTCTGTTGCTTTCTTGGAAAAAGTTGAACTCAAGTAACATGTTTAATATTTAACAGAATGTTTATTTTTATGTTATGCGGTGTACACAGACACATGCGCATGCATCTTTTAATGATTTTTTTTTTTCGATTCAGGAGTCTCAAAATATGAGACCAATACCTTCTAAATTTTTAAATGTACCATGTATATTGTACATCTATAAGGGCTAAAGAAAGCAAAAATACGAGCTGCAGCTTAATTTCAAATAAATATTTAAAAATAAATATCAATGATTTAAGTATGCTAAATAAAACATATGATTTTTCCCAGCATGACCTTCCTGCCTATTATAAGCTATTGCTATAAACTCTTATTGTTCTGTCTACTTCAGTGAATATAACTAATTATTAACAGAAATTTAACAGTCGTATTACACACTTCCTTTTTTTTTGTTTTTTGTTTTTTGTTTTTGTTCTTTTTACGTTCTGTTTTACTCAAACACGCACACATTCACACTCACATACAAACTTCCAGACTCTGTGGGGGATAGGGAATAATTCTGGCAAGAGAAAAATTCCCCGCCCCAGCCAGGAATCGAACCCGGGACCCCCGGGTGAGATGTCAGCTCGCTGACCACTCGACACATTTGCTTATAAGTAGAAGAGGAATAGAAAAACTCACCAGCCTAAAGTGATAGTGAAATATTTTAAAAGCTGTCGCTATATGATTTAGTTTCGAATGCCTTTGCATGTCCAGAAGTAAAAAAAATTACTGAAATTACAAATTCCCGTATTACAAAAGCTTTAAGTATTTTAAAATTGAGAGCAATAACAATGAATATCTCGGAAATGGCCAAATACACAAAAAACCACAATTTATATGTTTAAACGAGATCTACATGCTCTGAGTGGTAAATCTATGTATACCTCTTACGTTTACCATTTATGTTATTGCCTGAAGATTGCCAGAAGGTATTTCCAAAAGATTGAAGATATATATCCTTGGCCATGTGAATATCTGTATATTTATTTTAATCAAAATCGTTTGGGCATTTTTGAGAAAATCAAACTTTTATAAAATTTTTCCATCTTAAGGAAGTTTTGAATCAGAGCATTACCTTGAGAAACTTTGATTGCATCCTTGGAAGATGCTGAACTTAATTATGGAGTTGGTATTTAACAACGTTTCGTTTTTGAGTTATACTATTCACGGAAGCACGCAGCGATATTCTATTAAAAATGCCTTTTTGGAATGGAGGGCCATAAAACGTGTATGAAATATGACATTTCAATATCGAATCTTTGGTCGAATAAAACAGACACCTTCTCTACCGATATATATTTTGTAAGAAGTAGAGAAAGTAAAAATGCTGTAGGAAGTAAGGTTTCCTGTTTTTTTTTTTTTTAGCAGCTTTTGGTGCAAATTGCGCAATTCACAGCTCTTTTTGTATATTTTTCTGTATGGCAATACCTTTCCTTTACAGCTTCAAAATGTAATAAACATAAATATTAGTTATAAAGTATTGTATTATGTACTTTGACCCTTTTGTGATTTCCTCTAAATCTTTTCTACTTCAAAGTCCAAATTTTCGGAACTAAATATTAAAAAATGTTATGTTTTCCATTCTCATTACTTTCTCTATCTGTTCTGTTCTAAATTAGTCTTTTATCTACATCATGCTAATCAGGATAAAATTACCAGAAATACTATTATCACTTGCTTCCTTGTAAATTGAATGGAAATAAGGGAATACACAATGCTAAAGCGACAGTAAAATTGTTTAAAAGCTGACGCAGTGCTATTTTCATTGACCTGGAGTAAAACAAAAGAGAGATGAAACGCATGATGGCTCAGGTTTATGAAAAGTTATAATTTAAACCAATAACAGAGAATGCTTAGCTCTACACAATAGCTTCAGATAATATAAATTCGATTTTTTAACGAGATCTACATTTTTGTATAGCAAGTTTATGTCTGCATTTTACGAACTATACAAAACTAATTCAGCATCAAGATTACTCAAGGGCTATTCCCAAGAAATTCAGGATATATTTTTACTTGCCGTGTAAATATCTTTAATATACGGAATTTTAAACAAAACTGTAGGGCCATTTTTTAATAAAACATGAATTAAAAAAATATGTAAAGGGTAGTTTTGTGGTGGGGGATATTTTTGAAAAACTTCGAATCACATCCTTGGAATTTACCAATCTTTAATGTCAAATTAGGCATTTTAGAGTTTTTGTTTTTAATTATGCTGACCAACTCCCCTCACACACACACACACACACACACACACACACACACACTTACACACTCATACATCCAGACACATGCAATGACCTTTTGCAAAAATATTTTTTTGGATTCCTGAAAATATGTATTTTGGTGAAATCTCGGTATCGAATTTTCGGTGAATTCAATACCTCCCCTTTTTATCTACTATATACATTGTACACACGTGCTAGAGAACGTAAGCATGTTGTGAAGAGAATCTTTAAATGACCCAAAAGAGCGCCCCGTTTATACAAATCCTGGATTCGCCCTTGTGCATGACCCTAATGCTTAGTTGCCTATTGACCAATAAATTTCAATAATGTGACTAAAATAATTTTTCTACATAATGAAGGGTTTAGCGATTCTGCTTTCTTTGCAACAATTAGTGTTACCTATCTAACAGATCAAGCGTATAGCGTATCATTATGGTGGTATTTTCGTCATAAGGCGTTTCTAGGACGTGCGCCCTTCTTATCCTGAGCCACAGGTGGCACACGCTACATTTCCATACACGGTCACCAGGGGGATACGACCTATTAAAACATCTGATGCATGGAAAGCAGATTACAGGCAGAAGCACGTCATGTGTGCAAGTGAGCTGGAAAATACATATAACAGAGGAGTTTAATTTCACTGTTACTTCTCTTATTCGATAACAATAAGATTATTATCATGTTAAGTGCTACTGATAGTTTTAGTTTTATAAAAATTCTTGAATAACATAGGCTGTTTGAAACTACACGAGCGAATATAACAATCTTAGAACTTATACCCAAATTAGTCCAAAGTTAATGTCAAAGCTTTGAAACTCTTTTAGGCATATTTTGCATAATATTGAAAACTATATCATTTGAGACTAGACACCATACGAAGCACTAGTGTGCGTTGCCCACATTTACATCTTAGAGGGCGCTCTTGGCAAGCACCTGCAAGAAAAACGCGTTTCTCCTTGTTTGTTATCAACAAATCCCGTCCTAGTTTTCTTTTTTTTTCTCTCTTGGCCATGCAAATGATGGAATTTAAAAACTCTTACATGGCCAACCACATGGGATATAAAAGAAAGCCCTTTCTATAATAAGTAAATCCATTTCGCATATTCATACGTGGTTATTAACCAGAAGATAAGGTTAAATGTAATCTGAAACCTATTTAAATATGCGTTTTCTTCAGCAGAATGTTACACTGAAATTGAATAACGCAGAATGGAACTACAGATATACCAAAATTATTTACTCAAATCAGCAAGCTACCTTAGATAATGAATAAACATAACATCATAAAAAAATGAATAGCAGTTTTTTTTCCCAAGAATACCAGTGAAACAGGATAACTGTGAATAAGCCTTCGATGAGGTTGAATCCAGACATTCCCATGCCAATCGCAAACTTATTGTCTGAGCCAACCGTGCAAATATGATTCGCCATTTTTGAGAATATCTCTGTTAGTGTTAAAGTTCAAAAGATGCAGCAAAGAAGAAAAATATACCATGGAAATTACGGCTGGAGATATAGACAAATCTAAGTTTTGGGAAACCCATTTATTTTACAATAAAAATGTCAGAAATGTATAGCATAAACGTATTGATACTCAAAATGGTTGCAGCATAATGTATTTGAGTTGACTATTCCACATTAAACTATATTGCTCTATATTATTTAGTAACTTACTATTGTAGAATTGGACATGTCTGTCTTTCCAAGCACCATTATTTTGTGCTAGGAAGACCCTCTGTTTAATAATATTATATCTTCAAATCCCTCAAGTTTAAGAACCTCTGTTTGATAATATAATTTCTTTAAAACCCTCAAATTTGAATCAGTTTAGTATTAACAGAATCGTAGATTAAATATTACTACAGGAGAAGCAATAGCAGGTCAAACTTGATGCAGCTAGCAAAGAGTCAAGAGTTAACGGACAACAAAGAAAGGACCGTAGAGAATATGATTTATAAGTTGAGTGCACTTATGCACTTATCGCTACCTACATGGAAGTTACCACCAAAACTTATGAGGACTCGTCTAGAAGGATCACAGTTGATCACAAAACACAAGAAATTGACTTGACCAGGAATCATACTGAAGAATGTTTAGAATAAGTACAGTTGATAACAAATAACAATGGATAGACATTACTCGGAATCACAATGAAGAGATGTCTAGAAGAAGCACAGCTGATGATAAACCACAACAGAGACACACAAATTAGAATATTAATTAAGTCACGTTTAGAAAGACACATGGTTAGACTTAACAAGATTAGATTTTATTCGGAATCAAAATAAATATATGTATAGAAGAAAGCACCTGATCATATGGCACAGCTGACAGACAGATTCGGCAAAATAATGAAGAAATGTCTAGAGGCACCGCAGTTAACCATAATCCATAATTGATAGACACTACCAGGGATCATAATGAAGACACATAAAGAATATATGTCTGGAAGAAGAATACCTGATAGCAAACTACAACGGATACACACCACTTGGAATCAATGAACATATATCCAAAAGAGGAGCACCTGATCACAGATCACAATAAAAGACACTACCCTGAATAATAATGAAAACACGTCTGGAAGATACAACGCTAGTCACAAAACACAATACACTACGCGGAATCATGAAGAAGTTCTAGAAGAACATCTGGTCGTAAACTACAACAGATAGATGCCACTCGCAAAAACGAAATAGTCATGTTTAGATTAATCACAAATGACAACAGATAGACACCACTCGGAATCATAAAGAAGACGTAAATACCTGATTACAAATTACAACAAATACACACCACTCGGAATCATAATGAAGATTTATTTAGAAGAAGAGAAACAGATCAAACTACAACATATATACACAACTTGGTAATGAAGACACGTCTTGAAGGACCTGATTCCAAACCAAAAAAGACAGACACCACTCGGAATCACAATAAACATATATCTAAAATAAGAATACCTAATCACCAACCACAACAAACAGAAATTACTCGTAATCATAATAAATAAATGTATAAAAAAAGAGCACTTGATTACAAACAGCAACAGATAAGATACAACTGGAAATCGTAATGCAGACGTGTCTAGAAGAGGAACAAACAATTATACGCCACAACAGCTAGACACCATTTGAAATCAATTTGAAGACATATCTAGAAGAAGAGCAATTGATTGCAAACCGCAACATATAGATACCGCTCGGAAACATAATGAAGACCTGTGTGGAAGATGATAAGTGATCACAAACCATAATAGATAGACACACTCGGAATATTAATGAAGACATGTCTAGAACAAGGACACCTGATTACAAACTGCAACAGATAGATACCACTCAGAACCATTAGGAAGACATGCCAAGAAGGACACTTGACCACAAACCACAAGAAGTAGATACCATTTGGAATCATAATAAAGACACGACAACAAAAGAATCATAAGCAACGATAGATAAGGTACTACCCAGAATCATAATGAAGGCATGTCTAGAAAAAGGACAACTGATCATAAACCATAGTAGACAACACTCGGGATCATCAAGACATATCTAGAAGAGAACACACCACAACAGATTGGCAATATCATAATGACCACAAGTCTAGAACAGATAGCTGATCACAAACCACAACAGATAGAAAGGACTGTGAATCATAATGAAGGCAAGTCTATAAAAGGAATACCTGATGTAAACCATAACAGGTAGAGGCGACTTGGAATCATATTGAGGAAATGTCTAGCCGAAGGGCACTTATCACAAATCATAACCATTCGGAACTATAGATACCATTAGAAATATAATAAAGACATGTCTAGAACAAAACACCTGTTCACTAATAGCAAAGACTAGAGGCAACTTCGAAGTCATAATGAGCAAACAGTTTTTGAAGAATAATACTCCGGAGAATATCCACAGACAGGACTCGGTAACCATAAAGAAGGAGATACTGATCCAAATTGTAGCAAGTACGAACCCATGAAGAACATGTCACATCCATAAGCGAGAACACTGAACTTCTAGATGGCTCAACGCAGAAATCCAGTAACCATTCCCTGTAAAGTGTATTACTCACAAAACTAAAAAGAAATAAATAGGATTTTAAAATTTGACATTTGCAATTAAAATGTATAGACGATTAGAAATTGAGTGTTTTGGATATACAGATCACTACAAAAGAACTAGAATTATAATTTTCAGGTAAAAGGCTTCAGATTAACCAATGCAAAATTAATTCCGCTATGGTGAAGTAAAAGAGGGGGTGGGGTTTAACTGTAAGCTTTATATTCAAATTAGTGTTTATAGGTACTTAGCTCAAGGGAATAAACGAAGTGTTATGCAACAACAAATTTGAAAAGGGTACCTATGTTTAATAAGTCTTGGACACCATGTAATTTCTTGGACGCAAGAAATCTCTGCCAAAGCACCTGCCAGGTGGCAGGTATTTCTGTAAAGCGCGAGGTATTCTTGTGAAGCCGCCAACTGCAACTGCTGCAACGGGATTTCCCCGCAATTATGTAAGCGCTTCTTGTTCCTTCTCCTCTCTCTCTCTCTCTCGCTCTCGTCCAACCTCCTTATATAAGTGATCATATATTCCATTTAAACACATCTCTTGTGGATGCGGAAACAACGTTGTGATGCTCATATACATAGGTTTACATCACGTGATGCTCAGCCTGTCATTTTAACTTTTTCTACTACGTATAGTAAGCAAGGGAATTATTGTATTCCTCCCAAAAATTCAATGCCAATATTTCACCGGAAATGCATGACTGAGGACCCCCGAATTCTAAAAATGCCGGGCACATACCAAATGTCCTCTTCCAGTTCCATATCTTTCAAGATGCGACATGAAGATATTCTGAAATTCCCTTATATTTTCTTCTCAAAAATGGCTGTAACATTTTTTAAAAAGTATTATTGAGAAACTGTATATTAAAGATATTTTAATGATGAATTAAAGGTAGATCTTGAATTTTTTTTGGAATGCCCTATGAAGTTCTGCATATTCCGACGGAACTTTATTAAATTCTGTACAAAGGGTTATGTAAAGATATAGACAAAAACGTATTACAGAAAGCTGTAGTTGTCTATAATACACATATATTTACAATAATAGTTGTTGTTTACGGTATCGTAGAGAAAATATGACATTTCAAGGTCAGTATGTACTATATGTACTATTCAAAGACACAAAAACAACACACCTCCTTCCATCCCTCCACATCCGTGCGTTTCCGTTGATATTTAAGGTTAGATCAGCTCTATGGAAATGGAAATGCAGTTAGGTATATTTATGGACCCTCTTTACTGCTGCGGTACTCAGCATCCCATTCTATATGGGGCATAAAAGGTCGCTTGATTTGCTCATATGCCTCTTTATCAGACCTGAGGTTCTTTTACCTGCTCTAAATCTATGACACAGGAAGAACGCTTTACTTAACTTCAGAAGGAAGCCATGCTAAGGATTTTAACGCTTCCGCCGATTTTAAATCCAGATCAGCCCCATGCGTTTAGAGCAATAGCCCATCGGTGATAATGTTGACTCGTTTGCTATTCTGTTATTCTTCAGGCCATGCTTACTCTGGATTTTGTTTAAAAGTCATTACGGATCAGGTTAAACATGGGCGGGCCCTCAGCTACTAGAGCAGAGCTTCTTTGCGACCTATGTGACTCCAGAGTGGATTGCGGGGAGAGATTCGAAAGATGTCGGATGACGACGCCTGGGTACAATTTACGAGTCCGAGTCTCTGGGTGCTCCCCGAAGGGGCACTAGCGCGAAAGCGGGTCGCCATACCGCAATAGCTCCAAGGAAAACCTTTGCAGTGCTCAGGCCACCATCCAGCCGCAACAAGCCGAACACGTGGCCTGGTCCTTCAACCCTGAAACGGATGACAAGGAAGCGACGTGAACTGGAAATGGACAGAAAAATTCGGGTAATGTAATGAACTCTCCCAGCATTTGTATGTCGACCCGAGGAAACCCAAGAAGTCCGGCGATGGGAATTGAACCCACGACCACAGAAATACGAGTCGCACACGTCACTGCGGCACCACCTCGCTCGTCACACACCACATACACACATTTACTCTCTTACTCATAATTCTGGGCTATAAGGAATGGGAACAATCGTAGCTAAAGGATAATCCCCATCGTCCAGAGGAAATAAAACCCGGGACCACTGGATTTGAAAGCTAGCACGCCAACCACCAGACGTTAGGGGCAGTCAATATATCTTATCGAAAAAAGAATTCTACTTGACTCTGTATGTTGACGTCGTGTAAATATAGATTTATTATTGAGATATCTTCCTTAGCTTTCTTAGAGCCCATTATCGAAAGTAGAGTGTAATGTAAATTATGCGACAATGCTTATACAAAACGCATTTAATGTTGAAAATAAAGATAACATTTGGCACTAATAAATAATAATAATAATAATGATAAAACATTAAAATATTTATATTTGGTGAAACAGAAATCATTGCATTTATTTAAAACTGTTATAGATCTCTAAAATTTTGCATCCTTCATTTTTTTCTATGACCATTTTCTCCGGGGACAGTTTAGGGCTTTCTATAATATAAAACGCACATATTGGCAAAGTTGGAGTAGAAAGAGATCGGTAGCTAGGAGGTAGCGGTCTCCCTTTCAAAAATGGATGTAGATCAGCGCGTAAAGAGGATTCATTTTGGGTTAAGAACCGTGTAGACAACAAAACCGGTAGTCTCCTCACTTCCCAGTTCAGGTATGCTGTTTTATTTACATTCAAAAGACGATACAAACAGATCTACCTTGGATAGCAATGTTGACACTGCTTCCAACCACTTTACTATGTCTGCAAAATGGTGTTCGAAAAATGAATAATTATTTCAAAACCATATTACGATGTCACATAGTTACTGAAGTTTTCTTCTTGGTTAACTGTTTTTTTTTTCTTTTACACTATCTAGATTATCCCGCGTTGCACAGTTAGTTTTGAAACTCTAATGATGAATTAATTAAATTACTTTACCTCAAGCTTTACTTCCTCCACCAGTACTATGTACACACATAATAAGTAGAGAAGGTCCTTCATGCCATTCAAAATTCGATTTCAAATTTCCGTAAAATATGTGTTGTCAGATCCTCTGAATTCAACAAAAACATTTTCCGAAAAAGTTCCGTGTCTGTATGTGTGTCTGTGTGCCTGTGAACAGCATAACTAAAAACGAAAAGTTGTTTAAATACGAAACTTAGTGCTTAGTATCTTCCAAGGATGCGACACGAAGATTTTCAAGAAAATCCCGCCACCTCAAACTACCCTCTATACGAAACATTCCTAAACTTTTGATGTTCCCAAATATTTTGATCAAAATACCACATATCATATGAATTTACATGCAAATAAAACGTACAATTTCAATTTTCTAGGAACAGCCTCTGAAGATCTCTTCATTCTGACTGACTTTTGCATAGCATATGAACTGTAAGAGATAGATGAAAAATTATGCACAAAAAATGTAGATCCCTGTAAAACACACAAGCTATAATATATACATTTTTTGTGTGTGAAGTTAACCGTTTCTGAGGTATTCCTTATTGATTTAGATTTTAAAATTCTTCAACTTTTCTCTAACGGACGTTTACCATTCCTTTTTCTTTTGATTTACTCCCGTTAATGCAACGAGAATCGAATTTCAATCATATAGCAACTAACTTTTAAAAGATATGTCTATCACTTTAGCCTAGTGTATTACCTTATTTCCCTTCTACTTGTAAGGAAATAGTAAGACTAATTCTGCTAATGTCATCAGCAGAAGTAAATAGGAGAATAGACTTGTGTAAGAACAGTTTGTTACAGTATATGTAGAGAAAGCTTTCTGGATGGAACACATAATATTTTAACAAGTATCTTTTACGAAACAGTTGTTTTATCCCAAGATATTACAAAATAAACTATTATATTAAATATTTATATTATCAAAATCTTATATTCCCATTTTGCAAACACTATTCACAATAAGACTTTGAAATTTAGTGCAAAACCTCTCAGAAAAATGTTGTTTAGTTTTGCTTAAAATCAGTCCAGCTGCTTAAATACAGTTGTCACGGTAGTTATAATTCATGAAAAACATCATATATTTGCAGAAAAATTGCATATTTGATGACTAACAGTATTTACTGATATCCATATTATTCAAGATACATACACGATTGATATGCAAACATAATGTTTACAATTCACGCAAAATGAACCAAATGTAGTTTTGGGAAAAAGCAATTGAAAGAGGAGACCTGGCGACATTTTAAGAACCCACCAACTAGGTATTACAGAGCCCTTCTAGAACGTAAGTAATATCGCAAACAAGAAAACTCACATGTCTTTTATTTAGCTAGTATTACATAATGTACTTTTTTATTACAAATAAAAAATGTGATTTTTCTGATATTTCACTCATCTATCTTCCCATAAATCCTAGCTTCTGTTAGCTGAGGTGTTACATCATGAATACCTATGCACATTCCCGTTAATATAATGTAACTGACTTTTTTTCTATATACGCTGCAGAGTATACCAACTCTTTTTACTTTCTCTAGTACATATGTGCAATGCATACAATGGATAGAAGATGACATATTCCACCCAAAAATTTGATACTGACCTTTTACCGAAAATAATATTTTCAGAAACCCTGTATCTAAAACCTCATTTTTAGAAGAAAAACGCCCAAGTGTGTGTGTGTGTGTGTGTGTGTGTGTGCGTGTGTGTAACTCAGAAACGGAAAGTCAGTTCGATACTATACTTGGTATTTAAGTTTAGCACCTTCCAAAGACGCGACACGAAGATCTTCAGAAAAATTCCACACCTTAAACAATCTTTTACGTGAAAAAATGTTGTTTTTCTAAAACAAAATAGCTCTAGTAAATAAAATGTTTATCTTGAATTTTTTGGGAATAGCCTCTGAGGACCTGTTAATTCTGAATGAATTTTGTATAACTGGTAAACCGTAAAAGAGAGACAAAAACGTAATAACTATAACTCCACAGCACAACAGCTCACGGGGAACCGTGGCCTACCGCCCGGCCGCTGCGTCCCCCATCTCGATCCACTATAGACGTCATGGATGTGGTGCAGTATTGGAGGGTGAGACGTGGTCCCCAGTCATGACCTGGATCCGCTATTTCTCCATCAAGTAACTCCTCAATTGGCCCCCCGGGGACCTTACGAGGCTGAGTGCCCCCGGGCCAGGACTCCCAGCGGGGGAAAAATCCCACGCCGGTACTGGGGATCGAACCCAGGTCTCCCGCTTGGTAAGCAGCTGCGCTACCACCGCGATAAGTAGACGACCAGATAAAAACGTACTAGACAAAAATGTATATATGGTTAAAACACACAATGCTTGTCATACACACTCATGGATCTTTTTTTTTTTTTTATAGGGATCCTAAAAACACGTATTTCCTGTGAAATTTTGGGTGGAGTACTAATACTCTCTGTCTACTATGTACATTGTACATACGTACTAGACAAAGCAATAACATGAATTACAAAAACGTGTTTAAGCGCAGCATAGAGTACATAGAGTATTACATGGGATATCTTTTAAATGTATAACGACACAGAAACTATTCATAATATAAACCTGTTACTGCAAAAATAATCAATCAACGCCAATGCAGAAATTCAAAAAAGCTTGGGGTGTATTATGCTATTCATAGCATTAACATAAATATTGCATCCAATACAATGGATGCAGAACTGTACAATGCAGTCTAAGTTGGAGAGGAACGCGATGGTAAATCGAGTTGTCGACGACACTGCAAGCCAAATTGTCTGAATGACTGGCTGGCTTGCTTCAAATTCCCCCCACAGTTGTGTTGGGCTAAAACAAAAACTGTTTTTTTCCTCTCAACCCTTGCAGTTACTCACCTCACCGCCAAAGACGATAATTAAGTTGTTGAAATTTTGGTCTGGACGTGGAGCGCTAATTGGTCGAGAAGACACTTCCAATCATTCACTTACCTGCGAACAGAAGAGAGAACAAAACCGAAGCATTAGTTGCTTGTCGAGCAAAGCAGTAACAAGCTGTTAGCACATAATCCAGAGACAAATTTGTCTGCTTCTGCAACGCACAATTTAAAATTAAAGCTACCTGCATGAGATGCTAGGCAAAATTGGTGGAGGTAGTAGGATGTGGGAACGGAGGGGAACACCGCGCTCAGTGAGTCTTAGTTGTGGATTGCTTGCAGTTACTAATGGTATGAGGAGAATAAGCTGGAAGAGTACAGACCCGCAGTCAGACATGCCCATAAAGACGCTCAGAAGTCCCTAAAATTTCACACCCGCGCACCGTTAAGAGAGCAACCCTATTACACAGCGATGCTAGCCGACAAGACAGCTCATTCTGTATTCACGGAAAAACATCTTTCCATAGTAAACAATGGAGTCGGTACCGCTAACACTGCAGGACCTGAAAACGCACCTGAACTTCTTCCTCTTACTTTAAATTCAATTCAAGTTCCAACATGCCATGTCAACATATTGGGTCATTTCTATAGAGCTTTCTTGAGCAGGGGATTTCTAGTTTGCGAGTTCGCCACATGATGACGAGGGATCAACAAATCAACCGTAGACACAATATAAGACAAAATTACGACATATTGACGTGATGAATCCAGCCCAGGGACATTGCACAGGACCAACGGCGTTACTTCCCTTCCGAAGGAAGCCATGCCACTATACCACGAAGGGCGATTCCTACTTTAAGACATAAAATCCAGTTCACTATGTCACCATCCCATCATCTTTTTCTTGGACGGCCAATACTTCCACCTCATGCGATCTATGCCGATCAATCCGAACCAATCTATCAGAATCCCTTTTATTGTTATGGGCATTTCATTCATTTCTTCTTGTTAGAAACCACAACCCTATTGGTTTAATATTGCATATTTGTCTTACTATTGCATTATTTATCCGATCTAGTGTGCTTTACCAATAATTCTCCTAAGGAATTTTCTATCGTTTTTATTGCTTGAATAATTGTAGTTTTATCTCATTTTGTTTATGGGAATGTGCAATAATAGATCGAATATCACTCTTGTATATTCTTGTTTTTGTTTCTGCTTTCATGTATGTATTACTCCATATGTTTTTGGTTAATTCCGTGTTAAACGTAGAGTTCTGTTTACTTGTTCTATTACGTCTGTTTGCAGATCTGCATTGAAGGTGATTAATATTCCAAGGTATGTTTTTTTTTTCCTTTCCAACTCTAATTTGCATTTAAATGGTGGTTACTAACATTTATGACTTGAAAATAAGAGCTGAAGCTTTCCTGGCGACGAACATACTCCAGGTGTTCTTGGGCTTCAAGACAGGTGAGATGATGTTTTGGAATCGACGTTTCGGAAGCGTGCATCTCCCCCATCATCAGGATGGTGGGAGAGATACAGGCTCCCGAAACGTCGATAGCACCACAACACTTCACTTGGCTTGAAGTCCAAAAACACCTATAATATTTATCACTTTGTTTTTTTTTAAGCAGGAATTTTCATACTCAATGTGCTTATTTTTAGAAAAGATATAATCTTCAGGTTACACAATTAATACACATCATCAGCACAATAGACTATTGCGATATTTATTGTTTCATCTTATAACCACTCTTAGTCGACAGATGATTGATTATTATTACAACCAAAGTAGGTGTGACTTGAGGAATTGCCATTCTTATGCAAGTTCATGTTAATGTTATTATTACAGTTTTTTTATTTTATTATTGGAATATTAATATAATCTAAAACAGATATTTCTTTCAAAATAGCTTCTATATCATAGAGCCTGACATTATCGAAAGCTTTAGTAAGGTCCAAAAACACATGAATGCTGGTCTAATAAATGTTATTGTATTTTTCAGTTTTCCATATATATACATAAATAAGATGTATGATTTGATTTTCTGGGAATAACCCCTGAAGCTCTCTTTATTCTGGATGACTTTTGTATAACTAGTGAATTGTAAAAGACACTCGAAACACACACACACACACAAACGCACACATAAAATACACAATTTACGTCATATGTAATGTTTGTGGAATCATAAAAGACAACAGCATTTCAAAGCCATCACTTAGTAACCGATTTTTAAAACAGCTGACTATCGCTGTAGCTTATTGCATGTCATTATTCCCCATGTACAAGGAAATAATGTGATAAACCATTTCTGCTATCGCTTATCTCGATAAGCGTGAAGTAGATACATGAATATGATTTTGTATGAATCGTTTGTTGCAGCATAAGTAGCACATCAGATTTTTCTGTGAAGTGGTGCGGAATTCACAGAACAATATGATACATTTCTAAGGATATTTAAAACATAAGTATTGGGTCTATAAGATAAAAGATTTATTAAATTAAAATGGATGTTCTATTTATTAATAGGAATAGGCACAAACTGAAAATATAATTTTCTTTATTTAATCCCCCTTTAAAGTATTATTATTATTATTATTATTATTATTATTATTATTATTATATTTATAATTATTATTGGATAATAATCAGCATTATTATTATCCTAGATGCAGAAAATAAGTACGGGGATTAAAGGCAAAGGAGGGAAGGAGGAAGAATGGAATGACTGGGATGAATAGAGAAGAAACATTAAGACTTCAAGGAATAACCATATGTACATTTTTTAATTATGTATACAAGAAATTCAACGTGTTACATTCACATTACTTTCTCTTTATCCCTATCGCTGATTATTGACTATACAAATTACTCTTCCAAAATTATTTTTCTATCCACTTAATTTAATCAAGATAAATCTTTGTAAAAACATCCGTATGACAGTTTGTTATAATCACAAAAGAAATAATAACAGTCAAATACTTAAGAGCTAAGCGGCATATGCTGGCCTTAAAATTGTATACTCTTTCCATGCAATAGCGAGAAACAACCGAAAATCGATGGGAGTTAAAAGAGTTACTAAAGTAGTGATCAATTCTAAAACTTAATAACGGATACTTCGGAAATGGCTTATGCCACAAAAGTGTTATTTGAAATAAATTGTGTATTTTAAGAAGAACTACATGTTTTGAGTGCTAGGTTTTGTTTATTGCTTTACGTTTTTTAGTGATAAAGTTTACACAAAATATGTCTAAATGAACAGGATTTCGCAGACCAATCTCAAAATATTGAAGACATAATTTTATTTGTCATATAAATACGAAATATTAATTAAAGTCTTTAGGTAATCAACATTTTCAAAATTGTGTCCAATGTAACGGGTAGTTTGGGGTGGGAGAATTACCTTGAGTCTCATCTTCAAAAGATATTAAACTTAAATACCATAGCTAATGTTTATCTGACTTTTCGTTTTCAAAAGTACGCTGTTCACACACAAAAAAAAAAAAAAACACACACACACTCTCACACTCATTTGGGTGCTGGCCTTCTGATCAAATGATTGCGGGTTCAAAACTGGCCCAGACCAATATTTTTAAGTGTGCTTAAAAACGAGAGCTGCATGTTAGTGAATACACTGACATATAAAATTGCTCCTGTGAGACGAAATTCCGACACATGTGCTGAATCAATCCTGTCAATTGATGGCGTCATTAACAAACAAAACACTTTGTTTTACACACACAGGTGTGCGCGGATCTTTTTCAACAAATAATTTGTTAGATTCAGATATCCTCAAAACGTGTATTTCCGGTGAAATTTGTAATACATTTTTGGTTGGAATGTAATACTTTTTGATCTACGTACGGAATAGAAATTATTATTATTATTACTATTATTATTATTATTATTATTATTATTAAATAAATGCTATAAATGTTTCCCTCACACGGAATATATAAATGTTTGGGTCTATGCTGAAAGACTCATCGACTAATTCGGTGTTTGGCTTATTTTTATGAAGTGTTTTGAGACGATAAAAATGCTGAAAATTGGCGATAGATGCATGGGTTGGCGCCCGAGGTTGTGCCTACCTCGCTAGACGCTGTTCTGCTGTTCTCTGAGGCTCGGTCCTGTTTTCTCGCTGGCAGCGGAATCGCCCAGTGCGCATGCACTTAGGCACGCGCACCGACACATATATTCGTGATGCGGTCGTTACGGTTAATTTCTCTGTTATTCACACGTGGAATTGCTTTGACTCGTTCCAGCTGCCACCAGCCCAGACGGGGTTGCCATGTTTACAAAATAAACTTTTCCTCCCACTACAGCATGCCGGATTGGATTTCCTGCCCTCTTTCGATGACTTTTTTTCTTCCCTGCCTATTTCTAGGAATGCTGAAAACGACATGCCGCAATTATCTTCGTCAACGACCGCGGCTCCAGATAGGCTCGTCACGGCATGATCCCGCACAAAGAGAAAATTAGGGATACAGAGCTGGAAGATTGCCACATCACCTTCTGCAGCAAAGGAAGCCGAGAAGATAAGAAAATCACGCAGTAGCTGGCTTTTAATAAAAAAGGGAGGGCGCTCTAGATGAGATCATTAGCGGTCTAATGAGATCCATAACGAGATGCGACACCTAGTGGCAAGATGTAGCAAAAACTTTTTTTGACAAAGTGCTTGAAATTTTCACCTTGCAATTGCCACAAGAAAGATTAATAAAGAAAATGCGAATATTGAAACCAACAACAAACTAGATTAGATCAAGAAAACACCTCCCAAAACAAACTTAACTCTGTTCTTAAATGTAAACACACTTCCGTAACTTTAAAAGTATCAAAATTCATGGACTTAAATTTGACAGAAAATTTTCTTAGAACTATACTTGAATATCATAAAAATTATTGCATAAAACGCCTTAATTATAGCAGACAACGGTTGGGGTGCTGCATTGTGAGCACATGGCAGCCCTATTTACCACCATAAACGCTCTCAGGTTTTTACTACATTGCCTAGTGAATATGTACGTATAGGTCCATTGAGTGAAATAATTAAAATATTACGTGCGCGCGGAAAATGTTCTGGTGTCCCATTCACATCTATCTGTTCCTCGAAAACGTTCCTTACAAAAAAAATATTTCTTTAACTTCACCATGGAGATCGAGATAAACCTTAACAGATATTGTCTTATTACTTTCATCCAAGGAAATAAGTAGAAAGTAAACTTCTACTCACATTTGTCTCAATTAGTAGATAAAAGATAATAAGCTTTTGTATGTATATGCTAGGTATAAAGATTTTTTTTGTAGCTTAACAACCTTTAACCTGGTTGTTCATATCGGACGATGAATGAAAACGGTGAAATGATGCTCAAATAATCACGGGGTGTAGAGCATAAAGTTGCTCGACATTCGTCTTCTCAGGATAAGTAAAAACCCGAAAGAACCTAAGCGAAATTTAAACTCGCGATCTGTTGAATGTAAGGTAGACGCGCTCCTGCCACAGTACACAGGCGGGTTTGAAAAGATATTATATTCCACCCAAAAATTCGATGTCGAGAAAACATCGGAAATATATCCCCTTAGTAAAAAAAAAAAAAAAAATAGAAGTAGGTTCGTGTGTTTGTGTGCTATGATCAGTATAACTCAAAAACTAACATACCGTTATATATCAATCTTGGTATTAAGGTTTATCATCTTCCATGAATGCGGCACTAACATTTCCAACAAAATTTCCCCATCTCGAAATAACCTGTACATAGAAACAGTTTTGAAAATTTTGTTTTTCGCAAAAATGGCTCTAACGATCTTGATATTTACATTAGCAAGTGTATATCTTGAATTTTATAGGAACAGCCCCTGAAGATATCTTTATTCCACACAAAAACTGCATATCTTATTACAACACACAATTTATGCTACATTAGAATTAACTGGCCGCGCCGTGACCGAGTGGTTAGACCACTCGCCTCTCACCTAGACGTCCCGGGTTCGATCCCAAGTGACCGCATATGAGATTTCTGGTGGACAAAGCGGCGCTGGGGCGGGTTTTCTCCGGGTTCTCCGGTTGCCATCGCATTCCACCGGTGCTCCATCTTCATTTCATGTATCATCAGTGTCACCGCCTGCGGTGCCGTAAGTAGTTCAAGCGGGCGTTAAACACTACCAAAATTAGATTTAACCGTTTTCGAGATATTCTTTTACTGGTTTAAATTTTAAGCTACTTAAATTTTTTTTCTCAAACAGGAAGTCAACGTTTGTTTAGTTTCTCTTTTGTTGTAGACCTGGTAAAAAAATAAATCCGAGCTTCAATTGTTGACATACCAACCAACTTTTAAAAGATTTGACTATCGCGTTAGTATAGTGCAGTCCCTTAGTTTCCTCCTACTTTCATGGAAGCAAATAATAATTGTTACTAATGTTTGTCTTGATTAGCATTATTTAGATAAAAGAGTAATCTTTTACAAGAATAGTGTGATTGCAGAATAGGTAGAGGAAGTCATGTGAATACAACATATCAGAATTTTTATTATTTTTTACTCCTGAACATGCAAAAAAAAAAAAAAAAAAAAAAAAAAAAAAAAAAAAAAAAAGTTTCATTGTAATCACTTAGACACCAGTTTTTGAAAGACTGCTCTGTAGCTTTAGACTGGTGTATACTCCTATTTTATTGCACTTACAAGGAGGCTATGTTTAATAAGACTATGTTAATGTTTATCTTGATTACTTTTGAGAATATAGAAGAATAAGCTTTGTAAGAATATTCTGTTTCAGAATGTGTGGGGAATGTCATGCAAATGGGACACATCAGAGACATTTTTACTCTCTCTCACGTACCGGAAATATATCTTTTAAGGTCCTCTGTATCCAAAAAAGTATTTTCAGAAAAAGGTCCGTGTGTGTTCGTGTGTCCGTGTGTCTGTGAACACAATAAAACGAAAACGAAAAGTCGGGAAAATACCAAACTTCGTATTTAAATTTAGTATCTCCCACCGCAAATTACCCGTTACATGGAACTTTTTTCGAAAATTTTAATTTTCTAAAAAATGGCTTTAACGATTTTGATTTAAATATCGTATATTAAAGATATTTACCTGACAAATAAAATGGGAATAGCCTCTAAAGACTATTTTATTCTGGATGAATTTTACGAAATTTTGTATAACTGCTAAACCGTAAGAGAAGGACAAAAACCTACGACACAAAAATGTAGAGCACATTAAAACATACAATTTACGTTATACATTTTTATCGTGGAGTTGATCGTTTTTGAAATATTCCTTATTTTTGGTCTCATCTTGGAAAAACATAATTTTCTCATACAGGAATTTGTCAACTTCTGTCCATAGAAACGAAGGAACTTCAGTCACTTTAACCTATGGTAATCCCTTACTTCGCTTCTATTTACAAGGAAGCAAGTAATAAGACTATTTCTGATAATTTTTTTCTCGATTAGCATGAAGTAAATAGAAGCATAAGTTTTTTAATAATAATTTGTTGCAGAGATGTAGAGAAAGTTATGTGAATGGAACACATCAGATTTTTCCCTATCAAATCATGTTAAGTTTTAGCTGAGTCAGATTATTGCAATTTACATTTAGGATTCTCATACATAAAGACGTAATATCCTTTTATTGCCGAAGAGAGTCTGAAGGGAATCTGAAAGACACCTATCTGCGAAATGAGGAACATTTTCACGAAACAATGCACTACTCCGTAGCACTATTACGCAAGTGTTAATGCTCTGTTTCTTCTTTTACTCGCAGAGAGCTACATAAGCCAAGCTCATCGACACATAATTATCGTCATTACGAAAACGTGCGGCGCCTTCAGTTGCCCCATCATTTCTTTAATGGCTCGTTACCGTGGCAACTGGCAAGGTGAAACTGATCCGTTCTCCGTGATACGCCTCGCTAATATAATTTGGGGGCGTCAGCCCAAGTAATCCCTGGGCATGTTAACAACTCCTTCCTCTTCTCTTTATGCTATATATTTCAACCTGAGCAGAATTTTATTCCGGCTAATGCTATCGTACATATGAAAGCTCTGGAATATTCCATCAAGTATGTTATTAAAAATGTATGCTATTCAGAAAGCTTGTTGTTATTTTATTCTGTTTTTACTGCCCTTTCTTAATGCAATTTAGTCCAGTTATCACTATCACTGCAATAATACATCTAATTCAATTTTTACTGTCAATTTACTAATGTTATCTAATTTAAATTTCACTGGCACATCACTACTAATTCAATTTTTACTGCCACTTCACTAATCTGATCTAGTTCAATTTTCACTGTTACTAATGTTATCTTGTAAATTTGGAGAGTATAAAAGCAGTAATGTTTACAATAATTACAGTTAAAAGATCTATAAAAATCTTTTTAAATCCATTTACTGTAAAATTTAATATTGTGTATGAATATTTTTGAAAATTCATCACGCGGAGCTTTTTTTTATTAAAACTATTCATTTATAAGGTTAAATAGTACTACACAAAAAACAATGATGGATAGAATTTTGAAAAATGGTAAAAAATAACAGGTTATTGTGAATAATAAGTGGTATAAACTTCAACACGATATCTTAAATACTGCTGGTAAACCTAAATAAGCTTATTATTACAGGAAAGTCATCAACTTTACCGTTCCGTGGAGTTGCTCAAGTCAGTAAACCCGAACATAACTATAGTTGCCATACTGTGAAACTAGCAAAGGTGAAACTAAAGCTTAATGCGGACTTAAGTAGAGTCCGTTCTTTACTAAACCCTCTGCTTAAGCTTAAACTGTGAAACCGGCCCTAAGTCTTACATTATAGCTACCTAAGTATATTGCTAGAAATAAAATATAACCTAATTTTGTTTCTACATATACTCTTTTGTAGTTAGGCAATTATTTTCTGCTACATGGCATTTTCAATAGCGACTTCACAAATAATTTTAAGTATTTTGGTAATTTATGGATTGAAATTAGCTGTTATTATAGCTCTGTTCAAGAAAATCCCTTTACATGGAAAAATGTTCGAAAATTATGATTTTCTCAAAAATTTTCATTATGTACTTTCTATAGGAGCTGTTTTCGCAATTATAGCCGGATTTGTACATTGATATCCACTATTCACAGGATTATACCTTAATCCAAACTGATTAAAAGCTCAATTTTTAACAATATTTGTAGGGGTTAATTTAACATTTTTCCCCTAATGGTTTCCCCTTCGTGTCGCATTCCTGGAAGATACTATTCTTAAATACGAAGTTTGGTATTTTATGAACTTTTCGTCTTTCAGTTATCGTGTTCAAAGACCTACGGACACTTGAACACACACACACACACACACACACACACACACATGGACCTTTTTCCAAAAATGTTTTTTTGGATACAGGGGACCCTATAACGTGTATTTCCGGTCAAATCTTGGTGTCAAATTTTTGGGTGGAATGCATACCTTCTCTATATACTATGTTAATAGTACGTGTAGAGAAAGTAATAATCTTTTTAAGAGTAATTTGCTACAGAGGTGTAGAGAAAGTAATGTGAATACAACACATATTTTTACTCCTTTGAATTTTCAAAGAAGGCTTTGTGACTCCTTCAAGGTTCTTTAGCAGTGTATGCCTTTAAGTTAGAAGATATTTTATAGCCTTTGTCTGCCAGAAAGAATAAGATTTTTTGATGGTGAAAGCATTTCCAAAAATCGGTTGAATGGTTTTCAGATTACCCTTGCATATACATATAGACATAAAAATGTTCTCTCTATATATTAGTGTAGACGAGGTTTATTATCAGTTTTACATTAACGGTAGGGTTGGTTAAGGTACAATTCGGAAAGGAATCTTGTTCCCGCTCAAAGGATCTGCTAGTCATACGCAGAGCACGTTCCTTTCTGCATAAAAAGAGGAGGGAAGTTTGTTGGAGTGACCGGTTCCCTAGACGGCAATTGAACTACAGGCATGTCCGCAGAGGCGCGTTTGCTTAATTGCCTTAATAGACGGCATCTTCCAGAACCCTGGGGCCGGGCACGCTTCGTTTAAAGAGCATTCACCTTTCTCCGAAGTCTTCCCAACTCTTCTCAGTGACAAACGAGCGTTTGGCAACGCAAAGAAGTGCCTCCTGGCGCAGCTAGAGCACTTTTGTCTACATCATTTAGGTAAAAAATCTGATGGCCTCCATTCACATGACTTATATTAATCTCTGTAACAAATTATTATTTTCTCTACACGTACTATTTACATAGCGCATAGAGAAGGTATTGAATTCCACCCAAAAATTCGATACCGAGATTTTACCGGAAATACATGTTTAGGGTCCTCCTGAATCCAAAAAAAAAAAACATTTTTGGAAAAAGGTCCGTATGTATGTGTGTGTAGATATGTCTGTGGATAGCATAGCTCAAAAACGAAAAGTCGTAAAATACCAAAAAACAAAAACAAGCGGATATAAATTGTGTGTTTTAAGGAGATCTACATTTTTATGTAGTAAGTTTTCCGGCTATGCAAAAGTCATTCAGGATGAAGAGGACCTCAAGGATTATTTTTGAACAATCTAAGCTATACACTTTATTTGTCATGTAAATATCTTTAACATAAGGTATTTTAACCAATATCGTTATAGACATTTTTGAGAAAATCAAAAATTTCTAAAATTGTTCCATTTAAAGGGTAGTTTGGAGGGATTTACTTGAAAATCTTATTGTCGAATCCTTGGAAGATGATGAGACCACTTCCAAAGTTTGATATTTAACCAAATTTTAGTTTTTGAATTATCCTGTTCTCAAACACATACCCGCACATGGAACCTTTTCAAAATGTGCTTTTTTTGGTTTAATAAGCTAAAACATGCATTTCCTTAAAATATCGGTGCCGAATTTTTGGGTGAAATGCAAAACCGTCTCTATCTACGTACGAGGGATGATCAAAAGCTAAGGTTACAAAACCTGCAGTGAAACAAACAAATTTTATTACAAACAAATACAGCCATTTGATAGTGCATGCATTAGGTTATTATTTCACATGATCTCCATATTGGCTGAGGCACTTGACGCTTCGTGGGTTGAGTTTGAATATTCCCTCCTGGTACAATCCTGTCCTTGCATATTCAGCCACGTTATCGTGAAGTGTTGCATCTCCTTATCTGAAACGGTCGGCCTCCTATGTGTTCCTTCAAGTGAGGAAAAAGGTGAAAATCGTTGGATCGAGATCCAGGCGGGTGCATGGAGGATGGTCGATGATATCACAGCAGAACTGCTTCAACAGCGTGGTGGCCCTCTGAGCTGTGTTAGGTCGCGCGTTGTTGTGAAAGAAGATGACACCCTCTGTGAGAAGTCCTTTCGTATCCTCCTGATTGCTTCGCGCAAGAGTGTTATGGTCTTGCAGTATCGGTCAGCGGCCACGAGTATGTCACCCGCGCTGTCCCAAAACACTGTAGCCATCACCTTCCCAGCAAATGGCGCCACTTTAAACTTCTTTGTCTTTGGAGAAGAAAGGTGTTTCCATTCTATTGACGACCGCTTAGTCCTGGGGGTATAGTGGTGGATCCGTGTTTCTTCACCCATGTCATTGCGATGAAGAAAACTGTTTCCTTCCGTGGAGAACTGTTGCAAAATTTGCAGACTTACCCCATGCGCTTCTCCTCAAACTTTCCGGTACTAGAGAATAACGTGAACAATGTGATGAATGCTGCCAAAAGACATTCTCAGTACTACTGACATATGTCGTGACGTGATCCTCCTGTTGTCTTGAATCTCCTCCACACGAGCTGTGTTCAAATCTGTAGATGCCGTACTAGGTGGCCACTGTGATTCTCATCGGTGACGTTTGCTTCTTCGACCGCAAACTTTCGACACCACCCTGCGACATTTCAGTCAGTCCATATACATCTACCAGATGTCGGTGAAAGTTAGCCCCGGTTACCTGTTTCGGCCACAGAAATAGTGCGGATTTCTTTGCGAGACTAATTTTTTAAACGCGTCGCCATTTCTGTTTACCTTGCAGTAGCGCTGTAGTTGGCAGTTGGCTGAAACTTTGCACAGTTGCCAACCTCATGTATTTGAGTTACCGCGGACTACTAAGTTTATTGTGAAAGACGAAACACCAAGAATATGGGCCTTGTAACCTTAGTTTCTGATCATCCCTCGGACTATATACAAAATAGGCAAAGTAAAGATAATTTAACCTGGGAAATAGGCGCTGAATGGAAAATGGCCACTAACTTCAAAATGGGAATTTTATACACTATCAAACTGCTTTATTTTGACTTAAAAGTTCACGAAATTATGTAAATTCAAAGGTCTGTTACGGAAAGAATAGGCATTTTTCTAACATCCGCTGTCTATTATAATAAAACGTTCGAGTTAGTTTAGATATAAACAGTTTTTGGTCTCTGGATTTAGAAGTCCGTCTGTGATATCTTATTTTTAGATTCACAGGGAAAAATATTTGCTTTGTTCGTCATCATAAAAAATGCATGCCTGCGACTTATGCCCCATATAAATAGAATCTGCACGTGTTACGAAGATTTCTTGTATTAACAAGGGACTTCATAAACAAACGTAAAAAAGAGAGAAGACAACTAGAGCACGGATTGCGTGTGAAGAAGTAGGAAGCGAAAAGTTTGGATTTTCGTCACGTTATCAACACTGGTTCCCGGAAAGAAGATTATACCTTGAACCTGGAGGGAGGCTGTATGTAGTTGCATGCATCTTTCATATGTCATGATACGCGCACGTGATGCTGAATACGGTAGCTATCCCCTTCAGTGTATCTGCGCAACTTCCCTCAACGATGAGAAAATGTAACTACTTTGTGAATAGTTAATGTAGGCGCACATGGCGCACCAAACGGACACAAACCAAAAACATTTTCTACGTCTCTCACTTTTACCTTGCCTCTCGGAGCATTCAGATTTTCTTTTTGCTTCTGATTTAATGGAGCGCCCAGTAGAAAGTTTATTCGTAATGTTCCGATTAGTCTAGAAATTCCATTCCGATTCCGAAACTCGGATTAAAACTTTGATGTGTTGCATTCATGTGACTCTCTGCTTATTCTTCTATAAACAAAAGCTTATTCTTTATTCTACTTCCTTTTCTTACTTTTTCTACTACTTAAAGTAAATAGGAAAAGTATTGCACGTTATTCTACGTTCAACTCCGATATTTAATCCGAAATGCATATTTTGAGTTTCTCTGAATAAAAATAATTGTAGAAAAAAAATCCATGTATGAGTCGGACTCTGAGCAGCTTAACTCAAAAACGAAAAGTCGGATAAACACCAAACTTTGTATTTATAATTACTTTGTGCAGGAGGAAGATGCAACACAAAGATTTTCAACAAAAGCTTTCACGTCTAAATATCCTTTACATGGAAAATTTTTTGAACATTTTGTCTTTCTCATAAGTGGCCCTAATGATGTCTCTGAAATCCTAGTCGCCCTCCGTGGTGTAATGGTCGTGGGTTCAAACCCGGCGAAGGACGATGCAAGGCTTCCTTCGGAAGGGAAGTAAAGCCGTTGGTCCCGTGTCGTAGATTTACGGCACGTAAAAGAACCTCAAGCCTGATTGAGAGGCCTCTTAGCAAAATTAAGCGGTCTTTCACGCCCAATTTAGAATGGGACGCTGAAAACCACGGCAGTTAAAGAGCGTCCATAAATAACACATTTCTGAAATGCTATTTATTCTTAATGCTCTTTGCACTGTCATAACCATTAAAGATAGACAAAACTGACTTACTCCTTTACTTATTTACTTTTCCTTTCTTTCTTTCTTTCTTTCTTTCTCTCTCTCTCTCTCTTTGTATGTGTCTTTCTTTCTTTAACTTCCTCGTATATAGGACTTACACCTCCCAGGGCTTACAAGACAGGCCTGGGGTGAGACCCCTGTTGAGCAGAAGTGGCTCTGGATCAGAAATAAGCCAGGATGGGTGATCAGCCTGGTATGAAAGTGGATGATATGAGATAACGGTGAAATGCATGATTGGTAAAATACAAAGAAAAATACTTCTGAATCCATAAAAAGGATTATTATTTAATTGGGACATAATAATTTATTACATTAAATAAAATTAGTATAATTGAGAAAAATAAAAGCAATATAAATGAATTTAAATGTATTTGAGGGATAAAGAAGTGATTATGTAATAATTGGTGATATGATTCTCCGGGGTGAGCCGGCGTATCCCGTCCACAACAAACCCCGCATGCGGTCCCCTGAAATCGAACCTAGACCACCTAGGTGAGAGGCGAGCGGTTTAACGACTCGGCCACGACGTCAGCCTTAAAAAAAATAAAGAAATAAATAAAAATAGCACACAATTTATATGAAATACATTTTTTGTAGAGTTAACCATTCATGAGGTGTTCCTAATCAGTTTCAATTTTAAAATACTTCTACGTTCTCAAATGGGAAGTCCTGGTCTAGCAAAGAGAACCAACTGCCTTTCAAAGCCATCTCATGGCGACCAGCTCTTAAATTATTTTACAATCGCATAAGTATATTGTATTCCCCTATTACCAATGTGTCCACAAGGACATATGTAATAAAACCATTTCTGGATGGCCTCGAACCCGGTTGGGTTGGGTGAGAATTTTTCTCTATGCAAAATTATCCCCTTTACTCCCAAAGTCTGGAAATATGATTGTGTGTGGGAATGTGCGTATGATACAATAAGTAACATTTCTAAAGGAAACAGAAACTCAACGGCAACAATACACGAATTAACATATTACTGATAGGCAATATGTTCGAAACGAGATACCGCCGAAATGACCATGTGGTTAAAGGCGGGTAATAGAAACAACAATAAAAAAAGTTTCTGTAAATATTTTTCTCGATTAAAATGAAATATATAGCATAATGAGCTTTTATAAAAATAGATTGCTGTATAATTGGTAGAGAAATTCATGCATCACATCCGAATTGTTTTCTGGTTTATGTTAATGTAAATACAATTTTGCAGTAATAGTTTCATTTCACATTCCGTTGTAGGGAGATACAGGAAACCATATCGAAGTCAGATATTTTAAGGCTAGTCGTTATATGGTGGCCTTAAATTGCATACACCGTCATTATTCTGGGAGAAACAGCTGAATAGCGACAGAAATGATAAAAGATTACAAATTATTCAACAATTGATTAGCGATATTAATGTATATCTCAATAATGGCTGATGGTTATTTGAAAAGTTATACGAAATAAATTGTGTTTTTTAGAGAGTTACTTGTTTCTACAATATCTTTTTGTCTACTTCTTAAAGTGTACCAATGACGCGTCAGGATACAAAATTCGTACCGAATGGAATGTACTTCACAGACATTATCATGAAATTCAAAATATGCATTTGACTTTCAAGCGTCTTACCATAATTTGGTTTAACAAGAATGTTTATCTATTTTGAAAAAAATAAAATATAACGAAAAGTTCCCATCTAAAAATAATCTTTTAGCTATGTTTATATAAGCTTAGTTATATTAAATAAGTTAAGGGTAGCGAATTTTCTTGAAAATCAAATTAGATTCCAGGAAGGTAAGTTAACTTGTCTGTCAAATTTGGCTTTATCCAAATTTTGTTTTTAAGTATGGTGTTCACAAGGAGAGACACGCACATGCCTATTTTTATAAACATCTGACGTATTACATTCACATGACCTTATCTACCCATTCTTTAATAAGCTATTGTTAAAAGTACTTATTTTTGTATTTACTTCATCTAACAGAAATGCTTTTATTACCTATTTCCTTGTAGGTAGAAGGGGAATAAGGAAATACACTAGGCTAAACCAATTTCAAAACCTGTTCAAGAGCTGTTCAGGCTTTGAAATTCCACATTCTTTGAATAACCAGGATGGAAGAAGCGAATAACGTGTTCTTATTTGAGGAAAGTAAAAGTATTGGCAAATTGATACCAGTAAACAGAATTATCCCGAATAACCTACAAAAAATTATTTGACTTATATTGCATTAATTTCGTTACGGTTTACCATTTATAAAAAATTCATTTATAGTGGAGAGAACTTCAGTGGTTATTCCCAGCAAATTCCAGATATGCATTTCATTTGTTATAGAGATATCTAGACATACCATATTTTAATCTAAATAGTTAGGGGCTTTTCCTATGTATTAAAATGTTCGGATTTTTTTTTCACAAGCACAGGCGCACAGGTACATACACACACACAGATAGATATTTTTCAATTTTTTTTTTTTTTTTTTTTTTAACATTCAGGGGTCTCAAAAAAAAATATTTCCGTTAAATTTGAATGCTATAATTCCTCTTGTTATTGTACCTTGTAGAGAAAGTAAATAAATGTTTTTGAATACAGAGACCTACAGAGATACAACTGCCGTTTGGTATGAGAGCGTCACGGCATCTATTTCGTGAACTCATGTAGTATTTCTAGACTGGTGAGTAGTATAGGGAATGAGAAAAGACACCCCTGAAATTTTGCGCTACTTTGGATATAGATTCTTGTTTTCCTTTGTGCTACTTTCAATGTCCAGTAATGAGGCTACAAATTCCAATTATTGTGGTGTTCTCCCATAACAAATGCAGAAGATCTAAAACAACCTACTTTGTTCCAGGCCATGTCCTCACTCTTGTGTCATAAGCGTCCATATATTAGCTATACAAGTTGAAAGCCAATTTATTTTGCAAATTTCCATGACCAAGCGGCCAAAGTAATTTTACTGTCACCACTCGGGAAGTTCATTCCCATCTTCCTCTTCCACCCTGTTTCCGCCAATAGCATCAGCCATCAAGTAATGGCGGGTATGGAGCACATATTCACTAAAGCACTCAATTACTCTCAATAGAATTACTTGTTTACGAAAGTGTAAAAGTAACAATTTACGTAACATTTATGAAAAAGAAAATATTGGCGTTAAGTTATGTCTAGGCATAGCATTCTATGCTCTAACATTTAATATGCATGCATTTGAAGCTTACGTAATACGAAGGCAACACTTAAAGTATTGAGATTCAATGATTTTAAAACAAATGATTCTTAAATTGTTTAATTTTTAATTTGTAAAACCCACTATGATCATATCGAGCGGGGCATTTGCCTCAGAAACAATTGCTTATGTCTTCTCGCTAAAATTTAGAGTTTATTAAAGTTTGTTATTTTACGTACACATTCACTCTCATACTTCCCGACTCTGTGGTGCATAGGAGATAATTCTAGAGAAAAACAAATTCCTAGTGCCAGCCGGGAACTGAATCCGGGTACTCTGGGTGAGAAACCATAACAGTGACCACTAGACCGCAGTAAAGGCACTCAAATGAAATTTGTATACATATATCTGACAGCCAATATGTATAGTTTTGCCAGTTGGTTGCCGTGTACTTGTTCGACTTTCTCTAACATTTCGGTATTATCAGTTAAATACGTTATTTTCAACCAAGAATGAATTTATCTAGATAATATTTCCGTGCTATGAATTTTTTTATGATTAAAAATTGACATTAGTATCCAAGAAGTCCCATCCAAAGCGAAAAACTATAATTGGAACAGCGAATTCGAAAGTGATCAACTTTTATTAGTGATGAATTTCGTGATGGACGCCAATAACGCATGTTACCGATGAACATATTGCATATTGACTGGTCAGTGCTTGAAGAAGATCGAAAACTGAGTTTATTCGGATGAATGAGCATTACTAAGAATATAAACTAAAATATTACATCAACTTTGCTATCGAAAACCTTGTTATCGATGGATTCAATGTAAACTGACTTCCGATCAAAATTGATTAGTAGATAGAATTCTGAACAGATTCCAAAGCGGAATTTCAAATTTAGTTTGGAATACCGTTACTGGCGATGAATCCTGTACTTATTGTTATGGTCCTGAAAAGAAAACTCATTCGACTCAATGAGCCTACAAAAGTCTGACCAATTCGTAGACTCATAAGGATGACTGCTCGTGCTTTTTATAAATAGTACATGCTGTTACTATAGCATTAGGAGATAAACGCTCCGTTACTGTCCTTTGATATGCAAATGACTGTTTGTCGCTAATTTTTAACGCCGCCCAAATAGAAAAATCTGATGTGTACCATTCACATGACTTTCTCTATATCCCTGCAACAAATTATTCTTGAAAAGCCTATACTTCTATTTACTTTATGCTAATCAGAAAAAATGAGCAGAAATAATCTTATTACTTGCTTCCTTGTAAGTTGAAGCGAAATAAGGGACTATAATGGAGTAAAATGATAGTCAAAAGCTGGTTACTATGTCAATGAAGTTCCTTTGTCTATATGGATAGGAGTTGACAAGTTCCTATATGAGAAAAGTATACGTTTTTCATAGCAGAAACCAAAAATAAGGAATGTCTCAAAAACGACGAACTCACGAAAAAAATGTATATAACATAAATTGTGTGTTTTAACGTGCTCTACATTTTTTGTCCAGTGAGTTTTTGTCCATCTCTTACGGTTTAGCAGTTATTCAAAATTCAATACAATTCATCCAGAGTAAACTACTGTTCAGAGGCTATGCCCAAATAATTCAAGATATACATTTTGTCAGATAAATATCTTTAATATACGAAATTTTATACAAAATCGTGAGAGCCATTTCTGAGAAAATCAAAATTTTTGAAAAATTTTCCATGTAAAGGGTAGCTGGGGGTGGGGGATTTTTCTCAAAATCTTCGTGTTGCATCCCTGGAAGATACTAAACTTAAAAACAAAGTTTAATATTTTACCGACTTTTCGTTTTTGAGTTATCGTGTTCACAGACACACGGACACCGGACACACACACGAACCTTTTTGTGAAAATGCTTTTTTTGGATATTGGGGACCCTAAAACATATATTTCCGGTGAAATCTCGGTATCGAATTTTAGGTGGAGTGCAATACCTTCACTATGTGCATAGTGCGTATAGAGAAAGTAAACATTAATTTACATTATAACAAAGCATAGTTGCACACACTAAAACTAACAAGTGAGTTATCTGGACGCCCTAGATGTCAGCACCGTAACTGTCAACAATTAGACCAATTCTATCCCAAAAATGAATGATAAAACGCGTAGCATCACTTATTCGGCATCAAATAAAGCGGTGGAACATTATAAAAACCTGGTAACTGAAGTGCCTCATCTAGCGCACTTTTAACGGCAGAAAAAAGATGCTGCTTACATTCACATTATATTCTGTACCTATTCTGCAAAAATCTATTCTTACAGAAATGTATACTACTTTTAGTTAAGTTAAACGAGATATACGTATTAAGAAAATTTGTTCTTTTACATATTTCCTGGTAGTTTACAGAGAAAGTAAAGAAATACACTAGACCAGAGCAAGTAAAATCTTTTAAGAGCGGATTGTTATGAATTGGTGTTGAAATTTGGTTGTATTTGCATGACTGTGTGAACCAACAGCAAAAAATATCTCGGATATTGTTAGATTCACGAAAACATGTATTTGACATCCATTGTATGTTTTAAATATATATATATATATATATATATATATATATATAAATTAATATTTTGAAAAATCAAACAATTCATTAATCGTGTAATTTCATCTATAATAAAGAGGGTGTCAGAGGCTACTCCCAGAAAACTTAAGATTTACTTTTTATTTATTGGAAAAATATCTTAAACATGCTCTTGTTCAATAAAAAGCATTACAGCCATTTTTAATAAAATTGAAATTTTATGGAAATGTTCCATGAAACGGAGCTAGGGGTGAGAAGATTTTTCCAAAATTTTCGTGTCGTAGCTTTGGAATATGCTGAACTTAAATATATAATTGGATATATATATCCGTCTTTCTGTTTTTAATTATGCTGTTTACACATACATACATGCACGTACCTTTTGTAAAAACGCTTGTTACTTTTTTAACTAAGCACAATAGTGCTTAGTAAGTTGAAAAGGTATTGTGTTTCACCAAAAATTCGATATAGAGATTTCATCGCAAATTCATGCTTTGTGAACATCTGAATTAAAAAATAACCATTTTTGAAAAAGTTGCCTATGCATGTCTCTCTTCTGTCTGTGTGTGTGTGTTTGTGGGCAGATTAACTGCAAAACGTAATGTTCGTTAAATATCAAACTTGGTATAAGTTTCGTTCTTCCAAGGATAAACACGAAGATACCTTCAGGCAAATGCCGTCAGCCTTAACTGTTCTGTACGTTGAAAAAGATTTTAAAATATTTGATTTTCTCAAAAATGGCCATAATGATTTTGATTAAAATTGAATATATCAAAGATATTTACGAGATAAATAATATATATATATATATATATCTTAATTATTTTAGGAGTAGTCTCTGAATTTTTCTTAATTCTGGATGAATTTTGCTACACTGGAAAACCGTAATACATAAGATACTTCACGGAAAATGTAGATTTCGTCTAAACAGACAATTTTTGTCATATACTTTATTTTTAGAGCTAACCATTTCCGAGATATTCCTTGTTATTGATTTTAAAATATCCAACAATTTCTAATATAAATTATAACTTATTCTCAAATGGGAAGTTGTTATTCCCTGTTGTTATACTGGTCACACAAAGAGAAAAAAAATTTAATCACATCTCTTAGTGACCGGCATTTAAAACATTTGACTAACTTTTAGCCTAGAGTATTCATTTGTTTCTCTTCTACTTAGAATGATCTAAGTAATAAAATCATTTCTGCTAATGTTTATCTCGATTAGCATGAGGCGGATAGAAGAATCAGGTTTTGTAAGAATAATATGCAGCTGAAACTGTGAATGGAACACATCAACATTTGTATACAGGAAGTGGTGAAATTTCGACAGTAAGGATTATTATATGTGGTAGTAAAAACTGCTAGCATACTTGCCCTGTCATTATATGGTCATTAAGCACATACCTGCATATAGCCAAACTGATACGTTCCAGGTATGAAGGAGTCGAGGCAGATGCATATCAGAAGTCTGGACACGTGAGATAGGAAAGAACTAGGGAAGAAATCTCCCTCTTGCACATCCATCACCAGGTACAGCAGGGGATGGAGAGAGAGAGAGAGAGTTACCCTAACTAGACGATCACTCTCGATCGTTAGAAAATATCCTCCCGGAGGAGACATCTGCGACATAGCTCAGCTTCCCTGCCAGCCAAAAACGTCCTTCCTATGACATAAACCTTACCATGTGTTTCCACTTTCAGTCTACTTTCTTTTAACACTACCTGAGTTTGCAAGGTAGCTTTTTACTTTCCCTAGCACGTATGTACAATTTACATGTAGAAGGTATTGCATTACACTCAAAAATAAATGATTTGATATCCCTGAATTCAGCCGCGCCGTGGCCGAAGGGTTAGACCACCCGCTTCTCACCGATACGGTCCGGGTCGATCCCAAGCGACCGCATTTTAGCAGGGGTGGGTTTTCTTCGGGTTCTCCAATTTTCCCCGCCATCGCATTCCACCGGTGATCCATCTTCATTCCATGCATCGCCAGTGTCATCGCCTGCGGTGCCACACGTAGTAAAAGCAGGCGTTAAATACTACCAAAAAAAAAAACTGAATTCAAAACAGCATTTTAGAAAAAGGTCAGTGTGTGTATATGGGCCGCGTTGAGACCGAGTGGTTAGAGTCGTCCCAAGACGGTTTCGATCTCAAGCGACGCATGTGGGTTTTGTGGTGGACAAAGTGGTACAGAGACCAGATTCTTCGCGTTCTCCGGCTTCCTCCGCCACCGTAATCCACCGGTGTTCCATCTTCATTCCATGTGTCATCAGTGCCATCACCTGCGGTGCCCTTTGTAGTAAATGAGGGCGTTAAAGATATAAAAATGCGTTTGTATGTGCCTGTGGACAGCATAGCTCAAAAACTAAAATTAGATTAAATATTAAACGTAGTATTTTAGTTTGTCTTCCAAGTATACGACACAATTTTCAGAAAGCTTCCCCCAATCCAAACTATCCTTTACGTGGAAGATAATTTATGTTCTAAAAACTGAAATGCAGTATATTTAAGATGCCTACATGGTAATTAAAATGTATATTGTGAATTTCTTGGAAATTGTCCCTGCAGTCCTGTTCAATTTAAATGACTTTTTGTATAACTATAAACTGTAAGATATAGACAAAAGCTTACTGCACAAAAAGTGTAGATCTCGTTAAATTACCAAGTTAACCCACATTCCAGATGACCCAATTACCCTGTATTTGACGAGTGCAGATATCCCTTCGAGCGTTAAAAGAGTTGCAGAACACAACAGGGTTAATTAGTAAATGGTTGGAAGAATGGCGGGGAAAATCATTGAAATCAGAGAAAATCTGGTTTTAACCACTTGGCCATGGTGCCACCGGATTTATTTCCTATAACATATATCAAAGGCAGGGTTGACAAATCGAACAAGAAAATCCAGACATTTCAAAACAAAGAATAAATATCTACGAGTATGCTTCAGCATTATCAAACATTTTAAGACGTGTCCATGCTGAGAGGCGCTAACGTCAATGCAACCACAATGGCAGATATATACTTAAACATGCTTAATGTGAATGATACTTTAATATAATTTACTTAAATCTTGCCCAGCTTTAAAGGAAAATAAAGCTATAAAATAAGTGTTTTGTTTGGTGCGTGTAGCCAATATTAAATTATAGTATCAAATATAAGCTTAGGCTACTCAAAACTTACTCATATGCGTCTCATTACTAATAATATATCTCAAAAAAGTCCATTATGCTCTGCAATCTTGAGGATAGAAATTATAGTCACAAAATGCCAACAAATTACTCTGAAGAGGAAGAGATACAGAATCCAAATCGAAGCGCACAAAGCAATTGGAAATACGTCGGCTTAAATCAAGTTTAAGGTCTTCCTCAGATATATTGGAATACTGTATGAACTATATATTATGTTTGTCATATTTTAACCAGACATTAGCTTCACAAAATCAGTCTCACATATGACTATATAACTGTAATTATGCATTATCATGTTTTGAGGACTATAAATAAATACGTAAAAACAAGGAGCAGATAACCAGGAAACGCATTGTGATAAATTGAAATATGACGATTAGAATTGTGAACAGGTGAAACCGCCACCATAAATTATTCAAACAAACAGACATAATTAATATAAAAGCTAATTAAATCAATTGGATTTATTATTCACGTGCAAAAACAAAGGTAATTGGTGTGTGAATTGACTTGAAAAAATCTGATGTGTTCCATTCACATGACTTTCTCTACATCTCAGCAACAAATGAGTTTTAAAAAGCTTATACTTCTATTTACTTCATGCTAATCGACAAAAATTAGCAGAAATAGTCTTATTACTTGCTTCCTTGTAAGTAGAAGGGAAATAAGGGAGTAGCATAGGTTAAAGCGATAGTCAAAAGCTGGTTGCTATGTGACTGAAGTTCCTTTGTTTGTATGGACAGGACTTGACAAATTCCTATATGAGAAAAGATAAGTTTTTCCAACGTGAGGACGAAAACAAGGAATATCTCAAAAACGATCAACTCCACGAAAAAAATGTATACTACATAAATTGTTTGTTTTAATATGCTCTACATTTTTTGTGCAGTAAGTTTTTGTCTATCTCTTACGGTTTAGCAGTTATGCAAAATTCCGTAAAATTCACTCAGAATAAAGTAGTCTTCAGAGGTTATGCCCAGAAAATTCAAAATATACATTTTATTTGTCAGTTAAATATCTATAATATACGATATTTTAATCAAAATCGTGAGAACCATTTTTTAGAAAACCAAAATTTTCGAAAAACGTTCCTTGTAAAGGGTAGTTTGGGGTGGGGGATTTTTGTCAAACTCTTCGTGTTGCATCCCTGGAAGATACTAAACTTAAATACCAAGTTTGGTATGTTACTGACTTTTCGTTTTTGTGTTATCGTGTTCACAGACACACGGACACACGTACACGCTGACACAGGGACTCACGGACGCACGGACACACCGTCACACACACAGGGGGATTTTTCTGAAAATACCTTTTTTGGATACAGGGGACCCTAAAACGTATATTTCCGGTGAAATCTTGGTATTGAATTTTTTGGTGTAGTGCAATAACTTCTCTATACACTATGCGTATAGTGCATGTGGAGAAAGTAAAAATGGTGACAATGGAATATCATATATATATATATATATATATATATATATATATATATATATATATATATATATAAGACAACCTTTAATTGCTGGTATTGTTTACAAGCTATAGTTTCCACTGCAGGTGTCTAAGCAATAATATTTATGAACTTTTATATCTATATACCTAAGGTATCCAGGCATGTTAGGTCTCCCTGGAAAACCGAACGCACGGTGTATATAGATGGAGGACAGGTGCAATCATGTCAGAACGTCTTCGCCAGCAGTTTGGGAGGGCCGAGACAGGGGAGAGAGAGAGGGAAAAAAGGGAAGGGAACGAAAAAGGTTTGGGGCAGAAGGGAGAGAAAGACGGCAATTTAAAATCAATACTTGTTCTGAGGCATCGTTCATTACTGGCATCCATTCCAACCTTGAGGAAGCGACGCTTCTTTTTCCTTTTCCTGAGGGTGCTGCAACCACCTTGACTCGAACATGCACGAGGGTGACATGTCTTTATAAACGTTACAAGCAGCTCAGTAATCGCCAACGAAACGCAGTAAAATATACGAAGATGTTCTTTAACTATTTTCACAAAATTATGTAAATATAATTTCATATTCTTATGCACCGTGTGACAATTTCCTACTCTAGTGTTATCAAGCCGGTTATTTTGTTACAATGTTTCTCTCTGTTTTGATTATATATCACCTACAAATCACTCCAGAAACTGTCCATCATGATTTTGTATAACTTCATATAAAGTACCACCCATATATAAAAATCTGATGTGGTCTACTGACGTGATATTCTCTACATCTCTGCAACAAATTATTGTTAAAAAACTTCTATTTACTTCATGATAATCGAAAAAAACATTAGCAGAATGGTCTTCCTTGTAGATAGAAGCGAAATAAAGGAATACCATATGCTAAAGCGATAGTCAAATGTTTTAAAAGCTGGTTGCTATGTGATTGAAGTTCCTTTGTTTGTGTGGCCAGGAGTTAACAAATTCCCGATGAGAAAAGTATTAAGTATTTTAAAACTGAAACCAATGGCAAGGTATACCTCAAAAACGGTCAACTCTACAAGAAAAAGGTACATAACATAAATTGTGTATTTTAACGAGCTCTACATTTTTGTTAAGTAAGTTTTTGTCTATATCTTACGGTTTTCTGGTTATGCAAAATTACGTCAAATTCATCCAGAATAAAGATGTCTTCATTCCCAGAAAATCCAAGATATCAATTTTTATTTGTCGTGTATATATCTTTAATATATGATATTTTAATCAAAATACTTAGAGCAAAAGCTGAAAAAAATCAAAAAAAAATCGAAAATATTACATATAAAGAACAGTTGGAAGCGGGTGAATGTTCTTGAAGGTCTTCGTTTGATATCCTTGCAAGATACTGAGATACCAAGTTTGGTGGTTAATGGACTTTTCGTTTTTGAGCTATGCTGCACACGCACACATACACACTGATTTTTCTAAAAATATGATATGCTCCATTCACATGACTTTCTCCATATCTCTGTAACAAATTATTGTTAATAAGCTTAATCTTCTAATTAATTCAGCAGAAACGGTCTTATTACTTAGTTCCTATAAGTAGAAGGAAAATAGGGTTTAAAGACTAAACCGACAAACAAATGTTTTAAAATGTGGTTGGTATGAGATTGAAATCGTTTCTTTACGTCACCAGGACTTGACAGGTTCCCGTATGGGAAAAGTTACAGTATTTTAAAGCTGCAATCAATAACAAGGAATATTTCTAAAATACCCAACTCCACGGAAAAAATGTATATAATATAAATTGTGTGTTTCATCGTGATTTACACTTTATGGGTAATATTGGCTTACGCTCTACCAGTTTTGCAAAATTTCACAAAATTCACATTGAATTAACACATCTTCAGAGGCTATTTCCAGAAAATTCAAGATATATATGTTACTTGTAATGTAAATATTTTAAACTTAAGATATTTTAACCCAAATCGTTAGAACCATTTTAGAGAAACTCAAAGTTTTCGAAAATATTTCCATGTAGTAAAGGATAGTTTGGGGTGGGGGATTTTCTTGAAAATCTTCATGTCACATTCTTGGAAGATAATGAACTTTAATGGTATTTAGTGGGTTTTTCGTTTTTTTTTCTATGCTGACACACACACGTACACTTTTCTAAAAATGGTTTTTATTCAGAAGTTCTTAAAATATGTATTTCCAGTGAAATCTCGGTATCTAATTTTTGGGCGCAGTACAATACACTATCTATAGCACATGTAGGAAAGCAAACATTGTATGAGCTTATCCACTCAATGTTATACAAACCATTCTTGTAAAAGTGATTGTTTGTTCCACACAAGCCATGTTTAGGACAAGAGTTAAAGTTGATGTTAGACTTAAAACTTAAGTACCGTAGCAGGACACCGACACGACATTAAATTCCCAAACTGACTGGCACTTCTTCTGGCAAACCACAATGAAAATTTTTTGAGCCGACATGACCCAATGGCAAACAATAATGTCATAAGTAATTTAAGTCTCAAACTTCATAGTTTAGCCCAATATTAGGTAATCAATGACTATTTTTACTTTCTCTACACGTACTATGTACATAGTGTATAGAGAAGATATTGTATTGCACCCAAAAATTCGACACCGAGAAATACACGTGAGTCCCCCGGAATTCAAAAGAAGCATTTTTAGAAAATCTTCCGTGTGTGCGTGTGTGTCTGTGCACAGCATAACCCATAAACGAAAATGCTGTTAAATACCAAACTTTGTATTTAAGTTTGGTGTCTTATCTTCAAGAAAATTTTTGGAAGATTTTGATTCTCTCAAAAATGGCCATAACGATTTTAATTAAAATCTCTTATATTTACATGCCAAATAAAATGTTTATCTTAGTTTTCTGGAAATAGCTTCTAAACATCTCTTTATTGCATAACTGGTAAACCGTAAATGATAGAAAAAAACCTTGCTCTACAAAAAATGTAGATCACGATAAAACACACAATGTCATATAAACTTTTTTTTCCTGAAGTTGATCGGTTTTGAGATATTACTTCTTATTGATTTCAGATTTAAAAAACTTATACTTTTTTCCTACGGGAATTTGTTAACTCCAGTCGGAACATACAAAGAAACTTCAGTCACAAAGCGACCAGCCTTTGACTATTTCTTTAATCTGTGGTACTCCCTTATTTCGCTTCTACTTACAAGGAAGCAAGTAATAAGACTATTTCTGCTAATTTTCTTCGATTAGTATAAAGTAAATACAAGAATAAGCCTTTTAAGAACAATTGTTTGCAGAGAAAGTCATGTGAATGGAAAAGCTTACAAAGCCATATGTAAAGCCAGACTATCAATATGACAACAAGATGGAAACCGAAAATCAGTGTTTTTTGTTGTTGTGGTGTTTAACGTCCGCTTTAAATGCTGATGGCACCGCAGGCGGTGACACTGATGATGCATGAATGAAGATGGAGCACTGGTGGAATGCGATGGCGGGGTAACCGGCGAACCCGGACAAGATCCATCCCAGCGCCGCTTTGCCCGTCTCCAGTCGCTTGTGATCGAACCCGAGCCGTCTAGGTGTGAGTCGAGTGATCTAACCACTCGGCCACGGCGCGGCCACTAATCCGTGGTTTAAATAACAGCTATGGCATATTCATGCAAACGTTTATCAACCTAACTCCTTCTTGTTAACCCAGATACAATTCCAATTCACATTTAGATATTTTGCTTTGCGATACTCGTGCAATAAGCTAAAGCGATACTAAGATTTTTACTGTTTACTAGCACGTATACACAAATGTAATAGTAGATAGCGAAATGAAATGAAATGGAGTTTTATTTATGGGCGCTCTTTAACTACAGTAGTTTTCAGTATCCCATTCTAAATTGGACATGTAATACCGTTTTTTAATTGTTCTCAGAGGCCTCTTTATCAGGCATGATGTTCTTTTATATGCAGTAAATCTATGGCACGGAACCAACGGCTTTACTTCCCTTCCTAAGGAAGCCATTCTAACGATTTTTACACCCAAATCCATCGTCCACGCCGTGTTTGAACCCGCGACCACAACACGGAGTGCGACATAGATAGCGAAGGTATTGTATTCCGCCCAGAAATTCGATACCGAAATTACAACGAAGATATATGTTTTGAAACCCATGGATCCAAAATAAATCATTTTTATAAATTAGTCTGTGTGTGTGCGTGCCTTTGGGCAAAATAGCTCAAAAACACAAATTTGGGTAAATACCAAACTTAGCATTTAATTTCAATATCTTCTAAGGTTGAGATACGAAGATTTTAAAGAAAATTCCCCACTCCCAACTACCCTTTATATGGAAAAGTTTTCGAAAATTTTGATTTGCTTAAAAATGGCTTTTACGATTTTGATTAAAATGCCTTTTTTTTTTTTTTTAAGATATTTCATGAGAAACGAAATGTAAATCTTAATTCTTCTGGGAATGGTCTATGGAGATCTCTTCATTCCGGATGAATATCTCGTAAACAGTAAGAGATAGACAAAAACTTACTAATGAAAGAACTACATCTCATTAAAACACGTAATTCATGTCATCTTATTATTATTATTATTATTATTATTATTATTATTATTATTATTATTATTATTATTATTTCTGCAGAGTTAACTTTTTTCGAGATATTCCTTTTTTTTTTGTTTGTTTCAATTTTAAACTACTCTGACTTTTCTCATTTGGGAAGTCAACTTTTCTTTCATTTCTTTTGTTTTACTCCTGGGAATGCAAAAGAGACCGAATTTCATTTGTTTCACATAGCGATAGCTTTTAAAATATTTGACTATAGGTTTAACCCAAAGTGCTTCATTATTTCTCATCTACTCATAAGAAAGCAATAAATAAGACAATTTTTTCTAATATTTATCTGGATTAGCATGACGTATATAAAAGAATTATCTTTTATAAGGAAAAATTGTTTGTGAAACAACTAGTGAAAGTCATGTGAATAGAACGCATCAGATTTTTAAAAGTAGATCAGCATAAATGTCTTTGATATTTTTGTATCATTACAAGAAAATAAAAGTGCGACTAAGCACTTGAAGACTATTACATATTTGAAAATTCAACTATTTATAAAGATATTTCGCCTGCCTGGGGTGCCTCACATTCAACAGGTCGCGAGTTCAATCTCGGTTAGGGAGAGCTAACCGGAGTTTTTGAAAGGTTTTCCCTTTTCCTTAGAAGAAGAATGTCGAGTAAGTTTAAACTCCATGGACCTCGAGATCATTTGAGCATCGCCTCATCAGTTTCATTCATCGTCCGATGTGATCAATCAGGTTAAAGGACGTTATGATAAAATAAAGGTATTTCGGAAATGCTTGATGCCATAAAATCTTTTATTACTATAACTATGTGGTTTAACGAGAGCTACATTTTTAAAATGTGTTTTTTACTTTCTCTAGCCCCATATGCACAATGTACATGGGATAGAGAAGGTATTGTAATGCACCCAAAAATTCGATACCGAGATTTCACCGGAAATATATGTTATGGGGTCCCCTGAGTCCGAAAAAAGCATTTTTAAAAAAAGGTCCGTGTGTGTGTGTGTGTGTGTCTGTCTGTCTGTATGTGTGTCTGTGGACAGCATAACCCCAAAACGAAAAGACCGCTAAATACCAAAATTGGTATTTAGGTTTAGTATCTTCCAAGTATGCGACACAAACATTTTCAAAAAAAATCCCCCTACTAAAAACTACCATTTACATGGAACAAATTTCGAAACATTTTATTTTCTTAAAAATGGCTCTAACGATTTTGATTAAAATCCTGTATATTAAAGCTATTTAAGTCCGAAATAAAATGTATATCTCGAATTTTTGGAGAATATCCTCTTAAGACCTCATTATTCTGGATGAATTTTGCCCTTTACGTTTTTGTTGTGGAGGTAACCGTTTCTGAGATATTCCTTGTTATTGGTTTCAATTGTGAAGTACTTAAACTTTTCTCAGGCAGGAAGTGTCCGCTTTTCTTTTGTTCTACTCCTTGGCAAGCAAAGAAGTGATTTACAATGACAATCGCATAACGATAGCCTTTAAAACATTTGACAATCACTTTAGCATAGCGCATTCCCTTATTCTCTTCTACTGATTAGGAACTAAGTAATAACATTCTGTTAATATTTATCTCGATTAGCATTGTGTACAAGGAAGAATAATCTTTTGTAGGAGGTTTATGGAGCAGCTAGAGAAAGTCATGTAAGTGTAACACATCAGATTTTTGTGTATAAGACTGTTTATCTCTTAAAATTTACAAACTTATAGGAATTTATTCACAAATTATTATTAGAAAATTCAAGATATTAATTTTGTCAAATATCTTATATGGTATTTTAATTAAAATAGTTACCATTGCTTTTGTGATATTAACATTTTCTTCCACGTAAAGGACAAACTTAATTTAAATGATTTTTTTGCCAACGATGCTGTCAGTGGCTAGTATTATATCAGCGCCGCAGTTGTGAAAAATTTCGTACCGCAGGAATTGTTTTACATTCCAGTAAATCCGTTGACATGAGGCTGTCACTTTTAAGCACACTTAAGATCATTCATCTGGGGCAGTTTAGAAACCGCGACCTTGGCATCAGCAGACCAGCACCAAACCGAGTCACACAAGCCAATAGTACAAAGTAAAGTACTCGGTAAATTAATAAGATATACGTTTCATGTTCAATAAAATTTCTTAAAACATTACAGTATTTTATGTTGAAATCGTTAGAGATGTTTCTAAGGAGCCCAAAATGCTTGAAAAATATTTCATATAAAGGTAATTAGGATTGGTAATCTTAGTGTCGCATCCTTTCAAATGAAATGAAGCGTCCCATTCTATACTGGGCGTGAAAAACCGCTTAATTTTACTTAGAGGCCTCTTTATTAGGCTTGAGGTTCTTTTATGTGCCGTAAATCTACGACACGGGACCAACAGCTTTACTTCCCTTCCGAAGGAAGCCATGTTAAGGATATTTAAGCCCGAAAAAATGCATCGTCTTCCGCCGGGTTAGAACCCGCGACCTTGGGTAAATTAAGTTAGCATGGTAACCATTACACCACGAAGGCCGACGCATCGTTAGAAGATGCTAAACTTGGACATCAAGCTTAGCACACTTAATCAACTTTTTTAGTTATGCTACTCCCAAACAAACACACAAAAATATTTTTTCAAAGCGGTTTTTATTCAGATGACCTGAAAACATATCTTTTGGGGGGAAACTACATCGAATATTTGGTGGGATAGTAAAGTAAATAGTAAAAATGTGATATGTTCCATTCGCATGATTTTCTCTGCATCTGTGCAACAAATTGTTATTAAAAAGCTTATTCTTCTATTTACTTAATGCTAAACGAGAAAAAATTGGCAGTAAGGGCCTTAAACCTGCTTCTTCGTAAGTAAAAGGTAAATAAGGGAATACACTAGGCTAAATCGATAGTCAAATCTCTTATAAGCTGGTTGCTATGTGATTGAAGTACCTTTGTTTGAATGGACAGGAGTTGACAAATTCCTTTGTGATAAAAGTAAGTATTTTAAAGCCAAACTAATAACAAGGAATATCTCAAAAACGGTCATTGCACTAAAAAATGTATATAACATAAATGTTGTATTTAAATGGACTTTACATTTCATGTACGGTAATATTTTATTTATTCCTTGCGGTTTACCAGTTATGCAAACTTCCGGAAAATTCATCCAAAATAACCATATCTTCAGAGGCTATTCCCAGAAAATAGAAGCTACACATTCGATTTGTCACAAAAATATTTTGAATATAAAAGATTTTCATTAAAATTGTTACAGTATTCTTGAGAAAATCAAAATTTTCTAAATGTTTGCCATGTAAAGGGTAATTTGAGGTGGGGAGGATTCTTCTCAAAAGCTTCGTGTCACATTCCTGGAAGATGTTAAACTTAAATACCAAGTTTGGTATTTTACCGACTTTTCGTTTTTGAGTTCTGGTGTTCACACACGCACACACACATTCATGGACCTTTTTCTGAAAGTACTTTTTTGGATACAGGGGACCCTAGAACGTATATTTCCGGTGAAATCTCGATATCGAACTTTCGGGTGGAATACATTAGCTTCTCTATACATTATGCACATAGTACGTGTAGAAAAAGTAAAAATGGAGCAATGCATTCCAAAAAGAGTGTTCACATAAAGTTCATGGCAATATAAATACTTTTCTTATATAAATAGTTGTTACACATCTGTTCGCGCGTCTTGCAGAGAACAAATGAGAAGTGAAAGAAAAGGATTCGAATAGGGAAACGCAGGATTTTCTTTTTGATATTCCCAATGGGATAGAAATGGGGAAGGGAAGAAATCGAAACGATAACCGCCGACTGCCCAGATGAAGGCTTGGGGTGCAGAGCTTTTGATTACCGTCGGCTGTAAGGATATCTACAGAGGTAAAAAAGAAAGCAGAAGTGGCTGAGTTCAAAGCCTCCAAGTTGTTTTTTTCTTTTTCTTCTTCTCTTACCTTATAGCGATAGTGAATAAGGGCAAACCAGAAGAGAGTCCCTGGAGAGGAAGATTTCCAACCCTCCAACCGAGATGACCCTCGCGGGCGAAAGGAAATCCTTGCAGAGGAAAGAGGTGAGGATAAGAGAAATCAACCATCGCGAGGAAGTTATTTCTCCATCTTTCAGAAAGGAACCTTCTATCTCGCTTCCCTGATCTATTAATATACTAATATACGAAATGCATCATTGCTTCAAACATTTTGCAGTAATGGTGTCTTTGGCATCTTGAGAAGCATGAAATTTTAGCTTTGCTAAGTCAACAGGAAGAATATATGGTCATTTTTTAAAAGAATTTCAGCGTTAAAAAGAACTAAATTAATGAAAGTCTAAATTCAAGGCTTGTTTGTTGTTCCTCCTCTTCACGTATCGCGTATCTTATTTAAAGAGAAGCCTTCTGGTCTTCTTCCAGTAGAAGGCATCCATATCATCACTGATGTTAAAAGGGTAGTGTAGCACACAAGTAACTGACATAGCAGAAATTAAAATTAGAGAAATTAGAGACCACCGTACACAAGTACAAGATCCACTTAGGGTTTATTAAATCCCAGTGGCACCACCAGAGAGAAAATATTGCGACTACATGCCAAATGCACGCGTCCATACATTGCCACCATGACTTATTGCACTGCGCTAGCGGTATACATTATATATTGCATTGTCGCAGGTGTGCGCAAATTGACACCTGAGTGAGCGGGCGGTTTACGTCAACTATCTGCAGTGTTAATTAGATGTAACACGGTTATACCTGCGTGTAACGTACACGTGCAATAACAGTCCTGAAAATTTCTTGTTACAAACCGGGAGGAGTTGGCATGCTCGCAGAGAGTTCAGTTTAGACACCGACTTCGGAGAGTACACTTGAATAAGGGAGTCAGCCGAAGCAGTCGAACGAGCTCATAGCAACGAGACATAAAATTGCACTGCAGCATTGGAACAAAGACATATATTGTAATCAGATTTTAAATAAATAAAACTATCCTATCCTTCCCTATAGACTTCATTTATACATTTCATACATCCTAGGAAACAACAAAAATAGGTCTTTATTTCATCGTGAAATAAAGTAAGTATTGTATTTCATTGTAAATTATTTTAACTCCTTTGGCAGCTCCCCATAGTTTTAACAATGAAAATTTCTTGTCAATAAGTCCTTCGACTTGTCGGGTAGCAAACTAAGTACTGTTTTTTTTTTAGCATAATCTAAAACTGCTTCGGGAATATACATTTTCATCCATTTATTGATTTATTTGGTGCAGTTTAAACAACCAGAATTGGAACGGCTTATTCCGGGGGCGTTACGGAGCAACGAACAAACATAGCACTACCTACGTTACGACTAAAATTCAATTCCTCATAATGACGACTCTAATAGAATGTTTCAGTTAATATTGAGAGAAGGAGAGGGACAGCGGAATCTCTGAAGTTATTCTCCAAATTCTAATATGCAGTAAGTATAAACTATGGGAGAGATGAGAGGAAACAAGGATGTAATGTAATGTATTCAATTTTAACAGCGAGAGAGCGTAAGAGAGAGAGAGAAAGAGAGAGTATTGAAAGATTGAAAATATTGAATAGCTTAATAGTAATTTAATACATTGTACCAAGTAATTTAATGTAAAAAAAAAATATTAGGATAGCAGAAAACATATATTACACGTGGATTATTAGACTATTCTTAACGTCCATTCTATTTTGGACGAGAAACATTGTTTAATTTAAAGTTCTTTTACTTCCGTAAATCTAAACACGGGACAAATGACTTTACTTCTTTTCCGAGGAATGCTGAGGATTTTCCGCCCGAAAAAATCCATCGCCCTCTGCCGGGTGTGATCAGAAACTACCATATTCCCCCATGACCCGGACGACGCACACACATATGCACATACATGGAACTTTTTCTAAAAATGCTATTTATTCTGTGGTTCTTAAAACATAAATATGCTGGCGAAATCATGGTATCGTATTTTTGGGTGGAATGCAATGCTTTCTCTTACCTATCATTGGTGGGTGGTAGAGAAAACTTAAAAGTAAATGTTAATCAAACGGGAAGTTATACCAAATATTTTATCCTTTCATAGTTGAGGACCTCTTCGTTAACTGTAGGTAAATATCACCGCAAAGGAGTTAATAGCAGACAACAGAGTTTGGTGGCGTCGAACCTCTGTCGCCACTGCTAAGGGGAACCGAGGAGGTTAATGCTACACCAAGTGCTCCCTAGGGAACTCCCCTCTCTTCCCGCTTCTGTTGCTCTGGGACAGAAGGAAAGAATCTTCCCGCTGACGAAACATCACAAGAGAAAACAATGGCGGCGCCTTCTATCGACGTTGTCTGTCAAAAATATTACAGTTGTGGCAAAGTCACAAGTGTCTTAAGATGTGTGGTTCAGTCTTTGGAAAATGCTAAATCGTTTCAAATACGCCTATCTGTAAATGGAACTCATAACTTCATAATCCTACAAAGTTCTACCTTACAACAGCCACATACACTAAAAATCTGATGTGTTCCATTCACATGACTTTCTCTACATCTCTGCAACGAATTATTGTTAAAAAACGTATGCTTCTATTTGCTTAATTATAATCGAGAAAAATTAGCAGAAATACCTAGTCCTATTATTATCTTCCTTGTAAGTAGAAGCGAAATAAGGGAGTACCATAGACTAAAGTGATATTCAAAAGCTGGTTGCTATGTGACTGAAGTTCCTTTGTTTGTATGGATAGGAGTTGACAAATTCCTGAATGACAAAAGTTTTTGATAGCTTAAAGCGAAAACAAGGAATATCTCGAAAACGCTCAACTCGACGAAAAAATGTGTATGACATAATTGGTGTGCTTTAACGTGCTCTACATTTTTGTGTGGTAAGTGTTTGTTTATCTCTTACGGTTTAGTAGTTATGTAAACTTCCATAAAATTCATCCAGAATAAAGTAGTATTCAGAGGCTTTTCCAGAAAACTCAAGATATACATTTTATTAGTCAGGTAAATACCTTTAACATATGATATTTTAATCAAAATCGTTAGAGCCATTTTTGAGAAAATAAAAATTTTCGAAAATTTTTCCATGTAAAGGGTAGTTGGGGGTGGGGGATTTTCTTGAAAATCTTCGTGTCGCATCCTTGGAAGATACCAAACTTAAATACAAAGTTTGGTATTTATAGTTCTTTTCGTTTTTGAGCTATGCTGCCCACAAAACACACACAGACACACACACATGAACATTTTCTAAAAATGCTTTTTTTGGATTTAGGAAGTCTCAAAACATATATTTCCGGTGAAATCTCGATATTGAATTTTTGGGTGGATTACAATATCTTCTCTATACACTATGTACATAGTACGTTTTGAGAAGGTAAATACCTTTCATAACTGCTGTCGTGGAATCGGTTGCTGTGCGATACAAAATAGGTTACGGTTAAGTTTTAACGTTCTTTATAAGTCATAGGAAATGAAAATGGTGAAATAATGTTCAAATAGGCCCTGGGTCCCTAGAGCTTAGAGAAATCCGACATTCGTTTTTTCAGGATAAAGGAAACAGCCGGAATAAGAAAAACCCTAACCGAGATTCGAACTCCGGATCTCTTGATCTGAGGCACACACGCTATAGAGGCGATAAAATAGGTTTTATTTAATGATCATATATCTTAGTTACTTTCAATTTTATGTTCTAGAATTATTACAGAAATGATTAATGAAACTTAAAGTTAATTACTTAAATTTTAATATTTTAGATACATTTATTTTATTTTCCTTAAAATTGAAAAATGAATAATTCCACAAATAAGTGTACTAGATTTTACAAAACCCATGCACAGATATATTGCTAGTTACCTTTGTTGTGATCATAGAGATTCTCATTGAGTAAATCAAAATTTTAATATTAAAGATAATAAATTTGCATCAAATTTGAACATTATATATAGTTTTCTAAAAAATTCATCAAGTTTTGTTCAATAGAATAGAAATTCGATTTATTATCTGAGAGTTGCCTAAACGCCATCAATAACTTGCGATTGCATAAAGCACAGAAAAGATCATCTGAAGGAATTGGTAAAGATGCACGATGGCTGCAACATATATTTAAGAAGTGAAATTAACTAGTTATCCGCTGTGGAGCGTCTAGGAGCCAAGATGTTGTGTAGCCCATCACCCTGCAAAGACATTCTCTTAACTAGCAAAATTTACGAAAATTTGTATGCTGGGGAAGATACAACAGCGACTGCTAGGCGCAGGCAATTGTTTCCGAGCCAGAAACAATGAAATGTAGATGCTGCCAACGTATCAAAAATCACCAGGGAAGAAACCATTATAAATAACTCTCAGCCGGCATCAACAGATGATACTCACCAGATTAAGAATTGAACATACTAAACTAACTCATGATTATGTATTCACCAAACAGCAACCTCCATCCTGTGAACATTGCAGCCAGAGACTATCAGTCAGGCACATCATAACGGAATATGCTCACTATTCTAAGTGCAGAACCAGCCATCAAATTCCTCCAGATCTTCAGGCAGCACTCGACAAATCAACCAAATTATTATCATTGTTTAAATACATAAAAGATTGTAAACTTATTATTGCAGTGTAAAATATTGTATGCTTTTAATACACAGTTGTATGATACACTATATATATAAGTATTATTGTTAGAATTCCAATAATTAATGTTACAGGAGATATAATTATTAATTTAATGTGTAAATATTGTATTCAAAGTGTTATAAAATGTCTTATTGTTACACGATGTTGCTATAAGACCTGTGTAGTTAGGCGACATTAAATAAAAGCATAAATAAAAACATATATATGATATATATTAACACCCAATTATAAACCACAAGGGAGAGGAGTTGTTGATGGACCAAGAGCAAGGTGGAAAGTTGAGGACGGAACTGGAGACTCTCCTACTCCATGAAGAGAACAAGAAGAAAACAGTTAACTGACACACGAGCGTAAGCGTACGCGCGCGCACACACCCACACCCACCTAACACAACGCATGCTTGCTTTCCTTTCATGCTTTGGTGAAACCAGTGGACATTATTAACACTTTAGTACAGAAAAATCAGTTTATTTACACACGCCAGCCAATATCTAATAAGGCGCTTCGCTCTGTTTCTACTATCTTTTAATGGCTAGTGATAATTTGTATTTAAATGTTAGTGGTGCTGGTTTTTGTGATATGAACGCCAACTATGAATGACATGAGCGATTTGAGCGTCACCTGACCGATAGCTGGTGAAACAATGGAAGTTTTAAGAAACCGAAGCAAATTATGTACTTTTGGTAGGTATATTTCAATATAAATCGCGTGCTTTATTGAAACTTACGGAACAAAACTAGTCTTGAGAAATTACTAATGCTTTGTAATAAGATATTACGGTGAGTAAATACTTAGATAGTTAAGAACAAATACCTAGTTAGTTTTAATAGTACCTTAAGTGGTGTAGTTAATGCATATAAAGTATAAAGTGGTTTTATTTACAGCTCAAAACTAGCTTTGAATTTCTGGATGCTGCGTGAGAAACTCATCTGCAGCCTGTTTTACGTTATCACTACAAAGCAGAATACAGTGCTCGAGTGGTCAGCGAACTGACTTCTCACAGGTCTCGGGTTCAATTCCCGGCTGGGGGGACACTTTCTTTAACCAGGATAGTTTCTTATTCTCCACAGAGTATGGAAGTGTGTATGTGAGAGTGAATGTGCGGGTTTTTAAAGAAAAGGAAATGATTTAAAAAAAACAACGTTCAAGAAATAACGAGTTGTTTCTTAAATCGAAGAGCCTCTGAAATGACCATAGATGTTAAAGGGGACTATATAAATGAAACGATTAAAAACAAGTTCCTCACTTTATTCTGGAGTAAGCATAATTTATTAGAATGTTTTAGTTAACCTCGTAAACATCCGTTTGTCAATTGACTTCTCGGCCACTTACAAGTATTGGATTTGGTAAATTTAACCACATAATTTTACTTTCTCTGCACGTGCTATGTAAGTACATAGTGTATAGAGAAGGTATTAGATTCTACTAAATATTGATACCGAGATTTCTCCGGAAATACAGTTAGAGAAAAACCGTTAGAGAATTTTCGAATTTTTTTCCACGTAAAGGGTGGTTGAGGGTGGGAGGATTTTCTCTAAAATCTTCGTATCACATTCTTGGAAGATACTAAATGTATATACTAAATTTGATATATTACTGACTTTTCGTTTTTGAGTTATCTTGTTCACAGACACACGGACACACTGACAAACACATAGACGGTACTTCTAATTTTTTTTATATAGAGAACTCCAAAAACGTTAAATCTGGGTCAAATCTCAGTATTGAATTTTTTAATGGAATGCAATATCTTATGTACATAGTACGTGTAGAAAAAGTAATCATGTCTTCACAGCCAACAAACCTTGTTTATAAAAACAACGAAAAGCTACATAACAGCGACTGCCAATGTTTATTTCTCGTAGAAGTCTTTTGCATCCAAGCAATATTTTAATTTATTTATTACTAATCTTATTTAATATTAATACTCATCGACCAAAAATAGAATGCAATACAGGTGAATTGAAAAGGCACAAATTCGTTACATGTTTTCAAACTTTTCCTCGATTCTGCAATAGTACACTTCCCACACTTGTGTTTCAATATACTATTAAATCACTGAAAAATGTCTCGATCGTCAACTGATTCCTGGAGCACAAACTACATTTCCTGGGTTACGCGCATTATATTCGAATTCTGCACTACATGGCAGATAGCATCAAATACGAGGTTTTTATTTATTAGAGATCCAGTATAGTGATTTTCTGGTTGCGACACAAAGCAAATGCAGAAAGTGAGAAAGATTAAAGGTTAAGAGCTGAGGGACAATACTAGGGTCATTTTTCCTCTTTCTTTTGTCTCGTATTCTTTCCCTTCATTCTGTTTTACGTAGTTTAGAAGTCCAGGCCCGTAGACGGACATAATGAATATTTATGGTGGAGACGTTATTTTTCGTATGTGTCTCATCTGAGCCCACTTCACCATTTCTTTTCCCTTAAGCTGTCTGTTCCTCTCTCTCTCTCTCTTCCTCTCTCTCGCTCCCTCTATGCTACACTATTCCCTAAGGACAAATTCTCGTAGAAAATACGTAAAGCAATAGTTTGAAAAGACTGTTAACGACCGCTCTGGAATTATAAGTTCAGAAACTTGACAGGCGATTTGCTGTTGAATGTTAGATACGTTCGCCATTACAGGGCACCTAATAGTGACGGTTTGCCTTTCTGGAAATAAGTACAATACTCCTCAACTACTTTGATATGTACAACAATTCTAAATGTTAAAATAAGAACTGAAGCTTTCCTGGCGACGTGTTAATTCAAAATCTTCTCGGGCTTCTAGCCAGGTAAAAACTTGGCTTGACACCAACGTTTCGAAGAAGTGCATCTGTTCACCCTGAAGTCGAGGAAGATGCACTTCTTCGAAACGTTGGTGTCAAGCCAAGTTTTTACCTCGCTAGAAGCCCGAGAAGATTTTGAATTAATTCTAAATGTGCTTAAAGAAAATATATTGATTCTTTTCAAGTTTAGTTAAAATCTGCACAGAAGAGGATAGTGTTTATATACAGAATCCTTAGAATGTTCAGTAAATTGCTGTATTCACGTAGATAAAGCGGATATTGAATCGTAAAACATACCTACAAATAACAAATTATTTTCCTCCTTAATTTTATATATTTATATTGCTTATTACTCTGGGAGCATACTTATATTTTACATATTTTAAACGAACGATACATTGCAACCACACGACTCACTATTCTTGTCGTTTATTAATAGATATAAAGTATTCTTATGAATGTTTATTTTGCTATCTACTTCGTTTTAATAAATCTTTTCATAAACAACTGCTTTACAAATGTTTTCATAAACACATAGGTTACAGCGATACCGGACGCTATATACAGGCTTTAAAATTCCATAATCTTTACATGCAACAGCGAGAAGCATGTGGAAAAGGCTTTAAAAGAATGACACAGAATAAAACTATTTCAAGAATTAATAACAGCTATCTCTCAAATGGTTTAAATAACAAAAGAACTTAAAATAAATTGTGTGTTTTAAAGATACATATATTTTTGTACATTTTTTCTATTGCTTATATACCATTTATATAAAATTATACAAAATTTCTTACGAATGAAGTGGACTTTACAGGATATTTCTATAAAATGTAAGATATGCATTTTATTTATCATAGCAACTTTTGAGAAAATCTAACATTCACTGTAAAGGGTAGTTGGACTAGACTGGACTTTCTAAAAACCCTGGTTCCGCATCCTTAGGAGGTACTCAACTTAAATATCAACTTAAATATCTCCTAAGGATGCGACACGAAGATTTTCAAAAATCCCCCACTCTACCCCATTACAAGTTAACATGTACAGCCCTCTCTGAGTCATGAATTTTTCCTGGTTTCCCGAGTCGTCAAGCTAATGCTACAGTGGTTTCTCATCTTTTAGATTTCCTTTTCATAATTGTCTCTTCATTCCGTTTGCCCCCTCATCTTATAGGTGTGCCTCCAGGTTCGGAGTGTTTGACATTGCGGGCAAAAGACGCTTATACACAACCAATGAAAAGATGCCTCCAGGTGGGTACTGGATGGCTGCTAGCTTGACCGATAGCTCGCAAGCCCTGCCTAGCATATCGGCAGTGGGGCATGGCATTCTACTTTCTATTTAAAATACAGTTCCGGAGGCTTGTCGGGGCTCCGGCGCTGTATTCCTTTTTCCTCCTTTTTTTCCAGTTTCCCTACATTTCCTTTGTTGAACTATTTGATTTACCGTTTGCTTTTTGCTTCCAAATATACATACAAATACACATTAACATACACCCATGTCCAAGGCGGGACTCGAAACCACGATCCCGTGCGCCACGAAGTACCAAAGCGATGCACTTAGCGAGAGCGGCCACGGGGCGGCACTTGAAAACATTAGAGGCTTCCGCGTCTCTATGGGTGTCTGTCTTTCTGCAACCTGTGGCCTTCTTTAGTTCCATCATCTCACCCCATCCTCCTGAGGGTGTTACCTACAAGAGATCTGCGTAGGTCGCAGCGCGCGAGATGTCCTACTCCATTGTCTACCCTTGCCCTTTATGGGAGTCAATATTGGTAACTCTCGGCTTCAATAACAATTCTTACATGGCAAATAAGTGTATATCGGGAATTTCTTGAGAATAGCCCCTGAAGTCCTCTTCATTCTGAATGACTTTTGTATATCTGGCAAAAGTTACTTCACAAAACTGTAAATTTCCTTAGAACACTCAATGGACCACACTCTACAAACATGAACCGAACACTGAGTATGTTTTGCATGACACTAGTGTCTGCAAAGGCAACATGCTGGAGATAGGTTTATATGAAGGGTTGAGAACCATAGTGGGCCAAGCACCATTTCTTTAAAAATGGAGAAATAGAAGGTCAATGTTTTTTCAATATCATAATTTATCGAGCCAAGTTACACATAATAACTATATGCCACAGCAGTCTAGAATACATTTTCTATCTTATATTAGTACAACATTAATGTGGTCAGCAAAATTAGGTTTTACAGTTATTTATTGGGAGTTATTTTCATTTGCTGGGATTTGGCTCAGCCTAAAGAAATGTAACTGGGTCATTTCCACACATCTAATCAATGTCCTGCTGATCATCATTATTGACTTGCACACGCAAACTCATGATTCACTGATGGAATAAATGGTAGCATGGACATAAGATCATCATATGCGGTAGCGTGATTTGCTGCATGGATTTGCACCACTCTAACTCTAGAGAATTTGTAGTTTCATTTAGACCGATAATTTGATGCCCTACTGTTTGTACACGGGAAATGCTGGACATGGGCCAGTTATAAGATATAACTGCAATATAAGACGTATAACCACAAACTATCCCGACAGATGGTAACAACTCAATTTTGACCACACATGGAGATGGACCACTATGGTTCTCAGCCCTTCATATATTCTTCACCGAAAACGATTATCAGTTTCGTATGTGAGTGTGCGGGCTTCCGAACAAACACTGTGGTTGGGTTCGATTCTCAGTAATGAAACGGACAATGTTATTGAATTACAACTTATTCTCTACCCTCAGCAGATCTGTGTGAAATCAGAAATAAGGCTTAAGCTCTTAAGAATATCATTTGTTTATTAAAATAACCCTGTGTATGCAGTATTTATGAGCACCACATTAATGGAAAAGTAGAATTTAGATATCTCGACTGTTACAAATATAATATTTAGCCTGGTTTCAATGTAAGCAGGAGCACAGTCATCCTCATGAGTAAAAATTGCCTTCCTTCATTCATTCATATTTCATTACGCCATTTTGATATTTATTGGACCAGTTTTACAGAGTTTTTTGATCAAGGGATTTATTTCTAGTTCTCGATTTCGTTACTGTGTGTGGCATGACTGACAAGGGATCAACTCATTGCCCATGGGACGAAATCGCCACTTTCTGATGTGAAACATGGGGAATTTAGATCAGGGGCCCTTGATAAAATGTTTGCAACCGATAAATTAACCTCAAACGTGAAACATCGTTAGTAGTCTTTCGAAGTGCTTAAGTACCCAATCCATAATACCACTTAAGTGCAAGTGTGTTATGGTAGAATATATTTGAGTAGCACAAATGAAAATTCCGCACACGAAGTGGATCTGACTGAGTCTGGACTAGGAGTCGCCATGCTCCGCACACGTGCCAAGAAGTCCTATCACAAGACAAAGGTTGAGAGATGGGGTTTCTTTATGGATGAAGCCGGATTGCGAGATACGACAGCCAACGCCCTACAGCGGCTTCTTCGTGAAACAAAACAACATAGGCTTCTTAACACTCTCTCTTTTTCTCTCCTCCCACCTTTCCTCCCTTCCTCCACCTTTCTGCTGCCAAAGCTCCACAGCTCCTTTCATGCAGGCAGCCCTCTTTCATCCCTATCCCTTCTCCACAGTAGATTGATTCCCTGCTTCCCTGATGTGATTGCACATTCATTTAAAGAGTGATTCAAGGATTCTTCGTTCACCAGCTCAGACCGGTCAAGCTAACTCTGCTCGGCAGTATCGCGGGCGAACGTAAGGTGACCATTTCACTATAACACAGATCGGACACTGCTTGTTTCAATAATTCCAGAAAAAGCTTACTTCCTGTAATATTGCTATTATTGATTGTAATCTTCTTCTTAATTGTACTTTGCTATTTTTTCTTAGACATAAGCGATACCCAAAAGTTTTCAAAACATGATATTGAATAAGCTTTTTATAAGAATAGTTATTTGAAAAATATAATGTGTACCATTCATATGACTTTCTCCACATCTCTGACACAAATTATTCTTAAAAAGCTTCCTGCTAATTAGAAAAAATCAACAGAAATAGTCTTATCCCTTGCTTCATTGTAAGCAGAAACGAAATAAGAGAGTACCATAGTTTAAACTGATAGACAAAAGCTGGTTGCTATGTCGCTGAAGTTCCTTTGTTTGTATGGACAACAGTTGACAAATTCCTGTATCAGAAAAGTGAAAGTTTTTCAAAGCAGAAACCAAAAACAAGGAATGTCTCAAAAACGATAAACTCCACGAAAAAAATGTATATAACATAACGTGCTCTACAGTTTTCTTATAGTAAGTTTTTGTCCATCGCTTACGGTTTAGCAGTTATTCAAAATTTAGTAAAATTCAACCCGAATAAAGTACTTTTCAGAGGATATTCCCATAATATTCAAGTTATACATTTTATTTGTCTTTAATATAGGAAATTTTAATCAAAATGGCTAGAGCCATTTTTGAGAAAATCCAATTTTTTTAAAAAAGTTCCATGTAAAGGGTAGTTGCGTTGGCGGGATTTTTCTCAAAATCTTCGTGTCGCATACCTGGAAGATACTAAACTTAAATACCAAGTTTGGTATTTTACCGACTTTTCGTTTTTGAGTTATCGTGTTCACAGACACATGGACACACGGACACAAATACACACATACACACACGGACCTTTTTCCAAAATGCTTTTTTTTAGATAAAGGGGACCCTAAAACATATATTTCCGGTGAAACCTCGGTATCGAATTTTTGGGTGGAGTGCAATACCTTCTCTATGCCGCACGTATATAGTGCGTATAGAGAAAGTAAAGATGAATGGAAAAATCAGTGTAAGTTTGCTATTCACTCCATAAACCATCACAAAAAATAACTAGATTGCAAATTTGTTGTAGATACAAGGAAATGCAATAGTGAAATGATTAAAAACTGGAGGCTATATGTTGACTAAAATTTCACTCTTTATTCCACATAAAAGTGGTAAACAGCATGTATTATTATATCAACAGCATTTTTAAAAAATAACGAAGTAGTGATCGATTTGAATCATAAATAACGAATGTCTCAAAATGGCTAATGGTAACAAAAAGGTGATTGGAAGCAAGTTGTTTTTGTTTTAATACTTTCTCTACACGTACTATACACCTTAAGAAGGTATTGTATTGTACCCAAAAATTCGATACTGAGATTTCACTGGAAGTGCATTTTTGGCTCCCCCTGAATACAAAAAAGAAGTGTTTTAGAAAAAGGTCCGCGCATGTGTGCGTGAGTGTATGTGAGCTGTGTTGTGTACAGCATAGCTCAAAAACTAAAAGACGGTTAAATACCAAACTTTCTATTTAACTTTGGTATCTTACAAGAATACAATACGAAGATTTTCAAGAAAATTTCCCCACCCCAAACTACCCTTTACATGGAAAAAATTTCGAAAATTTTGATTTTCTCAAAAATGGCTCCAATCGATTTTGATAAAATTCTCTTATACATGCCAAATAAAATGTATATCTTGAATTTTCTGGAAATAACCTCCAAATACTTCTTTATTCTCGATGATTTTTATTGAATTTTGCATAACCAGTAAACCGTACAAAATTTACTACACACAAATGTAGTTCACGATAAAACACACAATTTATGTCATATATATATATTTTTTTTCTCGTACAGTTGGTGGTTTTCGAGATATCCTTGTTATTCATTTCAGTTTTTAAAATACTTTTCTCATACGGGAACTTGTGAACGCTTACCAAAACAAAGAAACGGATTTCAATCCCAAGTAACCATATTTTAAAAATTTGACTGTTGGTTTAGCCTAGTGTATTCCCTTTTTCCCCTTCTACTTACAAAGGAACCAAGCAATAAGACCGTTTCTGCTAATGTTTTAGCATTAAATACATAGAAGAATAAGCTTATTAATAATAATTTCTTACAGAGAGATAGAGAAAGTCATGTGAATGTATCAGATTTTTTATTCTGTGCAGTAGGTTTGCGTCATTAAGTTTAAAATGCATACAATAGGAATGAAGAGGACTTTACAGTCTGTTCCCATAAAATGTAAGATATATATTTTATTTGTGATATAAATGATATGTCACAATATAATAACAGGTTTTAATATATTTAAACAAAATTCTTAAGACGCAATTTTCAGAAAACATAACTTTTGTAAAATGTGTCATGTAAAGTGTATTTGGGGTTGAGGGATTTACTTGAAAACTTTCATGTAAAATCTTTGGAAGATACCAGTCCTAAACACCAAGCTTCGATTTATTCAACTTTTTGTATATGGATTGTGGTGTTCAGACACACAAATATGCATGCACGCACTAACGGACTCACTCGCGCAAATTCCTCTTAAAAATGTAGATTTCAATGAAATATCCAGTTTGAAGTAGAATGCAATACCTTATCTACCATGTCCATGGCAGAAGTTAAAAACACAACACTTAATCCAAAACAAAGCATCTTCGAGAAGCTAATGCCACAAAATATATATTTTACATAAACTGTATAATCTAACGAGATGAATACTTTTGTGTAGTAAATTTTTGTCCATTTCTTAGCCTTTCAAGTTGTAAAAAATGCATTCAGGACCTTCACAGAAAATGTAAGGCATCCTTTTATTTGTTATGCGATTAACTTAAACGTGTGTTTTATTTTAAAATCATAATTTGGTATGAGGAGATTTCAAAAACACGCAAACATGGAGATTTTAAACTGAAATACTAAAATTGATATTCAAATGAGCATGGTTTTTAGTGATGCTGCTCACAAACAAACAAACACTCGCGTGGACTTTTTTCTGAAAATCATTTTTGCAGGGGTGTTATTTCCGGTGGTATATAATTCATTTTTCGTGGACAAAATATATATCTACTTATTATGTATGGCTCAGAAATTAAAAAAGCATAAGCATTAGAAAATCCAAAACAATAACAGGCAATATATACGAAATGTTTAACCATACAAAGAATTGCATATGACATAAATTGTGTACTTTAATAACATCTACATTTTTGTATTGTAGGATTTTGTCTATCTCTTATATTCATCAGTCATGCAAACATCTTTCGGAATGAAGTGAACTTCAGAGGCGATTCACAGAAAACTTACGATATACATTTCATTTTGCATGCAATTATCTTTAACATGTGGTATTAAGAAAAACATTATAACTATGTTTGATACAATAAAAAACAAGGAAAATGTTTCAATGAAATGAGTGGGATGAGAGGGATTATCTTGAAAATCTTTGTCTCCCTCCTTGGTGGATATTGAACTTAAATAGCAAGTTTGGTATTCAACAGAATTTCTTTTAAAGGCAATTCCTCGAAGAATTTCGCCCAAACGAACTGTATTTCCATTTCTCCCTTTCCCTTTCACTTGAACTGAGCAATCTGAAATCCCTATCAGGAGTTTTATATAAAAGGGCTGTTTATGTTCCTGTGTTAATAGGGCTTTAATTGCTTATTCATCTGTGTCTCATATAGAATTAATAATTGGACGTTTGATAATTCAAATAATGCTTTAGTAGACTTACAGTCCCCTTCCAATATTTCATCATGATGAAATTCCATTGAACCTTTAAAAGTATATTCGTTTTCAAAGGGATGCGGAAATCACTGTTTTGATTGTGAACAAGAGTTATTTCATACTCATCGATTAGGCTAGGAGCATGGTGGATGATCAAAATTACTGATTAAAATGGTATGAGAAGCTGCCCCTTTTGCGAGGAGGAAGAGCTGTAGGTGCATATTTGGGCAAGTTGTAGGGGTGCGGAGGGATGGAGGGATAAGTATTTACTGCGGTTCTTTATCACGAATAGAGATTTAGGGGCATGTTGGACGTTACTGGCAGGCACGAAAGACGCGAAGTTCTAAGAAGATTGATAGCAGAGAAGGGGTGGTAAAAAGGGCTAAAATGTGATATCTTATTTTTATATCATCCATTCATTCATTGTGTATTTGTTTATTATAATAGTACACACTAATTCATCAGAATTTGGTTTAATGATTATCGTGAGTTGTAAATTTAATACGCTCTACTTGGATGTGTTTGTCTTTTGTGTTTACTCTTTTTATTTGTTTGCTTATTTATTTTAATATTGCTTATTATTCTGTAGTTAAAAAAGCACGTACAGACTATAGACCTCTGTAATTGATGGAGATAAGTGTATGTATACTGATGTCTAAATAAATACGTTCGCTTCGCTTCATTCGCTTTCTCATAATCTGAAAGTGTACCTACATGTTTACGCCAAAGTTGTAAACTTCAACTAAAACAGCAGAAGTAGATGAGAAAATCTGTAATTGTTTCAAAGATCAATTCCACATATATTATGGCCACAGATTTTAAAAGGTGCTTCTACATAAGTGAAACACATAAAAATCTGATATTGTTTTCACATGACTTTCGCTACTCCTATACAAATCATTCTTACCAATATATACTTCTTGTTAAACAAGAAAAACCTTCGCTACACATTTATGTATTCGTTGTAGGCATAGCAAGTGCATCGCAGTGTGAAATTCCATGCTCTTTAGACGAGAAAAAAGGAAAAGAAAACAACAAAAAAGAACTAATCACTTGAAACAGTAAAATCTTATGTGTCCCATTCACATGGCCTTCTCCATTTGTTATGCAAGCAAACTATGCTTACAAGATTATTAATTTATCCACCTTATACTAATTCAAATAAGCATTAGCAGAAATTATTTTATTACTTGCTGGTCTAGTAAGTAGATGGAAATAAGGGCCTGCATTATTTAATGCGATAGACAAATATTTTTAAAACTTAGGTTATATGATTCTCTTTGTGTCGCTAGGAGTAAAACAAAAGAGGTATGAAACGAAAGATGATATTCCAGTTGAGAAAAGTATAAGTAGTTTACAATTGAAACCAATAACAAGAAATATCCTGACAGTCAAATCTTTCAAAAGCTGTCGCTGTGTGCTTGACATTTAAACTCGGTTTTCTTTCCATAGCTAGGAGTAAAATAAAGGAGATGTACCGGACATCTCATTTGAGAAGAGTATTTTAAAACTGAAACCAATACAGGTAATATTTTAAAATGGTTAACTCTAAAAACTGTATATGACCTAAATTGACAGTGTTAACGAGCTCTACATTATTTTATGTTAAGATTTGTCTACCTCTTACGATTCACTAGTTATGCAAAAATCATTCAAAATGAGGATGCTATATTTTAAATAACTTGAAGTATCGGCATTTTAATGAAAAATTGTTAGATAAGGTATTTTTGAGAAAAATTAGAATTTCGAAAAATGTTCCATGTAAATGTTTTTGGGATAGGAGATTGCCCTAAAACATTCTTTGGCATATACTGCACATATTTGTCAAGCTAACTGACTCTTCGTCTTTTAGTTATGCAGTTCGTAGACACGGACGTTTTTTTTAAAAGTTCCTTTTTTATTCAGCGAGCTTAAAGCATGTATTTCCAGAGAAATCTTAGTATCGAATGCAATAGATGTTTCTACTTTCTAGAGGTAAATAATAGAGAATGTAAAACTATAAATGTTTGAAAAATCATTCAAATAATTCTGAATATCTAAAAAGGTCCTAACACTACTAAAATATGTGTTTGCCGTAAATTGTCATTTTAACGAGATCTACGTTTTTTTTAGGCAGTGTCCCCTCCGTGGTGTAATGGTTAGCATACTAACTTTATATGCTCAAGGTCGCGGGTTCAAACCCGATGGAGGTCAATGGATATTTTGGGGCATAAAAATCCTTAGCATGGCTTCCTTCGGAAGGGAAGTAAAGCCGTGGGTCCCGTAAAGGAACCTCAAGCCTGATAGAGAGGCCTATAAGCAAAATTAAGCGATCTTTCACGTCCAGTATGCTGAGAACCACAGCAGTTAAAGAGCGTCCATAAATAAAACGCCATTTCATTTTTATGTTTAGTAAGATTTTGTTTCTCTCTATCTCTTTCTCTCTTTTACGTTTACCGCTTACACAAAAGTTATCGAAAATTGTCAGTGGTTCACAGAGCAACGAGGAAAATTCTAAGATATACATTTTTAATTAATCTTTTTTATTTTTTAAATCTTCCTTTATTACAAGGTTGCCTCATGGACAAATATTAACAAATGTCAGCATTAACAAGAGCATATAAATGGTTGAATACAGCAATTAAAAATAGAACAACATGCAATCAACTGCGTCGAAATTCGAGTTATAATTTTGGAAGTGAAATAGCAGAACACGAGATAATCATTAAATAAAAATATCATTGAGGATGAAGACTAAAAACATGATTCCTTAAAAGAGCTATTGAGCCATTAAAAGCACATGTATCAATTGATTTAATATCTAAGCTGTATAAGCCTTGCATCTTGCACATTCGGCAAAGAACTGTTCCACTGACACAAATTAGCAGCCCGATTACCGTAATATGGTCAAGTGCATATTTTTCTTTGTAATATGGAGCTGCTGGTTCGTAGATATCCTTTTTCTCGTCGTAGACCTCCTTAGCTTGAGTAGCATTCGTTTCATCGTATTGTTGGATCTAATATGTAGCCAGTATGTCAGCCAGGTTTAAAGGCATTTATGTCAATTCGGCAATTACTCCCTTATGTGGCGATTCCGGAGATCTTTGCGAATATCGCAAGCCCAACTTTCTGGAGGTTTGAAATGCAAGTATCTTAAATATATAGTATTTTATTGATTAATTTTCAAAAATTCAAGCATATTAAGGTTTGTTCATGTAAAGGATAGTTTTGGATGATTTTATTGAAATCCTTTGGTCGCACCCTTAAAAGACGCCCAACTTAAATACCAAGTGAAGTATTTAGCCGACTTTACTGTTTAATTTTTCTACTATGTATATACTGTAGAGAAGGTATTGATTTCTACCCGAAAATTCGATACTGAGATATCAGCGGAAATACGTTGTTTTGAGGGCCCCAAATACAAAAGAAAATGATACAAATAGACACCTGAGTCCACCTGTCTGCGTGTGTGCGAAAAGTGTACTAAAAAAGAAAAGTGAGTTAAATTCCAAGCTTTGTATTTGAGTCCAGTATCTTCCAAGCATGCGACACAACGAATGATAAGAAAAAACCTTCTCAACACAAACTACCCATTACTAGGATATTTTTCAAAATTTTAGAATATCTCAAAGATACCATAGTGATTTTGATAAAAAACTTAAACATACTTAAATTATAAATAAATGTATAACCTGAATTTCCTGGGAAATCCCCCAATGTCCTCTTTATTCTGGATGAATTTTTCGTATCATGTAAACCGCAAGAGATTAGTCAGATTTACTACACAAAAACTGTAGAACTAGGCAAAACACAGAATTTATGTGAAACAAATTTCTGTTGTAGAATTAAGATACTCTTGCTATTGGTTAATGCTCCACTACTTACCTTAATTCACTTGTACAATGAAATACCAATAAAAGAATTTGTTTTATTTAACTTGATTAGCATAGAGCAGGAAAAGAATTAGTTTTTCTGAGAATAATTTGTTGGGCAAGAAGAAAAAATCATGTGAATGTATAACAGACACATTCTTAGTTATGCTGCTGAAAGACTAATGGACAAGTTCTTAGACACATTAGCCAATTTTAAATGTTTTAAGGAGTCTCAAAAGTTCTCTCTCTCTCTCTCTCTCTCTCTCTCTCTCTCTGTGGTCTCCACATTGATGCTAGCTTCTGTATTTGCCCAAAAAGTTAATAATAGGGACAGGCAGAAATATCGGTTAAACTGAACATTTCTTTAATGTAACGGTTACAGAAGTAATGGAGCAGACAGTAAATAGTTACTTTCTCTAACAGGTAGAAAAGACATTTGGCTCCACCCAAAAATTCGATATCGAGATTTCACCAAAAATACACGTTTGAAAAAGATCCGTGTGTGATATGTGTGTGTGCGAACACGATAACTCAAAACGAAATTTAGTTTAAGTTTAGTTATCTTCCAGAGATGCGACACGAAAATTTTGAGAAAAATCCCCCCCCCACACCCAACTACCCTTTACACGGAACATTTCTCGAAAATTTTGATTTTCTCAAACATGGCTCTAACGATTTTGATTAAAATTTCGTATATTAAATATATTTACCTGGCAAATAAAATGTATATCTTGAATTTTCTGGAAATAGCCTCTGAAGATTACTTTATTCAGGATGAAATTTAAGGAATTTTGAATAACTGCTTAACCGTAGGAGATGGACGAAAACTTACAACACGAATAATGTAGAGCACGTTAAAACACACAATTTATGTTATATATATTTTTTTTCGTGGAGTTAATCCTTGTTTTTGGTTTCTGCTTTGAAAAACTTGTACTTTTCTCATAGATGAATTTGTCAACTACTGTCAATGCAAATAAAGGACATGTGACATAGCAACCAGCTTTTGACTATCAGTTGAACCTATGGTACTCCCTTATTTCACTTCTACTTACTAGGAAGGAAGTAATAAGACCATTTCTGCTAATTTTTTTCTCATTAGCATGAAGTAAATAGAAGTATAAGCTTTTTAAGAATAATTTGTTGCAGAGATGTAGAGAAAGTCATGTGAATGGTACACATAAGATTTTTTAAATTTCCTTAAGTGTTCGGGTTTGCTCCGGCTTCCACTATTTATATTATAGGTTTTACTGCTTCCAGAGCTATAAGCAATGATTGAAAGGCACGTTTGGTTAGCCCAGAGGATGAGATAACCCTGAATCTGTTGCAGAAGAAGATGACTGGTTTGTGTCCACCCACCCACCTTGGCGGGCGGGCGGACAGGCGAGGCGACAGAATATGAGGATATCCTCGTTACATCCACACACACACACAGTGCGGACGGCCGGAATTCTATTCTATATATCAATTATCGCCGTTATCAGAGAGAATGGCCACCACTCCGGGTCCTCTAAAATATTCACCGTACCCTAACCCTCATCGTTACAAACGTTGACGTTTTTATTATTATTTCAATTCCATCAAGGGCTTCCTAATTAGAGAATATTTGGTGTTACAGTGGACAGGATTCCCCACCTCGTGTGTGCGCGTGCTGCTGGACAGCGAGAACAGCGGCCATAGTCCTCTTATTCTTCTTTTGTTCCTCGATAAACAGCTATTCTGCCTCATAGCTTTACTAGATGCATCAATAAACACCGGCATAGATAAAACACTTGCTTCAACGATCTGGTGGCGTGCCAATCTCCAAATCCTAAAGTCACGGTTTCGTTTCCTTGCAGCAGGATGGATGCTTTTCTCTAGCCACCAATATCTTTATCCTTCCTAGATTTAGGAAGTTTGAAAATAGGCTGAAAGTTTGCGTGAATTTAAACACATTCAAACAACATTTCATACAAGTTATTCAACGAAATATTCTTTAAAAATCTTATTGCGTTCCATTCATTTGACTTTCTTCCTCATTCTGTAACGTACTATTGTTTCGAGAGCTTCTACTTCTTTTGTTACTTTTAAAATACAATTTGATTTTCTTTTTAGCTTAATGTATTCCCTTATTTCTGTTCTACTTATAAGAAAGCGTGTAATAAGATCATTTCTGCTAAAGTTTATCTCGATTAGCATAACGTAGAAAAAAGAAATATTATTTAATACCTTCCAGGGATGCATCACAAAATCTTCCTTAAAATACCCCCCTCCGAAGTAGATACCTATCGTTTGCGTGGAAAGATATTAAAGATATTTACATTACAGATATATATCTAGAATTTTCTGTAAGTGGCCTCTGAAGACATCTTTATTCTGGTTGGATTTTGCATAACTGCTAAACCGTGACAGATAGAAGAAGACTTGCTACACAGAAAAGTAGATCTCGTCAAAAACGTACAATTTATGTCATATATAAAGATTTAACCGTTTCCGAGACATCCCTTGCTATTTGTTTTAATTTTGAACTACTTAAATTTTTCTCAAACGGAGATAATTTTTCGTTTCCTTTATCTCTTGTTTTACTCATGGCCGTGCAAAGCGAATCCAAATTCAATTGTTTCATATATGTTTTTTAAAACAGTTGACTATTGTTTAAGCTTAATACTTATTTCCCTTCTATTTAAAAGAAAATATAACCATAATACAACCATTTCTGCCTATGTTAATCTCGATTACCACGATTTAGATAAAGGAATAACCTTTTAGACTGGAACATGTCAGATTTTTTAAAAGTGAAAAATACAATTACTTTCTTGCTGTGGTCATTTAAAGTAAATGTAATTTCAAAATCATTACATTGCGATACTTTTTTTTACTCTTCTGCTTCCCTATTGTACCATTTCTGGGTTGTTAGGGCCCTGGCTTGGATCTATTTTTTCAATTCTATTCTGATTGCTATCAAAGTGACACGCTTTTTACTTTCTCCACAGTACTATATACAGTATATAAAGAAGGTATTGCATTTCACCCAAAAATTCGATACCGAGATTTCAGCTTACATATGTTTTGAGGACTCCTGAATAAAGCAGGCGTTTTTAGAAAAAGAACCGTCTGTATGTCTGTGAACAGCAAAACTAAAAACGAAAATCCCGTTAAATGCGCAACTTTGTACATAAGTTCTGCATCTTCCAAGGTTTTAAAATGAATATTTTCAGAGAATTCCTCTGCACCCCCAATTTCTCTTTAAATGGAACTTTTTTTTTTTTTTTTTTTTACTTTTTTCAAATATAACTCTCAGAATATTTATTAGAATATATATGTTTAGGATATTTTCAATGCAAATGTAAAGTATATTGAATTTTAAGGAAATAGCATCTGAATACCTCTTCATTCTGAATGACTGGTATACTGAAAGATAATCAAATACCTGCTATACAAAAATTGTATATCTTGTAAAACTAATAATTTATGTCGTATATATTGTTTTTTCTAGCGTTAATCATTTACGAAATATTCCTTGTATTTGGTGTTGATTTTAATTTTTACTTAAATTTTTCTCAAATTGGAATTCATCATGCATTTCATGTCCCCTTTGCTTTACTCTCGGCTATGCAAAAACAAACAAAATTTCAACTAAATCCCAAAGCAACTAGCTTTTAAACGAGTTGACTATTTCTTTAATCTAGTGCAATTCCTTATTTCCCTTCTGTTTATTAGTATATTTCAATTATTATGATGAAGATAAAAGAAAAAATCTGATGTGTACCATTCACATGAATTTCTCTATATCCCTGCAACAAATTATACTTAAAAAGCATATACTTCTATTTATTTTATGCTAATCAGAAAAAATTAGCAGAAATAGCCTTATTACTTGCTTCCTTGTAGGTAGAAGCAAAATAAGGGACTACCATAGGTTACAGTGATAGTCAAAAACTGTTTTTTTTGGTAGTGTTTAACGCCCGCTTTAACTACTAAAGGCACCGCAGGCGGTGACACTGATGATACATGAATGATGATGGAGTACCGGTGGAATACGATGGCGGGGAAAACCGCAGTACCCGGAGAAAACCCGCCCCAGCGTCGCTTTGTCCACCACAAATCTCACATGCGGTCGCTTGGGATCGAACCCCGGCCGTCTAGCAAAAACTGGTTGCTATGTCAATGAAGTTCCTTTGTTTATATGGATAGGAGTTGACAAGTTCCTGTATGAGAAACGTATACGTTTTTCATAGGAGAAACCAAAAATAAGGAATGTCTCAAAAACGACGAACTCACGAAAAATGTATATAACATAAATTGTGTGTTTTAATGTGCTCTACATTTTTTGTGCAGTAAAATTTTGTCTTTCTTACGGTTTAGTAGTTATTTAAAATTCAGTAAAAAACATCCAGAATAAACTACTCTTCGGAGGCTATTCCCAGAAAATTCAAGATAAACATTTTATTTGTCAGGTAAATTATCTTTAATATACGAAATTTTAATCAAAATCGTTAGACCCATTTTTGAGAAAATCAAAATTTTCGAAAAAAGTTCCATGTAAAGGGTAGTTGGGGGTGGGGGGATTTTTCTCAAAATCTTCGTGTCGCATTCCTGGAAGATACTTAACTTAAATACCAAGTTTGGTATTTTACCAACTTTTCGTTTTTGGGTTATCGTGTTCACGGGCACACGGACACAGGGACACACGGACACACACACACACACGGACCTTTTTGTGAAAATGCTTTTTTTTTTATATTGGGGACCCTAAAACATATATATTTCCGGTGAAATCTCGGTATCGAATTTTTGGGTGGAGTGCAATACCTTCTCTATACACTATGTACATAGTGCGTATAGAGAAAGTAAAAATGTTGTCTTTCTCTAGCTGTTCTACAAACTTCTTACTTAGATTATTATTTTTTTTGCACTTCGTTAATTGAGATACTCATTAGAAGAATGTGCTTATTGCTTAGTTCCTCATAAGTAGGAAGAAAATAAGGAAATACAATAGCTTAAACTGATAGTCAAATGTATTAAAAGTTGTCGTTATGCGACTGTCATTGCAAATCGCTTCTTTGCTTGGCCAGGAGTAGAACAGAAGAAAAACGGATACTTAATGTCTGCGAAAAATATAAGTAATTCACAACGGAAACCAATAACAAGGAACATCTCGGAAACGGTTACCTCCACAACAAAAATGTAATGGATGTAAATGTAAATTGTGTGTTTTGACGAGATCTACATTTTCTGAAAAGTAACTTTTTTTCTATCTCTTACGGTTTAGCAGTTAAGCAAAATTTGGCAAAATTCATCCAGAAAAAAGAAGTCTTCAGAGGCTTTTCCCAGAAAATTCAAGATAAACATTTTATTTGGGATATAGATACCTTTAATATACGGGATTTTTATCAAAATCATTAGAGCCATTTTTAAGAAAATCAAATTTTTCTAAATTCTTTGCATGTCAAGGACAGTTTTTGGTGGGGGGATTTTTTTTTTTTTTTTGGAAATCTTCGTATTGCATTCTTGGAAGCTACTAATCCTAAATAGCAACACTGACATAAACTGACCTTTTCTTAAAAATGTTTTTTGGATTCAGGGGACCCCAAAACATATATTTCCGGTGAAATCTCGACGTCAAATTGTTGGGTGCATTATAATACCTTTTCTATCCCTATATACATTGTACATATAAGGCTAGAGAAAGTAATAACCTTTAGTTAGAGTAATCCGTATGCCATGTAGAGAAAGCCATGTTAATAGAGCATATCATATTTTTACTTTTTCTACATGTACAATGTACATAGTGCATACAGAATATATTGTATTGCACCCAATAATTCGATACCAAGATTTCACTAAAAAATATGTTTTTTGAGACCCACTGAATCCAAAAAAAGACATTTTTTTAGAAAAATTTCTATGTGTATCTGTGGACAGCTTATCTCAAATATTAAAATACCGTTAAATACCAAAGTTCCTATTTCAGTTTATCATCTTCCATGGATGCGACACGAAGATTTTTAAGAAAATGCTCCCACCAAAAACTACCCTTTACATGGAAATTTTTTTTGAAAATGTTGTTTTTCTCAAAAATGACTAACGATTTTGGTTAATACACCATACAGGTACTAACATTATTCACAACACAAATAAAAAGCATATTTTTAATTTTCTGGGAATAGCATCTGAAGAGCCCTTTATTCTGGTTGATTTTTGCATAATTTTGCATAACGTTTAAACCGTATAAGAGATAGATAAAAACTTACTACCTAAATGAGTAGATCTGTTAAAACACCAATTTATGTCATATGCATTTTTGTTGTAGAGTTGACCGTTTCCAAGATCTTCCTGGTAATTGTTTTCAATTTTAAAATACACGTTTCTCAGACAGGAAGTTCGTCTTTCTTTTGTTCTACTCTTTTCCAAGCAAAGAAACCAATTTCAATAACAATCGCATAACGATAGTTTAGATTATTGTTTTAGCATAGCGCATTCCTTTAGTTCCCTTCTACTTTTAAGAAACTAAGAATAACAGGCTGCTAAGGCTTATCTCGATTAGCATGGCGTAGAAAGAAGAATAATCTTTTGTAAGAAGCCAGTTTGTAAAACATTTAGAGAAAGCCATGTGAGTGTAATAAATCAGATGTTTACTCTCTCTACACGTACAATGTACATAGTGTATAGAAGGTATTGCACTCCATCCAAGAATTCGTTACCGAGATTTCACCGAAATAGATTTTAGGGTCCCCTGTATAAAAAAAAAAAAAAATTTTTAGAATAAGGTCCATGTGTGTAGGTGTGTCTGTGAACACAATAACTTAAAAACGAAAAGTTGGTAAAATACCAAACTTGGTATTTAAGTTTAGTCACTTCCAAAGATACAACATGAAGATTTTGAAAAAAATCTCGCCACCCCAAACTACACTTTACATAGAAAAAGTTATAAATTTTTATTTTCTCAAAAATGGCTCTAACAACTTTGATTAAAATACCGCATATTAAAGATATTTATATTGCAAATATAATGTAATTTTTAATTTTCGGGAATAGCCTCTAAAGACCACTTTTTTCTGAATGAATACACAATTTATGTCATATACATTTTTCATAGAATTACCCATTTTAGAAATTTTCTTTATATTTTTTCAGATTCATCAAACTACAGAAAAGTGTAGACTCCTTGCCATGCAGAGAAACGGATTTCAACCCACGCCAACAGCTTCTAAAAGACTTGACTATCACTTTAGACAACTGAATTCCCTTATGTTCCTTCTGCTTACAAGGAGGTAAGTAATTAAGACAATATATGCAAATGTTTATCTCGGTTATTATATAGTAGATAGAAGAATATGCGTTTTAACAATAACGCCTTACAGTGATGTAAAGTCATATAAATGGAACGCATCAGATTTTTTAAAATGGCCTGCATCAGCTACCTACATTTTCTCACAGCAATAAAAATCTAATGTGTTCCATTCACATGACTTTCTCTATATTTCTGCAACAAATTATTGTTAGAAGGCTTATGCTTCTATTTAATCAAGAAAATATTAGCATAAATAGTCTTATAACTTGCTTCCTTAAAAGTACGAAATATGGGAGTACCATAGATTAATGTGATAGTCAAAATCCGGTTGCTATGAGACTGAAATTCCTTTGTTTGTGTGGACAGGAGTTGCTAAATTCCTGTATGAGAATGATAAACTCCATGAAAAAAATATATAACATAAATTGTGTGTTTCAACGCGCTCTACATTTTTATATAGTAAGTTTTCATCTATCTCTTACGTTTCATCCAGAATAAAGTAAATTTCTTAGGCTATTCCCAGAAAATTGAAGATATACATTATATTTATCAGGTTAATATCTTTATTATACGATATTTTTATTTAAAATCGCTAGAGCCATTTTTAAGAAAATCAAAATTTTCGAATAAAGTTTCATGTAAAGGGTAGTTTGGGGGGGGGGGGCAATTTTACTCAAAATCTTCGTGTCGCATCCCAGGAAGATACTAAACTTAAGTACCAAATTTTGGTATTTTACCAACTTTTCGTTTTTGAGTTATGTTCACAGACACACGGACACACATACACACACACAGGGACCTTTTTTGAAAATGCTTTTTTTTTTTGGATACAGGGGACCTTAAAGCATATATTTCCGGTGAAATCTCGGTATCGAATTTCTGGGTGGAGTGCAATACCTTATCTATATACACATTGTACGTGTAGAAAAAGTAAAAATGGAGTAATAGAATCGTGCTCTAACTGGGGAGTCCTGAACACTGGTGGAAGTTCGCTCAGAGAAGAGAAATAAATCGACCTGAGCGGTTGGTAGTATTGCGAGAGATACCAAAAAGATACCCATCCCTTGTAGAATACGTATGGATACTGGCCACTGTATGTCGTTTGTTACGTCATGATAACGTTTCAAGTACAGCCCCTCTATAACGCTTATACGCAATTACAAATTCATTAACCAGGAAGGTAAATGAGTAAAACATTTCAATATTCCGTAGCGCTCTGAAGGTCAAAATCTGGACGAAAGCTTTAGTTACATGGTTCGAAAGAACAAGAGTGCCAGAGATGAACAACTACAAGAAACAATAGTTTTATTGCTCATGTGTGCTACTTATACTTTCTCTATATAGTTAGGGAAAGTACGTAGAACGTTCCATTCAAAGCTTCGATAACGATATTTCAATGCAAAAACGTTTAGGGTCTCCTTAATAGAAAAAAATCTGATGTGCGCCATTCGCATTACTTTTTCTACATCTCTACAACAAACTGTTGTTAAAAAGCTTATGCTTCTGTTTACTTGCATGCTAATTGAGAAAAAAATAAACAGAAATAGCCTTGTTACTTGCTTCCTTGTAAGTAGAACAGAAATAAAGGGGTACCATAGGTTAAAATGATAGTCAAAAGTGGTTGCTAAGTTCCTTTGTTTGTAAGGTTGACAAACTTCTGTATGAGAAAAGTACCTATAAGTTTTTCAAACCTGAAACCAAAAACAAGGAACATCTCAAAAGCGGCCAACTCCAAGAACAAAAAGTATATGACATAAATTGTCTGTTTTAGCGAGCTCTACATTTTTTGTTAAGTCAGTTTTTGTCTATCTCTTACGGTTACCAGTTATGCAAAATTCCGTAAAATTCATCCAAAATAAAGTAGTCTTCAGAAGCTATTCCCAGAGAATTCAAGATATACATTTTATCTGTCGGGTAAATATCTTTAATATATAATATTTTAATCAAAATTGTTAAATTATTTTTGAAAAAATTAAAGTTTTCAAATTAGTCTATGTAAAGGGTAGTTTGGCGTGGGGGATTTTCCTCATATTCTTCCTTCGCAAGTCTTTGGAAGATACTTAACTGAAATACCAAGTTTCGTAGTCTACCGATTTTTTCGTTTTTGAGTTGTCGTGTTCACAGACACACAGACGCGCGCGAATCTTTTTCCGGTATTGCTTTTTTGGATACAGGGGACCCTAAAACGTGTATTTCTGGTGAAGCCTCGTCGATTTTTGGGTGGTATGCAACACCTATACACTATTTACATCCTACGTGTAGAGAAAGTAAAAAGTATTGTTAGAAAAAGGTCCATGTTTATGTATTCGTTTTTCTGTGAGCAACATTCCTCAAAAGCAAAAGCATCAAATGCAAATACCAATTTTGTTAAATACCAAATTTAGCTTTTATTTTTAGCTTCTTCCAAGGATGACACGAACATTTTCAAGAAAACCCCCCTGCTCAAACCACCCCTTTACATGCAAAAGTGTTCTAAATGTTTTATATTCTCAGAAATTACTCTAACAATGTTGATAAAAATTGCATACTAAAGATATTTTTTATAAATATATTCAAAGATTATAATTATCTCAATAACAGCTTCAGTGTTATACGCTAACATAAGATATTTGAATAAATAAATATTAATAATGATTTATTGGTAATGAAATGTTTATCGTTTTTAAGGATATCTAGTTTTTTAATAAACGAATTTATTTCGGGGAATATTAATTATTTTTTATTTAATGTAAAATGCATATCTTAAAATTTCTAGGAATTGCCTCTGAAGTCATCTATATTCTGAATGACTTTTGCATAACCGGTAAACTGTAAGCGAGACAATACTTACCGCACAAAAATATAGATCTCGTTAAAACCCAATTTGTGTCATATACATTTTTTGTAGAGGTTTAAATGTTCCAATACATTTTTACTCTCTCTACACGCACTATGTACATAGTGTATAGAGAATATATTGCACTCCACCCAAAAATTCGATAGCGAGATTTCAACGGATATAAATGTTTTAGGGTCCCCAATATCCAAAAAAAAAAAAAAAAAAAAAAGCATTTTCACAAAAAGGTCCGTGTGTGTGTGTGTGTGTCCGTGTGTCTGTGTGTCCGTGTGTCTGTGAACACGATAACTCATAAATGAAAAGTCGGTAAAATACCAAACTTGGTATTTAGTATCTTCCAGGGATGCGACAGGAAGGTTTTGAGAAAAATCCCCCACCCTAAACTATCCTTTACATGGAACTTTTTTCGAAAATTTCGATTTTCTCAAAAATGGCTCTAACGATTTTGATTAAAATATTGGATACCAAGACATTTACCTGACAAATAAAATGTATATCTTGAATTTTCTGGGAATAGCTTCATAAGAGTAGTTTATTCTGAATAAATTTTGAATAACTGCTAAACCTTAAGAGATGGACTTACTACAGAAAAAATGTAGAACACGTTAAAACACACAATTTATGCCAGATACATTTTTTCGTGGAGTTCATCGTTTTTGAGACATTCCTTGTTTTTGGTTTCTAGAATGAAAAACATACTTTTTTCATAAAGGAATTTGTCAACTGCTGTCCATATATACAAAGGAACTTCAGTGACATAGCAACCAGCTTTTGACTATACCTTTAACTTATAGTACTCTCTTATTTCGCTTCTACTTACAAGGAAGCAATTAATAAGACTATTTCTGCTAAATTTTTCTTATTAGCAGGAAGTTAATAGAAGTATAAGCTTTTTAAGAATAATTTGTTGCAGAGATGTAGAGAAAGTCATGTGAATGGTACACATCAGATTTTTTTTCTCCAATGAAAAGTCGCTATTTATATTATGTTATTCTTGCCAAGCAAAAAAAATGGAATTAGAATATGTCACATAGCGACCGGCTTTTAAAAAGTTTACTACTGGTTTGGCTTAATGCATTTTCTTACTGTCTTTATATAGGAAATAATATCGTAAAAATACTAATGTTGCTAATTTTTATCTTGATAAGTGTGAAGTAGGGATGAAAGCTAACCTGAAATAAAAGAAACATTTTTGTTATTTTTAATTTTTTACCAAAAACATGTCTAAACGGTTATTTAAAATACCAAGTTTGGTGTTTAACCGAATACCTACTTCGTTTTTGAGTTATGCTGTCCACAGAATTACATACATAGACATGTTTTTAAAATGCTTTTTTTTGTGTTCAGAGGATCTTAAAACATGCATTTCCGGTAGTTTATTTTAGTGTAATACAATACAATATCTAGTAAATAGATTGTACTTACGCAGTAGAGAAAGTAAAAACCTGACTGTCGCCATAACCTACTATATTGTTGTATTTGTAATGAAAGGTGCCAACCTCGGTAGTGTAGCGTGTCTCACATTCAAGGGGTAATCTCGTTTAGGGTGAGTTTCCCGGATATGGTTTTATTTTCCCTTATCATGGGAAGACCAATTTGGAGTAACTTTAAGTTCTATAGATCATTTGAGTAAAATTTCACACATTTTATTCACCGCCCGTAAAGGACATTAAGTTATAAAAAAGATATATGTAAATGTTTAATGAAAGAACAAATACATTTATTAACAAATAGTAGTAGTATACTATCTCCTTGGTCGAGCGAACCGACTTCTTTCCCGCAAGGGCCGCGTTCGATTTCCGATCAGGGATGGACATTTTTCTTTAATTAGGATTATTCCCTACTCTGAAGAGTCTAGAAGTGTGCGTGTTGTGTGAAAATAAGCTAGAAACGAGAAAGCTTACAGTAAGAATTCAACAATTAAAAACACAGTTCAAGTTTTCAATTACAGCCACGAGAGAGATGGCGTTGCGGTAATGTGTGAGACTTGCGCTCCGGAGTCGTGGGTTCAATTCAAGGTTGGCCTGACCCATTGTTTTTTCGAGGTCTCCCCGGGTTGCCAGGCAAATGCTGGGAAGCTTCATTGCTTGCCTGAATTTCCTGTCGATAACTTCCTGTATCTATCACTCTCTTCTCTTCTGCTTCATGGTTGAGGACTAGGCGGATTGCAGCTGATGGTGTCTCAAGCACTGCTTTATTTCTGGCATCGTCGCAGGACCACTTTATCAGGATCCGGGTGCTTAAGGGCTAGAGTCTCCGCAGGCTCCGTGCTTTGGGTTGGACTCGAGCAATATTCGTTTGGAATCAATCCTGCGTCTATCGTCATCCGCATCTGATCGTTTTTCGAGTCTTTCCTCTCTTCCTGGGGTCATAAATGGTGCAAAGAGCCCTTAGGGGCAGCGTCAGATGCTCTACTACATTAACTGGAGACCCAGTAAGTAAATCCTACTCTTAATCCCATGATAGGAACCCTCCCTTATGGCTCTTTCCCCGCGGTACTCTCTATCATTCTATCCTCCTGGAGTCATATGCACAATAAGCCCATGGTGGCGCTAGTGTGGAACCCCTCCTGAATGACACATACAAACACACATACTTAATCTTTCATTCAAAGCCTCCAAAATGACAATAGCAGTTAAAGGTGGCTATAAAGATTAACCTCTCCCAAAATATCTAGTAGAGGTAGAATAAATTTTTGAAAGAAGAGTTTGCAGAACAGTGCTTAGAAAAGTCATGTAAAAGAGATACCTTAAATTATTTTAGTTCCAGAACTATTAACGTTTGTTTTAGGTGAACTTTCCTAATTTTGGTCTATCCTTGAGGGGGGAAAACCAAAAATGAAAATACAGTTAGAGGAGAAAACGAAAAGGAGAATGAAGAGTGGAAGAAGAAGAGTAACGCTTTATGAGGCAGCAAATGTTTCTTATCCTACGCCACGTAGATCTGTGGGTTTAAGCAAAGAGAGAAAACCGCAGCTGTGTGGGCCAATCAATTTCCGACGAAACGGGATGAGGTAGATTTGCAAGGGGCGTGCTGTACCGTCACCACTACAACTACCAAGGTAGAGTCTCCGCCCCCTAGCGAGAAGATAGTTGAAGTAGCTTCCTATATCTCCCTGCCATTATTATATACAAGCACACAAAACTTTTTGAATTACAATAGCAGGTTATATGCCGCGCTATAATCTCTGCACGCTGGGACTTTTATATTATCCCATACTCTCTTATGTATACAATTCCACTGCTTTTCCTAAGTTGGAAATAAACATTTTTAATAGCGTTATTCTCCTAAGGACGATAAATTACCAGATTGTGGCAGAGTACGGTCGGCCTGCCCTCTCCTGGTGGAGGAAATCTCCGTCCTGACACACGAAAAAAGAAAGGAGACATGCAGGTTGCGTATAAGCTACTGAGGCAGGGAAAAACGCTTTTAGGGGTGCATAAACTGGCCTCCATCTTATTTATGTTTGTATTTAATAATTCATCCATATTCATCATCCTGCTTCATTAGTCGGATGGGTAAATTGTTTTACTGTTTTATCAATTAAAAAATTTCAGATGTGTTCCTTTCACATGACCTTCTCTATCAGTTCTGCAAGCAGTATACTTTTACAAAGTTTTTTTCTTTCTTTTTTAATTGATTCATTTGTACATCCCCCTTTAACTTCAATAGGGGGCTTTACTCTTGTGAAACAATTCATTATCTATAGGCTTTAGGACATTAGGCTTATCATTTTTATATTGTTAACTACACACATTCATAACTCCAGACACTGAGGGGGCTAGGAAATAATTTTGGTTAAAGAAAAACTCCCCAACCCAGCCGGGAATCGAAACAGGAACCCCCACGTGAGAAGTCAACACGCTGACCACTCGAGTCACAAAAGATTATTCTTTAATTTACTTCATGCTAATCAAGATAAACATCTTTAATATACGCATTTTAATCAAAATCGTTAGCACCATGTTTAGAAAATAGAAAAAAATATTCACGTGGAGGAGGAATTTTCTTTAAAATTTGCTTTAAAATCTGTATCTGTATCTCACACCGTTGAAAGACACTAAACTTAAATACCAGGTATTCAACTGCCTTTTGGTTTCTGAGTTACGCTGTCCACAGATATACACGATCTTTTTCTAAAAAATCTGTGGTGCTCCATTCATAAGATTTTCTCTACATCTCTGTAACAAATTATTGTTAGTAACTTATTCTATCTATATCATGCTAATTGAAATAAACATTAACAGAAACGGTCTTATTAATTAATTACTTTAAGTAGAAGTAAATAGGGAATACACTAGGCTAAACCGACAGTCAAATGTTTTAAAATGTGGTTGCTATGGGATTGAAATCCACATTCTTTGGATGGCCAGAGGTTGACTAGTTCCCGTATGGGAAAAGTAAGTATTTTAAAACTGAAACCAATAACCAGAAATATCTCGAAAGCGGTAAATTCCAAAAAAAAAAAAAAAAAAATGTAAATGACATACAATGTGTGTTTTAACAAGATCTACATTTTTGTGAAGTAAGGTTTTGTCTACCTCTTACGGTTTTCCAGTTATGCAAAATTCAGAAAAATTCATCCAGAATAAAGAGTATCCCCAGAAAATTCAAGATATACATCTTATATGCCATGTAGATACCTTAAAGATATGAGTTTTTAATAAAAATCATTAGAGCCATACTTAAATATCAAATTTGGTATTTAACGGACTATTCGTTTTTGAGCTATGCTGTCCACTCCCCCCCCCCCACACACACACACGGACATTTTACTAAAAAAAATTTTTTTTTTTGACTCAGAGAGTCCCAAAACACGTATTTCCAGTGAAATCTCGTTATCGAAATTTGGGTGCAATATGCACATAGTACATAACGAGAAATGTGTTTTACAGTTGTAAGGTGGTATATAGTACCTTTTATACTACTATGTGCATTGCTAATACAAGCCACAGAAAGTAAAAAATTCTCAATTCATATTAATTACTTGTATATTAATTAATAATAATAATGTTATTCAACTCAATTATTCCGCTTTTACTGCAGCCATTTATGGTCTTAATAACATTTCTCTTTGTAGCATTCTTTAATTTTCAGGAACAGGATTTTAATGTAGATGCGTATTTCTCCTCTGCTGTCAGAAAGAATGATGTTTGCTGTATGAGTCAATTACTGCATTTCTAAAAATTTAAAACCCGCATGGTACCGATTTAGAACATGTCTTGGAGATCAGGTCAGCAAAGGAGTTCGCATATCTGGATATTTAAAGAGAAGTAACCTGGAAAAAGAAATATATTAGTTTGAAAGGAAAATTAAAATATATCAGACGTTCCTAATATATGGAGCCAAAACCCGAGCTGCCACGAAGAAAGCAAAGCAGTTATATCAAGCAGAGGAGTAATGCTTTAAAATTGGTTAATAGCAAATACTAGAAGGGATATGATAAAAAAGATCTGATGTGTTCCATTTACATCACTTTCTCTACATCACTGCAACACATTGTTGTTAAAAAGCTCATGCTTCTATTTACTTCATGTTAATTGAGTAGAATTAGTAGAAATATTCATATTACTTGCTTCCTTGTAAGTAGAAGCAAAATAAGGGAGTACCATAGGTAAAAGTGATACTCAAAAGCTGGTTGCTATGTGACTGAAGCTCCATTGTATGTATGGACACACGTTGACAAATTCCTGTATGAGAAAAGTGTTTCAAAGCTGAATACAATAACAAGGAATATCTAAAAAACGTCAACCCCACGAAAAAAAATTATATAACATAAATTGTGTGTTTTAATGTGTTCAACATTTTTGTGTGGTAGGATTTTGTCCATCTCTTAAGGTTTAGCAGTTATGCAAAATTTCGTAAAATTCATCCACAATAAAGTAGTCTTCAGAGGCTATTTCCAGAAAATTCAACATATATATATTATTTGCCAGATAAATATATTTAATATACGATATTTTAATCAAAATTGTTAGAGCCATTTTTAGGGAAATAAAATTTTTCGAAAAAAGCTCCATGTAAAGGGTAGTAGGGGTGGGGGGATTTTCTTGAAAATCTTCGTGTCGCATCCTTGGAAGAAACAGAAGTTAAATACCAGGTTTGTTATTCAAAGGTCTTTTCGTTTTTGAGCTATGCTATCCACAGATACACACATACAGAGACACAGAAACACACACACACACACACACGCACACATGGACCTTTTTGTAAAAATGCTTTTTTTGGATTTAGGGGGACCCAAAACATGTATTTCCAGGGAAATCACGGTAAGGAATTTTAGGTGCTATGCAATACCTTCTCTATACACTATGTACATGGTACGTGTAGAGAAAGTAATAGAGATGTAAGGGATAGGTATGAAATAATTGATATTAACAGATTGGAGAAAAGAAGGAAAAAGGATATAATAACCACATTACAAGAATGAAATAAAATAGACTAGTAAAAACAGCAGATGTTCGAATTTATCAAGAAGAAGAAATATTGGAGGACCGCAGAAATGATGGGGAGAACATATATAGTCAGCATCCAATGCTTCTCCGGGATAAAGCGTGAGAAACACAGGTTGATATCCTAAATAAAAGATGAAGAACACGAATAAAAAGAAAACGTTGTCCATGAATGCGACAGCAGATGTTATTGTAGAACTTCGATGTAAATATCATAGGTATATACCCAAGTATGACAGCCTATTAGCAAGCAGTGTCGAGCCACGACAGAGTTCCAATTGCCAGATTCCAAGCTTGGCAAGAGATTTGGCCTTCCTTGTTGAAGCTTTTTTCCGCGATTGTGACTTATGTGTTGTTTAAAGGGAATAAATAAATAATCTTAACCAAAAAGTATGAAATCAAAATATAGTAAATATACACGATGCTATTTTAACTTAATAAGTATATGACCTCATTTCTTTTGTACCTAAACCTAAATAACACTTTTTCTGTTAATGTATGCCTTACTCAGCACCTTTTTAAAGAATAGTTTGTTGCAGAATAGGTATATAAAATCATGTGAATGGAATACATCGGATTATTTAAAGAATAGACCGTAGAAGTTGTACAAAATAAATAAACAATGGTTACAGAAAACCATGTGAATATAACGCCAAATTAATAAAACCTATTTCTGCAAATGGCAAATATCAGAGAATTCCAGCTTATGTGATGTAATCTTTTTAACTTGTAGATTTCAGTCGTAAAACAATGGCAAACATCGCCGCTGTGTCTTTTAATGTTGTAGTTATTTTAACATCTCTATAATATTTTTAGTGTCTAACTAGTATTACAAAATATATAAATAAGTGAAGGTGTAGAAAGGTTTCTTTACATAAGTTTTAGTTTAGTGTAGTAGATATACGTTTATGTTATATCACGCAATGTCGGCGTGCTGTTCGGGACACGTATTGGTGTTTTCCGGTGGTGGATCCAATTCGGGATCTCACCAATATGCAAAAGAGACAAGGAATCATTTCGCGCCCATTGATGGCATCGGCTTAAGTCACGACTTGTGGAAGTGCAAATGATGGAAATCAAGATATATATTCTATTTGGCATGTAAAATATCTCAATACGATTGTTTTTTGTTCAGACAAAAAAAAAAATTCTCGAAACTTTTTACATATAAAGAGTAGTTTGAGTTGGGCGGATTTTCTTAGACATCGTCATATCGCATCCTTGTAAGATGCAGAAGTTAATAATCAAATTTGGTATTTAACCGATTTTTCATTTTTGAGCTATCATGTTCACAGACACACGTACTCAGATTTTTCTACTTTTTTTTCTTTTTGGATTCAAGGGACCCTAAAACTGCATGTATAGTGACATTTCGGTCACTAATTTTTTGGTTCAATACAACACCTTCTCTATGTTCTATGTAGTGCGAAGTAGAGAAAGTATTTTTTACACTTTCTCCACGTAATTGCACATAGTAGACAGAGAAGTTATTGCATTCAACCAAAATTCGGTGTCGAGCTTTGGAAATATATGTTTTGAAGTCCCATTAATCAAAAGAAAGAATTTCTAGAAAAGGGACCTTCTGTGTGAGTGTGTATGTATGGTGTGTGTGTGTGTGTGTGTGGACAGCCTAGCTCAAAAATGAAAGGACCGATAAATACCAAACTTGACATTTAAGTTTATATCTTCCAAGGAGGCGACACAAATATTTTCAAGAAAATATACCCACCCCAAACTACCCTTTACATTGAAAAATGTTGAAAATTTTAATTCTGTCGAAAATGATTCTAAAAGGTTTTGATTACAATAGCGTATATTAAAGATATATGCAAAACACCTATAATTCATATTTTGAATTTTCTGGGAATAGTCTCTGAAAACTTTCTCATTCTGGGTGTGTTTGGTATAACTGTCAAATCTTGAGAGAGAGAGAGAGAGAGAGAGAGAGAGATAGAGAGAGAGAGAGAGAGAGAAGAGCTTACTACACAAAAATGTATATCTCGTTCAAACATAATTTATGTCACATGCATTTGTTTCTTTGTAGAGTTAACCGCTTCCGAGATTTTCCTTGTTACAGGTTTCACTTCTATATTACTTAACCTTTTCTCAAACTGGAAATCATCTTTCATTTCATCTCTGTTTTGTTTTACTTCTGGCCATGCAAAGAGGACCGTGTTCACATAGCAAGAGGTTTTAAAAGAGTTGACTATCGCTTTAGCCTAGTGTGTTCCCTTATATGCCTTCCCCTTATAAGGAAGCAAGTAATAAGACAAATTCTGATAATGTTTATCTTAATTAACAGGATGTATATAAGAGAATATTTTATAAGAAAAATTAGCTTGCAGAACAGGTAGAGAAAGTCATGTGATTGAAACAGATTAGGTTTCTTGTTGTTTCTTTCCCCCCCTTTTTTCTCCTTTTTGAATACAGAAGACTAATCTTGCCTTTCCAGTGAAACCTCAGGATTAAATATCTGGGTGGAATGCTATACTTCCTCTACTTATGTATCGTGTACGAAGTAGAGAAGGTAATAGCAATGCCACGCATATCCTTTTATCACTCCAAAGCCCCTTACACCTCGTAAAAAGCTACTTCAAAACACCTCAATGAAAAACTTCGATCAAAATTCAATAAAAATACACATGATGACACCATACCTTAAGCAGCAAATACGGTTTGCAATGCTTTCAGTGTGACGTAGACATATCCTGTCGCCCTCACTTGAAGAAACGTTATATTTTACCTAGTATAATGTCGCTTAATTACTTTTTGAAAACACTTCTGTCTTTATCTAAAACTTTTTTCCTCTTAGGCTTTACGTTACATGTTTTGAGAAAATTTCCCCACCCCTAAGTACCCTTTACATGGAAAAATGTTCGAAAATTTTGATTTTCTCAAAAATGGCTCTAAAGGGTTTCATTAAAATATTGTATATTAAAGACTTTTACATGACAAACAAAATATATACCTTGAGTTTTCTGGGAATAGCTTTTGAAGACATCTTTATTCTAGATTAATTTTGCGGAATTTTGCATAACTGGTAAACGGCAAGAGTTAGCTAAAAATGAACAGTAAAAAACTTGTAGAGCTCATTAAAACAAACACTCTTTGTTGTAAATGTTTTTCTTGGAGTTGACCATTTTTGAGATATTCCTTGTTAATGGTTCCAGCTTATACTTCTCTGATTCGGGACTTTGTCAACTCTTGGTCATACAAACAAAGGCACTTCAATCACATGACTATCTCTTTAGAGCCTAGTCTATTCCTTTCTTTCTTTTCTAATTACAAGGAAAAAGGTAAAAAGACCATTTCTACTAATTTTTGTCTCGATTAGCATGAAATAAATAGAAGAATAAGCCTTTTAACAATAATTTGTTGCAGAAGATAGAGAAGGTCATGTGAATGGAACACATCAAATTTGTTGTATTTATTTTTTGATTTTTTGTAGTTGGCTCACGCCGGTTGATAACATTGGGCGATGAATGAATTCGATGTAATGCTACTCAAATGATTTTGGGGTCCACGAAACTTAGTTACTGACATTCGTTTCTGCAGGGTAAGGGAAAACACGTAAAAATATCTTTCTGGGTAACTAATCCTTAGCGAGATTCGAACTCGCGACTCGGGAACATGAAGCAGGCATGCTAACCCCACAGTACAGAGATGGGCTTAATAGAGGCTTGTTGATTACCAACTGCTGCTTTCAAACACCTTCAGGATCCCGAGTTTACATTCATCGTTTACATATGGTTAGAGCGAACAAGCATTTGATCACTGAAGCCGCATTCAGTTTGTGCACCCCTATGGAAACTAACTTACGAATGCGGGCGGAAAGAGAAAGAAGTAGCAGGGGAAACATGCCCGGTTTTAAAAAATACACCGACTAACCCTGTGCAAATAAATACACCTAAAGTTGCTTTAAAATCGTAAAAAAACAGGTGGGGAACAACACAAGGAGAGAAGGAATAAGAAAAAAGTCTGAAATGTTACATTCACATGGCTTTCACATGGCTTTCCCTTGGCTGTGGTATTTTTATAGTGTCTTTAAGCTATTCTTACAAAGGCTTTTTTCTGCATCTCTTCATGTTAACAAGAGTAAACCTTAGCAGAAATAGATTTGTTACACACTTTTTGTAACGAAGAAAGGGGGATAGAGGAATTCGAATTGATAGTCATAAATTTAAAATCGAGACGCTATATATTGTGAAATTGTGATAAAAAGTTTGATAGCGACACTACTTTCAAAATATTCAATACGTTAATGGAAATATATTTTCCTATTCATCTCAATTTATCTAGATAAACATTTGCAAAAATAACTACATTACAATTCCATAATAGGTACAATGGAAATAGCGATAGTCAAATCATTAACAACTGGATGCTATACGGGGACCTTAAAATCTCATACTCTTTCTATGGAGCTTCGTGAAACAATTGAAAATCTACAGAATATTAGAAGAATGAAAAAACTTTTCAACTATTTGAACAATTAATAACGGATATTCCAGAAATAAGTTATATCATAAAACTGTTATTGGATATAAAATGTTTGTTTTAAATGTACATAGTGTATAGAGAAGACATTGTATTGCAACCAAAAATTCAATAACGAGATTTCACCGGTAATACATGTCTTGGGAACCCCTAAATTCAAAAATAGTATTTTTACAAAAATGTCCGCGTGTGTGTGTGACTGTGGGCAACATAGTTCAAAAACGAAAAATTGGTTATATCTCAAACCTGGCTAGAAGCCCGAGAAGATTTTGAATTAACACGTTGCCAGGAAAGCTTCAGTTCTTATTTTATATAATTACTTTTCTAGTGCATATAGTTAGTAAGGAAAGTACTGAATTTCATACCAAATTCGGAACCTATACCTATTTCACCTTAAACATGTGTTTTGGGGAGACTTGAATAAAAAAATGTGTTCCATTCACATGATTTTCTCTGTATATGTTACAAATTATGTTTCATGAGCTTATTCTTCTATCCCCTTCGTGCTAATCGAGATAAACACTAGCAGAAACGGTCATATGACTTAGTTTCATGTAAGTAGAAGGGAAACAAGAGAGTATACTAGGCTAAGCCGACAATTGCATGTTTTAAAATGTTGTTCCTATGTGACTGAAATCCGTTTCTCTGGAGGACAGGAGTTGACAAAATTCCTGGTCGAGAAAAATTAAAATATTTTAAAACTAAAGTCAATAACAAGAAATTTCTCGAAAACAGTCAACACCAGGAAAAAAATGCGTATGACATAAAGTTTGTCTCTTAAGAAGCTCTACATTTTTGTGTAGTAAGATTTTGTACATCTCTTACGGTTAATTAGTTATGCAATATTCAAAAGACAAAACTCAATCAGAATTGAGGTCTTTAGAGGTTATTTTCAGAAAATTCAAGATGTGTGTTTTATCTTTCATGAAAATATCTTAAATATAGAGATTTTAATCAAAATCTAAGAGTCATGTTTGAGACAATCACAACTTTTGAAATCTTTTCCATGTAAAGGGCGGGGGGATTTTCTTGAAAATCTTCGTGTCGCATTCTTGGGAGCTACTAAACTTAAATATTAAGTTTGGTATACAACGGACTTTTCGTTTTTGAGCTATGCCGCCCATAGGCACACACGCGCGCGCGCACACGGACAATTTTCTAAAAAAATATCTTTTCTGATTCAGGAGTTCCCAAAACATGTATTTCCGATAAAACCTCGGTATCGAATTTTTGGGTACAATACCTTCTGTATATTCTATGCACATAGTACGTGTAGAGAAAATAAAAAAAAATTAGAAAAAACATTCATATATAAGTGTGCTTGTGTGTATGTGTGTATGCGTGCTTGTGTCTGTGAATATCATAACTCAAAAGGAAAAGTCAGTTAAATACCAATCCTCATCAAGTTCAACATCAACCAAAGATGTAAGCCAAATGTTTTTAAGAAAATCTGCCAACCTAAAAAGTTTTTCAGTGTAAACATTTTTCCATAATTTTAATTATGTCAAAATTTATTCTTAACAATTTTGACTAAAGCATCGTATCAACACACTTATGAGAAAAAAGTCTATAACTTGAATTTTATGAAAATACTCTGAAGTTTTCCGCATTTTGGAAGACTTTTGCATAACTAAACTGTAGTTTTCTTTAAATCTATGTCCAATACATTCTTGTGGGGTTATTCCCAGATATTTCTCGTTACTGACTTTAATTTTAAAATTATTTTTAATTTAACTGACTTTCATTTCATGCAAAGGGAACGTAATTTCAATGTCATCTCATAGCAACCAGTTTTTAAAGTGTTGACTGTTGCTTTAGTTCACTTATAATAAATATACCTATAAGGAAATAAGTAATATAACGATTTATGTTAATGTTTTACTCAATTATTATAAAGTAGATAGATGATATTTTTTTAAGAACCGTTTATTATAGAATAGATAGAGAAATTCAAGTAAATGTAACACATATAAGTTTTGTATTAAATTTGATACAACTTTTTCTCTACGTAACACAGGTGAGCAGTAGAGGAAGTAAAATAAATACTGGTGTTCGATTTGCATTTCAAAATGTAAAGTGGTGCTAAGGGGAAGCCCTAAAGCAAACTCTTCCGTCATTTTGGGTCGCATATATTTTGATTGTTGTTGCATTTGGCAACATCAACAAACCAGCTAACCTGGCCCCAAAAGCACGCACGCACGAGCGTGTAAACTAAACGTTTGGCTAACGCTTATCGTGGAATCAATGATGTATGTTCGCGAGTGTGTGTGCGCGTATGTGTGCGTGTGTATATGTGTGTGTGTACCAGAGAGAGAGAGAGAGAGAGAGAGAGAGAGCACTCACTCGGCTTTTGGTACAGAATAGGACATACGCACACACACACACACACACATACACATGTACAGCTCCGCCAATAAAATGTAAAATCCATGGATGTCCATATAGACTGAAGTTTAAACTGTTATGTAAATATTTTCATTCATGCATTACAGTGTTTTACTCTGTGATTTCACAGTTTTTCATTACGTTTTTAATATTGGTTATTCCTCCTTTATTTAAATGTAAACTTGTTTAAAAGCCCCACTCTATATTAATATTATAAAGAGAGAAAATGTAGACATGTGTATATGTATGGTGTATGTGCACTTAGGACAATCTCCAAAACCACTCAACCGCTTCTTACTTTCTCTACGCGTACGATGTACATAGTATATAGAGAAGGTAATACACTCCACCAAAAAGTTCGATACCGAAATTTCACCAGAAATATATGTTTTAGGTCCCTTGTATCCAAAAAGAGTATTTTCCGAAAAAGGTCCGTGTGTGTGTGTGTGTAAGTGTGTCCGTGTGTCCGTATGTCTGTGAACACCATAACTCAAAAACAAAAAGTCGGTAAAATAACAAAATAACAAAGATTTTGAGAAAAATCCCCCCACTCCCAACTACTCCTTCCATGGAACTTTTTTCGAAAACTATGATTTTCTCAAAAACGGTTCTAGTGATTTTGATTAAAATATCGCATACTAAATATATTTACCGGACAAATAAAATGTATATCTTGAATTTTCTGGGAATAGTTTCTGGAGACTACTTTATTCTGGATGAATTTTACGGAATTTTGCATAACTGCTAAACCATAAGAGATGGACAAAAATTTACCACACAAAAAACGTAGAGCACGTTAAAATATACAATTTATGTTATATACATGTTTTTTTTTTTTTCGTGGAGTTAATCGCTTTTGAGTTATTCCTTCTTTCTGGTTTCAGCTTTTCTTATACAGGAATTTGCCAACTCCTGTCCATACAAACAAAGGAACTTCAGTCATATAGCAACCAGCTTTTTACTATCACCTTAACCTACGGCAGTCCCTTATTTACCTTCTACTTACAAGGAAGCAAGTAGTAAGATTATTTCTGCTAATTTTTTCTCGATTAGCATGAAGAAATAGAAGCATCAGTTTTTTAACAATAATTTGTTGCAGGGATGTAGAGAAAGTCATGTGAACGGAACAAATCAGATGTTGTTTATATACATCACGTAACGACACACCGCCGACCTGTCTTCACGTGACTCTAAGTGAGGAACCAAGGGACCGATTCAGTCGCAACTTTTTCTTTATACAGCAGACAGGTGCTCAGACTGAACTACGGAGCCAGCCACTCAATTGCTTTTGGTGGATATGTTCTATAAAACACCTATTTAATGCCATCAATTAAAATACTAAAAAAAAAAGTCCTTATACATAAACACGAACATTGCGGAGTAAATAACACGTTTGGCAATTTGAAAAGAAAATTTAAGCAGAAGAAAAAAAACTTATGGTGTAACGACTTCATCATTATAAAATATCCATTGAAAATAGTATTCTGCTTCAGTTCAACCCATACAATTATTTGCGTAAATAAACTTATTAAACATTTCCTTGAGATGCAAGGACTTAAGGGGATTCAATAAGCTAAAGATATAGTCAAATGTCTAAAGAGATGTCGCTATATAATGGCTTCGAAATTCCGTTCCCTTTGCTTGACAATCAGAAAGAAAAACGAACAACGAACTTCCAATTTTAGAAAAGTATAGGTATGGGAACATTTAATATTAAAAGCAATAACTCGGAAATAGTTAATTGCATACACATTATTTGTCAAAAATTCTGTGTTTTGACGAGATCTACATTTTTTTTATGTTCAAAGCTTTAGTCTTCTCTCTTATAACCTAGGTTATGCCAAAGTCTACTACTAGTAGTAATTTACTCAGACTATTAATTAGGATTTTTTGTACTACCTGTACTAAAAAGAAACATCATGCATTCCATCAGCAATTCAATACTTAGATTTACCGCAAACACAAAAAAATCTCAAAAAAATTAGAAACAGTTTTGCACCTATGTATGCGTTTACATGTGTGTGTGTATCTGTGTGTGTGTACAGTATCTCAAATATATATATATACATAAATTCGGATAAATACCAAATTGATATTTGGCCTCGGTATTTTTCTTAGATACTACAGGCAGATTTTCAACCAAATGGCCACAGGACAATCTAGCCTTTATATGGAAAGGTTTTTTAAATTTTCGATATTATTAAAAATGACTTACGTTTTTGATTGAAATACCATATACTATAACGATACTTAAATGTTGTATAACCTTGTACAATTGATTAATGTAGCATAGATGAATACGTGCTTCACAAAAACTGTAGATCTCTTTAAAATACACAACTTAGTTTGCATACTTTTTAGTGCTGTTAGCATTATCCGAGATATTCCTTTGTTAAATGGTTTAAATTGTTCAATGCGTGTTCATTTTTTCAAAGTCCTTTCGATATTCAGTTGCTCCTTGTGACCTCATGAAAATAATATGGAATTTTAAGGTTATTTTTTCTGCGCAGTTCTTACATTTACCTATTTACTATTTATTCTCTTTTTACCTAATACGAAACGTGTACTATAGCTATTTCAACAAAAACTTATCTCCATTAAAGTGAAGCAGATAGAAATGTATTTGGTATGCTCACTAAAGCGATAGATGGTAGGGAGTTACATACATGAAACAACAGATTTGATCAAGTTAAGTATTTTACTTAACGAAAAAATCTGGTGTGTTTCATTCACATGATTTTCTCTATATCTCAGTAGCAAATTATTTTAATAAGCCTATTCTTCTATTTAATTCATACTAATTGAGAAAACCTTAGCAGAAATAGTCTTATCACTTGCTTCCTTGTGAGTAGAAGCAAAATAAGGGAATACCATAGGTTAAAGTGATAGTCAAAAGCTGGTTGTTATGTGACTGAAGTTCCTTTGTTTCTATGAACAGGAGTTGACAAATTCCTGTATGAGAAAAGTATAAGTTTTTCAAAGCTGAAACAAGGAATATCTCAACTACACGAAAAAAATGTATATGACATAAATTGTGTGTTTTAATGTGCTCTACAGTTTTTGTGTGGTAAGTTTCTTTTTATCTCTTACGGTTTAGCAGTTAAGCAAAATTCCGTAAAATTCATTCAGAATAAAGTAGTCTTCAGAGGCTATTCCTAGAAAATTCAAAATATACATTTAATTTTGAGGTAAATATATTTAATATTGGATATTTTAATCAAAATCGTTAGAGCTATTTTTGAGAAAATCAAAATTTTAGAAAAAAGATTCATGTAAAGATAGTTGGGGTTGGGGGAATTTTTTTGCAAATCTTCGTGTCGCATCCTTGTAAGATACGAAAATTAAAATCCAAGTTTGGCATTTAACGGTCTTTTCGTTTTTGAGCTTACTCTCCACCGACACACACAGACATACACACACAGACACACATGGACCTTTTCCTAAAATGAATTTTTGTTTAATTTCGGGCGAAATCTCGGTATAGAATTTTTGGGTGGAATACAATACCTTCTCTATCCCTATGTACATTGTACATACGTGGTTAGAGAAAGTAAAAATATTTTACAGTCGGTATCCTTAATATATTTCATGGACTCACGTGCAATAAAAAAAAAACAAAAACGCAGTACTGAGTGTAGGAAATTTAACTTTCCATTATAATAGTACGAACGGGAAGTGCAAATAAAATCACTAACGTGAAAAAAGTAAATGAACGCGTATTATATCTGATGCAAGCTCGAGATACTTCCCATAACGACGTCATAGAAATGGTGATTTTAAATGAGTTGGCCAAGCTACCAATCTCGACATATCACATGCAAGAACGAAATATAAACAAACAAATAAATGCGTTCATTGTTTTGCTAATTCGTAGGTAATACAATGCATAATTTGAATGGGCTGCAGAAAGCTAATGCAATAAATCTATTTCATTTAAAATGACCAATTTGTATTCAATTTCACTTTTGGAGCCCATATGAAAAACCGCTGTCATGTACCGAATCCTGAATAATGATTACATGTCAACTACATTAGAATGTTAAATGTAATTCACTTGCTAATTCAGCAGGGTAACTGCACGTTCAATCTTTATTTGTCCATTTTGTTTACAGTGGGAGAGCACAAACACAGAGATACACCAATAACACACGAGCAAGCTCTTAAGCTTCTAGCATGCATTTTTATTCCTTGGTATAGTATAAAAATTGTTCGTCAGATATTGAGGGATAGTAAAAAGGGGAAACTATTGTACTCTACCCAAAAATTCGATTTCGATATACACGTTTTGAGGCCCACTGAACCCCTCCCAAAAAGAGTTTTACTTTCTCTACATAATACATGCACTAGGTAGAGATGGTATTGCACCCCAACCAAAAATTCGACACCCAAATTTCACCGGAATACAGTTTTTGTTCCTCTGTAATCAAAAATGTTTTAGAAAAGATGTCCATGGTGTATCCGAGAACAACTCAAAAAGGAAAAGTTGGTAAAATACCAAACTTGGTATTTAAGTTTAGTATCTTTCAAGAATGCAACACGCAGATTTTGAGGAAAATCTTCCCTCCCCAACCTACCCTTTGCTTAGAAAAATTATCAACACTTATGATTTTCAAGAAAACAGTTCTAGAGATTTTGATTAAGATATCGTAAACTTAATATATTTACTTGACAAGTAAAATGTATAGTTGGAATTTTCTGAGAATAGACTCTGAAGAACTCTTCATTCTGGATGAATTTTGCTGAATTTTGCATAGATGGTAAACCGTAAGAGAGAGAAAAACTTACTACAGAAAGAGTGAAAATCTCATTAAAACACACAATTTAAGCCATATGCATTTTTTTGTGGAGTTGGTCAGTTATATTATTATTCCTTGTTATTCGTTTCAGTTTAAAAATAATTAAATTTTAATCATACAGAAATTTATAAACTCCTGGCGATGCAAAGAAACGATTTCAACCGTATCGTAACCGGCAATTAAAGATTTTTCAATCGCTTAACCTAGTATTTTCTATTGTTTCTCTTCTACATACAAGAAACCAAGTAATAGAACTATTTCAGCAATTTTAATCCCAATTAGCATAAAGTAGATGGAAGAATAGGCACTTTAACAATAATTTGTTACGGAGATGTAGAGAAAGTCATGCGAATGGAACAATTCTGATTTTTATATACAGATACGCGTATGTTTGTCTCCGTATACGTGTGCATATGTGAGTCTAAATAAATGTACTTTCACATAACTTGCTGGACATATTCTTCACCATATTGTATCTTTAAAATGTATCATGTTTCTATTTCCTTTACGTTAATCGAGATAATAATAAGTACAGATAATTAAATACAAGAATATGCATTCGTGATTGGGGAATAAGTAGATAAGTGATATTCAAATCTTCATCTTGAGATGACTTTGAAATTCCTTCTCTTTCCTGTCCAGCTGAAATAAAAACGAATAATGACTTCCCATTTATGAAAAATACATATAAGAATTGAACAACTGAAACCAATTACAAGGAATATCTCGGAAACGGTTAAGTTAATTAAAATATGTATGTTTTAACGACATCTAATTACAATATGTATATACTATCTAGCCTCGACGTGTTCCAGGTTCTCCAGTTCTCTGGTTTCGTGCTGTCGGTGCCCCGACTGACTTCTGACACCCAGGCATACGCTTGTACGTCCTAGGGGAGTGTCATTTCTAAAACAAAAGGGGAGGGTAAGCCGACTACGAACATACTATCTAGTTTTTGTGTATCTTTAACGGATAACCAGTTAGAGTCTATTCTCAGAATATTCCAGGTATACATGCCATTTGTCATGAAAATGGCTTAATTATTTGGTAATTTAATCAAAATTGTTAGCGCCGTTGTTAGAGAAATCGAACATTCTAAAAGAACTTCCATGTAAAGTCAAATATGGGATGGTAGATTTTTCTAAACATTTTCGTGTAGCAGTCTTGGAAGATGCAGAACTTAAATATAAAGTTTTGGTATTTAATGCTCTTTTTGTTTTTGAGTTATGCTGTTTGCACTAGCCACACACACACACACACACACACACACACACACACACACACACTCATTCACTTACACACCTTTTTCTACATATTCTGCTACAAATTACTTCTGCAAACCTTATTCATCTATCTACTTCATGCTACTTGAGACCACATTAGTAAAAATGGTTTTATGACATTATTCTTTTAGATTCACTAAGAACAACAGAATACACTTGCCTAAAGTCACATATTATAAGATGGCTGTGGCTGATCACTTTGTGATACAATTGATATTCAGTTCTATTTGCATAACCAGGATGAAAAAGCAGTGTGACGACTTCTCATTTGAGAAAAGTTTTAATAGGGAAATTAAAATAAAAGCAAGGAATATCTCTGAAATGGTTAACTAAAAAAAAAAAAAAATACAAATGTTTTAACGAAATCTACATTCTTTGTATTGTAAGAATTAGTGTTTGTCTTATGGTTTATGAGTTTTTCAAAATTCATTCAGAATAAAGAGGGCTTTACAGTATATTTATATATAATTCAAGACATATTTTATTTTAAACATATGGTATTTAATCAAAATCTATTAACCATTTTTAATAAAATAAAAAATATTTTTCATCTAAAGTATAGTTTGGGAAGCGGAATTTTCTTGAAAACAGTCTATATATATCCTATACTTAAATATCAAGCTTGATAATTTTGATTTGTTAATTTGTATTTCCGGTGAAATATCTCCACGAAATTTTTGGTTCCAATGCAATACATTCTCTCCTACTATGTAGATTTTGCATGTTACATAGTAGGGAAGCTATATGCGTTCTTAAGAATAGTAGGTAACAGACGATAGAGAGTAAAGAGAGTCAAATCAATGTTACACATTACAGATTTTTTTTTTTTTTTTTATGAACGCCATTAAAATGTTTGTGATTACTTTTACGATACTTTACCAGGAGTTGGATTTGGCCCGCTGGTTATACGCGATCTATCAGTGAAACATGCCTTAATTGTAATATTTATGGCAAATATCCACTGGTAAATTCCTAGTCCAACGGTATTTTGAGGTTATTTGCGCTCTTATTTATTAAAAATGGCGCTCTTTATCAATACTGGAGAAAAGGAACTGCAATTAACTGTATGAAAGTAAAACAGTGAGAGACGAGTGTTAGGAAACCTAAAATATTCAACACAAGAGAAAAGTATAGCAAAGGTTTAGACAGTTAAGAATTTTTCAAACGATTCCGCTTAACTAACCTTCAGTATACTTATTTCTTACCATAATTTTTTAAATATTTGTCGTATAACGTGAAGGATTGAAGTTTATTTCGCTCCGTACCTTTGGTCCAATTTGTAGTGATACTGACTTTCTATTGCCACGTACGCGTTTAGTCATCACAGATCATTCAAATCCATGTACGCAGTGCCTACTTGTTTGCCGGTGTATCAAAAATAATATAGCTAAATCATAATTCCAATTTATCAATTTAACGCATAATTTTCACTTCCTCTAAACTTAGAGAAGGCATTATATTCCACCCAAAATTCAATGTTGAGATTTCACCGTAAAATATACGTTTTGAGGTCCCCTGAGTCCAAAACACATTTTAAGAAAAAGTGTGTGTGTGTGAATATATATGTATGTGATGTGCATACGGTGACTCATAATCGAAATATCGGTTAAATGCTAAACTTGGTATTTATGTTAATTATCTTCTAAGAATGCGACACGAGGATTTTAAGGAAAAATCCCCACCCCAAACTATTATTAACATAATTTACATTACAAATATAATGTATATTTTGAATTTTCTTGAAATAGCCTTATATATAAGAGCTAGAAAAGGTAAAAATTGGCAATCAATAATAAATATTTAAAAACATAGTACCTACTAACAGTTTTAATATTTGCATTAAACAACATTAAATGTTTGAGGATTTAATGGTTATTGGTCTTAATAATTGTTTATGGTTTATATGATATATATTTATTTTGTTTAAGAAATATTACTTATGAGTAATTAGGGATACGAAATTATAAATAAATTAAAGCATTAACCGGAGTACATCTCTGAAGTTGATAAAGAGAGAAGCAGTGTTTAGTAACATTATTGTGACCGTAAATACAAACAATAGGTAAATATTTACTCTTACCTAACTGCACATAGTAAAACTGGGCCTTAGGATCTCAAACCCACAGGTTCATAAATGACTTAAGCGAGCTTCGTGCTCTGCGAAACTGTATGTATGCACGATAAAGCATACAGTCGACTAGTATTTTGGAAGGGATTTATGGATTGTTTTAAATGAAATGGTGATGGTGTTGGCGGAGGTGAGGTGGGGGTGAGAAGAGGGAATGTGTGAATTTGTGGCATGTTTGCGTAGTGCCGGAGTATTTGTAGTGCTGTTATAGTGAATGTGCTCGTAATTTTTTCCCCCGCCCCCCCCTCCATGTCTATACAACATTGTGGCAACAAGCTGAAATACCTGGCTCCCCCTCCTCCCCTCAGTCGACTCTCTCTCTCTCTCTCTCTGCCCTACCAACATTTCACAGGTACAGTTACACGAACAAATTCTAATGGATTACACCCTCATTCAAAACGTTAGAAACATGTGACATTTAGCGTTTTTAAAACGAATAAAACTTCACACATCTAAGTGTTTTTATACAGGACCACTTACGATGCTGTTTCCCTATCAAGTGTTATTTCAACCCTCTATCAAGATAAACAACTGAATAAATAAACACGACTCGCTAGTCGTGTTTGTTTAAACAGTTACCCATGAGCATTGAACTATTGGAACTACTGTTGCATACACTCCCATATTTATGTGGTCAAACTAATTTAAACTGCCTCTGAGGTCAAGTGGTTCCTGGATTGAGTTCCCGCCTGCGACAAGAACTTATGGTTTAAAGTAATGTGCTTAATGCCGTGAATGTATTTAATATCAAAGTTCCTCTTCAATCTAAAACAAAACTGAAAATAGATGGTAAGTGCAACTGTGTTGCCATCTATCCGCAGATATTGTAAGCAGTAGACTGAACGGCACCCTAACCCCATCTGCGAAGACTAAGTGGTAGGTATGGTGTGAGAAGATGAGACCTCAAAAGGCCTGCTTTACTTGCCTGTGGATGATAGAGGCAGCTAGCCCTCTAACACTGTCTACTTGATGTGAAACTAAGTTTGGAGACGAGACCAAAAACGGTACTGTGCACTACATACCGTCACAGAGCTAAGTGACGAGTTAGTTATAAAAATCGTGAAAAACTTATAAATTTACGTCATCCCGCGCCTAGCACAAATTCTGTTGTTAGAAAACAGTAAATGTTATAACTAAATGTGAGTATATATACAGAATGTTAGTGAACTACATCGATATATTTTCACTGAATAAGAAGGTAACTTAAACATAAATTTCTAAACTGTCACTACGCCACTGACTAATGATGATACCACTCGAAAACACAACATGCAAAAACGAAGGGGCGTATTAGGGCGTATCTCCCTAGTGTAATGGTCATGGCATTAGTTTTCGAGTAACAGATAGTTTTTGTTTTTGAGCTACTCTTGTTTGCCAAGTTAGTATTTGTTAGACCATAGCACAGTCTTAGCTTGCTTTTTTTCATGTTTTAATATATGTATTGTATTTTCTACATACCTGTCAGCACAATAATAAGAATAATTAATTACAATCCTTTATAACAAAAGCTGAATAATGCTTAATACTTAATATTGTACTTCGAAATGGACAGTGACTTAAAGGATGAAAGAAAGAACAAAAAATAAAGTAATGAAACTCTTAATGCCAGCTTATCGGAACTGCTCGAAATGGCGACCTACATTTTCAAGGCAAAATTAACAACAGTGATGGAAGAATTGTCCGAGTTGTATAGCCACTAGGTGCTAAACTTTATCAGTGTAGATAAGTTACATTTGATTAGTTTTCAAACTTTTAGTTAAATTTTCAAAATCTGTCAGATTAGTTTTAATTTAATATATGTTTGCATATTTTGCAAACATATATTTAAATAATTATAGACAAATATAAAGTGGTGGATAATACGCCCTGAACTAACAAGTTGATAGTACTGCAGATTTATTTAATCACTTATATTTACTTATTTTTATTTCTTGATTCAGTGAAAATAAGGTGCATATCTGCAAGCTCAGAGGTGTACATATTCTCGATATTGTCTCGTGCAAATTCTTCAGCATATGAACTAACCTTAATGGACAGGACCAACGAAATTATATTAGAGCTATTGCACTGGTCAATCTGAATTGCGCCCTGAGTAAACATATTGCAGCACTATTTTGTATGGAATTTAAGATGAGCACCAACACTTAAAGAATTGCCTTTAGAGTAGGCTGCATAACGCAAGCTGGTTAATTGACATTTAGTGTCGCACTGTCAAGTGATATATTGGAGATTTGAGAGAGACTTGATCGTTTTTGAGATATTCCTTGTTTTCGGTTTCAGCTATGAAAAACTTTTCTCATACAGGAATTTGCCAACTCCTGTCCATACAAACAAAGGAACTTCAGTCACATAGCAAACAGCTTTTGGCTATTACTTTAACCTATTGACACTTCCTTATTTCGCTTCTACTTACAAGGAAGCGAGTAATAAGACTTTTGCTGCTATTTTTTTTCTCGATTAGCATGAAGTAAATAGAAGCATAAGCTTTTTAACAATAATTTGTTGTAGAGATGTAGAGAAAGTCATGTGAATGGAACACATCACATTTTTCATCTGGCTTTGCTGTAACACCGGCTTATTCTGCATCCAATACCAATATATTTCACAACATAAAATTACGTTATGTTTAGTCTAACTCAAATTTCTTATATCATGCACGTCTACAATCTCGGAAATTATTCCAGTGTAGTCGATTAACATCTTGTATATTACTGAACGGAGTGATAATTCCAACATAGAACATAGAATACGTTCATGACAATTGTGCAGTATTGTTGCCACAGCAATTAATAGCTTTGCTCTGTGCATGCAGTAAATGAACATGTGATAGCAGGGATTCTTTTTCTTCTTTGTATAATCCGTCGTGTGTCAGTTCATAATGTCGAGAACAGAATGCAACACAAGCCATCAACTCCTACGTTTATACCTGCTCAGGAGGAATCTTTCATATCTAAAGAAAGTGACGGAAAAAGTGTTTAGTTTTCAACAAAGTTCTACATTCAGAAAATTCAATTTGTAGCATCAATACGTTAGTACATGGAGAAGAACGTCTCTTGCCAATTGTGTTCGATACCAATTAATTACCGAGTTGCCTGTTCATATTCACTGTTATAAATGTGAACGTTTTATCGTTACAAATTAATTTACCTTACATACTGTTGTCGATACAAAAGACATAATAGAGAAATGTTTATACCAAACATAAACCTACAGTAGGTGTATTAACTTAAGAAAGGTGGATTATGTATTTAAAAGCAAAATGTTCCATACGCCACAGCACTAAAGAATTATCTATTCTTTCTACGCAGTAGGTCGCGCAGTGCAGAGTAGGTGATTCGCTGGAGCATCGAGAAAATTTGCTCTCTCTCTGCTTTATTCAAAGGGCAGCCGTTGGTAATTGCAATCTTAGATCATGGAACCTCACGTACTCTAAGTATTTATTAGCAATGTCATAGAAGATAGCCGACAGGGGTAACAAGCAGCCTTGGAGAAACGTCGTTATTATAATCTACCTCATAAGAATATGCCTAAGATCAGCACATGGGAGGGAGGAAAGAGAGAGATGAAGGTAGTGACAATCTTGGACCGATGATTGGCGGAGCGAACTACATGTGTGTTTTTTATTTCTTACATACAATAACCGCCTCTAATAAGTCAATACTCTAAATAGTTTTGAAACACTGTTCTGCGCGGACTGATTTCGGGAAGGAAACGTATACACAACTGTTTGTATCCTGTCATACACCTCAGATGTTTTTTATCCTGGTGAATTTTCCAAGGAATTTCCCAAGCATAATAATATAGATCAAACAGAAGATTGCGCAGTTATACATTACTAGTACATTATGAACGTATTATTGTTTAATAATGCACAGCCTAGATTTGTATTATTAAAGAGTTAAACAAGTTCTATTCCTATAACATTTGGACATTCTCGGAACAAAGTTGGTCTCGAGGTTAATGCTGATTTGTTGTTTATCATGCGGAGTCGCTTCTGATAACTCGCATTTCTTACTAACACAGATCCAGTGTGTGCATCATCATGGGACAGTTTTGTCTCGCCTACTTAAGAAGGAAGCATTAAAGCGTAACCATTATGCTACTGCACGATTATATTAATTATATTACACATAGAGGTAATAAGTTGCTGGAATGTAATACTCAATTTATTGTCAAGAACTTAGCACTTCTACAGCTAGTATTGCAAACTTGTGTGCGCACTGAACAGTCCATCCAACTCCTTGTTGTTTACTTTAGGATTATTCTACTGAGATACAGCAGGTATGAGAAAGACAATCATCAATGTCGTCAGTATACTTCGACAACGTTAGTACGAAAAATTAATTAGGAAGATAACAAAGGACCCTTTGCGAGACAACCCTGGTATTTAAAATGTTACTCTTGAAACAGTAGCAAATGAGACGAGGTGTTTGACCACCTGAAGCGCTGTGAAACAGAAATAACTTTAGTGTCCACAAAGCCATGGTTGAAACTTGTACCTTGGCTCATTTGCTGGAATCTACTGAGGAGCCATGCAGAAAAACGCTTGTTTATTTTTAACAGCCCGAACCTGGGCTATCCCTTTGAAGCTGAGACGGAGCGCGCACTCGGTATATTTATGCTTCACAGATTCTTTTATTATTTATTTTTATTTACAAAGAGAGCAGACCGGTTTCCAAAATCGCCACATCTAAGCCTCCACCAGCGACTCATTTAATACCTTCGTTGCAGCTTAAATCTTCTATACGACACTGTTTAATATATCACTGCACCTCTCTTGGAGTCAGCACTTTGATTTATGGCTGTAAACAAGAAGTTTATCTTCTCTTCAAAGAAGTTAATTAATGATGAGGTGCAACATTTAAGACACCGTCCTTTTTTTTTACCTTTACCAAAGAGTAGAAGGCTGCGCTGGTTTCTGCATCACACAATGACTTGGCACATCTCAGTTTTCTGGAAATTTATCTTCCCCTGGTAGGTGCCACTTGTCATCGTAGTTTCTGAACAAATAACGCTGCAGGCTTTTCCAGGAGTTGATGTCCTGCATTACTTGTGTGCTAAAGAAACGTTAAATCATGCATAAGGACATTTATTTTAGTTCCATGCATCCTTAGAGCCTGGTGAACACACGTTAGAAATGAAATGTTCAATGGTATATTGCGATACTAGTGTGGTATAAGGTTTGCATTTGGAAGGTCGTGGGTTCGCTTCCCGTGGCCGGTCTTCCTGACTCATGGCATTTATTGGGTCACCAACAAAATGCTGGAAAGCTTCATTTAATCCCACAAATCTTCCTGTACATGATTTCCTGTCTCTATCATTTTCTTGCCGTCTTCAAGGTGGAAAATTTGAAAGGTGATGTCCGGTGGGTTGCGGTTAGTTGTTTGCTCACAGTGTTATGGGTCGTCGGTACCGCTCGATCGAAGGATCCGGTTTCCAATTATGCAATTTATTTAATTGGGATTATTAATTAATAACAAACTCTTTAAAATTATATAAGATAATACAATAACTAGTTTTGTTATTCATAACTGTTGTTTAAGAAATTAAATTACCTTAGGATAATTTGTAGGTGTACATATTATTAGCTAACATCTCTATAATATGAAGTTGTTAAAATTACAAACACATATAATTGGATAATAGCGACTGTGGATTCTAAAGTTAAAAGTTGAATTTGTGTTATAAGTAATAACGGTTAGATTTACTGATGCTGAAACAATACATTACATATGCAGATGATGTAATGACCACTGTAAGAACGAACAAAGTCTAGAAGTATTTTATCTTACAATAAATGAAAGTAAAACTAAGTATCTTAAATGTAGTAAAAAATCTAATCTAACCAAACTGAAACTCAATGAGATGCAGATTGAACAAGTTAATAAATATAAATACTTAGGAACAACAATAAATGTTAATAGCTCGATAGAAGATTAAATCAAAGAACAAGTTGCCAGTGGTAACAGAGCCTATTTTGACAACCAAAGCTTAATCAAAAGCAAATTAGTAACAAAAAAAAACCAAACTAAGGTTATATCGGACCTTCGTAAGGCCAGTTGTCAACTACGCTTGTGAAACTTGGGAACTGATAATTTAAATAAAACAAAAACTGTTAATCTTTGAAAGGAGAATCCTAAGAAGGCTTTTCGTACCCACTAAAAACAGAGATGGCAACTGGAGAATAAAAACCAATAAAGAATTAAACGAACTAATACATACATAAAATATTGTGAATATTATTAGGGCTATAAGATTACCTAAGCTGGTTTGTCCACGTTAACATAATCGACGACCAAAGACTTGTGAAAGGGATATATAAATGATAACCCTTGGGAACCAGAAAAGCAGGCGGACCGAAAATTTGCTGAATAGATGATGTCATGAATGATTTGAGAAAATTTGAGAGTACCAAATTAGACTATTATATTATAAAAGAGAAATTTCAGGAAAAAGAAATTGTTGAGAAGTCCAAGACATTTAACTCTGAAGTCGTAGTGCCTTGAGAAGAAGATGAATAAGAAGAAAAATAACAAGATGATTTACTATTGTTGCTCTTCCAGTATTATAACAAGATCCGTGATGATGTATTTAGGAACAGCTGGAACTATTGATCATTTTAAATGTTTTCTCACAGAAAGCGTGTATAAGACAGGAGTTAGATAGGTAGAGTCAGACTGAAAAATTCAGCTGCGTAGCCGGGATATGAACCACGGATCTTCCGGTCTCTGGCCGGTTGCTCTACCACTGAGCTACCATGGCTGGGACTTAAAGTACTTACAGCTTTGTTAAGTGACCATTGGGGTTGTCATGTCAAAATAATTTGAGATCACCTTGTGGTTTACCGGGAAACATGATTTGAGATCACCTTGTGGTTTACCGGGAAACATGCGAGTCAGTTGAGAAGATCAATGCTGTGCAGGCATGTTGCCATGGTAGCTCAGTAGCAAAGCAATCATTTGTAGACCGGGAGATCCTTGGTTCAAATTCCGGCTATGGCATTGACTTTTTCAGTTTGCTCCACTTATCCACTTAGAACTTTTATACCATGTATAGATATAATCAGCAATTGTATTAACTCTTAAGAATGTTAATTAGAGAGGTATTAATTTCCTTATGTGATAGTAATTAGGAGCATAAAGACATTATAACATATTTTACTTCAGGTGTCTGAGCAGGGATACTAGGAACATATTGAAGAATTCTAATTCAAACTCAATTAGGACAATCTGGACCTTTAATTGAAGATGATCAAATTTAGAATGCTGTTGTTACTGCTAACGCTTGTGGCTCAATGATGGGTCTAGGCGGCGACGTAGGCATTCCATCTGTAACCGTTAGGGACCCCGTTCATGCTTACCACCGTCGTCATTCGGATCTGGCCGCCCTTCAGGACTCTCTCCTCATCCTTCCCTTTCTGAGATAATGTAAGACACAAAGGATATTCTGGCCTAGATTCAGTGCTCAGCCGCAGTGTCTTCAATGCTTAATCCTAATCCTAAATCATAAGATATGGGTATACTAAGATGGGGCATATCTTTCGCTCTGCGACCGGAGGGATATCTAGTCTTGCTGACACACCCAGGAGAAAGGAAAGAAGTGTAAGTAATGGGCAAAAGCAGGCAGGGCACAAAGACGCCCTAATGTTACTAGCAGTTCCAGGCTCAAAATCCCATTCCATTACTGATGATACTCAGAGAGGATGATTGACGACTCGTCCAACTTGCTATGTCCACTGGGAATAAAAAGCAAAGATACTACGAACGGAAGGGCGGCCAAAAATGGGACAGAGGACCGCAAATGGGCCTTTTTGTTTCTAGGATTGAGAGGAGAGACTCGAAGAGTGATCAGGTCCAGATGACAATGGATGCAAGCGCGAACGGGTTTCCAATTCGAACGTATCCAATTACCCTTGGCCATTCACAAGTCCCCAGTCCCCAGGGACTGTCCAAAAGCGCCCACCCTAGAGCAGGAGAAGGTGGACAAAACTGAATAGTTCCTCAAAGTAGAAAACCTACACTAACCACACTTCAACCACTCAATCGCAACCCGTCGAATACCGTCGCATTGTCCTTCAACCCTGAAACAAATGGCAAGGAAGTGATGGGTAAAAGAAGTGATGGACAGGAAAGTCATGGTAGAAGAGGAATTACCGACCTCGGAAAACTGCGAAAAACCCATAGTGGGCGGTCTTCGGGGTTCGAACCTGAATATAGTGTATATTTGTAGAATGAGGAAGAAACCTGAAAACATGAGGTTATTTTCATTTCTGAGATCCTGAAAACCCTTAACACAATATTATACATATTAATATTATTATTATTATTATTATTATTATTATTATTATTATTATTATTATTATTATTATTATGCGATAGTGAATATCAGAAATCCTTACGCGAAATTAAAACGATTCTCTGGTAGCTATTCAAAAACAGTACCAAGGTGACAGCACCTGTCTCTGAGAAATGATGATCGATTAGTTATGCCAATTAGCATAAAAAAATATCATGGGCCAGAGAAGTCGACCCGGGAATCGATCCCACGACCTATTGAATACTAGTCCTAGACAAAACCCATGAACCACCTGGTGCGGTTGGATTGGTAGTATATATAGCTAAAATCTATGTGTACCATTCACATGACTTTCTCTACATCTCTGCAATAGATTATTCTTAAAAAGCATATACTTCTATTTACTTCATGCTAATCAGAAAAAATTAGCCGAAATAGTCTTATTACTTACTGCTTTGTAAGTAGAAGCCAAATATAGGAGTACCATAGGTTAAAGTGATAGTAAAAAGCTGGTTGCCATGTCACTGAAGTTCCTTTATTTGTATGGACAGTAGCTGACAAATTCCTGTATGAGAAAAGCATTAATTTTTCATAGCAGAAACCAAAAATAAGGAAAGTCTCAAAAACGATGAACTCCACGAAAAAAATGTGATTAACATAAATTGTCTGTTTTAACGTGCTCTACATTTTTTGTGTAGTAAGTTTTTTCCATCTCTTACGTTTAGCAGTTATTCAAAATTCCGTAAAATTCATTCAGAATAAACTACTCTGCAGAGGCTATTCCAAGAAAATTCAAAATATACATTTTATTTGTCACGTAAATGTATTTAATATACAATATTTTAATCAGAAACGTTAGAGTCATTTTTAAGAAAATCGAAATATTCGAAAACAGTTCCATGTAAAGGGTAGTTGGGGGTGGGGGGATTTTTCTCAAAATCTTCGTGTCGCATCCCTGGAAGATACTAAACTTAAATACCAATTTTGGTATTTTACCTACTTATCGTTTTTGAGAATCGTGTTCAGAGACACACGGACACACGGTCACACTGACACACGGACACACGGACACACACACGGACTTTTTTTGGATTTAGGGGACCCCAAAACATATATTTCCGGTGAAATCTCGGTATCAAATTTTTGGGTGGAGTGCAATACCTTCTCTTTACACTATGTACATAGTGCGCATATAGAAAGTAAAAATCTGATGTGTTCCATTCACATGACTTTCTCTACATCTCTGCAACAAATTATTGTTAAAAAGCTTATGCTTCTATTCACTTCATTCTAATCGAGAAAAAATTAGCAGAAATAGTCTTATTACTTGCTTCCTTGTAAGTAGAAGCGAAATTAGAGAGTACAATAGGTTAAATGATAGTCAAAAGCTGGTTGTTGTATGACTGAAGTTGCTTTGTTTGTATGCACAGGAGATGACAAATTCCTGTATCAGAAAAGTATATGTTTTTCAAAGCTGAAACTAAAAACAATGAATATCTTAAAAACGACCAACTCCACGAAGCAAATGTATATAACAAAAATTGTGTGTTTTTTAATGTGCTCTAAATTTTCTGTGTAGTAAGGTTTTGTCCATCACTTACGGTTCAGCAGTTATGCAAAATTCCTTAAAATTCATCCAGAATAAAGTAGTTTTCAGAGGCTATTCCCAGAAAATTCAAGATATACATTTTATTTGTCAAGCAAATATTTTAAATATACGAGTATTTAATCAAAATCGTTAAAGCCAGTTTTAAGGAAATCAAAATTTTCGAAATTTTGTCCATGTAAAGGGCAGTTTGGGGTGCGGGATTTTCTTGAAAATCTTCGTGTTGCATCCTTGGAAGATATTAAACTTAAATACGAAGTTTGGTTTTTAGCGTCTTTTCATTTTTGAGCAATGCTGCCCACAGACACACACGGACATTTTTCTAAAAATGCTTTTTTTGAATCAGGGGGTGTCAAAACATACATTTCCGATGAAATCTCGGTATCGAATTTTTGGGTGCAATACAATACCTTCTCTATACACAATGTACATAGTACGTATAGAGAGAGTAAAAATATGTGTAGAAAAATTATTTTTATTATTATTATTATTATTATTATCATCATCATCATAATTATTATATTAGAAGTGGTCCAGATGCTCCAATCAATATGCGGCACTAGAGCTGTTGGTATCTAAATGTTATGGCTAATTAAGTCCCGTAAATTTCTTCACGTTTCGACACATCGCTAAGAAACGTTTCTTTTTTAACCTCGGAACTGCTAACTTTGCTGACCGTTTCATTCGATATCCAAACCAGCCCGACCAGGAATCTGCTTGCGTACATTGCCCAAATCCCAAGTCAATAATAGGGGATCTACATAAAACCTGGGACGGGCCATTTGCGGTTTTCACATACACGGTGGCAGCCTCCCTTCCCCACCCCTCCCAGTAAAACAAAGCAGAATCGCCCGTCATTCGTTTCCATGGCCAAACAGCCATCCTGACAACTATTGTCGGCAAATATATAAAACACGTTGGCGTCCAGAGGGAGGAGAGGGTGTTTTTATATACACAGGGAGACTGTTGCCGGATTACAATGAGTTGATGGAGGAGGGAGTTGTGTTGAGAATAAATCCTGAGCTGGATGGACACGCGCGTGATTAATTACGGACCAAACACTTGCCTCTAGCTTTAAAATTACTTGTTGAAAAACAAAAAACGCGAGGCAGTAAAATGAATTTAGGAAACGTTCATCTGATTCCGTTGTTAATTGATACGTAATTCGAGTACAACAAAAATTACACAGTTGTATACACGTTCACACCAGAAACAATGTATTCCGCTCACAGCTGAACGTGTGAAATATTGTTTTATACTCGAACTCAGACACAGTGGGGAGTGTTAAAATATTTGAATACTTATAAAAATATGATCTGTAACATACATACATCTCAATTTCTCACTATCATATATTTTTATGCAGTTTCTACAAACTATTTTACAGAAAGCTCATTACTAAAGATGAGGAAATTTTGCGCGACACGAAATACACGAGCAAAGGTTGATAGCCGGGTAATCAACTAAGAATGGTGCACCTAAATAAAATGAATACACTCTCCATTTGCGTATCTGCCGACCTATCATAATAACAGGATAGCACGGGCCTCTATAATCAAATTCACTGATTGTTAGAGTAACGCACGGTTAGTGGGAGATTCGTGTTCAAATTTCGGCCATGTCATTGAATTTTTCAACTGACTCAAATGTATCTTATTCAGGAAGGCTAAAATGTAACCTAAATAATGAAAATTGTGTGTAATATTATAAATATATGCAAGATAAATAAAACAAAAGACAACTTAAAAGTCTGATGCATTTCATTCACAAAATTTCTCTACCAATTGTATAGTAAAATATCCTTGGCAAGCTTATCCGTGTTTCTAGTTAATGTTAATTAAAATAAACATTAGTAGAAGTGGTTTTACCTAACTCCTTATTAAAAGAAGAGAAGTAGGGAAATATACTACGCTAAAGTTATAATCAAATCCTCTAAAGACTGGTTGCTATGTGTTTGAAACTCGATTCTCTCTGCATGGTTAGGAGTAAAACAAAAGAAAAATTCATGAAAAATTCCGGTTTGAAAAAGCTTTATTTTAAAATTTAAACCAATAGGAAGTAATATCTCAGAAATGGTTGACTCCACAAAAATAATTTACATGACAAATTTTGTATTTTAACCAGATCTACATTTTTTGTGTACTAAGTTTTTGAATATCTTACGGTTTACCACTTATGTAAAAGTCATCCAGAATGAAATGGTGTTCAGAGGCTATTCCCAGGAAATTTAAGATAGGTATACAACTTATTTCTGACGAACATACCATAAGCATATGATATTTTAATCGAACCGTTAAGAGCTATTTCTGAGGATATCAAAACTTTCGGTAAGTTTCCATGTAAAGGATTGTTTGCTAAACTTAAATATCAAGTTGTGTATTTAATCTAGTTTGGTTTTTGTATTATGCTGTTCACAATCACACGGATACACACGTCTTTTACTTAAAATATTTCTTTTTGGATTCAGGGGATCTTAAAACGCGTATTTCCAGTGAAATATTGTATAGAATTTTAGTGAAATTTAATACCTTCTCTACCTATGTACTATGTAGAAAGTAGCAAAAGTAAAACATGAAATACAAAAAAAATAATCATACGCTATAAGGATGAAATGAAGATGGATTATTAAAGTAATAACTTGGTTAAATAAGATAGGAAAAATATATAAATGAAAAGAAAAAGAAACATATATGATTTTAAATAAAGTTTATTATATGACGGTATAAGAAAACACCCGCAATTAGTACTAAATAAGAAGAAAAATAGTAATGAATGAGAGTATTTAAAGTTTTGTGGACGCTACAAGTCACACAAAAGATGCCAAGAGCGTCTAAAAATGAATAAAAAGGAAAGAATGAAGATAAAATTCCAGTATATAGTACGGTAAAGTGATAGTCGGGTTTTAAAATGCGAGTTTCTAATTGAAAACTTAGGAATTCCAGACATTTACATTATCACGAGAAAGAAAAAGAGAATGAAAAAAAGAAAAAGAAGCGATATGTTACTTGAAGAAATAACTGATATTATATTCGCATTACTCTCTTTGACCATTCTTTATAATACACTTCTATTACAAACTAATATAATAAACATTCTTAAATACACTTCTATGTTATCTTTTAAAAGCGGGTCGCCGTGCGATGGCTTTGAAACTTCGATTTTTCATCAGCATGAGAAAAAATGAACAGCGATTTCTCCAATGAAAAGCGTTAAACTATTCTAAAAATAAAAACAATAGCAAGGAACATCTTGGAAGCACTTAACTCCAAACAAAAGTCATTCAGAATGAAAAGGATTTCACAGGCTATTCGTAGAAAATTGTAACAAGTCGCATTGTAATTTTAATCAAAACCACTGCAACTCATTTTGAGAAAATAATAAATAATGAAAATTTCCATAGAATGAGTAGTTTGAGATCTGGGAATTTTCTTGAAAATCTTCGTGAAGTATTTTTGGAAAATGCCGAACTTGAATATCAGTTTTATATTAAGCTGGCTTTTCATTTTTGAAGTTTTTTGTTCACTGATATGCGGAAACACATACACAAACGTACACACACACCGGCGAGAAGATGAAGGGGTAGACCAGAAATATTTGGATGCAGGTAATAAAGATATAAATGAAAGCAAAACTACTGAATGAAGAGGGACGAATGGAAAGAATGAGTGGAGATGTAAATTAAAAATTTAAATACATAAATTAGTGTAAACGTTATTATTATTATTATTATTATTATTATTATTATTATTATCCTTCACTATAAAACTCTACATTTTTGACATTTGAGTTACTCTAGTAGAAACCAGTTTTTTCTGTAATGCTGTTTGTCCTTAAACTTCCTTCGGTTTTTACCTTGCTGCTAGAGTAAACACAAGCTGATAATAACACATTTTATGTAACCTTTCGTAGAACAAATACTTGAAATATAAACCATAGAGGGGGAAAAACCCTACGATGAAGCAGTCTCGTATAACTGTACAATACGAACGATGAGAAAACTTTTTTATGTATTATGTGGAACCTCTGTCTGGGATTAGCGATAATATCAATCTCTCAACTATTCAAACAGAATGGGGTAGCGTTAATTTAAATTAAACACATTTCTTGGAACACATTGCTCTATTTGCTTCCTTTTCAAGAATAGAACATGTCAGCTGAACGACAGTTACCTATAGATTTCACCGGAAATACGAGGTACGTTCAGAAAGTAAGTCCCGTTTGGTAATAAAATTAAACTGTGTACAGATACAGAATAATTATTTATTGCACAAGATTCAACAACTCTTAAACTACTTTTTCACATAACTGCCGAAAATTTGCTGGCATTTGTCATAGCGTGGCACAAGTTTTTGTATACTTCTTCATAGAAGTTTGCCGCCTGTGTCTTCAAAAAGTTGGAAACATTTTCTTTCAACTCTTCGTCATTGTTGAAGTGTTGACCACCAAGGAAAGACTTGAGATGTAAGAATAGATGAAAGTCGCTAGGAGCGAGGTCAGGGCTGTACGGAGGATGGTCAAACATGTCCCAGCCAAATCCCTGTAGGAGGTTTTTCGTCACATTTGCAGTGTGTGGTCGTGCGTTGTCGTGAAGAAAAACAACACCTTTTGACAGCAAACCTCGGCGCTTATTCTGTATTGCGCGGCGCAATTTCCTAAGTGTCTCGCAATAAACATCTGCTTTGATTGTTTGCCCACGCGGTAAGAAATCAATGAGTAAGATGCCTTTCCAGTCCCAGAACACTGTGCACATCATTGTTCGAAGTGTCAAGATTTGTTTCGGCTTAACCTTTGCTGGGGATGAAGTGTGCCTCCATTCCATTGATTGCCTCTTACTTTCAGGGGTGTCGTAAGAAACCCGTCTCATCTCCTGTGACTATCTGTGTCAGAAATTCCTCGCCGTCTTCATCATAACGGGTTAAAACTGAAGTGCACTACCCATCCGTTTTGTTTTGTGTTGCTCAGTAAGAATCTTTGGTACCCAACGTGAGCAAAGTTTACGAAATTTCAGTTTTTCGGTAACAATTTCATGAATTAGTGATCGTGAGCTTTGGGGAAATTCCATAGCGAGAGCACTAATTGTAAACTTGCGATTTTCCTGGATCTTGTCATCAATCGCGTGAACCAGTTATTCTGTAACCAAAGATGGACGCCCACTTCGTTCTTCATCGTGCACTTCACTACGTCCTTCATTGAACTGTCGGTCCTATTTTCTTCTCATCGCAGCGCTGCAGTGGAGATAAATTGAAACGGAACTTACTTTCTGGACGTACCTCGTATTTGTTTTGAGACCCCCTGAATCCAAAAAAAGCACTTTAGAAACATGTCCGTGTGTGTGTCTGTCTGTATGTGTGTATGTGTATCTGTGAGTCTGTGGGCAGCATAGCTCAAAAACGAAAAGACCGTTATAAACCAAACTTGGTATTTAAGTTTGGTATTTTCCAAGGATGTGACACTAAGATTTTCAAGAAAATTCCCCCACCCCAAACTACTCTTTACAAGGAGCTTTTTTCGAAAATTTTGATGTTCTAAAATATGACCCTAACGATTTTGATTAAAACCCCGTATATTACTGACATTTGCATACCAAATAAAATGTATATATTTAATCTTCTGGGAATAGCCTCCGAAGACCTCTTTATTCAGGATGAATTTTGCCGAATTTTGCTTAGCTGCTAAACGGTAAAAGATAGACAAAAGCTTACTACACAGAAAATGTAGAGCACGTTAAAACACAAATTTACGTAATACAAATTTTTTTCGTGGAGTTGATCGTCTTTTAGTTATTCGTTGTTTTTGATTGCACCTTTCAAAAACTTATATTTTCTCATACAGGAATTTGTCAACTCCTGTCCATGCAAACAAAGGAACTTCCGTTACATAGCGACTAGCCTTTGACTATCACTTTAACCTATGGTACTCCCTTATTTCAATTCTACTTAAAAGGAAGCAAGTAATAAGACTATTTCTGATATTTTTTTTTCTCGATTAGCACGAAGTAAATAGAAACAATCTTTTTAACAACAATTTGTAGTAGAGATATAGAGAAAGTCATGTGAATGGAACACATCAGAGTGTTTTACATTCACGAAGGAGGCATTTGTGTGACAGTTGCATCATTTAATTCATCTCGCTATGGATTTGAAAGATATATTCTATTCAAACCTAGAATAAAGAAACATAATGTTTAATACTTACACGAGTCTCTCTGTAAATGAATTACTTTGTCCAACATGTACACTAATGTGTAAAAGAAACAAACAAACAAACAATTAGCGAGTGAGTGGCGCAGCGATAAATATGTCGTGGCTTCAATTCTAGGGTCGACTTTCTTGGCCCATAGCTTTTTTGAGGATTTCCCCGGGTGACCAAGCTCATTCTGGGAAGCTTCATTAAATCCCCGAATTTTCCTGTCCACAATTTCCTGTACCAACTCGCCTCTAGCGTGTGGTAACAGTGTCTCTGCGTCACATTCAAGAGGTCCCAGGTTCAAATCACGGTTAGGGTGAATTACCCGGATAAGGTGTTTTTCTACGGCCGCGCCATGGCCGAGTGGTCAGACAACTCGCCACTCACCTAGACGGCCCGGGTTCGATCCCAAGTGACCGCATGTGAGATTTGTGGTGGACAAAGCGGCGCTTGGATGGGTTTTCTCCGGATTCTCCGGTTTCCCCGCCATCGCATTCCACCAGTGCATTCCACCAGTGCTCCATCTTCATTCGTGTATCATCAGTGTTATCGCCTGCAGTGCCATAAGTAGTTAAAGGTAGGCGCTAAACACGAGTGTATTCCCGGGGTTTTGCCTTATCATCAGTTTCAGGGTTGCAGGATCAGGCAACGGCTAGAACGGCTTATGTCTGGCTTCAGACGCTCGATCGGAATCCCATTTTGGATGCTTTCGGACTAGTTCATCACTGGAGAACTCGTGGATTGAACCCGGGTGACGTCAGTGGCGCTCAATCTGCCGGTCCTCATGGCAGCGCTCGCTAAAGCGTCTCGCTTTGGTGCATCGTGGGCAGGGGATTGTGGGTTCGAGTCCTGCCTTGGGCATGGGTGTTATATGTTTGTGCAATGTGTCTATGTTTGTAAAAGGAACAGTAAAACCAGTAATAAACAGTAAAACCTACGGGGGGAAATGTAAATGGGGATACAGCGCCGGAGTCCTGATCAGACTCCGGTATTGTTTTATTAAAAAAAAAAATCTGGCCGGTCCCATTGCCGCGCTCGCTAAAGAGTTCTGCTTTGGTGCTTCGTGGCGCAGGGGATCGTGGGTTCGAGTCCCGCTTTGGGCATGGGTGTAAATATGTATTTGTTATAAAACAGAAAACGGTAACCAAAGTAAATTTAGGGGAAAAGGAAATAATAAAGAGGAATTAGAAAAAGGAATACAGTGCCGGATTTCAGACTGTATTTAAAAAAAAAATCTGCAACCGTTAGGGAATCCATCCACGTTTACATCCGTCGTCATCCGGATCTGGTCATCTTTCAAATCTCTCCCCTCAACCCCCTGAGGTCAGGCAATCGCAAGGGCCTACGTGCCACGCTCTGCTGTAATGACTGCTTAATTTTATGATGTGTTTCATTGATTTGACTTTCTCTATCTGATGCACAAATAAACTGTTCTTACAAAAGATTGTTTTTCTCTATGTACATCATGCTAATTGAACAAACATTACCAGTAATGGTTTTATTACTAAGTTCTTTAAAAGCAGAAGGGATATAAACTAATACACTAGGCTTAAGCGGTAGACAAATAATTTAAAAGCTGTCTTTTCATTGAAATTGGGTTCTGCTTCCATGACCAGGAGTAAAACAAAAGAGATTTAAAACGAATAAGGATTTCCTACTTCAGAAAAATATAAGTATCTTAAAATTAAAGTCTGTTTAGCGATATTTACATTTTTGCAGAGTAATTTTGTTTTAACGGATTACTAGTAATACAAAAGTCATTCTCAATGAAGGAAGGCTTTACGGACTATTCCAAAGAAATTCAGAATATAGACATATTATTTTACCTGTAAATATTAATATGTGGCATTTTAAACAAAACCGTTAGAGTTATATTTTAGAAAATAAAAAATTTCGAAAATTTTGCATTGTAAGGGTAGTTTTGGGTGGACGAATTTTTCTGAAAATCTTTGTGTCCTATTCTTGTTTCTTTGTGCACACGCGCACGCGAATATTTTTCTAAAAATGTTTTTATGGATTCAGAGGATCACAAAATATATATTTTCGGTGAAATTTTGGAATGTAATTTTTGGGTGGAACCTACCTAATGTGTACATTACACATAGATCATAATAGTGCTTTTAATATGGTAAGTTTCAAGGTTTCCAATTTCAGGTAAATTTTTGAGTTCAGACAGCCAAAATTATTTCCATTTGTGACTGGTCTGAAAAACAACCCAAAGAAGTGAACAATACAATTTCCATGTGAAATGGAGCGGTTGTTCTGATACTGCCTATATGAAAGGATGATCGCTAGACCAATACAACATAATGTAAGGTATGAAGAACTATTTGCATAAATCGTTAATTTGGATGACAGCTATAACATTTACATATATAAGCGTTTTCAGCAGTAACATGGAGTTGAAATAATTATTTCTAAGTTGTTATTATCTATAGTACTGTGCCAGTGAGAACATGCAGTGTACAAAGCTACTCTCCAGTAGTTCTGCCATATTTTTGGGATTGAAGGAACCTGCCATTCCACAGAATGGAAAATAAGCTCGAGGAGCACAATTGCTCACGCTAGGAAAGCGGAAGGGGAGGCTACATGTGACATCACTAGCATAATCAGCTGTGTTCCATTATGGATACTTTTATATGCACCGCAATATACTTAGCAGGTAGAGGAAATATGGAATACCAGAACAATTCAATTTCGAGAGTTCACTACAATGAATGTTTTATAGCACCTCAATAATAATAATAATAATAATAATAACAATTAAAATGTGTGGCGCGTGGAACAATGGTTTCACCTTACTTCCTCTCACACCATGGCACACAGGTTCCAGCCCTTGAAACCTATATGTGGTCAGTGATGGAAAAAAAAAATCTGGTAAGATTTTCTCAGCACATGACATTTCTATTAATATTTATCTTGGTTAGTATGATAGTTTGTAGTAAAATGGTTAGAGAAAGTCATGTCGATGTAACACATCAGATCTTCTGTGCAGGGCTACTCAACCTACTTCGGTATCGAAGTTTCGAGTAGAATGTAATTCTTCCTATACTTTACCAGAGGTAAAGCAGAAGAGAAAGTAAAGAATAAACAACACATTTTTGTAACAAATACATGAAAGAAGAATGCCTTGGGGACTTAACTCTGCGATGTGATCCTAAATTTGTAACAAAGTGAAATGCGCTACAGTTTCTCCTTTGCTTTATCTACAGTATGATACATTATTTCCTTGTAAACAAAAGAAGTTCCTTAGAGCGTAAAGGGACAATGAAGTGAAAATGAAAAATTCTGATAAAGGATGAAGAGGAAGAAGATGCGGTAAAAAAAAGCCCTTGTGCACTTCATCAACTGATGCAAATTGAAGTTTTCGTCTCATAAAAACGGAGGTAGAGGGAGAACTGAAGACTAATTAGCATTAATTCTAAAAGACAGTGAAGCTCAAAATCATTAACCGCTAGCTGTGGCTGGGGGAACCAAAACACCACTAGGTATCTTATCTGCTTCCCCACCCACACGTTTAATTAAAAAGTTTTAATTCGTAGCAGTAAATAAAAACGGTCTCCATGAAAAAAGACCAACTAGGAGAAAAAGATTCCGATTCTTTCCTTTTCCTCCTTTCTTTCTTTTCTTTCTAAGAAGCTTCTTTGATGTACAGAAATCATATACGCTGATCTTAAACCACGTGAATAAAATTCAGGAGAAGTTCATAACCTGTATGTTTTTTTACCCATTTTCAACAAATTATTATTTAAAAAAAGTATTAGCCTATCTGTTTCATGCTAATTGAGATAAACATTAACATAAATGGTTTTATAAGAAATTTACTTGTAGATTTAAGGGAAATAAGGGAATATACTACGCCAGCATGGGCATTTTCGTCACCGCGTGCCAAGTGACTTCTTCCCCATCATTTGTGATTTGCTGTTCGTAACACACAAACAGCATTCCACCCAGTGGAGGAGCACTTCTGTACGCGTTTATGAGATGGTCTAAAAAACAGAGAAAAGAATGAGCTCTTTCATATTCTGTAGCATACAAATATATGCAATGGACTGTCATTGATCTATATGCCCCCTAGAATGCCTAGAAATACGCCCTTTCTTTCTTTATTCCATTTTTTCTTTCTCAGGTTATCCTCCTCGTATTATAGCATTATATTTTTAATTCGTAATTTTAGAGATTCTATCCCAATTGAATACGTGAGAAGTATGTATTTTGCTTTCTTTGAGTCTGTAATCAGATATGGCCTAATTCTTTGGGGTGGTGCTAACAAAGTAAATGACATTTTTTGTCTTCAAAAGAAAATTATTAGGATAGTTAAAAAATGTTCCTATATAACCCCATGTAGACCCCTATTTATTGAGTTAGGCATTTTAACTGTTTATAATCTTTATATTTTAGATACTTTAGTATATATACATGCTTCTTGTCATAGACATATTTTGAGGATGGATATTCATAGCTATAGTACTAGATATAGGTCCAATGTAAACATTCCATATTATCGACTAACAAAATCTCAGAATAGTTATCAGTACTTAGGTATTAAGCTGTATAATAACTTGCCTGATAGTGTTAAATGTTTAAACATGCAGAATTTTAAGTCCAGAATATATACATGGTTAGTCAAACATCCTTTTTATTCTATACATGAATATTTTAATGATAAATTTTGTGATCTTGTTTTGTAATTTATTATGACAAGGTTATTGTACTGCTTTTAACAGACTATGTCAATGCCTGTATAGTGCTTTTAGACAAATAAAAAAAAAAAAAAAAATATTACACCTCCCAGTATTTGAAAGACCAGCGTCTAAGGTCATGCACCTGTTGAAGAGCAGAGACTCTGGATCATATGGAAGTCAGGATGGCTGATCAACTTGATGCCCGTATGAAAATGAGGAAACTGATTCATTGAAATGATGGTGAAATGGATGACAAGAAAGATGATTATGAGTAATTTGTGAAATGAATGACGGAGAAAACTAGAGAACCCGGATAAAACCTGCCCAGACACCGTTTCTTCCAGTACAAATCCCACAAGCAGTCCCTGGGACCAAACCCGGGCCATCTAGATGAGAAGCGGGTGATGTGACCACTCGCCCATTGATCTTAAATATTAAAAATTGAGTATAAGAATACATTAATTTACGTACAATACAAATGAGTTGTTCTATATAGCCAATGACATTTTACTATTACTCAAGAACATAGTTTTAATAAAGGAATTCTTCAATTTATGTTTTCTGAAAAATTAGACAAAAAATTCGATATGCTATATTCATATAACCTTCCTTGCCTATGATACTCTTACATCTACTTCACGCTTTTTAGGAAAAACATTAGCAGAAATTGTTTTACTACCATATTGTTTCCTTGTACAAAGAAAATAAGGAACTACCATAGTCATCCCCTTTAAAAGTTGGTTGCTGTGTGAAGGTCTTGAAATTATCCTCTCTTTGCTTGAATAAGATAAAGTTATGAATAACGATTTCCATTTAAGGAAAGTGTAAATGTTGCAAAACTTAAACATATAAAAAGGAATATCTCGAAAAGTGTTAGCTTCACAACGAAAATGTAATTTTATATAAATTGTGTGTTTTTCCTCATTTTTGGTGTATTAAACCTTTGTCTATTTCTTAAGATTTACCAATTATGCAAAAGTCAATCATAATGGACTTCAGAACCTCTTTCCAGAAAATTAAATAAGCATTTTGTCAGGAAAATATTTTATATATGCCATTTTCATTAAAATAGTTTGAGCCATTTTGATAAAATAAACATTTTCGAAAATTTGTCCATTTAGCCTGTGTTGGGGGATTTTATTGAATATCTTTGTGAGGCATTCTTGAAAGATTCTGTACTTAAATACCAAGTTCGGTATTTAACAGACATATTGTTTGTGAGTTTTGCCGTTCACAGATTCACACAGCGGAACATTTTATAAAACTGTTCTTTTTTGTATTCAGGGGACTCTTAAATGTGTACATCCAGTGAAACCTCAATATCAAATTTTTGTGTTGAATGTTACACCATATCTACCTGGGTAATATGTGCGAAGTAGAGAAAGTAAAAAGCACATAGATAGTAATCCTGGCTCCAGTTAGTAATATAACATCGTTAATTAAAGCAAACATATTTATTTGTGTAAAAGCTTTTAAGTATTGAGTATGGTTTATTCATCTTTCTTGCAAGTTTATAAGTGATATTCTGCTTAGTTCTTAATTTTGATAAGACGTATGAGATATTTTGAGCTTCAACTCTTTATTTTATGATTAATAATGAATCTATTTGTTATATTATTTAATGAATATTTTGCCTTTTAATAATTAGTAATTTGTAGCTTTCCAAAACTAAGAATTGTATACGCCACTGCTTAGATAGAAGGTAAGCTGTTGTCCATATCTGCACTAGGCTAAATTCTTGAAAAGTTCTCACTCTATGATAATATTGAATACACTTCTCTTTGATGACCACGAGGGAAAAGAATAAAAACAAAATAAAAACAATATAAAAATCTGATGTGTTCCATTCACATAACTTTCTCTATATCTCTGTAACAAATTGTTGTTAATAAGATTATCTTTTATTTATTTCATGCTAATCGAGAAAAATTAGCAGAAATGGTCTTATTTCTTGCTTTATTGTAAGTAAAAGCGAAATGAGGGAGTACCATAGGTTAAAGTGAAAGCCAAAAGCTGGTTGCTATGTGACTGATGTTCCTTTGTATGGACAGGAGTTGACAAATTCCTGTATGAGAAAAGTATAAGTTTTTCAAAGCTAAAACCAAGAAAAAGCAATATCTCAAAAACGATCAACTCCATGAAAAAAATGTATATAACATAAATTGTGTGTTTTAACGTGCTCTACATGTTTTGTGTTGTAAGTTTTTGTCCATATCTTACGGTTTAATAGTTATGCAAAATTCATCCATAATAAAGTAGTCTTCAGAGGCTATTCCCAGAAAATTCAAAATATACATTTTATTTGTCAGGTAAATATCTTTAAGATATGATATTTTAATCAAAATCGTAAGAGGCATTTTTTAGAAAATCAAAATTTTCGAAAAAAACGTCCATGGAAAGGGTAGTTTGGGGAGATTTTTCTCAAAATCTTCGTGTCGCATCCCTGGAAGATACTAAACTTAAATATCAAGTTTGGTATGTTACAGACTTTTCGTTTTTGAGTTATCGTGTTCACAGACACACGGACATGCTAACACATGGACACACGACACACACACACACTCGGAATTTTTTTGAAAACACTGTTTTTGGATATAGGGGACCCTAAAACATATATTTCCGGTGAAATCTCGGTATCGAATTTTTTGGTGGAGTGCAATGCCTTCTCTATACACTATGCACATAGTACGTATAGAGAAAGTAAAAATCTGATGCAACAAATTATTACGAAAAACTTATTCTTCTATCTTCTTTATGTTAATCGAGATATTGTCTTATTACTTGCTTTATTGTAAGTACCTAGAAAGGAATAAGAGAGTATTATAGGCTAAATCGATAGTCAAATCTTTTAAAAGCTGGGTTTATGTGACTGAAACTCCTTTGTTTATATGTATGGCTAAAAGTTGAAAAATTCCTATATGAGAAAATGTTTAAGTGTTTTAAAGCCCAAATCAATAACATGCAATAACCTCTACACAAAAAAAAAAAAAAAAAAAAAAAAACAGCATACGAGTATATTGCTTAAATTATATCTTCTAACGAGATTTTCATTTTTGTGTAGTGCGTTTTTGTCTGTCTCTTACTGTTTGCAAGTTATGCAAAATTCAGCAAAATTTATGCATAACAAAGAGGTCTTCAGAGGCTATTCTCAGGAAATTACACATAACATTTTATTTTTAATGTAAATATTTTAATAATATTCATCAAAATCGTGGGCGTTATTTTTGAAAAACTCAACATTTTCAAAAATGTTCCATGTAAAGAGTAGTTCGGAAAGAGGTGATTTACTTGGAAATATTCGTGTCGTATCCTTAGTAGATACTAAATTTATATATCAAGTTTTGTAATTATAGGACTTTATGTTTTTGAGCTGTGCTATCCACATACACAGGCATACACACATACAGATACATCTACTGAACCCTTTACTAAAACGCTTTTTTTGGATTCAGGGGTCTCAAAACATACACTTCCGGTAAAATCTCGGTATGTAATTTTTGGGTGGAATACGATATCTTCTCAGAGGCTATTCCCTGTATGTACAGGATATGAATTTTATTTATCATATAAATATCTTTAATATATACGGTATTTTAATAAGAATTTTTGAGAAAATCAAGTTTTTTTTAATGTTTTCTACGTCAAGGGTACATTGGGTAGAGTGATTTTCTTCAAAATCTTCGTGTCGCATAAATATAAAGTTTAGTAATTTACAGATTCTTCGCATACACACAAGGACCTTTTTCTAAAAATGATTACTTCGATAGGAATCCTAATACGTGTAATTTCACTGAAAATTCGGTATTAATTTTTGTGTGGATTGCAATATCTTCTTTGCCTGTGTATTCGGTATAGAAGGTAAAAATATGTTCTTGTTTTAATTACCATTGACAGGAATATATTTCGGTACATATTTTTCTAAAGACATATTTTTCGCGATTTTTGATGTCGTAATATATGGCTTGACAACTTCCAGATGGGTTTTCTGTTTATATATCCGGCAATTTCCCCTTTTTCCGCTAAACGTTATTTATAGTATGAATACACAACTCATGCTAATTTTACCACATGTGAATGTTAACAAATCATGTTTAGCAATGTGAGGAATTTATTTTAGCTGCAGCTTAAGGGGAAAGCCAAGTGAAAATCATAAATTACCATTTATTCTTACAAAAGATTTTTCTTTAATTTACGTCAGGCTAATCGATATAAACATTACCAAAAATGTATTATTAGCTCCTTATAAGTAGAAGGGAACCAAGAGAACACAGTAGATTAAAGCGATAGTCAAGTATTTTAAAGGCTGGTTGCTATCTGATTCAAATTCGATTCTCTTTGCTTGGTCAGTAGTAAAACAAAATAAACAGGAATGACACGGTTGAGAAACGTTTAAGTATATTAGAATTGAAACCAGTAACAAGGAATATCTCGGTGATGGTTATGTCCACAGAAAAAGTGTACATGATATAAATTATGTGTTTTAACGAAATATCAATTTTTATGCAGTAAGTGTGGCTGTCTCACAATGCCCTACTTTTTGTGACTGGTTCCCGGTATGCAGCATTGTTCTTCCTCGTAACCAGCTGGTCTTAGGTTGAAACCTCGTTTTCTGCACAAGGCTAGAATGCTTTATGGGAATGCGGAATCGGTAGAGCTTCTGGTAAGGACGTTAGCGGAGATCTCAGTGATGGAATGAGAAGCTTTATCGGTGAACAAATAAATTACAATTCATATCACAAAGTTTCTCAAAGTTCTGAACCAGTTGGTTTAATTCCCTACGGCTGACCTTTGTCACTTCGTGCGTGGTCTCAAAACGCCCAACAGAATCCTCTGGCGCCAATCTTGCGACTTACAAGCATTGGAGATCTCACTACGCCTAACGGATTTAAACTCACTATTCAAGAGATAACTTTAGCGATCACAACTGGGCGCCAATTTTGTACTATGTGCAACGGATCTATGACACACTAATACTTCGGGAGTAATTTCGGATTCACAAATATAGAATTAGCTCGCGCGTCCCTTTCCCGACTGGACAAAGCTTTGCCACCAATGTCTTCCAGAAAAGTGCGTGCTGCTCGGATTCCTCCTCCCTTTTTATACAAATTTCACATTCTATTACTGGCGTTTATCACCGCGTCATCTCATTCTCATCACACGATTCGTCTATTTAATTTTCTCACGTCTCCGTTACTTTGCGCGAGTTCATCGGCCTACGTGACTCTAGTTTACCCTAACGGGACTTAATTTAACAAAAGCTGTTTCCGTTTTCACCCTCACCGAAGTACAAAGGAGCGGACGTCTGCCTGCCTACAACATGCGCGATTCTGAGTGACCCTGTTACTTTTACAGATTCATTCCAGCCAATTCTTAACTTTAACACTTAATAATTTATAAGCTAATGCAGAATTTTCTCAAGTTATTTACATATTTTTTTTATTTCCCTTACACATATTTCTATTAATACTCAACCAGTAAATCATTAATTAAATACTCAGGACTATGTGTTCTCATAAGGTTTACATATCTCTTACGGTTGTGCTGGTTATCTAAAATTCATATAGAATGAAAAGGTCTTCAGAGGAAAGTTCCAGAAAATTCAATATATATATTATTTATCATCAACATTTTTGAACATTTTTTGATATAAAGCGTGGATTTGAGTTGGCGGAATATTCTGAAAATCTTCGTATCACGACCGAAAATACTGAACTTAAATATAAAGTGTGGTGTTTGGTCGGTTTTTCGTTTTTGAATTTCGTGTCCTAAAAACACCGGAGTTATCTATCCCAGGGACCTTTTTCTAACCACACATTGTTTGGATCCTTGGACCCTAAAACGCGTATTTCCAGTAAAATCTCGGCATCGACTTTTTGAGCGGAATGCAATACCTTTTCTACCTATGTATATTTATGGCACAACAGCTCACAAGGAAACTTAAGCTACCGCCCGGCTACTGAGTCCCCCATCTCTGTCCATGGATGGGGTGCATATTGAAGGGTGAGACGCAATCAGTGACTGGACCCCACCCCCATACCGGTTAATACGGTTCTCATGACCTAGAGCCGCTGCTTCTCCATCAAGTAACTCCTCAATTGGTCACTCAGGGGTCTCACGAGGCTGAGTGCACCCCGTTCCATGGAAAATCCCCACGCCTGTACTGGGAATCGAACCCAGGTCTCCCGCTTGGTAAGCAGCAACGTTACCTCCGCACTAAGAAGACGACCTTTCTACCTATGCACTGTGTACGAAGTTGAGAAGGTATTACATGTAATAGATATAAATTTATTTGGAGCATCATTTGGCTATCATTAGATATACTTAAGCATATTTTAAGCAAATAGAGAGCAAATTATAACATAAGATATGGAAGTACTATTAAATAATAAGTGCAGAGAGGAAGAAACACTGACAAAGAATGTAAAATCTAATATTCAGTACTACTATTGATGTAATGAAAATGGCTAATAAGGTTCGAACCAAACCATCACGCACACACAGTACAGACACAACCCATACATAAGGTCCTTTTACTCAAAATCATTTTTTACCTTTTCTACATAGTACATGCTACATATGGAGAAATGGTACCTATTGCACTACACCCGAAAATTTGATACCGAGATTTCACCGAAGATACAAGTTTTAGGGGCCTCTGTGTCCAAAAATATCATTTTATGAAAAAGATCCCTGTGTGTGTGTCCGTGTATCTATGAACACGTTACCTCAAAAACCTAAGCTGGTAAAGACATGACAAATAAAATGTATATCTTGAATTTTTTGGAAATAGCTTCTGAAGACCTCTTTATTCTAAATGAATTTTACTGAGGTTTGCTTAAGAGGTAAACGGTAAGAAATAGACAAAAACTTATTACACAAAAATATAGATCTCTTAAAAACACATAATTTACGTCATATAACTTCTTTCATGATTTTGACCACGGATTTTAACCACATGGTAACCAGCTTCAAAAATATATGACTTCGCTTTAGCGTAGTGTCTTCCCTTATTTTCCTTCTACTTACAAGAAAGCAGGTAATAAGACCATTTCTACTATGGTTATCTCGATTGGCATGAAGTAGATAGAAGGTTAAGCTTTTTAACAATAATTTGCTAGAGATGTTAAGAAAGTCATGTGAATTGAACATATCAGATTTTTTTTTTTTTGGAATTAGAGGACCTCAAAGCATATTCTTGGTGTAATCTCGACATCGAATTTTTGTGTGGAATACAATGCTTCCCTACTTACTGTATGTTGTAGAGAAATTAAAATGTTTTTTTGGATTCAGGAGTCAAAACATGTATTTCCGGTGATATCTTGATACGTGGTAGAGAAAGTAAAAACATTCACAACACAACTCCTAAGAACTTAGTCTGCAAAACAAGGCACATATCGATAGAATAAAAATAATTATGTGTTCCATTCACATTGCTTTCTCTACATCTCTGCAACAAATTATTGTTAAAAAGCTTATACTACTATTTACTTCATACTAATCCAGAAAAAAATTAGCAGAAACAGTCTTATTACTTGCTTCCTTGTAAGTGGAAGCGAAATAAGGGCGTACCATAGGTTAAAGTGATGTTCAAAAGCTGGTTGCTAAGTAACTGAGGGCCTTTGTTTGTATGGATAAGAGTTGAAAAATTCCTGAATGAGAAAGGTAGATATAATTTTGTTTATAAACCTGAAACATATAACAAGGAATAGCTAAAAAAAAACGATCAGCTCCACGAAAAATATGTATTTTACATTAACTGTGTGTTTCATCGTGATTTACGTTTTTTGTATAGTAAGCTTTGTCTATTATAGTTAACTGTTATGCAAAATTTTATAAAAACCATCCAGAATAAAGAGGTCTTTAGAGGCTATACCCAGAAAATTCTAGATATACATTTTATTTGGGATCTAAATATCTTAAATATAAGAGATTTTAATCAAAATCTTTACAGCCATTTTTGAGAAAATCGAAACTTTCGAAACATTTTCCATGTAAAGGGTAGTTTGCGGTTGGGGGATTTTCTTGAAAATCTTCTTGTCGCATCCTTGGAAGATATCAAACTTAAATACAAGTTTGGTATTTAACGGTCTTGTCGTTTTTGAGCTATGCTGTCCACAGACACACACACACTCTTACGGACTCCAAAAATGCCTGTTTGGGTTTCAGGGGGACCCAAAACATGTATTTCCGGTGGGATGCAACACCTGCTCTATACACTGCGTACATAGAACGCGTAGAGAAAGTAAAAACCCTAAGAGAAACAATGATGGGCTTCTACACAGGTAGACATTATATCACAGGGCATTGAAAACACTACAAAAAACGAGAGAAGGCATTTCAGTTAGTCAGTCAGTCAGCTGTGGCTGAACGACAGGAGAAAGGGTACGCACACGCACACACATTCACACATGAACACCCTCTGGCAAAGTCGGAGACAAACACACGGAGGGAGGGAACTGCGCATTCAGTGATCCCGGTGAATGTGTGTCACAGGGTGGAGCGTATGTATGTCATCTACAGGGGAGCTTTACATCCCTCAATACAAAAGAAAGCTCGTTGTTCAGGTAGCTTTGTTGAGTTCTGAACTTTATAAACTGTCATAAACCTTCATATGCGAGCAACAGAACTGCCTGTGGGCGAAACAAATAAAAGAAATCTTTTGTGTTATATGCACGTGACTCTCTACTTACTGTCGATTATTACTTTCTCTACTGCACATATTAACCAGAGGAACACCAATACTTTACCAGAAATATACGTTTTAAGACACCCAAATCCTAAAAGAACGTTTTAGTTTCTCTACACGTAATATGTACATAGTGTATAGAGAAGGTATTGCACTCCACCCAAAAATTCAATACCGAGATTTCACCGGAAATACATGTTTTAGGGGCCCCTGTATCCAAAAAAGCATTTTCAGAAAAAGTTCCGTGTGTGTGTCCGTGTGTCCATGTGTCTATGAACACGATAACTCAAAAACAAAAAGTCGGTAAAATACGAAACTGAGTATTTAAGTTGAGAATCTTCCAGGGATGTGACACGAAGATTTTGAGAAAAATTCTCCCACCCCAAACTACCCTTTACATGGAACTTTTTTCGAACATGTTTCTTTTCTCAAAAATGGCTCTAACGACTTTGATTAAAATATCGTATACTAAAGATATTTACCTGACAAATAAAATGTATATCTTGAATTTTCTGGGAATAGCCTCTGAAGACTACTTTATTCTGCATGAATTTTACCAAATGTGCATAACTGCTAAACCGTAAGAGATGCAGAAAAACAAACCACACAAAAATATAGAGCACTTAAAACACACATTTTATGTTATATACATTTTTTTTCGTGAAGTTGATCTTTTTTGAGATATTCCCTGATTTTGGTTTCAGCTTTAAAAAACTTATACTTTTCTCACACAGGACTTTGTCAACTTCTATCCATAGAACCAAAGGTACTTCAATCACATAGCAACCAGCTTTTGACTATCACTATAACCTATGCTATTCCCTTGTTTTGCCTCTACGTACAAGGCAGCAAGTAATAAGACTATTTCTGCTAATTTTTTTCGACTAGCATGAAGCATACGCTTCTTAACAATAGTTTGTTGCAGAGATGTAGAGAAAGTCATTTAAATGGAACACATCAGACTTTTTTCCCTTCGAGTAACTGTGTCTGTGTGTCAAGTTAAATTTCATCATGCCATACTGGCATGTTTTGGTGTATTTTATTTAACTAAACCTTTAAAACAAAAATTTAATCCCAAATAAAAAAAAGTATTCCATTCACACGACTTTCTCTAGCTGATTCACAAATAATTCTTACGAAAGATTATTTTTTTGTCTATAATTTTATTTAATGTCGCTTAGTTACAGAGGTCTTATAGTGACATCACGTAACAATAAGAAATTTTATAACATTTTGAATACAATATTTATACATTAAATTAATGATTAGATCTAGCTTGTAACATTAGTAATTGGAACTCCTACAATAATACGTATGTAATATGCAGTGTTTCAATACAACAGTGTATTAAATGTGTACAATGTTTACAGTGCAGTAGCAAGTTTACAATCTCTTATGTATTTAAACATTGATAATAAATTATTATTCTTTTATCTGACGTAATCTAATTGAAATGAAAGTGAGGGATGAATTGAGTAAAATTAAACAAAGCCCCTTGCTCCCAAAAAAAGAAACTGAAAACAGTGGTTCTATTTAATACTTTTAGTTTATTTTTATACTCATGGATTCCATTTTTTTTAATTTTCATAAAAATGGCAGAAATAGTCTTGTAAGTAGGAGATGAATGAGGAAATACATTAGGCTAAAGGGATAGCCAACACTTCTAAAAGCCCTCGCTTTTTGTATGCCAAAAGAAAAACAAAAGAAATATGAAAATAAAGATTACTTCCTGATTGATAAAGGTTTAAATAGTTTCAAATTGAAACCAATAGCAAAGTATATCTCGAGAACGGTTAATTCTATAAAAAAATGTGTCAGATAAAAGGCGGCAGTCATTCAGAATGAAGGGGTATTCAAAGGCTACTTCCAAAAGTATCAAAGTATACATTTCTCTTGTCATACAAATTTCTTAAACACGTGGTATTTTAATCAATTAATCAAATCTGCTAGAGCCACTTTTGGGAAAATAAAAAAGTTTGAAAAATATTACATGTTTAGTGCAATTGGGGATGGCAGGATTTTATCGACAATCGTTATGCTACATCCTTTTAAGATATAGAACTGAAATAAAAAGTTTGATATTTAACGGACTTTTGACTTATTGTCCATAGACGCGCACACATATGGATTTTTTTCTAAGTATATTTTTCGGATTCAGGAGATCTTAACCATTAATTTTCGGCAAAATCTTGGTATTGAATTTTTAGGTGGAATAAAATACCTTCTCCAGTTACTACATACATTGTACATACGTGTTAGAGAAAGTAAATATAAAGTATTTACTTTTTCGTTTAAATAAGTGTATAATTCTTCGGAATAATTTCATTTTACAATTTGTTTAGTTAATTGGCCTAGTTTATGTAAACTTTCTTCTTAGATTGCGTAAAAGTTCTTATTCACGATTCGGTAACTATGCGCCCATGGTGACGAGGGATTAGTTTGTCACCCAAAGATGGCGCCATAGGAAGAAATCACGACTTTACAGACTTGAAAATGACAGAATTTTACCCATTGACTTTCCCTTTCAAGGATAGATTACTTTTATGGGCAAATAAAGTTACAAAAATATGTTGTGTAAAGCATAATGACTTCTAGGGCTGAAGGATGGACTTAGGTACAAGGTAAAATTCTAAGATTTGGCATAAAAGGTCACAGAAGAAGACGACAGATATTAAGGATATAAGGAAGGAGAAATGATGAGGTGGATATGGAGGACACAGTAGTGGAAAGTATCAAAGGACCAGCTCTTCAATGGTATGGCCTGGTTAGAAAAATCTGATGTGTTCCATTCACATGACTCTCTCTATATCTCTGAAACAAATTGTTGTTAAAAAGCTTATTCTTCTATTTACTTCATGCTAATCGAGAAAAAATCAGCAGAAGTAGTTTTATTACTTGCTACCTTGTAAGTAGAGGAGGCAAAATAAGGGAGTACCATAGGTTAAAGTGATAGTCAAATGCCGGTTGCTATGTGACAGAAGTTCCTTTGTTTGTATGTATGGACAGGAGTTGACAAATTCTGTATGAGAAAATTATGTTTTTCAAAGCTGAAAACAAAAAACAACGAATACCTTAAAAACGATCTCCTCCACGAAAAAAATGTATATAACAATAACTTGTGTATTTTTATGTGCTCTACATTTTCTGTGTAGTAAGTTTTCATAGACCTCTTACGGTTTAGCAGATATGTAAGATTCCGTAAAATTCATCCAGAATAGTCTTCAGAGGCTATTCCCAGAAAAGTCAAGATATTTACAGATAAATATATGTAATATACGATATTGTAATCAAAATCGTTAGAGCCATTTTTTTAGAAAATCAACATTTTTTAAAAAAAATCCATTTAAAGGGTAGTTGGGGAGGGATTTTCTTGAAAATCTTCGTGTCGCATCCTTGGAAGTTACCAAACCTTAATACCAAATGTGGTTTTTAACGGACTTTTCGTTTTTTTTATGTTGTCCACAGACACACACACACACACACACACACACACACTCAGACACTCACACGCACACACACACGGACCTTTTTGTAAAAATGCTTTTTTCTGGATTCAGGGGGATCCAAAACATGTATTTCCAGTGAATTCTCAGTATCGAATTCCTGGGTGGAAAGCAATACCTTCTCTATACACTATTACATAGTACGTGTAGAGAAAGTAAAAATGGCTGAGATTCGCATGATAGAATAATTCGGGGTAGGCCACGAGCAACTTGATCCATAGATTGATGAGTGATCGGGATCTGAAGGAGGATGACTTGATTGATCGTGAAGAATGGCAATTTTGAGAATACAGAGTAACTGTGGAAAGTGGAGATGCTCTCTAAAACAAAAACTACATAAACATTATACGAGACCAAAGATTTCATTTCCCTTCTGAAGGAAGCCATGCTACGATTTTTATACATCCGAAAAAAATCCATCACCCTCAACTAAGTTAGTACCCGCAACTTTGTGTAGTAAGGGTTAGGACGGTAACACCTCGGAGGGTGACAGCGAGCAGCATAACTCAAAAACGAAATTACCTACGGTTAAATACTAAACTTAGTAATGAAAATCTCCCAGCCCAACTATCCTTTTCATAGAAGGCTTTTTGAAACTTTCGATTTTCTCAAAAATGGTTTTAATCATTTTCATTAAAATGCCATATATTTAAGATATTCACATGAAATATATATTTGAATTCTCTGGGAATAGCCTCTGAAGACCTCTTCATTCTAAATAACTTTTGCATAACTGGCAAACCGTAACAGAAACACAAAATCTTACTATATAGAAATTGTACATCCCGATAGAACACAATTTTAGAGAAATATTTATATTTATTTCAGTGTTACCCATTTTATAGATATTGCTTTATTGTTTGTTTAAATTTATGAATATTTAGAGGCACATTTCTGAAATCAGAGGTCGCTACCATTTTATTTTCTTTCTTCTCGATTTAGCTTAATGTAATCCCTTATTACTGTCTCTATACGAACTATGTACATAGTGTATAGAGAAGGTATTGTATTGTACCCAAAAATTCGATACGGAGATTTCACCGGTTATACATGTTTTGAGACTCCCTGAATCCATAAAAAGTATTTTTAAAAAAATGTCCGTGTGTGTGTCTGTCTGTCTGTGTGTATGTGTGTGTGTGCGTGTGTGTGCAGCATAGCGCAAAAACGAAAGGACCGTTAAAGCCCAAACTTGGTATTTAAGATTGGTATCTTCCAAGGACGCAACACGAAGATTTTCAAGAAAATCCCCCCTCCAAACTACCCTTTACATGGAGAAAATTTCGAAAATGTTGATTTTCTTAAAAGTGACTGTAACGATTTTGATTAAAATATCGTATATTAAAGATGTTTACCAGAAAAATAAATTGTATATCTTGAATTTTCTGGGATATGTCTCTGAAGACCACTTTATTCTAAATGAATTTTGCGGAATTGTGCACAACTGCTAAACCGTAAAAGATGGACAAAAACTTACTCCACAGAAAATGTAGCTCGCGATAAAACATACAATTTATGTCATTTACATTTCTTATGTAGAGTTGATCATTTTTAAGATATTCCTGGTTTTTTATTTCTGCTTTCAAAAACATACTTTTCTCATACAGGAATTTGTTAACTCCTGTCCATACAAACAAAGGAACTTCAGTTACCTAGCAACCAGCTTTTGGTTATCATTTTAACCTATGGTACAACCAGCTTATGGTTATTATTTTAACCTATGGTACTCCCTCATTTCGCTTCTACTTACAAGGAAGCAAATAATAAGACTATTTCTGCTAATGTTTCTCGATTAGCATGAATTAAATAGAAGCATAAGCTTTTTAGCTACAATTTGTTGCTGAAATATAGAGAAAGTCATGTGAATGGAACACATCAGATATGATGCTGTAAAACGATTTCTATTAATGTTCACTACCATTGTCATGAAGGAGTTAGAAGAATAAGCTTTGGTAAGAAAAAATGTGTTATAGAATATGTAGAGAAAGTTACATGGAACTTTTTTATTTCTACACCTTTAGCTATAAATGCACACACCTATTTAATGAACGGCGGTAGTATAAGGACGCCTTAAGAGTTAGACCACCCGCACTCCGTTTAATGCAAATGAGAAAGTATTTCTCTTCGCAAACCAGGAAGGGGGAACAAGTTATAAGAACAGGCTAGCAAGTATCATATTGTTGTTAGTTTATCACTATAAAGATTCTATGTTTGTACACATGTATCTTTGTTTTCTCTATAGGCACTATGTACATCGTGTATAGAGAAGGTATTGTAATGCACCCAAAAATTCGATACCGAGATTTAACCGGAAATACGTGTTTTGGGCCCCCCATGAATTCAAATAAAAGCATTTTTAGAAAAATATCCGTTTGTGTGAGTGTGTGTGTATCTGTCTGTCTGTCTGTGTGTATGTGTGCCTTTGGGCAGCATAGCTCAAAAACGAAAAGACCGTTAAATACCAAACTTGGTATTTAAGTTTGGCATCTTCCAAAGATGCGATACGAAGATTTTCAAGAAAATCCCCCATCCCCAAACTACCCTTTACATGAAACTTTTTTCGAAAATTTTGATTTTCTAAAAACTGGCTCTCACGATTTGTATTAAAATATCATATATTAAAGATATTTACCTGACAAATAAAATGTATATCTTGAATTTTCTGGGAATAGCCTCTAAAGAGTACTTTATCCTGAAACAATTTTACTGAATTTTGCATAACTGGTAAACCGAGAGATGGACAAAGACGTAGCATTTAAAAATGTAGAGCATATTAAAACACACCGTTTATGTTGTATACATTTTTGTGGATTTGGTAGTTTTTGAGATATTCCTTGTTTTTGATTTTAGCTTTGAAAAACTTATACTTTTCTCATTCAGGAATTTGTCAATTCCTGTCCACACAAACAAAGAAATTTCAGCCACATAGCAACCAGCTTTTGATTATTACTTTAACCTATGGTACTCCCTTATTTCGTTTCTAATCACAAGGAAGCAAGTAATAAGACTATTTCTGCTAATTTTTTATCGATTAGAATGAAGTATATAGAAGCGTAAGCTTTTTAATAATAATTTGTTGCAGAAATATAGACAAAGTCATGTCAATGGAACACATCAGACTTTTCATATCTATTGATGAAGGGTTTCATTCTTTTCTTAGCTATAGAAAAAGAACTTTTGCTTTCACATGGATTTCTCTACTAGTCCTTCCAAAAAGTATTTGTGAATGTGAAAGACCGGCATCTACTCAAAGGTCGGTAAAAATAATACAATGTTGTGAAATGAAATTTTTGAGGAAAACGAAAAAACGTACAAGAGAAGACAGGATTATAAACGAAGAAATAAGAAAATAATTAGAAGTAAAAGCTATTGACTCAGGATTGAATAGGTACAGAATATTAGAAAATCAGGAGAATGAAAGATATCAGACTGCGATAAATAGCTTTCCAAAATGCTTCTTAAAAGGAGAGACATGGGAAGACAGAGAAATGAAGTACATGAGTTAATACCATTGATTCTAGGAGAAAATAGAAAGATAAGTTATTGTAAGAATGATTACTATGCGCACACCTTTTTTTGGTCGACAGTTTTACGGGAAAGCGCTGGGTAAAAGAGCTAGCTCGTTTGCCTGTCTTTCTGCAATGTTGTCAACCAAAGTAAATTTATTTCTTCGAGACACTCGGCCATTATGGTGAATAGTTTATCTAGGTTAACCGTGAACTAGCTGAATTATTAAAGGAAACAGCGCAGCGCGTGTGTTTGAAATGGAGGTCCAAAACCAAAACGAAATCTATACAAAGCCACTAGATATCAAGGAGTATAGCATATGTACTGCTTTGCTTCCGAAACTACACGAAATTTGCAGAATGGAGACCACGAAGCCGAGCAACCAAGAAAATGTGCGTGCATAGTAGCAAATAAACCATGTAGTCCAACTGCCGTGTATTTGACGCATGTAGAAATCCTCTCGTGTGTTAAGAGTTTCAGAACTCAACGGAGCTCTTTCAAGACAAAACCAGCCAGTGAGCAGCCTTCGTTACACCCCTCTTGCTAAGCAGCGGAGGTGGTAATCGGATCACGCTCATTGAGAGGGGTAAAACGAAGGCCGCTCACCCCAATCCCTCACTTGAGTGAAATAGCCCCGTTGAGTTCTACAACTCCTTTAACGCAAGAAGGGATATCTCCACAAGGCAAATACGGGGCAGTTGGGCCAGCTGTTAAAGCAGAGAAAATAATGCAAGTGTAACACTGGAATCCCTTGTTCTAAAACGTATACGTTTATCATTATCTATCTAAAACACTACTATATTCTTCACCAAAATTGTGGCATACGTAGTATATACAAATGCGAACACAGCATTGTCCGGAATAACGTTTTCATGAACTGAGCTACCAAACTTAGTAAGCAAGGACGATATTGATGAATGTGCAGGTAAAGCGACTACAAATGCTGGAGTATTCAAGTACGTTTGTATTTACCTCGCCCATTGTGTGTGTCAGATGGTAGTGAACGAAGACAATGTGGTTTTGTTTCTCGAGAAGAAAGGTACTTACAACAGTTAAAAGTTGTCTACTGCACGTGAAATGTTACGTTTCATCTCCTCTGCCCTCGACTTTTTCCATTACACTCGGTGCAAGCACTGAATAATAGCAACTCCAAATACGTAGCTATAATGAAATTCTTTCCTTCAAAACGCGTTATGAAATTTATATGTATATTGTTACAGTATTTCACCTGTCAAGATTCAAAAGAAAGTAACACTTTTTACTTTCTCTATACGCACTCCACCACTCCACCAAAAATTCGATACCGAGATTTTACCGGAAATTTATGTTATATGGTCCCCAATATCCAAAAAATTATTTTCAGAAAAAGGTCCGTGTGTGTGTCCGTGAGCCTGTGAACACGATAACTCAAAAACGAAAAGTCGGTAAAATACCAAACTTGATATTTAAGTTTTGTATCTTCCAGGGATGCTACACGAAGATTTTGGGGAAAATCCCCCCACCCCAAGCTATCCTTTAAATGGAACTTTTTTTCGAAAATTTTGATTTCATAAAGAATGCTTCTAACGATTTTGATTAAAATATCGTATATTAAAGACATTTACCTGACAAATGTATATTTTGAATTCTCTGGGAATAGCCTCTGAAGACTACTTTATTCTGGGACAATTTTACGGAATTTTGCATAACTGCTAAACCGTAAGAAATGGACAAAAACTTACCTCACAACAAATGCAGAGCAGTTTAAAACACACAATTTATGTTACATACATTTTTTTCGTGAGTTGATTGTTTTTTAGATATTCCTTGTTTTTGGTTTCAGCTATAAAAAACATAATTTTCTCATACCGGGCTTTGTGAACTCGTGTCCATACAAACAAAGGAACTTCAGTCACATAACAACCAGCTTTTGACCGTCACTTTAACCTATGGTACTCCCTTATTTCGCTTCTCCTTACAAGGAGGCAAGTAATAAGACTATTTCTGCTAATTTTTTTTTCTAGATTAGCAGGAAGTAAATAGAAGCATAAGCTTTTTAACAATAATTTATTGCAGACTTGTAGGGAAAGTCATGTGAATGGAACACATCAGATTTTTATAGAGAGGATTTGGCAGTTTTGAAACCGATAATCATATCAGTATCATACGTTGTAACTGAATTTTGGATTAAATAGTTCATATAAAATACTAAGAATCTAATGCAGTGGACTCTCATAAGTTTTACTATTAATTTTGCTCAAAACATTTTTATATACATGCTGATCACGATAAAGATAAGCAGGTATGATTTTATTATATATTTTCTTATAAGTTCAAGAGGAATAAGGAATACTCTAAATTAAAGTCAGAGTAAACTTTTTCAACAACTGGTTGCTATGTGATGACGTTGAAATTATGACTGTTTCCGTTCATAATTAGAGTGAAAAAAAAAGAGTGACAGTTTCTGAGTTGATAATTGTATGTTTAACGAGTTCTGAATTTTTGTGCCGTAAGATTTATGGTATAACGTTTATACAAATATCAACCAGAATTATGGAGATTTCAGAGTTTATTCCCAGAAAATTCAAAACAAACATACGTTTCATTTCTGACTGAAGTGTATTTAATGTATCGTATTTTATTCCAAAGTGTTAATAACCAGTAATGTGAAGCGGTGTTTTGAATGGGAGCCTCTAATTGAAAGCCTTAATGTCGATATTGAACTTAGTTATTTGTTTTTGATACAAACACACACGAAGGAATCCTTTTTCTAAAAAGCTGATGTGTACCATTCACATGACTTTATCTATATCCCTGTAACACATTATTCTTAAAAAGCTTATACTTCTATGTACTTCATGCTAATCAGTAAAACATTAGCAGAAATAGCCATATTACTTGCTTCCTTGTAAGTAAAGGTGAAATAAGTGAGTACCATAGGTTAAAGTGATCATCAAAAGCAAGTTGCTATGTCACTGAAGTTCCTTTGTTTGTATGGGCAGCAGTTGACAAATTTCTGTATGAGAAATGCATGTTATTCATAGCAGAAACCAAAAATAAGGAATGTCTCAAAAACGTCGAACTCACGAAAAATATGTATATAACATAAATTGTGTATCTTAATGTATTCTACATATTTTGTGCAGTAAGTTTTTGTCCATCTCTTACGGTTTAGCAGTTATTCAAAATTCAGTAAAATTCATGCAGATTAAACTACTCTTCAGAGGCTATTCCCAGAAAATTCAAGATATACATTTTATTTGTCAGGTAAATGTCTTTAATATACGAAATTTTAATGAAAATCGTACAGCCATTTTTGAGAAAATTAAAATTTTTGGAAAAAGTTCCATGTAAAGGGTAATTGGGGGAGAGGGGATTTTTCTCAAAATCTTCGTGTCGGATCCCTGGAATATACTAAACTTAAATACCAAGTTTGGTGTTTTACAGACACACGGACACACACACGGACCTTTTTCCGAAAATGCTTTTATTTAGATTATGGGGACCCTAAAACATATATTTCCGGTGAAATCTCGGTATCGAATTTTTGGGTGCAGTGCAATACCTTCTCTGTACATTATGTATATATTGCATATAGAGAAATTAAAAAGGTTTTTTTTTAATTCAGGGACGCTCAAAATATGCATTTCACACTGTGAAATTTCAGCGTTGAATTTTTGGGCGGCAGGATAAAATATTTCCCCTATTTACTATACGCTGTAGAGAAAGTAATAATGCCAAATGTTTTGAAAAATCAAACCAATGGCTGCGTATTTATATGTCGTAAATGGCTGACAATACCCTTACCCCCCCCCCCCGCTTCATATTTCTTTTAAAGATATTTACATTTTTACTTTTGCTACAAGTACTATACATACATACACTAGCTGGAGAAAGTTTTTATTCCGCCCAAAAGTACATATGATACCGAGATTTCAGCGAAAATATATGTTTTGAGGTATCCTGAATCCAAGAAAATTACTTTTTGAAAAAGAGCCATTAGTGTGTCCACGAGAGTTTGTGTAGGTATATGTGTTTCAGCATACTCAAAAACCAAAATTCGATTTAACACCAAACTTGATAATTAAGTTATCTATCTCCAAGGATACGGCACAAAGGGTTTCAAGAAAATCTGTCACCTCGAATAACACCATTACATGACAAAACATTTCGAAAATTTTGATCTTCTCTAAAATGTAATTAATGATGATTATTAATTCCATACATTTATATGACAAATAAAAAGAATATCTCGAATTTTCTGGAAATAGTATCTGACTTTTGTATAACAGATGAACCATAAGAAATAGACAAAAAAAACTTTTTATACAAATATGCTGATCTCATTAAAGCACACAATTTGTCATAATTTTCGGCGGAGTAACCATTTCCGATATATTCCTATTATTGGTTTCAATTTTAAAACGAGGTTTGCCATTTCTGTTTCTTTTGTTTTACTCCTGGCTATGCGAAGAGAACCGAATTTCAAATAACAATGCAAAACTCTTTTAAAATATTTGACTATCGCTTTAGCCCAGTGCATTCTGTTATTTCTCTTCTACTTACAGGGAAGCAAGTAATATGGCATTTTCCGCAAATGATTCTCTTGAATAGCATGAAGTAGATAGAATAAATGTTTTTAAGAATAGTTACAGACTAGATAGAGAAAGTCATAGAACATTAAATATTTTTGTTATAAGTTGTATATATATAGGTGTATGAGTTACATAAGATTCCTTCTGAAAAAGAGAGCACGTTCAAATTCCGGTAGCAGTTCAATGCGAAGGCTCGGTAAGATATATTAATTTAGGAGGCTTTGAGTCAAATAAATAATAATAAAAATAATATAGACGTGGGTGATGAAGACGCAATTATAGAAATGACCTGGGGAAATTGGATTTTATTTTACTTCCCATCTTAATGTGCATTTAGGTTATTACTGCCAACAATTTTATGCTCGTAAATATAGTTTTCTTGTGTTAGAATTCTAAATGTTATCTTCTTCTACCGCACGGGTTAGGCTGTCAGCCTGTTGCTACTACAAAGTCCTGTTCTGTTCATCTTCCTGGATTATGTCTTACTTGAGGCCTAGAAAGTAATGCGACTGTTGTTATTCTATGGTTAGTCATTCTGTCTAGATGTTGCCTCCATTTGTATTTGTATTGTGTTATTGTTCCTTTATATCCAACTAACTGTTTTTGTTTTGTTTTTGGTTTGATTTTTTTTTTCTATCCAGGCCGATATAACCTCAAAGTGACTTGAGAAATATCATTTTTTCTGCCAGTACTTTAGTTTTGTGTTCAGTTGTTCAAATATTGCACTATATGAAATAACAGAAATAGCCATTTTTGCATAATTTTATTATTGAATTGTTTCTAGCGCTGTTCTTATGTCTTCGCATTATTGTTTCTCTTGTTAGTTAAGTTTATTCGCAGTTAAATGAAAATGAAAGAAATAGCAAAAATGGCTTAGTGAATAGGTGCAAATTTGTGTTAAAAACGTACGATTAATGTCCAAAAGAGAAAAATCTGGTATTACACTTGCATGAATTTCTCTACATATTCTGCAATAAACTATTCCTACAAAAGTTTACTCTTCTATTTCACGAAAATCCAGACAAGAATTACCAAAAATTGCTTTATTACATATTTCCTTGTAAATTAAAGGGAATAAGAAACACCTAAACTAAAGATATAATCAAATATTTTAAGAACTGGTCGCTATGTGATAGTGTTCAATTTCGGTTCTCATTGCGTTACCAAGACAAAAATAAGTGAATAACGACTTCTCATTTGAGAACACTGTAACTTCTAGGGAAAATAAAAAGGAATATTTTGTAAATGCATAACTAAAACAATGGAAAATAAATTGAGTATTTTCAGGAGTTTTGCACCTTTTTTACCTTTTTCCCGCGAATTCACAATATACATTTCATTTCTTATGAAAATATCTTAAACATGTTGTGATATAATCAAAATCATTAAAACCATGTTTATATCAACAAGTTCGAGAAATATTCCACAAAAAAGCTAATATTTTTCAAAACCTTCGTGTCCCAACATTGGACAAGTATCAAGTTTTGGTATTTCATCTTCATTTCGAATTTGAGTTATGCTTTCCATATCGGTGCGGGCCGTTTTCTAATATGGCTCTTTACTTTCTTACTTCGTACATAGTATCTATAAGGGTGGAGAGGGTAGGTATTGCATTCCACTCAAAAGTCGTTACCGAGAATTCCCTGGAAATAACGTTTTAGGATCCCATGAATAAAGTTAAGGATTTTAGAAATATGTATATGTGTGTGCGTATTGAACAGCATAGATAAAAACAAAAAATAGGTTAAAAATTTCTCACTCCAAACTGCCCTTTATATGAGAAACCTTTCAAAAGATGAACTATCAAAACTGACTTAAACGACTTTGATAAATATACCGTATATTTAAGATACTTAAATGATAAATAGATAAATAAAATGTTTATCTTAAATTTTCTGAGAATAGACTCTGAAGCCCTCTTCATTTTGAACGACTTCAGCTTAGCTGGTAAGAGATAGACAAAAACGTAAACAAGTAGATCTCGTCAAAACACATAAATAGGTTGTGTAAGATATATATATATATATATATATATATATAATTTTTTTTTAGGTAACAATATCGAACATATTGCTTGTTACAGGTTGAACATTTCCAGAACTTATAATTTTCTCAATGGGAAGTCGTTATTCAGAGTTTACCCACCCTTGTTCAGCAAAGAAAACGGTTTTCAATAGCATCACATAGAGACCGGCTTTGAATCACTTCAGCTTACTGTACTTTTTATTCTCCTTTTATGTGGAAAATTATTTCGCAATAAATTATTTGCTGGTAATGTTTACCCTGATGGACATAAATTAAGAAAGTTAAAGTTTTATAAGAAGTTTGCTGCAACTTAGTTAGCGAAAGTTATATGAATGTAGCACGGTAGATTTTTTGGGAGGGTGCACCAGGGTGTCTGTAAACATGTATTTTCGGAAATATTCTACAATGACTTTTGGTTGGAATAAAACACTTCGCCTATTTATTTTTTTATTTTATTTTATGCTTGTTGGTTAAAGTCCATTAACCTGGTTGGTCTTATCGGACGATGAATGACATCAGTGTATCGATACTCAAATTATCTCGGGATACATGGAGCTTAAAGCTATTCGATATTAGTATGCTAGGATCAGAGAAACCCCCCAAAAAACTTATCCGTGTAACTACCCCTATACGAGATTTGAACGCGACCTCTTGAATGTGGTGAGGCAGCTATGCTACCCCTACTCTACCTTCTCAGGCTAGTCTATTTATTATACTAAGTAAAAATTATTAAAATATAATTAATTTGTCTGTTATATAATTTTATAGTCTCCTAAAATAGGAAATATAATCGCTGACTATTGAAGAATAATTTTGGCAAGATGCAGAAGATGAAATACACTAAATGGCTTGAACAGTAAATGGAGCAAAATAGGTGGGTATACCCGCGGGTCTGTCAATTCTCCAAAGTTATGAAAAGTCGGTTAGCTAAATACCTTAATGTCATCTTTCCTTGATAAAGCCTTTTCTGTTTGGAATATTTCCAAAACTAGCCCACAGTATAAGTGACGTATGAACAAGTCTATCCCGATAGAACCTGCTCCCTCATCCTAATCTTGGCCCAAACGCACCTCTGTTTCGCCAGCTGTTCCCCTTGGCTTATTGTTAACCACCGCCACTTGTCTGAAAACCGATGACGTCATCACGTACCAATCAGCGCCGCGCGTGTGTTTTTGCAAGCGTACCTGCACAAGGGGCGATGGTGCTGCCCCTATAGGCGCGTGTCTAGCTGAGATTGCAGCTCCATTGTTGTTACGCCCTCTAAACGTCGCGTGCCACATCCTGCTTTAAACGTTGATTGATTTTTGTACGTTATGAAGTTTTTGTTTCTTTCTGTGATTACAGTTCTGTTGTATATCTATCGCTGAAGGCAGTTTCCCTTTTTGTACCTTTTCCCATAGGTACTATTTACTCTGTTTGAAAGTAGAACGTTTATGTAAAACGTTAACACACATGTACATACATGTGTATTATATCGATATAACTGCTTCTTCATCCATTCATCGCAATAATATTTATTTATTTTTTATTTTCCGTGCTATGTACTTACCTACAATCAATAAGTACAGAACTGCATTACACCCAACATTTTGATTACCAATATTTCACCGAAAAAACAGGTTTCACGGTTTCCTAAATCAAAAAAAAAAAAAAAAAAAAAAAAAAAAAAAAAGCACCTTTAGAAAAGAACGCAAGTGTGTTGTATGTAGAAAACATAATTCCAACAGGAAAAATCAGATGTGTACCATTCACACGACTTTCTCTATATCTCTGCAACAAAATATTCTTAAAAATCTTATACTTCTATTTACTTTATGCTAATCAGAAAAAATTAGCATAAATAGCCTTGTAAGAAGAAGCGAAATAAGGGGCTACCATAGGTTAAATTGATAGTCAAAAGCTGGTTGCTATGTCACTGAAGTTCCTTTCTTTGTATGGATAGGAGTTGACAAATTCCTGTATGAGAAAAGTATAATTTTTCAAAGCAGGAACCAAAACCAAGGAATGCCTCAAACACGATGAACTCCACGAAAAAAATGTATATAACATAAATTGTGTGTTTTAACGTGCTCTACATTTTTCGTGCAGTAAGTTTTTGTCCATCTCTTACAGTTTAACAGTTATTCAAAATTCCGTAAAATCCATCCAGAATGAAGTATAATAGTTAAGATTTGAATTATTTATTCTAATTATTATAGACTTTTTGATTGGAAATCAAAAGTACTTGGTTATACTAAATAAATACTTTATCCTCCTCATCAATTCTAATAAGATATATATTAAACTCTTATTATATACTTTACAGTATATTTTTAGTACTCTTCGGAGGCTATTCCCAGAAAATTCGAAATATACATTTTATTTGTCAGGTAAATAGCTTTAATACACGATATTTTAATCAAAATCGTTAGAGCCATTTTTGCGAAAATCAAAATTTTCGAAAAACGTTCCATGTAAAGGGTAGCTGGGGGTGGGGGGATTTTTCTCAAAATCTTCGTGTCGCATCCTTGGAAGATACTAAACGTAAATACCAAGTTTCGTATTTTACCGACTTCTCATTTTTGAGCTATCGTGTTCACAGACACACGGACCCACGGACACACACACACACACGACCTTTTTCCGAAAATGCTTTTTTTGGATACATGGGACCCTAAAACATATTTCCAGTGGAATCTCGGTATTGAATTTTTGGGTGGAATGCAATACCTTCTCTATACACATAGTGTGTATAGAGAAAGTAAAAATTGGTTAAATATCAAACTTAGCATTTATGTTCAGTATCTCTCAAGTTTGTAACAGAGAGATTTAAGAAAAAACACCCCAAACTACCCTTTAGATGGAAGTTTATTCAAACACAAAAATGGCTTTAACAATTTTGATTGAAATGCAGTATATTAAATATATGTATATCACAAATAAAATGTATATGAAACCTTCTTTCTGGATTATTGTTGCGTAATTGGTAAATCGTAAGAGATGGATGGTATCAGTATTCAATAATGTAGTTGACGCTGAACACACAATTTATGTAAAATAAGGCTTTTTGAGGAGTTCATAATTTCCATTTATTCCTTGTTTTTACTTCCAATGTTCAATACTTATGCTTTTCTGAAATAAAAAGTCGTCATTTGTTTTCCCTTTTACCATCCTGTTCACTTAAAAATAACGCAACTTCAATGGCATTATATATCAACAACTCGTAAAATACACGATCTTTATACTAATGTATTTCCTTAAACCTACAGGAACTTATGTAAATGAATCGTTTCTGATAATGTTTATCTCGATTAGTATGAATTAATTAATTAGAAGAAGAAGCTTTTGAAAGAATATTTGTGAGAAAATAGGTAGAGAAGGTCATGTTAGTGTAATACATCAGATGTTTTAAAGTAGTGCCTTTAGTCAGTTGTTGCTCGCAATATCTTGGAAATAGTATGAAACTTCCAGTCTATCACTTCCAGACCCGTTTCTAAACCTCTACTGTCTATTCAGTTTGCTACATTCCCTTTGTTCTGATATTAAATCTGTTAAGAAACTATTTCTGTATCAACAAGAATTAACTTTGCTAAAAATGCTCCGTTGAAGAAGGGTTTGAATGTACCACATCAGATTTTGTTTCATTTTTGTTTTAAGATATTCAATTCATTTCTAATTGTTGCACTGCTCGCCTCAACATATCATCTACGCTTCTCAGAAATTTAATTGCATTTGGTTTCCAATCCAATTTACATTGTCAAGTTTAAATGCCAGTTCTTGTGATATAATTACTGATGTGATCTGCCTGGGCGAGATTTGCGAACCGTACATACACACCGTGAGTGCTTTTGTCGTAGGACTGTACCTAATTTCATAATCTTTTGTCAAGGTGGAAACGTATCTGATTCAAAACCCTGAAGCTTAGGGGTGAATCGGTTGGAAGGGGAAGGCCCAGGGGTGGTGTGCATACAACAGCTGAGCAGCGAACAGAGAATGAGGTAAGGGTGCTCTTCAACGACGTAAGGGGATGAGGGGATGTAGCAGTCTACTAGGATTTGACAAACGCAGAAATTGAACAGCTCCTGTTGATTGGAAACTCAGATTCCCGGTGCGGTTTTAAGTACCTTATAGAAAAAAGGGGAGAATTGCAGCTTGAGGCACATCTGCTACATGCGCTCGGAACCTTTACAAACGCACGATGAGTAGCGGTACCCAACACAAATGTCCATCTATTAGTAAACTATCCTGAGTTTTCGATCTTTGTTAAAAGACATCTTAACTGAATTAGAGTCTTTAAAATTTTGAAAATCCACAGTAGACAGCTTGTAAATGTATACCATTTACCGCACACAATAGCTTCCATATTTTTCTCTTGTTTCAAAATCGTAGCTATCATGGTTATTTGAATAATTAGTTATTGTTAATTACATTGTCATAATTAAAAAGTTCCACAAGATATGTTTAATAAAAATATTCACAACAATTCAAGCTTTACAGTATATTATTTTCTTAATATGTCTGTAATATCAGATTTTATATCAACTCCAAATTATTGTAGAACAATTACTACTTTTTAGATTCTTCAAGTTTGTTTATCTGAAGCTTTATTTCTAAAACGCATAGATATTGTCATTTTCTTTAATGTAATTTTGAGAGACAGTATAAACGTTCCATCGTGTGAAGTATTTTAAGTGCAGAGAAATGCTGCAAAAGAATTAACGATAAAACTAGGCCTAAAGTTGGGTTTAGATGTTAAAAGCATGTACCTGTCCATTTATAGCTTCTGTTGTTTGTTAGATTTTATGTGAGTTTGCATTATTAAACCGGTCTGAAATTATTTGTGCGTTTGCTTAAAAGGCATAAACTGTTGTAAGCATAGGTATATAAAAATATTAACACAGCAACAACAACAATAGTAATAATACGATGATAGGTGCAAACGTCATAGCAATGCTTCATTTTGTGACCAACTATTACCGGAGTAGCAAATAGTATATATCGCGAGGATGTGTTATCAACGACAGATGGTGCTGGAATAGCCTGTAGGAGCGCAGTGAGCAATGTGAAATCGTTGTCCAGCGGGCGCCATGTCAGATAGGTATAACTCGTACATCAGGCGTTAGACAGCACTCGTACATCAAAAGAGTCATTCTACGCAACAGAACTGCCATAAAATGCCACAGGAAATTGGTGAAGCTGCTGTGAATAATGCCCTGCCATACCGGACAGTCGTGAGTTGGGTAGGTAAAGCGGTGTATGTTGACTGGTCACGGCATAGCTGATGGTAGGAAGAACTGGAACATCTACCATTCTGATATGCCTCCATTTTTACTTTCTCCATATGCAATATGTACATAGTGTATAGAGAAAGTATTGCACTCCACCAAAAATTCGATACCGAGATTTCACCGGAAATATGTGTTTTAGGGTCACCAATATCCAAAAAAAGCATTTTCACAAAAAGGTCCGTGTGCGTGTGTGTGTGTGTGTGTGTGTGTGTGTGTCCGTGTGTCCGTGTGTCTGTGAACACGATAACTCAAAAACGAAAAGTCGGTAAAATACCAAACTTGGTATTTAAGTTTAGTATCTTCCAGGGATGCGACACGAGGATTTTGAAAAAAATCCCCCCACCCCCAAGTACCCTTTACATGGAACCTTTTTCGAAAATTTTGATTTTCTCAAAAATGGCTCTAACGATTTTGATTAAAATTTCGTATATTAAACATATTTACCTGACAAATAAAATGCATATCTTGAATTTTCTGGGAATAACCTCTGAAGAGTAGTTTATTCTGGATGAATTTTACTAAATTTTGAATAACTGCTAAACCGTAAGAGATGGACAAAAACTTACTACACAAAAAATGTAGAGCACATTAAAGCACGCAATTTATGTTATATACATTTTTTTCGTAGAGTTCGTCGTTTTTGTGACATTCCTTATTTTTGGTTTCTGCTATGAAAAACGTATACTTTTCTCATTCAGGAACTTGTCAACTCCTATCCATATAGACAAAGGAACTTCATTGACATAGCAACCAGCTTTTGACTATCACTTTAACCTACAGTTGTCCCTTATTTCGCTTCTACTTACAAGGAAGCGAGTAATTAGACTATTTCTGCTATTTTTTTTCTGATTAGCATAAAGTAAATAAAAGTATAAGATTTTTAAGAATAATTTGTTGTTGGGATATGGAGAAAGTCATGTGAATGGTACACATCAGATTTTTATTTGTCAGTCTGTTGGCTCAGTTGGTTATGCCCTGGACTTCTGATCTCAAGATCGTAGGTTCAAATCTAATCCATACTGATGGTTTTTAAATGTGCTTAAAAGTGGCAGCCCCATTTCAGTAGATTTACTGCACGTAGAAGAACTGCGAGATGAAATTCCAGCACACCGGCGGTGCTGATATGATCCTGGTAATTGACACTGTCACTAGCAAAACACGTGTTTTTATCCAGCCCAGTATTTGCCTATCGATCAGAAAAACCAGGAAAAATCAAGGTGGGCAGTCCTAGGGAATCGAACCGGAATCCTCCCGAATGCGAGCCATCTCGATGGATCCCCCCTTAGCTAATAATAAAATGATTATCTCGGTAATCCTTGCTAAACCTTTACATCGAACGGCATACATAATCAGACACGGTGGGATGCACATGCAGGAGAGTTGAGCGCATTATTCAAGCCAACGCCTTCTTTATGCCGTGGTACTCCTGTTGTTGCACGGTTTCTCTCAATGAAGTATTATTCCAGAAACCGAAAACGGTTTTCCCTGAGGGGATTGATAGCGCTTCCAAGCGTGAGGGCCTTCCCCGTGCAAACTTCTATTATTCAGCACTGGTCAGACAGAAGCGAACCCATTCGGTCTAAATCGGGACAGGTATTATGTGCTGCGGCTAACAATCAGACCGGATGGACTGGATGAAAGGGAAGAAGAACTTTGGTCAAATACAGCCAGCAATTTACCTCTCATTCAATTTCCTGCTATTACATTAATATACCACTTGGACAACAATGATGGTGAATTATACGGCTGGAAAGCGCTTTCCTGATTGTTTCAGGATTCAGTGATGGGCTCGCAAAATTAGGATAGCCCTGGAAAGTCTGTTTTCTCTGTTATCTTGTAGAAGTTCCAATCACTTACAATATCATTGATGTTCAGTAGTTATAAGGGTTAATGTGGGTTTAATACTTTCATCAATTAGTTAAAGAATTCGGATAGATGGTAAGCCAATAAAAAATTTAAAAAAATAAAACCTGAAGCTCATATTGATGCAGGTCTAAAAATAATTTTTGAACCGTATATTGTTGTAAGTCAACTAAAACTTTCAATTCTATACAACAAAGTAATAAAATAATTATGACAAAATAACTTAGGTATGAGTATTCATTATGATTAGGCTTCAAGGTCTACACTCGAGTCATTATAATTACAAAGAAGTAAAAAACACGGCCATGAGTCCTGATGAGCAAGTAAACACTGACTATGGGGCCAGTCACAATAGAAAATATATAAATAACTTTCTCTACATACTCTGGGTAAAGAAAACTCTTACAAAAGCTCTTATTTTTGCTACTTCATGCTAATCAAGATAAACATTAGCAGGATGACCTTATAATTTAGTTCCTAATCAGTAAAAGAAGGTTATACACTACGCTAAAGCTATAGTCATATGTTTTAAAACCAATCGCTATACGATTGTCATTTAAATTTACTTCTTTACATGGCCAGGAGTAAAACAAAAGAAACATGGACGATTTCGTTTGAGAAAAATATAAGCATTTTGAAATTGAAATCAATAACAAAAAATATCTTGGAAATGGCTAACTCTACAAAAAAAAGACTTGAGTGTTTTAACAAGATGTACATTTTCTGTGTTGTAAGTTTTTGTCTATTATGTTTGCCAGTTATGTAAAGTCATTCAGAATGAAGTCTTATGAGGCTATTCCCGGAAAATTCAAGATCTACATTCATTTGTCATGAAAATATCTTAAACATGTGGTATTTTAATCAAAATCGCAAGTGCCAGTTTGAGAAAATCAAAATTTTCGAAAAACTAGGTCATGTAAAGGGAAGTTTTAAACCTAAAAACCTGGACCTTGCTAACTTTTAAGTCAACGTATAATTCAAAGTTTATGACTTTCTCTACACGTACTAGGCAGTGTATAGAGAAGGTATTGCACTCCACCCAGAAATTCGTTACCGAGATTTCACCGAAAATATATGTTTTAGGGTTCCCTGTATCCAAAAAAAAAAAAATCAGAAAAAGGTACGTGTGTGTGTAAAATTAGATTTTGAATTTTCTGAGAATAGCCTCTGCAGGCACTTTATTCTGGACGAATTTTAAAGAAATTTGCATAACTGCTAAACCGTAAGAGATGGACAAAAACTTACCACACAAAAGATGTAGAGCACGTTAAAACACACAATTTGTTATAAACGTTTTTTCGTTTTTGGTTTCAGCTTTGAAAAAATTATACTTTTCTCATACAGAAAATAGTCAACTCCTGTCCATACAAACAAAGGAACTTCAGTCACATAGCAACCAGCTTTTGACTATTACTTTAACCTATGGTCCTCCCTTATTTCGCTTCTACTTACAAGGAAGCAACTAATAAGATTATTTCTGCTAATTTTTTCTCGAATTGCATGAAGTAAATATAAGCATAAGTTTTTAACAATAATTTGTTGCAGAGATGTAGAGAAAGTAATGTAAATGGAACACATCAGATTATTTTTATGTTTAGTGATTCATTGTGAATGGTTTCATTACAGTACATAGTATCTAGCTTCTTTACGATTAATTTTCATTGTGGGTAGATTCTAACGTTTGTTTCATACAACTTTACCCCGTATCTCATAAAGGTCTCGTGAACTAGTTACCTCTCATTGGCTACTCTCGTGGAATGAGTTGTGCGGTATACAAATTAGTTCGTTATTTAACATGATCATTTATCTCAATATATTCGAAGAGGATTTTCAAATTTATATTCTCACAACCTTATTACATAAGCGAGTTAATGCATGTAAATTCTTATCATGAAGTGGATAGGAGGATTCTTTGCTTCAAACTTGTCTCTCAGCATGCGAATCTATCATAAATAAATCTTTATATCGTTTTTTCATCATTCATAGGTGTACAATCAGGGAAATAATTATTTCTGAGAGGCATGGTTATGAGAAACGGCTATTACAACACCAACAGTGCACATCAGCAGTTTCGTTTGTGATAGTATTTAACTATATATGGCGATAACACTATGAAAATGGAACACCGGTGGAATACGATGGCAGGGGAATCAGGAGGATCCGTAGAAAGCCGCGTTATCCACTACAATTCCCACATGCGGTCACCTGGGATCGAACCCGGGCCGCCTAGGTGAGAGGTGAGTAGTCTAGCCATTCGGCCATGGCGCGGCCACTGCACGTCAACAGACTGAACGAGAGATGGGCTGGTTGGTAACCTGCGTGACGTCTTTTATAGATATACTCCATTTCCCACTTCCCTAGCTTTAATGAAAAGAATCCCTTACTGTGATACTAATAAAATAGTCTCAAATTTCGTGCATATTTGACAGACAGAGGCACAGACAAATATATGATGTATGGATGGATGTATGGATGGATGTATGGATGGATGGATGGATTTATGGATGGATGGATGGATGGATGGATGGATGGATAGGTGGATTGATGGATAGATAAACGGGTAAGAAGGGGATGGATGGTTGAATAGGTGGGTGGGTAGATGGATAGATAAGTGGTTAGGTGAGGGTGGATGGGTGGGTGGGTGGGTGAGAAGGTGGATGGGTGGATTTTTGTATGGGTGGTTAGGTGGATGGATAGATAAATGGGTAGGTGAGGGGTTAATGAATGAATAGGTGGATGGGTGGATGGATGAATGGATGGATGGATGAATAGGTGGATGGGTGGATGGATGGATGGATGGATGGATGGATGGATGGATGAATGGATGGATGGATGGATGGATGGATGAATAGGTGGATGGATGGATGGATGGATGGATGGATGAATGGATGGATGGATGAATAGGTGGATGGATGGATGAATAGGTGGATGGATGGATGGATGGATGAATAGGTGGATGGATGGATGGATGGATGGATGGATGAATGGATGGATGGATGAATAGGTGGATGGATGGATGGATGGATGGATGGATGAATAGGTGGATGGATGGATGAATGGATGGATGGATGGATGAATAGGTGGATGGGTGGATGGGTGGATGGATGGATAAGTGGGTGGATGGATGGATGGATGGATGGATGGATGGATGGATGGATGGATGAGGGGTTAGTCCGTCCGTAGCCACACAGGTAAATGCAGACAGACGGACAGAATCTGTTTTTTAATGAAAAAATAAAACTAACAATTTAGTGCAATTACTTAACTATTTTAATTACAATGATTGCCACCAGGGTGACGAGCGCACCTTTTAAGGATTTGGTGAAAGAGAATGTAATGCAACTTTTCATGTTTTGACGCCAGAATGACGGAGCCCCGGCGATACCTAACACTATTAAATCGCAGTTTTTGTCCCCTAAACAGCGTTGAGTGCTGGAGGGAGAGGATTGAAATGAGTTACCGACTGAAGGGAATCGTGAGCTATCGATTCTCGCTCTCCGCTCCCAAACTTTGTCATATTTAACTGTAAAAAGGTAGCAAAAATAATCTTTGCTATACATGAGCGTAGGTAAGATTCAAGAAACATATATCACATATAGTGTCGGAGGCAGTAAGGGTCAATTTTGCATGACCTGCTCTGTTTTATACCTATAGCAAGTGATCGACCGTAAGCTCTCACACGTATGCCATATTCGTGCCCTGCTTCAGTCGAGGTACTTGACATGATTAATCGCCTTGTTCTGGCATCAGCCAGCCAGTTTTCGAGAGTGGATTTTATACATGTAGGCATTCGGCAGAGCATAGCAGTGGCGGCTCGTATATACAGCGCTCGGTGAATAATAACACATTAATACCTTGCATGATTACGCATCACCATGCTCATTCGGCTAACTTGCGGTATAGATTCTTTTGTTCGATTATATCGTAAATCTCGGTACTTTGTGTTATATTTGCTTCACCTGAATTCCCTCAGCCAATCCCATTTGACAATACCGAGCAAGGTGGCGCAGCGGTAATGCGTGCGATTTGCATTCTCAAGGTCCCGAATTCGATTTCCGATGACCGCTCTCTCTCACCCTTGGGTTTTTTCGGAGTATCATCGAGTCATTCAAGCGAATGCTAATTTCCTGTCCCTACATATCGTTCCATTAATTCATCTCTCGTCCAGTTTTATCTGTTTCAGGAATATATCTTGATGGTGTTTCGGTGCAGCGTGGCAGAGTAAAAGGATAGTATCTGTTGAACTTTCTCCATTCTTTGGCTTTTGGCTAGTTGTCGAGATATAAGCGGCGCCGCTGAGGGGTTGCGTTGGATCTTTTAAGCCTTACCCCGGTAACTTGTCCTTCAAAGCTTAGTTAGCTTTCCCTTTTCCCTGATTGGCAAATTGAATGGCAAAATGTAAACCCTATGAAGTGCAACTGAGGCATAAAAGCACACAAATACTCTATCTTTATAGATCCTCGTATTTTTTCCAAAACGAAGATTCCTTCCCTCTATTTATTGATACAATTTACTCATATTCCATATACATTAACTTTTGTTAAATAATATATTTGATTCATATATAAAGGTAAGAATTATCTTTGAATAGTTAACAATAATGAGCATGTTAAATAAGAAATTATTTTGTACCTCACAACAGCCTATTCCAGGACAGTAGACAATGAGAAGTCAAGTGACAATTCTATACAGGGAAAATTATATGGAACAGACCTTAGGTGGGGCGCGGATGCCCCGTCTACCTGTCTGACTGCCCGGGACTTGTAAACTGTAAGAACCCTATCATTATATCGTCACTCCTGGCTCACGCTGCCCGGTGTCTACTCATCTCATGCCTTCCACCCGTGGGAACCCTTTCGGGGGCGTAGATCTAAAATCTTCATTGGATCAGTGCCCAGGCCCATCGCCCTCCCCCTCAAAAGGCGTTTTTTCTTTATCTCCCATATTTGACAATCTGCATAATTCAACAGGCAATCAGAGTGCAGCATTTCTTCTTAACACCCTTGACCTTTTCCTTGAGTTGTACAGAAAGCAGAAGGAGAATTGACACTCGGATCTGCCAATGAGGAGACAGTTCTGCTTAAACTTAAGGAAATATGTGCATTCATAGCCTATGTCAGACCATAACATAATCTGGATAGGCCTGCCATGCCTTTTTGGTGGGGGGAGGCAGGATTTAAATTTGAAATCTTTAAAATAAACCTCCAAATACCAGAAATATCGCCACACAAATGACATTCAGGCTGTCCACGGAAGTATTTTTCAGTTATAAACAGGTGTAACGTGTATTTCCATGAAATTGGTGTCACTAGAAAGAAAAGCTCAAGAGTTTCAGAAGATTACAATTATTAACAACAGATGGCAGCCCAAGATGACATAATTTATCATTTTCGTTTGTCATTATTGGATATAAGGAATTCCTGTTAAATGGTCTGGTAATATTTTCAACCTGGTGTGATTTTCTACAGCATTTAAAGCGCAATGGTATCTCGCTGCAACAAATATTGTGAATCAATAACTTTCAGGAAGATGGATGTGCGCCATGGGAACGAAGATAAAGTCTTCTGCAAGTGGCCTCCGAGATTTCCTGACTTTACCAGCTGTAACTTATTGAAGCGAATGTTGCAAGAGTAGGAATATCGCTTGGGTATCTTCAGCACAACACGTTAGCACACATTCGGTGTCTTTGAGATAGGTACCAAACTGTTTTGGGCTTCTCTTTCTAATGACACTAATTTCATAAAAATCCTGACAGCGACTCTGCACCTGTTTATAGGTGCGGAATGTTTCTGTGAACGCTATGTATATCTTCATCCGATTAGCGTAGCATCAGATTCACAAAAGGTAATATTTTTAATGCATGGTGATGCTGTAATGGCAGTGTGCCTGCGTCCGTTTCACAGCAGTCTTTAAAAGATCTAGTCGAGCATTAAACATATTATATTCATTCAACTGACCAGGTCAGAATATCGGGCAGATTTTAAATTTGTGTTTACATTTTTTTTTTCATTAATTTATGTATACGTTCAAAATATAAATTTTCTTTATCATAAAATATTTTAAATATACAGTATTTTTCGTGAAATTGTTGAGTAATTTTTAAAACATAAAAATATCGAAAATACTTCCATTTGAAAAGAAGTTTGGAGTGGATTTTTAAGAATGTCGCGTCGCATCTTTGAGATATTTAACTTAATATCAAGTTAGGTCGTGTGGCGTCTTTAGATACCATTGCGCTTTAAATGCTGTAGAAAATCACACCAGGTTGAAAATATTACCAGACCATTTAACCAACTAAATACCAACCATTTAACCAACTAAATACCAAGTTAGGTTGTGTGACATCTTTAGCAGATATTGAAGTGTAAATAACAAACACCAAATACGGTTGTGTCGTATGTTTAGAACAAAACTGAAGTTTAAATACTAAGTTTGTCGTGTGGCATCTTTAGATGAAACTGGAATTTAAATGCCAAGTTTGGTCTGTGAATTCTTTAGAAGATACTGAATTTTAAATAATTCGTAATTTTGGTCATGTCGCATATTTAGCATATTGAACTATAAATAACAAGTTTGTTCGTGCGGCAACTTTGGAATATACCGAACTTTAAGTATAAACTTTGGCAGCATTTCGTTTTAGAGTCATACTGTTCAAGAACACACACACACACACACACAAACGCAGAACTTTTTGTCTAAAAACTTTTTTTTCTACATTCCGGTGGCCTCAAAATATTTATTTCTGTTGCATTTTCATTTGGATGACAAATTATCAAAATGACAACTTCATGGATTATTGCACCCAAAATTCAAAATATACATTTTATTTGTTAGGCAAAAAATTATACCTGTGGTACTTTAATAAGAATCATTAGAGGCATGTATAAAAAACTCAAAGCTAATAAAATTGTATCCGATTAAAGGCTAGTTTGTTGCATAATAGCACAGGCTTGGATGATGCAGAACTGTCAAACCAAACGTCGTATTTAACCGAAGTTTCGTTTTGCGTTATTTATTCGCAGTCACAGACACGGCATGGACACATTTTAATCAGGGGACCTCAACACGTGTATTCCCGTAAACTCTCCTTATCGACATTTTTGAGGAAAATGCAGTTCTTTTTCTAATTCTCTTTACCAGGCTAGAGGTCCTTTTACGTGCCGCAAATCTACGACACGGGACCAACGACTTTACTTCCTCGAAGGAAGCTATGCTAAGGATTTTACGCCTTAAAAATCCATCGTCCTCCTACGGGTTTGAACTCGCGACCTGGGTATATGAGGCTAGCATGGTAACCACTACACCACGAAGGGCGACAAACAGAAAAGTTACGGATTAAATAACATACTTAATACATATTAAAATTGTCATTAATTCACCGTAAGAAAATAGTTTCAGTTAAATAAACCAAATAAGGTCTTTTTTTTTTAAGCAAATAAAGATGGGATTTGCTTAAAAAAATTGCATACGGGAAGCTCGTACATTACATTTTCGACAGATATTATGGAACCTTCACTCAGTGCATGCTTCTTTACATTTGTGTATTGTGTGTTGTGTATTTAATTTGCGGAAACACAAACTGGATGGAAGGCTGGAAGTAAAAAATAAATTTCCTTTCTCACTCTTAAGTTTTGATTTGTTTCTGCTGATTCCTAGAGTTTGGTTACTGGAGTAGGTATATGTACCAGCTCAGAATGAGTTGTCAATCCAGGCAATTTTATAAACCCGATTTAGTGGTTCAGCTAAATCAGCTTCATTCACAACTCAGTTAACGCTGCATGTTACACAAGTACCTCTACGTCATCTCCCATTGTTTGAATGTTTTCACTTAGACACAACAGTTTATAGATTATTACATTCATTCATATGAAACAGATCAAAGTCTGTCAATAAGTATGGTCCAGTAATATATGTGATAATATAAATAAGTTTATAATATAATGTTTCAAGAAAAATTAGTGTTAAATAGAAATGAATATTATTCGAATCAATTATAAATTATTATTATTAAGATATTTAATATGGGGATAATGTAATGATAAAGAATTATGAAAATATGTAGTACAAGAAGTGTATTATAGGAGTTGAATTTTCGTTTGGTTTTTATATAGTAAATAATAGTTCTAGAATTGCAATTTTATATTTTAACTATTTTACTTTAATTATATTATCTGTCGAATAATTGTACAAAAATTTAGATATTTTGTTTTAAAAACTAATACTAAGATTTTGGTAATTTGTCCATCTACCTATAATAAATTAAGTTACATAGTATAGTATACAGACTTTATATAGTTTTATTTTAGTCCAGCAACTACTTGGGGACACGTGGTGGGGGGGGGGGGCAATAACGTAAAGTCTCAACTACTTTCATTCTTTCCGATACAAGACAATGCTGTACGTGTTATTTATTAAAACATTATTTATATGGCAGTACGTATGTTCTATACGGAGCTCTGCGTCACATTCCCAAATAAGAATAAAGGTCATCCAAAAGAGATACCTCATAAATATGGCTGCTGCGCCTTGGTTCTTGCGTGACAGCAGCACAAGATTCAGGAGGTCAACGCAGTCATCTGCAAGAGCTGTGACAAATGACTATAGAAAACTTTCAACGAGCAATCGAATCACCTAATTGAACAAATTCCGACAAATTACCCTCCATATCCAACAACAAGAAGATTGCAAAGAAAAAGGCATACTAACTAGAGACTCTGAACCTCAATATTCCCAGTCCAAGAGCTTTAGACCATCGCTGGATGGACAGATGAATGCAAATTTCAAGTTTTGTAATGTAAAACTTTCAATAATGCAAAACTTAAAAACATAAAACTATCGAACCTTATGTAAAAGTATTAGACATACATCTATACTTCTGAGTATTGAGTGTCGAGTATCGATTGTATCGAGGCCCCCGTCCCTGTAAAAAATAAGGGTATACTGATCTTACAAGCCGCCACTGCTAAAGCAAGAAACAGAGTGAGGATGCTCGTCACAACGAGCAGCAGGATGAAACATGGCGTTTTAAACCATATCGAGAAGTTTTATGACACAGCATACACAAATTCGATCACGTCTCCAGCTCCAAGCCACTTAAATTCCCTGTCATTGATAATCGATAAAAACAAAAGAGGACAGAGTCCTTCAATTGTTTAGGTTCCGAAAGCGGAACTTTCGCGTCACTCAAATTGTTTGTGTAATTTTTACACTCTACGCTCTGTTGTTGGTCACTTTGATACTCTATGGGACCAAGTCTAGCATTTTCTTTTAAGTTTATTTTTAATTCTGTGCGTTTGACTTTTACATAAAATATTTTATGCAACCCTGCGTTATAAATAGATTATTATTCTATTCAGTACTGCATAAAAGGCTTGCCATGGTACGCGTGCATATTTAGTAACGACTTAATAGCGATATTCCAAGTTAAAGTGACTAACGAGAGAAATTGACACCATTTTGTAATTCATTTTCTCTGAGCAATCAATATTCAAAAACTTATACTATTACACATAAAATAACTAAAACCTGGGCTCATTCATACAAAAGCAATCTATGTTATTGTACAATTGTTTATTAAAGCACTGGGGAGATTAATTAAATCATTTTTGAATGTAAAAGCTACCAACACAAAGTCGAGTACTCAAATTGTAAAGAATACAGGTTATCACGTTTAGAACAGTATCTGTAGAATATTTGGGTAAATCAAAAATCCCTAGTGAGCATTGTTGAAAGCTAGAAAAAGTTTGTTTATATATTATCCGATATAACATTTACACGACTTTCTCGCTACAATTGTTTATTTTAAATAGATAAGCCTTGACAAAAATAGGTTGAAATTAAATTGAAATCATTATTTATTTATAACTTTTAACCGCTATGGTTCTTTGTCGCATGGAAGTGAAATACCACTTAATTTTGACCAAAGTTATTAATTGATATTTTATTTTTTTAATTAGAAGTTATTATTTACATGATTATTTTATTGCATTTTATTACCAAACCATGATAGGCATTTTTACGTCAGAAAAAAAAAAAAAAAAAAAAGCATTTCCCTGCGCAGATTTTGAATACGTGACCTTGGGAACCAGAGTCCAGCATATTACTCCTAGACCATTGAAGATGGCGTAGAAATAGATTCATTACGCATTTCATTATGAGAAAGGAATGACACAAACACACACAGGACCATATGTATATACATATGTATTAATATTCTTACAAAAAGTTTATTCTTTTATCTATTTCTTGGTAACTCAGATAAGCATTAACAGAAATGGTCATATGTGGTCTTATACTGCTTCTTTTTGTAAAAGATTTTATATTATTACGGCTTTATACGTTGTGGGATACTATGATGGGTTTTTGAACGTTATAGGAGTTCTTATAGAGGTGACGTAGTTTCCATCTCATGTCGTTTATCCTTATGTGATGGACATAGAAGAGAATTTGTATTCGACCGTTTAACAGTCTGACTCAATAATGACTAAATTCTTTAAACGTACACTGTAGCCGTATTGTTACATTTTAAAATATTTAATAGAAAACGAGCTAATTCTCATTTGATATTAGCATGAAATTCTTCTAATATCTCGAGAATCGAGACTAGGGAAAAACCAACAACAAGAGATGAGAGGCTGATTAATTTACGTCATTTATTATACGTAATAACTTAGCGAACAAATTATGAGTGCATTTTTGTGATTATCTCTTTATATGAACAATTTCTCCAATAATAATTACATAATCCGCTTCATATTTTGTAATTAATTTATTGTGCTAATTCAGAATAATACGAAGACGTTTCTACTATGGTTATATGGTAACAAATTGGAATAATACTTATTTATATGACAAGAATGGCCTTTTGCTTTAATGTTTCGTCATCATATAAAATATTGTTACATCATGGCGTTGCTAACACAAGCCACTTTCAGGGCAATAAATAAATTAGAAGTATTTATATTACTTCTTCGAGGTGTCTGCACTAACAGATTGACTCTTCTAATGTCATATAATTTTTTATCATCCGTTCAGTATAAAGTGGATTACGCGCAGAAATATATACATATTTCATAGGCATTAGATACTTAATAAAGTAGCCTTTAACATTTATATCGACAAATAACATCAATATCGATAAATACATAACATAATACAGATATAATTTATGTCCACACCTGTAAGCAGAAGGGAAATAAGGGAATGCTAAAGCGAGAGTCAAATATTTTAAAAGCTATCGTTACTTGAATAATTGAAATTCGGTTCTCTATTGCATTCCAGGGAATAAAACTAAAGAGATGAAACTAAAGTTATCCCACTTGAGAAAACTTCAAGTAATTTAAAATGAAATCAATAATAAGGAATATCTTAAAAACGGCTAATTCTACGAAAATATGTATATGACATAAATTGTTTATTTTCATTTATGTATATTTTTGTGTAGTAAGTTTTTGTCTATCTCTCACCGTTTGTGAGTTGTACAAAGTAATCTAGAATGAAGAGGTCTTCTCAGAAAATTCAAGATATAAATTTGGTTGTCATAAGAATATCTCAAACATATGATATTTTGGATAGGTAGAGTCAGACTGAAAAATTCAATGCCATAGCCGGCATTTGAGCCACGGATCTCCCGCTCTCTAGCCGGTTACTTTGCCACTGAGGTACCATGGCAATATGCCGACATAGCATTGAACTTCTCAACTAACTCGCATGTTTCTCGGTAAACCACAAGGTGGCTCTACCTATCCAACTCCTGTCCTTCACACAGCTATGTGTAAAACATAAAATAACATTTTAAAAAATGTGCCATGTAAAGGATTTTCTTGAAAACGTTCGTGTAGCATCCTTGGAAGATATAAACTTAATATTCTGGGAATATTCTTGGAAGTTATTTTCGTTCCATATGACTTTGGCATAACTAGTAAACCGTTATAGATCGACTGTAGAGTACTTTAAAACACATAGTGTATGTCATATACAATTTTTTGTAGAGTTACCAATTTCCATCATCCTCATGATAGGAGAGATGCACGCTCCCGAAACGTCGATGACTTCATCACTACACCTGGCTTGAAGCCCGAGAACGTCTAGAATATGTTCGTCGCCAGGAAAGCTTGGGATTCTATTTCAAGATATTTCTTGTTATTGGTTTCAATTTTAAAATACTTAAATTTTTCTAATAGAGGAATATGTCAAGTCCTGGCCACACAAAGAGAGCGAATTTCAATCACATAGCAACCAGCTTTTTAAAGATTTGACTATCACATTAGCCTAGTGTGCCCCCTAATTTCCCTTTACTTATAAGCAACCAAGCAATAAGAGCATTTCGGCTAATATTTGCCTCCAGTAACATGAAGTAGATAAAAAATAGGTTTTTTCTAATGATAACGTGTTGTGGAGCTGTAGAGAAAGTCGTGCGATGAAACACATACGAGTTGTTAATCAGAAGTCTCCTAACTAGTATTTCTGGTAAAATCTGATATCGAAACTTTGGGTGGAATACAATAACTCACTCTCTCTCTCTCTCTCTCTCTCTCTCTCTCTCTCTCTTTCTCTCTCTCTTTCTCTCTCTATATATATATGGATATGTATAATATATATAATATTTTTTCTGTTTACAAATGTGTACGAAGTATGTGTATATATGTATACATACCTTACATCTAAAATAAAATACCTTTTTCCTTCGTTATGTTCACTTTCTCTTAGTACATGGCACATATATAGTAGAGAGGGTTTTTACAAAAAGTATATACGGAATTCACTGGAAATACATACTTTAATATCTTCCGTGTCCACAAAAAATACATTTTAGAATATTGTGTGTTTATGTGTGTTAGTGAAACAAATAACACAAAAACGAAAAGTTTGTTACATACCAAACTTGATAATTAAGTTCAACATCTCCCCAGGATGCGATACGAATATTTTCAAGAAAACCCCAAAACTACTCTTTACATGGAACATTTTTCGAAAATTTTGATTATCTAAAATTAGCCCTGACGATTTCGATTAAAGTAATGCATCATGAAAATATTAACTGGCAAATAAAAGGTATATCTTGAATTTTTGTTGGAATGACCTCTAAAGCCTCTTTATTCTGGATAACTTTTGCATAACTGATAAACCAAAAGTAATAGACAAAAGCTTACCTAAAAAAATGAATATTTTGTCAAAAATACAATTTAGGTCCTCAGTAGTTTTTCTTGGAGTTAACCAATTTCGAGACACTCCTTGTTATTGGTTTTAGTAATAAAATACTTTTTTTAAACGGGAATTTATCATTAGTTTTTCTTTTGTTTTACTTTGGGCCATACAAAGACAACATACTTTCAATCACATTGCAATCAGCTTTTAAATATTTTGACTAACGCTTCAGCAAAGTTTATTCTCTATTTCCCCTCTACTTGAACAAAAACTAAGTAATGAGGCCATTTATGCTAAAGTTTATTTTGATTGGCACGAATTACAAAGAAGAATAAGCTTTTGAAAGAATATTTTATTAAGAGTTGGTGGAGAAAGTCATGTGAATGGAACACGTCGTTTGGGGGGGGGTAATCTGGATGACTCAGTTGATTACGAATTTTGATCTAGACCGGGTTACAAACTCTGCCCAGGTCAATGGTTTTTAAGTGTGCTTAAAAGCTAAGGCCCACGTCAACAAATTACGTACATGTAAGAGAACTCCTGCGGGACAAATTTCCGACACTCTGGTGGCGCTGATATGAACCTGACAATGGTAACATTTTAACTAATGAGAAAGTATGAAAAAAAAAAGCTGATGTTCCATTCACATGACTTTCTCTACATTTTTGCCACAAATTATTGTTAAAAAAGCTTATCCTTCTATTTACCTCATGCTAATTGAGGAAAAAGTAGCAGAAATAGTCTTTTTGCTTCCATGAAAGTAGAAGGGAAATAAGGGAATACCATAATCCAAAGTGATAGTCAAAAGCTGGTTACTAAATAATTGAATTTCCTTTGTTTGTATGGAAAGCAGTTCACAAATTCCCGTATTAGAAAAGTATAGGTATTTTAAAGCTGAAATCAATAACGAGTATCTCAAAAACGATCAACTCTGTATATAGCTTATGTATATAACATAAATTGTGTGTTTTAACGAGCTCTACATTTTCTGTAAAGCTAATTTTTGTCTATCTCTTGCGGTGTACCAGTTATGCAAAATTCCGTAAAATTCATCTACAACAAAGTAGTCTTCAGAGGCTATTCCCAGAAAATTCAAGATATAAATTTTATTTGTCAGATAAATATCTTTAATGTACGATAGTTTAATCAAAATCGTTAGAGCCAGTTTTGAAAAAATCAACATTTTCGAAAAGTTCCATGCAAAGAGTAGTTAGGGATGGGGAAATTTTCTTAAAAATTATCTTCGTGTCGCATCCTTGGGAGATACAAAACTTAAATACCACGTTTGGTATTTAACGGTTTTTTCCTTTTTGAACTATGCTGTCCACAGAAGCACACACTCGGTCCGTTCTCTATAAATGCTTCTTTTGTATTCAGGGGGGCCCAAAACATGTATTTCCGGTGAAATCGCAATATTGAATTTTCGTGTGCAACACAATACCTTCCCTATACATTATGTACGTAGTACGTGTAGAGAAAGTAATAAAATAAGAATATTTTTGTAGTAATCAATATTATTAGATTTTATTCTAGGTTAATCTTCCAAGATTTCAAACTATATTATCATTTTTTAATATTTTTTATATGTTTGCCTTCAACTTGAGACTAGACAGTATATTCTCCTGCAACAAAAGAGAAGAAGAATAACATTTCTCCCCTTCTCCGTATGTCAGAGAAGTTCCTTCTTTTTCCAGTCATCCACCTCCCTAGCAGACACTTAACTTCCATTTCGCGAACAGCTCGCGCACCAGACGCAAAGAATAAATGGCGAGTGTAATTCATGAAATTCATCGTCCCTGCCCTTTCTTTTCCCTTCTTCTTCCACAAGAAATTCTAAGGAAGGTATTCTTAGGATAGAGGAGTGGAAGCTAATAGCCATTACAGGTGGGATGAGAAGGCAAATAGATAATAGTACTTGGGATAGAAAGCGACAAATATTAACGTGAGTGCCTTGATAAAGAAGATAAATGCGTGACGTCCCTAATGACATGTCAAGGGAATGAAAGTACGTCTGTGAAGAAATGCCACAGCTGGCTCAACTGTCGAAAATATTCACATAAAACTTCATAAGGGGAGATGTAAAAAGAAAAGAAAAAAAAAACTCAATTTCCTTACGTTTAATCGATACTTTATGAAATTTGGATATGGTTTAAACTATAACACATCTTATTTACAAATTTCAGTAAAATTGTGAAAATATGTTTGACAAAATAGATAAATATTTGTTCAACGTTTAAACACTTTTTGTGTGTCTTTATAAAAAAAAATCTTATGGTTCCATTCATATGACTTTCTCTACATCTCTGCAAGAAATTATTGTTAAAAAGCTTATGCTTCTATTTACTTCAAGCTAATCGAGAAAAAAACTAGCAGAAATAGTCCTATTACTTGCTTTCTTGAAATTAGAAGCGAAATAAGAGAGTACCATAAGTTAAAGTGATAGTCAAAAGCCGGTTGCTATGTGAATGAAGTTCCTTTGTTATATGGACAGACGTTCAAAAATTCCAGTATGAGAAAAGTATACATTTTTCATAGCTGAAACCAAAAACAAGGTATATTTCAAAAACAACCAACTCCACGAAAAAATGTATGTAACATAAATTGTGTGTTTTAAAGTGCTCTAATTCCAAATGTACAATTTATTTGTCAGGTAAATATCTTTAATATACGATATTTTAATCAAAATCATTAGAGCCACTTATTAGAAAATCAAAATTTTCGAAAAAGTTCCATGTAAAGGGTAGTTTGGGGTGGGGGAATTTTTCTCAAAATATTCGTGTCGCATCCCTGGAAGATACTAAACTTAAATACCAAGATTGGTATTTTACCGAATTTTCGTTTTTGAGCTATCATGTTCACAGACACACGGACACACGGACACACACACACACACACACACACACACACACACGGACCTTTTTCTGTAAATACTTTTTTTTTATATACAGGGTACCCTAAAACATATATTCCCGGTGAAATATCGGTATCGATTTCTTTGGTGGAGTGCAATACCCTCTCTATACACTATGTACATAGTATGTGTAGAGAAAGTAAACATTTCTGATGTGTTCCATTTATTTGACTTTCTCTACATCTCTGTAACAAATTATTGATAATAAGTTTTTTCTTTTATGTATTTTATGCTAATCGAGTTGAACATTAGCAGAAACGGCCTTAATACTTAGTTCCTTTATAAGTAGAAGGGAAATAAGGGAATCCCTTGGGCTAAACTGACAGTCATATTTGTTAAAATGCGGTTGAAATGGGACTGAAATGCCTGGAGTTAACAAATGCCTGTATGAGAAAAGTTTAAGTATTTTAAAACTGTGTGTTTGAAGGAGCTCTATATCTTTTGTTTAGTAAATTTTTGTCTATCTCTAATACTAGTTATGTAACATTAAAAAAAATAATCAAGAATAAAGAGCTTCTTTATATGTTATTTCAAGAAAACTCAAGATGTACATTTCATTTCTCATGTAAATACCTTTAATGTATAGTATTTTAATCAAAATCGTTGGAGCCATTTTTGTGAAAATAAAAATTTCCGATGTTTTATTGAAAAGTTTCGTATTGCATCCTTAGAAGATACTCAACTTAAATACCTAGTTTGGTACTTAACAGACTTTTCGCTTTTGAACTATGCTGCCCACAGACACACACACACACACGCGCGCTCATTTAAAAAAAAAAACAACAAGACGCCTTCCCGTTTGAGTAAAGCGCAAGTATTTTAAAATGTAAACCAGTACAGGGAACACAGAAATGGTTAACTACACAAAACTAATTCTTCTGGCATAGATAGTGTGTTTTTGTTTAGTTAGTTTTGTCTGTCTCTTAGGATTCATCACTTGTGCAAAAGTCATCCAGAATGAAGAAGAAATAAGAGACTACTTCTAGAAATATATGCGTAAGCTTTCACGGCCGGTGTCCATAGTTTTAAAATTTAAAATTTTCGGGCTATTTTGCCGTGGTCTGTAGGTTAAAATATGCTTACTTAAAATATTTCTACCTAACGTTTCGTCCCTGTCTGTGAGGGACATCTTCAGAGGAAACGTGCTCACGTCGCTAACTCGAAAAGATGTCCCTCACAGACAGGGACGAAACGTTAGGTAGAAATATTTTAAGTAAGCAGATTTTAACCTACAGACCACGGCAAAATAGCCCGAAAATTTTAAATTTTAATACTTCTAGAAAATTTAAGATACATATTTTGCGCATCATGTAAATATTTTAATACACAGTATTTTAATCAAAATCATTAGTGTTCTTTGAAAAAATAAAAAATTTCGAAAAATATTCAAGTAAAGGATATTTTGGAGTAGAGGACATTCTTGTAAATATTTATGTCGCATCCAGGAAGATACCACACTTAAATACTTGTATTTAACCGATGTTTCGTTTGTCCTATTTCTTTCATCCAGGGGACATCATACCATGAATTTCCGGTGAAATCACAGTATTAAATTTAAGGGTGGAAAACCTTACGCACACGCACGCACGCACACACACACACATACATAGCACTAGTAAAGTCAGTAAGCATAAATATGGGTAAATAAAACATCTAATGTATAGCATTCATATGACCTTCTCCACAAACTATTGCTACAGAATATTACTATTTCAATTATACATCATGCTATTAAATATAAACAGTATCAGAAATCGTCTTATTGCTAGCTTCCTTGTAAGTAGAAGAAAAGAAGTGCACTAGGAAAATGATAGTCAAATACTTTAAAGCTACCTTAAATACCACTTTCCAGAGGTCGCGAAGGCGATTTTTGCTTAGAGTGAGTTAGCTGGATAAGCTTTTTTTCGGCATTATACCATTTCCTGAGAATAATTTATCGAGTACTTTAAGTTCTATGAACCCGAGGTCATTTTATCAAACTTTTATTGATTTCATTCATCGTTCCATGTGACTAACCACGTTAAAGAAGGTTAAGTTGCACAAAAAGAAGTCCTTTAAAAGTAAGCAGATCAGGATAAAATACACAATTTATGTCGTATACATTTTTTTCGCGTAGTTGATCGATTTTCAGATATTCCTTGTTATTTGTTTCAGCTTTAAAAGCTTATACATTTCTCATACAGGGATTTGTCAACTCCTGTCCATACAAACAAGGGAACTTCAGTCATATAGCAACCAGCTTATAACTATCACTTTAATCTATGGTACTCCCTTATTTCGCTTCTACTTACAAGGAAGCAAGTAATAAGACTATTTCTGCTAATTTTCTCAATTAGCATGAAGTAAATAGAAGCATAAACTTGTTAACAATAATTTGTTACAGAGATGTAGAGAAAGTCATGTGAATGGAAGATATCAGCTTATTTGTTCTAATAATTAAATAAAAATTCCTAAAACGACTTTTTCGTCATGAGATGAAGCAGAGGTGCTTTTTAAAAACCTGGTTCTGAAGTATCTCAAATATGGGATCTTTATTTTAAGAACTGGTTTCATTAAATGCACAAAATATTGATGTTAATATAAGTTTTTAAAACTGATCGTTGTTTAACTTTTTAAAATTTTCATTGGCACTCTCGTAGTGCTAAATTGTTAGTGATAAAAGCCAACTGTAAGTATAATTGGCAGAAGAGCGATTCTGTGTTTATGTTTTAATGAGCTGAGTGATTTATGGAGTAACTACTGCGAGTCGCTGGCACGGAAGTGCTCGTGCTTGCACGCTGTCGCCACTTTACTCTGCTAGACAATGTGCTTTTTTCCCTTTCTTTTCTTTCCTTTTTTGTTATACTAACATCCTTCCTTCCTTTTCCCATTTGTTTTCTGTTTCACCCACCTATTTTTCAAACTCTCTCTTTCTTCCCTCCTGAAAATCTTTGCATCAGTTTCTAAGGGCTAATTTCAACCACCTCGTCATCTCGCCCTTTGCTTTCTCTGTACAAACAATAGGTGTTCTGCCCCGGAATTCTGGAACAGTTTCAAAACCAATCTTGTGGTATGAAGCATCAAACAAGTGCTCTAATTTCGAAATATAGTGGAGTATAGTTTGAGTAAATTAAAAAAAATCTGATGTGTTGCGTTCATATAATTGTCTCTAGTTATTTCTCTAAAACTATTCATACAAAAGCTTATTCTTCCGTCTACTTCTGCTAAATAAAGCTAAACCTTCAAGGGAAACTGCGGCGGTAAAAGGAGTTTAGCGGATTCGTATCCCGGAAATGGTGTGGAGATGTGGGTGCCCCAGCTCAGGATTTTGTTAGCATGGCATCTCTTTTCAGGCATGGTAAGACACAAGTGATTTTCTTCGAGTTCCAGATTACTATTGAACTCATTTGTTCATTTAGTTAGGCCTTTTCTGCCGTCCAACACATACGCATTCCTCTTAAATTTTCTACTCTTAAGTTACGCTTTACTTGACCGCGCATATTGTTACTTATTACTTTTGACAGTCTTTTGGTGCAATGATTTCGTCATTATTCTGGTCTGTATTAAATTAACACTATTTCCGTACAACTGATAGCCCGTTCGGCTCCAATACGAACCCAAAATCACCTGCTAGCTCCGCGGACGTTCCATGCCTAGTGCCAAAAGTCTCCATTGACCATCGAGAGAACCGGTTTTCTTGCTTTGCTATGCCCACATTCGGGCAGTGTAACCTCACCCCTTTAGTTCAACGTCCTTCCCTTAACGGTACTGTCCTAGCTGAGTCGCTTGTCAGCTCGTGACGACTGTTTGTCCTTGCCTCCTTAGAACGTGTTTTAAATATTTCTTCACTGTCCATTTTCAATGTACATTTGTCCCCTCTTAGTGTAATTTATATTATTTCCTATAATTTATATCTCCCTTTTAAATAACTTTTATCCCCGTGACACGACATGTACTGTCTCAAAATGTACAGTGAGACTGAAAAGTGCAATGCCAAAACCAGGATTTGAACATCAGTGGTTCTAAATCCTGCGCTACACATGACTAATGTAGAAGATAGATTTACAATGATTGATGGTTAAACTATAAATCCCAGAGCATAAAGTACCTACAACATTATAAGTTGGCAATAGAGTATATCATCTCAAAATAATTTGAGGTCTTCTTGAAGTTTAGTGGTAAAAACGAAAATCAGATGTCAAATTTAGCGCCGTGTCAGCATGTTGTCATGGCAACTCAGTAGTTAGAGCAACTGGACGGAGACGAGGTTTTTCAAGCTTTTAATCGCGGTTATGGTAATGCTTATTTCATTCTGACTTTATCTTTCCAACTCCTGTCCTACACCCGGCTAGTGTGGGGGAAACAATTAACTAAATTTTCATTACACAAACAATTGTGATGTGCTCCATTCACATAACTTTCGCCACCTGTTCCAAATACAATGTATTCTTACCAAACAGTATTCATCATGCTAATCGAGATAAACATTAGAAGTATTGCTCTTACGACGTACTTCATTGTAAGTGGAAGGGAATACACTATGCTAAAACATTAGTCAAATCTTTAAAAAGCTGGTCGCTTAGTGAAATAATTGAGGTTCCGTTTGAGAAAAGTTAGGTAGAATAAAACTGAAACCAATAGCAACGAATATCTCGAAAACGGTTAACTCTACAATAAAAACGCATTTAACATAACTGATGTGTTTTAACGAGACCTACATTTTTACTTTCTCCATACGCACTATGTACATAGTGTATAGAGAAAGTACTGCACTCCACCAAAAAATTCGATACCGAGATTTCACCGGCAATATATGTTTTAGGGTACCCAATATCCAAAAAAAGCATTTTCACAAAAAGATCCGGGTATGTGTGTGTGTGTGTCCGTGTGTCTGTGAACACGATAACTCAAAAACGAAAAGTGGGTAAAATACCAAACTTTGTATTTAAGTTTAGTATCTTCCAGGGATGCGAGACGAAGATTTTGAGAAAAATCCCTCCACCCCCAACTACCCTTTACATGGAACTTTTTCGAAAATTTTGGTTTTCTCAAAAATGGCCCTAACGATTTTGATTAAAATTTTGTATATTAAACATATTTACCTGACAAATAAAATGTATATCTTGAATTTTCTGGGAATAGCCTCTGAAGAGTAGTTTATTCTAGATGCATTTTACTAAATTTTGAATAACTGCTAAACCGTAAGAGATGGACAAAAACTTACTTCATAAAAGCTGTAGAACACATTAAAACACACAATTTATGTTATATAAATTTTTTTCTTGGAGTTCGTCGTTTTTGTGACATTCCTTATTTTTGGTTTCTGCTATGAAAAACGTATACTTTTTCTCATATTTTAACTTGTCAACTCCTATCCATATAGACAAAGGAACTTCAATGACATAGCAACCAGCTTTTGACTATCACTTTAACCTACGGTTTCCCTTATTTCGCTTCTGCTTACAAGGAAGCGAGTAATTAGACTATTTCTACTATTTTTTTTTTCTGATTAGCATAAAGTAAATAGAATTATAAGCTTTTTAAGAATTATTTGTTGCAGGGATATGGAGAAAGTCATGTGAATGGTACACATCAGATTTTTTTTTAAGTTTTTGTCTATCTCTTACGATTTAAACGTTATACAAAACTATACCCAGAAAATTTAATATATACATTTCATTTGTAATGTAAATATCTTTATCATGCGATATTTATATCAAAATCGTTACAGGCATTTTTGAAAAAAACAAACTTTTCAAAAATTTCAAAAATGTTTACATCTATAAGGTAGTCTGCGGTAGGGGAATATTTTGTAAATCTTCCTGTCGCTTCCTTGGAAGATGCAAAACCTAAATGTCAAGTATGGTTTTTAACGCTGTTTTCGTTGTTAATTTCTCTATACGTTCTATGTACATGGTGTATAGAGAAGGTATTGCATTCCACCCAAAAATTCAATACCGAGATTTCACCGGAAATAAAAGTTTTGGGTTCTCTTAAATAAAAAAAAAAAAGTGGAAAAAGGTTTGTGTGTGTGCTAGTGTGTGTGTCTGTGGACAGCTTAGCCCGAAAACGAAAAGATCGTTAAATACCAAACTTGGTATTTAAGTTTGGTATCTTCCAAGGATGCGACACGAAGATTTTCAAGGAAATCGCCCCACCCCCAATTAACCTTTAACCTTTTTTCGAAAATGTTGATTTTGATTAAAATTGTTTATAGAGAAAGCCATATGAATGTAACCATACAAATTTCCTTTTTCTTTCCTCCGATGAACTCTTGATAAATGATACTCCTGTTGGGGGAACCAACCTCTGGGGAATTCACCCGTTATAATATGAATACCTATTGGCCATGCAGAACTTGCAAATGAAGAACTGCTTGATGCCAGGAAGTTCAGAAGACGAGGAGTTCTGAAATCGCGAGCTTTGTTGAACCTCGAGGTGCTCGGCCTACCGGCGCCGCAATGTCGAATAAATATTTAGCTAACTCATCAGTAAATGGAAAGAGGTGGAGAAACTGTTTCTTGGAGACAGACGCCGGCGTCACTGACAGTCAGACATCAGCAAGGAAAACAAGTGACGGGGTCGAATGTCTAATTGTTTTTATATCACTCTGTGCTGCAGAAAGGACAGCAGGCGATTATCGCAATTTGGAAGCTGGCTCGATTACATGTACAAAAATCTTCACTTGCTGTCTCTCAGAGAGTATATCTTCAATTTCGTTCCATTCTACAAAACATGGAAAGAACTGCATCTTAGCTATCGGATATAAACAAAACAGAAATTAGGATTTATAATATTTACAATATTTCCATTTGCAAAACTTATCTTAAGGTGATGCACCAGTAAAATTTAGAAATTCTACAGCACGGAAGACATCTTACTCACGCTTATACGAAATATTATTCATAATCATAGAGATATTTTTACCATGTATTAGTATTGTGGCTTGAATGCTTATTTAAATAATAATTTTTAATGCCTAAATTAATTGTCCCAATAAAAACGAACGTCATAAATGTTAAACGCTATTCACATAACAACCTCAAGTTTTATAGTAAATACATTTACAAATGAATCTGTCATATCATATGTTGTTATACCAGCATTAACTTCAATTGCTATAACAGTTTTACAAAGCTTTTGATTTTTCAACATTTAATAACTTATTTCTCAATATTGGAGAATTTTTCGAAAACCTATGTCACCGTTTTCGTTCGTGTACATTTGAGAAGCTATAAATAATTTTGAAAGAAAAAAACCTGATGTGTTCCATTCACATGACTTTCTCTACATCTCTGCAACAAATTATTGTAAAAAAGCTTATGCTTCTATTTACTTCATGCTAAGTGAGAAAAAATTAGCAGAAATAGACTTATTACTTGCTTCCTTGTAAATAGAAGCGAGAAAAGGGAGTACCATAGGTTAAAGTGACAGTCAAAAGCTGGTTGCTATGTGATTGAAGTTCCAGAAGTTGACAAATTCCTGTATGAAAAAAGTAAGTTTTTCAAGGCTGAAACCAAAAACAAGAAATATCTAAAAAAATTATCAACTCCACGAAAAAAATGTATTTAACATAAATTGTGTGTTTTAATGTACTCTTCAATTTTTGTTTGCTAAGTTTTTGACTATCTCTTACGGTTTACCAGTTACACAAAATTCCGTAAAATTCATCCAGAATAAAGTAGTCTTCAAAGGCTATTCCCAGAAAAGTAAAGATATACATATTATTTGTCAGGTATATATTTAATATACGATATTTTAATCAAAATCTTTAAAGCCACTTTTAGGAATATCAAAATTTTCGAACATTTTTCCATGTGAAGGGTAGTTTTGGGTGGGGGATTTTCTTGAAAATTTTCGTGTCGCATCCTTGGAAGATACCAAACTTAAATACCAAGTGTGGTATTTAACGGTATTTTTGTTTTTGAGCTATGCTGTCCACAGACACAAACACATAAACAGACACAGATAGACAGAGACACGAATATTTCTCTAAAAATGCTTTTTTTTTTGGAATCAGGTGGTCTCGAAACATGTATTTCCGGTGAAATCTCGGTATCGAATGTTTGGGTGCAGTGCAATACCTTCTCTATACACTATGTACATAGTACGTATAGAGAAAGTAAAAAGAAAGATATTGTATAGTGTGGGGCATTTTGAGTGTGGATTGATGTGGGGAATACGTTTACAAGAAAACAAGGTTTAAAGTTCGGACAATCTGTTAATTATTAATCTCCTGCACATTTAATGCTTCAGTTAATTGATGGTTGAGGTGCGTCAAGTGGAAAAAACAATATCGTGAAAAAATTAATGGACAAATTAATAAATTATGTTTTGATAATAAAATAAAATGAGTAAAAAGCTTTAAGAAGATATGTCGTTTTCACACTTTAACTGCCAATTAACTGAAGTTATAAATGAAAAATCTTACGCTTAGCAATAAACACTCCAAACTTTATACCTTATTCTCTCGCTGTTTTCGATGTCGAAATTTCACCGGAAATATATGAATCGTTTTTATAAAAATCTATTTTTAGAAAAAGGTCTGATTGTGTATTCGTGTGTTTTTTTTTTTTTTGTCTGTGAACAGAATAATTCAATAACGAAAACGCCGTTAAATACCACATTGATATTTGAGTTTATGAGGAATGAATGTATAGTTTGACTTTTCTGGGAATAACCTCTGAAGTCCTTTTCATTTTGAATGACTCTTGCACAACTCGTAAACCAAAGATGGACAAAAAGTTACTATGCAAAAATATTTATATCTCATTTACACACACGACATAAAAGATACATTTTTCTTCTTCTTTTATCTGGGGTTAGCCATTTCCGAGATACTGCTTAATATTGCTTTCAATTTTAATGTACTTATAAATTTCGCAAACGGGAAGTTGTCATCAGTTTTTCTTTTGCTTTACTCCTAGCCACATAAAGAGAACTAAATTTCAAAGTCATCACATAGAAAAAGCTTTTAGGAGATTTGACTCTCGCTTCCGCCTATTGAATTCCCTTATTTCCCTTCTATTTACAAGGAACTAATATTTATCTCGGTTAGTATTAAATAGATGTAGGAATAATCTTTTGTAAGAATGGTTTGTTTGCAGAATAGTAAGACAAAGTCGGGTGAAAGCAAAATAACACTTTTTCTTCTCAGGGGGCTTCAACAAATGTATTGCCAGCGAAACGTTGGTATCGAATTGTTGGATGGATTGCAATACCTTCTCGACCTACGTAGCAGAACAAGTAAAAATAAGCTACCGTTTTCTTTTCATACATTATTTTAGTAAGCAAATGCAGACGGTATGTGTATATTTAGTTGATTTTGTTTCGTTTCTGTTTTAAAGAAGATTAACTATTGGATCATTAAGAGAAGCAGTTGCAACAATATGATATGTGAGGAGAATATCGTAATATACCTACTCCATCCATATCTAATAAATAGGGCCGCGATATTTACTTTTTAATATGTTTTCCCTCGCTATTTAAGCAACACATTTCAACCTATTTATCTAGTTTCTGTGATTTTTGATTTCCCACTGAAACGTGTCAATGAATTAGATGAACCATAAATTTCCTACCAAGACCAAGAAATCGCTCGAGTGTACCATTCTTCTAGATTACCACACATATAGTGACATATTTTAGTTTTTACCAGAAATGATTCACCGGTTGGAAAGTACAACCCTTCCACTCAATAATTCTCTGAATATCATTTGCAATATTTTCAGAAAGTAAAATGCCTGGAGTAGTGGGAATTGTTTATTCCTTGAAGCAGAAGATTCTTCAATGAAACTGTGTTTCGAAGGCATAGATGTCACCAATTTATTATTACAGGAAGAAGAGATACAGGAAAATTGTCCTCAAAACCTGCTGCAAAAGTGTATATGTGTATATATACGTTATTTTTCATTGAATGCTTTTTTTTACTTTCTCTATACGCATTATGTACATAGTGTATAGAGAGGTGTTGCACTCCACCCAAAAATTCGTTACCAAGATTTCACTGGAAATAGATGTTTTGGGTCCCCCTGAATACCAAAAAAAAAAGCATTTTTAGAAAAAATGTCCATGTGTGTGTGTGTCTGTCAGTCTGTGTGTGTATCTTTGGGCAGCATAGCTCAAAAACGAAAAGACCATTAAATACTAAACTTGGTATTTAGGTTTAGTATCCTCCAAGGATACGACACGAAGATTTTCAAGAAAATCCCACACCAAAAACTACCTTTACATGTAACTTTTTTCGAAAATTTTGATTTTCGAAAAAATGGCTCTAACGATTTTGATTAAAATATCGTATATTAAAAATATTTACCTGACTAATAAAATGCATATCTTGAATTTTTTTGGGAACAGACTCTGAAGACTACTTTATTCTGAATGAATTTTACGGAATTTTGCATAACTGGTAAACCGTAAGAGCTAGACAAAAACAATGTAGAGCACATTAAAACACGCAATTTATGGTATATACATTTTTTAGCTTTATGGGTATTCCTTGTTTTTGGTTTCAGCTTTGAAAAATATACTTTCTTCATACAAAAATTGGTCAACTCCTGTCCACACAAATAAAAGAACTTCAGTCTCATAGCAACCAGTTTTAGTCTATTACTTTAACCTGCTACTCCCTTATTTCGCTTCTACTTACAAGGAAGTAAGTAATAAGACTATTTGTGCCAATAACAATAATTTGTTGGAGAGAGGTAGAGAAGGTCATGTGAATGGAACACATCAGATTTTTTCTATACAAGAATGTATTACGTGAAAATAGGAAAACGTTTACGCCAGAAAATGAGGGTGCTTTGTATGTATCTATTGCAATACCAAAAAATAACCTATAGTAGAAATAACAAAATTAATTATCCATACGTTTTTACTTTTTCCATACGCACTATTTCCATAGTGTATAGAGAAAGTATTGCACTCCACCAAAAAATTTGATACAGAGATTTCACCGGAAATATATGTTTTAGGGTCCCCAATATCCAAAATAAGCATTTTCACAAAAAGGTCCGTGTGTGTGTGTGTGTGTGTGTGTGTGTGTGTGTGTGTGTGTGTGTCCGTGTGTCTGTGAACACGATAACTCAAAAACGAAAAGTAGGTAAAATATCAAACTTGGTATTTAAGTTTAGTATCTTCCAGGGGTGCGACATGAAGATTTTGAGAAAAATCCCCACACCCCCAACTACCCTTTACATGGAACTTTTTTCGAAATTTTTGATTTTTGATTAACGATTTTTTCTGATTAGCATAAAGTAAATAGAAGTATAAGCTTTTTAAGAATTATTTGTTGCAGGGATATGGAGAAAGTCATGTGAATGGTACACATCAGATTTTTGGTAGATATTTTTGATAATGTAAACTTTGGATAAACTTCTTTATTAGAATAATTTCCTCTCACCTGGTGAGTATAAATGTGAAAGTGAATTTGTGTGTATATGGAAATAGTAAAATACTGAAAAAAGCAACGCTAAACCCTATAGTTCTTAAAGAAGGCCCCCAATGATCACTGAAGTTAAAGGGGTCTATATAAATGCAACAATACAGCAAAATATTGGTACCTGACTGTAATAAAACTAAAAGGCTTTATAAATAAATCTAAAACGAAGGTTTATCTGCCTAAAATACTACCCTACCCTATATAATAACAAATTAGCAGTTTGCAGACCAATTTAATTGCCGGTAAGAGTAGCACATTTCTTTAAGATGTGACGCAAATAAAGAAAGGTTATGAATAAATGGTATCTACCAATGTAAACTTTTAATGTGGACACCCTGTTGGGAATAATGATGATAATAATTTGTCAGGAAGCTTTACCTGCTGTAGACTGGAAGTGCAGTTGAGGTCAAAGGAAATGAGCTCCATATCTCACGTTGGCTGACCACAACGGTAACCTACACCGGCACTTCCTATTCGAACCTTATCGTACGCTCGCACTTCCTGAACACCGTTCGTTATATTTATATCGTGTTGCCAACTTCTAGGAACATATTTGACATTAACTGACATCTCTCTAGAGGACGTAATGGGTGCTAAAATGTTCCTCAATATGTACTTAACTTTTTGTGATATTTATGCGTTCTTAAAATGAAGATTTAGACTGGACATATGTCCTATAATGCAATCCTCCTAAACATCTATCGTATTCCATTCACAGGGAACTCAATTTTCTATACCTATGCTGTACAAACCATATTTACAAAAGCTTATTCTTCTACTTCATGTCAATTAAGATATATATTAACAGAATAACCTTATAATTTAGTTCCTTATAAGCAGAAGGGAAATAAAGGAACACAGGCTAAAGCGATAGTTAATTCTTTTAAAAGCTGGTTGCTATGTGATAAAATTTTGTTTAACCTTGCATGGACAGGACAGACCAAAATAAACCGTTTGAGAAAAGTTTGGGTATTTTAAAATTCAAACTAATAAGAAGGAATACATCGAAAATAATTAATTCCATAAAAAGTTATATGACATAAATCGTATGCTTTAAAGATATCTACATTTTTTGTGTAATAAGTTTTTGTTTATGTCTTATGGTGATTCACATATGCAAAAGTCATGCAAATGAAGAGGAATTTAGAGGCTGTTCCACAAAATTCAGGATAAACATTTTGTGTACCATGCAACCATCTTTAATATGCGGCACATTGATCAAAATTGTTTTTGCCATTTTTTAGAAAATCGAAAATTTTGAAAAATATTCCTTACAAAGGGTAGTTTGGGGTAGGAAGATTCTCTTGAAAATCTTCGTGTTGCACCCATGGAGGATACTAAACTTAAATTCCAAGATTGACATTTAACCGACTTTTCGTGTTTCAGTTATGCAGTCCACAGACAAACACACACACACATACAGACACACACACACATACAGACACACACACGCACATACATATAATTGCAATCATTTATTCTATTTTAATGTCTGATGTTGAGTTTATTTTTTATAAGAAATGAATTTAATTCAGCGAATATATTTAATATTTGCAGCCACTGATATTATTCTTCATTATGCTTATTAAGATATTAAAATAAACTATAATTGTTTTTGTTTGCTCGACCATTTTCTAAAAGTGCCTTTTTACTTTCTCTACACGTACTTGTATATAGTGTATAGTGAAAGTATTGCATTCCACCCAAAAATTCGATACCGAGATTTCATCGGAAATAGACGTTTCAGGGTCCTCTGTATCCAAAAAAAGTATTTTTCAGAAAAAGGTCCGCGTGTATGCATGTGTCCGTGTTTCTGTGAACACATTAACTCAAAAATGAAAAATCGGTAAAATACCAAACTTGTTATTTAAGTTTAGTACCTTCCAAGGATGCGACACCAAGGTTTGAGAAAAATTCCCCCATCCCAAACTACCCATTATATGGAAAAAAATTCTAAAATTTACATATTCTCAAAAATGGCTCTAAGAATTTTGATTAAAATACCGTATATTAAAGATATGTATATGGCAAATAAAATGTATATCTTGAACTTTCTAGGAATGACCTCTAAAGACCTGAATAAATTTTGCTGAATGTTGCTTAACTAGTAAACCGTAAGAGATAGACAAAGCTTACTACACAAAAAATGTAGATGACGTGTAAACACACAATTACTCATATACGTTTTTTTTTCCCCTTGAATTGACCATTTCTGAGACATTCCTTGTTATTTATTTCAAATTTAAAACATCTAAACTTTTTCACACGGAAAGTTGTAAACTCCAGACCCTGCATAGAAACAGATTTCATCCACATGGCAACCGGCTTTTAAAAGATTTGATTATTGGTTTTGTCTAGTGTATTCCCTTATTTTCCTTCTACCTACAAGGAAGCAAATAATTAAAACAATTTCTGCTAATGTTTATATACTTTATTATCACAAAGTAGATAGAAGAATATGCTTTTAACAATCATTTGTTACAGGGATGTAGAGAAATTCATGTGAATGGAACACAAATTTTTTTATTCAGGGATCTTCAAAACGTGTAATTCAGGTGAAATCTCGGCATCAAATTTTTGGGCGGAATACAATACCTTCTTTGCCTATTATGTACAATACGCATACATGTTAGAGAAAGTAAAAAAGAAGATAGAGAAGTTATGTTAAATTTGTTAACAAATAGCTTTACCTTCTCAGAAAAAATATATAAGTATCAGGAATTCTATTGCTTCACATGGTATCGAGTGACGTAATATTATCCTCCTGAATGCTGTTAAAGTTCTTAGATAACTTCATGAAGATAAATTGACATACCTGCTGTAGAATGACTTTAAGGGAAACAGAATCGGGCTGGGGAAGTATGTCAGCATAAAATCTTATATGTACCATTCACATGATTTTCTCTATATCCCTGCAACAAATTATTCTTAAAAAGCTTATGCTTCTATTTACTTCATGCTAATCTAGAAATAATCTTATTACTTTCTTCCTTGTAAGGAGAAAGGAAATAAGGGTGTAGCACAGGTTAAAGCGACAGTCAAATGCTGGTTATTATGTGATTTAAGTTCCTTTGTTTGTATGGACAAGAGTTGACAAATTCCTGTATGAGGAAAGTTAAGATTTTCGGCCCTGAAAACAAAAACAAGGAATATATCAAAACCGATCAACTCCAAGAAAAAATGTAAATAGCATAAATTTTGTGTTTTAATGTCCACTACATTTTTATGGGGTAAGTTTTTGTCTATCTCTTACGGTTTAGCAGTTACACAAAAGTTTGGAAAATTCACTCAGAATAAAGTAGTCTTCAGAGGCTATTCCCAGAAAATTCAAAATATACATTTTATTTGCCAGGTAAATATCTTTAAAATACGATATTTTAATCAAAATCGTTAGAGCCATTTTTTTAGAAAATCAAAATTTTCGAAAAAAGTTCCATGTAAAGGGTAGTTCGGAGTGGGGAGATTATTCTCAAAATCTTCGTGTCGCATCCCTGGAAGATTCTAAACTTAAATATCAAGTTTGGTATTTTACTGAATTTTCGTTTTTGAGTTATCGTGTTCACAGACACACACACACACGGACCTTTTTCTGAAAATACTATGTACATAGTTCGTATAGAGAAAGTAAAAAAATTGCTATTAATGTAACTACATATATGCCGAAATAGGATATTTTCTAGGAACAATGTTTATATCTAGGAAAATGAGAAGCTAACATACCTTCCAGTTTACCCAACATTAGAGGATAAATGAAGGGTATCTTAAATTTACGACAGTAAATGAAACTTTAGGAGCATCTCCATAAATAATTTGTCACTGTCATTGGTAACAAGGCTTAATAAATGTTTACAAGCCGTGTTAGGAGGGCGCGAAAAAGAGAAGGGGGCAAGGAACTTTGCACGTGCTCGAGCGTTTATTCCTCTGTTGAATGGTTTTCACATCTCCCTTTGCAGAGGTTGCTACTTGATGAATACCTTTCCGTTTACATAACTCCTACGGTAGTGTTTAACATCCGCTTTTACTATATGTGACACCGATGACACTGGTGATACATGGAACGAAGATGGAGCACCGGTGGAATGCAACGGCGGGGAAAACCGGAGAACCCATAGTAAACCCGCCCTTGCGCCACTTTTTCCACCACAAACCTCAGATGCGGTCGCTTGGGATCCAGCTGAGAGGCGAGTGGTCTAACTAATCGGCCACGGCGCGGCCCCTACTTCATTTGATTCTGATAGTTACCTTTCATTGTTTTTATTCATTACTGTATCGTGACTTAAACAGTGCACTTCGAGCATTTCCGTGGAACATTTTTCATGAGTAATAGCAGGCGCAGGTGGGAGAATAAAATGGTATTGTAATGAACCAATATGCTTATCAACTACAATTCAACAAGTGGATAATTTTGATTGGCACGAGGGAATAGGGTGAAAAAACCGGATCCACTTTCTCTACCTATTTTGTAATAAACTATTCTCACAAAGGTGTATTCTTCATGATAATCAAGATAATCATTAGCAGAAATACTCTTAATAGTTTCCTAGTTTCTTATAAGTAAAGAGAATAAGGAAATACACTTCGCTAAAGCCACAATTAACTCCTTTAAAAGCTGTCGCTATGTGAAAAAATTGAAATTAGGTTCTCTTTGCTAAGGTCAGGAGTAAAATAAAAGAGAGTTAGCTCTCTATATATACAAAACATAAATTGCATGTTTTAACCAGATCTGCATTAATTGTGTCATAAGTTTGCGAATATCTCTTAGGGTTTACCAGTTTTACAAAAATCGTCCAGAATCAAAAAGCTATTCCCAGAAAATTTAAGACATTGTCATGCAAGTGCCTTTAATTTAAGGTACTTTAATAAATGTTGTTCAGACATTTTCGAGTAATCCAAAATTTCGAAAATTGTTCTATGTAAAGTGTAATTTTAGAGGGGGGAGTTCAAGAGCATCTTCGTATCCCATCCTTGGGAAATACTAAACTTAAATACCAAGTTTAGTATTTAATGTACTTTTCGTTTTTGAGTTAAGCTGACCACGACATACACACGCATATACACACACAATCAGACATTGGCCTTTTTCTAAAAAAGTTTTTTGGAGGGGAAATTTAAAGGGCCACAAAAGTCAAAATATATTTCCAATGAAATCTTGGTATTGAATTTCCTTTTGTGGAAGACAATGCCTTCTCTATCTACTATTTACATTGCACATACGTGCTAGGGAATGTAAAAAAATTCATGTGTGTTTTAAGTTAAATGCAACAAGTGAATAATCTTGATCATTATGTCACGAGTGATTGTAGCGAAAATGGTAACAATTCGTACGGGAAAAATCTGATGTATTCCATTCACGTGATTTTCTTTAACTGTTCCGCAAACAAAGGTTTCTTACAAAAGATTATTCTTTTATCTACATCATGCTAATCAAGATAAACATTATAAGTCTTATCACCCGCTTCTTTGTAAACAGAAGAGAAATAAGAATTTTTCTTTAGTAAGTTTTGTCTATCTATTATGAAAAAGTTATGCAACGGTAATCCAAAATGTAGAGCCATTCCCAGAAAATTCAAGATATTCATTTGATTTTTCTTAAAAATATATTAAGCATATGGTATTTTAATTAAATTTCCATAGATCTATTTTTGAAAAAACCAAAGTTTTCGAAAAATCTCCCTAGTAAAGTGTATTTGGGGGTTGAGGGATTTTCCTGAAATCCTTTGTGTCACATCCTTGGAAGATACTGAACTTAAATACCAAGTTATTCGATATTTTGTTATGCTGTCTACAGACACACTGATCTTTTTCTAAAAATGTTTTTTTGGACTCAGAGGACCCTAAAACATATATATCCGACGAAATTTTGGATCACATTTTTGGGCGGAATGCAATACGTTCTATATGAGCCATGTGCGTTGTACATACTGCTAGAGAAAGTAAAATGTGTCGAAATCTTACGTCTCAATATCAAAACTCTGGAACTCAAATATTAACCTATGAAAAAGAGCGATTTCAGGAACAAGAGCGGGCAGAACAACAAAAAATAAGTGAAGTGCTGAAAGCAGGTAGAGGATGAGGACTGAAAGAGGCAGGTTTCCTTATCTCCAAAAAACAACTGTTCATTATATTAGGACGAATCCATACAGTCGACTGCATAACGCAGTTATTGTCTACACCAAAATTCTGCATTATCTTGATCAATTCGTTTCTTGCCACAGATGAATAATGTCGCTCGCGACACACCAAATGCGATATTACCTCAGAGATCTCAGGTGCATGAGCACTGCAACATATTGCAGCCATTTGTTTCCAGCAAATTTATGTCAAAAAACGTGTTTACTCTTCGCAAAAAAGGAATCTGATGTGTAGTATTCCAGTTATTTCCTTCACTCACTCTTCTAAAGTCCATTCTTATGAAAGTTTATTGTTAATACAGATATGCATTCATTACACATTTACACATTATGCTATGAGAATAAAAGTGGGCTAAAGCACTATTCAGATGTTTAAAATATGCACTGTACGACTTTGCATGGTCATGGGTAAAACAGTCATTTATCATTGAAAGAAAGTAATCTACATATTTTAAGTCTCAAATAAAAACATACAACACCTCGTAAATTATTGATGACATAAATTGTGTACTTTAGTGACATCTACATTTGTATATCACTGTTTCACATTTGTTATGTGGTTTACCAGGTGGGCTAAAGCGATCCAGATGAAGAGCACTACTAGTTATAGATTTAATTTTTATGAAAGTAACTTAAATATACGATATTTTAACGAAATTCGTTTAAACCATTCTTGAGAATATCAACATGTTCGTAAAATGCTCCAAAATAAATTAGTTTGAGGGGAGTGGGGAGGAAGATCTCATAAAAATCTTCGTAACACATTCTTGAAAAATCTTAAATACAAAGAATTTTATTTAACCGACCTTCAGTTTTTGAACTATCCGTTTCACACACAAACACGCACACACACATGTAGTTTAGTTTTTTTACTAAATTTTATTTTATAATAAATGGTGCCACAAAATGGCTGTTATGTGCCATTATGAAATATGGATTACAGCTTCAACAGAAGAAGCTATGCTTATATTCACATTGCTTTATATACATTACAAAATGTAAGTATGCAAAATAAAAAAGGTCCTTTGAAATATTATCTTTAAATCTATTTAATAGCCTTCCCATTAATGTAAAAACCTTATTCTTATTATTTAAAAGAAAAATTAAGGCTGTTCTGCTCACCAACCCGTTTTACTGTGTTTCTGAGTTTTAGGTTGTAAGAGAAGCATGTTTTATGACTTGTTTTGATATTTATATACTTCTTGACTTGCTATACAATCTTTGTATTGTTCTAGCAAATAAACCATATATGTACTTTGTACCCTCTTTTGTTTATTAATGGATAAACCTTACAAAAATTATTTCAACTACTTCATGTTAATCCACATAAACCTTTTTAGAATTTGACGCTATAAGCTAGATTTAATATCCCATACTCTTTCCATCACTCTTTCCGAGTGACATCTGAAAAGCTTCAGATTTTTAAAAGAATTTCAAATTATTGAATATTTCGAACCATTAATAACGTACCTATATCTGGAAAATAAGTTATATCCTACACATTCAAAACAAATTGTTGTCTTAAAGAGGTTTATGAGTACTACATTTTCGTCTGTAACTTAATGCTTAGTTATTATAAAGTTTATACAAAATTCCTTCCGAACAAATTAAAGATTATTCAAAGAAAGCTTAAGATAAACATTATATTTTACATAAAATAGCTTGAACACACACTATTTTAATTAAAAACGTTAGAGCTATTTTTGAAAAAATCATAATTTTCCAAAATTTGTTCATGCAAGGGGTACTAATACCAAGCTTTGTGTTTAATGTAATTTTTATTTTGGGGTTATGGTGTTCATAGATATACAAGCATATGTATATACATATACACATATGGACCTTTTCTCAAAATGTCTATTTTGGAGTGTGACTGCTCCCAAAATTTCAACCTTTGTAACTGGTTTACGGTATGTAGCGTTGCTGTTCCTCGTCCTCGGCTGGTCTCAGGTTCGAATCTCGCTTCATGCAGAAGACTAGAATATTTCTGGGAATACGGGATCAGTAGAGCATGAGTTCGTTACCTGGTAAGGAAGTGAGCGGAAATTTCGTGGTGAAATGAGAGCCACAACACTTAATTTTCTCTATTTGCTTTACCGGAGAACCAATAAATTGCACTTCATATCACAAAGTTTTTCATAAGTTCTGGTTGCAGTTACGAACTGGCTGGTTAGATTTTTCTAACGCCTGAGCTTTGTTACTTCGGGATCTCAAAACGCCCAACAGAATCCTCTAACGCCAAATTTGCAGTAGGACCACGGATTTACAACACACTATTACTCCTGAGGTAATTTCGGAATCACTAAGAATAGAATTCCGCGCAATTTGGTTATTACTTGTCCACCGCGCTTAATGATTTCGCGACCTACTATAATTCAAATTTAAACCGCCTACTTTGCGCGTGCGTTCCCGTCCGTCTGGACGTAGCTTCGCCGCCAATGTCTTCCAAAAAAAGTGCGTGCTGCCCTGGTTCTACCTCCCTTTTTATATGAATCTGAGATTTGTGAGATTCACGCCTTTACTTTTGCGGAATTGGTGGATTTTTCGCGGTCTTTTTTTGGCGTCACCTTATTCCTATCACACGATTCGTCCATTTAGTTCCTCATGTGACCATTTTCTGTTACTTTGCACAAGTATTTCGGCCTGGGTGACTTAAGTTCACCCTGCAGTAACGGGACTTAATTTAAACAAAAATGTTTCCGATTTTACCCTCACTGAAATACAAAAGACCTGGCGCCGACGTACCGACTACATGCGCAATTCTGACTGACCTTGCTACTTTTAAAAATTCATTCCAGTCAATTCTTAAATTCAACACTTAATAGCTTATAAGGTAACACAAAATCTTCTCAACTTATTTATACATCTTTAACACACATTTCTATTAATACTTAATCAACTAACATTCATTTAATATACAGGGCTATGTTTTTGTTAGGATTCAGGTGACCTCAAAATGTGAATTTCAGATGGAAGTTCGTATGACAAACTTTGGGAGGTATGCCTCTGTTTACTATAGTTAAGTAGGAGATTAATGAGAACAGATAAATGACATTCTGGAAATGGAAATGGCGTGTTATTTATGGACGCTCTTTAACTACTGTGGTTCTCAGCGTCCCATTCTAAATTGGGCGTGAAAGACCGCTTAATTTTGCTCAGAGGCCTCTCTAGCAGGTTTGTAATGGTTACCATGCTAACTTCATATACCCAAGGTCGCGTGTTCAAACCCGGCGGAGGATGATGGATTTTTTGGGCGTAAAAATCCTTAGCATGGCTTCCTTCGGAAGGGAAGTAAAGCCGTGGGTCCCGTGTCGTAGATTTACGACACGTAAAAGAACCTCAAGCCTGTTAGAGAGGCCTCTGGTCAAAATCTTTCACGTCCTATATAGAATAGGGCGCTGAGAACCACAGCAGTTAAAGAGCGTCCATAAAAAAAACGCGATTTGATTTTTATCAGGCTTGAGGTTCTTTTACGTGCACGGGACTAAAGGCTTTACTTCCCTTCCGAATGAAGCCATGCTAAGGATTTTTACGCCCGAAAAAATCCATCGTCCTCCGCCGGGTTTGAAACCGCGACATTCTGGAGTAATACAGTCCAGTAAGAAGTTTCATCAAGAATAAGGAGGATATCACCACGGCATATAAACTCTCAACTCTGGAAATGTTTCTCACATCTCTGTCTTCACGAAAGAATTCCATGGCCATCATCCTAGTGGGAAAAGGCCACGGAAGTCTTGTCTCCACTGCTGGTGACTTTAATTCAATGAGAGGAAAATTAACCGTCTGAATACAGTACACCAAGCGAGAGAGGGAGAGCAATTCCAGACGAGACGAGATGCTGGCAGGTGGATCTCATCAAGCTAGTGGGAGTGGGCACATGAGAGCAACAGTGATATATCCATCGCAGTCTTTTCACAATAGATGCATTCATGGGTGAAGCACAAACAGTAATTCCTTGATTTACTAATGCTTCAAACAGTTCCCCACAGAAGCAATGCCTACAGACTCTTTTCTAATACGCTTTTTGGATTTGAGAGCCTCAAAACGCGTATTTCTACGGAAATTTCAGTTATACTTTTTGAATGAAATACAATACTTTCTCTGTAGAGAAAATACAAATACGATACAAATTCTCCAATAACATATTTGTATCCATATTATTACTTTTTCTACACGTACTATGTACATAGTATATAGAGAAGGTATTGCTCTCCACCCAAAAATTCGATACCGAGATTTCACCGGAAATATGTGTTTTAGGGTCCTCTGTAATCAAAAAAAAGCATTTTCAGAAAAAGGTCCGTGTGTCTGTGAACACGATAACTCAAAACCGAAAAATCGATAAAATACAAAACTTGGTATTTAAGTTTAGCATCTTCCAGGGATGCGACACAAAGATGTTGAGAAACATCCCCCCAAAGCAAACTACCCTTTACATAGAATTTTTTTTGAAATGTTTCATTTTCTTAAAAATGGCTCAAACGATTTTGATTAAAATACAGAATATTAAAGATATTTATCTGAAAAATAAAATGTATATCTTGAATGTTATGGAAATAGCCTCTGAAGACTACTTTATTCTGGATGAATTTTACGGAATTTTGCATAAGTGCTAAACCGTAAGAGATAGACAAAAACTTACTTCACAAAAAATGTACAGCACGTTAAAACACACAATTTAAATTATATGCATTTTTTTTTTTTTTTTTTTTTTTTTTTGTGGAGGTGATCGTTTTTAAGATTTTCCTTGTTTTTGGTTTCAGGTTTGGAAAACATACCTTTCTCACACAGGAATTTGTCAACTCCTGTCCATGCAAACAAAGGTACTTCAGTCACATAGCAACCAGCTTTTGAGTATCACTTTAACCTACGGTGCTCCCTTATCTCACTTCTATTTTTAAGGAAGCAAAGTAATAAGATATTTCTGCTAATTTTTTCTCGAATAGAATGAAGTAAATAGATACATAAGCTTTTTAACAATAATTTGTTGCAGAGATGTAGAGAAAGTCATGTGAATGGAACATATCAGACTTTTAACCATGTGTTGAGCGCTTTGATAAAACGCTGTTTCATTTCACTTTGTAAAACAATGACATAAAGCTTCATTTAATTATGAAAACGTAAATAACGAAATATGTAATATTTTTCGTTTAGCGTTATGATGAGCTATGGTGTCTTTCATGAGCAACTGTTTCACTTGCTTAAACACTTTTATCACTTTTGTTAAGAAAGCATGCTATAAAACTTAAAATATGTAGTTTGGTTTTTAAATTAACTGAAAAAATCTGATGTGGAGCAATCACTTGATTTTGTCTACCAACTACTGTTACAATAAGCTAATCAAGACAAACCTTAACAAAATATGCGAAGGAAATTTACCACCACGTAAATGGAAAGTAGAAAAGGTAACGCAATCTAAACATAAATGCCTTTAGAAATTTCACTGAAAAATTCATATTTAACGTTCCCTAAATACAAATTAAAAAATCAGAAAAAGACCCGTGTTTATCTAAGCAGAATAAAGTGGCTTAACACCAGGATTGGTATTAATTTCAGTATCTTTCAAAGATGCGACACGCACATTTTCAAGACCAACCTCCACCCAAAACTACCCTTGGCTATAATTATCTCAAAAACGACTTTAACACTGAATAAAATAGAATTTAATATATTTCATGATAAAAATGTGCACCAGGTGGTTCAACTGCCCATATTGTTCTGTACAGTATGCTTTGGCGCGTTATAAGAGATGCAGATCCCAACAGGGTATTTCAAGTAAAAACCGTTAAGTGGGGAAGTGGCTGAGCCTCCTTCGTTTCATCCCTCTTCGTTATCAGCGAAGACGGTGAGCGAGTCGAGCTCATTGAGAGGGGTAAAACGAAGCTTAGTCTCTTAGTTCTTCGCTAGCCGGTTTTACGTGAGATACCTCCGTTGAATTCTGAAACTCTTTTAATACGAAGGGATATCAGAAACGTCAAATACCGGGCTGTTGGGCCTCTTTGTCATTTGTTTGAATCTCCTCGCTTTGGCGCTTCGTGGCGCACAGGATCGTGGGTTCGAGTCCCGCCTTGGGCATGGGTGTTTCTGTGTTTGTAACTGTGTATATGTCTGTGTATGTATATTTAAAAGGAAAACGTTAAGAATTATATGGTCATCTAAGGAAATGTAGGAAACTCAAAAAAAAAAAAAAAAAAAAATAGAGAAAAAAGTAATACAGTGCTGGAGTCCTGAAAAGCCTCCGGAGCTGTATTTTATTTATAAAAAAATCTCCGAATTGTATTCTTCTCGTAAATGGGAAGTAATTATTCGTTTTTACCTTATCTACTACGTACAATGCACTTATATCCCAATGGAATTCCACCCAAAAGTTCCATACCGATATTTTCTAGGAAATACATGATTTGAGACTCCCAGAAAAAAACAAACCTTCTTAGAAAAATATCCGTATGTATGTCTGTGTGTCTATGTGTGGCATTACTCAAAAATAGGCTATTAAATACCAAACTTAGAATTTAAGTTCACCATTTTCTTAGGATACAACACAAAGATTATCAAGAAAATTCCCCCACCGTTACTACCCTTAACATGAAACATTAATTTTATTTTTCTCAAAAAGGGCTCCAAAGTTTTTATTAAAATACCATATGTTTAAAATATTTTCATGATAATTTCATGATAGGAAATATATATCTTGAATTTTCTGGGAATAGACTATGAAGAACTGTTGATTTTAGATGACTTTTGTGTAACTGGTAAACTGTAAAAGATAGAAGAAACCTATTACACAAAATTAGATTTCGTTAAAACACACAACATATGTAATATACATTTTTTTTTGTGTTACTCATTTCAAGGTATTTCCTGTTACTGGTTTCAGTTTTAAGCTACTTAAACTTTTCTCAAACGCGAAGTCTTCTTACGTTTCATGCCTCTTTTGTTTTATTTCTAGCCACGCAAAGAACCGAATTTCAATTTTTTTCACATAGCGATAGCTTTTAAAAGATCTAACTCTCGCGTTAGACTAGCATGTTACCTTATTTACCTTCAGCTTATAAGGCATCAACTAATAAGACAATAATGTTTATCTTGATGAGCATGATGTAGATAATGAACAATCTTATGTAAGAATAGTTTTGCTACAGAAAAAAGTAGAGAAAATAATTTGAATGAAACTCGTCAAATTTTTTCAACGATTTTATACTAAGATTTTTAAGAAATTACCCCTTCCCAAAATACTCTCCACATAGAACAGTTTTACTTTCTTTAATAAGCGTGTACACTGTACAATATAGATAGAGAAGGTACTGTATTCCACTGAAAATATATATTTTTAGAGCCCGTACAAAAAAATCATTTTTAGAAAAAGGTCAATGTGTGTGTGTTTGTGGTTTTTTATGTGTCTGTAGATGTGTATGTGTCTGTGGCAGCATAAATCAAAAACAAAAAGTCCTATAAATACTAAATATGTTATTTAAGTTTAGTATCTACCAACGATGAGACACGAAGATTGTCAAAATAATCTTCCACTCTAAACTCACTTTACATGTAAATTTTTTCTCATTTTTACTTTCTCCATACGCACTATGTACATAGTGAATAGAGACAGTATTGCACTCCACCAAAAAATTCGATACCGAGATTTCACCGGAAATATATGTTTTAGGGTCCCCAATATCCAAAAAAAGCAATTTCACAAAAAGGTCCGTGTGTGTGTGTGTGTGTGTGTGTGTGTCCGTGTGTCTGTGAACACCATAACTCAAAAACGAAAAGTCGGTAAAATACCAAACTTGGTATTTAAGTTTAGTATCTTCCAGGGATGCGACACGAAGATTTTGAGAAAAATCCCCCCACTCCCAACTACCCTTTACATGGAACTTTTTTCGAAAATTTTGATTTTCTCAAAAATGGCTCTAACGATTTTGATTAAAATTTCGTATATTAAACATATTTATCTGATAAATAAAATGTATATCTTGAATTTTTTGGGAATAGCCTCTGAGGAGTAGTTTATTCTGGATGAATTTTACTAAATTTTGAATAACTGCTAAACCGTAAGAGATGGACAAAAACTTACTGCACAAAAAATGTAGAGCACATTAAAACACACAATTTATGTTATCTACATTTTTTCGTGGAGTTCGTCATTTTTGTGACATTCCTTATTTTTGGTTTCTGCTATGAAAAACGTATACTTTTCTCATACAGGAACTTGTCAACTCCTATCCATATAGACAAAGGAACTTCATTGACATAGCAACCAGATTTTGACTATCAGTTTAACCTACAGCTGTCCCTTATTTCGCTTCTACTGACAAGGAAGCGAGTAATTAGACTATTTCTGCTATTTTTTCTGATTAGCATAAAGTAAATAAAAGTATAAGCTTTTTAAGAATTATTTGTTGCAGGGATATGGAGAAAGTCATGTGAATGGTACACATCAGATTTTTTTATTTTCTTATAACTGACGATTTTTGTTTAAATGCCGTATATTAAAGATATTTAGGTGGTAAATAAAATGTATATCTAAGATTTTCTGGGAATTGCCTCTGAAGTCCTCTCAAAAATAGTTGCTGACAGTAAAACTAACAATTAGAAATAAAGCATGAACATCTGCGCATCTAGTGACAGGCAATCTAAACTCCAGAACATTCTGCTTAATCTGATGCTAAGAGTTGGCCATTAAGTGAATTTCGCATAGAATAATTAATGAAATAAATGTGTCAGTTATATATAAATCACTCTGTATATTTGGCAATAGTGTGTCCTCAGTTGTAACTCTATACATTTCTCTCCCCGGCTCAGCTATTCAGTATCGTTCTAGCTTTCTTCTGTTAATACGCCGTTGCGATTGTTTTGTTATTGCTGTCTCCTCTTCCATTTAGAAAGTTCTACTTCTTAGTTGTCTATCTCTTTTAGGCAATCTTTGGGAATCACTTCGGTGACTTGCCTAATCTTTATTTCAAAAAGTTCTGCTCTTCTTTGGCCTCAATTTTGATGTTGGCTCACTTGCATTCATCAAGTACAGTGCAGTTTTGCTGTGCATCTCTTAACCATTTTAATTATTGTTGCGTTCTTTCCATTATTGCTTTCTATAAACTAGAAAAACAATCTGGTGTGTTCCATTCACATGACTTTCTCTACATCTCTGAAACAGATTATTGTTAAAAAGTTATGCTTCTTTTTACTTCATACAAATCAGAAAAATTAGCAGATATAATCATATTACCTGCTTCCTTGTAAGTAGGGGCGAAATAAGGGAGTGGCATAGGTTAAAGTGATAGTCAAAAGCTGGTTGCTATGTCATTGAAGTTCCTTTGTTTGTATTAACAGCAGCTGACAAATCTCTGTATGAGAAAAGTATATTTTTCAAAGCAGAAACAAAAAACAAGGAATGTCTCAAAAACAATGAACTCCACGAAAAAAATGTATATATCATAAATCGTGTGTTTTAACGTGCTCTATATTTTTCGTGTAGTACGTTTTTGTCCATCTCTTACGGTTTAGCAGTTATTCAAAATTCCGTAAAAGTCATCCAGAATAAATTACTCTTGACAGGCTATTTCCAGAAAATTCAAGATATACATTTTATTTGTCAAGTAAATATCTTTAATATACCACATTTTAATAAAAATCGTTAGAGTCATTTTTATAAAATCAAAATTTTCGAAAAATTCCCATGTAAAGGGTTGTTTGGGGTGGGGGGGGGGATTTTCTCAAAATCTTCGTGTAGCATCCCTGGAAGACACTAAACTTAAATACCAAGTTTGGTATTTTACCGTCTTTTCGTTTTTGAGTTATCGTGTTCACAGAGACACACACACGCGCGCGCGCGCGCACGCACGAACCTTTTTGTGAAAATGCTTTTTTTGGATACAGAGGACCCAAAAACATATATTTCCGCGAAATCTCGGTATCGAATTTTTGGGTGGAGTGCAATATCTCCTCTATACATATGTACATAGTACGTATAGAGAAAGTAATAACTGCACACAGGATGTGTGGAAAGTCACTGTCAATACCGAGAATTATTAATTATTATTTACCAGTTTGAAAAACTGTTATTCTATGTCGTCACCATGTCCTTGAGAAAATGTTCTTCTAAATCAGTTTCACTGAATGATTAAGTACTCCTGTATCAGTGACACGTGCACGAACGTGAATTAAGCACGTTCATGGGCTGATAAGCGTATAGCAAGATAAATTGGTTATAGTAGTTCCCTGATTACTAACAAAAAGTGCTGGATCTCCTCTGTATTACGTAATAACGGTATGTTTAACATGTTACTATGTAGAGCTGCAGCGAAATTAATCAAAAGTACGTAATTAAACTGTGTTTAATTAGAAAATGAGCGACCAGTATGAGCCTTCTGCTAGTGAGCTTGGGAAGCGGAAATGTAGGTGTTAGTACCTAAACCATTATGCTGGACAAAGTAGATGCAGTTTGTGAAACAATGCGGAGGTTAGTCTTTAACGAATGGTGAGGAAGTTGTAATTTTGAATGTTTTCAAACTATGTGAGAAATATCCCACGTTAACATATAAGGACGTTAACGTGACAGCAGAAGTAAAGATATTCATATATTTTGCAGTGGACGTTCAGGGAAAAGTAAAAAGACAGTCAGAAGTTCAGTGTGACGAATTTCTTAGGAGTGCAGTGCATTAAAAGGTTAATAATTTCTTCCACATTAGTGTCACCACAAATAATCAAGAAACTATTTTGAGTTTGTGAAAGATGACTGCAGCCATGTGTGTTTAAGAAAACATGCCTTTACAAGCTGTTACTTGACATTGGTTTCGTATTTTGTTGACCGTGAGAGTATCTAAACAGGAAGACCTGAAGCTGTATTTTCTCGACGAAACAAATGAGGGCCACACAACTTCCCTGATATGGGTAGATATCACGATTAAAATAAAACGCATATAGGAGATCTAGAAGAGACAGAGACAGAGAGGAGTAGAACTCCGATGAGGATGGAATACGACAACCTTATTCATATTAGATATGTTTTTCGTATTTATTTTCATATAGTAATTTTTATATTTCTTATTTATAGTTTTAGTTTGGAGTGCTATAAGCAATTTTATCCAGTCAGTAGCGTATTTCTAAGCTATCTCGCGAAGAGGTTAACGTGTAGAAGGAAAGTGATGACAGTTCCAAGGGCCACGTGACAAAGGGCCTCCCTGGCGCCACGTAGTAATGAAAATACACCCAATCAGAGGTTTGTGCTTTGTTTACACACGGTCAAATTTATGCGGTGAAGCTGTACATCCACCAGTGAATGAACTACGAGACGTGGTTACGTGATCAAACGTGATACGTCCAAATATTCTCACGTTTCGAAGTGTGCAGATTTGACGTCCTTGTGTAGCGATGTTGGCAAGGTATTCACGGTCCACTTCATCCCAGCACGATGTGAATTGTCACATAAAATTAATCACAACAGGGTCGGTTGCAGATATAAGAAGAAGACAGCCATCAACAGTCCAGTTCCCCGAGAAAATTACACACACACACTCAATGCACTCGGTCTCTTATGCGAGTGAAATCTCGACTCGCAGTGGAAGTTGAAGAAGGAGCCGGAGAAGTAGAGAAGTTTTCCGAGGAAGAGGAGAACTAAAGGACTTTACGAAGGGACATTTTAACTTTATTAAAACAAAACAATTATGCTGTGCACCAGAGCCGTTACACTGCAACTACTATAATTAATGCTACGACAGGCAAATGAGGAGAAACTATGCTTTCGTGGCACGAGTCCCACTGCATGGATCTGTTTTGTAACGTTATTTGGAGTAATGAGGCAGTTTTCCACATTGGTGGGAATTGGCATATCTGTCATTATTGAGCAGAATATACTGTCCAAGATAAACCAGTGCTGAAAGTCAAACGCCTACTTATGGTGACTGTATGATGTGGAATAACCTTAGAACGTATTATTGGTCCAGTTGTTTTATATAGCAAACTTAGCGCAACCCTAAGAGTTGTCTATATTACGGCAATACATCTAACAAATGGTCTTCCAAGGGACAATGATGAAAATGTTATATTTCATTAGGACGGAACCCCATCGCATTTTGAACATATCGTGCGTGACTTGCTGGACTTTCCTGGTCGCTGTTTGGGACATCACATGAATGATGTTTCAGGAGTCCAAATCTATCGGTGTGTGATTTCGTTCTGTTGGGACTGACCAAAGGAGAAGTCACCGAACAAAACCACCAGCTCTGGAGGGATTAGAAGATCATATCGGGGTTACAAAATGTTCCCCAGGAGTTCCTTAAAAAGGAATTTCTTTGATTACATACCACGAAGATTACAATACCTTGTTATCAATGCAGGAGATTTCGTCGAGTTCCACCCCCCAAATATTCTCATTAACTTAGAAGACGAAAATGTTTTTTCTAAGTACGATGTACCCAAAAATTCATAACGAGATGTCACCGAAAATTGATATTTTTAGGGCTCCTATTATCCGTAAAAACATTTTAGAAAAGGCCCATGTGAGTGTCTGTGAACACCATAACTCAAAACTGAAAGGTCCGATAAATAGTAAACTTGCAACACGAAGATGAGAAACCCTAATCATACTATCTTTTACGAGGAATATTTTTAGAATTTTGGATTCCCTCAAAACTGTCTCTAACAATTTCGATTAAAATATCTAATATTAAAGATATTTAAATGAAAAATAAATAGCATGTCTTGAATATTCTAGGAATAAACTTTGAAATCCTCTTCATCCTCTTCATTCGTATGCCTTCTGTATATCTGGTACACCCTAAGACACAGACACAGACTTACTACACAAAAACACCACAATTTATGTTATATAATTTTTTGTAAACTTAACAATTTCCAAGATATTCTTTGTTATTGGTTTCAGTTTTAAGATAGTTAAAACCTTTCTTAAATGGGATTCTGTCATTCCTGTTTTTTTCTTTCAATTTATTTTTTGTCTTTTTATACTCCTTTCTCTTCTACTTATAAAGAATTAAGTAATAAGACCATTTCGCTAATGCTTATCCTGATTTACACAATAAACTTTTATGCGAATATTTGTTACAGGACAGGTATAGAAAGCCATGTGTACCAATGGAACACATCAGATTTTTATTTTCTATAAATATCCTTTTTCAATATAGTTATTATTTGGAATCGGACAGTGGCTTCCAGCCACACTATGTGTTCTTCAGCGAACCATTACCTAAATATGTATGCTGCGTAGCTTGAAAAGCACGAAGAAAGTTTTTGGTGGGTGAATTATGTAAAGCCCACATTCGTTTGCATTCTAGGTAACATGTTTTAGGTTAATTTAGAATGTCACCTTTCCTTAGCAGCAGCACAATTATTCATTCCGGTCATTTCAGTAATTCAACCGCAGCAATCTGACTCTGTTGTTTTCAAATTCGTTGAGCCTCATTTGACATTTTAAGCATCACAGTCAAAACCCATTAGGCGAAGTCAAATGAGATGGGAGTTGCCAAGCCCGTCCGTCTTCTCCCCTAACTCCCCATCTCACAATTTATGTCGTTTCTTTGAGAGAAAAAAATTAGGGTTACATTCACATGGCTTTTCCTAGCCGTTGTCATTTATTTTAATAATATTTCTACAAAATATTCTTGGAAATTATTAATATTTTTATTATGAATAGTATGTATGGCAAGTATTGTACCCCAGCCCAAAATGTTGTCAATATTTCACTGGAAATATGTTTTAAACCTCTTAATCCAATAAAGCAGTTTTAGAAATAACTTTCTGTGTGAATGTGTGTGTGTGTGTGTGTGTGTGCGCGCGCTCGCGCATATCATAACTCAAAATGAAAAGTCTGTTAATACCAAGCGAAGAGTGCGACACGACAAATGTCAAGAAAACCCCTAACCCAAAACTAAAAAAAAAAAAAAAATCGAAAAGCTGTATTTTCTAAAAACTTGCTCTAATAATTTTGATTAAAATTCATCATCATCATCATCATCATCATCATCATCATCATCATCATCATCCACTTCGTGGCTAGGACCTATTGACCCATTCCGCTCTTCAGTGGAAATTATGTCACATTATTTTTTCCAACGTCTTTTAGGTCTTCCAATGTGGCCTATAGGTATATAATTTAACATCTTTTTTTTTTTTTTTGGAAATCTGTTTTGATTCATTCTTGTTACGTGTTGAAACCAATTATATTTATTTGCCTTTATCTTATCGTTTAATATAAACACATTTAATTAATTCCTGATATCTTCGCTCCTCTTTTGGTCTCTTAATGTTACTCCTGCAGCTCTCCTAAAAAACCGCATTTCGACTGTTTCTATTTTTCTTTCCTCCAATTTTTTATTGTTTTTGATCCATTAGTCATCATTGGTACTACTAGTGCTTTAAAAATTCTATTTTTTGTTCCGTTTGTTGTTTTATTTCTTAAACATTCATTTATTGTGCCACAGATATATTGACACATTTATAATTTCTTTTCTATTTCTATATTACACCTATAAGTCATCAAACTTCTCAATTATTTAAAGAAGCTCACTAGTTCAAGTATGTCTGTTCTAATTATAACGCTTGTTCTCTTATGATCAGATCTGACTTGATATTTTTAAATTGTATTGTTTTATTATTTTACACAATTCATAAGTTGCTTTTTGCAGTTGAATTTCTAAGTCGGTCAGCTGCAAATTGCATACTTTGATTAAAATTCCATATGTTTAATATATTTTCATGACAAATGAAATGCATGTTTGATTTTCTGGGAATAACCTCTTAAGTCCTCTTCATTCTGAATGACTTTTCTATAGCTGGTAAACCATAAGAGATAGACAGAATCTTGCAGCACAAAACACGTAACTGGTAAACCTTAAGAGATAGATAGAACATTGCTGCACAAAACATGTAAATCTCTTTAAAGCACACAGTATATGTCATATACACACACACATACATACGCACTTGCGCACCACCGGTAAAAAGTTCCCGGATACCCAGCGGAAGTAATTTGTAACTTTAACATCTGATTTTCTCACAAAAGCTTTAATTACATTGTGATATGCTAACATACGCGTTTATTTCACTCTAGAGCAGTAGCAAAATTTTTATTTGATTATAACTGACAACTTTCAGGGGAATTTTTGCTCTTTCTCCCTCAGGTATTCGCTGGCTGAAAACTGCGTATTATTTGGTACGAGTCGAACTTCTCCATACCGTTCATGGCCGGAAATACTGTTGGTGGAGTGCGATTATACCCCTGGGTGTCCCATCTCGCCTGTGAACTCGGATGGGGAGATCTCAGGTTAAATAATCGGTGGTAACATGCCTGGATGACGGTGCAGGTGAGAAACTTTGTCTGTTTTGTAAATTTTTGAAGCATTATTCTCTTTTCAACTAATATTTTGTTCTAAACAAACTTTCTTATAATTGCATGAAATAAACAACAATGCAAGCCATACATTGTATTTCATTATTTTCACTGGATATAAAAAAATATTTGACTTGGAGTGTGTGTGTCTATATCCCCATAAAACATTTCGCTTTATGGTGGAACCATAGATCGGCATACATGCGTAGTTCGCTGCAGTGACCAGGCTGCGCCGTGATCGAGAGATAAGCCCGCTTGCCTCTCCCTATGAGTGCATTGTTATTAAAACTCAACATTTATTATTATTATTCTATTCAATTTCGTTGGTAACGCTATACCAGGTTTGGAATACTAACAAAAAGTTTTATTTTCAATAGTTTGTCTTCTCGAAAAGACAATTTTAATTAACTAGACTCATGCCTTTCTGCAACAAATGCTCTATTATTAAAAGAAATAAAATTCAGATGTCATACACGTTTTTTATTTATTTATTTTCGAAAAGTATGAATGAATGAATAAGTGTATTTATTGACATAGCAATATCATACATAGAATTTCTACAATCGCACGGGTCTACAGACCGTACGTGCTTTTGTAATACACATTACAAGCAATATTAAAACAACAACAAAGAATTAAAAGAGTAAACACGAAAATAAAAAGACAAAGGAAATACACAGTCCAAAGCATTATTAAACAACAATAAAGAATTAAGAGTGAACCCGAAAATAAAAATACAAAGATATTCAAATATAGCAATTTAAATTTACAGCACAGAGTACGCCTTCATAAATGCACCCTCTTATAATAGAAAATTACACTAAAAAGACATATATACACATAATATATACAACATATATAAAACCATAGCACAACAGTGACCTAAGTATGACATAATATATATGTATGTAGAACAATGGCAGCCTCCTCTATTGGCAGCCTCCTCAGATCTCAGCTGCCTTGCCTTAAGAATAAATTTACCTAGCCCGTCCATGTTTTCCGTGCCTGCCAGTAGTGTCCAACATGCTTCTAGCCCTACATTCGCAGTGGTAAAAAATCGCGGCAAATATTTTTCCCGCCATTCCTCCGTACCCCTACATCTTGCCAAGATGTGAGTCCACGACTCTTCCTCCTCGCAAATGGGACAGATTCTCGTACCATTCTCGTCAGAAATTTTCGTGCTCCTCCATGCTCCTAGTCTAATCCACGTGAGCCCCTCTCTAATGAGTTTGGTATCTGTTTTGATGTATTGCTCCATACCCCACTCCGATTTCAGCCCAGACTGTACTTCTAATGACACCTTCTCTGTGCATTGCGCAATTATTTGCTGTCTGTCAATATCACAGAGGCGGTTCTTAATTTTTCTCCAAATATTTCGCCTGTTTTCCTGCCCCGCCATCCAAATGTCTCCCATCCCAATGGTTTCCAACCCTTTCTTTAATTTTGATGCCCACGTCGAATTACCTTCCATTCGCAACTGTTCACGGTAGCACACTGCCCTAATTAGAGATTGGTTTTCTCATCCAATGTTTAACTGCTCTGATTTTGCACTCTATCGTTTCACTGTGTGCCCCGAATTCCCTCATTATTCCGCAGTTTGCCGTACCCCTCCCTACACCCAGAATTCCTTTCAAGAATTGGGTCCTCACTTGATCCAGATTCTCTGTTTGTTCCCGCCCCCATATTTCTCCTCCGTATGTCATCGTGGATCTAACTGTCGCTCCGTATACAGTTTCCATTAAGGTTATGGATATATTCGGTATTCTGTAGCGTATCCGGAGAGCTTCCGTCGCTTTCACCTTGTGTTTCGTAATGTCAATGTGTTTTGTCCATTTTCCGTTCATTGTGAATGTGAGTCCTAAGTACACAAAAGATTTAACATTGTCCAGTATCTGTCCTATATGTCCAAGTCTCCTCCCTGCTATAAACACAACCCTTTTTGAAAGTCATTTCCTTAGTCTTATTCACATTAACTGTAAGTAGCCATTCATCGCAATAATTCTTAAGTTTGTCCAGTCCTCGTTGCAATCCGTTTACTGTCGTAGAGCACAATACTAAATCGTCTGCGTATAAAAGTGTTGGGATCTGCAAATCCGCTACTACTGGTGCTTGGATATTCTCTGCTATCATTGTATCAGTAATAGCATCCAAAAAGAGATTAAATAGCAAGGGAAATAAAATACAACCCTGCCTCACTCCCCTATAGCTTCGGCAGCTCTCGGACACTCTATTTCTGTCGTACTTCACACAGAATTCGACATTTTGATATATTGCCTGCAATGCTCTAACCATTTTACTTGATAACCCCTTTCTGCCTAGTTTGTACCATAATGCATTTCAATTGATAGAGTCAAATGCCTTCTTAAAGTCCACAAAAGCACAATGAAGCTTTCCCCGCTTAATTAACAGTTGCTTCGTCCTTAAAGTGTCTAATATAAAAACGGCATCTATGGTACTGTGTCCTTCTCTGAAACCCATTTGAAATTTTGAAAGTTTGCCAAATTTAGATTCCCAGTCCTTTATCCGGTTATATAACACTCTACAATAAATTTTCTCCATAACTGGCAAAAGAGTATACTTACGAGGACTGTCCCAGAAGTACAGACCTAACAAAAGGGCACAAACATTTTGTGGGAAAAACATCTTTATTTCTCTACAAAGTCTCCTTTCAGCTCGATAAAGTTTTCCCAGCGATGTTCAATAGCTTTAATACACTGTTTATAGTAAGAATTATCGAGGTCTGCAAAATAGCCATCAACTGTAGACTCTACCTCTTCATTGTTGGCAAATTTTCTATCAACAAGCATTTCTTCAAGTTTGTAAACAGAAAATAATCACAGGGGGGTAAATCTGGCAAATAGGGTGCATGAGGAAGCAATTCGAAGTTGAACTCATTACTTTTGGCCATGGCGATAATGGGCGTGTGAACTGGTGCATTGTCTTGATGAAACAAAACTTTCTTTTTCGCTAAATGATGCTGTTTTCGCTAGATTTCTCACTCATTTGATGCAACAGGTTTGCATAATATTTGCCTTTGATTACTTTTCTACTTTTCCTTTTTTGAGATAGTCAATTACAATTATCCCGCGTGCGTCCCAGAAAACTGACGCTATGACCTTGCCTGTGGATGGAACTGTCTTCGCCTTCTTTGGAGTCGATTCTCCCTTTCCAATCCACTGTTTTGATTGTTCCTTCATCTCAGGTGTGAAGTGATGGACACAGGTTTCATCCGTTGTTATGAATCGACCAAAAAGTTCAGTTTTATTGCCGCGAAGCATTGCCAAACGCTCGACTGAAACATCCTCACTACGATGTTTTTGTTCTACTGTCAGCAAACGTGGCACCTACCTTACACACATTTTCAGTCAGTATGCAATGTACAGAACTTTTTGAAATGCCTACAATGTCTGCTAGCTCGTGCACTTTCAATCGACGGTCATCCAGTTCTATTTTGTGAATTTTCTTTTTAATTTCTGAATGGTAACCTCATTTGGTCGACCACTGCGATGTTCATCATGACAGTTCGTACGGCCGCGCTTAAACTCTGTCACCCAATATTTCACTGTTGTAAACGAAGGAGCAGACTCCCCCAAAGTAGAATCTAGCTAGCTTTAATATTAGTTGAACTAGACCTTTCAAATGAAAGTATTGTATCACATAACGATATGAGCCTCCGCTATGATGGCTGCCAAACAAATGCTAAACAATGTAAACTCGTCAAACTTCAAACTTAAGCTTTTTACCATTGTTGTTGTTTGAAACAATAACCGCTACCTATACGTCAGGTCAGGTACTTCTGGAATAGCCACTGTACTCTATAACATACATGCATTTTTACAAACTCTAAACTGCTCTAGAAATGAATTGTGCACTATCCATTTTACTTTCGAGAATATAGAAGCCCATTCACAAATTCAATATTTGGTGCATGAATACTTTAGTATCCTTTTATGAAAACTGGAAGAAAATAAAACCTGTAAAGTGAAACGAAATCTAAGTTTATTTATAAAATTCATCTATCATTAGTGGTGTGTGCTGAACATCGTAAAAATCTCAGCAAAAAAAAACGACTTTTTCTAGAATAAAGTACTCTTTTGTTAATTTCGACCTCAATTTTCCTCGCTTTGATAGGCAATTTACTCAATGGATGTGCAGGTTTTGAGGAAAGTTAAGTTCATTTTTAGGTAATGTAAAAGATGAAATTGCTCTTAATGAGGTCGTCTATAGATTTAACAATTAATTTTATTAGCATATTTAATTGCGTAAGCATACATTTCTGAATACGCTGCTTCATTTACACCATAAAACATCTGACTCGTGGGTTTCTGTAATAACCGATTCAGATAGGGCAGGGGGCATCAGTGAATTGCTCTGTCATGCACTCTCAGCTATTTGAATTAATGCATATTTTTATCTTAAATACGTATACCATTATAGATAAACTCACAATACACTTAAATTCTAGTTCAAAGTCTATTAGTCTTGTAAATTGCAATTTAGTGGCTTCATAAAGATTAGGAAATGGAAGAGCCAGAAGTATAATGAATAAATGGTTGACGTGCTGTGTTTGGACTTCTGTAACGTTATAAAAATAGTGTACAACATAACTAACCTTTGGAATGGATGTAACAGGTGCCTATTTGAGAAAGAGTTGCTGGTTATGCATGTAACCTAACAACTAAAGTATGACCATATTATAGTGACTTATACCATAAGATACCTACGACTAAAATTTTGAAAATTTAAACTAACAATTACACCTTCTGAAATATAGGTGCACCAAAGTTGTTTTATAATGCACATATGTTAATGCACAAATGTCATCTAGTTTGTTGTGGTAGTTTAAAATGTATGGATAAATTTGGTATTTTGACTACCCTTAAAATTTTCCAGAAACATTTTAACGTATATTGAGTATGTTGTACCTCTAATTTGGTTTCAATAAGCACCCATACTTCACATTGGCACATTTCTAGCCGTGAAATAGAACCTGTCTTAACGTCAGAGAGCAGTTCAACTCGTACCAAACGGCTTGCAGTTTTCAGTCGTAAATTGTGCAAGTAGAGCAATTAGTTTCCTTAACAATGTTCTGTGGAGTAGGGGCTCGAATAGAAAAACAATGCAGCATATTTTAAAACTAATAATAGAACGTTAACCAATATATGTTCTAAACACTTGACGATAAAAGAAAAGTACAACAGAAATGGATGGACCCCAAAAAAGTATGAGAATATCAGCATTTAAGGAATACTCGCATTTACAAAAATTTGATGCAAATAAAACTTATGAACAGAATAGAATAGAAATCTCTGCAGTAGTATGAGTACAAACAATGCTAGTCGGAGGAACGGTGGACCAAACGTACCCTTAATGTATTGTCCCAGGCAGAAGAAACCGTGGAAGGACTGGAAAAAAAGCATTGTGCTGCTGATTTCATAGTAAAGAAACTAGCATATAATACTGAAATTAAAAATATTGGTGGGAAAAAATACAACAAAAAGTGTTATGGCCGTTAAACTCAATTAAAAAGAATTAAATTGATTCTTTATTTATAGACGTTCTATAACTATTGTGGTTCTCAGCGTCCCATTCCAAATTGGGTTTGAAAGACCGCTTAATTTTCCTCAGCGGATTCTTTATCAGCCTTGAGATTCTTTTAGTGCCGTAAGTGTACAGTACTGGACCAACGAGGGAGGCCATGCTAAGGATTTTACAACTGAAAAAATAATTGCCCTCCGTGGGGTTTGAACCTGTGACCTTAGAAACCAGATGCTAGTATATTACTCCTAGTATATTACTACTCAGTTTATAGTAAGTTTTACTGTGGTTGTCTACGGGTTTTGCTTCAGGTCTGTCTGTTTAAGAAAATACTAGATATTTCATTTTTTGGACACGTGGGCATCTGTGAATTGCTGCAGTGTTCTACAGTGGCAAAAATAACCTTTTTCATAAGGCTCTTCGCGTGCTTTAGAAATTTATTTATTTATCCTGGTTGGAGTTAAGGCCATAAGGTCTTCTCTTCCACTCTACTAGGCAATACATTAAATTTAACTCAGCAATGATACGATGAATAAAAGAATAACGAATAAAACTACAATTCTATACAGTTTAATAAAAACATATATAAAAAGGTGCAACAAATATACTGAAATGACAAGAAAGAAAAAAACTGTAAACAAAATTATTTTAAATGAAATATTCTTGTAGGTCGAAACACATGTTAGTAATATTTACCACTGAAATGCATATTACTTGATAGCACATACAATATTAATAACAATAAATGAAAGTGATAATGTGTGTATCATATTAATACAGCAGTAGATTAGGTTTGATTAAAAATGTATGCTCTAATTTTCTGCTTGAACATTATAACGTTCCGGCAGTCCCTTACGTCTTCAGGGAGGGAATCCCAAAGACGAGCTAAATCTATTGTAAACGATATGAATAGAAGGTTGTATGATGAGCAGGTATAGCAAGAAGGAAAGAGTGTTGTGAGCGAGTTTCTCGATTAAGACAGTCAGAAAGATATTTGAAGCGAACATTTAAATAGTTCGGAATGCGAGAATAAAGGAGTTGATGAAATGATAAAGAATGCAATTTTCTTCTATCCCTAAGCTGTTTTGAGTGATGGTGTAACATGATCAAATCGAGGAAATTGCATACAAAGCGTACACACGTAGTCTGAGCCCGTTAAGTTAGTAAAAAGGGAGTCAGAGTAGACAAAATGGGACAACACAAGCGTTTGTATTAATATTTTCTTAATTGAAGCTGATAAAAAGTAATTTATACGTCTTAAAGGATAGACTATTAAGATACTTTTTACATACATGTGTAATTGCGTCTTCCAGTTTAAATTTTAATCCATATAAACGGCGAACTAATGAGTAATAGTACTATTTTATGATAAAGCTAAACTTTTTTCTTAAACAATCAGCCAAAAAAATAAATTATAATCTGAATTCTACAATTTAAGTCATAGGTATCCTTAGGTTCGGAAAAATGTTAATGATGTACTTTAGTAACCTTTTGAAAAATTAACCTGTAGGTGTATGATGAGAAAAAAGCGCAAGTTGCTGCTACCTGAGGCTGAAGGGAAGGTTCTGTTAGGCCACTGCTGAGCGGAAGCCGGGCGAGACAGAGCTGGCGCCTCCATGTCCGCGGGTTCTACCTCTACCGCCATTTAGCCACTTAAACCTCGTTAACCGGTCGTTTGATAACCGGGTGTTGCGAGGGAGACACAATTATTTAAGTGGATTGTTGTTGTTACAGTGGTCAGGTGGTCACTGTTCCTGCTCTTACAACAATATTACCATAGTATCTCAAATTATGTGGAAAACGTCACCACCAGGTTGGGGACACCAGCCAACCAAATGCAAATACATATTATAAACACGACTAATTTTCATAATTATTATACCATTTAAAGGCACAATTCTTGTAGATGACCATTGGCTATATATGTAATGTTTGTAAAAGCTTGAAAATCGCGGCTTAAGGTTTCCTTTTTCATATTCATGGGGAGCTTTAAAATATTTGAAAATGGAGTTTGGGGGACGGATTAAAGAGTTCCTATCACCATATTTCACTTCAGCTTTATCAAGTAATATTACTTTCTTTGGTATTCACAGCAAGTACTACTATGCATAATAATAATAATAATAATAATAATAATAATAATAATAATAATAATAATAATAATAACCATCATCATCTCGAAAATTCCCTTTCCTGGATCCTTATCAAGCACTTACTAAACTACTATCACAAAAAAAAAATGAAATGGCCTGCTATTTATGGACGCTCTTTAACTGCTTTGGTTCACAGCGTCCCATTCTATATTGGGCGTGAAAGATCGCTTAATTTTGCTCAGAGACCTCTCTTATCAGGCTTGAGGTTCTTTTACGTCCCGTAAATCTACGATATGGGACCCACCGCTTTACTTCCCTTCCGAAGGAAGCCATGCTAAGGATTTTTACGCCCGAAAGAAAAATCCACCGTCCTCCGCCGGGTTTGAACCCGCGACCTTGGGTATATGACGTTAGTACGGTAACCATTACACCATGGAAGGTGACGCTATCACAGTCTAATATATCAAATAATAAGACGTTATTAGCTTTTTGCACATTAGATACTATGTAAGATAAGTAGAAATGGCATTGTATCCCACCCAAACAATTCTATGTCAACACTTCAGCGAAAAAAATATGTTTTGAGGCACCTGATTCCAAAAAAGTATTATTGAAAAATACCTTTGTATTGTGTATGTATGTGTGAGTAATAATTTTATATTTAAATATTCATCACGCTCCACCAGGTTTGAACATGCAACCTTGAGAACCAATCCTGTCCACCCTAATTACTCTTTATATGTCATATTTTTCGAAAACTTTGATATTCTTAAAATGGCTCTAACGGTTTTGATTAGTATACCATACATTGGAAATATTTTCATCACAAATGAAATGTATATCCTAAATTCTCTGGGAGTAATCTTTAAAGTCCTCTTCATTCTGAATGACTTTTGTATAACTTGTAAACTGTATCTACCGTAAGAGATAGACAAAATCTTACTAAACCGTACTACACACAAACAAATGCATATCTCAATAAATTGCCCAAATGTGGCGCATGGGATCGTGGGTTTGAATCCCGCCTTGCGTATGGCTGTTTGTGTCTTTGTAAATCTGTATACATCTGTGTGTATAAGAAAAAATCTGATGTGTTACACTCATATGACTTTCTCTAGCTGTTCTACAAACTTCTTACATAAGATTATTCTTCTTTCTGCACCTTGCTAATCGAGGTACTCATTAGTACAATGTTCTTATTATTTAGTTCCTTATAAGTAGGAATAAAAAAGGGGAATACACTAGGCTAAAACCATAGTCAACTGTTTTAAAAGCTGTCGTTATGCGATTGTCATTACAAATCGCTTCTTTTCTTGGCCAGGAGTAGAACGAAAGAAAACCGCACACTCCCGTCTGAGAAAAGAATAAGTACTTCACAACTGAAACTAACAACACTGAATACCTCGAAAACTGTAAGCTCCACGAGAAAAATGTACAGGACATAACTTGTGTATTTTAACAAGACCTACATTTTTTGTAAAGTAAGTTTTTGTCTATCTCTTACGGTTTATTAGTTATGCCAAATTAAGCAAATTTCATCCAGAATAAACAGGTCTTTAGAAGCTCTTCCCAGAAAATTTAAGATATACACTTTGATATACGATATTTCAATCAAAATCGTTAGAGCCATTTTTAAGAAAATCAAAATGTTCGAAAAAAGTTCCATGTAAAGGTTAGTTTGGGGTGGGGGATTTTTCTCAAAATCTTCGTGTCGCAACCCTGGAAGATACTTAACTTAAATACCAAGTTTGGTGCTTTACCGACTTTTCGTTTTTGAATTATCGAGTTCACAGACACAGGGACACACACACGGACCTTTTTGTGAAAATGCTTTTTTTTGGATACAGGGGACCCTAAAATATATATTTCCGGTGAAATCTTGGTATCGAATTTTTGGGTGGAATACAATACATCTCTATCCCTATGTACATTGTACATACGGGGCTAGAGAAAGTAAAAAAGAAACCAGTAGGCAAACGGTCAAGAAAGGAAATGTAGGAAAGATGAAAAAAAAAGCCTTTCATTGTAGTTTTATGCTTTTCGCCTACACAAGTGAAAAAGAAGTTGCCGCATCACTGATTTTCAAACGGGTAATATAGGTAGAAAGCGAAAAGTCACTGTCGTTTTTACCTTGTGGTTTCTCAATGATAAGCGCTGCGTGATAACTTACTTGCAGTTCGAGCAAGGTCTTTCAGGCAAACAGGTAACATGTTCACCTACAACGAATACGCGGACATGGTTAAGACAGGGGAAGAGCCCCTGAAATGCGGCTGAAGTTCAAAGCTGTATTCTGAATGTTTTCCGATGTGACGTTTACTTAAGAAACATCATCATTGGGCATTCTTCTTGTAGAATGGAGCGAATATTGAGAAACATTCTAGAAGACATCCCACATTAGAATTTAGACTTTTGGAATAGTCCCGTAGAATCCAGGAAGGGCAGGACTTCTTGGCTGGCAAGGTGACTTCTGGCACTGTCGATCCTTGGCAGCTGTGGTCCATTTGTGTCCAAATTGAGGTTTTATCTCGTCTGTCTTTCTGACATATTATGTTCCTGTGGCCAGTTCTTGGTACCCAAAACGTTGTTTGATGCGCTCATCAGTTGTTTGATGCACTCATGACGTGGTAGTTGATTCTCACATTTATTGAATACGTTTATTGTTAATAATATATTAATAGAAATCAATTTAATTCCAGCATAGCTTAAGGAAAATAAGCATATAAAATGATGTTTTATTTGAATTTGTTAACATACTATCACCATTTGGTACCATGCAGTTGTACTAGATCAACTATGTGATAATATAACTTAACACTTGAGATTAGGTTTTTTAGGCCAGCTGCAAACCTTAATTTATTGGTGGATTGGGTATTAAATAACCAATAAAATACATACACGCAAGCTCATATACATTCATATTCAAACACCATATCATGAGCATGGCGTGAAACGTCTTTGATTAAAGTAAACTTTGTGCAGTCCAAAGGAAATGAACTCCGGGTTCCCTCACACAGCAGGCTGGTGCGCTACCCACTGACCTACTGCAATACTCATTTTTCCAAGCATTAGTCTTTACTTAGCAAGGTCTTCTCTCTGCCGGTATGGAGGACCCTCCACAGTTCTCTTCAGATAAACCTTGTCAATTCCGCGCTAACCGCGACAAATTATCTTCTACGAAGAATGTCTTGGCGGTGCCGTGGCCGAGCGGTTAGTCCGCTAGACCGCCCGGGTTCGATTCCAAAGGAGCACTGTGGTGGAAAGCGGCGTCTTGACGGATTTTCTCCGAGTTCTACAGTATCCCCGCCATTCATTTCACTAACTACTCCATAATCAGCTTTCCTTTCTTCTTTGATCCAGAGCCTCTACTCGTCGAAAGGCATCTCACCCCCAGGCGCTGGTTTGAAAGTTCTAGGGGGTGTAAGTACTCCATACGAGAGGTTAAAGAGAGAAAGAAGTAAACTTAAAAAAGCAAGCACGAAACCAAGAGAGAAAGAAAGAAAGAAAGAAAGAAAGAAAGAAAGAAAGAAAGAAAGAGAGAAAATAAGGCGGCTTTGTAGGCCACATGGTAATGAAAGTTTTGGGTAAGAATTTTTATACATTGTAATTTTTTTTCAAATGGGAAGTTTTTATTTGGTTTTCTCTCATGTTCATGATAAGATAACGGAATTTCAAAACCATCACATAAGGATTATCTGTTTAAAAGATTTGACTGTTCCTTTAGCCTAGTGTATTCCCACATTTCCTTTGAACCTACAAGGAAAATGTGTAATTAAACCATTTCTACAAATGTTTACCTCGATTAACATGAAGCAGATAGAGAAAGAATCCGACGTGTTACATTCAAAAGTATTTCTACACAGCTCTATAACAAATTATTGTTAAAAACGTATTCTTATATTTCATTAATGCTAATCGAAATAAGCATTAGTATAAATGGTATTATTACTTGCTTCCTTGTAACAGAAGATAAATCATAAAGTACACTATGCTAAAGCGATAGTCAAATATTTTAAAAGCTGGTTGCTATGTGATTGAAATTCGTTCCTTTGCATGGTCATAAGTTAAAAAATTTTCGTATGTGAAAAGTTCTAAGTATTTTGAAACTGAAAGCGATAATAAGGATTATCTTGGAAAAGGTCAACACTTCGAATAAAATGTGCAAGACATAAATTGTGTGTTTTAACGAGATATACATTTTTTTGCGTAGTAAGTTTTTGTCTATCTCTCACGGTTTACCAGTTATGCAAATGTCACTCAGAATGAAAGCAATAGTTTTCTTCAAATAGTATTCAAAATTAGCTCCCAATCCTGATATGAATATTGTTAAAACAAAAATTACTAATAAGTATGTTAATAAACCATCTAGAAAAAGCAAGCTAGGTTTGTTTCTATCTTTAATTTTATTAAGTGTCTTAGTACTAATGGGCTAGAGCCCATTCTCATAAAAGTCAAGATATATATTTCATTTGTTATGCAAATATCTTTAATATATGGTATTTTAATAAAAATCGTAAGAGCTATTTTTTGGAAATTAAAAATGTGAGAATTTTTCTCCGTGTAAAAGGTAGTTTGGGGTGGGGAGATTTTCCTAAAAATTTTCATGTCACAACCTTGGAGAATACTAAACTAAAATACTAATTTTGGTAATTTACTGACTTTTCGTTTATGAATTATTTGTTCACAGACACGGGCACGTATACTGACATACGGACCTTTTTCTAAACATGTTTTTATACGAGAACCCTGTAACGACTGCAATACTTTCTCTGCCTACATATATACTATGTACTAAGCAGATAAAGTAAAATAGATTCTGTAAGAATAGCTAATTGCAGATTGGAAGAACTAACACATCAAAAAAGTGTGGATGTTACACATATTTTAGCTTTTAGTGACTCTTGTGCTGGAGCAATTCTCAAAGCCAAACCACTGCTTTGGCACATCTTGGTTCGTGTTCACATTGCAGATGCTACACCAACCTATATCATTTAACACTCCAACACAGGAAGAAGTTCACCCGCTGGTTATAACGTTAACGGTCTTTATGATTTCCCAGAATATCTGCTATAATTTTCGAGCTTAAAAACATAGATTAATTGACATAGTATATAGTGGAGCACGGATAACATAAAACAGCACTAAATTACTAAGAAGGACATTAAACCTTACTACCTGTGATTGGTGTGCCTGAAATACAGCTGTGACATTCTTGGCGCGCACACCTTCGAGAGTTGTTGCCCATTAAAAGAGACAGCTCCTAACTTATTAGTTCATATGTATTGTTTCAGATATCCTTGCTGGAATTTTTCTACATGGGCAGGCGCAAAAATGTTGCTCTCATTTTGCTGATGACGGTTTCTAATGGATGGTCAGCTGCGAAGCTCCAACTTCTATTTTTGATCTTCACACTTGTCACCAGAATTGCAAGGAAAATAGGTGTGGAGGAATTATCCAGAATCTCTTCTCATACAGATTCATATACGTTGCGTAAGACGCAATTAAAGTCTTGTGGTTCGGACAGTGATCTGTAGCCCGATTCCTATAATTTGTCGCGCTGGCATGTATCCTTCCGCGTTCCATTTCCTTTCTGTTGCTGCTGATAGCTAATGTTCACCTTTAAATGGCGATGTACCAGTTCTGTGCAAGGCAATAAAAATCCGGAGTTAATTGTTGTCGTCTTTCATCATCCTGAGAGGCAGGTTTAAAATGAAGAACTCCCCTACTTTTTTTTTTTTTTTTTTTTTTTTTTTTTTTAAACAGTACCGGAGTCTGATCAGGACTCCGGCGCTGTATCCCTTTACATTTCCCCCCGTAGGTTTTACTGTTCCTTTACAAACATAGACACATTGCACAAACATATAACACCCATGCCCAAGGCGGGACTCGAACCTACGATCCCCTGCCCACGAAGCAGCAAAGCGAGACGCTTTAGCGAGCGTGGCCATGACTGTATGTTGCTATATCACTTACATTTGACATGACAAAGCCATTTTGAAAGAAACACTCGGACTTAGATCAGGCTGACAACATACCCAATACAAGGAAAATTAACTCTATCCAGCAAACATGTACAAAAATCTGATATGTTTCATTCACATGACTTTCTCTACATCTCTGCAACAAATTATTGTTAAAAGGCTTATGCTTCTATTTACTTCATTCTAATTGAGAAACAATTGGCAGAAATAGTCTTATCACATGCTTCCTTGTAAGTAGAAGCGAAATAAGGGAGTAGTATAGATTAAAGTGATAGTCGAAAGCTGGTTTCTATGTGACTGAAGTTCCTTTGTTTGTATGGACACGAGTTCACAAAGTCCTGTATGAGAAAAGTATGTTTTTTATAGCTGAAACCAGAAACAAGGACTATCTCAAAAACAATCAACTCCACGAAAAAAAGGTATATAACATAAATTGTGTGTTTTAAAGTGCTCTACATTTTCTGTGTGATAGGGTTTTGTCTATCTCTTACGGTTTAGCAGTTATGCAAAATTCCGTAAAATTGACCCAGAATGAAGTAGTCTTCAGAGGCAATTCCAGAAAATTCAAGATACACATTTCATTTGTTAGATAAATGTCTTTAATATATGATATTTTAATCAAAATCGTCACAGCATTTTTTAAGAAAATCAAAATTTTCGAAAAAAGTTCCATGAAAAGGGTAGTTGGGGGTGGGGGATTTTCTTGAAAATCTTCATGTCACATCCTTGGAAGATACCAATCTTAAATACCAAGTTTGGTATTTAAAGGTCTTTTCGTTTTTGAGCTATGCTGTCCACAGACACACACGCACACACACGGATGTTTTTCTAAAAATGCTTTTTTTGGATTCGGGGGGACCCAAAACATGTATTTCCGATGAAATCTCGGTATCGAATTTTTGGATGGAATACAATAACTTCTCTATAGCACGTGTAGAGAAAGTAAAAATCAAGTCAAATATCCAGATTGCTGATTACTGCATAAGCATTGGGTTTCTACACATAAATTAATAATGAATCACATACATTATGCTCAAGTATGTATAACTGGCATTTACCTGTATAAAACGCTATTTACAGTGTCAGGCCAACAATTTAATGCAGTGACTCTATCAGTAAACAAATGCTTACAATTATTCTTACAATGTGGCTGCCTTACACATTTTACGATAAACTGTCTAATTATAACGACTGATACGAAACACAATTTAAATATAATAATGATGATAAACTATGAATAGTATAACTACTTAAACGCCCAACGATTATAACAATTTAGTATAAACTATTAACAGCAACATTTGAATAAATTGGAATGTTATAAGAATTTAAAGTAAATTATGATCATTATAGCATTCAACATAAACTCAAAAATTAACAGTTTTGTACAAGCTATGGACATTATGACAGTTTAACAAATTTGGGGACACTGAATACAAAAAAGCTGATGTGTTACACTCACATGACTTACTCTACCTGTTCTACCTGTTCTACAAACTTCATACATAAGATTCTTCTTCTTTCTGCACCTTGCTAATCGTGGTACTCATTAGCACAATGTTCTTATTATTTAGTTCCGTAAAAGTAGGAAGAAAAACGGACACTCCCGTCTGAGAAAAGTATAAGTTCTTCACAACTGAAACTAATAACAATGAATACCTCGAAAACGGTAAGCTCAACGAGAAAAATGTATATGACATAACTTGTGTGCCTTAACAAGACCTACATTTTTTGTACAGGAAGCTTTTGTCTATCTCTTACAGTTTACTAGTTATGTCAAATTAAGCAAAATTCATCCAGAATAAACAGATCTTCAGAAGCTATTCCCAGAAAATTCAAGATATACATTTTATTTGTCAGGTAAATATCTTTAATATGCGATATTTTAATCAAAATCGTTGGAGCCATTTTTTAGAAAATCAAAATTTACGAAAAAAGTTCCATGTAAAGGGTAGTTTGGGGTGGGAGGATTTTTCTCAAAATCTTAGTGTCGCATACCTGAAAGATACTTAAATACCAAGTTTTTGGGTTATCGTGTTCAAAGACACACGGACACACGGACTCAAACACACATACGGACCTTTTTGTGAAAATACGTTTTTTTGGATACAGGGGACCCTAAAACATATATTTCCGGTGAAATTTCGGTATCGAATTTTTGGTGGAGTGCAATACCTTCTCTATACTATGTGCATAGTACGTGTAGAGAAAGTAAAAATTGCATAAAATTACAAAATGCAGTCACAAGAAAATAAATTTATTGTTTTGTAGCGCCGTGTTACTATTACAACTTGAAAACCGATCGACAGCACGCAAATGTAACGGGAAAACCCTAGGTAAATTGAAACGGTCAAGAAGCCTATGAAAAAGAAACGGCGATTTACGATATAAAATAACATGCACTAGTTAGAGATTGCAACCCATCTCCCTGACACGAGCTGAACGCGAGTAGGTGAACTCGAAACATGCAATAGCGGCGACAAAAGTTGGCGTAAAAGGGAATTACAATTACAACTATAATCATACTAGACTAGTAGTTGTAATATTAATTCTCTTACTTTGGTTCATGTGGTTATGAAAATGTTAATTTCTCATTTATCTTTGAATATAATACGATGAATAATAATTTAAATAAGAACTGTTTTGTATCGCACAACAACCTATTCCACGACAGCAAACAATAAAGGCGACAAATATCTGTGGCAGTTAAGAGAAACGGAATAAAGTTATATGTTACAGGCCTTAAGTTCATGCAGATGGCATTTATAGTGCTGTTTCCGAGGGAGATAGCTCCGTGGTAATGTGTAAGAATGATTTCCATCGGCAGGGCCATTCTGACCTTAGGTTTTTTTCGTCGCTTCTCAGGAACCGCAAGGAAATGATGAGGTTCTTCCTCTTCTACCACGAATTTTCTGTCCCTCATTTCCTCTCATTCGTTTCCCTATTATATCTTGTGTGACTGTGCAGTGTCAATCGGTGTCAGATAGATGGGGCATATACTTGCTCTTCATAAAGTTCTTCTTAACTCTGTCAGATAGTAGTAGCCTTCTTTGAGCCGACTAAGGTGGATCAAGCTGCCCCCGACTTCCATCCACTGGAGCTCAACGCGGCTCTTAGGTTACCTTACTAGGCCAAGAATGTCACGCCTGGGAGGAAGCTCAGACCTGAAGACGATCAAATGTGGACGACGCTGCGCTTTAAAAAGGACAGAGTTTTAATAATTTTAGAGAGACAACAGTCCTGACACCTCCGTGAGCCAGCCTGTACAATCGAGTCAACAATCACCCAAAGGCGTCAGGGCGACGTCCTTTACACAGTGCAAACACCATTATACAGCCACCATGCACCAAACGCCGTCGCCTGGATCTGCAGCAGTGAAGGATAAGAGAAGAAATGATGGACGAAGTTTCGTAATAAATGCGGGACCTTACCAGCATTCGCCTACTGACATGGGAAACAACCGTCAGTTTGGCCAGCTAAATGTGTTTGTCACACTTTACCAGGCAGCCATCTAGCTTGGTTGGCAGAGATATTAGAAAGCAAAGGCTGAAAGATTCCGAGCTAACTTCAATAAGAAGGACAAAGCTATGGGGGTGTTTGCTCTCAGAAGAAACCAAAGCAACTGAAGAAAGGATATGAATGTTTACGTCAGGTGAGAAGAGACAGACAGCCTTGGCATACGCCGTTGTAATGAATCATTGGCAAAGGTGTGGCCTGTCAGCTTCGCGTATATCATTGTCACTTTGATAGAAGGGCCACTTGTTACCGAAAACATGTTTTCAAATTTATTACCTGCGAAAAATACGTATGTATGCTGTCAGAAATAACATACCTTCGCTGTAGAAAATATCCTCTCATTAGGTACAGCCAGTGAAGCTGATCCCCGCTCACAGAATATTCAGAGTTCCCCTAACATGCTATCGTTTTCATCTAACATTCACAGCTGTAAGCGATTACCTCTAGTTCATTGCAAGAGAAACGCTATAACGGCTAGTTCCGCGGCAGCTGAACGATTTCTGGGAGTACAAACCATAAGAACCTGATCAGTTATATTCAAACGACTTTTTCTACTCTTTATCGTTTATTATTGGCATTATAAGCTATTCTTCCGAGAGATCATTACTTTCTTTATCTACTACGTCATAGTGTATAAAGAAGGTATTGTATTCCATCCAAAATTTTGATGTCAAAATTTCGCCGGAAATAAAAGCTCGGAGGTCTCGGAGTCGAAAAAAGCATTTTTACTTTCTCTACACGTACTGTTTACATGGTATATAGAGAAGGTATTGCATTCCTCCCAAAATTAGATACTGAGGTTTCACCAGAAATAGACGTTTTAGGGTCCCCTGTATAGAGAAAAAAGTTTCTCTGTGTGTGTGTTTGTGTGTGTGTGTCCGTGTGCCTGTGAACACGATAACTCAAAGACGAAAAGTCAGTAAAATACCAAACTTAGAATTTAAGTTAAGTACCTTCCAGTGATGTGACACGAAGATTTTGAGGAAAATGCCCCCACTCCCAACCACACTTTACATGGAAAAAGTAGTGATAATTTTGATTTTCTCAAAAATGGCTCAAATGATTTTGATTAAAATACCGTACATTAAAGATACTTACACGACAAATAAAATGAATATCTTGAATTTTCTGGAAATAGCTCTAAAGACCTCTTTATTCTGGATGAATTTTGCGTAACTGGTAAACCGTTACAAAAATTTACTACACAAAAATGTATATCACGTTAAAACTCACAATTTATGTAATGTACAATTTTTGTGGGTTTGATCATTTTTGAAATATTCCTTGATTTGGTTTCAACTTTAAAAAAATTATATTTTTCTCATACAGGAATTTGAGAGTTCCTACCTATACAAAGGAACTTCAGTCACATAGCAACCAGCTTTCGACTATCACTTTATCTGTGATACTCCCTTATTTCGCTTCTACTTACAAGGAAGCAAGTAGTAAGACCATTTCTGCTAATTTTTTCTCGATTAGTATAGAGTAAATGGAAGCATACATTTTTTAACAATAATTTGTTGCAGAGATGTAGAAAAAGTCATGTGAAGGGAACACATCAGATTTTTATAAAAGAGTTCGCTGTGCCTGTGTGCGCACGTTTGTGTGTGTATGTGTGTCTGTGTTTTTGTGTTTTGAATATCGTAGCTCAAAAACTAAAAACCCGTTAAATACCAAACTTGGTATTTAAGTTTAGTATCTTCAAAGAATGCGACACGGAGATTTTTATGAAAGTCCCCCACCCCAAACTGTTCTTTATATGGAAAAAAGTTGAAAATTTTGGTTTTCTAAAAAATATTTTAAGGATTATGATTAAAATACTGTACACTGAAGATTTTCATATCACAAATAAAATGTATATCTTGAGTTTTGTGGGAATACTTTTTGAAAACCGGATCATTCTAAATGAATTTTGTTGAGTTTAGCATAACTAACCATAAATAATAGACAACAGCTTACTACACAAAGATGTAGATGCATTAAAAACGCAATTTATGCCATAAAAAGTTTTGTTATAAAGTTGACCGTTTCCAAGGTATTCCTTGTTATTTATTTCAAATTTAAACTACGTAACTTTTCTCAAATGTCGTTTTATCTCTCTTTTGTTTTACTATTGGCAATGAAAGATCTGACTATCACTTTAGCCTATTGTATTCTTTTATTTCCCTTCTGCTCAGAAAGAGGCAAGTAGTAGACAAGTTCTATTAATCATCTGCTCGCAACTATGCCATAACTGATTCGTATATTTTCTGCCTCTTCTTAGAGTCCCCTGTTGCCACGAACACGCATTAATGTAATGTTCCAGAATTCACCAGGATCCAGAAGGAGACCTTTTGAAGAGTAGCCAGTCGTCTGCCAATGCATCGATATCTGTATCACACGGGTTTACTTTCTGGAATCTAACGCGCTCAAAGCTTACTCCAACACTTGGTTAACTATACCAAACAGGTTTGCTTTCCCAAATCTCCCGCGCCCAAAGTATCTTCCAACGCTTGGCTAACTGTATCACAAGGGTTTGATTTCTCTAATTTCCTGCACTCAAAGCCTCTTCCAATACTTGGCTGACTGTATCACACGGGTTTGCTTCCTGAATCTCACGCGCTCAAAGATTGTCCCAAAGCTTGGTTAACTATATCACACGGGTTTGTTTTTTCGAATCTCCCGCGCCCAAAGCCTCTTCCAACGCTTGTTTAACTGTATAGCACGGGTTTGCTTTCTCGAATCTCCCGCGCTCAAAGCCTCTTCCAATACTTTGCTAACTGTATCGCACGGGTTTTCTTTCTCGAATCTCCCGCGTTCAAAGGCTGTTCCAACGGTTGGCTAACTGTATAGCATGGGTTTGCTTTCTCGAATCCCCCGCACTCAAAGCCTCCTCCAATGAAAAGCGGATAGATACCGTGGTGATTTGCCCCCGCCCGAGTACACTCGGGCGACTAGTTCCTGCTCCTGGCTCCTGGCTAACTGTATCACAAGGGTTTGCTTTCTCGAATCTCCCGTGCCCAAAGCCTCTTCCAACGTTTGTCTAATTGTATCACACGGGTTTGCTTTCTCGAATCTCCCGCGCTCAAAGCCTCTTCCAATACTTGGTTAACTGTATCACATGGGTTTGCTTTCTCGAATCTCCCGCGCCCAAAGCCTCTTCCAACGTTAGCCTAACTGTATCACACGGGTTTGCTTTCTCGAATCTCCCGCGCTCAAAGCCTCTTCCAATACTTGGTTAACTGTATCACATGGGTTTGCTTTCTCCAATCTCCCACGCCCAAAGCCTCTTCCAACATTAGCCTAACTGTATCACACGGGTTTGCTTTCTCGAATCTCCCGCGCCAAAGCCTCTTCCAATACTTGGATAACTGTATCACATGGGTTTGCTTTCTCGAATCTCCCGCGCCCAAAGCCTCTTCCAATACTTGGTTAACTGTATCACATGGGTTTGCTTTCTCGAATCTCCCACGCCCAAAGCCTCTTCCAACGTTAGCCTAACTGTATCACACGGGTTTGCTTTCTCGAATCTCCCGCGCCAAAGCCTCTTCCAACGCTTGGTTAACTGTATCACATGGGTTTGCTTTCTCGAATCTCCCGCGCTCAAAGCCTCTTCCAATACTTGGCTAACTGTATCACACGGGTTTGCTTTCTCGAATCTCCTGCGTTCAAAACCTCTTGCAATACTTTGCTACCTGTCTCACAAGGGTTTGCTTTCTCGAATCTCCCGCGCTCAAAACCTCTAGCAATTCTTTACTAACTATATCACACGGGTTTTTCTCGAATCTCTCGCATTCAAAGCATCTTGCAATACTTTGCTAACTGTATGACACGGGTTTGTATTCTCGAATCTCCAGCTCTCAAAGCCTCTTGCAATACTTTGCTAACTGTATCACAAGGGTTTGCTTTCTCGAATCTCCTGCGCTCAAAATCTTCATCATGGTTTACTGATAGTATCACACTGTCCTCGGTTATTCAGAGTCATGGCACGAAGTTAGTGAAATTTGACGTCAGGAGTGAATTTTGGATGGGCGACCTTTTCTCTTCTGTACCTCCATACTTGTTTGATAATTCTTGAAATTTGTAACCTAGTCATACACACTTCACCGTGGTAAAACTCTGTCCCGGTACTGTGCGAAAAACAATCTATGGATATCAACTCTTTTACACTTTCAGACGACGAAACCGTAGCACCACACAGCGTACTTCGTTAGTGCATACAGAAAGAGATGCGACCATATTTACTGTATAACAATGGAACAGGTATAGTGATAATCGTAAAAATTCCACAACGCTATACAGTGGTGGCCTAAATAATTAAATGTGCACATGATCAGTGGAATACCTCATATTCCAACCAGTGCATACAATACGGTATCTTAGCAAACTGGACCTTCTAACTTACATAGCGCATATATTTTAATACGAAAACCAACACGTATTCATCATATCTCAAGATGTACACGTTTAATTACTTAATGCTAATGGTTCTATGGTTCTAACAACGAAACATTTGTATGTGTACAACATAAAGTTACTTACAAGACTGCACAGCTGGAGTTAGCACCATTTCCTTACCTGAAATAAAGAGATAAGAAGTTGTTCAAAATGCTAGAAATTATTGTTGCAAACTTACTTTGAGACATTACTGGTTTACAATGTGTAACAGTTGTGTCTCGTCGGTTTATAAATTAACATAGACATTTCAGATAACAGAGAAATACTGAGCCTATTTTGGAAATCAGCTTAATGTCTACTATGGGAAACAAAAACGTACTAGTTTATTCACTCAGGTACAGATTGACAAGAGTTTTAAGTGAAAAAGTCTTTTTCCTTCACTTATTTACACCAGTTGTGCAAACAAACTATTCTTGCAAAAGATTATGTTTTATCTACATCACACGAATGGGGATAAATTCTATCAGAAATTGTCATATTTCTTGCTTCTTTGTAAATAGAAGGAAAACAAGAGAATGCACTAGGCTAAGTCGAGTCAGATCTGTTAAAACGCTTTGCTATGCCATTGTCATTGAAATTTGGTTCTCCTTACAAGCCCAAGAGTAAAACAAAGGAGATTTAAAACGGAGGAGATCTCTCGTTTTAGAAACTTTTAAGTAGCTTAAAATTGAAATCAACAACAGGGAATATCTCAGAAATGGTTCCTTAAAATAGAAAAATAAAAAGAACTGTATATGACATAAATTATATGTTTTGACGAGATCTACATTTTTTGCCTATTTCTCGTGGTTTACCAGTTATGTAAAGGTCATTCACAATAAAGAGGACTTTAGGGATATTTACCAAAAAAATAAACAGATGCATTTTATTTACTATACGTATCTTAAATACACGGCATTGCTATCAAAACCGTTAAAGTCATTTTTGAGGATAATTTAAAAAATGTTCCACTAAAGGGTAATTTGTTGTGAGGAAATTTTCCTTACCCCATTTTGAACACTCCTTTGTGTTCAGGGGTCCTCATATTCCCAGAAAATTCAAAATATTGTCACGGTTTAATAGTCAAGTAAATAACATCTTCAATACATGGTATGTGTTTTAACCAAAATCGTTAGAGCCATTTTTTCAGAAAATAAAAGTATCAAGATATGTACCATTTGTGACAAGATTAAAGAACGACATTTGTGTAAAAGAAAATGTAATGGATTTAAACGATTTAATATTATTAAGTGGTTCCAATAGATGAAATTTATGCACCTCTTACCAATAAGCCTGCCAAAAGATTCTAGAGAAAGCTGGTCGTAGAAGCTGAAAATAGGACGTATATCTCATACACTATCGTAACATGAAGCTTTCCTACTATTGCTGCAAAAAAGCTATTCAAAGGCGTAGCTTCACTGTAGAGCGGTAATCGGAAAAGATAACTGAAGTTGGCTAAAATAGAAATTCGTCAGAAATACACTAACACATTTATTTAAGCAAACTAGCTTTTGTTACATTACCTTATGCCTGATTATCATTGATTTTGCCATGTTTAAATAGTTACATAAGGTTCAACTCCTTAGATAGATACTTTTACATATCTCTATAAGTCCATCACTTTTGCGCCCTCCATCGAAGTATGCCTTCCCTCGGATTCCTATTTAACAGCTGCCTACCTTAATCCACACGCCTGCGCAAACAAAACTCATACTTCGTTCAGAAGTAAATTAAAATCCCTTAATGTAAGTAATTCTACAAAATCTCTACCCGTAAAAATAATGTAAAAGGAGGCACTCAAAGAAAGGAAAGTGCCATGGACAAAAAAGCGCCAAACTTAATTAATAACGTGAATACATATTGTATCAATTTATAAATTTAGCGATTTTTTTTTTTTTTTTTTTTTTTTTTTGTCAGTGATGAGTAGCTCCAAGCAATAAAAGAAGGAATTAGGTAAGGAATTAAATATTATAATTTTCCTTCTTAAACTTGGGGCTATGGAAAACAGAGCTACAGAGCTAAGACAGATCATTTTCATTTTCTATCTACTTTCACTAAAAATCCCTGTTCAATCTGTAACAACAATTATGACAATGGCCCGTAGTCAGATTATTTACCATATACAGTTAAATTATGCCGCTTCTGCGTTAGGTACTCTTCCGATTTATATAGTCTATCCATGTAGTTTTGGGCCAGCAGGACAGCAAAAAGAGGAATAACACAGGTTCCTGCATCAAGCGGCACCCTTCCCCCTTCTACAAGCCCTAGCCGAAAAGAATTCGAATGAATTGTAACAGTATTTAACGTAGTAAGTTCGTTCCAAAATTTATTTTCCGATTCTCCAGGTTTTATTATACATGGAAAATGGTATCGCCTTTAATTGGAGCAATCGACTTCATTCCATGTTTTTAAGATTAAATAAATGTGGTTTGACTGGTGAGAAACTTCTCGTATTTCTTTAAGTAATAAATACTTTCTATCTCCAAAGTCGTGTCGTGAGAGTTTGAAAGTCTTCATACTTCCGACTGATGATTGGCAAAGCTAATGCTCATTCATTACGCATGTAAAAGGTAATTTGGAGGTAGATTTTTTGTCTTCCTGACGCATTTTTTGAAGGTAAACGTAACTCCATGGCTCGACAGTCCACAAGGACCTTGGGTTACCGCCCGGCCGTTGCATCCCCCATCTTGGCCCGAAGCCATTATGAATGAGTCGTGATCAGCACTTCGAGTCCCTCCCGGTCGGTTAATGCGGTCTTCTCAACCAAGTAGCTCACAATTGGCCACCCAGGGACCTCCCTAGACTGAGCGCACTCCGGTTCAAGCCTCCCAGCGGGGAAAAATTCCCCACGCCGGTACCGGGAATCGCTTGGAAAGCACGCTAAGGAAACGATAGTATTTTTGAAGGTACTAAACATGAACATCAAGTTTGATATTAATCCTAATTTTCATTTTTGAGTATACTGTTCAGAGATAAGCACACAAATACACGCGTGGATCTTTTTCTAAGAAATTATTCAGGACTTCAAAATACTTAATTATTTGCGATGAAATCGTATTTATGGTATCGAATTTTTGGGTGGAATGCAACAAATGTTATACATAATGTGTACGTGGTAGAGAAAGTAATAATGACCTTTGCTTTCTTCAGTACTTTATTCTCTTGGTCCTTTGCTACCTTTAATGCATTTTTATGCAAAAGGAACAATAAGCCAAGTAAAATTGTTAAGAGTTCAGAACGATAAAACAAGTTTAAAACTGCGCGTGCTAAAAAAGATGGCTTGGAAGGGACGGGGCCCACATGGGGACGGGAGAAATGGGGAGATTTTTATTATTCTTCATCCTGAAATAACCTTAACGCCCAGCGCCATTGCTTCCCGCCAAGTAAGGGGAGAGGGCATGCCAAAGAATGACAGCGCACCTGGTGGCAAAAGGAAAGAAGTGCCTAACACCTGTTTGCAACCCTTTCACCTTACTTTACGATTGCAGAGGATCTAAAACAGCGTTAGTTGTCTCTTTTACTACCTTTATCTCTTTTCTTTATTTTTCTGCTCCTTTTTATAGGTAGCCGTAAAGAGCAAGTACAAACGATTCACACCAAGAAGCGCTTAAACATTACATAACTCAGACACTTCTATAATGTTCTGTTTCATTTTGTTACCTATTTTATGGAGCGTATTTGAACGTATGCGTATGAAAGCTAACGTCATTTTCACATTGTAATAACAGTATTGAATTATAGGTCCAGGATCTCGTTAATATGTATTTTAATACATCTACAGTAACAAGCAAAATAGCCCCTTTTCTTCACCGCAACAAAAGAGCAACGTTTTTGTCTCACTAACTGGCTAATCAGCAATGTCACCAAATGAGTAACTATTCAAAATGGTGGACAAGGGGACTAGGATGGACGTTATAAAAAATCTTATGTGCTCCAATCACCTGACCTTTTCTTCCTGCAACAAACTATTGCTACAAATGCTTATTACTTTCTCTACACGTACTATGTACATAGTGTATAGAGAAGGTATTGTACTCCACCAAAAAATTCGATACCCAGATTTCACCGGAAATATATGTTTTAGGGTCCCCTGTATGCAAAAAAAGTATTTTCAGAAAAAGGTCCGTGTGTGTTTGTGTCCGTGTCTCCGTGTGTCAGTATGTCAGTGTGTCCGTGTGTCCAAGAACACAATAATTCAAAAATGAAAAGTCGCTAAAATACCATACCTGGTATTTAAGTTTAGCATTTTTCAGGCATGCGACACGAAGATTTTGAGAAAAATCCCCACAACCTAAGCTACCATTTACATGGAAAAAATTTTGATTTTCTTAAAAATGGCTCTAACAATTTTAATTAACATCTCTTATATTTAAGATATTTACTTGCCAGATAAAATGTATATCTTGAATTTTCTGAGAATAGCCTCTGAAGGGTACTTTATTCTGGATAAATTTTATGGAATTTTGCATAACTGTTAAACCGTAGGAGATGGACAAAAACTTACCACCTAACAAATGTAGAGCACGTTAAAACACACAATTTATGTTACATACATTTTTTTCGTGGAGTTAATCGTTTTTAAGATGTTCCTGGTTTTTCGTTTCAGCATTGAAAAACATAGTTTTCTCATATAGGAATTTGTCAAACAAAGGGACTTCAGTCACATAGCAACCAGCTTTTGAATATCACTTTAACCTACGGTACTACCTACCTTATTTCACTTCTATTTACAAGAAAGCAAGTAATAAGAATTTCTGCTATTTGTTTCTGCATTAGCATGAAGTAAATAGAAGCTTAAGTTTTTTAACAATAATTTGTTGCAGAGATGTAGAGAAAGTCATGTGAATGGAACACATCAAATTTTTTTCTACCTACTTCCTTCTATGTTAATCAAGATAAGCATTAGCTGAAATTGTCTTATTAGTTAGTTCTTATAAATAGAAGGAGAATAAGGGAGTACGTGTGCTAAGACGATAGTCAAAAATTTTAAAAGATGTACGCTATTTGATTGAAATTCGTTTCTCGCTGCTCAGCCAAGAGTAAAACAAAAGAAAAGGAACAAAAAATTCCCGTTTGGTAAAAGTTAAAGTATTTTAAAATTAAAACAAATAGCAAGGAATATTTTAGAAAGGCATTAGCTCCTCAAAAAACATATATGACATAAACTGTTCCCAGAAAATTTAAGCTACAAGGTTTTATTTTTCATCTAAGTAACTTTAATATACGGCATTTTAATAAAATTCTTTGGAACGGCTTTTGAAGAAATCAAAACTTTAGAATTTTTTCCATGTAAAGGGTAGCTTGAGTTGGGGGATTTTCTTGAAAAATCTTCATGTCATACCCTTGAACTTGAGCAGATTTAAAATATTAACCTTGGTAATAACAGGTCTTACGTTTTTGAGCTGTGCACAGACACGCGTGTACAAAAAAAAAAAAAAAAAAAAAAAAAAATACTCGCACACACGCACCTTTTACTAAAACTGCTTTTTTATTCAGGGGAAAATAAAACATGTAATTCTAGTGAAATCCTGACATGAATGCTTTGATGTAATGCATTACCTTCTCTACTTTCTCTATCTATGGTGTACTATGTATTAAATAGAGAAAGTAAACTTTAGATTAAACTATATTTGGTAAAGAGGTAATGGGAAAAGATACAGCATCATAGGAGAATATCAAAAAACTGCTTTTGTATAAAAAGGCAGGAAATAAAATTAGAAAGTAGACAAAGATCAAACATGAAATAAAATTGGGTGAGGTAAGGAAACATACTTTAAAATTAGATATGAAACTGAGAACAGGAGTAGCGTGGCTTAGGTGGAGAGGGTTCAAAGCTCGTAAAATCGTTGACGATGCTGGTGGAAGGCCTCATGCCGGAACAGGAAGACTGGTCGCATATTTTGGCAGTTGCATGTAGACGGAGGATGCTAGGAAAAACTTTGACTTCAAACAGGCGGAGGACATTGTGCTGGGACATGATTCCAAACAGCCAAAACTTTCCAAGCCTGGGCACATACTTAATGAAATCACATGTAGTAAGAAATAAAGTGTTTGTATAACTATTTCTGGGTAAGTTTGGTAGTCACTATCTCCATGTGTGTACGAGGATTAAGGTTTGAGTGTGACTGTGTGGGTGTGTTTTTGTGTATGTGTGTACGTGTGCTGTGCGCGCGCGCTTAAAATGCTGTGAATATAATAGCTGTAATAAGATTTCTAAATCAAAGTATTTTTCTAGAGAACATAAGATCTTCTGACCCGTGCCATATATGATGCAATTAACATAATAGGCGCTGGCCTTCTGATGCCAACGCGCGGTTTCAAACCTGGCCCAGGCCGATGGTTTTTAAGTGTGTTTAAATGCGACAGCCTCAGGCCAGTATATTTACTGGCATAGTAAATAACTCTTGCCGGACGTAAATGCGGCCCTGCGGTGGCGGCTATATAATCCTGGTAATTCACGGTGACGTTAACAAATACTTTTTACATTTGATTCAGCATAACATATTTCAGTATTATTGAACTAAAGACACACACATATAGATACTCATAAGAAAAACGCAAACTTCTGGGGATTAAAAGGAAATAAAAAATTGAAAATATTTTGTGTGTGACATTCACAGTACTTTTTCTACTCATTCGTTCACAAAATACTGTTCCAAATACGTATTATATTACCTACTTTATGCTAATCTATATAAACATTGGAAGAAATTGTTTTATTCCTCGTAGATATAGTGGTACTAGAGGAATACAGTAGGTTAAAGCGATAGTCAAACGTTTTATGAGTTGATTCCATGTTATTGACTTTCAAACTCCGTTCTTTTTGCTTGACCAGAGAAAGAAAAACTCAACTGAGAAGAGTATAAGTATTGGAAAAGTCTAACAGCAAGGAATATCTAGTAAATGGTTAACTTAACAAGAAAATGAGTTTTTTTTTTTGTGCAGTAAGATTTTGTCTATTTCTTACGGATTACCAGTTACGCCAAAGTCATTCAGTGAGAGGACTTCACAGCCTATACATATAACGTTAAAATATGTATTTCATTTGTCATTAATATATCATAAATATATGTTATTTTAATTTCCATGTAGAGGGTAGTTTGGATTTAAGGATTATCTTGAAAATGTCACGTCGCACTTCTGGAAGATGCAGAACTTTTACACCAAATTTGGAATTTAACCGATTTATTGTTTCTGAGTTATTTTATTCAGACACCCACAGTCTTCCTAAAAATGTCTTTATCAATAATCTTCAAAAACATATATTCCACGTGAACCCTTGAAATCGAATTTCTTAGGACTAATAACTTAATAGTACTTTAAGCCCGACAAAACCATATTTTGTAAGCATCATACGGATTAAAAGGTTAGATTATATACGATCCTGGATTTGCTTAGTTTTATTCCGCTACATCAGTCCTTTGTATTTATGCAGACTTAAAGGATATGGAAGGTCGTCTCCTTAGCGCGGTGGTAGCGCAGCTGCCTACCAAGCGGGAGACCTGGGTTCGATCTCCAGTACCGGCGTGGGGATTTTTCCCCCGCTGGGAGACCTGGACCGGGGTGCACTCAGCCTCGTGAGGTCCCTGGGGGTCCAATTGAGGAGCTACTTGATGGAGAAGTAGCGGCTCCAGGTCGTAAGGACCGCATTAACCGGCCGGGAGGGGCTCGAGGCGCTGACCACGTCTCACCCTCCAATACTGCACCCCATCCATGACGTCTGTAGTGGACCGAGATGGGGGACGCAGCGGCCGGGCGGTAGGCCAAGGCTCCCCGTGAGCTGTCGTGCCATGGAGTTATTATAAAGGATAAGGAATTGCTGCTGCCGGGTTGAACGTGGTATAGAATTGATTTCCTCAGGAAAACTCGTCTCCTGAGTGTGCGTAACACAGTGATTTTGTAATGATAACACTTTCTACCTTTACTGCTGCAGTTTTACTTCCTCTAACACACACTATGCACTTACAAAGAAAGTAATACGAATAGAAGACATCAATTATTTTCTACAATAATAATGGTTTAATATAAAAATAAATCTTGTATGAAAATATAATTGTAAATTAACTTATTTTAAAACTTGAATTTTATATGAACATTTTTACTTTCTCTATCACGCATGTACAATGTACATAGTAGATAGAAAAAGTACTATATTCCACCCAAAAATTAATTTACGAGATATCACCGAAATATATACTTTGAGGACCCCTGAATTCAAAACTTTTTTATATTGACTAGTATGATTTATATAAAAGAAAAATCTTTCTTCATGTCTATCTCTTACGGTTTACCTCTTAAGCAAAATTTCGCAAAATTCACCCATAATAAACATGTCTTCAGAGGTTATTTTCAGAAAATTCAAGATATAAATTTTATTTGGCATGTAAATATCTTACATATAAAACATTTTAATCAAAATTGCTCAAGCCATTTTTGAGAAGATCAAAATTTTCGAAATTTTTTCCATGTAAAGGGTAGTTGGGAGTGCGGTGATTTTCTTGAAAATCTTCGTGTCGCATCCTTGGAAGATACCAAACTTAAATACCAGACAGACGCACACACGGACATTTTTCTAAAAATGCTTTTTTTTTTTTTGGATTTTGAGGGTCTCACAACGTTTATTTCCGGTGAAATCTCGGTATCGAATTTTTGGGTGCAATACAAGTACATATAGAGAAAATAAAAATGCCACGTTGTTGTGTTTCCAAGTTGTAGGCAGGCACTGCTGAGTGTGAAGGTTTTGCTGAGGTAACGAAGACTTATGTGGAGAATATCGGGACGCTCTAGGACTGACAAGAAGACAGCCCCTTCCCCAGGAGTCAACAGCAAAACCTGCGCACCTGTTACAGCAATCTCAGGCAGCAGCTGAGGGTACGCCGCAGAGACAAACTTTCAAGGTGGAAAACACGTAACTAGCAATTTGAGTCGTCGACCCGAGCCCAACATGGTCCCCTTGCCACCTTCTCCTGCTAACTTAAAAACCATTACCCTCTTTTTTCTGCATAAAATCATTTTCTGTTCTCTTTTCTCTCCGAACAGCTGCAACCCTGATAATCTCCTCAACGGGCGACTGTGCGACAAATTATCGTTTTTATTTTCTCTGACACGTATAGTAAGTAGCGGAAGAAATGCACTTTTATCAAAAATCTCGATGATAGCTTTAACCGAAAAGATCTTTTTGAGCGCTCTTGGATTTAAAAAAAAATAAGAAAAAATCTTAGAAAATGGTTCGTGTGGTCTGTGTATGTGTGTATTTGTGAACAGCATAACTCGAAAACGAAAATTTAATTTCAGTGTCTTCCAAGGATACAACACGAACATTTTGAAGAAAATCTCCCATCCCAAACTACTGTCTGAATAAACTATTTCATTATTTTATCAATCCAAAACATTGCCCCCTTAATACTAATTTCCTACATATTAATAAATAATTATTTCATTCAAATTATAATTATTCCCTCTGCATTTATTGGAGCTATTCCACTATTTGAAGTTAACAATCGAATAACATTACCAATAAAAGTATTACCACAAATTGTAATTACATCTGAACACTTTTCGAACTCTCCTACAGCGTATTTCTTTCTACTTACAAGGAAGGAAGCACAACGACCATTAGATCATTTCTCTTATAGTTTATCTCGATTTGTGAAATAGATCGAAGAATATCTTTTGTAAGAGTATTTTTTCCTTGCGTTTTAATGGAACACATCAGATGTTGCCAGTTAGTAAGCACAAATTCTGGTAGGATTTAGTATGTACTATACATAATTTCAGTATATTTAGAATATAATAAGTTAGACTAGATAGAGTCAGACTGAAAAATTCAATGCCATAGCAGGGATTTGAACCACGGATGTCCCGATCTCTGTGGCAGAGCCGGTTGAATTTTTCAGTCTGACTCTACCTATTCAACTCCTGTCCTACACACGACTGGTGAAAAAACAATTATTCCAATACCAATTGATCATAATGGTTAGCTATACTATGAAGCCTGGATCTAAAGTATTTGCAACATTGTAAGTCACCTTTGGGTTGTCATCTAAAAATAATTTTAAATCACCTTGTGGTTTATCGGGAGAAATGTAATGCTATGCCGGCATGCTGCCATGCTAGCTCAGTGGCAGAGCAACCGGCTAGAGATCGAGAGATCCGTAGTTCAAATCCCGGCTATGGCATTGCATTTTTCAGTCTGACTCTACTTATCCAACTCCTGTCCTACACACGGCTTGTGTGAAAAAACAGTTATTCCAATAAGTATACTAATATACATAATTTCAGTATATTTAGTATGTAATTACCTATATTAATATATCATTTTACTAATATACACAATTTCAGTATATATAGTATTTAATTACACAAATTTACATACCTACTTTCGGTATATTTAGTACGTAAGCAAATCAAGTATATTTCCAGTATTAGTTGATATTATGACATAAACTAATACAATAAACCTCAAAGGTTAAGCGAAGATATAACTTACCCACATCTTATCATATATCAAATCAAATCCAATAGTAAAAATCTCATCTCCGGTGTCGAGAAGCAGTCCAAAGGCAAGTCCTGAGAAAAAGAAACGGTACCTGCAGCTCAAGTGACTTTGCAGGGTTCCAGTTAGCGATAAGAGTGCGGAAATCTCTCTGCAGTAGACGGCACTACATAATATCAGTGTGTAGATGTAAATGACGAATGGACTCACTTTTCGAGTTCACGGAAAGGGAAAAAGGGGCGGCGAGAAAAGCGGCAAAACATAATATAGCCTGGTGCAAGAATAGTGTTTGGAAAATGGAGGAAACAGGGGGAAAAAAGAGAAATATTACAGTCAGAAAGACAAAAAGATCTACGCAGATGATAGGATAGCACTCGGTGAGTGTGTTTTATAGAGCACTTTTCTTACTTCTCCTTTTCCTAAACCGTGCACTGAACTTCCTTTTTGCGACCCTCGGCGTTTCAGCAATTTACTGTCCGTTTCTCCTGAGATATACTGAGAGGTTTGCCCATTCTTCCTGTATGAATACGTACCAAGCATTAGCACTCACGTTAATATATTAAAGAATTCTGTCATTTGTCTTACACCAGTTTCTTTCCTTTCTTTTTTACCTAAATTATGTTTCACTTTTTGTCTTCCTCGGATATCTTTCTTTTCATTGTGTTATTTCCTAATGCAACTACAGATAATTGTATAGCAAGCTTCTAAAAGATTACGGAAAGCTAATTACAGAACAAAATGGAAGTAGAACAACAGCGTAACATGGCGTCCCTAACAAAGACTACTTAAATATTCAAAGATCTTAAGTAAACAAATCTCAAAATGAAGTAGGTATGTGGCAATTTGATTTTTACTTTCTCGCCTAAAGTTGAACCTAACTAAGAGTTTAAACTTTGGTTTAAGTGTCCTGAAATTATCTGGGTGCCGTTCACGCACAGCCGTTCCATCCACTTTGTTCATGCTCCATGTAAGGGGTAGTTTGGGGCGAAATAATTTTCCTGAAAATCTTTGTATCACTCCTTGTAAGATACTAAACTTAAATACAAAGTTTGTTACTTATCCGACTATTCGTTTTTGGGTAATGCTGTTCACAGTCACACAGACAACAACGGACTTTTTTCTAAGCATGCTTTTTTTTTTTTTTTGGATTCCGAAGTCTCGATATACAATTTTTGGGTGGTATACAATACCTTATCTTACTATGAACATTGAACAAAAGTGATAGAGAAAATAAAAAACAAAACAGTATGGGTACAAAATTGAAAAGTGATTGATTATCAATGAAAAAGGAATTTGGCAAAATTGTAATATAAGGATTATGGGCTACACATATTTCAAAACTACGAAAAGCGAGCAATAAGTACAAAAGCCACCTAGAAAATTTGATAACCTACAAACTATAGGTTAATACTACTTTCCCTATCACGTATGTACAATGTACATAGTAGAGAAGGTATTGTATTCCAACCAAACATTCGATAACGAGATATCACCTGAAATACAAATTTTCAGGATTCCCGGATACGAAAAAGCTTTTTTAGAAAAATATCCATGTGCGAGCATACGTGCACATATGTGTGTTAATGTGTGTGTCTGGGACAGCATAATTAAAGCACGGGAAGCCCGTTAAATACCAAAATAGGTATTTAATTTCAGTGTCTTCCAAATATCTTTGCGGGAAAGATTCCCCCACACCCATCTAACATTCTTCTTCGATTTCTCATCTTTTAAATGTTTTACAAATGGGACATTATCCTTCCTTTCTTATTCTTTTGTTCTACCCCTGCAAAGAGAACCAAATTGCAGTTAATTCACACAGCGGGCAGCTTTTAAAAAATGTTACTATCCCTCTAGCGATAGTATTCGTTTGACTACCGCTCTAGCGATAGTCCAGTATTCGTTTGTGAGCGTGTGTTTGTGTGCGTATGTGTCAGTCTGTGTGTATGGGTAGAATACCTCATAAACGAAAATAGTCTTGTATATTAGTGTCTTGTATAGCTTGATTGTGAACGAATTTTGATAACCGGTAAACCGTTAAGGATAGCCAAAAATTTACCACACACAAAATGTATAACTCGTAAAACACACAATTTATGCTATGTACTTTTTTTTTTTTGGTACAGTTTGAGCTGTACAAAACATTTCCATTTCGGTTTCAATTTTAAAATACTCAACGGGAGCTCAACTTTCGTTTCATAGCTCTTTTGTTTTACTCCTTGTCTTAAAATGGATCGAATTTCAATAGTTTCACATAACGGAAGATTTGACTAACGTTTTAGCCTAGTGTATGACCTTATTTCCTTCTGCTTAGAAGAAACTAATGTAACCATTTTTAATGCTTATTTCGATTACCATAATGTAGATAAAAGTATAATTTTTCTACTAATTGTTGTAAAGAAATTCATGTGAATGGAAAGCATCTTTTTTAATTCTACAGAGCGTAAATATAACAATTAAGGAGCCTACCTTAAGCACCTAAAACATTACTTTTCAGTGTCTAAATTTCCCTTTTCTAAATAATAGAACTGCTTCAGACAACAATACAGAAGCTTTAATATCGCTGAAATGATAGCTTACATCTTTTCCTCTGTATTACGCCGTTCAGTATCTTAATTGTGCACGTAAGCTCGGGTTAAAAAGCTGCGTCAGTGTTTTATCTGCGAGAGGAAATTCCTTTCTTTTCGTCATCCCTGAGGTTCGCGATACCATCATGCGGTCACTGCAGAGCATGGGATGTTCTGGGAATGTAAATTCCTAGCCTGCTTCCCTTTTTTTGTTGTTTTTATTCCAGCACGAGGAACAAAACATACCCAAGATAGAGCAAATCTCATCCCGTTGCTTCTTCTTGACGATGTACACATTCTTCCCGTTCCCTTATCTCGCCGTTTATCATTGTTGGTCCTGCAGTAGTCTGCTAGTCTTATTAAATACTCCACTAACATCCAAAGAAAAGGGGGATAACTTAATGAATACGAAGTTAACACCAGGGCTTGTTAAATAAGCAATAGTCTCACGTGCTTACGGGTTTCTAAACTTATATAAGGATGAGCTTTTCCAATGTATTATAAAAACAATCATAAGCCACTCTGATACATTTTTATGTAACAATTGGATTATCATTCTAAGTTTACTCAGCTTTTAAAGGTTTTGATGTATTGAAGAAATTTTACACAATATGGGGACCTTATTCAGGTAGAATATTTCCTCCAAAAGTTCCATGAGCTATCAGCATTTCCTCGCTGTATGCTGATGCATATTCTCTGTCGCAAAAGTTCTATTAAATCTTGATTTTCTCACACCATGGTCCAAAGGTTTTAACTGTAAATACATCAAATTTGTAGTTTACTGCAATGTTGCGATATTTTTTGTTGTTGGGGAGATCCAGCAATTGGGAACCGAGACTAAAGAGTTTCCGTTCTTCCAAGTATCATTGCCATCCGGGCGTTTGCCATCAGATCGATACATTCCAGATGGATCCAAAACGGTTGGAATTCCAGCGGATGTAAGTGCTATCGTTTAATGCATAATATCTGGAAAACTTTCTAGACTTTTAACACGCCTACCAATTTAGAGTCTTAGGAACCTATACATCATACACAATCATCTGTTTATTAGTATTATATTGTCATAAGTAATCACGAGTGTTTTCATCTTGTCGATGATTCACGACCGGAGTGAAGCGATGAGTGAATTCTCAAGATAAGAGATGAACACATGAGTTGTATTTGATAATTTATAATACATAAGAAGAGAGATTTTATCAGGTTACCATTGTAATGCTTACATTAGTTCTCATTAATGATTTGTTTTATTTCGAACTTTCCGCCATCAAGCAATGTCACGGCTGAGTGATTGTCATCTTGTTACCAATAACCAAGACAGGAGATTAAACAAGCAAACGTCAGGTACGACAAGATTTCAAAGAAATGAAAATCAGCTGCGACAAAATATTTCAACAATATCGCTCCGTCGTCCGATATGACCAACGAGGTTAAAGGACGATAAGCTACAAAAAAATAAAAATTGCTCCAGTCAAATGACCGCGATTGGTTGAAATTGCCCAATCTCTGCCATTTGCATTGGCGCTTTAATAATTGACCTAAATTGTCAAGGTAATTTTATAAAAGTTGATAAGCTTTTACTTTTTCTACCATTCACATTAAGCGATTCACTCACATAAAGAATGCACGAAGCTGGTTGGACTGAGATAGTGACAGCCAATATGTTGCACCCTGGCTTCTAAAGAGTCGTAATTGAAAAAAAGATTATGATAAGTTACTTATGTATTTAGTTGCACATTTACCGTAGTAGAAAGCTGTAGTAGGTAACTCATTAGCAGTAACCGGATTTGTATGAAAACATGTCATTCCTTGTTACTTTCTCTTCAAGTACTAGGTAGAGAAGGTGTTGTATTCCACCTAAAAGTGGATATCGAGATTTCACCGAAAATATGTTTTGAGATCCCCTGAAACCTACAAAAAGCATTTTGAGAAAAACGTCCATCCGTACTTGCGTGCTGGTCTGAGTGTGTGTGTCTATTGTGGTTCTTTTCTGTTGACCGCATAGCTCAAAAACGAAAAGGATCGTTAAATACCAAATTTGATATTTAAGTTTATATCTTCCAAAGTTGAGACACAAAGATTTTCAAGAAAATCTCTCTAACCCCAAAATAACCTTTACATGGAAACATTTTTGAAAATGTATTTCCCAAATTTGGCTGTAACCACATTTTAAACATATTTATATGTCAAATAAAGCATATATCTCTATTTTATCGATATGGACTCTTAAGACTTCTATAACTGGTAAATCGTAAGAGAGAGACAAAAACTTAATGCACAGAAAAAGTAGAGCTCATTAAAATACACAACTTATGATACATTTTTATTGAGTTAGCGTTTTGTAGATATTCACTGTAATTTGTCTACAATTTTAAACTACTGAAACTTTTTTTCAAACGGAAAGTCATCTTTTATTTCATCTCTATTTTGATTTACTCCTGGCCATGCAAATTGGACTTCAATTGTTCACACAGCGGACAGTTTTTAAATCCTTTCAACCTAATATTTTCGCTTATTTTCCTTTAGTTTAGAAGGAAACAAGTAATGTTTATCTCGATTAGCATGATGTAAATAAAGGAATAGGTAGAATGGAATACTTCAGCTTTTTATTTATACACATTAAAACAAAAGAATTGAAGCATGTAAATTGCTATATTGAGGTTCCCTTTTACATATTTTCGTATCTCAGCGTATATTACATATTTTGCGCAATTTTTAATAAAATAAATATTTAGCCGTTTCTCTATTTATTATATTTATATCTTCTTCCTTATGTTTCATTCTTTGTTTCTGTGTATCTTTCTTTCTAAACCTGTCAGTAGCTTTCTTTTTCTAATGAGAGTATATATTTGGAATCAATGCGTGTCGAAGGTTACAGAATCTTACTCATGAAATCCCTGGCTGCTTTATTATATTACTAGAAATTGTATTTCATTTCTAATGAAGAGAAATTAATATCGTTAGTTATTATTAGAGAATATCGAGTGATAGAAATTTAGGTAATACGCTTCTCTTGCTAGTGATGCAGCCACAGATTAAAATTGAGTGTTTTAGTTATTCTGTATTTAAATTTAATTCATCCTCTATCACTATTAGTTTATTAGTAGTTTGAATGTCAGGCTTTGCCCATAGTTTGAGGGTCTATCCTTATAACATTTAGCTCGTCCAATAACTTTGCGTTTTGGACGCATTTCTAAGTTATTACACGACACGCTTTTAGAAATAGTTAATTAAAACTCTCAGTACACTATAAAGAAAGAAAAGTAACCGTGAAAACGCTATGCAAAACACAGATACCATAGATTATCATAGTTTATAATAATTTCTTCTGACTGAAATATGACTTTCACATTCTCACATTTTGGACACTTAGTCGACATTTAGAGAAAAAATCTCATCTGGGAAGAAACAATTGTAGTTTAAATAAAGTCAATAACGTTTATTTTCAGTAACCACGTACTCAGCAACTAATGAAAGTACAAGAAAAACCAAATAAAAAAAGTTAACAAAATTACCATATGCAAGCTAAAAGAAACAAGAAGTAAGAAAGAAAGACAGGAATAAGTAAAGAAAGAAAGAGGTGGTACTTCGTCTGGTTTGATGCTGCCGTTATTATCCATTCCCGCGCCCACTACCATTTTTGTATGTCATTAGGTTTCATATACTTCCATAGAGAATAAAAGCTGATTGCTTACAAAAATGGCTGAAGTATAAATTAGAAACCCGCATATCAGAGGATTATTACAAAATAACGACTTATTTATTTCTCTATGTGAGCATTATTTGAACACTATAGAGTATTAATAGTCAATGCGATTATATTGAACCTCTTTATTTTATTTTATATCAATACGAAATTAATAATCATATGAAGATAAAAGGGTGAATAAGAAATAGAAGAAAAAGAAGAAGAAGAAGAAGAAGAAGAAGAAAAAGAAGTGGTATTTGATCCTGTTGCTCTCATTAAAGTTTAATATAATGCAGCTGGAAATGGTAAGCTTTCTAATATGCGATTGCAGCGCCCGTACATTTTTACAAGAATAATAGCTATTTATTTGATTGTGTTATTACTCCAATGCCAATGTCAATGTCACAATAATATGGAAACTCGCTATTCCCTTGTTATTTTGGGAGACTTTGAAAACCGAAGCGATTATTTGTCATATCGCAATGTCGAATTATTAATAAAAACATTGATGGTCTTGGAAACTTTTTTAGGCAGTACATGAAATTAAATAATAAATCCTGTAAAATGGGATGGAATTTTGTATTCTAAGATAGACGGTAATTTCCGCCTTTTAGCAAAAGTTATCTTTACCAAGTTTGGTCGAAATCGTTGCTAAGGTCTAGCAGACTATTCGTTTCGTCTCGAAATCGGCTTACCCTTCCAGAATTTGTAGGACCGACCCTCCCTGGGATTTGCATACCATTGCCTAGGGGTCAGAAGCCTGTTGGGAAGCCGACGGCACGAAACTGCAGAATAGCGAACCTGTTACGAGGGGTCGACCCGTAGCCAGGCCAGAAGACTATAAGGAGCATAAATATATTTACACACATATTTATATACTCCGATTTTTATACATTAAAATTAATATTATAATTATAATTTAATAAATCAAGAGTTCTATTGCATTATAAACACAAAATAAGAGTTCAAGTCTGTGCTTTAGTTTGTGCTTGTTCGCAGCTGATTCGAACACAAGGTTAGTGTGGAGCGAAACAAACTGATTTATTTACATCAAATCTTGTTTTAAGGCTGGATTATTATTACTATTATTATTATGTTTATTATTATTATTATATTTTACGTGGCTTTAACAGCTTGGTTATATCGCGAGTGATCTGTATGGTGAGATACTAGTTGATCGGATGTGGGAGATGGTAGAATTCTAGGTATCATCCCCGTACTATACCACTTTACTTCGCGTCAAGCAGATCGTGTTAAGGTACCGTCCACAACTTACCATCTGTAGTCATATGGCGGAGGACAGCCAGACGTCGGGGCCACGTCCATTTACACCAAATCACTTTGCTCCGCGACAAGAAGAGAGCGTTAGTTTGCTACCCAGTCTAGCTGCTTCAACTGTTTGTAGATAGATGGCAGCGAAGTCACTATTACCATCTACTTGCAGGTTTTATATTGTTTTAGAATGAAAGTGGAACGTTGAGTCCTGGTATTAAATATACAATACAGTATTTACCTTGGCGACCTAGGGAAAGCAGAAAATAAAAATACAACAAGATTGGTCAGATTTGAATCAAGAATCTCCTGGTTGGAGCCACAAACCTTACCGTTTGAGCCACTGCGCTCGATTTAAAAGATTTTATTCATTAAGTTTATAACTTAAATACGTTTATTATTGATAAAGCATATTATAATATTTTTATTTTCGTTAAAAGAAAATTTTTATTCATTGGAATGAATTTTAAATGTTGTGCAATTGTTATTCAAGTTTAATTAATTTAAGTAAAAAGACTATCACTTTACTCTAGTGTATTCCTTTATTTCTTTTGAACCCATAAGAAATTGTTAATGTTTCCGTTACTATTTCAATTAGCATGAAATATATAGAAGAATAAGAATAGGTTGAGAAAGCGATGTGATTTTGTCTTAGGTGGGAGTGCTCCGCAGGCAGGTAGGTGAGCAGCAATTACTGTGATGAAAGTGCAGGTGTGATACTCCACCTGCTGTGCCTGCGGCTACTCCAGCAGTCTGTAATACAATGGAACATTGGCAACATCTATCACCCCTCCTTGCGTCTCACGGTAATGAAGACAAGAGCCGCGGTAATTGATTCGGGATTAGATTACAACACCGTTATGTACTGCCGCTTCACGTAGCGTCCCTGCTGCACTACACGACCACGCGTAAAGAAGTAGCCCGGTATCGAACCCCTCTTCCCCAGCAACAGTGACCTGTTACGTTTAGTCACACTGAAAAAAACTAATGTTAAAATCTGATGTCTTCCATTCACCTAGCTTTCTCTATATCTCTGCAACAAATTATTGTTAAAAAGCTCATGCTTCTACTTACCTCATGCTAATCGAGAAAAAAGTAGCAGAAATAGTCTTAGTACTTGCTTCCTAGTAAGCGGAAGCGAAATAAGGGAGTACCATAGATTAAAGTGATAGGCAAAAGCGGTTGCTATGTGACTGAAGCTCCTTTGTTTGTATGGACAGGAGTTGACAAATTCCTGTATGAGAGAAATATAGGTTTTTCAAAGCTGAAACCAAAAACAAGGAATATCTAAAAAATTATCAACTCCATGAAAAAAAATTATATTAGATAAATGGTGTGTTTTAAAGTACTCTACATTTTTTGTGGTACGCTTTTTAACCATCTCTTACGGCTTAACATTTATACCAACTTTCGTAAAATTCATTCAGAATAAAGTAGTCTTCAGAGGCTATTCCGAGAATATTCAAGATATACATTTTTTTTTTTGTCAGGTAAATATCTTTAATATAGATTTTAATCAAAATCTTTAGTCATTTTTAAGAAAATCAAAATTTTATAAAAAAAGTTCCATGTAAAGGGTAGTTTGGTGTGGGAGGATTTTTCTCAAAATCTTCGTGTCGAATTCCTGGAAAATACTAAACTTAAATACCAAGTTTGGTATTTTACCGACTTTTCGTTTTTGAGTTATTGTCTTCACAGACACACGGACACACGACACACACACACACGGACCTTTTTTGTGAAAATGCTTTTTTTGGATTCAGGGGGCCACAAAGCATATATTTCCGGTGAAATCTCGGTATCGAATTTTTGAGTGGAGTGCAATATCTTCTCTATACACTATGTACATAGTACATGTAGCGAAAGTAAAAATCTGATATGTTACAATCACATGACTTTTGCTACATCTCTGCAACAAATTCTTGTTGAAAAACTTATTCTTCTATCTACATTATGCTAATTGAGATAAACATTAACAAAAATTGTCCTTATTACTTGGTCCCTTGAAATTAGAAGGGGAAATAACTAATGTATTCCATTCACTTAATGTCTTCTAGCTGGTTGGAAAACCTTTTATTCAAAAGATTAATCTGTTATCTATATCATGCTAATCAAGATAAACATAAGCAGAATTAGTCTTATTACTAGAAGAGAAATAAAGTGCACAGGCTAAAGCGATACATTCGTCCTCTAAAATCCGAACCCTATGCGAAACAGTTGAAAATTTTAAGTGACTAAAATTGGAAATAATAATCCGGATTATCTCGAAAACGGTTAGCTCTACAAAAAAGTTAATAGAACATAAATTGTGTGTTTTAATGAGATCTACATTTTTTGTAAAGTAAGTTTTTGTCTATCTCTTACGGTATACCAGTTATGCAAAATTTAATAATAATCATCCAGAATGAAGAGGTCTTCAGAGGCTATTTCCAGAAAACCCAAGATAACATTTCGTTTCTCATAAAAGTAACTTAGACATAGGGTATTTTAATTAAAATCGTTAAAGACATTTTTGAGAAAGTCAAAATTTTCAAAAAATGTTCCGTGTATGGGTAGTTGGGGGTGGGGGATTTTTGTGAAAATCTTCGTGTCCCACCATTGGAAGATACCAAACTTAAATTCCAAGTTTGGTATTTAATGTTCTTTTCATTTTTAAGCTATGCTGCCCACAGACACACGGACATTTTTCAGGAATGCTCTTTTTGTATTTAGGGGTTCTCAAAACACGTATTTTCGGTGAAATCTCGATATCAAAGTTTTGGGTGTAATACAATACCTTCTCTATACACTATATATAGTAGGTACGTATAGAGAAAGTAAAAAGCTTCCGATATAACCTTAAATGTTAAAGCGGGCTTTATAAATTAAACAAACAAATAAACATTAGTGAAATAGTGTTATTATTTAGTTCCTCAGATATAAGTAAAAGGGAAATACGGAAATGCACTAGGCTAACGGGTAATCAAATATTTTAAAGCTGGTTGCTATGTGATTGAAATTCGTTGCTATTTAATCAGGAGTTGACAAATACCCCTATTAGAAAAGTCTAGTACTTAAAATTGAAACTAATAAAAAGAATATCTCGGAAATGGTTAACTCTATGAAAAATTGTATACTACATATTGTGTGTTTTAACAATATATTCATTTTTTGTGCTTTAACCTTTTGTCTATTCTTTTTCTGTTAACCAGTTATGCAAAAGTAAATCAGAATAAGGAGGACTTCAGAGGATATTCCCAGAGCATTAAAGATATAGTTTTATTTGTCACGAAATATCTTTAATATACGGTATTTTATTGAAATCGCTAGAGGCATTTTTGAGAAAATCAAAATTTGCAAAAAGCTGTTCATATAAAGAGTAGTTTGTGGTGGGAGATTTGCTTGAAAATCTTCACATCGCATCCATGAAAAATGCTGCTATTTAATGGGATTTTCGTTTTTGAGGTACTATGTTCACAGACACATGGATGCACACACACATATAGGGACTTTTTCTTTCCCCAAAAATGTTTTTTTTATTCAGGCAACCTAAAACGTGCATTTCTAATAGCATCTCAATATTGAATTGTTTGGTGGAGTAAACCTTCTCTACCTATATACTATGTACTAAAAAAAGAATGTAAAAATCTGATTTATTAAATTCACAAATTATATAGTTACAAAATCTTATTGTTCTATTCACCTTTTACTTTCTCTATTAGTACTATGCACCTATTTAAGTGGTAGACAGAGAAGATGTATTATTTATACAAAAATTGAAAATACATTTAGTGTCAAATTCTTTTCTTTTAGGAATTAACCGCTATTAATTGTTATTGATTTTAATTTTTACATGTTGAATCTTATCCTAAATCAGGATTTATTATTCCTATTTCTTATCACTCTTAATCGTGCAAAGAGAGCCGAATTTCAACCACATAGCAGGCAGTTTGTAAAAGGATTGACTATTGCTTTAACTTAGTGTATTCCCTTATTTCCTTTCTACTTGTAAAGAACTGAGTAATAAGTAAAATTTCTGGCAATGCTTATCTTGATTAGCATAAAATAGGTAGAGTTATCTTCTGTAACAACAGTTTGTTTACAGAACAGGCAGAGAAAGTTATGTGAATGGAACAAAATTGTTATATACTTTTCTACTACATACGAGTACAACACACATAGTAAATACAGAAGGTATTGCATTTTCCACCCTAAAATTCGATAGCACATTTCAGCCGAAATGTATGTTTTGTGAACCCCTGAATAAAAAATTTAAAAAAATATAGGTATGTATGTCTATGTGTCTGTGAACAGCATAATTCATAATCGGTTGAGCTTAAACCTTGATATTTCAGTTCAACTACTCTTTCATGGAATTTTTTTTCAGAATTTCGATGTTCCCAAGTATGGATTCAACAATTTTAATTAAAATACCATATATTAGAAAAGCTTACATCACAAATAATATGTATTGCTTGAATTTTCAAGGACAAGCTCTTGTAGCTCTCTTCATTCTGGATAATTTTGCATAACTTATAAACCGTAACAGAGAGAGAGAGACAAAATGCTACTAAACAACTTTTCTTACGATATTATTATTTTATCTACAATATGCTAATCAGAGTAAACATCCACAGAAATTGTTTTATTACTTGCTTCCTTGTGAGTAGAAGGAACATAAGGAAGTACACTAAGTTAAATGGATAATAAAATCTTTTAAAAGTTGGTCTTAGTGAAACAACTGAAGTTAGGCTCGCTTTACATGGCGTGTAGTATAATAAAGAGAGATGAAAGTCACTTGTCTCCTGAGAAAGGTTTAAGTAGTTTAAGATTGAAACCATTGAACAAGGAATACCTCAAAAACGGTCAGCTTACATAACAAAACGTATAGAGCATAAAGTATGTGATTTAACGAGATATACAATTTTTGTCTATCTCTAACATATTTAACCGTTATTCAAAATTCGGCAAAGCTCGTCTAGAATAAACCCATCTTCAGAGGCTTTTCCCATAAAATCCAAAATATACAGTTTATTTGTGATATAGAAATCTTCACAATTGACATTTTTATCTAAATCATTAGAGCCATTTTTGAGAAAAACAAAATTTTCAAAAAGTTGTCCATGTAAAGTGTAGAATGGGATGGAGGGATTTTTTTGAAAATATTCGTGTCACATTCTTGAAAGATACCAAACTAAAATACCACGTTTGGTTGTTAACAGTTTTTTTTGTTGTTTTTCTTGAACTCTGCTGTCCACAGATACACACATGGACCTTTTTCTAATTTTTCTTTCGGACCCAGGGGACCTTAAAATATATTTCCGGTGAAATCTCGATATCGAAGTTTTGGGTGGAATAAAATAAGTACCTCCTCTGTTCACTATGTGCATTGTACATATGGGTTACAGAAAGTAAAAATGTAACTTACAAGTTATGCCATATACATTTTATTTGTGGAGTCAATCATTTCCGAGATATTCCCTATTAGAGATTTAAAATTCGCACTACTTATTCTTTTCTCAAATGGGAATCGTTACTATCCATACTTTTTATGTTGGTCAAGTAAAGAGAACCACCACATAGCGGTCAGCTTTTAAAAGAGTTAACTGTTGCTTTAGGTTGTGTTTCTTTACTTCCGTTGTACAAATTGCTGCTAACTTTTACTTTCTCTACACGTACTATGTACATAGTGTATAGAGAATATATTTTATTGCACTAAAAATTCGATACCAAGATTTCACCGGAAATGCGTGTTTTGAGGTCCCATGAGTTCAAAAATCATTTTTAGAAAATTGTGTGTGTGTGTGAGACTGTGGGCAGCATAGCCCAAAAACGAAAGGTGGGTTAAATACCAAACTTGGCGACACGAAGATTTTCAAGAAGGTCGCCCACTCCAAAGTACCCTTACATGGAACATTTTTCGAAATGTTTGATTTTCTCAAAAATAGTTCTAACGATTTTGATTAAAATAATGCATGTTCAATTTATTTTTATGACAAAGAAAATGTATGTCTAGAATTTTCTGGGGATAGCCTTTGTATACCGCTTTATTTTGTATGAATTTTGTAAAACTGACACAAAAAACACAATTTTATACTAGAATTAATCGTTTTCTAGATATTCCGGATTATAGGTTTCAATTTTCAGACACTTAAACTTTTTTCAAACGTGAAGACATCTTTCTTCTCGTTTCTCGTATGTTTATTCCTGCCAAGCAAAGAGATTGGAATTTCAATTATTTCTCATAGCAACCGGCTTTTTAAGGACGAGACTATCACTTTAGTATGTGCATTTTCTTAGTTCTCTTCTACTTATAAGGAAGCTAGTAATGAGACTACTTCTGCACATGTTTATCTTGATTGACATGATGCAGATAAAATAATAATATGAATAAACGTTAGTTTATGGAACAACTAGATGACATCATGTGAATGGAACACATTAGACTGTTTCCCTACAAGGAACCAGTAATAAGGACAAGTTCTGCTAATTAATGTTTATCTGAATTAGCGTGACGTATACAGAGGATTAAGCTTTTTAAAATAATTTGTTACAGAGATGTAGAAAAAGTCATGTGAATGGAACATACATATTTTTTATCTTAGTAAGTGTGAAGTAAATAGAAAAACAAGCTTTTGTAAGAATTGTTGTAGCGTTAGTAGAAATGTCATGTGAATGTAATGCATTACAATTTTGTATATCTCCACTGCAGTACTCCAGTTTATAAGCTTTACAAGTCACTGCTGATCCTAACATTCCCTCTAAGTTAAGGTTTATACACGATATGTAAATATTAACGTCTGTAAAAACAAATTCAGTTTTACAAATGCAATAAGTTCTTTTATTGAAGGGAACAGAAAGAAACATTTAAACTGGTTCCCGCAGCTACTTGAGTTGGTTCGCGTGAAAAGCACTTCTTCCCTAACACTCTCAAGGTAATCTGTACCTTCCTCCCTACACCACCACATTTCAATGTCATCAACTGTGCTCAAAGAGATCTAGAACATCTTTTCTTCACCAGGTCTCTCACAACTTCCTCTTTTTTCCTCTCCCCCTCTCTCCGTGGGACGTAGGTTTCTCCACTCAACTTTTCTCCTCCTTTTTTCGCAAGGTGGAGCCACACTCAGTCTCTGGCAGAGTAATTGAGCACTTCGGCCATATCTCTCAGCCCTCCAACTGCTGAAACAATAATGCAGACGTTGAAAGATGCTGGAGGAGTGTACTCTCAGGTATGAGTTTGTTTGTAAAGAGCCATCTGGAGTTGAATAGCGCACGGTCGCGCTGAAAGCCTTTAATAATGCCCACTAAGCCTTTGAAAACCCATTCCTCTCATACAATTAGCATTTTTCATGCTGAACTCAATTGCGGAATTTTTGCTTTGGTTGTGTCTATTTTTAACAAATTAAGCGATAATCCAAGTAACAACAAATCGATGAGATTCTGCAAATACTTAGCAAGAAGTGTAGTTAGTTTTAGGTAACTGAATCTTGTAGCTCTATTATGCATTCTATTCCTGTAGATTTTCGGTTGTCATAGCTGCTCCAATAGATTGTGGTTGGTGCCAGAATGGGCAAGACAAGTTAAATATTTAAGAACATTTAATGGAGGCTAATATCTATTCAATTTGGAACAACTTACAAATTGTTTTAAGATGATTAATCATCTGTTCCTGAATCTAAGCACCGTTACATCTGCCAAGTCCTAGAGTACAGAACTTTAGGTTTTAGGATTTGTTTCCGTAATATTTTACGAATTAAATTACCGTGACTCGCTAAATTGCTACACGGCGAATCACTACCAATCACCGCTAGCGATGAATCTAGCGCTGCGCTACGTTCGTAGTAACTGTCGAAACTTGTAAAAACTGTACCAATATAAACTTAAAGCGTAAGAGAATAGCAAAGTGATAGTGATGCATCGTCCTTTATTAACCTAAATCCCAACTACATCAGACTACCCCACCATAGTTCTTGCGTACTAAACGCATCAAATGTTGCACTTCATATCAGCATCTAAGACACACTCTTCCTCTTTTTTGACTGCTCAATGTTAAGTATTTTTCTCTTAGCTAATTTTCGGAAATGGTCTACATACGCTTGTTACACACACACACACACACATACACACATACGTTCCTGAGATTATAGAATTCATTGTCATACCAGGAATTGAACTTAACAAAACTTTGAGGTTAATGAATTTCCCGGAACTTAATTACCATCACTATTCTTAATTCGAGCTAATTGCTTTCTTCAATATAACTTGCTTTACTAATGACTACTACATTGCTACAAAATGCTTGCTTGTGCTTTTATCATAGAAGTACTTATAACTTATTCCTTATTATATTATTCCATGATTTAATATACGAAATTAACCGTTGCAATGATTTATTTAATTATGGATTGTTCCTTTTAAAATCATTATTAACTTGATAAGATAATAATTCATATTAATGTTTGTACATTCCACAGCAAGAGTATAATGCGTTGCATTCAAATCACCCTCTCTACTCTTCTACACACTATTCTAATAAAATCTCATTTTTTATCGGTATCTTGTTAATCAGGATCAACTTTCATTATATATACTTACACATTGCGTATCAGAAATACAGTAGTTAAAGCGATAATCAGAGTTTTAAAAAGTGGACCGTTATACGTTGGCTTTCAATCTCTATGTTCTTTGCATGGCAACGAGAAAATCAAACGGCGACTTTCACTTGGACAAAAATTGTTTCATTACATTCATATTACTTTTTCTGTGCCTCCTTATTTTTACAAAAGCTTATTTGTTTATCTACTATATTTTAATAGATAGTGTTTGTAAAATATTGCATATTCCTTGTGCGTACAATAGGGTTAGCGCAATAAACTAGGCTTGAGGTATAGTAAATTGTTTCAAGAGCTGGTTACTAAGTGGTGAATTTGAAATTCCATTGCATCTGCAAGAATTGACGAGTTTCATTACCTGCACTGCCAGTACTATAAACTTCTAACAAAAAACGCTTCTTCTTTCTAGTCCAAGCTAATTAAAATAAGCTAACGGAATTTCTGATTACTTTGCTCATTATACGTAGATGGGAGCATAGGGAATACACTAGGCTAAACTCATAGTCAAATGTTTTAAAATCTGTCGCTCTGCGATCGTCTTTGAAATGCGCTTGTTTGTATGTCTCATAGTAAAACAAAAGAAGCACAGACAACATCCTCTATGTTATTAGTTCCAATTTTAATACTTTTACTTTTCTCAAAGAATATCTAAAGTGTATTTTGACTCAATGTCTACTTTTTTTCGTGTGTGTACAAAATTTTGTATATTTCTTATGGTTTATTAGTTATGCAAAAGTCATTCTAAACCTAGAGGACTTTACAGGATATTCCCAGAAAATTTAAGATATAAGTTTATTTGTCATGCAAATCAAAATTGTTAGGGTCATTCAAAATATTCGAAAATTGTTCCGTGTAAATTGTCCCATGGGGGATTCTCTTAAACACTCTGTCACGTTCTTGGAAGATACTAAACTTAAATACCAACTTTGGTGATTAAGTTATGCTATCGACAGACACACTCACACGCACACATACACACTGACCGTTTTCTAAAAGTGATTTTTTCGGATTCATAGGCCTCAACACATATATTTTCAGAGTAATATCGCTAACAAATTTTTGGGTGGAATACAATACATTCTGTAGCTTCTTTATAGGATATAATATGTTCTATAGAAAGTAATACTACTTTGCCATTTGAGGAAAATATAAGTAGGTACTAGAAATTCAAATAATTTCGGAATATCTCGGAAATGGTTAACTCCATAATAAAAGTATTAAAATTGTGTGCTTTAACGAGGTTTGCATTTTTATTTTCTCTACTTCGTACATGGTAGAGAACATATTTCATTGCACTCAAAAATTCGATAGCGAGATGTCATAGGAAATACACGGTTTAGGATCCCCTGTGTAAAACAAGCACTTTCAGAAAAAAGTTCGAGCCCGCACACATTTATGTAAGTGTTTTACTGAAAACGAAAAGTTGGTTGCATACATTTTATATTTAAGTTCAGTACCTTCAGGGATGTGACACGTGGATTTTAAAGAAAATCCCCTTCCCCAAAATATCGTTTACATTGAACATTGTCCGAGAATTTTTATTTTCTCAAAAATGACTAAAGATTTTGATTAAAATTCCATAAATTAATAAAATGTATATGATAAGAAAACATGTATCTCTAATTTTCTGGAAGTAACTTCTGAATTGCTCTTCATTCTGGATAACTTTCGCATAATTGGTAAATCTTAGGTACATAAACCGCAGAAAATGTTTGTTGTGGAGCTATTTCCGAGATATTCCTGTAATTATTTTCAATTTTAAAATACTTTTCTAAAGCAGGAAGTCGTCATATACGTTATTTTTGTATTACCCCCGCCCATGCAAACAGGCCATAGCGACTATCACTTCAGCCTACTGTATCCTTCAGCTTGCTTTTACTTATAAGAAACTAAGTAATAACACCATTTCAACTCATGGTTATAGCGATTAACATGAAGTAGTTAGAGATAAACCTTTTGTGTGAGTAGAAAGTCATATGTATAGAACATCAATTATTTTTTCTGTGATAAGATTTTATCTACATCTGTAAACTTACTAATTATACAAGTGCCATCCAGAATGAAGAAAACTTCTGGGACTATTTTCAGAATATTCAAGATATACACATAAGCTACTCATGAACATGTCTTATTTTAATCAAACATTTTAAAACAATTTTGAAGAAATACAAATATAATTATTTTTCATGAAGAGTAGTTTGGGGAGGATTTTTCTTAAAAGTCACATTGCATCCCTTGCATCCCTGGGAATTTTAGAACCTTGACTTTTTCTGGGCATAGCCTCTGAAGTCCTTTTGGATGCCCTTTGCGTAACTGGTAATCCGTAAGAAATAGATTTTTCCGAAATGTTTATTGTTATTGGTTTAAATTTTCTAATACTTGTTGCTTTCTGAAATGGGAAGTCATCATTAATTTTTCTTTCTTTCTTCCAAGCCATGATAAGAGAACGGCATTTCATAATCATCACATGCGGACCAGTCTTATATATAGAGTTATTCTTAAGTTAATTAGGACGAATATTTGCAACTTGATATATTAAAGCTGAGTGGTAGATGTATGTATTTTGGAAGACAGATATGATGGTAAGTAAAGCTTGCTGCTTATAGCGAGAGTGGTCGCTTCCTTCCTACCTTTATATCACACTACCTTGACGCCAATTAGCGTGAAGATCAATGGCAACCCGTCACCGAGAGGGCTCCTGGGATCAAGATTAATTTGATGAAGCTGTGGGCTGCAGTTAGCCTTAAGGGCAACTTCTCCTGCTTGCTCCGTACGCTGTTAACATGAGACCAGCAAACTTCAACACATGTGTGCACCATGAGATAGCTCACATTCTTATTAGGGGTGGGACCTCGATAATCTCGATCCTCGGTGGTATCGAAGTACGTCTATACTGTGTTTCACAAGGTACATTCGCGTAGTGTATCTCCAATATTGGAAAGAAAGAAAGAAAGACAAATCTGATGTGTACCATTCACATGACTTTCTCTATATCCCTGCAACAAATTATTCTTAAAAAGCTTATACTTTTATTAACTCCATGCTAATCAGTAAAACATTAGCAGAAATAGCCATATTACTTGCTTCCTTGTAAGTAGAGGTGAAATAAGGGAGTACCGTGGTTAAAGTGATAATCAAAAGTTGGCTGCTATGTCACTGAAGTTCCTTTGTTTGTATGGACAGCAGTTGACAAATTCCTGTATGAGAAATGTATAAGTTTTCTTAGCAGAAACCAAAAATAAGGAATGCCACAAAAACGGCGAACTCCACGAAAAAAAATGCATATAACATAAATTGTGTGTACTCTACATTTTTGTGTAGTAAGTTTTTGTCCATCTCTTACGGTTTAGCAGTTATTCAAAATTTAGTAAAATTCATCCAGATTAAACTACTCTTCAGAGGCTATTCCCAGAAATTCAAGATATACATTTTATTTGTCAGGTAAATATATTTAATACACGAAATTTTAATCAAAATCGTTAGAGCCATTTTTGAGAAAATCAAAATTTTCGAAAAAAGTTCCATGTAAAGGATAGTTGGGGTGGGGGGATTTTTCTCAAAATCTTCGTGTCGCATCCCTGGAAGATACTAAACCTAAATACCAAGTTTGGTATTTTACCTACTTTTCGTTTTTGAGTTATCGTGTTCACAGACACACGGACACACTCACGGACCTTTTTCTGAAAATGCTTTTTTTTTAGATAAAGGGGACCCTAAAACATATATGTCCGGTGAAATCTCGGTATCGAATTTTTTGGTGGAGTGCAATACATTCTCTATACTATGTACATAGTGCCTATAGAGAAAGTAAAAAAAAAAAAAAAAAAAAAAAAAACATCACGATGGAAACATAAGGTGCAATCAATACTTACTCCACATTGGTGAGTTTTATAATAATGGGTAATAATAAATAAGAAAGTAAATACAGGTATAACATAATGGGTACTCTATTCCATTTAGCTGTGCGTACCTATTATTAAGGATCTGGATGCGTAGAGTCAGACTGAAAAATTTAATGCCATAGCCTAGATTTGAACCATGGATCTCCCGGGATCTAGCCGGTTGCTCTACCATTGAGCTACCATGGCAACATGACGGCATTGCATTGAATTACTCAACTGGTAAGCTCAGAATTAAAAATGACTTCACATTTGTGTATGAATACAATTAGAAGTTTCGACTGAGTCCTTTACCAATATCAACATTGGATATCATATTCAGCAAGCTACAGACACAAGTGGAGCTTTAACTCAAAGAAACCCTGTACTGCCTTGCACTGGATGGGAACTAGCCACAGGCGACACACGACAATGCAGTTTGTTCAGTCCTCCCTATTTATTTTTTCCTTTCTAAAATAGTAACTTTATTTCTGTTTTGACCTAAAATGATGTCATGTTGAAAATGAAAATCTCACGTTTGTGTTTAGATCAATCAACGCATGCAAATAGCTATCAGATGGCAATCAGCAGAGAGCGCATTTGTTAACAGTAAAGACTGAGGTTCACTGCACTTACCTCTAGATACATGCAGTGTTCTATGAACTTTTTACTTTCTCTATACGTACTATGGACATAGTGCATAGAGAAGGTATTGTCTTGCATCCAAGAATTCGATACCGAGATCTCACCGGAAATTTATGTTTTGAGGCCCTCCGAATAAAATAAGCATTTTTAGAAAAATGTCCGTGTGTGTGTGTGTGTCTGTCTGTGTATGTGTGTATGTCTGTGGATAGTATAGCTCAAAAACGAAAATACTGATAAGTACCAAACTTGATATTTAAGTTTGGTATCTTCCAATGATGCGACACGAAGATTTTCAAGAAATTTCCCCCACCCCAACTACCCTTTTCATGGGAAAAGTTTTGAAAACTTTGATTTTCCCAAAAATGGCTCTAACGACTTTGGTTAAAATCTCTTATATTTAAGATATTTACATGCCAAATAAAAATTATACATTTAATGTATATATTGAATTTTCTGGGAATAGCTTCTAAAGACCTCTTTATTCTGGATGATTTTTATAGAATTTTGCTAAAGTGGTAAACCGTAAGAGATAGACAAAAATTTACTACACAAAAACACACAATTTATGTCATATACATTTTTTTGCGGTGTTGATCGTTTTTGAGATATTCCTTGTTATTGGTTTCAGCTTTGAAAAACTTACACTTTTCTCATACAGGAATTTTGTCACTTTCTGTCCATAAAAACAAAGGAACATCAGTCACATAGCAACCAGCTTTTAACTATCACTTTAACCTATGGTACTCCCTTATTTCGCTTCTACTGACAAGTAAGCAAGTAATAAGACTATTTCTACTAATTAACATGAAATAAATGGAAGCATACATTTTTTAACAGTAATGTGTTGCAGCGATGTAAAGAAAGTCATGTGAATGGAACGCATAAGATTTTTTTCTAAACGAAGGAAAAAAATATAACAAAGACAGGCGGAACCAGTGCGGCCTATGTAGAATGAAATGTTCACGAATGCATTATATAGTATATTAAATATTTGCACATAAACCTGGAAAAGTTATTTATATGATTACACATAAGTCATGTAACCTATGATACTATAGTAGTAGAATGTAACTATGTGGCCGATGTAAAGTGTTGAAGGTGAATGTCTCTTAAACGAACAGAAGAAATCAAATACGAAGAATGTCCAAATTGCAAGCAGCCTTCCAAATTGTGATATGGAAAATATTCTCATGGGGCGCGTTATGGGCTCACTGGGTCCAACCCGAGAATTTTAAATAAAATCATGGTAATTTTTTTATATTCTGACTCCCCCCAATAAACTAATCAGATGTTATTAAAACATGTTCCTCTACAATGAACTGTTGAGCTGTTATAGGATTTTTATTTGAAGTATCTATCAATTATAGAAAAGTAAACAAATAAGTCAAAATACTCAGTTTATCACTTTAAATTACTTTATTAAATGCTATAAGTTGCCTCCATTAACATACAATTCTTTGGAAATGTTTTCTCAAACTGTTACTACATAACGTAACTACATACAAAGGCTATTAGCGCAACAAGCTTCACATATTCGAAATGTTATACTCTTTTTGTTGCAGGTATTTTAAATAAGACTTTCCGTTTTATGTATCCCTATAGAAAGACGCCCAAGGTATTAAGTGGAGTGAGTGAGGAGGTCAGATGGTAGATCCAGTAAGTCGAATCCACCAATCACCAAATGTCTCTTTTAGAAGTGATACCACATTTCTCTTCTCACACTGTCCTTCACGATTTTTATGGTTGAGAAAATAGGAATATGATTCACCAATAATTGCGCTTTCAAAGAAGAAGGACCGATGACTAGGTTATCAAGAATTCCACACAAACATTAGGGAACAACGATGCTAAAAAGGCACAGATCTCAACATTTGTGGTTTTCAAATGTTCAACAGTGCATATTATGTCTATTAACTTGTCCAGTATTTGAGGATGTTGCTTCATCGGAAAATAATATGATTGCCAAGAATGAATCATTCTCTGCAATGACATTGGATAACCACTCGCAAAAACAACTCGATACTAAAAATCTCTTCGTGTCACCCCTTGATGTGATAAGGATGGTATTTCTACTGCTTTAGTATCCGCGATACAGAAGTGCGGCTAAACCCACTGCTTTTGGACAATTCACGTTTGGACAATTCTTGATTTACTTCTACAGCTTAGCTGCAGATAAGTCAACGTGAATTGTCAACATATATATATGGGCGCCGTGGTGGAGTGGTTGGACCACTCGCCTCTCACTACGATCCCAAGCAATTGTATGTGGGATTTGTGGTGAACAAAGCGGCGAGAGACGGCTTTTCTCTGGGTTCTCCGGATTCCCCGACCGTCGCATTCCAGCGACACTCCATATTCGCTCCATGTATCATCAGTGTCATCGCCTGCGGTGCCATAGTAGTAAAAGCGGGCGTTAAACACTATAAGAGAAAAGCAAGAATACTAATACTATTTTCATCAATCACTATTGATTTCACCTTGAAGCAATTATTGTTCTTTACTCCTGCACACTTACGTGGTCGTGTTTCCGATCGTTTGAATGTTTATATTAGACATTTGCAATCCGTGTCTCTTATTGAACACTGCCAATGCATTTGGATAACTTCTTCTGAATGCAATTAGTACTAAAACCATATCTACCTCTACACAAAAATCTGTTGTTGTCTTTTTTTGTTTCTTTTTAATTCTGAAGAGCCACCGAAAATAATAAACACGGCTAACTACATGTGGTATTGTATTTTAAGAGGTCAGGAGGCTTTGAAACTATAATGCCCATCTTTTTTCATTTGCTACTTATTTTATCCCTGAGTTCTCCCATTATTAGCTCAATAATTCATTTTAGAAAAAATGAAGTTTAAATAAAGGCTGCTTAGTTTATTGTGAGAAACTAGAATATACAAAAAATTACAATGGTTTCATTTCAAATCCTGAGGTATATCATGAAGATATTTTACATAACATAATTTGGAAGGCCCCTTGCTCTTATAAGGTTTGGAATTTCTGACATTTGGCCTTTTCTGTGCGTTTAAGGGATATTCACATTTAACACTTTTTATGAACCTCCCTTCATGAAAATGCACTAGTATATTTACAATATTTGCACGCAAACTCTTGGATGGTAAATATAGCAGTTCATCTATATAGTACCCCTTTAGTCTCTTTCACCATGGTCATATTTTGTGAAAAGTACACAACGTGCATTTTGAGACAGTTCGGGATAAAGTTTCTATGATATTTTGTTAAGCAATATTTTACTGCTCAAAATATCATCAGTAGATAACAGCTCAGATCATAATTCTTCTACAAATGACGTACTTTCGGAACTTTTGGCATAATATATTAGTAGTAGTTTGACACAGAGTTGTTAAAAAACACACACACACACACACAAAGAAAGCTACGTAACGTACTAGTCATGAGCGTCAATGAGTAAATAAATTCCGCCCCCTATCCCTGATGTCATCAAATTCGCGTAACGAATGTTAACTAGCAATCCCTCAAACGATGCCCCATTTGCTAACTCCGGTCATCAGCAGAGACAATATACTACAATGCGAGAATTTGTAATTGCGTGATCTCGTTATTTAATACCTTTTAATCCTCAAATACAATGTAATCGCTTTATAAAATGTATTCCAGTTTAAAAAGAAACAAAAAAAATTATCGAATGTAATGGAAATAGGGACACTTAAACTAGATTGATTGCATTATATAATGCATAGTTGGTGACGTTTAAAATGCGCAATATTTACACTCTAATTTCTTAATTTATATTTATTTAACATAATGTTAAATAATTGGTCATATCGCGATGGTTCTATTCGGATACTCGCTGATCTGGTGGCCTTCGTGCACTCTTTTCGCCTCGCACCAAGGATATGATGTCAAGGTGTCATCCAGTGTGGCTACTTTTTGACCATCTATACTCAAACTGTATACAGCCAGCCTTCAAGATTTCATGCCTTGCACACCATACCACTTTGGTCCACAACAAGCAGATGGCTCTGGGGTGTCTTTCGGTCTAGCTGCTTTCACTGTTTTTGAATAGTTATTTGCGTAATAGCAATTACGATACATTTTCGGTTTTACTATTGTTTTAGACTGAAAGGGAAAGTAAAGGGAAAGTAAAAATGCTGAAGTTTGTGCAATAAGGCTAAAAACCCACCTCGGTATTGTAAGCTTAGCGTGTTTATTTCACATTCAAGAGGTCGTGAGTTCTAATCTCACTTAGAGTGAATTACACGGCTTATTTTTTTCGGGGTTTTCCATTATGCTGATAAGACGAATGTTGAGTGACTTTATACTCCAACCAAGTTATAAGGACAAATAAAAAAATCTGATGTGTTACATTCATATGACTTTCTTACATCGCTGTAACAAACAATTGTTAAAAAACATATTCTTCTGTCTACTTTATGATAATCGAGATAAACATTAGTAAACATTGTCTCAATTACTTGCTTCCTTGTAAGTAGAAGGAAAATAAAGGAATACACTAAGCTAAGATGTCAAATCTTTTAAAAGCCGGTTGCCATGTGGTTGAAATCCGTTTCTATGCTGGGCCAGAAGTTTACAACTTTCCTTGTGAGAAAAGTTTAAGCATCTTGAATTTGAAACAAATAAGGAATATCGCAGATATTGCCTGAAAAAAACGTATATGATATAAATTGTGTGTTTTGTGATTGGTTTTTTATCTACATTTTTTGTGTAATAAGTTTTTGTCTATTTCTTAGCGTTTATCAGTTGCGCAAAATTCAGATAACTTCATGCAGAATCAAGAGGTTTTCAGAGGCTATTCCCAAAAAATTTCAGCTATATATTTTATTTGCAATATAAATATCTCTAATAGGTATTTTAATCAAAATTATTAGAGCCATTTTTGAGAAATTTTCTTTTGAAATTTTTTCATGTAAAGGGTAGTTGGGGGGGGGATTTTCTTAAAAATCTTCGTACCACATCTTTGGAGCATGACAAACTTAAATACTAAGTTCGTATATAACAGTCTTATAGTTTATGAGCTATGCTGTCCACAGACACACACACACCTCACCTTGGGCTCGATGTATGAGAGATTTGCGGTGGACAAAGTGACGTAGGAGCGGGATCTCCGGTTTCCCCCGTCATCGCATTCCACCGGGGCTCCGTCTTCATTCCATATATCACTCAGTGCCAACACCTGCGGTACCACAAGTAGTAAAAGCGGGCGTCAAACACTATGAAAAAAGACACACGCACACACACATACACACACACACACAAACGCGATTAAAAATGTTTTTTTTTTTGGATTCAGGGGGACCTAAAGCATGTATTTCCGGTGAAATCTCGGTATCGAATTTTTGGGTGTAATAATAAATAGAACTTGTATTCATTAAACCAAAGCACGACATTTTTTGAAAATTACATATAGGATTTTATATTAAGAACTGCAAGAGGAAGACTTTGATTCTATATTATTCAAAATATTAACGTCCGCTTGGCTAGTGTGTTGGTAGCTTGTCTGCCTCATATTCAACAATTCGCGAGTTCGAATCTCGTTTAGGGTGAATTACTTGGATAAGGGTTTTTTTTTTTTTTGTTTTGTTTTTTTCCGTAGTTTTCCCTTATCCTGAGAAGACGAATGTCAAGTAACTTTAAGTTCCATGTATCCCGAGATCATTTGAGCATCATTTCACCAATGTAATTCATCGTCCGATATGACCAATCGGGTTAAAGTACTTTAAAATACGGAAAAAGAATATAAACTTTTAGTTTTTTAAATGCGATATAATTTAATGTATAGAACTGCTTAGATTAATACAATGGTTATTACATCATTTATTTAATATAAATAAATAAATGTATGTACATATATAGGAAGATGATGAACTTAAATATCTAGGTTGGTATTTAAGCGGCTTTTCTTTTTCCAGTTACCGTGTTCATACACACAACACACACGAGGCTTTTTCTAAAAATGCTTTTTTGGGGGGACAGAGGACCCTAAAACGTGTATTTTCAGAGAAATTTTTGTATCGAATTTTTTGGTGGAATGCAATATCTTCTCCAGCTATGAACCATGTACTAAGCAGAGAAAGTAAAAATCTGTTGTATTCCATTTATATGACTCTCTAACTGTTTTACAAACAAACTGCTTACCAAATATTCTTCTTTCTACTCCATGTTAATTGAGAGAATAATTACCAGAATTATTTTTAATTACTTAGTTCCTTATAAGTAGAAGAGGAATAAGGGAAATACCCGATGCTAAAGCGATAGTTTTAAAAGTCGTAATGCGATTGTCATAGAAATTGGCTTCTTTGCTTGGTTAGGAGTAAAATAAAATGAAAAAGGATGACTTCATTTTTGAGAAAAGTATAAGTATTTTTAAACTGAAATCCTTAACAAGGACACTGCTAGGTTCACGAAGAATGTAGAGCACATATATTGTGGTATTGACGAGAGCTATATTTGTTTGTTTCTCTTATTTATGGCTTACCAGTTATGCAAAAGCATTCAGAATGAAGAGGACTTCAGATGCTGTTCCCAGAAAATTCAGTATAATAATTTTATTTATTATGTAAATATCTTTAATTTACGCCATTTTTATCAAAATCGTTAGAGCCATTTATGGGAAATTCTAAATTTTCAAAAAAAAATCAATTTAAAGGGTACTTTGGGGTGAGGGGATTATCTTCAAACTCTTCATGGGCATCCTTTGAGGGTACTAAACTAAAATACCAAGTTGGTATTTAACGGACTTTTCATTTTTGAGTTATGCTGTCCATAGACACAAACGCACACATTTTTCTGACAAGAAATATCTCGGAAATAGTAAATGGACAATGCAATCGTGTGTTGCATTCATAGCCGTTCTCTAATGTTTCACAAGTAAACTTTCGTTACAAAAGGTTATTCTTTTATTTAGCCATGCTAAACGTTATAGGCATTAGCAGAAATGACCTTATTACTTCTTTCCGTATAATTAGAAGGCAAAAGATGGAATACACTAGACTAAAGCGAGAATCAAATCTTGTAAATGCTATCGCTAGGTGAAACAATTGAAATTCGGTGAATTCCTTGTGTATTCCCGAGAATAAAAGAAACGAGATGAACTGAAAGCTGACTTAAAAATTGAAACCAATAACAAGGAATATCTCTGAAATGGTTAATTCTACAAAAACCATATACGACATATTGTGTGTTTTAAATGAGATCTACATTTTTATGCAGTTTTAATTTTACGAGTTATACAAAAGTCATCCAGAATGAAGAAGCTTCCAGAGGCTATTCCCAAGTTTCCAAGATATGCATTTCGTTTGTCAGTATATTATCTTAAATATATGGCATTTTAATAAAACCGTTAGAGCCACTTTTGAAAAAAATACAAATTTTCGAAAAATGTTCCATAAAAAGTGTATTTGAGGAAATTTCTTAAAAATCTTCGTGTGGAATCATTTGAAAGTACTGAACGTCAATACCGTTCGAGTTAACCGAGTTTTTGTTTTTGAATCATGCTGCTCACGTACACACACAGACAATTTTTCTGAAAAGTTTTTTTTTTTTTTTTGATTCAGGGGATATCAAAATATCCGGTGAAATTTTGGTATCGAACTTTTAGGTGGAATACAATATCTTCTCGATCTATGTACATTGTACATACGTGCTAGAGAGAGTAAAATGCTTCTTTTTGAGGGGGATTCGGGGAGTCTGAAAATATATATTTTTGATGAAACATCGGGATCAAATTTTTGGGTGGTATACAATAATTCCTACACCTTCTATGTGATAGAGAAAATAGCAATAGATTGAGCACATGAACAGAATGAGCTCTTCTAGTGTGGAACTACCAAATAAGAGGATGACAAGGAGCTGACGTCCTAGGAAGCTTTAAGCTGATATTTTGTGAAGCCGAAACGGGCAGTTCCTTAATCCTTGATGATGATAGTAATGGCAAATCCTTAGCATAAATCTTTGAACTGGGTAGCTGAAAATCTACACGTTTATAGCAGACGTAACGAGTAATCGATTTCTTTTCTTAATTTATTAATTTTACTTTATCTAGCATGTATGTACAATGCACATAGCGGAAGCAGAAGGTATTGTATTCTATCCAAAAATTCGATGTCAAATTTAACCCGAAATACTGTTTTGAGACTCTCTGAATCCCAAAAACAGCATTTTTAGAAACATGTCCAGTGTGTATGTATGTGTGTGTGCGTGTGTGTAGGCAGTATAGCTAGTTTCACAAACACAAGGACATATACACACACGGACCTTTTTCCAAAAATATTGTTTTGGACACAGATGGCCCTAAAACGTGTATCTCTACCTAATCTATACACTACGTACATAATGCTTGCAGAGAAAATAATTACAAGTGGTTTATTATATGTGATCATTGATGGTTATCATACAATAGTAGTTAAAAGTGAGTAGATTAATATTGTTTGAAGATTTACAAAGCCAAGATCAAATATAATCGAAATAATTTTTTCTGCTGATGTAATAATAAAGAAATATAGTTTTAGCATTTAATAATAAAATTAAAAACCTTGGGAGAAAATACAATGAACACTAACTTTTTCAGCATACGGTTTTGAGATCACCTGAGTGCTATTTGTATAGTTGTTCATTGTGAACTCCGTATGGAGAGCCCTGCTTAGTCGTCACCATACCAATCAATCAATTACCACAAAGCTTTTTTTTTTCTTTTTTTTTTTTAAACAGTACTGGAGTCTCATTAGGACTCCGGCGCTGTATCCCCGTTTATATCCCCCCCCCTAAATTTACTGTACGATTACTGATTTTACTGTTCCTTTACACAAACATATACACATTACACAAACATATAACACCCATGCCCAAGGCGGGACTCGAACCCACGATCCCCTGCCCAGGAAGCACCAAAGCGAGACGCCTTAGCGAGCGTGGCCATGGGGACCGGCAAGCGTCGGACGACACGGTTGCGATTTCTTTGCGCTTTGGCTGGAAAATAGCTACCTGTACACAGGGTTTCTTTGCCCCTCCCCAAACGTTACTGGTCATTCACTCTAAGCAAGCGACCAGTAAATGCACAGCCTATTCTGAAGGTACTAAGACAATAGAAGACGTTTTGCTATTGATACATTCAGAAAATATATTGTAATCCATTTCGGTGGCTGTCCATGCACACAAATCACTTATGAAACTGACTTTTTCAGCTGCCACACAAAGGTTTATTAATTAAAACGTATGTTTACTACAAAACTATATATTTACATTTGTGCCCACCTATTTCTACCAGGTTTTTGATGTGTGCAGATATCCCTTCGTACGTTAAAAGATTTGCAGAACTCAACGGGCGTATTTCAAGTTTAAACGTGTCAGTGAGAAACTAGCCCAATTTATGAGCATAATCCGCTCACCAGCTCCGTTGATAAGAAAGAGGGGTAAAACGAAGTTCATTCAACTATTTGCCCACTGACCGATTTTTAACTCTAATAGCCTCCAGTTAATTTTTTAACGCCTAAAGGGATAATTGCACACGTCAAATGTGGGGCAGCTAGGCCACCTGTTATAGGCTACACAATATTTAGCACAGCACAAACTCAGTAGGTCGTCTCCTTAATGCGGTGGTAGCGCAGCAGCGTGAGTTCGACTACCGGTACCGGCGTATGGATTTTTCTCCCTTGATCTTGTCCGGGATGCACTCAGCCTCGTGAGGTGCCTGGAGGGGAGTGGCCAATCGAGGAGCTACTTGATGGAGAAGTAGCGGCTCCATGTCATGAGGACCGCATTAACTGGCCGGGGGGGGGGAGTTCGAGGCGCTGACTACGTCTCACCCTCCAATACTGCACCTTAACCATGACGTCTGTCATGGACCGAGATGGGGGATGCAGCGGCCGGGCGGTAAGACAAGGTTCCTTGTGAGCTGTCGTGCCATGGAATTATATTACAAACTCAGTAGCACTGGACTGCTGCGTCTATCCTCTCCGCTCGCTTGTAAACAACATACCGATATACTAGAACTTCACCCAAATGCACTTCCAAAGCCTGATTACCACAAATAATATTACTTTGTTAAGGTATTTACGATGAAATTAAATTTGATATTTGATCCTGTTATAATGCACATTATTGATTTTGGTTTATCATCCAATAACTATATATAATTCATTAATTAAGCGTAGGTAACAACTGGTACTTGAACTAAGAAGTATAAGAATCGTGTTTGATCATTTAGCACTTTGTAAGGATTTGCCATCACCTAAAGAGAGATATATTAAGTTTCTACCCGGACACGTCAGTTGTGTTTAGCTTATTTTGTGGATGATAGCAGCGGGTTTTAGGTTGTCCCTGCTTGGACTGACATGCGAGCGGAAAGTTGCGAGAAGGAAGACAAGTTGGTTCGAGTTAGTGTTAGAGGTTATAGTGCACACCTGAGACCAGGAGGCCGGCCACACACTGCGATATGTCATCCCTTCCTTCCTAACAACTTCCTTCCATCTCCCTTATGCTACAATACACGCGGGAACAACCTGGCAATTTACTTCACGCCCTTGTTTCTCCTGGTGGTGCAACTGTTGTTCAAGTTACACCGCCTCGCTAATCCCCCACATCTTCCAGGTGCAATCCGAGGAGTGATGTCTTATACTGAGAAACGAGAATCCCAATATCCAAGTCATATTCAATCCCCATTTTAGCGCATTCACTCGTTTTTGTTTAATATTTACTTATTAATTACTTTCTCTACATGTACTGTGTACATAGTGTACTCTACACTACTATGTACATAGTGTATAGAGAAGATATTGCACTCCACCAAAAAATTTGATACCCAGATTTCACCGAAAATATATGCTTTAGGATCCACTGATTCCAAAAAAGTATTTTCAGAAAAAGGTCTGTGTGTCCGTGTGTCCCTGTCTCCCTGTGTCTGTGAACAAGATAACTCAAAAACGAAAAGTCGATAAAATACCAAAGTTGGTATTTAAGTTTAGTATCTTCCAGGGATGCGACACGAAAAGTTTGAGAAAAATCCCCTCACCCCGACCAACCCTTTACATGGATCTTTTTTCGAAAGTTTTGATTTTCTTAAAAATGGCTCTACCGATTTTGATTAAAATGTCAAATATTAAAGATATTTACCTGACAAATGAAATGTATATCTTGAATTGCCTGGGATCAGCCTCTGAAGACTACTTTATTCTGGGTGAATTTTACGGAATTTTGTATAACAGCTACCGTAAGAGATGGACAAAAACTTAATACACCAGAAATTTAGAGCACATTAAAACACACAATTTAAGTTCCATACATTTTTTTGCTGGAGTTGATCGTTTTTGAGATATTCTTTGGTTTTGTTTTCAGGTTCGAAAAACTTAACTTTTCTCACACAGGAATTTGTCAACTGCTGTCCATACAAACAAAGGAACTTCCATCACATAGCAACCAGTTTTGACTATCGCTTTAACTTATGCTACTCCCTTATTTCCCTTCTACTTACAAGGAAGCACTATTTGTGCTAATTTTTTGTCGATTAGCATGAAGTAAATAGAAGCATGAGCTTTTTAAAACTAATTTGTTCCAGAGCTGTAGAGAAAGTCATGTGAATGGAACACATCAGATTTTTGATTATGTGAATACTAAATGATTTCCCGGTTATAATAATCGCTTAAAAGATTCACACGACTTTCTGTCATTATAAACTTCTCTTACACAAGCTAATCTTTGTATCTTTTTCATACCTATTAAGAGGAACTTTTGTATGAATCTACATTATGCATTTCGTTATAAATACAATGGGAGTAGTGATAGTGAAATATTTAAGATCTGTGTGTTATACGCTGTCCTTAACATACTTCTATTGAACAATTCGATTCATTTTTAACGGATAACTCGGAAACGATTTGTCACAAAAAGGTTGTTTGGATCACATTGTATATAAAAAGAGATCTACATATTTGCGTACTACACTTTTGTCTATCGCTTATCTTTTATTCGTCATACAATTTATACAACATTTCTTACAAGCTAATTGGACTTCACAACCTGTTCACAAAGAATTAAAGATATGCATTTTATTTGTAATGTAAATATATTAACGCGTGGCTGCAGGAAAGCAAATTAAAATTGATCAATGATCAACATGACTTTAATTGGCGATCAGTAACCTTCGGTTGCAGAAAGGTCAAATAGTGTTTTACCGGAGATTTATCAGCGGATTTTTACTGCTACCAGTCAAGAGCCTATTCGAGATCAAAATGATCAAAACCTAACCTAAATGTGCAATATTGCTAATGTATGTTATGTGGAAATAGAGTTTAAGTAATATTTATCGCAATTCTTCTTCATATTATTGTCTTCTCAATAGTATATAGTAATAAATATTGTGGTTACAAAATATATTTTTCTGTTTTTACCTTATAAAATTATTTTAAAGTGAGAATAATCTAGAAAAGGGGCATATTTTATTGTTAGGTAATTTTAAACCCTTCATAAGTAATTTTATTTTACATTTTTGTGGAAAATTAAATTGAGTTTAATAAGAACACTCATGAACTGCTGAGGTTCTCAGCGTCCCATTCTATATTGTGCGTGAAATACCAATCAATTTTGCTCAGAACCTCTTTATCAGGGTCGATGTTCTTTTATGTACACTAAATCTACGACAAGGGGTCAACGATTTTACTTCCCTTTTGAAAGAAGCCGTGCTAAGGATTTTTCGTCTGAAAAATATTAATCGTCCTCCGCCAGGTTTGAACCCCCGGCCTTGTGAACCTTGTGTTACTCCTAGACCACGGAGAACGACAATTTAGGGGAAAGCATGTACCAATAAACTAACCTGAAGATAGGGGTAAATATAAGACAGATAGCACTTTCATTTAGTCATCTTCATTTTTAATGATAGATAATTGATATTATCTCCTCCACTATAATAAGAAGAGATGTATCTTTTGTGGAGAAAGTATAGCCCCTGATACGTTTAGGACGATTCATTTCGGGTATTTGGTACTCGCAATGAACCATTCCCCTTCCAGCGACGTTTTAAACTAAGAAAAGAGTATCGTCTGCCGACTGAGGTTGCTAAAACCGCCACTAACAGGCTCCGGCTGGCGTTGGTAAAAGGCACTGTTGGTAAATAAATTTCGCCAATCAGTTGATGAACATTCGCTGACCCTTGATTAAAGGGATCAGAGATTATTGATCAGAGATCAACTGATCGACAATCAGTAGGCGATTTCTATTTGGTTTCCTGTAACCGGAAATTGATATTTTGTATTTTAATAAGAATCATTACAATTATTTTTGAGAAAATGGAAAATGTTCAAACAAAAATGTTTCATGTATACAGTACTCTTGGATGAGGGAACTTTACTATATACAGAGTGATTCTTGTAGTCACCGTGAAAATGCAGTCCGAGCTGAGTCAAGGATATTTTCAGCAAGATGGCGCTACATGCCATTCATCAAATGAATCCATAAACCTAATTGCAAGTTTCTTTGACGACCGGATAATTTCCAGGAACCTGTGGCCACCGAGATCTCCGGATTTGGCATCACCGGACTTCTTTCTATGGGGTTACTTAAAAGACAGGGTTTACGCCACACGTCCCCAGACATTGGATGATCTGAAGCACATCACAAAGGAGATTCAGCTATTGACAACAGAGTTCTCCGAGTGGCCAGTAACATAGAACGACGTGTTGAGTTGTGCCTTATGCAGGATGGAGGACATTTTCAACATTTGCTTTAAAGATAAATAATCTCCCAAAATTCTTCTACAATTTAGGTATAATAAGTTGTCGCTAGCACAATTCGTTTTGAAACAATTAATGAAAGAATTGTGTCAGCTCTATATAAATCATCCTGTATATTCAAGATGCACCTATGGAAGGCACTGGATTTCCATATTAAGTTTAATATTTTACTGACTTTTTGATTTTGAGCTATGCTATTTATAGACACAAAGAGCACAAAATGTTTATTACGTATGGAATTTGATTATCAAATTGAGTTTAATGCAGCGGATAAGTTAAGGAGAAGAATGAATAAAATAACAATTTGGAGGGCATCACAAAGCGAGCTTAATGATGGTGAAAATGTTTTACATATTGACCAGAAACGCTGGAGATTGCTCTTAAAGATAGAGCGAGCGAGCGCTCGCATAAAAAAGAAGTAATCTTCAACAGGGGCAGCAAAACATTTATTTTTCGCCGTGTAGAGGGAGATATATTGCTTGTTTACCGCCACTTGCTGCAGTCACTCTGAAATGAGCTGTCCACTGTGCATCAGGCATCCAGCCCTACCTGCCAGTAGTAAAGCATTCTCCCGTTCGCTGGACGTCCCAAAGCCCCAAGGCAAATTTGAAAGATAATTACTGTTGTGTATGGTTCTAGCACAGTGTCCGAACGCCACCCGGTAATCGGGTTATGTCAGGCCGGCGCTGTCAGTGACGTGGACAGGGGAGTCGCTCGGGTCCATAGAGGCCGCCCGAGAGGGGGAACGTGTTGGCAACGACACCCACCAGGTAACCTTTACATAAACAAGTGACGTCGCGAGGACGCAACACACAAAATCCACGTGGAACATGTTCAAAAATGCGTCATTCAACTTAATTATACAATTACAAGCAGACACATTTTATAACGTTGTTGTGAACCTCTCTCTACTGCAGAACGTATTCAAGAGCAGGGGAAATGTGTCAAGGATTTATTGGAATGAGCAAAACTCTTAATCAAACAATACGCATTCTTAATTTGTCTCCAAAATAATTTGCAAATTATTTACGAAGAGGCAAATGGCGAAAATCAGCAACCTAAAAGAAATAAATAAATATCATGCATTGTATTCACATGGCTTTCTCTACCTATTCTGTAACAAACTGTTCATACAAAAGTTCATTCATCTATCTACTTCATGCTAATAAAGTTAAAAAATGATTAGTAATGGCCTTACTGCTTAGCTCCTTATAAGTAGGCCAATAAAAGGATGCACTTTGCTAAAATGTAAAAAAATGAAAATGAAAAATGTTTAAAAAGTAAAGTGTTTAAAAACCTCATATATTCCATCCACATTTCTCTACCTGTTCTGTAAGCACACTATTTAGAAAAAATTCTTAGTTTATCTATATCATGCTAAATGAGATAAGCAATAACAGCAATTGTCTTAGGGAATACACTAGGTAAAGGGATAGCCAAATCTTTTAAAAGCTAGTCGTTATATGAAGAACTGAAGTTCGTTTCTTTTAGCATGACCAGTAGTGAAACAAAATGGAGATGAAACGAAATATGACTGCCCATTTAAAAAGTGCCAAAATATAGAATATCTCGCAAATGGTTAACTATACACAAAAAGTATTTATGACATAAATTGTGTGATTTAATGAGATCTACATTTTTGCCATATAAAGTTTTTGTCGAACCCTTACGGTTTACCAGCTATACAAAATTTATCGAAACTAAAGAGACTTCAAAATCTATTCCCAGAAAGTCAAAATATACATTTTGATATTTAAATATCTTTCATATGTGACATTTAATCAAAACCATTGGAGCCAATTTTGAGAAAAACAATGATTTCACAAATTGTTCCATACGAAAGGTATTTTAGTGTGGGGGTTTTTCTTGAAAAGTTTTCGTGTTATATCCTTGGAAGATACTAAACTTTAATACTAGTTTTTGTATTTATACTCTTCATTAAACCAAATATTTACAACAAATGCATTGTTTTAGTTAAAACTTTCTGAGACTTTCCTTGTTATTGACTTAAATGTTCCAAAACTTACAATTCCCTCTAATGGGAAATCGTTATTTTTTTGTCCAAATTGGTCAAGCAAAGAGGATAGAATCTAAATGCCAACACAGAGGCTTCAGTTCATACAAAATATGGCTCGCTTTAGCTTAGTATATTCCCTTATTTCCCATTTTCCGAAAGGGGAATAAGTAATAAGACAATTCCTGCTAATGTTTGTCTTGATTGGAATGATGTATGAGAATGATTAATTGTTACAGAATATTTAGAGGAGGTCACGTGAATGAAACACAATATGTTGTCTTTCTCGCAGGCATGAAAAAGTAAGGAACTTCAAAGTTATCACAAAAGGCCCTGGGTTTTCAAAGTCTTGACTATCGCTTTACCTACTTTATTTTACAATGCAATAAAATGAGTAAATCTGCAATAAGACCTTATATAGATTAACAGTTAGTAACTAATTGATGAAATGATAAACTTTTGTAAGAATAGTTTGTAGAAAAGTGATAAAGTCATGAGTCCAACCATGGCCGTCGTGAAAAACAGAGGCCTGACACATGCATATGCGACGTCATAACGGAAGTGTACGAGGTCCATGAAAGCGACAGGCTGTGGCGCGCTCTGCTCTGCGATAAGGCGAATTACAATGATAGTCCTAGCTCTCGGATTAAGATGACAAACACGTGATTACTATCGATTTACAAATGTGTCATCGTTTCTGTTTATTATTATTATTACCATCATCATTATCATTATTATCATTTTAAATCTACATATTCACATAAGCGTTATTTTGTATTATACTAAGCAATGATTTTAACCGTGTTTAACATTACTGTACAAAAAGCACGAAACGTTTTACAGCAATTCTACAACGAATCATTCTTATAAAAGTTTTTTCTTCTATTTACGTCATTCTAATCAAGGTAAACATTAGCACAGGTGGTCTTATTTCTTAGCTCCTTATAAGTAGAACGGGAATAAGGGAACACACTAGGCTAAAGTGATGCTCAATTTTTTTAAAAGTTATTCTCTAAGTGATACCATTGAAATTCGGTTCTGTTTGCATGAATAGATGTAAATAATTGAAAAATGAATGACGCGTTCCGTTTAAGAAAAGTTTCAGTAATGAGACATTTACAGAAATAACAAATATATCTCTGAAATGGTTAATGCCACTAATAATAATAAAATCTTCTACGTAAAGTGTAGCTTAGGGTGGGAGCATTTTATTGAAGATACTGAACTTACATACCATGTTTGGTGTCTAACCGACTTTTCTTAGTGACTTACGTTGCTCAAAGGCTCACAGGCAAACTCACGACTGCACAGACACAGACCGTTTTCTAAAACATGTACTACCGGTAAAATCTCCGTGTTAATTTTTGGGTAAAATACAATATCTTCTCTACCTACTCTGTATCTGGTACGTGGTACAGAAAGAAAAAATCTGATGCACTACATTCACTTAACCTTCTCTACTTAAGCTGCAGAAAACTATTTTTACAAAAGCTTATTTTTATATTTAATTATTTTGAAGTAATTGCTATTTAACGTACTTCCTAGAACTCAGCTCTAAATATGGCACAGATCCATTTTTCACATCTTTCTTTGTTTTGTAGAAAAGTGAATGTTTATTACCGGGAACAGATTTTCAATCTGCTACACTACACATTCACTCCATTTTATTGCACTTCACAATTACGTCATATTGGGTTAACTATCATTGTTTAGTTTCACCTCATCTAAAAGAGCTTACAATATTCTACATTACTACTTAAAAACTTTAGAAGAAGGATTTTCTGTATATTTGAAGCATCACTGTTAATGCAGGGAAACACAGACATACACAAAACCAAAAATAATACATTCACAGATTTTTTAACTTCAGGACAGTTAAAGCCCGCCTGGGTAGTGTGGTGGTAGCGTGTCTGCCTCACACTCAACAAGTCGCAAGTTCAAATCTCGCTTAGAGTGAGTTACCCGGATAAGTTTTTTTTTTTTTTTTTCCCCTTATCCTGAGCGAACGGATATCGAGTAGCTTTAAGCTCCCAGGACCCGAGATTATTTCAGCATAATTTCACCAATTTCATTCACCACTCAGGTTAAAGGACGTTAAGCAACAATAAAAAAACAAAACAAAAAACAGATAGCTAAGGTTAAACACACCACACAAGTTTATTTGCTTGGAATTCAGCCATTATGCACTCATTTTTGCTTAAAATGTTAAAATACCACTCTCGCTTCATAAATTGTTCAAAACAGTTTAAATGGTAAAATGCACTTTATAAAAAGTTAAAAATAGATTAATATTGCGCAAAATATTGATTGTGAACACTCCTTATTCTACAAGCATAACACCACATATTCACTACTTTTTGCAAAATAATAGTTTAAATGCCATTCACTGTTACAAATCGGCTTAAAACGCGCTGCAACTTTATTAACTTCCGGCTGATTAAAATTATTGCACCGCGGTTGTGGCGTCACAACACAAAAACAGTCAGCTTAGTCGGCCTGTATTTTTCACCACGTACGTGGGTCAACACATCACATTTCTTTTCTGGACACACAAACAGCATGAAATTCCAGAGCCATCACATAGCAATCACATCTTTAAAAATATACACGAATTGTTCTAGCTATTCTGCTACAAACTATTCTTACACAGCTTCTTCTATACCATGTGGCCCAATTGCGTCGTATTTGACGTGTGGAGATATCTCTTCGTGCGCTGAATGCATTGCAGAACTCAACGGGACTGTTTCAAGTTAAAACCGGTAATTGAGGAACTGCCTGAGTGACCTTCATTTTACCCTTCTTGCTTAATTGTGGAGAGGACGTGCAGGTCGCGGTCTTGCGAGGGGTGGAACGAAGGTAGATCTAGCCAGTTGTCCACTGGCGGGTTTTAACATGGTTTTGAGTTATGCATACGTCAAATACGGGACAGTTGGGCCACCTGGTATATTCATGGCAATCCAGGTACACATTTCAGAAATTATTTTATTGCATATTTTATTGTAGGCACAAGTAAAATGAAACGATACACTACACTAAAGCTATAGTAATTCTTGTAAAAAGCTTGTCTCCTAGGGAAATAATAAAACCGAATGGTGACTTTCCCAATGTATAAGTATTTTAAAACTTGAACCAATAACACGAAATATGTTGGAAATTGTAAACTAATAATAATAAAACTAATTGGACATAAATTGTGCGTTTCAACGAGATCTGCGTTTTAATTTATGTATTTATTTATTTATTTATTTATTTTGTGTGTATGTAATAAGATTTTTTCTATGTCTTAAGATTTATTAAGACAAAATTCATTCAGAATGAAGTGGGCTTCAGATGTACTAAAAATCAAAATTTAGATATATATTATTATTATTATTATTATTATTATTATTAGGTATTTGTGGTTTCAGGAATCCTCAAAACCTGCATTCTGGTGAAATCTCGGTATCTCGTTTTTGGGCTGAATGCAATAACTTTTGTAACTACAGATATAATGTATATGGTAGAGAAAGTAAAAATCCGGCTATCGCTTTACCTAATTTATGTTAAAACGAAGTGAGCAAATGCAAAGTGAGGATCCCTCTAGGTTAACGAGAAACAGAATACTAAATTTTGTAACAATAGTTATATTGTTGATATTGTTTATTGGGACAAGTATTTTAAACGTTTTATTTCGCAACAATACTACCCAACTTCCACATAGTAGTGTGCGTACGTAACACTTGAATGAACCTCGGAATTGCAATCCAGTAACTCGTCATTTATAAGACCACAATCAGCGCTGAGCCATGGGTCAATTAGAATTCCCTCTTGAGATTTAGCCCTACAATTCCATCAGTCCCTTAGACGCAAGGGATGTATGCCTGTGCTAAATCGATATGATTCTGCGATAGTCATTCTCATTGAAAAGTGTCCGAGAGAACAGTTTAGAGTTTGTAAAGTAAAGGTTAATCGAACATAGGCAGGGAGAATATTTTGTTGTGACCTCAACCCGAACTCAGGAGGTTCTGGGTTCAAATGTTGGTTTCGTGGTTTCCCTCAGTCGCCAAGGGAATATTTCATATCATGACCCAAAGTTTTGGATAGCATTACTCAGGTATCAAGTTCTGTACTTATCGGATATTCGTTTTTAGGTTATGCTGTTCAAAGACGCACTCACACACACACACACACACACACACACACACACACACACATACACACCATCAAAGTGTAAGAGTGGAGCGTGCAATCTAAACCGCACGAGTACGGTCAAATTCGTTCAATATTGCAAGTTCAAAGAGATATTTGCTGACTAGAATGGTTAGTCTTGCTTGATTTACTGACTTTCCAAGCGGTGCAGTTCACGCTAGCTGAGTAAACCTTGTTTACAAAATATAGTGAAGGTGGGGAATTAGTTGGTATATAAGGATAATTGGTCACACCAAGTCAACGACATGTTTTTAATTCATAATCATAACCTTATCACAATCATTCATTAATTTAATAATTTTTAAAATTATTTAATCGTCCCATTTGGAAGTAGCTTCTCTACTCTAATTAATTTCCTTTAGGTATGATAATGAGGATGGAGGACTTTTTTGATTATTTTATATCTTTATTTACATTTATGTTTGAACGGTTTGGTAATTTTCATCTTTAATATGTTTGAGTTCGTAACTAGCGGTTATTATTCATAAACGCAGTTTCATTAATTTATGCGTGTGTTTATATAAAACATCTTTGGTAAGCTAGTAGTAAAATGTGTAGTTTATAGGACAGCCCAATTATTTGTACTTATTTTCCATACATAGGCACAGGAATGTGCGTTTGGCACCAAAATTATGAGTGGCAGCTCGTGATTTTGATTCACCGGAAGCCGTACAGAACTTCTACCTGTAACTGGGTTATGCTGCAAAGCAGCGAGTGAGCCCATCCAGTAAACAGGACCAAGGCCGAACGAAAGTAGTTTATCACCTCTGTAACAAATAGAAGCAAACTTCGATAGTGATCCCACTCGACAAACATGATTTAAACACACGGCGTGTTTCGCATGCCACTTTTGCGTATGTCTACGAAAAGCATAACTCAATAACAAAATCTCAGATAAATACAAACTTGGATATAAGGTCAACATCTTCAAAAGTTGTGACACATGGTTTTCAGACTCGCGCTCAAACAAGCCTTTATATTAAATATTTGTTATTATTTTAATTTTTTCCCAAAATGGGTCTAAAGGCATTTTAAGTATCATTGAGATAAAGTATTCTTAAGATACACGCATGGCCAATAAAATGTGTATTTTGAACTTTCTGTGTGTTTGTGAAGTTTATTTTTTCTCCTAGTTTTTAACTTTGTGTCACTGAGATATTGGTCTTATCTCGATATTATTTGGAGTTACATAATAATGAGACATTGCAATACATTGCAATAAAACATGAAATGAATAAATACATTTACAACAACAAAAAATGTGCATAGCTTTAAAAGCAGTATTCCAGTAGATTCCATAGATTGCATGCACTCATGTAAGTACATAGTGGTTGTTGAGCGCCTTGTTCATATCTATAGAAATGTTGTCCTGTTACCTTGCTGTGACATATTTCGTACACTTGGCTAAGATATAGGAAGCAGACAGCCGGACTCACGGGCTTCACAATATGGAAAAGTAAGAATATGAGAATGGGTTGAATTTGTGTCGCCCATTCTCAACCTACTTATTATTAGCACTTATTACTTTTGTGATAGCGATTTAGTAAGGAAGGAAAAAGGGAGACTTTTAGTATCTGTGGAGTTCACTTTATGTGGATTTTTATCAGTCTTTTTTTTAAATTGTTTCACTTGTATAGCCACCTATAACTTCAATGGTGATATCGGTGGTTTTGACTAAACAATTAAAATTAACTGTAGGTTTTAGAACATTAGGTTAATCATGTTTGTATGATTAAATACACGTACATTCACTTTCACGCCCATACTTCCAGACCCTGTAGGGGAATTGAGCCTGGAACCCTCGGGTGAGAAGTCAGCTCGCTGATCAGTCGACCACGGAGGCAGTCTTTTGCCAGTTTTGTTTCCACATTTACAAGGAGGTTTTTGAAAAGTTTCATATCGACTCGTGGTGTTTCAAAGGATTGATGTAAGTAGGCGGTAGTGTAATCGTCTTCGTCCACTCTTTCTTTTCCTTTGCCTTGGTGAGAAGGTATCCATACAAAGATTACATATTTTCCCTAGATACATATATTTCTTTAGAGAACTGCATTTTTGCTGAAGTTGTAGATATCAGAAGCTCTACAGAACACAGAGACTCATTGTCGGATTCACTGATACCCGATAGAGTTGAGCTCCTGCTTGATTCTGTACAATTCATAGCTATATATATGGAGTAAAGGTAATGTAGTCAGTAGTCAATTCGTAGTTGTGAATCAGATTTGAGCCATGGATCAAGATTGGAACATAATTACTAAGGGCTTCGGATATTTCTTGAAAAAGCTTGTAAATCTGGAGTTCTTGAGGATGTTTTATTTTCCAGGATGGGACATCGTGCACACTTCTGGGTATCCATGTTGCAGAGTGATGGATAATTGGTTACACAGATATGAAATTGTAGAGATTTCAGTTTTTAGAGTAGTCCAAAGAATGTTTCGGGAAAACATAAACATAGGCTTAAATAAGGGTACTGCAACAGTTTTGATTATACTGCTTAGATTAAGCTGTGTTTTATGGATTTCTGAGCGAACTTTATTTGCTTCCATTTGGAGGCTGGATATAGGAATTGTGATATAAGTCTTAGAGCCGTGTTTCGAATGATAATAATAATGATGATGGTGATGCTGATGATGATGATAATAATAATAATAATAATAATAATAATAATAATAATAATAATAATAATAAAAGAGGGTTGGCTGATAAATCCCGGGCCTCACACAGATACGGTGCCACTAGGCCAGTTAGACGGTATCATCGTATAATTTATCCCTAGACTACTTGTATTCATTGTTACAGGTCAATAGTTTGTTTAGTTTTCAAATGGCAGTATTTTAAACAAAACAACTTTAGAGTTTTCACAAAAATTCAGAATTTGGAAAAACGAGCAGTGATTACATTCTTCCATTTGAAAGGCTTAGCACCTAAAGAAATCAAGGAGGAAATGGACAGAACATTGAAAGACTCTGCCCTTTCATATTCAGTGATTAAAAGGTGGGTTGCAGAGTTTAAAATTGAACTACGAGCACTAGTGATGGGCGTCGCTCTGGACGCCTTGAAGAAGTGACAACTCCAGAGATCATTGAAAAAATTCATCGTTTAGTACCGGAAGACCGCAGATTAAAGTTGTTTGAGATGACAGAGGCGTAACCATATCAAAAGAACGTGCAGGTAATATTTTAAGTAATGTTTTGGGCTTTTACAAGGTCTATACAAGATCGGTGCCGCGTTTATTGACAACTGATCAAAAACCGCATGAAAACTGTTTCTGTTAAGAATGTGGAGCTCTACAGTAAAAATCCCTGTGCATTTTTGAGACGGCTTATTATTATAATAGATGAAACTTGGATACATCACTACACTCCAGAAAGTAAATCACAGATAAAACAGAGGGTTGCGCTAGGTGAACCAACTCCAAAAAAGGCAAAGTCAATTTTGTCAGCTAGCAAGGTTATGGCGAGTGTTTTCTGGGATGTACAGGGAACTATTTGTATTGATTACTTGGAAAAGCTTAAAAGTATCACTGGTGACTACTACGCAAGCTTACTGCAACTTTTGAGTGATGAGGTGAAAAGACAAAGACCTCATTTGGGGGGGGGGGAAACTCTTGATTCATCACGACAATGCTCCTGTCCATCGTTCAGTCATTGCAAAGGGAAAAATTTGCGAATTAAAGTTCAAATTGCTTGAAAATCCAACCTATTCGCCAGATCTAGCACCCAGTGACTACTACCTGTCCCCAAACCTCTTTGAGGACGAAGATTTCAAAGCAACAAGGTCATTGATGCGGTAAGCTATTTTGAGGATCTTGATAAATCGCACTTCAGAGATGGTTTAATTAAATTAGAACACCGACATGACAAATTTATTAGCCTTTCTGGAGATTATGTTGAGGAATAAAGCAAAACAAAGTTTTTTTTAAATACTGTTTTCATTGAGAGGCTTTGGACTTATTAGATGACCCTCGTAGTGTATGTTAAGCAGGGGTGGTATGGAACAATTTTATATTGCCGCTCTGTAGTCCAATTTACTGATCAATGTCTGATAAGCCATCCGCAAAACATAGGAATCCGCACCCTAGATGCGATATGCCATAATTTTGAAGTGTCTCCTTTTTAGGAATTTCCGTATCGAGTCCATGCAACTTCTAATCCAAGCATGTTTATTTCCGTAGCTTTTCGGATAGTAGTCCCCTTATGGTACCTATATATTTAAAATGCAATTGGATTTATGTCTGATGTGCCGTTTTGAAGATCGCCGATTAAGAGAAGTAAATGCCTTTACAGAATTAAGAACATCTTCGATAGATGATGTCGTTAATGGTTATTAAAAATCTGATGTGTACCATTCACATGACTTTCTCCATATCCCTGCAACAAATTATTCTTAAAAAGCTTATACTTTTATTTACTTTATGCTTATCAGAAAAAATAGCAGAAATAGTCTAATTACTTGCTTCCTTGTAAGTAGAAGCGAAATAAGGGACAACTGTAGATTAAAGTGATAGTCAAAAGCTGGTTGATATGTCAATGAAGTTTCTTTGTCCATATGGATAGGAGTTGACAAGTTCCTGTGTGATAAAAGTATACGTTTTTCATAGCAGAAACCAAATATAAGGAATGTCACAAAAACGACGAACTCCACGAAAAAAAATATAAGATAAATTGTGTGTTTTAATGTGCTCTACATTCTTTGTGTAGTAAGTTTTTGTCCATCTCTTACGGTTTAGCAGTTATTCAAAATTTAGTAAAATGCATTCAGGTTAAACTACTCTTTAGAGGCTATTCCCAGAAAATTCAAGATATACATTTTATTTGTCAGGTAAATATGTTTAATATCCGAAATTTTAATCAAAATCGTTAGAGCCATTTTTGAGAAAATCAAAATTTTCGAAAAAAGTTCCATGTAAAGGGTAGTTGGGAGTGGGAGGATTTTTCTCAAAATCTTCGTGTCGCATCCCTGGCAATTACTAAACTTAAGCACCAAGTTTGGTATTTTACCGACTTTTCGTTTTTGAGTTATCGTGTTCACAGACACACGGACACACTCACACACACACACATACACACACACGGACCTTTTTGTGAAAATGCTTTTTTTGGATATTGGGGACCCTAAAACATATATTTCCGGTGAAATCTCGGTATCGAATTTTTTGGTGGAGTGCAATACTTTCTCTATACACTATGTACATAGTACGTATGGAGAAAGTAAAAATAGGCTGATACTTAGGACACAACCTTGAGATACATAATTTTCTAACGCTGTTAAATTAGACAACGCTCTGTTTTTTGCGTACCTGAAATTTACATTGTTTAAGAAAGTTGCTAATATAGCACATGTTCCCTTTTATATATAAATGTAATAATTTAATTATGCAGCTGTTCTATTTCATGTTATAGACTTTTTCCTTGCCAAGGTGACTGCATCAGAAGTTGGTTGTGATTTAGCGCATCCCTTATCTCCGAGTCTGCAATTGTAAAGATATGCGATAGAATTGAATCGTGTGAAACACTTGGTGAATCTGAGAAGAATGTTTGTCTTTACTAACTTAGAGGAATCGTTTGTTTAATATTTTCTCCAGTAGTTTACACGTTGTGATACTAAGACCATCAGCCCACAACGTCCAGTCAAAGTTCTATTCAATATGGGACAATTATAGCAGAACACCATTGCTGACGAAGTTGTTTTTGTCCAAAGATAATAAAATATTGCGAGAAGATAATCGATACCAAGTTCAGCAATGTGACTTAAAAACAACAAACATTTGTGCTTGAAAATGAAATGTTACAAAGTATTGACTAATACTCATTCAATGTTACGCTTTCAAGCTAATAACGGCCGCGCCGTGGCCGAGTGGTCACACCACTCGCTTCTCACCTAGACGGTCCGGGTTCGATCCCAAGCGACCGCATGTGAGATGTGTGGTGGACAAAGCGGCGCAGGGGCGGGTTTACTCCGGGTTCTCCGGTTTCCATAGCCATCACATTCCACCGGGGCTCCATCTTCATGTATCATCAGTGTCATCGCCTGCGATGCCAGAGCAGTAAAAGCGGGCGTTAAATACTATCAAAAAAAAAAGCCAATAACGGATGTTTATATGCGCTTCAAATGCCCAAATATACAGTAAATGTGGACCTATTTAAACGTATACAAACATTAGGAATTCCAGTTCTCATGTGTTCTCATATTTGTTTCTAGTCAAGCAAATGTCCCCAAGAAATATCTAGGTGGTATTTAAAGTTATACAAACATTAGGAATTCCAGTTCTGATGTGTTTTCATATTTGTTTCTAATCAAGCAAATATCCCCAAGAAATATCTAGGTGGTATTTAAACTTATACAAACATTAGGAATTCCAGTTCTGATGTGTTTTCATATTTGTTTCTAATCAAGCAAATATCCCCAAGAAATATCTAGGTGGAATTTAAAGGTATATAAACATTAGGAATTCCAGTTCTGATGTGTTCTCATACTTGTTTCTAATCAAGCAAATATCCCCAAGAAATATCTAGGTGGTTTAAGTAAAAATACAGAGAAGAGATTGCTTGTTCGTAATGAAGAGTAAATCATTGTGTAAAAGAGAAGTGATCTAGAATGAGTGACACAGCATCTTGGTATGGCATCTAAATTAAAAGCGAACACTGATTTCCAAAACCTTCATTACGGAGGTACACGATGTGGGATGAAGGTGTGCACGTGATATTTATGTAACCCCTTCCCTTGTTTCGGTTCTGGCAGGCTCGGCGTGCTGCTGCTGAGTTATGGCGCCGGTGTTCATGTGATTGATTTATTGTGACGTTGATTGATTGTACATCCCTTCCCTCTCTGACCCGCCCCACTTGCCGCCACCGCCGCCGCCGCCTCTCATTCAGTCTGACCTGCGTGTAAACAGAAGCAAGTGCGTAACACTTTCATACAGCTAAAAATCTCATGTGGTACATAACAAGATTTCAAGACAGATTCTTCAGCAAACCTGTTTTTTAAATGCTTATTCTTCTGCTTTGCGCTTTTCAAAATACACATATACAGAAATGGTTTTATTAGGCATTTCCGGGAGATGCAACGAGATTAAAGAAATAGCCGAGAGTCAAATACTTAATGAGCTGGTCTTTATTAGAATTGCTAGAATATTAGAATATAGCTTTGAAATTCCGTTTTCTTTGCTTGACCAGCACAAAGGAGAAAGCTGGAGAAAAGTAGATATAATAGAAAAATTTAAACCAACAATATGCATATTTCAGAAAATTAACTTCACAAAGGCTGCATATCGCATAAATTGTACATTTTGAGATCTACATATTTTGAGTAGTAAGACTTTGACAGTGTCTTACGATTTACCAGTTATTCAAAGGGTCTCAAAGGCTACTCAAAAAACACCTATACATTTTATTTAGCATAAAACTATCTTAAACATAATGATATTTAATCAAAATCGTTTGAGCAATTTTGAAAAAATAACATTTTCTAAAATATTTCCATGTAAAGGATAGTTGAAGTTTGGTATTCAACGGACTTTTTGACTTTGAGTTATGCTGCTCTCTCTCTCTCTCTCTCTCTCTCTCTCTCGCTCTCTCACACGCACAACACACGCATGGACTTTTTTTTTTTTTTGTAAATGCTTATTTTTTAATTTATAGGACATCAAAAAATGATTTCCAGTGAAAACTCGACATTAATTTTTGGGTAGAATGCAACACTTCCCCTACTATACATAATAGGTAGAGAAAGTAAAAAGCATTCTTGAAATTCCCATTACTTTTATTAATAATAATAATAATAATAATATTAATAATAATAATAATTATGTATTACGGATTAATCTATTTAGTCTATTCCGACTCCACTTAACCTTAATAATTGGTGAATCCACTTATTAGATCCGCCCCTTGTTTTATAGTCTTCAGAGATACACTTTGTTTTTCCATTTTTAATACATTTTCATAAAACTTTGTTAAAAATGCTCCAATCTTACTTATTATAGTAAACATTACCGAGCAAAACAGTGCTGTTATAACGTATGCGACTCGCCTTCGGGAGGCTCCGGGCTCGAAAAACGGCGACCACTCTCTCTGACCTATAGGTTACTCGTGATTTCTACCGAGTCGCTAGGCGAATGTTGGAGTGGTTTGTCACCTACTACGATTTCCTTTCCACCATTTCCCCTCCATTCTGTTTCCTTCTCCTCTGTATCGTATGATGGTGCAGATGTATGCTGAGTGGTAATATTATTCCAGAAGGACAGAAGAGGACTGTCAGGTCGACGGATCGCTTAATCTGGCGGACCAGCATTGGGACGAAAATCTGCGCGTATCTGTGGCGAGTCAGGTTACGGGCCTATATCCTGCTGAGGGTCCCGCACTTTATCCCTGCTTCCTAGGAAGTAGATCTGTATAGGTCTATGCTGCTCGCACAACTCAAAAATCTGATGTGTTCCTTCACATGACTTTCTCTACATCTCTGCAACAAATTATTGTAAGTAGGAGCGAAATAAGGGAGTACCATAAGTTAAAGTGATAGTCAAAAGCTAGTTGCTATGTGACTGAAGTTCCTTTGTTTGTATGGACAGCAGTTGACAGATTCCTGTATGAGATAGGTATAAGTTTTTCAAAGCAGAAACCAAAAACAAGGAATATTTCAAAAAAGATCAACTCCATGAAAAAAATGTATACAACATAAATTGTGTTTTAACGTGCTCTACATTTTTTGTGTTGTAAGTTCTTGTCTATCTTTTATGGTTTTGCAGTTATACAAACTTCCGTAAAATTCATCCGGTACAAAGTAGTCTTCAGAGGCTATTCCCAGAAAATTCAAGATATACATTTTATTTGTCAGGTAAATATCTTTAATATACAATATTTTAATCAAAATCGTTGGAGTCATTTTTGAGAAAATCAAAATTTTCGAAAAAATTTCCATGTAAAAGGTAGTTTGGGGTGCCGGGATTTTTCTCAAAATCTTGGTGTCACATCCCTGGAACATTCTAAACTTAAATACCAAGTTTTGTATTTTATGACTTTTCGTTTTTGAGTTATCGTGTTCACAGACACACGGGCACACGGACACACACGGACCTTTTTCTGAAAATTCTTTTTTTGGATACAGGGGACCCTAATACATATTTCCGGTGAAATCTCGGTATCAAATTTTTGGGTGCAGTGCAATACCTTCTCTATACATTACGTACATAGTACGTATAGAGAAAGTAAAAACGAAAAGTCGGCTAACTACCAAACCTGGTAGAAGTTCAGTATCTTCCAAGGATGCGACACGAAGATTTATAGGAAAATCCTCATACCCCAAACTATCCTTTGGAAAAATGAAATATTTTTTTCGAAATTAGCCCTTATAGAAGAATCTTTTGCACAGCTTTCTTGTAAAAGAAGCATAGATAAAGTCATGTAAAAGAAACGTTACGGAAGAACACAAAAAAAAAACCCTAGAAACTGGAACTTTTTCTTTGATAGTGTTTAACGGCCGCTTTTATTACAATGGCAACAGCAGGCGATGATACATGGAATGAAGGAGCACCGGTGGAATGTGAGGCGGGGAACCCGGAAAAAACCTACCACTGCGCTACTTTGTTCACTACTAATCCCACATGCGGTCACTTGGGATCGAACCCGTGTGGCCTAGGTGAGAGACGAATCATCTAACCACTTGGCCACCGGGCGGTCTTTGAAATTGGAACAGACCACCGCACGCAGGCCACATATAGCCTGTAGTTTCTACGTGAGCCCTGAGCGGGGGAGGGAGAAATGACTTTTGAATAACTGGTAAACTATAAGATATAGACGATATCATACAGTACAAAAAATGTAGATCTGTTTAAAGCATACAAATTCATCAGATACTTTTTAGTTAATATTTTCCAGATATTCCTTATTATTGGTTAAATTTTCCAGTTTTTATACTACTGAAATGAAAAGACGTCTTCTTTTTTCTTATTTTTGTTTTTATCGTCCTGGTCATGCAAACAGAATGTAATTTGAAAGCCATGACTTAGCAACCAGCTATTAAAATATTTGACTATCGCTCTAACCCTATGCAGTTCCTTATTCTTCTTATACGAGGGGCGTTCTATAAGTTCTTAAAAAAATAGAAAAACAAATTATTTTCGATAGATTTTTTCAGCATAATCTCCTTTTACCTCGATACACTTTTCTAAGCGTTTCTGCAGCTATTTTAAGCCTTCCAAAAAGTAGGATTTCGGATGGTCCTCAACATAGGCTTCTGTTTGGAAGATGACGTCTTGGTTACACATGAATCGTTTTCCGGCTAGCCGCTTTTCAAGTGTAGGAAGGGAAGCACTGGGGGGGGGGGCCAAATCTGGTGAATACGGCGGATGTTGTAGTAACTCAAATCTTTATTCTACAACTTTCGCCATTGAAACTGCGCAGGCGCGCACCCTTGCATTATTTTGATGGAAAAGAATTCTTTTTTGTGCCAGATGAGGCCGTTTTTATTGATTTCTCTATTCAACCGATACAATAACGATACAGAATACTATCCATTTATCATACTTCTTTTCTGCAAGTAATCAATGTAGATGATTCCGCGTGCGTCTGCAGATTTCACCAACTTTGCCTTCTTTGGAGCCGGTTCGCCTTTAAAAACCCATTGTTTCGACTGTACTTTTGTCTCTGGAGAGTAGTAGTGCACCAATGTTCATCCACAGTTATGTCAGTGCCAAATTAGCTTCCGGATCGATTACATGATTGCGTTTATTCTACAATGAGAGCAAACACGGCATCCATCTTGCCGAGACCTTTACCAGACCTAATTTTTGGTGCAAAATGTACCTTGTGATATGCCCGGGGCCTCTACTATTTCGCGAACTTTGATTCGTCGATCACTCTAAACCATATCCTGGATTTTGCCAATCATTTCGGAAGAAGTCACTTTCACTAGACATCCGGAACGATGTTCATCATTTGTGTATGTACGGCCACTTTTAAATTCATTTTCAATTGTGAATTGTTGCAAACGCAGGAGCAGATGTGCCATCAAGTTCATTCAACTCGGTTTTTATCTCTTTCGGTGCTAAGCCTTTTAAATATAAGTATTTAGTCACCGCACGAAACTCTTTTTTTTTTTTTTTCCATCTTTCTAAATAAGTTCAAGATTGTTGATTCAATCGCCTGTGGCAACGAAACCATGCGATAAATATAGCTGAAACTTTTAACTGCTATATAGAAAGAGACGACGGTTAGTAAATACAAACTTTTTTCGGTGCTCAGTGTAATGTCTTGGATTTTCCAAAGACTTATTGAACGCCTCTCGTATCTATAAGAAAACAAGTAAGAATAATAAAACCTTATTTGCTAATATTTATCTGCAATAGCATGAAGTAGATAGAAACATAATCTTTGGTAGAACTTGTTACAAATTAGGTAGAGAAAGTAATGTGAATGTAACATATGAGCAAATTTTACTTTCTCTATACTTACTATATATAGTGCATAGAGAAGGTATTTGTATTGCACCCAAAAATTCTATACCGAGATTTCACCGGAAATATATCTTTATAAGACCCCCTGAACTCAAACAAAGCATTTTTAGAAAAATGTCTGTGTGTGTCTGTCTGCCTGTCTGTGTGTGTGTCTGTGGACAGTATAGCTCAACATGGAAGTTTTTTCGAAATGTTGATTTTCTTAAAAATAGCTCTAACGATTTTGATTAAAATAATGGATATTAAACGTATTTACCTGACAAATAAAATGTATATCTTGGATTTTCTGAAGACTACTTTATTCTGGATAAATTTTACGGAATTTTGCATAACTGCTAAACCGTAAGAGATGGACGAAAACTTAACACACAAAAAATGTAGAGCACGTTAAAGCACACAATATATGTTGTATATATTTTTTTTTCTTAGAGTTGGTTGGTTTTAGATATTCCTTGTTTTTGGTTTCAGCTTTGAAAAACATACCTTTCTCATACAGGAATTTGTCAACTGCTGTCCATACAAACAAAGGAACTTCAGTCACATAGCAACCAGTTTTTGACTATCACTTTAACCTATGGTACTCCCTTATTTCGCTTCTACTAACAAGGATGCAAGTAATAAGACTATGTCTGCTAATTTGTTCTCGATTAGATAAAGTAAATAGAATCATTTGTTGCAGAGATGTAGAGAAAGTCATGTGAATGGAGCACATCAGATTTTTTTCTTTCCTTGTTTAACTATCGTTACTGCTTTTTAATGCCATTTCGAAGCAAGCAACATGAGTCATTTGACAAATAACCACAAATAATGAGAAAGGCCTGTCGTGAATGACATGTGACGGGTAATAAGGTAAGGCAGACAATTGCGTAGCGCTGTCCTAGCAAAACAGCTTTCCCCTTCAAGCGTTTAATATCCCTTGGCAAGCACCGTAGTGAATTAATGATGGCGCAAATGAGCTGAAGTAGTGGATGTCTAAAGTTAGCCGGTATTCGCGTTTTTACAGTGAGGGAGAAAAATCCACTCAAGCGTTTGTCCCAAACAGGAAGAGGGACACTTTGGTGATATAATCGGGTCACAAAATCTCATTCACTACGAAGCCGTTCAATTTATTGGTAGTGTCACAAAGTTAATATGACCATTTAACTTTCAAAATTCCCTCTTTCACACAATCCGTGTATAGGATAGCAGTTGGAAAGGTAGAGTCATACTGAAAAATTAAATCTTATAGCCGGGATTTGTACCACGGATCTCCCAGTCTCGTCCGTTCCTACTCACTGAACTGCCCTGGCATCACGACACGACATTAAACTACTCTACTGACGAAATGTTCCTGGTATATCACTATAACATCTCAAAGAAGAGGTTGTGAGTCTTCAAGAGGTTGTGAATTCGAATCTTATTTAGGGTGAGTTACCCGGAGAAGACTTATTTAGGGTTTTATTTCGGAATGATAGGTAGAATCGGACTTAAAAATTCAATGCCATAGTCGGGATTTAAACCACGGATCTCCCGGTCTAAAGCGATTGCTCTGCCCACTGAGCAACATGTTGACACAGTATTAAATGCCTCAACTGAACCGCATGTTTCCAGGTAAACTACAAAGTGATTCTGAGATTACATATCCCACTGGCGACTTACAATGTCGTAAGTACTTTAAGTCCCAGACTTCATAGTTTAACCAACTATTAAGTCAATTAACACGAATGTCGAGTAAGATCAGGCTTCATACATCCAAAATCATTTGAGCACATTTCAGCATTTTATTCATCGTCCGATATTATCTACCGGATGTAAAGGACGTTAAACTACAACATAAAAAAGATCATTTCTATTTCATGGATGTTTCTGTTTGCGGAAAAGGAAGGCTTTCCACAGTGTGGTGAATTTACGGCACGTAAAAGAACCTCAAGCCTGATAGAGAGGCCTCTGAGCTAAATTTCACGCCCGGTATAGAATGGGACGCTGAGAACCACAGCAGTTAAGGAGCGTTCGTAAATAACACTACATTTACGTTTACACAGCGTCTTATATGCTAAACGACGTTAAATTTGACGAGAAAATGGAACATGCAACAGTAATATTTAACAATTTATTCAGCCGTGATGGCAGTTTTTTTTTTTATAGTGTAAACGCCCGCTTTTACTACTTATGGCACTGCAGGCAAAGACACTGATAACACATGGAATGAAGATGAAGTACCGGTGGAATGCTCTGGTGGGGGAAACGGAGAACCCGGAGAAAACCCATCCTTGCTTTGCGGTCGCCTGGGATCGAACCCTTGGTGAGAGGTGAATGGCTAACCACTCGGCCACGGCGCAGCCTGATGATGACACTTGTCCCAATGCAGGGGCGTATTGTATTTTGCACGCAAATTCCTACGGGTCGTCAATGTTCCGCGTCTCACTGGTGCGCAAACAAGCTGGAATAGCCTGTTCTACTGACTAATACTAAATTAATTATACAGAAGCAGGGGGTTTTATCAACACGTAGACTATTTTAGACTTCTGTGAGCCCTGGGAAGAAGGTATCGAAAAGATACCCAAAGAGCGACAACATCGGATGATGATGTGATATAGCCACCATGAGCTCCCTAACGATTCCAGATTGACACGAAACATGACGCCGACGCTAACGTACCTGCCTGTACCATCATCAACCTGGACATCCTCCCCATTAAGGGGCACTAGCTGTCATCTAAGCATCAGGTAGAAATATTTACAGTGCGCAAACTCAACCGTCCCCCCGCATTCCACAAATCGCCGTTGCCGGGTTCTACAACATTGAAACAAATACCAGGTGAACCAGAATTCAACCGCACAAATTTTCAAGATCGTATAGGGTTTCTAAATAAACAGTTTGAGATAGGGAGCCTATTTCCCTTTAGCAAATGTCAAAGTTATGGCAAGTTTTCTGGATCGCACATCAATGTCCGAAAACTAAAAGAATGTGTCCGTGTGAAACCTGTTTTCATTTTGAATGTCTCATTTGTGTGTCAGTAGTCGAAGAAATGCGTTATTAGTGCACAATTAATACGATATTTAAAATTATTGGACTTGTAGCTTTGGTAACATTCCCCAACTTGGAGGGTGTGCACGCCTCGGATAATAGCTCAGTTGATTCCAGATCATATGTGGTTAGAGAGCTCTCCGTCAAAACAAACTGGTGAGGGGGTGGGAATAGCACTGATCATCAAATCCAAAGATCGCACCGTTCTCTGAAGTTTCCATTTTTACTTTCTCTGCACGTATTTTGTACATAGTGTATAGAGAAGGTATTGCAATGCACCCAAAATTTCGATACCGAGATTTCACCGGAAATACATGCTTTAAGACCCCCTGAATCCAGAAAAAGAATTTTTGAAAAATTTCCTTGTGTAACTGACTGTGCGTATGTGTGTGTGTGTGTGTGTGTGTGTGTGTGTGTAGGTGTCTGTGGGCAGCATAGCTAAAAAAACGAAAAGTCCGTTAAAAACCAAGCTTGGTATTTAGGTTTAGTATCTTGCAAGAGTGCGACACGAAGGTTTTCAAGAAAATCCCCCCATCCCCAACTACCCTTTACATGGAACTTTTTTCGAAAATTTTGATTTTGTCAAAAATGGCTCTAATGATTTTGATTAAAATATCGCATATTAAAGATATTTACCTAACAAATAATATGTGTATCTTGAATTTTTTGGGAATAATCTCAGAAGACAACTTTATTCTGCATGAATTTTACGGAATTTTGCATAACTGATAAACCGTAAGAGCGGGACAAAAACTTACTGCACCAAAATGTAGAGCACGTTAAAACACACAATTTATGTTATATACATTTTTTTTCGTAGAGTTGATCGTTTTTTAGATATTCATTGTTATTGGTTTCAGTTTTGAAGAACTTACACTTTTCTCATACGGGAATTTGTCAACTCCTGTCCATACAAACAAAGGAACTTCAGTCACATAGCAACCAGCTTTTGACTATCACTTTAACCCATGGTACTCCCTTATTTCGCTTCTACTTACAAGGAAGCAGGTAATAAGACTATTTCTGCTAATTATTTTCTCGATTAGCATGAAATAAATAGAAGTATGAGCTTTTCAACAATATCTTGTTGCAGAGATGTAGAGAAAGTTATGTGAATGGAACACATCAGATATTTTAGTTTTTTACTGTTCAGTTTTTCTTAAAGAGTACACTATTAGAGCAGCACTAGTATGCTTAGTTTACACTTCTAAAGGCAAATCGACCAACCCTCCTGTGCAAATTACTTTCAAAAGATACGACGTACGTTCAATTAAATGAGTAATTGTCAAAGAACCTACGCAGAGTAATGTAATAAAACAATTAGATTTGTCAAAAACATTTATGTAATGTATAGTTTGAAACGTAGTAACTGAACTATTATTTTACCGATGGAATAAAAGCTATTGCTAGGAGAGAATCATGAATTACTAAACAATTTGTTCATGTTGTAAAAGTAAATAAATTATGTGTAAGGAAATAAATTGTTTCAACAAAGTGCGAAATGGAGAGCACACAAACTAACATCCTAATATAATCTAAACTGTGAATGCCAATGCTTGTGTGCTTTTTGCTGCCTCGTGGTACCATTGCGCAAGCTTAAGAGCCTTGTTTACCAGATTTTTGTTGAATCAGATGGACAATTACTGCACAAACTTTAGCTTCTTGTGATGAGGTTAACAACAATCCTAATATGTTTTAGCAGAGTGTGACACTAATTTCTTCGTAGCTGCAAGCTCTTCAGGGCTGTTGCAAGTCATCACATCCAAAAGTTCCTCTGGTGATCTGTTGTATATTGTGCTTCGGATATTGTATTATTTCTCGAAGTCTCTCTCTACTGGCCGTTCATGCAGAGATGAAAAGATGGAATTCAGTTTCCTGGCTAGTGCATAGTTCATAATTCGTTTTATGTACGTATCTGTTTTACTCCAGAGACAATTGTTCATTTACATAACACTATATTTTAGAAACACCTTGGAGAGATCCGGAGAAATATATCCCATTATCTACGAGTAACTTGCACGTATATGCTAATTATACATTGCATTTTTATTTTAATTGACATCAATTGCCAATTTCAGTAACGCAACAAAATATGAATGGCTCAGTATAAAATGCAAAGAAGAAACAACCTAAAAATAAGTGTATACAATGGACGCTTGAACCCTCAACTCCATTAACATCTTAACCCAAATCCTAACGCTGATCATAGCGCTAAATAATACGCTCTGCGAAATCCAGGTGCTCACGTCACGGTCCGCTGTGGTTTGATTAGTGGCGTGTTAACCCTTAGTACATTTTATGCTATAGCATACAATTTAGAACCCTTAGCTCATATGCTCCCCATCTCAAACTGATAATTTTGGACCCCTCTAATTCGGGGACACTTGTATAGGTGAAACAATGAATATAAATAATAAGAGATCCGAAATTCTTAGTAGAAGAATAACTATTGCGTCATCCACCTTCCGACCTGGGAAAACCACAAACCCAAGTTCTGAATGGGTATCCGGAAAACATGACTCTCCGAATGCGATCGTCACACATGACTGAGGTCTGTTCCATTTAACTAGACTTTGGATATACATTTAGAAAATAGATTGTAATCTATTGCAATAGTTATCCAAGCATGCAAATCACATACGGCATTGTTTGTTTCATCTACCTCAATACACATTTATTATTTTGTGCATGCTATTTATACCATTTAACAAAAAACTATATTTGTTACACATCTGCTTAACGTCATATTGTGCAAGAAAAGTTAGGTTAAAAGGAAAACAATATGGAAAGGATAAAACACTGGATCGCGTGAGGAATTTGTTCCTACGCCCCCCCCCCAGAGAGAGAAGAGACACCGGCGGTTGCAACCACAAATGGCTGCACAGCTAAGACAGAGTCCCTACAGTTTTCAGAATGAGACGCACAGGGGACCCCATCTCATCTAGCGGGTCCAATGCCCCTAAGGGAGGATACACAACACTCCAAGCAGCCGAAGTTCAAGGGAAACAGACTAAAGGGGGTGAGAAATGAATGAAATGATTGAATGGACGATGTGGAGGGGTAGGAATTTCGGAGGATGAGAGAAACCGTCGAGAATACGCCTGACGACCAGAGCACTCCCCGAAAAAGTCACCAGTCAGAGCGGGTGGCCTCCAAGAATCGAATCCATGACCTCCTAAATGCAAGCCACAGGCCTTACCGCTACTTCACTTCACTCGTAAATAAGCACAGTATAAAAAGACTAAACCTGGATTTAATATCGCACGCTATATTTTTCCGCGTTATCCCTCGCTTAGTAAAGAATCCGCATGAAGTGTATGTGTATGTGTGTGTGTGTGTGTGTGTGGCAGTGACAACAACAAATCGGCTTCCTTGTGTGACGAGGGGTATTCTTTATAATTACTTGCTCTTCAGAAGCCACTTAGAGAAATCTCTTCCCCGCTGTCTCTACATTTGGGCCATATTTCACCGGCTCGGCGTGATGTCCATTAGCAGAAAAGCTCGCAGCGGAAAGCCACCCTTGGTAACGAAGTTGTCGGCGACCTGCCCTCCATTTGACTTACATCTTGGGTTACAACTGTTGTCTCAGTGACGCTGCTCAACAAGACATCTCACCACATCCCTCTTCTCTTGATTTAGATTCAGTTTGTCCTACGGAGTCTCCTATAACAGTTACCAGTAAACACAAAGCTGGGTAAACTGATAGGTATAGAAATACATTTTCATCAGATGCTGTAATTAACAACTGGTATATATTCAATAATAATAATAATAATAATAATAATAATAGCTTGCCTAAGAAGTGTGGCGGTAGCGGGTCTGCCTCACATTCTACAGTCGTGAGTTCAAATCCCGCCTGGAGTGAGTTACCCGGATAAAGTTTTTCGGGGTTTTCTCTTATCCTGAGAAGACGAATGTCGAGTAACTTTAAGTTCCATGGACACCGATATCATTTGAGCATCATTTCACCAATTTCATTCATCATCCGATATGACCAACCAGGTTAAAGGCCGTTAAGCTACCATCATTCACCAGGAAGTATATTCAGAAATGGTAAGCGTGAATCAAGTTTTGAAATTTGTGAAGAATTGTGAACTTTATTCTTATCACTGAGGGTAGTTAATGCCAATTTTTGTCTGTAATTAGTAACATTTGAGAATTTGCCATAAAATGCAGAAATATGTTGGCTTTCTTGTATCAGGTTTTAAGGCACTATTTGTCATTTCAAGAAAAATTAAAATATTTTTTGGAAATGAAGGTTGAATAGGCCGACAAATCTTGTGAAGATCATTTCGTTAAGGACTTAGCCTTTATGATGGAAATACAACGTATTTAAGTTACTTCAATAAGTTACAAAGGAAAAAATCAGTTCGTGTTTTCATTCAAAGACAATATTAAGGCTTTTAAATTAAAACTCAATCTATGGGAAGGACATATGAACAAAATCAACTAATTTTCCTACCTGCCAGAACAGTCCTTCAATGGTTATGATTTTACTTGTGATCATTCTTACATAAAGGAATTGATTAATGACTGAAAGTAGGTTTGACGATTTGAAATCGTGTAAGGATGATCTCCCTTTGTTTGCTGCTCCAGTCTCCTTTGGTGTTCATAAGACAGATACTAACATCTAAACATAACTGATTGAAATTCAGTGTAATTCTGTGTTGAATGTCAAATGCAATGAAGTAATTGTTCCCTGTGTTGTTTTTGTTGTTGTTGTTGTTGTTTTCTAAGCAAATACCCTCCAATGCATCAGTTTGTAATGAGAATACTACCAATGTTTGTCAACTTATCTGTATGAAAAGTTGTTTTTTTGTATGGTCAAACAAAACTCTTCATAGATCAAGATTTACAGAGGAGCATTTGTCTTCCATTCTGAAAACAGCATCATCATAGAATCAAGTCTCCGATATCGAAACCCTTTTCTCAAGGTAGTGAAGCCAATTCAAAATAAAAAAACAGTAGTATAATTAACAATTATTATTGTTTAAGGACCGTATGTGGTTATGTGAAAAGATATCTCAATTACAAAAACAAATATATTTCGCTATATAACATTATTTTTTTCCATATCTTTGGAAAGGCGGTATTTGGTAACTGTTTCATCGTGTTGAATTGATCCTATGGCATGATTTGAGTGTCTTATACCTGATATAGGGCATTCTAAAAACTACTCAATCGGTATTTTATGATTCCTTGATCATTAAACAGCTCAATGCTTCCTGATACCCATGGTCTTTAAAACACATTTGAATTCGATTTCTTAACTTGCTAAAGGATTGCACAAAAATTCCAAGTCTCTGTACTTGATACGAATACATTGGTGTTACAAGAGAATATGCTTGCAAAAAGTCCTTGTTGCTCAATGCCAAGTAAGGTAAACGTTGCAGATATTTTATTACAAGAAGAGGGTGTATATATGTATATATTTATTTATTTACTATAAGAGATGGTGACGATTTATCAATTAATCCTCAGCAAAAGAAAACAGAATCGAATCTTCTTATAACATTACGATTCACTCATAATATATTATATATAATGTATATAATTCTCAGATAATAAACCTTTTGCTTTACATTCTTTGTATGGTATAACCAAATCGTTAGCAGGGTATGTTCAATACTTTTATAAATAGAGAAAATTGTGTCCAGCTAACATTAACAATCATTCAACTATATCTTATAATAAACAGCTCAATATATTGTTTTTCTTGACGATCGCAAACTTACTTGGTGACCTGGGACTGGGTCTTCACTTTTTCAGCTCTATTTTGTGCTACATGTTAAGCATAGGTGTATTTGAAGAAGACTGGTGGCTTTAAATTTATTAAATAAGTATTGAGTACAGAAGGTAAAATTTGTTTAGTTTAGTAGTTTCACAATTTGTAGTGAAATAAAAATTACTATTCCGACGGTGATTGTCCACGGTGATTGTCCACCGCCTAAGAGTACCTACCTACTTATGGGATATGAGGTATTTCCAGTGGAGTAATTTCAGGGGGGGCTATACTCAGTAAATTAATAACAAAAGAAAATAAGGAATCCGTTGAAAAGCAGCAGCAGGAATCGTCAAATGCAACCAAAGGAGCAGTTACGAAGAAGCTCCTTCCATTAGTCCGAGACAGATTGAGGATAAACGTAGCTTTAATAGCCAATTTTGCTATCACAATAACAGAGAACGGAAAAAACTAGAAGTTTTTACCACAGATTTAAAATTATAGATAGTCCGGAATACCCGTGTAATGGTGGGGTCCAAACAAATCACCTTTTGTGAATATGCCCAAAGTTCAGCCAGCAACATACGAGTGGATAAGATTTTAACATTGGAATCCAGATGCGGCAGAAAAGTTATGTGTTTAATCAAGAAATATATGAAGTTATTTATTAATTTGTCAATAATACATCTTTGGTGAATTGAAAATACAAAATTAAATTTTCTAAATTCTGCGTAAAACAAATATACAGTTACAATGGATTTAGAATTAATTTAGAATATATGTATATATTTGTTATGTATTATGTGAACTTTAATGTTACGTTAAATAAGGTATCTAAATAGTATGCATTGTTACCCAGTGTAATGGGAAATAATGTTTGAAACAAACTAAAACATCTAACGTGGTACATTTATATACATTTCCTCGCCCATACTTCACCAAACTTATCTTTAAAAAAATCTGATGTTACGCTCATATGATTTTCTCTATCCATTTTACAAACAGGCTTCTTACAAAATTGTATTCTTTTTTCTACATCATGTTAATCGAGATATCTATTAGCAGAATGTATTTATTACTTAGTTCCGTATAAGTAGAAGAGAACTAAAGAAATGCGTTATGCTAAAACGATAGTCTAGCGTTTTAAAAGCTATCATTATGTGAGTGTAATTGAAATTGGCTTCTTTGCTTGGCATGGAGTAGTACAAAAGAAGACGGATACTTCCTATCTGAGAAAACTGATGAAACCAATAACAAGGCATACCTTGGAAACGTCAATTCTAAAACAAAAATCTGATGTGTACCATTCACATGACTTTCTCCATATCCCTGCAACAAGTTATTCTTAAAAAGCTTATACTTTTATTTACTTTATACTAATCAGAAAAAAATAGCAGAAATAGTCTAATTACTCGATTCCTTGTAAGCAGAAGCGAAATAAGGGACAACTGTAGGTTAAAGTGATAGTCAAAAGCTGGTTGTTATGTCAATGAAGTTCCTTTGTCTATATGGATAGGAGTTGACAAGTTCCTGTATGAGAAAAGTATACGTTTTTCATAGCAGAAACCAAAAATTAGGAATGTCACAAAAACGACGAACTCCACGAAAAAAATGTATATAACATAAATTGTGTCTTAATGTGCTCTACATTTTTTGTGTAGTAAGTTTTTGTCCATCTCTTACGGTTTAGCAGTTATTCAAAATTTAGTAAAATTCATTCAGATTAAACTACTCTTCAGAGGCTATTCCCAGAAAATTCAAGATATACATTTTATTTATCAGGTAAATATGTTTAATATACGAAATTTTAATCAATATCGTAAGAGCCATTTTTGAGAAAATCAAAATTTTCGAAAAAAGTTCCATGTAAAGGGTAGTTGGGGGTGGGGGATTTTTCTCAAAATCTTCGTGTCGCATCCCTGGGAGGTACTAAACTTAAATACCAAGTTTGGTATTTTACCGACTTTTCGTTTTTGAGTTATCGTGTTCACAGACACACGGACACACGGACACACACACACACACACACACACACACACACACACACGGACCTTTTTGTGAAAATGCTTTTTTTGATATTGGGGACCCTAAAACATATATTTCCGGTGAAATCTCCTTATCGAATTTTTTGGTGGAGCGCAATACTTTCTCTATTCACTATGTACATAGTGCGTATGGAGAAAGTAAAAATGTATATAACAAAAATTGTGTGTTTTAAATAAATCTATATATTTGTGTAATAAGTGTTTGTCTATCACTTACGGCTTAACCGTTATGGAAAATTTTGCAAAACACAACAGGAATAAAGTGTTCTTCAGAGCCTATTCCCAGATAATTTAAAATATACATTTTATTTTTCTTCAAAATAACTTTAATATACGGTATATTAATCCAAACCATTAGAGCCATTTTTGAAAAAATCCACATTTTTGAAAAATGTCATATGTAGTGGTTAGTTTGGTGTGGGGGGATTTTCTTGAAAATCTTCGTGTTGCATCCTTGGAAGATAGCAAACTTAAAATTAGCAGAAATATTCTTATTATTTGTTTCCTTGTAAGTAGAGGTGAAATAAGGGAGTACCACAGGTTAAAGTAATACTCATAACCTGGTTGCTATGCGACTGAAGTTCCTTTGTTTGTATGGACACGAGTTTACAAATTCCTGTATGACAGAAATATGTTTTCAAAGCTGAAACCAAAAACAAGAAATATCACAAAATCGATCAACTCCACGAAAACATGTATGTAACATAAATTCTGTCTTTCAATGTGCTTTACATCTTTTGTGTGATAGGTTTTTGGCTATCTCTTACTGTTTGGCAGTTATAAAAAATTCCGTAAAATTCATCCAGAATAAAGTAGTCTTCAGAGGCTATTCCTAGAAAATTCAAGATATAGATATTATTTATCAGGTAAATATCTTTAATATATTCAATTTAATCAAATTCGTTAGGGCCATTTTTGAGAAAATCCAAAGTTTTGAAAAATGTCCCATGAAAAGGTTACTTTGCAGTGGGGGGATTTTCCTGAAAGTCTTAATGTTGCATTCTTGGAAGATACTAAACTTAAGTACCAAGTCTAGTATTTAATAGTCTTTACGTTTTTGAGTTATGATGGACACACACACGGATCTTTTTCTAAACATGCTTATTTTGGATTCAGGGTCTCAAAACATGTATTTCCGGTGAAATCTCCGTATCGAATTTTTGGGTGCAGTACAATACCTTCTCTATGTACTATGTACATTGTACGTGTAGAGATAGTAAAAAACAAAAAACAAAACAAAAAATGGCTTTATAGTTCTAAAAGGTTATCTGGCAATGAACAGTTTTGTTAAAATTATTGCAAATCAAGAAAATAGACGCCAAACACAGGTTATGTGTTCTTGGTGATACAGCTATAAACAAAAATCTGATGTGTATCATTCACTTGATTTTCTCTACATTATTGTTAAAAAGCTTATGCCTTTATTTACTTCATGCTACACGAGAAAAAATTAACAGAAGTAGTCTTATTACTTGTTTCCTTGTAAGTAGAAGCGAAATAAGGGAGTACCGTAGGTTAAAATGATAGTCAAAAGCTGGTTGCTATGTGACATGTTCCTTTGTTTATATGGACAGGAGTTGACAAATTCCTATATGAGAAAAGTAAGTTTTTCACAACTGAAACCAAAAACAATAAATGTCTAAAAAACGATCAACTCCACGAAAAAAATGTATACAACATAAATTGTGTTTTAACGTGTTCTACATTTCATGTGTTAGAGCCATTTTTGCGAAAATCAAAATTTTCGAAAAAAATTCCATGTAAAGGGTAGTGTGGTTTGGGGGGATTTTTCTCAAAACCTTCGTGTCGCATCCCTGGAAGATACTAAACTTAAATACAAAGTTTGGTATTTTATCGACTCTTCGTTTTTGAATTATCGTGTTCAGAGACACACGGACACACACACACGGACCTTTTTGTGAAAATGCTTTTTTTTTTGGATATAAGGGAAGGGACCCTAAAACATATATTTCCGGTGAAATCTCGGTATCGAATTTTTTGGTGGAGTGCAATACCTTCTCTATACACTATGTACATACTTCGTATAGAGAAAGTAAAAATTGACTTTTTGAAGGGTTTCGCTAAATTATCATTATGTGAAACGTGCATTTAATTTTTACCTCTAAATGAGCCAGATGAAGACTCCTCCAATATCATCTCCCACGAAGTGACTCTCACGACTGGTTATCTTCATTTAAGTTTGCACCATTTCTCTATTAGTTATGTTTACACTTTGGCTTACAACACTTTTAATTTACACTGATATTAAAAACTTACACATCTGACTACAGCACGAGGTTTCATTGTGACTATCATCTCTAACGAAGGGGGGCGGGAGTGACTTAGCTCATCAAGTGACTGATAAATTACAGTTTTCTTTTGTATTCACCCTCAGCTGTACAGGAAGCTGCGGAATATCAAACTCAGAAAACAAATACCTACAAAATTCGCAGGATTTACTCTGACGTTTCACTATCATTGTTATTCCTTGACAAATGGGTACAAAACATGTTTGATTTCAAAACAATCACGACAAATATCTGCAAAAATGAACTCATCTGCAGTAAACACTTTAAAGCATATAGAAAGCCGATGTGAACCGTCAACTGTTAAATCAACAAGTTGATAAACAAGGTCACCTAGCAACTCGCTAGGGAAGAAAGCATGAGTAGCGTTAAGCACTTGAAAATGTGTATATTGTCGCCACAGAAACTATTCGTAAGACCTTTAGAAATTCGGATGTGTTGCATTCCCATTACTTTCTCTACCTATTCTTAAAATGTTGTTCTTCTATATAAACAATGCTAATCCAGATATAAATTAACAAAAATATACTTTTATATATTCCCTTACAGATATGAGAAGAATAAGGGAACGCACTCTACTAAGGCCATAGTCAAAACTAAACATCGACTTCCTATTAGAACAGAATAAGTATTTTAGAGTTGAAACAAATAACAAAAGATATCTCGGAAGAATTTAATTCCACAAAAATGTACTTTACAGAAATTTTGTCTTTTAATGAGATCTAAATTTTCCGTTTTGTCATTTACTCATGGCTATGTAAATTTGTGCAAAAACGATTCAGAATGAAGAGGCTATATCCCTGATATTCAAGATATACCTACATTTTATTTGTGATGTAAATTTAGGTAATATATGCTATTTTAATTTCAAACGTTAGAGCCACTTTTGAAAGAAAAAAAAAGGCAGAGATTTTGCCCATGTAAAGTTTATTTTGGTTTTTGGGAAGTTTGTTGAAAAACTTTGTGTTGCCTCCTTGGAAGCAGCTGGATAATCTATGACCATGTGTGTATGTGTGTGTAACTGAAAGGTAAATCGGTTCAATACCAATATCAATATCGGTCCAGTATTTTCCAAGGAAAAACCTCCCATCCCAAACTATGGAAGATTTTTCAGAATTTTTGATTCATAAGATCAGTATCATTTCTTAAAAGTGTTATATTAGTTGCTGTGACTGATATAACCAATATATATTGTTACCAATTGCAGGAATTTATCAAACATTTCGGAAGGCAAAAAGGAGAGGAATTCGGGAATTTTAGATGGGCTGCTTTTGAGAAAATCAAAAAATGAGAGAAATGTTCCATGTAAAGGGTAGTTTGGGATTTGAGAATTTTCTTGAAAATCTCCTTGTCGCATCCTTGGGACTTGAACTTCAATATCAAGCTTGGTATTTTACGGACTTTTGTGTTTGAGTCATGTTGTTCACAGACTTACACGCGGCCCTTATTCTAATTCTTTTTTTTTTAATTCAGGGAGACTGAAAGCGTGTATTTTTGGAATAGAAATTTGAGTGGAATACAGTTATTGTAAGTAAACAGTACAGAAAGTAAAGGTACACGGATAACATATTTGACCACAGCAGTCTGTATTAGATAAGATATTGCTGAGTCCCAAATCTAAGCTAAGGGGGAGATAAAGTTTAATTATAGAAATTCACGTTTAAAATTGAAGGAAATCATATTAAAGTATTCTTATAAGCCACAATTTTGCCGGAATTCGATTTACATATCCAGAGACCACCTAAATTCGACAGTCCATGTTGTGAGGAGTTCGGAAGAGTTTCAAATTGGCTGCTTGATAAATAAGGCAGGAGTTATCAGATGATTGAGTTTTGGTGATCCAAGTAGCTTAATAGTGAGTGACTAAATACTGAGATGATGTTAGTGATGACATCAGCCAGAATGCCCCACCTCCTTGTCCGAAGCAACGTGAAACATGGCGGCGAAGGATGGGCCTGCTACTCAAATCCAATTTATTACTCAGCGTCCAGTCTTGATGCTGCATCTCCTCCCCTAACCTGGTAGCGGAATCATCATCAGCCGTCCCTTGCAACAATATCGACGTATACACAACCCTCCTCACTTGTCACCCCTTACGCTGCAGCTGCAACAATTAGGAGACAAGAGGGAGAGAAAGAAAACACAAGAAAAGACTAGACAACAGAGGAAAAGACTGCAAAACAAAAGAAGAGCCTATAAAGAAAGAAAATGTTGAACAGAAACAGAGAGGGAGAGAGTTCTTTATGAATGCCGAACTAAATTAAGATAACTGAAGAATAAAACCCCTCAAAGAGTCACAATAAAAACATTCAGTGTTCTATTCACATGGCTTTCTCTATGTGTTATGCAAAAAAGTATTCTTACAAAAGAATGTTCTTTTATCTGCATCATGCTAATCAAAAATGGTATCATTACTTAGTTTCTTATAGATAAAAAATCTGATGTGTTCCATTCACATGACTTTCTCTACATCTCTGCAACAAATTATAGTTACGTTTATGCTTCTATTTACTTCATGCTAATTAGCAGAAATAGTCTTATTACTTGCTTCCTTGTAAGTAAATGCGAAATGAGGGAGTTCCATAGGCTAAAATGATAGCCAAAAGCTGGTTGCTATGTAACTGAAGTTCTTTTGTTTGTATGGAAAGGAGTTAGGAAATTCCTTTATGAGAAAGGTATAAGCTTTTCAAAGCTAAAACGAAAAACCAGGAGTATCTTAAAAATGATCAACTCCACGAAAAAAATGTATTTGACATAAATTGTATTATTGTGAGCTACATTTTCTGTGTAGTAAGTTTTTCCCCATCTCTTACGGTTTAGCAGTTATTGCAGAATTCCGTAAAATTCATCCAGAATAAAATAGTCTTCAGGGGCTATTCCCAGAAAATTCAAGATATACATTTTATTTATCAGGTAAATATCTTTAATATGCGATATTTTAATCAAAATCGTTACAGCTATTCTTAAAATCAATATTTTCAAAAAAATGTCCATACAAAGGGTAGTTTGGGGTGTGGAGATTTTCTTGAAAGAAGATACCAAACTTAAATATTAGGTTTGGGCTTTAACGGTCTTTTCGTTTTTGAGCTATGCTGCCCACAAACACACACACATACACACAGATGGAAAGATGCGCACACACACGGACATTTTTCTAAAAATGCCTTTTTTTTGTATTCAGGGAGTTTCAAAACATGTATTTCCGGTGAAATTTTGGTATCAAATTTTTGGGTTCAATGCAATACTTTCTCTATCCACTGTGTACATAGTTCGTATAGAGAAAGAAAAAAAAAACAAATCAGGGAATAAACTAAGTTAAATGATTGCCAAATCTTTTAAAGCCTCATTAATATGTGAAACAATTGCAATTCGGTTCTCTTTTGCAATCCCGGGAGTAAAATAAAAGAGATGTAATAAAAATTGAACCTAAAAAAATAATATCAACCAAACGATTTAATATACAAACGAGATAAATTGTGTGTTTTGACAAGATTGACATTTTTGTGTAAGTTTTTGTTTATCGCTCTCGGTTTATCCATTATACTAAGGTAAAACAAAAGTCATCCAGAATGAAGTCTTCAGACGTTATTTCCAATTCTCCCCCAAAAAAAGTTCACCGAAAATGCCAAATTGACACCCTTAAATACTTTTACATACTTTTCACACGTGGTAATTTGCTATTTTCCTTTTCTTTCTTTACCATCTATAGTAGTTATGGGATAATATTGCATGGCACCTAAAAATTTGATAACAATATTTCACCATAAATAACTATTGGGATGCACCTGATTAAAAATAAATTTTACATATCACAATCCCATCATTTCTTCTGCATATTAATACTTTCACACCATAGTACATAGTAGGTATTGACACTCCACCCAAACATTTGATAGCGAGATTTCACCGGAAATGCACTTTTTAGGCTCATTCTTAGATAAAAGTCTGTGTGTTTAGTGTGAATTCGATAACTCAAAGCACTTAAATTCAGTAAAATATCAAACTTGGTATTTAACTATCTTCCAAGGGTGCGAAACGAAGATTTTGAGGAATATACCCCAACCAAACTACCTTTAACATGGAAAAATTTCGAACATTTTGATTTTCTAAAAAATGGCTCTAACGATTTAGATTAAAATATATATTAAATATATTTACATATAAAATAAAATGTACATCTTGAATTTTCTGGGAATAGTATCTGAATACCTCTTCACTCTGGATGACTTTTGCATAACTAGTAAACCGCAATAGATAAACAAAAACTTACTGCACAAAAATGTAGATCTTGTTAAAACACATGATTTATGTCATATACATTTTTTTCGTGGAGTTGATAATTTCCGAGATATTCCTTATTATTGGCATCAGTTATATGAGTAAAATACTTAAACTTTTCTCATAAGGCTATTTGGACACTTCTGGTCATGCAAAGAAACGCATTTCAAGCACAAAGCAACCTGCTTTTAAAAGATTTGACAATCGCTTTAGCCAAGTGTATCCTTTTGTTTCTCTTCTAATTAAAAGGGAGCAAATAATTACACAACTTCTGCTAATGTTTGTCTCGATTAGCATGATAGAGAAGAATAAGCTTTTTAACAATAATTTGTTACAGAGATGAATAGAAAGCCATGTAAATGGAACACATCAGACTTATTTTAACTACTATCTAATAACTATCACGCTAATAGACAAAGATTTACAAAAACTGTGAATTACAGACTTTTTGTGGGCGCAATGGAAACTTAGAAAGCCAAATCTTCCAAGGGCCGTTTCGAAACTCCGTTCTCTTTGCTTTTCAGGATCAAGAAAAACTAATTACGTAATTTCATTTGAGAATAGTGTGTGTAGTTTAAAATAGGTTAAACCAATTACAACGAATATCTCGGAAGTAGTTGACTTCACAAAATAAAAACGATTTGACAAATTCAGTGATTTAACGAGATCTACAGTCTTTGTGCAGTAAGATGTTGTATATCTCTTATGGTTTACCAGTTGCAAAAGTTATTCAGGATGAAGACTACTATGGATATTCCTCAATATTCATAATATACTATTAGATATTTGGCTTTCAAATATCGTAAACATATGGTATTTTAATCAACATCCCTAGAGCCATTTTTGAGAGAGTTAAAACGAACGAAATAGTAACAACGTAAAGTGTTGTTGCGGATGGAGGTATTTTCTTGAACACGTTCCTATCAGATGCTTGGAAGCCACTAAAATTAATACCAAGTTTTATATTTAAATAAGTTTCCGTTTTTATTTATACTATATATAGACAAGCCACACGCATAAACAAGAGCCTTTTAAACAGAATGTTTTGTAATTTTCGGAATCAAAAAAACGTGTATTTTTGGTAGGTGTAGCATGCACGTTGCAAAAAGAGATGAAAGTTGGTATTTTGTAAGAGAGATGCCGTTGTAGACAGCCCTCTCCATCGAGCGATTAATGGGGCTAATTAATACTTAATTACTTTCGAACAGGCTTGTTCACAAAGGTAAGGGTGAAGGGTGATGGGAAGAAATGGCGCAGTTGATTTTCCGGCATCTTACACGTTTCATCCATCTTCATTATAAGCCACAAAACACTTTAGATTCTGGAACGAGTTTCATAGTTTTAATTATTGATTCCTATTTGAAAGTAAACAGGGGGAGGGTTTAACAGAAGGTGGTAATGCGAATCACGCCCTTTCTTAGCACGTGTTGTCTCCGTCTTGGAGCTCCTTGTCATTATTTAGCTTATAGTATTGCCGTTCTGCATAACAGCGACTTTCATGGGGTATTGCACTCTATATATCCAGCCAAAAGAGAAATGATTAATTTATTACTTAAGAAAAGTCCGATGTGCCCCATTCATATGATTTTCTCCACTTGTTCTGTAAGCAAATTATTACTTTATTCGTACAATGTACATAGTGTATAGAGAAGGTATTGTATTGCACCCAAAAATGTCCGTGTGTATCTGTGTGTATGTGAATGTGTCTGTGGGTATCATAACTCAAAAATGAAAATACCGTTAAAAACCAAACTTGGTATTTAAGCTTAGTATCTTCCAAGAATGCAACACGAAGATTTTCAAGAAAATCCCCCCACCCCAAACTACCCTTTACTTGGAAACATTTTCAAACATTTTGATTTCCTTAAACAATTTTGATTAAAATCTCGTATATTTAGGATATTTACTTGACAAATAAATTATATATCTTGAATTTTCTGGGAATAGCCTATGAAGGCCAGTTTATTCTGGTTGAATTTTACGGATTTCTACATAAATGCTAAACCATAAGAGATGGACCAAAACTTAACACACAGTAAATGTAGAGCACATTAAAACACACAATTCATGCTATATACAGCTTTTCGTGGATTTGATCGTTTTTAAGATATTCCTGATTTTTGGTTTCAGGATTGAAAAACGTAATTTGCTCATTAAGAAATTTGTCAACTCGTGTCCATACAAACAAAGGAACTTTAGTCATATACCAACCAGCTTTTGACTATGACTTTTAACCTATGGTACTCCCTTTTACCCTTCTACTTACATGGAAGTAAGCCATAAGACTGTTTATGCTAATGTTATGAAGTAAATAGAAGCCTAAGCTTTTTAACAATAACTTGTTGCAGAAATGTAGAGGAAGTCATGTGAATGGAATACATTCAGATTTTTTTTACAAAAGAGTATTCGTTTATCTGCATCATGCTGATCAATATAAACATTACCAGAATTAATTTACTTATTACTTGCTCTTTATAAGTAGAGAGGAAACAAGGAAATACATTAGATAAACCTTTCAATAGCCAGGAGTAAACCAAAAACGATATGAAACGATTGAGGACTTCAGATTTAAGAAAGATTAAGTATTTTAACATTGAAACAAACAAAAAAACAAAAAAAAGGAATACTTCGGAAACGATTAACTCTACGAAAAGAAGTATATGACTCAAATTATGTTTTTAACGAGCTCTACTTTTTGTGTAGTAAGTTTCTATCTATCTCTTACGGTTTACAGTTATACAAAAGTTCATTCAGAACGAGCAGGTCCTTGGAGGCTACTCACAAAAAGTTCAACAAATACATTTCATTTGTCATGAGATTCTTTTAAACTATTTTAATCATAATCGTTTAACCATTTTTGAGAAAATCAGTTTGTTTGAAATCTTTTCCATGTAAAGGATGCTTGGGGTAGGGGTTTTCCTGAAAACCATCGTCTCGCATCCTAGGAAGATACACAGGGATGTTTCTGTACAAAAAGGAAAACAAAAAAAGGCGTTTATTCTGTTGTTTTTGTAACCTATGCTTTTAGCTCTAGAGCGTTATACATTTTATTCTCGTTGTATACAGTATATAAACATATGTATACATGTATATGCCTTGACAAGTACTATGTTCAGTGGCTTTCTGGCCTAAACGAACCTACAGAATGCTTTCTAATCTAATCTAATCCAGGAATGCCCAAATTATGTATTACAGGTGAAATCACAGTATCAAACTTTTAGGTGGCATATAATTCCGTCTCTTAATCGGCTTATCTGTAGGACTGACACCCTCTAGGACTTACAAAAGCCTGTCGGGGAGCCAACAGCAGGAAAACACAGAATGGAGGACTTCTTACGGGGGTTGGCTCGTGGCCAGGCATGAACATGGGGAAGTGTATGATACGAAATGTAAACAAAATTGACAATTGGAAAGGTGATGATGGAGCAATTGGTGGAATGAGTGGCAGGGGAAACCGCAGCACCTGGAGAAAACCCGCCAAGAAGCCGCTTCCTCCACCACGAATCCCACATGCGGGAGCTTGGGATCGAACCCGGGTCGAATAGATATAGGCGAGCGGTCTAATCCCTCACCCCCGGCGCCACCTCATTGTATTGTACTCCACCCAAAATTTGATACCGAGGTTCCACCGGAAATTCATGTTTTAGGAGCCCTGATTCCAAAAAATAAAAACAAAAAACGAAAAAAGGCTCGTCTGTGAATGTGTGTCTGCGAATAGCATAACTCAAAAACAAAAAGTCCTAAGTTCATGCTTAAAGGATGTAGCATATAGACTTTCAGGACCCGCTTCCCTCTTCAAGGAGCTTTATTGAAAGATTTTGCGGAGTTTTGTACCTTCTCAAAATGGCTCTAACAATTTCGATTAATAAATCATATAGGTATGAAGATATTTACATCAGATATAAAATGTAAAATCTTATATTTTCTGTGAATAGCCTCGAAACCCTCTTCATCCTAGATAACTTTTACAAAACCATAGGTTGTTAAAGCTATACAAAATGTTACTAAACAAAAAATAAAGATCTCGTTAAAACACAGAACTTATGTTCAATACATTCGAGAATATCAGCTACTCATTGGTTTCATATGTATCTCTTTGGTTTTCTCCTGGCCAAGGAAGAAGGATCAATTTCAACGACAATCACATAAAAGATTTGCTTAAAGATTTAGCTCATATACCTTGCTACTTTTCGAGTCTTCGTGACCCATCCTTGGAAGATGCTAAACTTCAACATCAAGTTTGTATTTAATCGACTTTATCGGACGCAATAACGGGAAGTTTTCTAAACATGCGTTCTTTTTTGGATGCAGGTCATTCTAAAACGTGTATTTCCAGTAAAATCTCGCAATCGAATTTTTGGATGGAAAGCAATACCTTCTCTATGTATTATGCACGAAGTAGAGAAAATAAAAGTTAACAAAAATTTACAAGTAAAGGAATTTTTGGGTGGGGGAATTTCTTCAAAATTGTTATGATGCATCTTTGGAACATTATGATTTTAAATACCCAGTTTGGTATTTATTTATATGCATTTCGTTCTTAGCTTACATTGCTCTCTGATACACTTACCTACCTAGTGACACCTTGGATATCGCAGATTCTAAATTCACACAGACAAATTTACATAAAGGGCGAGAGAGACAAGAAAAGAGGAAGGTGCAAATCTCAGCATTTGTTCGCTAGCATAAGCAAACAATAATAAAAGAAAGGAAGATAAATGAAAGTTTTGTTGCCAGTACAATTACGTTAATTTCTCCACTTGGTGCTTCACCTTGTTTACACGGGAAACTTGTTCAAAGATAAAGGGCCTCTACTCTTTAAATTTTCATAAACGGTTGTGTGCAATTAGGGCTGGCCTGGAGGAAGAAGGAGAAGAGCCAAAGAAGCCGCGGGAAGAAGCAAGTTAGTCTTGGCTGATAACTGTGCATCTGCTGCTTTTTGATTACAAATGAGTGGTTAAAGGGCTGAACAATAAATATACACAGTATCTGTGTCAGAAAACAAAAAAAATCTAATGTGCTACATTCACATTTCTAAATTGCTTACCTATAAAAAGCATCATTTCATCTAAAAATTTAATCGCGAGATTTTATCGCTAATATATTATCATTTTAAATTCCTTAAAAAAATCTGAATTGTTCCATAAACATGCCTTTTTCTACATCTCTGTAACAAATTATTGTTAAAAAGCTTATGCTTTTATTTATGCTAATCTTATTACTTGCTTCCTTGTAAGTAGAAGCGAAATAAGGGAGTACCATAGGTTAAAGTGATAGTCAAAACCTGGTTGCTATGTGACTGATGTTCCTTTGCTTGTATGGAGACAGATTCCTCTAAACGACCAACTCCACGAAAAAATGTATATAACATTAGATGTGTTTTATCCTTATCTACATTTTTGTGTAGTAAATTTTTGTCTATCTCTTGAGAGTTACCAGTTACGCAAAATGCAATAAAAAGCATTCAGAATAAATAGGTCTTTAGAAGCTATTCCCATAAAATTCAAGATATACTTTTTATTTGACATGTAAATATCTTAATTATACGGTATTTTAATCAAAACCATTAGAGCTATTTTTCAGAAACTTAAAATTTTTTTATTTTTTTTCCATGTAAAGGATAGTTAGGTTTGGGGGGGGATTTTCTTGAAAACTTCGTGTTGTATCCTTGCAAGATATCAAAATTAAATACCAAGTTTTGCTCTTACGATTTTGATTAAAATATAGTAGGTATATTAAAGGTATTTACTTGACAAATAAAATGTATATCTTGAATTTTCTGGGAATTGCTTCTGAAGGCACCTTTATTCTAGATGAATTATTCGGACTTTCACATAAATGGTAAATCGTAAGAGATAGACAAAAATGCACTTCACAAAAAATGTAGAGCTGGTTTAAACACACAATTTATTTTATATGCATTATTTTCTTGGAGATGGCCGTTTTTGAGATATTCCTTGTTATTGGTTTCAGTTTTCAAATATTTATAATTTTCTCATACCCGACTTTGTCAACTCCTGGCCATACAAACAAAGGAACTTCAATCAATGGCAACCAGTTTTTAAAATATTTGACTATCGCTTTACCATATATTACTCTCGTATTTCCCTTCTACTTACAAGTAAGCAAGTAATAAGACCATTATTATCTCGATTAGCACTAAATAAATAGAAGAATAAGCTTTTTAACAGTAATCTGTTGCAGAGATGTAAAGTCATGTGATTGGAACTCATCCGATTTTTCAGTCAGTTTTCTGCTTACAAACATCAGCTTACAAACAATGTTTAGGAATTATACGAAGAAACCTGGGAGTCATATATACAAAAATTACTGTAATGAAGATCTTGAAAATGCACTTAAAGAAATGAGAACTTGAATATTAACACAGGAACAGACACATAATAAAACACACAAACTAGCAAAAATACTCAATCTGGCCAATTATATATTTATATGCCCAAACCTCAGAATATGTTCACAGAATGTGTGGATGTTAATACCGACTTATCTATTACTCTATGTTAATAATTTAGAGCGCCATATAAATTTTGCAAAAAATGCGATTATACTGAATTCTTTAATGTTATTTTATATCAAATATATGAATGATCAAATGGAGATAAATAAAGTGATGATAATAATGAAGTAGAAGTATTTTCTCTGGTTTGATGTTTTTGCTGTTATTACAGTCTAATGTAATGAAGAGTAACATTTTGCTGACTTTCAACTTTGCAATTATATCGCCTTTGCATTTGTTTAAGTATGATATCTGTTGTAATTATTTGACTGTTTCATTTCTCCATAATCAATTTCACACACACACACGCGCTGTTACTTTGTTATTTTGTGAGATCGTGAAAGCCTAAGTAGATAATTAGCTTACTTATACTAGCAATGCTTCAGCTATTAAGAGAAAGATATAAATGATATTGCGAGCTTTTGTAGACGTACGAAATGAAACAGTTAACCTTGTGAAATAGGACGGAATTTCAAATTCTAAACCAGACAGTAAGTTTTTCCTTGTATCAAAAGTTATCGGTTTGGTCGAAATCTGTGCAACGGTGTAGAGTGCCTTAAAAAACTAAAAAAATCAAATAAAAACACAAAAAGACAAAAAAAAACTTTTATATATTATATATTATTATATATTATAAATTACTTTTATATATTTTGTATAAGCTCTGTGGTGTTTATGAAGAAAATTCAGGACATCCCACAATTTTGAATCAAGGAGAGAAGCAGTTGATTTCTGAAAACTTGGGTTCAGAGACTTTCCATTTTCTAAGAGCGAAGTGCGATATGTTTGTGACCAAATATGATATAGTTGTGACACAATGGGAAAATACCCAGAAATAAGTTTATTGAAAAGTTTTCTTGCAGAGGTAGTTTAAGTATTAGATTAGCTGCCCCTAAATAACTTCAGAGAACTGCTGTTGGGGAACTAGAAGTCTGAATGTTTTCGAAATATTTCCTTATTAATTAATTACAATATTCCAGTTTATAAACACTGATTAAGTTGATTCAATATTAAAATAATTTTTGTGGTCTGACTCTTTTCAGAATCGATAAAAAGCCTTTGAAAACTTTCCTAAAGGAGATATAACAATAAAACTATTTTTAACAAGAAAAATTAGTGTCAAAGTAGCACCTACGGTGGGGTTACTTCGAACCGTCCTGACAACAAAGGCAATGTTACAGTAGCCCCAAAATATGGATAACACTTACCTGAAGATAACTGACTATAGTCCAATTGAAATTTCATTTTAGGAGTAAAATACCACAGGGAATTGTAACTTATTGTTCAATTGCTGTAACCAATCGTATATTCATTCTTTTCATGGTAAATAATTTTTGTATCCTCTTAAAACCCTTCGAAAATAGTTAAAAGTAGCCCTGGTTGAGGTACTCAATATAATACATGTTGCTATCGCTGGTAAACAACGTGGGTGTTACGAAACGGAGAACTCCGTACAAGATGCGGAGCATGCATGCATGCAACCCGCGGCCAAACCATAAAACGACCATAATGTATTTAGCTAAATTGTTAGATTTATATCAAAATAAATAATAACCTATCTCAAACATTAGACTATTTATAACAGTTTTAAAAGTTTACCATATAATATCTACCTGGTTTTATACCTTCTAAAGTTTGTCACCAGATTAAGTTGATTTGAATTGATTAACGCATAATTTACATATACAGGTCTACAAACACTTATTTCTGAGACGGGACTCAAACCTGCGATCACCTTAGCCATGAATCACCAAAGCTAGGCACTTTGGAGTAGACTAAAACCCAGACTCATCACTCACTAATGATTTAGTTAATGGATCTGTCCCTTTAATTATGGTCAATAGTTTATTAACTAAACTTTCTGAAGGAAAAATCAACATTTGGGTTTATCGGACTCAGGAGCTCATATTGTTTCCTACTTATTGCTTCACACTTTAAGAGTTTTATTTGAGGTAAATTCATCCTGTCGTTACCAGCTTACAGAAATCTGACACGGAATTCGGGTGAAAATGACAAAATTTCGAGTTTTTAATGATATAATGCAAGTATTCAACACATACCTGTGAATCATTTTGGCCGATCATTTTTACTTTCTTTACACATACCATGTACAGGGTGCATATAGAAGATATTGCATTCCACCGAAATATTCGATATACAGATTTCACCATAAATACATGTTTTAAGTTCCCAGTATCAAAATAACGATTTTTACTTTCTCTATATGTACTATGTACATAGTGTATAGAGCAAGTATTGTATTCACCCAAAAATTCTATACAGAGATTTCACCGGAAATATATGTTCTGATGTCTCCATAGACCATAAAAAGCATTTTTAGAAAAAGGTCCGTGTATGTGAACAAATAAGTTAAAAAGAAAATCCGGTAGGATACCAAACTTGGAGTTTAAGTTTAGTATCTATCAGGGATGTGACACAAAGATTTTGAAAAATCAAAACCACACCCAAACTATCCTTTACATGGAAAACATTTCGAACATTTTGGATTTCTCAAAAATGGCTCTAACGATTTTGATTTAAATGCCGTATAGTAAAGATATTTATATGACAAATAAAATGTATAGGCATCTTGAATTTTCTGGGAATACCCTCTAAAGACCTCTTTATTCTGGATGAATTTTGCTGAAGTTTGCGTAACTGGTAAACCGTAAGAGATAGACAAAGCTTACTATGCAAAAATTTAGATCTCGTTAAAACGTAGAATTTGTCATACTTTTTTTCGTGGAGTTGACCGTTTCTGAGATATTCCTTGTTATTTCTTTCAAATCTAAAATACTTAAACTTTTCTCACACAAGATGAATATAAATGGATTATAACCACATGACAACCAGATTTTAAAAGATTTGACTACTGTTTTAACCTAATATATTCTCTTCCCTACTTCTTACAAGGAAGCAAGGAATTAAGACAATTTCTGCTAACGTTTATCTCGATTATCATAAAATAGAAGAATAAACTGTTTGACAATAATTTCTTAAAGCGATGTAGAGAAAGTCATGTGAATGGGATACATCAGACATTTTACGATACGAAAATATAGCAAGATGTTTAAAACACCGCTACCTTTTAACCCTACAACTCCTATCTGTATATGTTTTTTCAGGTTTACATTTTTCCCATTGAATATTCCTTACATTTCAGTTACTCTCTGATCTGTATATAAATTTGCATTCATAATCTCAAATCTGCTATCTAAGAATTGAAGGATGCATTTTATGAATTCTCTATTAATTGGCTCAAAAATAAATTATTCTAAAAATAGAAGGAAAGTTTTAATGCCAAAACTTCATAAAATACATATTTATTTCTCTATAAATAATATAATTTGGTCCAAATTGTAATATTTATATATTTCTATTGTTCCAAAAGTATAAAAAAATTTCATTGTCATACTCTCTGACAAATGTGATTGTGGAAGGCAGTTTTAGAACATTTGAGTTTTTTCGCTAATTAAAAATATTTAATTTTATTATCTGTTTGAGCTCTAACAGTTTCCTCAACCATTAATTTATTTGCTCATATAAAATATGTAAATTTTTATTAGGTAACGTTAAAGTTAAAGACATTTAAAACTCAATCCCAGTGTCTTTTAAGCAAAGAGGTGTAAATCACTGGTTAGAATAATTAGTCTATTAATTCGAAAATTCATAGCACCAGTCCACAAAACATAATATACTTGCACCTAGTATCTTCAAGAGCTAACGAGATAAACTCTTGATGCTCATTTCCTGCCTTTTATCTGCAAGTGTGACTGAGAAAGCATCTGTTTGAATTACCCAAATAGAGCATAGTGATTTCTAATTATCAGCGTAGCTATACCAACTATTTCTGATATTTATGAATGCGCACGACGGGACAGAACCTTTCACCCTGACCTCATGATAAACTCTCCAAGTTTCAAAATAAGAACAGAAGGTGATGGATGCCAGATCAAAAGGTCGAGTGCTTTCCATTGCGTTTTAACAGAAAGCAACCAGGAGTATGAGTGGAGATTAACACAAAGGGGATATTTGACAGAAAAAAGTTCTGCTGTTACATTCACATTACTTTCTGTAGTCACTATTGTTCCAAAAACTTATTTTTTCTATCTGCTTCAAATTAATCGATATAGCTTTTGCAGAAATACTCTGTATTATACACCTGTTTGTAAACAAATCCAAAAAGGAAGTGATAATCATGTGTTTAAAAGTGGTTTCTATATACTAGCCTTAAATTGTCATGCTCTTTCTATGATGTCGCCAGAAATAACTAAATGGTAATAGCAGTTGAAAATTTAAATTAAGTATTGGTGGCACAAATATCGGAAATGGGTAATTGGATAAAAACTGCGTATTTTAAAGAAATTTACATTTATTTATTAGTACATTTTTGTTTATCTTTTAACGTTTAAAAACACTTCCTTCACACTTTACTCTTAGGGAATCCCAAGAAATACATTTATTTGTCAATGACATATATTAAATATTTGGTTTTAATTTTCTCCATTGACCATGCAAAGAGAATGCAATTTCAAGAACATCGCATAGTGACCTGTTCTTAATAGATTTCACTATCGCTTAGGCCCACTGTATTCCTCTATTTCCCTTTTATTTAAAAGGAAATATACAATAATGCAAGTTAATATGAACCAGATAGAATAAATGTAGAACTGCATAAATGGCCTTCATAAGATCATTTTGGATGTAAATTGTCTGTTTGCACAGTTTAAAACTCTTTATTGTAATAATATGATGGTTTGTTTTTTTCATTTTCAGTTTCACTTGATACTATTTATAGCCAACTTATGAAACAGAATAGTTTTAGACATGCTGTTGTGCAGTTAATTATTCCATGGTTATTCTTTTTATTTTCTTCTCTCTGTAAATTAATACTATGCTCGCTTATTTTTAAAACCAGGAAAAATAGAATTCAGTTCTCCTTGATAAATAAATATCTAGTTAGTTACAACGAAGATTTTGTATATGTAGTCTCTATACTTATATATAAAGAGAAGACGCCAGAGAAATATTTCTTAGTATAAATTTTGAAACTTCTCAACTGGTTTTAAAGCTTATTTTAAAAATTTAAAGTTTAGGCAACTGTTGGTGCTTTTTTTTTTATTGTTTTATTTGTATACGTTTATGGCCTTACCAGGGGCTTCACTTTGGAAATAGCTGTTGGTGTTTTTACTCTGAACTTTAAGGTTTCTTAATTTTAGTTTTTCAAAATTATACGCATGCACATTCACTCCCACATTCATTCTTCCAGACTGTGTGGAGAAAAGGAACGATTCTAGCTCAGAAAATTTACGCGCGCAAGCCGGTGTTATTGAAACCAGGCTCTCTGAGAGACAAGCCAGAACGTTGACCGTAGAAGCAGTCATTAATGCTTTGGCAATAAATTTGTACAAATATCTGATGTAATATGTAAGTTTTAACATTAGGAAAAAGTATTTTGTTACCTGGTCTTCTAATTCTGCCAATTCTTGTTCATCAGCACATAACTGAATGTTTCCAGTTTTAAATCGCTTTGTTTTCTGATAACGCCTACTGGTTCTTAACAGTAGCAGTAATGCCATCTTTGCATGACCACCTTTCAGCATTTGAGCTGAATATCAATTAAAATATGCACAATGTATATTGAAATGTTGAAGTAATTAGGAATGTATGGGTTTTTCATAGCCAGGTTAATCTTTAACTACCATAAGAATATTGATTATGCTAACCGAAGTAATATATAAATCTGTTTGATGAATGGACTATAATGAGATATTACGTGATTTTGGTTTCTCACTTAATATAGCCTAGAAAAAAAGTAATTAGCAGTAGCGAATTTTTGCTGTCATGGCAGTATTTTAATATGTAAAAACCTTTGGTTTACTACTTCACGTGTTAAAATTAAATCAGAGTAAGGATAAAAGTAGGTACCTAAAGTGCCTAATACAAAAATATATTTGTCCAGATACATTCCAGCAACAAAATATGAGAGAATGATCAAAATGAATGTAAATCACAAAATGTTAAGTCGGGATCTTCTTGACCGGTCCATCGCGCTTGGAATCTGACGAACCTAACCTGTCTGGTTCATCGGAATCGGAACGATTTTCAGATCTTCCCTTGAACAACAAGGTTAGTCTTTAATTATAACAAAAATATTGATTATGTCAACCAAAATAGCGGGTAAATCGAAACTATGACTAACATCTGCCCCGAAATCCCGCGCAAAAAATGAAAAGGCAAGTAAAATGGGCTTTGTTCTGCCACGGGCAAAGTTTTGTTCCACATATAAAAGAACCCCAACAAACACTCAAAGAGTTACTGATAGTATTGATGAAGAAGGTTTTTTATAGTCGAACCTCCTCTTTATTCCTTACAAATGTAATTCCGTATAGCCCCGACTATTCCAAATAACAGATTAAAATTTTCTGATATTAAGCAAAAGGGTGTGAAACATCCGACTCCTGAAACTGTCCCACCGACTGTCTTTCAATTTTTGAAAATGATCCACAGCCGTAGAATTTGAAAACGCAATTGCAACCTGAAGATATTGAAGCTCACCGAAGTGGTTTATGTCAATAAATGAAGAGAATTAAGACGTTGGTTATTTCAAAGGTATATAATCAAGGATAAGAATACTTAATCAATATAAATTGTTTTGTTCATTTCGTGTGTTCACAAATCGAAGAAGATTAGAAAGCGAGTACCTATTGGATGGCTATAAATATAATCTTATATTTATCTATATGATTTTACTAAAATAAGTTTAAAATACAATTTAAATATCAACTTAACTTTTTTCCACATCATTAACATAACTCTGGAGATAAAACTACTGACTCATTAGCAACAAATCGTTGTTTTAAATCTCATAATTGGGCTCTTTTAATTATTGGAAAACTCCAAAGAGATGATTTCAGATTTTCTAATAATATTTTGTTGAAGAATTTGTAGAAAAATCCATATGAATACAACACATCAGAAAATTTTTTTTATTTCCATGTTAATAAATCAACAAAATTCGTAATTATTTCGCGACAAATATATATATACGCGTGGTTCGTATAATGCCGACGCTAAAATTCATTTGGATAAAATGGTGAATTTATTTTACAAAATACAAAACTAATGTATTATCCGTAAAACTGAACTACTACTACTACCTCCAGTAGTTTACGTAATGTTGGACTGAGATGCAACTTATATTTAAAAATATATGTTAAATTAACTACTATTTAGTCTTCTATCTATCCCATGATACCAGCTTGCAACAAATGTACAGGAAGTTATGTTTCCAGATCATTAAGGATTTTGTAGTAGCTTCTAAATTATAGTACGTGCTGAATCTTTCAATGTCCGCATTTGTTATTTGTCGCATTTGTGGTCAGTAAAGACTGAATATTTATTCACTGCACATTCACCTGTACCCACAAGGTTAGCAAGGTTGTCGGCTACGAACAGATTTTTGAGCAGCGAAGGCAAAACAGTCGAAGGAACCAATACTAGTCGCGAGAGAGGACAGTAAGTGTACAGATCCCGCCCCGACATCATCCATCCCCGTAGCTGTGTTATCTTACATTGCCTTAAATGTTACCCCATTGCTCCCTCTAGTTATAGATAAGGCTTGATGAAAAGATATCTCTCAGGGCTGCGCTCACTAAAGTGTCTAGTTTTGTGCTTCGTGTTGTAGGGTAAAACCTACATATCAATTTCCTATGAGTTCAAGTCCGCCTTGGGTATGTGTGTTTGTGGTATGTTTCTGAGTTTGTGTTCTATCCAATTCATTCTCCCCTCCCCTCTCCCCCCTCCGATGGCAAATTAGGTCACACCTGAAGGCTAGCTAATATGAGTGTACATAAAAAAATCTGATGTGTTCCACTCACATGACTTTCTCTATAGCTCTGAAACAAATTATTGGCAAAAAGCTTATGATTCTAATTACTTCATGGTAATCGAGAAAAAATAGCAGAAATATTATTATTACTTGCTTCCTTGTAAGCAGAAGGGAAATAAGGGAGTACCGTAGGTTAAAGTGATAGTCAAAAGCTGGTTGCCATGTGACTGAAGCTCCTTAGTTTGTATGGATAGGAATTGACAAATTCCTGTGTGAGAAAAACATAAATTTTTTAAAGGTGAAATCAAAAGCAAGGAGTAACTCAAAAACGATCAACTCCACGAGACACACACGGACCTTTTTCTGAAAATGCCTTTTTTGGATACAGGGGACCCTAAAACATATATTTCCGGTGAAATCTCGGTATCGAATTTTTGGGTGGAGTGCAATACCTTCTCTATACACTATATGCATAGTGCGTATAGAGAAAGTAAAAAGGAAGATATTTCTTAAAATCTATGAGCTATCTATCCGCTTATCTTAACCTGAACCGAGTGAGAATGCTCCACGGTAACCTGCGAGGCTCACATTTGTGAGGTGCCTAGTTTGATACCCATCAAAGGCCGACTCTGGACATTAAGCGAATTAAGGGTAATATTTCATCCAGCATAATTTCCTTTACATAATTTCTTATCCATTCCGTGTCCTTCTTATGTTTCAGGTATGCTTCTAGGTTTCGTGGTGTGAGGCGGTGCCGGAAGGATAGCCTGCTCAGAGTAAAGAGTCCTTGAGAACTGTCAACGGGTCGTTCAATGTCAGCTTCAGCAGTGGGCCTTGCTATCCAGCCTGGTGGTTACCTAGTTGAAAATAATGAACAACGCTATTCAAATGTAGATGTGTTTGAAGGAGTGTAATTAGCCCACTTGTTGCCAATAAATGATTTTCGTCATTCCGAGCAACAAACTAGGTAACTTTTGCATCAACTTTTAATGCTGAAATTCTTGCTATCGTTTTACTGCCGGAATGATGGAGTGTAAAAATCTTATTTCGTGTGCATTTACGAGACCTAATTTTTACTTTCTCTAGCAGTTTCTCTAGAGAAGGTGTTGTATTCCACCAAAATTCGATATCAAGATTTTACCGGAAACACTGCTTAATAAAAAAAAAATAAAAAAATATAGGAAAAAGTTTGTGTGTATCAGGGTGTGTGTCTGTGGACAGCATAACTCAAAAACGAAAAGTTAGTGAAATACCAAACTTAGTATTTAAGTTCAGTCTCTTCCAAGGATTGGACACGAAGACATCCCCACTATACTTTACATGGAGCATTTTCAGATAATTTTTATTTTCTCAAAAATAATTCTTAGGATTTTCATTAAAATATCATATGCTTAGATGCTTTTATTACAAATGTTAGGCAGGTATAATCTTGAATTCTCTAGGAGTAGCCTCTGAAGACCTGTTCATTCTGGATGACTTTTGTATAACCGGTAAACCTTAAGAGATAGTCAAAAAATAACTTAACAGAAAATGTAGATCTGGTTAAAACACACACTTTATGCCCTATACATTTTTTGTAAAGTTAACCGTTTCGATATGATTTGTTTCAATTATAAATTCCTGAAACTTTATTTCAAACGGATATTATTTTTCGTTTCATATTTCTTTTGATTACTCCTGGCCTCGAAACAGAACCTTATTTCCCATCTTATAAGGAACTACCTAAGCAGTATGAACCAAATAGCAGAATAATATATTGCCATAATATTTATTTATTCATTTATTTTTGTTTTGCAAAACAGGTAGAGAAAGTTACGTGAATGGAACACATTAGATTTTTTAAATCCCTCTAGTTAGGGAAGCTTATTTCCTCTTCACCGCTACCCCCCCCCCTAGGGTTTGTTTAATGTAGCGTGAATGTGTGAGAGCTGCAACCCGACAGGTTGAAAATATATCATAAACAAGGTCCAGCGATCGCTCTATTGGTTTAACCTTGGCAAGTCGTTAAGATGGGCAAACCCATCGCTCTTCTTTCCTCTTTGAGCCTTTCTGAGATGTAACACTTCTTCCGAGAACAGGGGAAAAAATATGGTGCCTCTTCTCAGGAAAGGTGAAGAAACATACCTATATGACGTCACTCGCATTCAGCATTACAGAAAGAAAGATTTTTGTGTGTATATTTAACGCCGCTTTTACTATTTTGGCACTGCAGGCGATGTCACTGATTATACTTGGAATGAAGATGAAGCACCGGTGGAATGTGACGGTGGGGGAAACCAGAGACCCCGCAAAAAAAAACACGCCACTGTGTCGCTTTGTCCAGCAGCAAGTGGTCTAAACGTTCGGCCACGGTGCTGCTATACAAAAAGAAGGGATTTTACATCCTCAGTAGACAGAAATAGGTTTAAAATGTGGGTCTTCTGATTTGTATGTATATCCTGTTATAGCATATTGTGATTTTAATCAAAATCGTTTGAGTCATTTTTGAGAAAAATAAACTTTTCAGAAAATGTCCCATTTAAAGGGTGGAGGAGTTTTTAAAAGCTCTTCATATGACTCCTTATTAATACCTAGCAAATACCAAGTTTTGTATTTCACGGTCTTTTCGTCTTTGAGCTATGCTGTCCATAGACACACATACACACACGCACGGACATTTTTCTAAAAATGCTCTTTTATTTTTGAAATCAGAGAACCTAAAAACATACATTTCCAGTGAAATCTCAAAATTTTGGGTAGAGTAAAACATGTTCTCTGCCTACTATGTGTATACCAGTTGTGGAGAAAGAAACATTTGGATATCTATTTTCTTGATTTATCTCTACATAGTTACAAAAGTGAATAATTTGGTTTGTTTACTATATTAAAGCGAAAATGCACTCCAAAGTTGCAGTTATCTCACTAAGAGTAATTTATGCAACATGTGGACAAATCATATTAAGATTATTTACATGTTGGATACAATTTCTTATACAATCTTCGTATTATAAATTGTAAGAAAGAACTGAAATAATTGGACATTCATAGCTGATATGAGTGATATGCACGCGTAAATGAATCTTTAGATTTTCTCACTGTTTGTTTTTTTAACTGTTGCTTTTGTAAACTTGATTTCTAAATTTTTGCATAGAGGTTGATAATAGTTATATGCATGGCAATTCTATCACAGTTCAGTATTAATTTTATTAGGTGTGCCAACAAAATGCATTAGTTTGTCTCATAAAGCAGTACTACTAACTAAAATTACGGCTTTTAAAACATACAATTTCCATAATACAGAAACAGCATGCTGTGTCTGTGTATGTAAGAACGTCAATTTAGCAAAATAAGGAAAAGGGAATTTCAATAAATAAAAGCAGAGCTAATACTGATTACAGATTCATAAATTCGACATTTTTCTCCAAAAACAGCAGACCACAAACATGTGACAAAATTGACGGGACACAAATGTGTGCCAAGTGGGAGTCAGAAAGATAGTTTGATCGTTTTTTTTCCTTTCTTTTGATCTACCACATATCATGAAATGTGCTTAAAACTTGGATCTGCAGTATTGATAGTGAGATAGTGTTCTTAAATCGAAATATAACTGAGTTTTATATAAAATATGTAAGAACCAATGTATATTACACTATCAGGGTTAATGTAGAGATACTAGCTTTTCCAAAAGTAATTATTTTGCAGAAGTTATTAAGTACCACTGAAAAAGTAACGGTTGAAGTGTTTGTTAAGTTTTTCTTCTTTTTTCGCTGATCAACAGTGAACATCAAGCAATTGACAGAGTTCTCCAGGAATATCCCTACTCTACAGCTATACTTCAAAGCTCATGTTTGTATAGGAAATGCTACAAAATCAATAATGAAACATATGTTAGTAATGACACAATGAAGAGGGTCTTGATCATTATGACAAAATTGATTACTCCAGAGTGTCTTCTCATCATTTGGTACCACTGTTTCCCACCACTCGCTCTATTTCTTCCCTCCTTCTAATTTAGACTTGATATAATAAGATCTAGGAAAAGTTCACAAAATAACTTGCCATGCAGATTAAACTCCACACTTTGTGCAGCAAGCTATCGCTTTTCATATTCTGAAGATTCTATGTTATCAACACTTGATAGTACAGAATCATAATCATAATCAATCTTACTGCTGAAGAAGCCTATAAGAATTGTTCACGCAGAGCTCCATGTGACATAACCTTGTATTTATTTTTAATCTTCCATTTGCTGTAATAATATAAATACTTGGTGGTCTGAAAATTTCTGTGGAAATACTAGCTTCTAATGATACAACCCTCCTTCGTATGGTGTATTTTCAGTGCCTTTTACAACGTAGTGCTACTTGAGTAAATTTGCTGGCAATGGTTCTGCTACCATGTATGGGACTGGATCCTTTCTCAGGCGTAAATAACCTTGTTTCAAACGTCCTTGGCACTATTTGTTTTCCTTGTTGTCATATCTCGCTGGTTAGAAATATAGATTAGATGTTATTTAGATTCCTTAACACAAGACTATCCAGCTGAACAAAGTTGCATCACACACTCCACAACCACCGAAGACGTATCCACTCTCCAATCCAAATATTATGAAATCACTGTAATGTACAACCTATATCACGATATTATCATGTTTGTTTCTAACGGTCTTAAAAATTAACAGAATTTAGGAATGTGCGACTTTCATTACAGTCATTAAACTGTGTACGCCATTTAATTTCAGCTGTTATTAGCTTGCATGTTGAACCAATGAGCAAGATAACCACTTGTAAGCATTCCCTTCCAAGGACAGAGGTGAGGTGGTACGGACCTAATAAGGTAATTCACCACCCCAGTTGCGATATGAAAAATCTCTTTAAAATATGCACAAGATTCTGTTGCCATATTTCTTCGAGTTAAGAAGCGTAGCGCGGTGTATTTACATTCCGTAGATCGAATTGTGGCAAGTTGTGAGGACATACGCAATACTCCTGGAGTTTGGGATCGTGTTCGCTGGTCAATGAGACGTCGATGTGAGGTCTGTATTCAAGCAGGAGGTGGACATTTTGAACATCTTCTGCTTCTATAATGACAACAACCTGCGGAAAGAAAAACGTTCCAGTGAATTTCAATGTTGTGAAGGCCATAACTCGGAAATGAAGCACTTCCGGACACATGTTATAATGGACTAATTTGATTGTCTACATGTGGGAAATACATACCTGAAATTATGCCCCGTATTTTTGAAACATCCTGTATATATATATATATATATATATATATATATATATATATATATATATATATATATATTGCTATTATATACAATAGCATTCCCAGAAAAAAAAAACAAAAAAAAAACAAAAAAAAAACGTGTTACTTCTTACGATAATCTCTAACAATTCTACAACAATTGGTCTTACAAGTATATACTTTATGCTAATTGGGTAAAAAATTAAAACAATTTGATGTGCTCCATTCACATGACTTTTTTTATCTCTATAACAATTTTTACTTTCTCTATACGTACTATGTACATAGTGTATAGAGAAGGTATTGCACTCCACCAAAAAATTCGATACCGAGATTTCACCGGAAATATATGTTTTAGGGTCCCCTGTATCCAAAAAAACTATTTTCAGAAAAAAGTACCGTGTGTGTGTCCGTGAGTCTGTGAACACGATAACTCAAAAACGAAACGTCGGTAAAATACCAAACTTGGTATTTAGGTGTAGCATCTTCCGGGGATGTGACACGAATATTTTGAGAAAAATCCTCTCCCGCCAAACTACCCTTTACATGGAATATTTTTCGAAAATTTTGATTTTCTAAAAAATGGCTCTAACGATTTTGATTAAAATATCGTACATAAAAGATATTTACCTGACAACTAAAATGTATATTTTGATTCTTCTAGGAATAGTCTCTGAAGGCTACTTTATTCTGAGTGAATTTTAAAGAATTTTGCATAAGTGCTAAACCGTAAGAGAGAGACAAAAACTTAACACACAAAAAATATATAACGCATTAAAACACACAATTTATGTTGTATACATTTTTTTCGTGGAGTTGATTGTTTTTTAGATATTCCTTGTTTTGGGTTTCAGCTATAAAATGCTATATGTTTCTCATGCAGGACTTTATACACTCGTGTCCATACAAACAAAGGAACTTCAGTCACATAGCAACCAGCTTTTGACTATCACTTTAACCTATGGTACTCCCGTATTTCGCTTCTACTTAAAAGGAAGCAAGGAATAAGACTTTCTGCTAATTTTTTCTCGATTAGCAGGAAGTAAATAGATGCATAAGCTTTTTAAAAATAAGTTATTGCAGATATATAGAGACAGTCATGTGAATGGAACACAACATTTTGTTTTTTAAAAAGCTTGTTCTTCTGTCCACTTTATGGGAATCGAGAATATATAAGCAGAAATGCTTTCTTGTAACTAAAAGGGAAATCAGGAAATACACCAGGCTAAAAAGATAGTCAAATCTTTTAAAAATTGATTGCCATGTGGATGAAATCATTTCATTGCATTGCCAGGAATTGACAAATACCCGTTTGTGAAAAGTTAAAGTATTTTAAAAGTGAAACTAATAACAAGGAATATCTCTAAAATAGCCAACTCCACGAATATATATATATTGTTGTCATTACAGAAGATGTTCAAAATGTCCACCTCCGGCTTGAATACAGACCTCACATCGACGTCTCATTGACCTGCGAACACGATCCCAAACTCCAGGAGTATTGCGTATGTCCTCTCAACTTGCCACAATTCGATTCCGAAGGGATTCCAAATCCGGCACCGGAGACGAATAAACCAATGATTTTAAATAGCCCCACAAGTAGAAATCGAGAGGGTTCAGATCAGGTGAGCGTGGAGACCAAGCAATTGGACCACCTCTACCTATCCATCGATCAGGAAACCTTCGATCCAAGTACCGGCGAGCCGTAAGACTGAAGTGTGCGGGAGCGCCATCATGCAAGAAGTGAATGTCTTGATGATTGATCAGTGGAGTGTCTTCGAAAACGTCAGGTATGGTGTTTTCCAGGAAGTTTGTGTACGCCTGCCCCGTAAGTCTGTTTACAAGTACATGGGGTCCAACTAATCAATCACCAATGATACCGGCCCACATGTTGAGGGAGAACCGCACCTGGTGATGAGATACAACAGTTGCACGTGGGTTTTCATGCGACCATACATGCTGATTGTGGAAATTTGTTATGCCATCTCTTGTGAACTGTGCTTCATCTGTAAATAATACGACGGTAGAAAAGTTTGGATTTACACCACACTGCTGCAAGAACCACTGACAGAACCTAACTCGTGCAGGGTAACCTGCTGGTGACGGGGCCTGTACACGATGCAAATGATAAGGATACAATTGATACTCGTTCAACAGTCTCCAGACAGTCGTATGAGGAACATTGACTTGCAACGCTAACCGTCGTGTGCTGATAGAAGGAGTCCTATCCACAGCCTCCAGAATCTCCTCCTGCACTTCTGGAGTTGTAGATCTTGGTCGTCCCCTTCCCAAACCAGGAGAGGTGAATGTTCCATACTCGCACAGACGGGAATGGAGACGTACAAATGTCTTCCGATCTGGACATTATCGCTGTGGGTACCTCTCCTGGTACAAATGACGAGCCAGCGCAGCATTGCCGTCCGCCTTACCGTACATGAAGTGTATCTCTGCCAGCTCTTGATTTGAACACATGTCGCACAGTCTTAACGCCTAAAGAACACTGAATGTAACCTTCCTCAGAATGAACTATCAGAGCGCCCTCCTAATGTCTCCTTTGACGGCAAAGACCTGCGGAAAGAAAAACGTTCCAGTGAATTCCAATGTTGTGAAGGTCATAACTCGGAAATGAAGCATTTCCGGACTCATGTTATAATGAACTATTTTGATTGTCTTCATGTGGGAAATACATACCTGAAATTATGCCCCGTATTTTTGAAACATCCTGTATATATCACAAATTGTGTGCGTCACGAGATCCATATTTTTGTGAAGTGTTTTGTCTCTCTCTTACGGTTTACTAGTTATGCAAAATCCAGGAAAATTCATCTAAAATAAAGAGGTCTTCAGTGGCTGTTCCCAGAAAGTTTAAAATATACATTTTATTTGTCTTGTAAATATCTTTAATATACGATATTTGAATCAAAATCGTTAGAGCCATTTCTGAGAAAATCAAACTTTTCGAATTTTTTTCCATGTAAAGGGTAGTTTGAAATGGGAGTATTTTCCTCAACAACTCCGTGTCGTATCATTGGAAGATACTCAACTTATATACCAAGTTTCGTATTTCTACCGACTTTTCGTTTTTGAATTATCGTGTTCACAGGCATAGACGCGCGCGCACACACACACACACACACACACACACATACACACACGGTCCTTCTCCTAAAAGTATGATGTGTTCCATTCACGTAACTTTCTCTACATTTCTGTAACAAATTATTGTTAAAATTTTTTTTTTGTTATTGTTATTATCTACTATCTATCTACTTCATCCTAATCGAGATGAACATTAGCAGAGATTGTATTACTGCTTTGATTTTTTGAAAGGAAAAGGGAAATAAGAGAATACATTAGGCTAAAACAATGTTCAAATATTTTAAAAGCTGGTTGTCATGCGGTTGAAATCCGCTTTCCGTGTGAGAAAATTTTTGAGTATTTTAAATCTGAAATAAACAACAAGAAAGATCTCAGAAATGGTCAACTACACGCAAAAAAGTATATTACATGAATGCGTGTTTCAACGATATCTACATTTTTGGTGTAGTAATTTTTGTCTATGTTTTACGGTTTACTAGTTACCCAAAATCAGCAAAATGCATCCAAAATAAAGATGTCTTTAAAGGCTATTCCCAGAAAATTCCTGATATACATTTTATTTGCCATATAGACATCTTTAGGCGCAGTATTTTAGTCAAAATCGTTAGAGCCATTTTTGAGAAAATAAAATTGTTGAAAATTTTTCCAAATAAAGGGTAGTTTGGGATGGGGATATTATTCTCAAAAGCTTCGTGAGTACCCCTGGAAGATACTTAGTATTTAATATCAAGTTTGGTATTTTACCGACTTTTCATTTTTGGGTTATCGTGCTCAGATACACGGACGGACACACACACACACACGGACCTTTTCCAAAAATGCTTTATTTTATATAAGAGACCCTAAATCTTGTATTTCTGGTGAAATGTCGGTATCGAATTTTTGGCTGAAATGCAAAACCTTCTCTATATACTACGCACATAATACGTGTAGAGAAATAAAACTGAAGTCTTTGAGTACAGGGGACCCTAAAACGGCTATTTCCGGTGAAATCTCGGTATCGAATTTTTGGTTGGAATTTAATGCCTTCTCTGTACACCATGTATATAGTACGTGCAGAGAAATTAAAAATGGTTTTATTTCACATTTCATTGTATGTTTAAGGGGAATAAACGAATATACTTGGCCAAAGCAATAGTTAAATCTTTATGAACTATCTGCTATATAGCAACATTGAATTTGCGTTTTATTTGCAAGACAAGTTTGAAAAATAAAGAAAAAGAAAGGTATTGAAAAATGTAATGCAAAACCAAGGAATATTTCTTAAATGGTTAACTCCACCAAGAATTAATTTGACATGCATCTGTATTTTAATGAGATCTGCATCTCTTTACTTTCTCTAAGATAAATAATAAGCATAGTATAGACATAGGAATAGATAAAGTATTGTATTCTACCCAAAAGTTCAATACAGAGTTTTCGCCGGAAATACATATTTGTGGACAGCATAGCTCAAAAACGAGAACTCCATTAAATACCAAACTTAAACATTTAAGTTTAGTATTTCCCAAGGATACGCTACGTAGATTTTAAGAAAATCTCCCACCCCCAAACTACCCTTTAGATGAAAATATTTTCATAATTTTGATTTTCTGACAAATGACTCTAATGATTTTGATTAAAATATCGTATATTAAAGATATTTACATGTCAAATAAAGTGTGTATCTTGAATTTTCTGGAAAAAATCTCTGAATGCCTCTATAATCTTTTTAACAATAATTTGTTATAGAGATATAGAGAAAGTCATGTGAGTGGAACACATCCAATTTTATACAGTAAGTGTGGTCCATCTCTTATGGTTTACCAGTTCTGCAAAACTTCTTCAGAATGAAGACTTCGGAGTCCATTCATAGGAAATTCAAAGTATACATTTTATTTGTCGTTTAAATATTTAGTCGTACTATATGTCATTTTAATAAAAATCGTTACAGCCATATTTGATTTCAAAATTTTACAAAAAATCTTACAGTAAAGGGGTGTTAAGATTTTCCTGAAAATCTTCGGATTGTACCCTCGAAAGATCTGAACTTAAACGCCAAGTTTGATACTTAGCCAATTTTTCGCTTATGAGTTATGCACAGACAAAGGATACACTCGCGCGCGCGCACATACACTCACTGGCCTTTTTTCTAAAATGCTGTTTATTGCCTCTACCATGTTTATCGTTGGTAGAGAAGGTAAGTATTTTATTCCATTCCAAAATTCAATATCGTGACTTACCAAATCTATATTTATGAGGTTCCCTCAGAAAAAAATCTTATGTGTTCGTTCCATTCACATGACTTTCTCTACATCTCTGCAACAAATTATTGTTAAAAAGCTTATGCTTCCATTTATTTCATTCTAATCGAGGAAAAATTAGCAGAAATAGTCTTATTACTTGCTTCCTTGTAAGTAGAAACGAAATAAGGGAGTACCACAGGTTTAAGTAATAATTAAAAGCTGGTTGCTATGTGACTGAAGTTCCATTGTTTAAATGGACAGAAGTTGACAAATTCTGTATGAGAAAAGTATAAGTATTTCAAAGCTGAAACTAAAAACAAGGAATATCTTATAAACGATCAACTCCACGAAAAAAAATGTATTTAACATGAATTGTGTATTTTAATACGCTCTACATATTTTGTGTGAAAGTTTTTCTCCCTCTCTTAAGGTTTATCAGTTATGCAACATTCCGTAAAATTCATCCAGAATAAAGTAGTTTTCAGAGTAGTTTAAGATATACAGTTCATTTGTCATGTAAATATATTTAATATACGATATATTAATCAAAATCGTTAAAGCCATTTTTGAGAAAATCAAAATTTTCGAAAAAAGTTCTAAGTAAGGGGTAGTTGGGGGTGGGGGATTTTCTTGAAAATCTTCGTGTCTCATCCTTGGGAGATACCAAACTTAAATACCAAATTTGGTATTTAACCGTCTTCTCGTTTTTGAGCTATGCTGTCCACAGACACACACACACATACATACACACACAGACACACACATACGGACAGTTTTCTAATACTTTTTTTTGGACTCAGGGGGCCCAAAATATGTATTTCCGGTAAAATCTCGGTATCGAAATTTTGGGTGCATTAGAATACCTTCTCTATAGACTATGTACATAGTGCGTGTAGAGAAATTAAAATATCGAAAAAAGGTTTGTGCGTGTGTCTGTGTGTATGTGAAGAACATCCATTATTCAAGAACGAAAAGTTGTTAAATGCAAACTTAAATACTAAGTTCTGCGTCTTTCAAACTTGCGACACAAATATTTAAAAAATAAATAAAAATCCACCTACCTCCAACTAACTTTTATATGGAATATTTTTTAGAAATTGTTTAATTTTTAAAAGAGGGTTCTTTTGTTTTGTTTTTTTTAAACTAAATAACATGTTTCTGATATTTTATGAAAAATTAAGTACTATTGAATTTTCTTGGAACAGCTTCTGAAATTCTCAATATGAATATCATTTGTTTAACTGATAAACCTTATGAGTTAGACAGGCGCTCACTGTACAAAAACTATAGATCTTGTCAAAACATACAATTTCTGTCGTATACATTTCTTTTGTGGAGTTAACCATTCCCAAAATATCTTTGTTATTGGCTTTAAAATGCCCAAAGGTTAGGCTGTTGAGAAAAGGTAAATTAATTTCAATTACATCACATAGCGACCAGCCTTTAAAAGTTTACACTAGGCTTTAGACTAACTTATTTCCTTGTGTTCCTTCTACTTACAAGGGACTAATGTTCATATTTATTAGCACGAAGTAAAGAGAATAATAAGTTCTTTTTGGGAGATTTTTGCAACAGAATATGTCGAGAAAGTAATGTGAATGGAACACATCAGATTATTTTGGATTCAGGGGAACCCAAGGTTTGTATTTAAAGTGAAATCTCGGTACCAAATTCTTGGGTTGAGTGCCTTAAACGTGGTGGAGAAAGTAATAAGTAATACACTAATAAGCAATTAATCCGCAAGGAGTCGAAAGTCATGATGTTCACCTGTTCTTGTGCTGTTATACAGAAGGCTTCACTGCCTTTTTCCGATGGTTTAGGTTTTATAGAAGTTTTCTTACTGGTGCATGTGTGCACCTTTGTCGTGAAGAGAGAAGCGTGTGATCTTACTGTGTAATTCGTTGGTGGCATAAGGTTAACTAACATTTCAGCTTGTTAGCATCAATAGAAGCACTTGTGTTCACAACAGACGAAAAAGAAGTCTAACTCTGCTAGCCGTGGTTTCCTGTACAAGAAAAACACAGACCTACTCTTTCATCTCCTTCGTTCGCTGTGCTCCAGTTCAGGTGGCACCACCTATATCATATCTTAACATGACGTCACTTCCTTTCCGAACCCTTCTCGTTGGGACGGCTTCCTAATTGGCAGTGCTCAAGATAAACGGGATAGCGTCCGCCATCCATTGCCTTACTCATAGGATATCGCCTTTAACTGACATGTCACGTTCACTAGAACAGACTCGATGAAAAAGCATATATATTACCTTCATATTAGTCAAAACCTTCATGTACAAGTCGATATGCGATAACTTTGAAATTCGATTCTCCTGACAAGGTTAGGAATAAAACAAAAGGAAAACGAAACACGATCTCCCATTTGAAAAAATAATGATTGGAAAATTTAAACAAATAACAAGTAATATTTCCGAAATGGCTAACTCCACAAAAAGGTCTATATTACATAAATTGTGTGTTTTCACGAGATCTACATTTTTTGTGTGGTAGGCTTTTGTCTATCTCTTCCGGTTTACCAGTAAGTGCACAAAACGCATACAAAATGAAGACGCCTTTAGAAAATTCAATGTATAGATTTTCTTTGCCAAGAAATTGTTTTGCACATTACTATTTTACTCAAAATCGTTAACAGTCGTTTTTGAGAACATTACGATTTTCGAAACATACTCCATGTAAAGGGTAGCTAGGGCTGAGGGAAATTTTCTTAAAAATTGTTCTTTTGCATCCTTGGATGATACTGAACCTTAATATCACGTTTGGTATGTACCTAACGGCATTTTTGTTTTTAAGTTATGCTTTTTAAGACGCACACATATATATTCACGCGGACCTTTTTCTAGAAATGTTTTCTTAGTATTCATGATTTTATTTGCAGTGAATTTCTGGTATCGAATTTTGGATGAAATACATTATCTTTTACACATTTTAAGTAGGTATGTAACCTACATAATGCTTCATAGAGAAAGAAAAAAATCTGATGTGTACCATTCACATGACTTTCTCTACATCTCTGCAACAAATTATTCTTAAAAAGCTTGTACTTCTATTTACCTCATGCTAACCAGAAACATTTAGCAGAAATACCCATATCACTTGCTTCCTTGTAAGTAGAAGCAAAATAAGAGAGTACCATATCTTAAAATGATAGTCAAAAGCTGATTCCTTTGCTTGTATGGACAGCAGTTGACAAATTCATGTATGAGAAAAGTATAAGTTTTTCAAAGCAGAAACCAAAAATAAGGAATGTCTCAAAAACGATGAACTCCACGAAAAAAATGTACAGAATATAAATTGTGTGTTTTAACGTGCTCCACATTTTTCGTGCAGTAAGTTCTTGTCAATCTCTTACGGTTTAGCAGTTATTCAAAATTCCGCAAAATCCATTCAAAAGTAAGTACTTTTCAGAGGCTATTCCCAGAAAAATTCAAGATATACATTGTATTTGTTAGCTAAATGTCTGTAGTGTACGAAATTTTAATCAAAATCGTTAGAGGCATTTTTGAGAAAATCAAAACTTTCGAAAAAAGTTCCATGTAAAGGGTAGATATGGGTGGGGGGATTTTTCTCAAAATCTTCCGGTCGCGTCCCTGAAAGATATTAAACTTAAATACCAAGTTTGGTATTTAACCGACTTTTCGTTTTAGAGTTATCGTGTTCACAGACACACGGACACACTGACACACGGACCTTTTTCTGAAAATACTTTTTTTGGATACAGGGGACCCTAAAACATATATTTCCGGTGAAATCTCGGTATCGAATTTTTTGGTGGAGTGCAATACCTTCTCTATACACTATGTACATAGCACGTATAGAGAAAGTAAAAATGTATTTGGCATAAATTGTTATCACATTTATTGTGTAATAAGTTGTTCTACTATATACTTTATGGTTTCCAGGTAGAAGAGAACTTCACAGAAAAGTCAGGACGATTCAGGCATGGATGCAATTCAGGATTTCCACGCCGAGATCATGCATCTGACAAGCCTACTATCCACACTTCAGGGACACCGAAACTCCAAATTCACAGATTCCATTAACGCCGTTAGAACAGATTCAGCAAAACACTGCCACCACCCTCAATGCCCGCACAAAGCTGATACAGATACTGTCATACGCGCAAAGGAGAATCTCTACTCAGATTTCTAAAACAATGGCAAGCTACAGTTTAACGAAATCTTCCGAGGTCTGGAGAAGTTCAGGATTTATTCGAAATCATTCCCAAGCCGCCGCCAAGGCAAAACAGAGAGAAGCATTAATCCCGATACCATAGTACCATAAAATGACACCATAACACGCACATTGATACCTGAGGTTAGTCAGCGCTGTCCACACCGGATCTCTTTTTGGGTACCGAACACATTCACCCCGCTTAGAAATATTAAATTGTACCACCACAGAACAAGATTACCAGATTACCGACCAGTTTGCTAGAGAATGGCAGGTAATCCATGTCAAAACGCATTCAAAGCTATTACAACTAGTTTGTACAGTGAAGAAGTTTAAACATGTTGTCTCACACTGTTTATAACTATGGATATATGGCTTTTAATACTGCTTCTTTTTACTGAATATGAATAGTAATATTATTTTTAATAATAGAGCTGCTTATGCATTATGTTTAAATTCTTATAGTCAACATGGAATTTTATTATTATTATTATTATTATTATTATCATCATCATCATCATCATCTATTAATAATAGTGAAGGTAAAAATCTGATGTGTTCAATTCATACGAATTTCTTTAGAAACTATTGCTACACAAGATTATTCATTCATTTATTTACATGAGGGTAATCGAGATAATCAGCACCTGTCATAGTTCCTCACTAGAAGAAAAATGAGGTAATAATAAAGCTACAGTCAAATCTTTTAAAAACCCGGCCGCTATGTGAAACAATTGAAATTCGGTTCCCTTTGCACAGCCAGGAGTAAAACAAAAAGAGTGGAGAAACGAATGTTGATCTCCTGCTTGAGAAACGTTTTAAGTAGTTTAAAAACTGAAACCAGAAAAGAAATATCTCAGAAGCGGTTAACTTTACAAAACCAAATCGAGAATCGTGAATTTTAATGAGATCTACATTTTTAGTGTAGGTAGTGAGTGTTTGTCTATCTCTTACAGTTTACCAGAGGTGCAAAATTCATCCATGAATGAAGACGAATTCAGAGGCGATTCCCAGAAAATCAAAATATACATTGTATTTTGCCGGTAAATATTTTAATATACGTTATCTTAATAAAATCGTTGGAGCCATTTTCGAGAAAAACTAAATTTTCAACAAAAAAAAATCCATGTAAAGTTAGTTTGGGATTGGGTAAAATTTCTTGAAAATTTAATATTAAACAATATTTTCATTTTTAAGTAATGCTGTCCACACACACACACACACACACACACACACACACACACACACACACACACACACACACACACGGACCTTTTTAAAAAAAAGGCTGTTTTATTCAGGGAGGTTTTATGATGGGTTACGTTCTCTCCTATTATATGTATAGTAAGTACTTGTACAGAAAGTAAAAATATGTGTTTTACAAAAAGATGGTTCGGATGCAGAACTGTCTTAATAAAACGAAACAGAAAGTAATAAAGTAAAGAAATAGGGAAGAAAGGCGATTCAGGGGTCTGGTACTACATTCTTTACTGAAAGCAACAGCTGTGTTGGAGTTCCCATAGTTTCGGATTACCACCATATTCATTAACTCATACAGTGGCTTGTCGATAAGTGGCCGGCGGACAATGTATGACGGAAAGACAAAGCAGCGCTTGCTTGATTACTCCCCCAAATGTCTTCTCACATTCTTCTAAGTGATGGAATGGTTTTTCGATAGCACGAGCGGTTTTCGTCCCCCATTTCTCTTGAATGTAAAGCCAACAGTGCTAATCGTCCTTCGGTGAGTATCTGAAATCAATAGCTCGCATACCACCAACCTTTCTTCATGGATCTCCTGTATTAAGTAGTTTTGTGATGGAAACTGCGTTTAATGGCTGCAATTCTCGTGTGTAGAGCGGAGTAAATATTGTTTCAATAATGATGACGTCACAAGATAACAACCGAGTTTAAATTGGAGGCGTAAAATCCAATCTTTTGACCATCTTAAGCCTGACTCCAATTTAGCTCGGCTGTTATCCCGTGAAGTCATTATTAATAATCAGCACCGAAAAATCTTCACACATTTAATTGCTGAAATATAGTCTTTCAAATGTCACTCAATCTTTAAACCATTATAAATATTATAATATTTGAGAGCCACATACTGTGCAAAGAACTGGAATTTATAAAACATTGGGAAGATGTCCTCCCGTTTTCTTGTTCACCATTCTTTCTCTCCAGTGTTTTGTAGATGTCTTGAAATATTAGCAATTTCTTGCGAGATAGTTGTCGAGTTGTTGGATGGGTCAGGTAAACCGTTTTCTAATATAACCCCACAACCAATAGTCGGCCGAATTGGAATCTGGAGATCGCGGCGGTCATTTGGAAAGTGTGTATTGATGACACGGTCGCCAAATATCTGGGTAATTAATTGCTTTGCAGGGTTTACACATGAGGCCGAGCGCCATCTTGCATGAAGATAATGCTTTCCATACCGTGATTCTTCAGACGAAGTTTTGTAGCACGCTATAGTATTGCTCACTATTTACAGGAACAGTCTGTCTTATCCCACAGTTGTTTTCTTCTAAGAAATAAGAGTCAATGATGAATTGTGAATTGAAGCCATCCATACAGGTACTGTTAAGTTATGGAGACCCTCGTACTTGGTGATAGAGCCATGATTTGTAACTTATAAATTCTGATAGCAGTATGGATAATTCGCTCAACTAAATTGTACCCATCAGAACGGGGGGGGGGGAAGAAAGCAAGACAGAAGGAAACCAATCCCATTGGTTGCCCAATAAGTGATTTATTTTGTTATTATCCTGTCTCAAATATTATATTATTCATAGAGGTTTAATGCTATAAAAGCTAATGCTAACTATAACTACAACAATACTTATTAGAATACTATAACAAGGATTACCAGTAAGTCGCACACGCACCAAAAACCGACATCACCTTGGCTAAAGCAAACAGTTGTTGATGACACGTGTTCGGTATACAAGAGGGAATTGGCAATATAGTGAGAAGTGGAGTGTACGCACATGGGAAGAAAGCATATAGTTGGTCCTAGCAGACAACTTCCACCCTTTGCTGTGTGGGTCAAACAAGAACTGCAAACCTTGATTGATTTCCTTTCTTTCGCGTTGTGTTTTGCGTGCGTCGTAGCTCTAAGCAGCAAAAGTAAACTATATTTATGAAAAACTTAGTGGAAATCAAATTAGAATTCTTATGTATCTGTTGAATCGAATCAGAATAACTTTTTTACTATGAAAATTCAGTGCCAGTGTTGTTAAAAGAGGGTCATCCTCTTATGTCTTTTTCTTTACTCTCATGAAACATCAGGCCAGAAGTACAAGAACATATAATAGCATTATCTTGGAAAAAATAAATTTTGATTTGATTCCAGAAATTATAATTTTTATTAAACTATTTAAGTAAATTTAATAATAAAACTGATAAAAAGCCTTTTTAAAATGAATAAATTTAAGTATTATATATGATTTAATTTATTTTGTTGACTAAGAGGTAGAGAGATTAAATTCTTCTTCGATTGTTATTACTTTACTATAAGCTTGAAGGCCAGCAAATCTGCGGCTTTGACTTTGAGAACAGTTGGTCTCTCCAACTCTTCTGCTTGGGGTTCTTTTACTTATGGCAACTGAGTAAGCATTAAATTTCATTAACAGATTAGTTACCAAAAATACATATTTTAATTGCCTTGATTAGACAAAAGAAACATTTTTAGAAAAATGTACATATGTTTGAATGTGATGCTGAATATTATATTATATTCAGCATCTTCCATAGATGCGATACGAACATTTTCAAGAAAATCCTCCATTCCAAACTAACATTTATTTAGAATAGTTTACTTTGTTTTAATATTTTAAATACCACCGACGAGTGGAATTTAAAATACTACATGTTTAAAAATTTGCATAACAAAGTATAGCTGGTGAAATCCTCTTCATTTTGAATTACTATCGTATAATCAGTGAACCGTAAGAAATACATAGATTACTACACAAAAATATAGCATTCTATTGTTGTCAAGTAGCTTTGTTAATTTTTGGAATATACATTTCTTAGATATTCTTTATTGTTTGAATTGTAAAACTCTTAGATATAATTTTTTTTAACTGTTAAGCCTCTACAAGAAGTATTATTTTCTCTACCAAGAATTATACAGGACCTAACGGGTAGAGAAGTTATTGTATTCCACCCAAAAATTCGATTCAGGAATTTCATCGGAATTACATGTTTTGAAGACTTAAATAAAAAAAATGTTTTAGAAAAAGGTCCGCGTGTGACTGTGTGTGAATGTAGCGAGAAAAACTCAAAAACCACAAGTCGGTTAAATACCAACTTTGATATATAAGTTAAGTATTTTAGAATGCGACATAAAGATTTTTCAAGATAATTGCTCACCCTAAACCACGCTTTAGACGGACAAGCTTTTTAAAAGTGTTTATTTTATCAAACTGACAAACAATTTTGATTAGAATACCGTATATTAAAATACTTGAATGACAAATAACCTGTGTATATTGAATTATTTGGGAACAACCCCTGAAAATCTCTTCTTTCTGGATGACTTTTCCATAACAGGTAACCCGTAAAAGATAAACAAGAAATGTATTACACAAAAACTGAATATCTCGTTAAAACACACAGTTTATGTCATACACTTCTTTTTTTTTTTTAAGTTAACTGTTTCCGATATTTCTCATTATTGATTTCAATTTTAAAATAGTTCGTTCTCCTGTCAAACGGGAATTTATCATTACTGTTTCTTCTGTTTTACTTCTCACCATGCAAAGAGTACCGAATTTCCATCTCATAGCAACAGCTTTTAAAAGAACTGAATGTCGCTTTAGCCTAATGTGTTCCTTTATTTCTCTTCTATGTATAAGAAACTAGGTAATAAGGTTATTTCTGTCAATATTTATCTTGCATGAAGTGGATTAAAGAGTAAGGTTTTAAAAGAAGAGTTTGCTACCGAACAGGTAGAAAAAGTCATGTGATTAGAACACATCCGACCTTTTATTTGGGTAGACGTGCAAAAATGAACTTGAAATTTCAAAACGACCTGCTTTTCAGTATCATTTCAGCCGACTACATCTCAGTTGTAGCCACTATGGAATGTAGGTGCAATATGAAGTGTTAAAACCATTTCCGGAAATGTTTATCTCGATTTATTTGGATAGTGGAATAAACCTTTGTAAGCTTCGAGTAAACCTTAATAGAGAAAATCAAATAAATGTAACACACAAAACTTTTACCTTGGAACACATTTAATTCAGTTTTGCACTCGTACTTCTAACTTTCTGAATGCCGCCCCAGCCTAAAATAGAACCTGGAACCTTTGTTATGGGAAGATAGAACACTGACCACTCCACTACAGGAGTGAAGTTCAAAGTTTAGATTAAGCTTTAGGCGTGAACCTACATAGGTATACTAAACTATGAATGATGGATTACATATTCTAAATGCAAAATGTTGCATACCGACACTGCACTGAAGTAAATTAACTGTTTCTGCCTTCCGCGCGGTAGAGGGCACTCAAAGAACAACCAGTTGGTGACACCTGCTTAGTAAGAAACTTTTATCAATTGTTGATAGTTCATGCTTAGACGCAAAGCAAGTTGTTTCAAAATAATAATGTGGACGACTAACAGAGATTCAGTATTTCAAAAAGAATTTTGAAGTTGGAAGCAGGGGTTATGAAGATGCACATATTGAAGCAGCATGAAAAGAGACAATTTCGTGCAAAAACATGGAATTTAATTAGTGTCCAGCTGTTAAACTTTTGACTACCGCCATTCTCTTTATATCTATAAGAAATATGTACTGCAGTTATTTCTGCAAAGGTTTATCTCAATGAAGGTGAAGGAGATAGAAATATAAACGTTGGTAAGAATAGTTTGTATACCCAATAATAAAGATAGAGCGTAGAGAAACACATGTGAAAGTAATGCATCTGATTCAAGGAGTTACAAAATATATGCTTCGGTATAGAACTTTTCTCTACTTTCTCTACATGTACCATGTGCATAGTGTATAGAGAAGGTATTATTTTGCACCCAAAAATTCGATACCGAGATTTCACGGGAAAGATATGTTTTGAGACGCCCTGAATAAAAAAATAATATTTTTATAAAAATGTCCGTGTGTGTGTGTGTGGGGGGGGGCAGCATAGCTCAAAACGACAAAGGTTTTTCAATAAACTACTCCAAACTACTCTTTATATGGAAGAATTTGATTTTCTCAAAAATGACTAACGATTTTGATTAAAATATCGCATTTTAAATACATTTCAATGACAAATGCAATGTATATATTGAATAGCACTGAAAACGTCTTTATTCTGAATGAATTTGGCGGAAATTTGCATAACTAGTAAACCATAAGAGATAAACATAATCTTACGTAACATAATCTCGTTAACCTCACAATTTATGTTATATCCGTTTTTTTCGCGGAGTTGACCATTTTTGAGATATTCCTTATTATTTGTTTCAGTTTTAAAATACTTATAGTTTTTCATGTGAGAATTTGTCAACTGCTGTCTATACAAACAAAGGAACTTCAATCACACAGCAACCAGCTTTTAAAACATTTTCGCTTTAGCCTATGGTAGACCCTTATTCCCCTCCTACTTAAAAGGAAGCAAGTAATAAGACCATTTCTGATAAGTTTTTCTCGATTAGCATGAAGTTAATAGACAATAAGTAAGTAATTTGTTGCAGAAATGTAGAGAAAAGCATGTGCATGGAACACATCAGATTTTTCTACTTTCTGAAAATAAGTAGTAGAGAATGTGAAAAGGTCAATAGCTGGTCTGTAAATGAGCTATTCTACTCAATTGAAGTCGGCTTGGACCAGATTAAGAAGTGCAGACTGTTGTGCTGGGACGCATGATGACATTCATAGATGAGAATGGAACGTGATAATTAGCCGAGAAGCTGGGATTACAAGACTGTTTCACTAAATTGCCCGGATGACGCAACATTTTGTTGTTCCATCTGCGGTGAACCTCGGCGTTTAGGCTATCGTGTTCATTTACTGCCGGTCAATGTTCGCTCTCTCGGTAGGTGATTCTGTCCTACAAAACTGCCGTTTCTTTACTACTCAACTATGCTCTTCACTGATAAACATTTACAAATGAAGCTATTGTTTTTGAAAAACTGTATAAACTAATCACGGACGATCTTTCTCTACTCAAATAACATGTTAATTAGTATTAAAAATCTGATATGCTACAAATATGTACATAACTTTAATGAAATGAAATGGCTTTTTATTTATGTACGCTCTTTAACTGCTGTGGTTCTCAGCGTCCCATTCTATACAGGGCGAAAAGACCTCTTAATTTTGTTCAGAGGCCTTTCTATCATGCTTGAGGTTCTTTCACGTGCCGTAAATCTACGACACGGGACCCACGGCTTTACTTCCCTTCCGAAGGAAGCCATGCTAAGGATTTCTACGCCCGAGAAGATCCACCGTCCTCTCCCGGATTTGAAACCGCGACCTTGGGTATATGAAGTTAGCATGGTGACCATTACACCACGGAGGGCGACACATAACTTTAAGTATATGCAGCAAACAAATTTTACAAAATTTATTCTTCTACTTCATCTTTATCAAGCTAAACAGAAGTGTTTTGATTACACGTTGTTTCCTTGTACATTTAAGAAGAGTATAAGAATTGGAAAATGTAAATCTATAACAAACAATGAATGGCTAGCTCCACAACAAAAGTGTATTTGACAAAACTTGTGTATTTTGACGAGATCTATATTTTTTGTGCAGTAAGTTTTTGTCCAGACCTGAGTATTTGGGAGTGCTCCGAAAGCAATCTAGCCCGAAAGCACGAAGACGAGTTCCCATAGAGTGCTCCTGCAACTTCGACACTGCGTAGGCACCGTCCAGCCGCAACCTGCCGAACACCGACGCCTGGGCCTTCAACCCTGAAACAGTGGTCAAGGAAGTGGTGGAAAAACCTAAGTATGGACAAGATATTCAGGCAAGGTGTTGAGCATTCTCAGCATTCGTAAGGCAAAACTCTGATAAAATCCATGGTCAGGAAGGATGGCCACGAGAGTCGAACCAACAATGTCCCGAATCCAAGTTGCACACGTTACCGTCGCTCCATCGTGTACGTATATGAACGTCGTGTACGTATAACTTGACTAGTCTAGATTAGATATAATCCGCAATCAAAAAGATTTGCAAGAGTCATCTTAAAGTTCAAACTAAGAATGGAATTAAGGAACATATCCTCACAACTTCTTCAAAGTAGGCTTCTATCCAAACGCAAGTGAACTTATAGAAAGAACTACGAAACTCAGACTCAGGTATTGTCAATAAAGCTGAATGTATAACCTGAACAAGATTTTGCACTAGTTTAAAAGGTTTTCCAGCAATGCAAGTCACTCGAGGAAGCAGCCAGAAGTTGCTCGAAGCCAGGTTAGGACTGTAGGATGAATGCTCAAGCAACTGGACTTAGCGGCTTTCAGTTTCATAAAATTTGCCGTTATTCTGGAGGAGATGCACGTTCATGGAAAAGTAACAGCCTTGAACTTCCTGTCCGTGGATGCCAACATAAGAGCCATTGTATTCATCATCAATTCTTTTGGCATGGGTCAACCACTAATGACCCTTCATAGTTAAAGAATATGGTGAACCTTCACTTCGAGAACGAATACCACTGGCCTTGGATCATTGTTATTTATCCAGACACATTTCTAAACTGAATTTGCTGTGATATAATAAAACTAACTTTCATCATCAGAGCATATAGCTGTCAAATGTTTAGGGCCTTAATTGGAAACATGCTGAGCAGTTTCCTTACACATATTTTCTCCTCTTATTGTCTTCATTGGTTGGAGAATGCGGAACCCATTTTGCACAGATTTTTCGAAGCATTAAATATTCATGGAGTACACAGGCAAAACTGCCAATACTGACACCAGCATCCAAATGTCACATTTCATAAGTATTATGTCGATTTTCCTCAACCTAGTTCCTCAATCTTTGAATTGCTCTTTCATTCACAGCTACCCCAGGATAGTCAGAACGAGGGTTGTGCTTCTAAGTCTGTCGCCCTTCTTCAAATGATCGAATCCGTCTCGACATGGTATCAAATGAACACACTTGATCATCATAAACAGCTAACAAGTCCTCATGGGCTTTTCCGCACTCCTCATAAACTTTCCGTCTCTTCCCCCCCCCCTCCCCCAGCATCACTACTGTATCAATCTTGCCAAAAACCAGTTTACCATGGAATGATAAATGTCCTTAAAGACTGCAATTTTAAACATATGGCCTTATAGCATTCCTCAGAGGATTGATTTCCTTCTCTCTCCACTGGTACATAAACAAAAGCCTACTGCACCATCCTTTAATAGGCTGGGCACGTACGCTCATCAATATCTGCACCTGTGATCTATTTATACTTCATGTGCAGCTGTAGTGTTAAACCTTCAGATGCTGTTATAATAGTACATATATACCATTCATATATTGAAAAGATCAGCCTAGGGCAATCCTTAAAATTTATGGAGAATGATTTCATTTCAGCACCATATATGTACCATCCACCAACCTTTGTTATGAACTTATTACTCAATACTTACAGACAATATGGTTCTGCAAAAACGCCAAAGTTCTGAATTCCCATTCCAATTCCCATTAAATTGGAGGAGTTTGTTGTATAAACCGCTTAAGTGTGTTTTTCTTACCTGTGAAACAAAACAAAAAAGTTCTATTAGTGTTGATCCAACAGACACAAACAAACAAGCAAACAATCAAACTGCTCTAAAAGATTTTAAACTATATAGAATATCACTATATCCGTATTACATTCTGTCCAGAAGGTGTGTATTAAACCCAAAAATTCTATTCACATTTAAGCTAAAATAGATTTTAGACCCCTGATAATAATAATAAAGCCATTTCCAGAAAAACCTATGTGTGCGCGCGTGTTCATGTGTGTGTGTGTGTTGAGAGAGAGAGAGAGAGAGAGAGAGGGAGAGAGAGAGAGAGCATCATAACTCAAAAACGAAAAGTCGAATAAATACCAAATATGGCATTTCAGTTCAGTATCTTCCAAAAACGTGATATACACCTCTTCCAAACTGCCTTAACATGGAACACTTTACGAAATATTTTTTTCTAAAAAAAATTGGATTAAAATACCGTGTGGCCCAAATGTCACTTGGCAAACGGGGAATTTAGAAAGTATTCAGTCATTAAACAATTGATTGAAAAAAATCTTATGTGTTCCATTCATAGAACTCTCTCTCTCTAGTTGTTCCAAATACTATTCTTATAAAATATTATTCTTTTTCTACATAGCTAATCGAGATAAACATTAGCAGACTTGGTCTTATTACTTGCTTCATTGTAAGTAGAAGGGAAATAAGGAATACATTGTGCTAAAGTGGTAGTCAAATCTTTTAAAGATTGTCGCTATGTGAAGCGATTGAGGTTCGGTGCGCTTTGCAAGGTCCCGTTTGAGAAAAGTTGGGTAGTTTAAAATTGAAATCAATAACAAGAGATGTCTCAAAAAGGGTCACCTCTACAAGAAAAACGTGTATGACATAAATCATGTGTTTTTATCGAGATCTACATGTTTTGTGTATTAAGTTTCTCTCTCTCTCTCTCTCCCTCTCTCTCTCTCTCTCTCTCTCTCTCTAAGTGTATAGTACAATGCTGCTTTAGTCCGACACTTGAGTCTTGAAGATATCTTACCCTCAGCGCTGCCCTGTATTGCATATTGCATGCAGCCTCCTGTGAGCTGTGATCTAATACGATTGTGAATGTCACTAGGAAACTCAAGGAAACCTCGCATGTGAACTCAACGGATTATTTTTGCTTATCATACTTCAGGAGGAACGGATGAGATAAAGGAAAGCAGGAGACTATAAGATATAGACAGAGCGGACAATAGTGATGTGTATATACCCCCGCCGCTGAATCCTTGCACTTGACAATTCGGGTGGTTTCGCGTTGCCAGAGTAATTAGTAAACAACAACAGATGATTAAAAGTGTCTCTATCATGTGTAAAGACGAATATAAACAGTGTACATAGTAAATGAATGCCGATGAATAATGAAACTAATTCGTTATTATTGATGTTAACTAAAAATAACAGTGATACTATAACGCATGTAGTATACATTAGGAATTTACCACAATATAGAACAGATTAATGCAAAATAGCTCGTTACAATGAGAGAAAGTTATAACAAAATGATTTTCACCAGTTCAGAATTTTAATGGCTCTATTTCATCCAAGTCTCGTCGTCATTATTCTCTGAAGCATCACCGTCATTGTTATCATCAACATCGTTGTCACCAAAACTTATCATTAGTGGTTCACATTCACTGATGATTCCGTCTAATTCCTGTGCTTTTCGTATTATTTTGTGAACATGATTTACTTTCTTCTTCCATGTAGCCGCGTCCACTCTCGCCACATCTTCCCGCAAAAGTCTATCCACCTCTATAATTGTGAAAGTCTTTTTATGTTCCCTCACGTACAAACACCAAAACACTAGCAACAAATGTAAATAACAACGAATAATACGTATCTTGTACAGAACAGCTCAACGCACGTGTTAGAATTTTACAAACTGAGCACGTGGTTGGAAATAGCGTTTCGTTGTCTGACCGACCGACCGGATTGCTTCTTTGTGATTGATTCAGAAAGTCAAACGGGTAAAGCTGTTCATCTGTTTTCTGTGGATGTACCAACTTAACTCCTAACTGTCAAGTGCAAGGATTCAGCGGCAGGGGTAAAGGCGAAGACTCCCCTCTGTAGGAATCGAGAACTCGACTCACGTGAGGCAACACCACAGAGAGAGAAAGCCTTCTATCAAATATTAGCACGTATTATGACGTTACTCTCTTTGGGCGTTGTGATATAATACGCACATATTTGATATGTATGCAATAGGAAATATTTTCCTATTAGTGGGTTTAAATTGTATCCTATTGCTAAAGAGATAACGACTCAGAAGTGCAGTATACGAAATTGTGTTGCTAATTATGCTAAGGATTGAAAAGTGTATTTGTTTTCCCTTCCTGAAGACGAAGATCTGAAACAAACGGATTAGGGACATATAGTAGGAATTAAACTCCCTTCAAAAATAAAAGAAAAAGAGATTATTTTTAATCTGCAAAAGTAAAATACATATAATTAATAGTATTAAAGTCATAAATTTTGGAAGGATTTTGTTTCTACAGATTTCAAAATCTGTAAACAAAATATATTTTAACAGCCGTTTAGCTATTCCTAAATATTAAATCATTAAGTAAAATATTGGAAATTACAACATAACCTCTTTCTGTGGTTATTCATTTTCCATTGAATATGTTATAGTTTGTGAACATGAAACTGAGATTATTACTGTTTGCTTACATTTCAACAATCTTTAAACAGAGTTCAGTAGAATGTCCTTGGCCACCAACAATGAGATGAAATGTGTTGTTTGTCGGTGAGCTTCATACTTTCCAGGAAAGACATATTATTGCATTAATATTGAAGTTTCATTGCTACAAAGCAGATTAGGATCCGATTTTTGTCACAACACTTATTAAATTAATGTATTCTTGTAGGATAACAGTTAAAACAATTGAAATTTAGAAAGACAACAAATATGAGTTGCATTTACATGACTTTCTCTACCTGTTCTGCAAATAAACCATTTCTACAAAAGATTATTCTTCTATAGATGTTAAAACAGATAGACATTAACAGAATTGATCTCACAATTGTATAAGCAAAAGGTAAATAAGGAAATACACCAGGTTAAAGCGACAGTCAAATCTTTTAAAACCAATCGATATGTACACGATTGAAGTTCGGTTCGGTTTACATTTACAGAAAAATAAAAGAAAACTGAAACAGAAGTTGAGCGACCACATTTAAGAAGCTGCGTAGTTTAAAAGTAAACAAGGAGTATCTTCAGAAGCTATTTATTTGTGATAAATACCTTTAATATACGGTATTTTAATCCCTATCGTAAGAGCCATTTTTGAGAAAAACCAAATTTTCAAAAAGTTCTCTATCCAAGGGTTGTCTGGGATGGACGATTTATTGGAAATCTTCGTGTCGCATCCTTGGAAGATACCAAGCTTAAATATCAAGTGAGGTATGTAACAGTTTTTTAGTTTTTGAGCTTAAGCTGTCCACATACACATACAGACCTTTTTCTAAAAATGCTTTTTTGGACTCAGGAGACCTAAAAATGTATATTTCCGGTGAAATCTCGGTATCGAATTTTTGTGTGCAATACATTATTTTTTCTATACGCTAAGAAAAAGTAAGAAACATCATACCAGAAGTATTAAGCACTTCATTTTTTGTGTCCTCAAAAATTTCATGGCAGGAAGATACAAAGTATATTGTAGTAGAATGTGTAATAAAACATTTAGGAATTATTGTATATTATTGCAAAATAGTCACGCCTAATAAAATAATTCCGCACATTATTGTGGAATAGTCACGCGTATAAAATAGTTCCGCATATTATTGTAGATTAGTCACACATTACTGAAGTGTTCGGCTTTCTTGGACTTTACCAGTTTCATTTAATAATCTGTGATTAACGACGAACTGCACTTGAAATTTAAACCACTATGGTCCTAGCAATGAAAACTGCTGAAATTACTTTAAAGGTAAGATTAATAATAATAATAATAATAATAATAATAATAATAAACCAATTAATTTTCGCATAAAGTATTGGTTTGATGAACCTGCTAAAAGCCCAGAGTTTTGACGTCATACCTCGTACTGCAAGGCTTTCTCTTTATGTGGTGTTGCCTGAGGAGGCACTAAATTTCCAAACCGATCAACACTACACGGCCCTTAAGCTTACATGAAACATGAAATGGGAAATGAGGTGATAGGAAATGACGAAAGAATAGAAATGGAGGAAATTCGCCCCATTATTCGCCTTGCTAACCGGAAAAACCTAACAGAAAGACCTGATGTGTTCCATTCACATGACTTTCTATACATTTCTGTAGCAAATTAATCTATTTACCTCATCTAATCCAGAAAAAAATAACAGAAATAGTCTTATTACTTGCTTCCTTGTTAGTAGAAGCCAAATAAGGGAGAATCATAGGTTAAAGTGAAGTCAAAAGCTGGTTGCTATGTGACTGAAGTTCCTTTGTTTGTAGGGACAGGAGTTGACAAATTCCTGTATGAGAAAAGTATGCTTTACAAAGCTGAAACTAAAAACAAGGAATATCTAAAAAACGATCTACTCCAAGAAAAAAAATTCATAAAATAAATTGTGTGGTTTAAGGTGCTCTACATTTTTTGTGTTTTGAGTTTTCGTCCTTCTCTTACGGTTTAGCAGTTATGCAAAAGTCCGTAAAATTCATCCAGAATGCAGTAGTCTTCAGAGTTTATTCCCAGAAAATTCAAGATATACATTTTATTTGTCAAGTAAATGTCTTTAATGTGATATTTTAATGAAAATCGTTGGAGCCATTTTTAAATAAATTACAATTTTCGAAAAAAGTTTGGGGTGGGGGGATTTTTTTGAAAATCTTCGTGTCGCATCCTTGGAGGAAATCAAACTTAAATATCAAGTTTGGTATGTAATGCTCTTTTCGTTTTTGAGCTATGTTGCCCACATACACACACATACACGCACACACACGGACATTTTTCTAAAAATGCTTTCTTTTGGATTCAGGGGGTCTCAAAACCTATATTTCCGGTGAAATCTCGGTATCGAATTTTTGGGTGCAATACAATACCTTCTCTATAAACATAGTACGTGTAGAGAAAGTAAAAAAGCATACCCATACCCAGATGTTTAATCCAGAGCCGTCCTCGCAAGTTCCCGTGGAACCATCTCACTCGGTGTCGGATAGTAAGTCAATATTCAACCATGGGAGAAAGTTTTTGTGCATGGCTTTGCACACTCGAACTTCGCGTGAGGCTCTATATCCTTAGAGAGCTGCGGAAGGGTCTTGGTATCTTGTCATGGATTATTTTTTGTTATCTTCACATGAATTTCGCTACCCAGTCTATTTATATTAATCATTTCTACAAACTATAAAGATTACTTTATTACTTTTACGTATAATAATTCGTGAAAGTACTGAATTCCAACTAAAATTAAATACCAACATTTCACGTTTTGAATCTTTCTGAAACAAACAAATAAATATCTAAAGAAAATGTGCCTCTCTCTGTGAGTGAGGGTAGATTTGGTCTGCGACAGTTTTATTGTGTGGTTGTGGCGCATAACTGAAAAACGTACAGACAATTAAATACCAAACGTGCTATTTAGTTTAGTATCTTCCAAAGGTTTAACCTAGAGATTTTCAATAAAATCACTCACCCTAAACTACTGCATAGAAAAAAGGTCCAGGTTTTTTATCAAAGTTCGTGAAAATAATCCGTAAAATTTATATGAAATAAAACGATAGTGAATGGAGAAGGTCATAAGAGTGTAACTCACAGTTTTTCAACTGAAGAGACGATATTCGTTTATACTTTCTCAATATTTACCTAAAGTACCTAAGTATTGTATTGCACCTGAAATTTGATACCTACACGAGATTTCTCAAAACAGAAGATTAGAGACCCCCAGAGTCCAAAAAATCTGATGTGTTCCATTCACATGACTTTCTCTACATCTCTGCAACAAATTATTGTTAAAAAACTTATGCTTTTATTTACTTCTTGCTAAACGAGAAAATAATAGCAAAAATAGTCTTATTACTTGCTTCCTTGTAAGCAAAACCGAAATAAGAGAGCACCAAGTTTGGTATTTAACCGCCTTTTCGGTTTTGAGACCTTTATCCAGAGATGTTTTTCAGGAGGACCCAAAATATGTATTTTCGGTGAAACCTCGATATCGATTTTTGGGTGGAGTACAATACCTTCTCTATACACTATGTACATAATACGTGTAGAGAAAGTAAGAAGGTAACTTTATGAAAAATATTCGTCCCGTGACTGTGAATAGCATAACTCAAAAACGAAAAGTCCTACAAATACCAATCTTAGCATTTAAATTCAATTTCTTCTAAGATTGTTAGATTAATAAGATTACACGAAAATTAGTAAGTTAATCTCATAATCCAATCTACTCTTTACATGGGAATAATTGAGGTTTTATTTTCTCAAAATGGAACGATTTTTAAGTTACATGCATAACATTAAGATGTATATCTTGAATTTTCTGGGAATTTTGAATAAGTTACTGCCTCAACGGTCGAGTAATCAGTGGACTAATGCTCGCCCGTAGGTCCCCGGTTCGATTTCTTACGGGTGAGAGTTTTTCTTTAAATAGGGTTATTTCATACCCCGCCCCCTACCCGTCAAGTGGCGTATTTTCCATTGTTTTGTTTCTGGTATGCCTATTATCCTTACGTAATCGTTGACACCCACACATTCGCAAAACTTTTCTTTACTTTCTGTTTTGTTTTAAAATGTCTGTCTTTTACATTGCTGTTCCTAACGCTATATTTTTTATCAGCTATATTTTTTTACTGCGTAAGAGAAGCAAAGCCTTTGACCGTGTCTTAGATTTACGGTACATAAAATAAAGTCAAACATGATAAAGAGGCCTGTGAAGAAGGTTATCAGCTCATACATTGTATTACCACTTATAAATTTAAAATTTAAAACATAAAATATTTCTAGATATAATAATATGTGCATGTAATGCTTTTCTTACTGTGTAATTTTAATGCTCATTGTTTAATTACATTTGTAAACTTTTAGCAAGTAGAAATACATTTTAGATATCGAAATATAATGTTTAGCTCGTGGGTATGATTTGGTGACTAAAACTATGCCTTTCTTGCTATTGTTATAATTCGAGAGCATATTTTAGGTGCCTAAACAATGGCTTTTAAGGACTTAAACTCTGAGGTCTAGTCTTTACATAGTAATACGCTTTTTAAACAATTAAATATCTCTCTAGCGTCCTGAAACATTCTTCTTCTGCAACGAAAAGTGCAAATGTGTAATGAAAGTTTATCTCGATTAACCAGAACTAAGAATACGCCTTTTTAAGAGTAGGTTATAGAAGAACGAGCAGAGAAAAATGTTTGTTCTTTAATTTGAAAGGTAGTAAGCTGAGAATTACCTGCTTATGCTGGTAATCTGGTGGACGGAAGTACAAATGAAAGAAGAATGAATCTAGTAGAGGAAGAGATGAAAATGGCTGACCAATCACCAACAATAGCGGCACGATGATAACACGAAAATTGGTGGTATGATTAGCCAGCCAGCCACTTGCTACATACAGGCAGGCAACCTATCATTACCAATCAACAAGAAAAGTCGCCTCTCCTTGTCTTTTGTAAAGAGATTGGAAGATAAGTGCAGTTACTATGAATAGGTGGGTTGTTAGACTGCTATGTTCCCCCTTATGCTATATATAGCCTGCTGATTCGAAACATAAGCTTCCAATGAAGAATATTCACTTACTTGTTCCATCTCCAAAATCTTCTTCTCTAGTCAATTATTATTTCTGTCTCTACTCTGTGTTCGGTTTGAGATGTGAGGTTACCGATGATGTCTATGATGACAGTTTTAATAATGATAATAATGTTATTATTATTATTATTATTATTATTACAGCCAAATCACATTAACTAGGCATCCTTTCGCATTAACAACTACGCAATCCCATCTATCTAATGTGCTCTTGTCTCTTCTTTATGGCTTCCATTACTCCGATCTTCTAGTTCTTAGAGGTCGTCCTCCTTTTCTTCGTCTTCTTGTTGGCGTTCAATCAAAAGCAATCGAACTTCATCTATAAGCATCACATTTCCATATTGTGTTAATTGTTTCTTACGGTTTACCACATTTACAAAGGTCATTAAAAATGAAGGGGCTTCATAAGTTGTACCAAAACTATATCAGATGTACTATATAAAACGTAGGAATATCTGGATTCTCTGGTAACAATCTGTGAAGTTCTCTACATTCTGAACGAATTTTGTCTAACTGATATACAAAAACGTATTGCACAGTTCATAATGTTGATATCAGCATTAAATTGATATAAAATGCAGTTTTTATGTTCGACTACACCTAAAAGTAGTAGTTATATGGAAGCTACACTTTTATGGATCTCATTAAAGTGCACCTCTTCATTAAAATGCAGGTTGGTACTAATCAGAAGATACACCTGCAACAATCAATACCTTCGCGATGGGCACATCTTACAACGCTGCCAGGCACAAGCCTTTGAAAGCGCAAATATCGATTATTTTCGTACGTTCAATCGAAGAACTAGTGCGAGATTAGAAAAAAGTAAAGATGTCGCACATGAGTGACAGTGAGAAGCAACTTACACAACCGAAAATTTTTACAAAGTCACACAATGTGATTGATAACTTGACACACAAATCAAGAAATATGTGCGAAAAAGTCTATCCCAATTACTTACTGGATTGAAGGAAAATCAAAGCATACGCTATATATTAGGGTCGGCTGTTAAGTCCCGGGCCTCACACAGATATGGCGCCACTAGGCCAGTTAGACCGTAGCATCGTAAAGTTTAACTTTAGACTAGCTTGTATCGATAGTTACAGGTCAATAGCTTGTTTAGTTTTCGAATGACAGCATTTTAAACAAGACAAGTAGAGTTTTCACTAAAATGGAGGATTTGGAAAAACGAGCAGTAATTAAATACTTTAATTTGAAAGGCTTAACAAAATCAAGGAGAAAATGTACAGTAAGAAAGAACTCTGCCACCTCATATTCAATGATTAAAAGGTGGGTTGCAGAGTTTTAACTCCAGAGATCATTGAAAAAAGTCATCGTTTAGTACTGCAAGATTGCAGATTATTTATTTGAGATAGCAGAGGCTGTAAACATATCAAAAGAACGTGCAGGTAATATTTTAAGTAATGTTTTGGGCTTTCACAAGGTCTGTGCAAAATGGGTGCGGGGTTTATTGACACCTGATCAAAGTTGCAAAGAGAAAATATTTCTGTTAAGAATGTGGAGCTCTACCGTGAAAAACCAAAGTGAATTTTTGAGACGGCTTATCACCATGGATAGAACTTGGATATATCAATATACTCCAGAAAGTAAATCACAGCCAAAATAATGGATTGCGCCAGGTGAACCAACTCCAAATAAGGCAAAGTCAATTTTGTTAGCTAACAAGGTTATGGCGAGTGTTTTCTGGGTTGCGCAAGGAATTATTTTATTGATTACTTGGAAAAGTGTAAAAGAATCACTGGTGACTACTGCGCAAGTTTACTGCAACGTTTGAGTGATGAGCTGAAAAGAAAAAGACCTCATTTGGCAAATTTCATCACGGCAATGCTCCGGCCCATCATTCAGTCATTGCAATGGAAAAAATGTGCCATTTAAAGTTGGAATTGTTTGAACATCCACCCTACTCGCCAGATCTAGCACCCAGTGACTACCACCTGCTCCCAAACCTCAAAAAATGTCTTGCAGGACGAAGATTTCACAGCAACGAGGTCATTGATACTGTAAACAGCTATTTTAAGGACCTTGATAAAGCGCACTACAGAGATGGTTTAATTAAATTAGAACACAAAACATTTGAAAACAAGGACCAAGATTTTTCGTACCCATATCACAAAGTTAATTTCAAAACAAGGACCAAGGTTTTTGGCACTCTTATCACAAAATGTTCAATCTTATTTGTTGAATATACAAATCAGTGGCTATCCTTGCCACTATATTACAAATAAGACAGATATTTTACCTCCTCAAGGCAAATGGATAATTGAGAGAGCTTAAAAAGTTTTAAACTTAGACTAATGGTCAAGCATAAATAGCATGAAACTTGACTATAATAGCAATTAAGATGCTCGCATAAAAATTATGGTACTCGCTCTGCTCGTTTCATAAACATGCTCGCATTTTAATTCATACCATTATACTTTTTTGGCATTCTATATATACCTACTACTATGAAGGTAACCAATTCTGTGTCACCCTCCGTGGTGTAATGGAGTGCCAACTTCATATAGCCAATGTCGCTAGTTCAAACCCGGCGGAGGACGTAAAAATCCTTAACATGGCTTCCTTCGGAAGGGAAGTAAAGCCGTTGGTCCCGTGTCGTAGATTTACGGCACGTCAAAGAAGCTCAAGCCTGATAGAGAGGCTAAGCAAAATTAAGCGGTCTTTCACGTCCAATATAGAAAAGCACGCTGAGAATCACAGCAGTTAAAGAGCGTCCATAAATAACACGCCACTTCTATTTTTTTAACCACTTCTGCGATATTCCTTATTATTGGTTTGACTTTTCAACTACTTATATTATTCTCAAATCCGAAGTTATTATTCGTTTTTCTTTCTTACTCTTGGCCAACGAATGTCTCTTAAAAGTTTTCACTCTAGGTTTAGCCTAACGTATTCCTCTACTTGCCTTGTATCCACAAAAATATGAAATAAAAATATTTCTGCTCATGTTTATTTCAATTAGCTTGCAGTAGGCAGCAAAGTATTTTTTGCAAGAAAGTTTTATTGCAGAATAGATAGAGAAAGTTATGTGAATGTAACACATCATAAATGTTTAGTCATTTCCATACCTCTCTTTAACTGCTATTGCCATATTACAGATGGATTACTGAAACCTTTTGATTTTACTCTTTGAACTTTAAGTAAGCTGACTAGTTTTTCGCACACAAAATCTCTCTCACACCCACTCTTCTATACTCTGTGTAGTGAAGGAAATAATCCATATAAAGAAAAAATTCCACACACCTACTGGGAATCCAGCCCGGGACCTCCGGGCAAGTTATTAACGTTTCTTAATTTTTTTTTTGCTTAGATTTAATTGTTCTGGAATGGATGTTATGTGTTCTTTAATTTTACTTTCTCCTAGTATAGTAAACAGAAGAAGAATTGCATTCCATCCAAACACTTTACCTAAAATACATTTTGGGGACTCCTTGAATCCAAAAAGGAACATTTATAGTAAATGCTGTGTGTGCGAGCGCATGTATGTTTATGAACAGCATAACTAAAAAAAAAAGTTGGGTAAATACCAAACTTGATTTCTAACTTTTGAAATTTCAAGGAGTAGACACGAAGATATTTACAAACATCCTCTCACCACAAACTCCTCTAGAAAATGTGGGTTTCCTTAAAAACGGCTTTAAAGATTGTGATTAAAATGCTTTATATTTAATACTCTTTCATAAAATTAAACGCATGTCTTGAATTTTCTAGGAATAGCCTCTGAATGAGTATTATTTTTAATGATTTTTGTCTAATTGTTAAACCGTAAGAGATAGACAAAATCTTTGTACACAAAATATGGACATCTTGTTTCCAGAGATACCGCTTATTATTGATAAAAATGGTCAACCACTCATAATTTTGTCAAATGGGAAGTCGTTATTCGTCTCTCTCTCTCTTAGCTCTGAAAATGTTTATCTCGTTCAATATGAAGTGAAAAAAAGAAACACCCTTTATAAGAATAGTTTGTAAAGATTGAGTAGAGAAAGTAATGTGAGTGCAATAATCAGATATTTTATAGATACTGTAAATAATCAACTATAGATTAATCAAATTACATAATTTATGATCATTTAATGAAGTTTTTTACTTTCTCTACACGAACTTGCACACAGTAGTATGCATTATGCACATTTTACATACAGGCTAGTGAAAGTAAAAACATATTTTTAGAACATATACGTGTGTGTGTGTGAGTCTGTGGTATTTAAGTCTAGTAGGTATCTTTCAAGGATGTGACACTAAGATTTTTATCAAAATCCCACCACCCCTAAACTACCCTTTAATTGAAAATCCTTCATAAATTTTTTCTAAAAAAAAGCACTGAACGATGTTTATTAAAATGCTATATATTAAATATATTTACAAGAAAAATACAATATTTATCTTGAATTGTCTCGGTATAGCTTCTAAAGGCCTATTCATTTTGCAGTAATTTTGCATAACTGGTAAACGTAAAATACACACAAAAACTTACTAAATAAGTAGATAAAAATAACTAAATCTCGTTAAAACACAGAATTTATGTAATGTACATTTTTAAGTGTAGAGTTACTTGTTTTCAAGTTATTCCTTGTTATTAGTTTCAATTTTGAACTATATACTTAAGATTTTCTCAAAAGGGAAACTACATTTTATTTCATCTCTCTTTGATTTACTCCTGGCAATGCAAAGAAAACCGGTTCACATAACGACCAGCCTTTAAAAGATTTGCCTGTCGCCTTAACCTAGTGTAGTTAAGGAAGTAATAGAACTATTTATGATAGTATTTATCTCGTTTAGTATGATGTAAATAAGCAAATCAGTTATTTTTTCATTTCTATAGTTTCCATTAACTGTTATGGTCATATCGGGAGCTGTAAGTGCTCTTTCGCTTTGAACTGCTATCTTACAGTAGGCTATTTACACGCACATTCACACAAGACTCTATGGCGGGTAGGGAATAATTTAAATTAGGGGAGAGCGGGGAAAGTGAGTTATTCCTTTTGTTTTTTCTTCCTAATGTACCTGGTAGTTACTTTCGGGTTCAGAAATACGTTAAATTACAGCTAGTACATTCAGCATCTTAAATTTTTATTTTACAATATTTTATTCTTTACGATTTTCTCGAAACTAAAAATAGAACAGGAAATCGCGGAGCAAGTGAGTCTTAAAACATTTGAACAAATTAATAAAAAAACTGCAACGGATTTTATTAATATTCTAAAGATCGTAAGCTTAAATCAGTAAAATACTAAAATACTGATCGTTTATAAATAAAATATGCACTAAAGGACATAATTCAGCTGTTACTATCACATGTGAAGTTAAAATTTCATCTGGATTCTCACAACGAGGCTTCCGGTGTCGTTGGGTGCCAACCTTTATTGAAGAATAGATCTTGGCATGTCGTAATTTCAGGGCAGTTTTTTTTTTTTACGGATATTAAATCAGATGTTATTTCGTTTAAGCATCAAATCATGCCTCCCCCCTCCCTCTACCAGCTTTGTTTTTATAGTTTTGGATCATATCCGCAGTAGAGATTTCAATATAATCAAAATACGTTTTTGGTCTCATTCTCTGTACTATATTCTCATCATATCAAATCTTCAAAATATATTTATGGATGGCGGGACAAGTGGTTTCTAGTGGATCCAGTTCCCGCGCTTCTATTAAGTAGGAACTCGTAATAAGTTAGAAACTACAAATCTATCATAGCTACACTGACACGATTTCTTTTCACAACCAATAAATGTTGATTTGATATTAACTTGCTGTAATATAATACAACTGATTCCTATATCAAAATTGTCCAAAATAATCTTTACCAGGAAAAACTTCTGTTTATTCTGGAGCATCAGTGTTTCTTGACACACTTCTGGGCTCCTAACAGGATGCAAAAATACATATTGTGGACGGAAATGGAGGTGACGCACTTGCCCCTCCTTCTTCTAAAGAAAACTCTGCACTCCCTGGATGGAAATCAAACCCAGGGTCCACAAGTAAGTTAAATTATAATTGTGCTACTAGACTTCAGCTATTCTGAAATGGCTGCTGTAGGTTCTTCTCTTTTTCAAGCTACACACTTCTCTGTGTATATTGGAACAGTTCGTTAGCTACTTTTCCAGCAGCCAGGGAAGTAACCGCATACCGAAAGAAGCTTCTTGGTAAAATTTACGAAATTGCCTGACGTGTAGGAAATGTATTCTCTTACACAAAACTGAGAACATAAAAAGTGGTGCAGAACGCCAGAGCCAAGCAATTAAGAAAATCACTCGTGTTCCAAACTAAGACCTTTTTTTTTCTCCTTCCTGGCTAGGAAAGAAGGTAGCGCCATCTACCTACCTCTCTGAGCGCAAGGCATTAAACGACTATCTTATTAAAATTAGAGGCCTAATTTACGTCAGTACTGCAGTCTCATTATAACATTAAGATAGGATTATCCCATCCCTTCATCTTCATTGCCTTACCCTCCCTTCTTAGTTCCTTCCTTCCTCCCCAACTCTTGCCTGGTTTCCTTCCCTTGTCTTTTTCAATTCTGTTTTATTTAGCGGAAGCGAATTTGCAGAAGGTAAAGATTAAACTAAATTAGTTGGCTATGTTTATACCCGACTGCCTGCTACTAACTTTCCTTGCACTCCACGTGGCCAGAACTAACCTACCCGCTCACATTGAACCTTATCAACTACATTTCAAGCAACTAAACTGTTGGACTATCTAGAGATCAGTTTGAAATCGTCATAAAAATAAAGCATTTATCAAAATGTGCCTTAGTTCCTTCAATGGCGACCCGCGACTAAAAATCTTGGGCGAAGATGTGTTCATGACAATCACTTGTAACTGAATTCTCATCATTTACAATTGACTCTGTAAAAATTACAATACCATATGGTTTTAATTTAAAAAAAATCTGATGTGTTCCATTCCATGACTTTCTCTACATCTCTGCAACAAATTATTGTTAAAAAGCTTAAGCTTGTCATGCTAATCGAGAAAAAAATCAGTAGAAATAGTCTTATTACTTGCTTCCTTGTAAGTAGACGCGAAATAAGTGAGTAGCATAGGTTAAAGCGATAGTTGCTATGTAGCTGAAGTTCCTTTGTTTGTATGGACACGAGTTGACAAATTCCTGTATGAGAAAAGTATGTTTTTCAAGGTTGAAACCAAAAACAAGGAATATCTAAAAAAAGATCAACAAAAATTGTATGTTTTCATGTGCTCTACAATTTTTGTGAGATAAGTTTTTGTCTATCTCTTACGGTTTACCAGTTATACACAATTCCGTAAAATTCGTCCAGAATAAAGTAGCCTTCAGAGGCCATTCCCAGAAAATTCAAGATACACAGATTATTTGTCAGGTATATAGCTTTAATATACGATATTATAATCAAAATCGTTAGAGCAATTTTTTGGAAAAACAAATTTTTGAAATTTTTTTCCATGGAAGGGCAATTTGGGGTGGGGGGATTTTCTTGAAAACCTTCGAGTCGCATCTTTGAAGATACTGAACTTAAATGCCAAGTTTGAGCTATGCTGCCCACAGACACACACATATACACACACAGATACACACAGAAGGCAGACACATACACGGACATTTTTCTAAAAATGCTTTTTTTTGTATTCAGGGTGTCTTAAAACATGTATTTCCGCTGAAATCGCGGTATCGAATTTTTGGGTGCATTACAATACCTTCTCTTAACACTATGTTACATAGTACGTATAGAGAAAGTAATATACAAACATATTTGAAGAGAAAATCTGTTCGTTTATCCTTTCTGGTTGCAAATTTACGCTTAACAGTTGCATCAAATCGATCTCAAAGATAAACAAAGATCGAATGGAGTAGTCAACATAAAAAACCATATGTGTTCCATTCACATGACTTTCTCTACCTGTTCTGCAAATACACTTCTTACAAAATGTTACTCTTCCTAAGTAGAATGGAACTATGGGAATGCACTAGTCTAAAGCGAAGCTTTTAAAAGCTGTGATTGGGATTGAAATTACTTCTCTTTGCATAGCTAGGAGTATAACAAAGGAAACACGAACCACTTCCTATTTCAGAAAAGCATAAGCATTGTAAAATTAAAACCAATAACAAAAATAATTATTTCGAAAATGGTTATTTGCGCAACAAAAATGAATAGGATATAAATTAGTATTTTGGTGAGAACTACATATTATGTACAGTTTTTGTCCATCTGTTGCGGTTTACCAGCTATGCAAAAGTCATCCAGAATGAAGAGAGCTTCTGAGAATATTCCTAGAAAATTTACGTTGTACATTTTATTTGTCATGTAATATCTGTAATATGTGGTACTTTAATGATAATCGCTGGAGTCAGTGTTGAGAAAAGCAAAGTGTTCGAATATTCTTCCATTTTAAGAATAGTTTAGGCTGCGAGAAATTTCGAAAAGTCTTCTCGTCGCATCCTTGGGAGATACTATACTTAACCCTTCTGCTAACAAAACAATGCTACACCCTCCGGTTATCAAGTGGGGTAAAGTAATTTGTATGAGTGCGAAGTAAATATATTTTATCAAAATATCTTATATTAAAGATATTTACATAGTAAATGTGATATATATATCTTCAATTTTTTGGAAATAGCCTCTAAAGCCCTCTGTATTCTGGATGAGTTTTGCTGGTAAACCGTAATAGATGACAAATAGTTAAATGCACTAGATCTCCTCAAGCTCGGAATTTATTTCCTGTACATTTTTGTTGTGGATGTAATATCTGCGAGATATTTCTTGTAATTGGTTTCAATTTTAAAATACTTATACTTTTCTGAACCAGAAGACATCTGTGTTTCTTTCTCTTTTTGTTACTGGCCATCAAAGAGAACCGAATTTTGATAACAACAGCATCAACTTTAAAAACATTTGACTCTTGCTTTAGTCTAATGTATTCTATATCTCTTCTACTTATAAGGAACTAAATAATAAGACTATTTCTGCTAATAAATGGAACGCATCAGATTTTTCTAAAAGCGCTTGCCTTTAGATTCACATGCCTCAAAACATTTATTTTTGTTGAAATATCCAGTTCGATTTTTGGGTGGAATACAATATTTTCTCCACCTAGAAAATAGAGAAAGTAAAACGGAAAGTCAAATTTTAGTTTCCTCTGTCTTCTAGAAGCTAATTACATCAGAGATGTGTCCCCTATTTGAGGTTGAAGGTCATTTTATGAAAGCTGTCCTGTGTCAGCTACTTCCTGTAGTAATTTCTGCGTCCTGTTGGTTAATTACAATTATCGTGCGCTATTCTGCTGATAACAAACGGCGCAAATTGCTGAGATAAAAGGTGTCGTTAAGTTGAAAGTGGGTGCTCCGGAAATTGATAGCATGCAAATAGCTCTTTCCAGAGTACCTTCTGAGCTGCACGTGTAGCTTCAACTGTTTGCTGCATCTACCTGCTTTAGCTTAAGTTGTTAGTTGTCTTTCTTAGAAATCTTTCATAACACAATGTACCCTTCATACCTTCCTTATTATAATTAGTCATTACTAATAAAATATATGGTATAATACAATTATAGTGATATTAAAAGAAAGAGATGCTCAATGCATTTTTGTTTTTTTAATTAGAAGTTGGCTGTTCTGTCACTCTGCTGCAACAATAACATACAACAAAATGGCGACTTCGCAGTAATGCCCACTTACTGCTTTCTGCCATGCAAATCAATAATTTCAGCTCAAAGAAATTATCGAAGCTAATATGAAGGAAATGTGCCTGATAAGAAAGTCAATGTTGTCAGAAGGTTCTGGCGAGTGGAAGTGTTGGATTCCGAGGTTGTTGTCCACATGTTACAGAAGAGAAGATTCAAAAATCAGGACAGGATTTCTGAGAAGTCCCTGATGGTTTTCCCTTCAGGTGCATCTTCTCCAAATTCTCTTTGGTCATTTCTTTGAACTGTAATTGTTGATTTCGTCACTGCAAGTGTTAGATCATGAGGTTGTTGTCCACATGTTACAGAAGAGAAGATTCAAAAATCAGGACAGGATTTCTGAGAAGTCCCTGATGGTTTTCCCTTCAGGTGCATCTTCTCCAAATTCTCTTTGGTCATTTCTTTGAACTGTAATTGTTGATTTCGTCACTGCAAGTGTTAGATCATGAGGTTGTTGTCCACATGTTACAGAAGAGAAGATTCAAAAATCAGGACAGGATTTCTGAGAAGTCCCTGATGGTTTTCCCTTCAGGTGCATCTTCTCCAAATTCTCTTTGGTCATTTCTTTGAACTGTAATTGTTGATTTCGTCACTGCAAGTGTTAGATCATGAGGTTGTTGTCCACATGTTACAGAAGAGAAGATTCAAAAATCAGGACAGGATTTCTGAGAAGTCCCTGATGGTTTTCCCTTCAGGTGCATCTTCTCCAAATTCTCTTTGGTCATTTCTTTGAACTGTAATTGTTGATTTCGTCACTGCAAGTGTTAGATCATGAGGTTGTTGTCCACATGTTACAGAAGAGAAGATTCAAAAATCAGGACAGGATTTCTGAGAAGTCCCTGATGGTTTTCCCTTCAGGTGCATCTTCTCCAAATTCTCTTTGGTCATTTCTTTGAACTGTAATTGTTGATTTCGTCACTGCAAGTGTTAGATCATGAGGTTGTTGTCTACATGTTACATGTTACAGAAGAGAAGATTCAAACAATCAGAATAGGATTTCAGAGAAGTCCTCAAAAATAAATAACTCTTCTCACAATATGCCCTCAAGGTTTTTCCCTACAGGTGCATCTCCTTCATTTTCTCGTTGGCCATTTCCTTAGCCAATTAGCATCGAATATCCGGTGTGACGCCAAAGTGCGAATGTGCACGTAGCCCAACAAAAGCTGGTGTCGTTGAAAAGTCCACGAGGAGTGCCATCGGAAGAGGCTAGTTAATTGTTAATTTCGTCTTTGCATTCCAGAAAAAAGTAAATAGTAATTGCTGTAAAGTCGTCATTTCGTTTTATGCGTTGTGTAGCGTGGTGACAGTAACGCTATCTTCTAACTAAAGAAATAAAGATGCCTTCAGCTTTTGTTTGGTTGCAATTATGGTCGTACTAAATTAATAATTATTTTATAAAGAAACAATGGGAAAGAAGAGAAATACTTCTGAAAAAACTTTCATATATATTTTATATAGTAAATAATAAGTTCATATATTAACATCAAGGATTAACGTAAAAGTCAATGTCAATTTTTTTTTTTGTTATAGATGACTTATTAGGGAGGCATAATGTTAAAAAATCTGATGTGTTCCATTCACATGACTTTCTCTATATCTCTGTAATAAATTATTTTTAAAAAGCTTATGCATCTACTTACTTTCTGCTAGTCGAGAAAAAATTAGCAGAAATAGTCTTATTTCTTGCTTCCTTGTAAGTAGAAGTGAAATAAGGGAGTACCATAGGCTAAAGTGATAGTCAAAAGCTGGTTGCTATGTGACTGAAGTTCCTTTGTTTGTATGGATACGAGTTCACAAAGTCGTATATGAGAAAAATATAACTTTTTATGGCTTAAACTAAAAACAAGGAATATCTAAAACACAATCAACTCCACGAAAAAATGTATACTACATAAATTGTGTGTTTTAATGTGCTCTACAATTTTCGAGTGGTAAGTTTTTGTTTCTCTCTCACGGTTTAGCACTTATGCAAAATTCCGTAAAATTCACTCAGAATAAAGTAGTCTTCGGAGGCTATTCCCAGAAAATTCAAAATATACATTTTATGTGTCAGGTAAATATGTTTAATATACGATATTTTAATCAAAATCGTTAGAGCCATTTTTTATAAAATCAAAATTTTCGAAAAAAGTTCCATGTAAAGGGTAGTTGGGGGTAGGGGGATTTTTCTCAAAATCTTCGTGTCGCATCCCTGGTATTTTACCGACTCTTCGTTTTTGAGTTATCGTGGTCACGGACACACGGACACATTGACACACGGATACACGGACACACACACACGGACCTTTTTCTGAACATACTTTTTTTGGATATTGGGGATACTAAAACATATATTTCCGGTGAAATCTCGGTATCGAATTTTTAGGTGGAGTGCCATACCTTCTCTATACACTATGTACATAGAGAAAGTAAAAACCACAAGTTAAAATGGTATTGCTAGGGAAGAAGGCAAATAAAGGCAAGATAAGCTGAAAGAGCAATTACATAGAAAGTCGGAATCGCTAGTGTAAATAGGTTCAAGAAAGCTCAGTAAGAAAATCTCCATTTATGAAAATTACCAAAGTGAAATAGTACAGAAAGTAGCAAGTCAAAGAAAGAAAGTTGTCACAGAGGCTATTATGAAGTGTAAGGTTTAGTAACATAGAAAGTAATCTTCTGTGGAGCTCATGTAGTAGGCGGTACTTTTAATAAAATAGCGTGTATTTCAAAAATTAAACACATCTGTTGCTTTTCAAATGATTCTTGCTGCAGGTTTTACAAGTTACGTAAGTGTTACCGTGATCGGTAGCACAGCGCTAGGCTAATCACACGTTTAGCGATGATCGGTAAGGGATTCGACGTAGCGAATCACGTAACGTTATGGCCCCGTGGTTAGACCACTCCTGTCTCACCAAGGCGGCTCGAGTTCTATCCCAAGTTACGTTATGTAGGATTTGTGGTGGACAGCTGTGGAAGTTCACAGATTTAATAAGACGCAATTATAGTTATAGCTGCTTAAACTCAGGTTCAATTTATTGTTCATCTCAAAACACCTTTCCAATAAGAATCTGCACCATCTATTCGACAAAATTCATCCAGAATTCTCTACAGAGACTATTGCCAGAAAATTCAAGTTATACAATTTATTTGTCATGCAAATATCTTTAATACTTACGCGGTATTTCAATCAAAATCGTTAGAACCGTTTTTGGGGAAATTAAAATTTTGGAAATGTTTTCCATGTAGAGTAGTTTGGAGTAGGGAATTTTTTCCTCAAAATATTCGTGTCGCATTCTTGGAAGATATCAAATGTAAATACCAAGTTAATGCTTTATCGACTTTTCGTTTTTGGATTATCGTGTTCACAGAGACGGAGACACACGAACCTTTGTCTAAACTTGCTTTTCTGGATATACAAGACCCTAAGACATGTACTTCCAATGAAATTTGGGTACGAATTCTTTAGTGGAGTGCAACAACTTCTCTATTTACATACTAGGTACTATGAAGATAAAGTAAACAATCTGATGTGTTCCATTCACATGACTTTCTCTACCTCTGTGTAACATATTATTGTTAGTAAGCTTATTCTTCTATTTACTTCAAGCTAATCGAGAAAAAATTAGCAGAAATAGTCTTATTACTTGCTTCCTTGTAAGTAGAAGCAAAATATGGGAATATCATGGGTTAAAGTGAAGTCAAAAGCTGGTTACTAGGTAACTGAAGTTTCTTTGTTTGTATGGACACGAGTTGACAAATTCCTGTATGAGAAAGGTACAAGTTTTTCAAAGCTGAATCCAAAAACAATGAATATCTCAAAAACGATCAACTCCTCGAAAAAAAAATTATATAACATAAATTGTGTATTTTAATGTGACATACATTTTTTGTGTGGTAAGTTTTTGTCCATTTCTTACGGTTTAGCAGTTAGGCAAAATTCCTCCAGAATAAAGTAGTCTTCAGAGGCAATTCCCAGAAAATTCAAGATACACATATTATTTGTCAGGTAAATATCTTGAATGTACGATATTTTAATCAAAATCGTTAGAGCCATTTTTGAACAAATCAAAATTTTCGAAAAAAGTTTCAAGTAAAGGGTAGTTGGGGGTGGGGGATTTTCTTGAAAATCTTCGTGTCGCATCCTTGGAAGATACCAAAATTAAATACCAAGTTTGGCATTTAACAAGTCTTTTCGTTTTTGAGCTATGCTGTTCACAGACACACATATGCACCTTTTTCCAAAACTGTTTTTTTTTATCCAGGGGAACTCAAAACATGTATTTCCGGTGAAATCTCGGTATCGAATTTTTGGGTGCAATACAATGAGAAAGTAAAAAGATAGAAAACAATCGAACGGGATGGTTCAGGTTCAGACTATCACGTTTATTGCCCGTATTCGGTAGGTCCTGGGTTCAAATCCCATCTTAATTTTTTTTCTGTGGTTTCCCTTAGTTGCTAAAGTAATAAATTGGATATTTAATATCACAGGTTGCATCTTCTGTCTGATACAATAGTAAAACTGAAAATAGATGGTAATTGAGATCACGTAGCCATCTATCCATGGATGGCGGAAGTAGTTAGACCTCACGGCATCCCATTGATATTTACTTGTCACGCAGCAAAGCAGTGCGGTGTGCTGGGATGAGACCTCGGGACTGATCGCATAAACTCTGAGATGGTGAAAAACAGTTAAGCACTGTGACATCATCGAAGGAAAGCGATGTGGTATAGGAATAACTATGAAGGCTACTATCCACAACATGCCCATCAACGAATATTTAACAGATGTTCTGTAATATGACCAAGTAGTTAAAGCGACGTAAAATATGTATAGATTACACACTACTCCCAAGCAGTAGACTATAGCCAAAGGTTATAGTGAAAAATACTACTTCTTCCGATGCATAGAGCCTTTGATATCCAAGTCACTAAAAAGGAAGATAATGGGATTTAAATTCAAATTCCTAGTTACAAAAAAGAGGGTATTTCCAGGGATAAAAAAAAACTATGTTTAACTTGTAGGGGACATTTATATGAAAATCTGAAATTTAAAGTTAGAGTTTTCATATTTTGTATATTTATTTGTCTTACTGATAGTATATAAAACTGCCCAGCCACCCACTCCTATTAGTTTCTGCTTTATTAATTATATAAGTAAAAATGTAATTATTCGATATAAAATGCAAATGTACATACAAATAGAGTTAGGTGAGGATTCTTAGTGCACAAAAAATGCAAAAACTACAGAAAGTTTTTTTATTAATAATTTTTAATTTTGTTTTAAAGCTACAACTGCCATATAAATACTCAATTAACCATCATTAAAATCCAGATCAAATTATAAAACGAAGGCTCTAAAGGGATTATGTTCTAAATTTCATAACAATCTCTTCCAATTTTATGCCAGGAAAAGTGAAGTTTTGAGAAACCGTGAAAATACAATTTAAAGGGATATGCTCACCACTAGAAATGCAATGTACTTTGGTATTTAAATCACTACTCAGTCATTTAAAACTAGCGCAATATAAAATATTCTGATGTGTTCTATTCACATGAGTTTCTCAATCTATTCTACTACAAAGTATTCTAACAAAGATTATTCTTCAATCAACTATATGATAATCAATACAAACATTAACGGAAATACTACTTCCTTGTACGTACTTTCGTTTCATGCCAAGGCCACAACTGCCTTATATGTGTATCGACCGAGATAACAGTGACCTCGGTATTAAGCAGTAGCGGCGCAGGACGGGTCAAGGGTACGTTTATCAGTTTGAGCTGTCTCAGTCGTTGCTTTGTCTTAGTGTTACAGAGTTTTTCGATAATACTATGTTGTATTAAATTTTATTAGGAGTGTTATTCACTTATTACTCCACGAAAATGCCTGTCAACAAATCCTCGCGTGGCCTGCTTAGTATTCTATGCGATATATACATACGAGAAAACTGAAATATGTAGACAACTTCAGCAACAATTTCCTGTTATCCAGTTCTGGGTAGTGACACTGTGAGATGCTTTATCAATACATTAAAATAACGAAATCGCTAAACGCTAAATCAAAGGAGTGAAAGGGCAAAATCTAACAGTTAGATAAAACTGGTGCCGCATTCGAACCTCACCTAAGATGTCTCTCGCCATGTTGCACACCAAGTTCAGGTTTCGCAAATCTCTGTTCATACAGATGTTAAACTATAGAAACCCTACTATATGACTGCAGTGTAGAAATTATTAACATTACGCAAGAACTTAATTTCATCAAAGACGTCGAAAATGTCTTCTTGCAGGTGGAGACTGCTTTCAACAACATTTATAGCAAGGTTATTAGACATTATATAAAGGTATGTTACTAACACTTGTAAGTAAGTAACTCGAGAGTTACGGAACGAAAACCCTGCAGTGTAGTAGACCGTTTGCGGAGCACGAATTCGCGCTATCCGCGGCCTTGGCATAATTCGAAGGTACTGTAGATTCAAGATAAATAAGCAGATATATTCGGCAAATGCGATAACTAAATATGTTAAGATCGGTGATGACAATCAAATTCGGCTCTATTTCTATGGCTAAGAGAACCAAAATAAATAAATAAAATAAAAACAAACGACAACTTCCTGTTATTTGAGATGAACAAACGTGTTTGAAAATTGGTTAACTGTATAGAAAAATTGCATTTAATTAAAACTGTATGATTTAACAAGATCACTTATGGTTTACCAGCTATGCAAACGTTTAATGCAGAATGAAGATTTGAGAGGCTATTCTCAGAAAATTCAAGATATACATTTTCTTTGTCATGTAGATATCTTTATTGTAATGCTTAGCTTGAGGTGGAACTTTTCCTGAAAATCTTTGTGTCGCATCCTTGAAAAATCTGAATTCATTTAACCGAATTTTCGGTCCGCCTCTGTAGTGTGGTGGTAGCATGTTTGCCTCACATTTAGGAAGTCCTGAGTTTGAATGTGGTTAGGATGAGTTGCCCGGATCAGTTTTTTTCCCGGGATTTTTCTTTATTCTGAGTAGGCGAATGTGGAGAAAAAATTTGAGTTTTATTTATAGACTCTCTTTAGTTGCTGCGGTCAGCGTCTCATTCTATATTGGGGGTAAAATACCCTTTAATTTTGCTCAAAAGCCTCTTTATCAGACTCCTTTGCGTATCGTATATCTATGACGCGGGACTAATGGCTTTACTTCCCTTCCGAAGGAAGCCATGCAAAGGGTTTTTACGCCCAAAAAAAATCAATTGCCCTCCGGTGGGTTTTAACCCTTGGCGTAGGGAAACAAAGATTAACATGTTAACCCTAAACCAAGGAGCACGACACGAATTTCAAGTAACTCTAAACCGTATAATCCCCGGCTTATTTGAGCATAATTTCACTAAGCACACTATACGTGTTACAGAAAGTAAAAATCTGATGTGTACCATTCACATGACTTTCTCTATATCCCTGCAACAAATTACTCTTAAAAAGCGTATACTTCTATTTACTTTATGCTAATCAGAAAAAATTAGCAGAAATAGCCTTATTACTCGCTTCCTTGTAAGTAGAAGCGAAATAAGGGACAACCATACGTTAAAGTGACAGTCAAAAGCTGGTTGCTATGTCCATGAAGTTCTTTTGTTTATATGGATAGGAGTTGACAAGTTCCTGTATCAGAAAAGTATACGTTTTTCATAGCAGAAACCAAAAATAAGGAACGTCTCAAAAACGACGAACTCCACGAAAAAAATTTATGTAACATAAATTGTGTGTTTTAACGGGCTCTACATTTTCTGTGTAGTAAGTTTTGTCCATCTCTTACGGTTTAGCAGCTATTCAAAATTCAGTAAAATTCATCCAGAATAAACTACTCTTCAGAGGCTATTCTCAGAAAATTCAAGATATACATTTTATTTGCCAGGTAAATATCTTTAGTATACAACATTTTAATCAAAATCGTTACAGCCATTTATGAGAAAATCAAAATTTTCGAAAAAGATCCATGTAAAGGGTAGTTGGGGGTGGGGGGATTTTTCTCAAAATCTTCGTGTCGCATCCCTGGGAGATACTAAACTTAAATACAAAGTTTGGTATTTTACCTACTTTTCGTTTTTGAGTTATCGCGTTCACAAACACACGGACACACGGACACACATGGACACACGGACACACACACACACATCACACACACAGACCTTTTTCCGAAAATGCTTTTTTTAGATAAAGGGGACCCTAAAACATATATTTCCGGTGCAATCTCGGTATCGAATTTGTTGGTGGAGTGCAATACATTCTCTATATACTATGTACATAGTGCCTATAGAGAAAGTAAAAATAGCTACAATGGTGCGATGTGTAGAGAAAGTCATTGTTTACATTGCATTTTGTCGATATTGAATATCTCACTCCTAAAGAGGACAATTATGGAATATAAACTGAAGTTCCGAGCTACGAACAACCTTCCACATAAACGTTCTTCTTGCACTACAAAAGAGGAGGTGTATGGAACAAAAGTGACGTATTTTCACTTTATGTCATATGTTATTTACGTTTTGCAGAAACTGAAGTGATATAAGGAGCTTTAATCCTTTGTACAGACATTACCGCTACCAAAGGAGCCTAGTTTCATTCAAAAATCAAAATCTATCTTCTATAGATATTGAGCTATATGTGGCAATTTTTAAAATTATATTCTTTAATATATTTTTAATAAATTGTCTGGTTTAAACGTTCTTATGAAGGATGATCATTTAAAATAAATTATTTTGCATTACAAAGTGGAAACAACTGCAAAAACAGCGTATTCTACGTGACATGCGCACTCGCCTCTCTGGTTCAGTACCCCTGACGTCATTACATCCGGACCTTGTTGTGTTTACACCGTTAGAAATCTTTAAATGTCGTTCAAAACGTTTAGGCTAATGCTGATCCAGCCGATAGTGAAGTACTTTCCGTAATACGGATTTTGAACGCAAGGAATGTTAAGCCAGCCGAAGTTCATCGTCAACTTTTAGAGATTTACGGTGAAAATGTAACGACAGATGGAGTAGTGACAAAGTGGGTTGGGCAATTCAATGGTGGACGATACAATATTCATGATGAAACACGGAGTGGGCGGCCTTCTGTGGTCACAGAAATTTGTTTGAACAAGTGAATGAGGCAATTGCTGAAAACAGACGGTTCATAATAAAATGCCTTGAAATGTGTTTTCAAAAAACTTTGTGTTCACAAAACATTGTGTTCAGCAGTGGCTGTCTTCACTGGTGGCAGCTTTCTTTAAAGAGGGCATACAAAAATTGAGTCCCCACTATGACAAATGTCTGAACAATGGTGGCAACTATCTCAAAAATAGGTTAAGAAACCTTATTTCATGTGCAAATTAATGTTGTTTTGAAAACCAATATTTTATACCTGTGTGTGTGTGTTTTTTTTTTCTAAACCGGTATTTGCTTTCCGGATACGCCTTGTACTAATTATTTTTTTAAAACAAATCTATCACTAAAACCGAAAATACAACCAGGTATTTTATTATACACAGTGCTTTAGGAAAGAGTTAAAATATCCATTTATATTTTGTGGGAGAAGATAGATTTTGTAGGGATGGGAAAATAACAAAAACCAAACAAACAAACAAAATTATACTTGAGAAAAATGGCTTTAAAGTTTGACATATGCCTTAAAAAGGTGTCCAAAACGTGTTTTATATCGCTCTAGAATAATTACATATTGCAAATGTGTACCTCAGAGTGGAGTATTTTCTGCACCAAAAATAACAAAATTGGCATTGTTTACCAAAATCGTTAAAAAAGCACTTGTGCCCCCTTACGCTCGATTAACAGTTAATCAGAAAAGTAGCCCTTTTGTGATTATTAAAGCCTATACTGAGACAAATGACACCCTAGTGAAGTTATTTGAGAGAGAAAGAAAGCCTTCTTTGTGGAACATAAACGCAGGCGGTTGAGGATGGTGGCAGTGAAATTCCACTTTACACGTAATGTCAGGGAACGCTGAGGTGACGAATTTCTGCCGTGGCGTCGTAAGCCTGGCAAGTAGCAAGCGTTTTAGCCTTTACATCCCCTGCCTGCATCCCAAGTTCAGGTGGGAGAGGGATTTCAATTAAGACCCCCTCCATTCCTCCTCCACCCCTTTCGTTTCTAAGTAGGAGCGATGCCATTACCTTTCCCGCTCTCCTCTTCCCTCTTCCCCTTTTAGGGCAGGTAATTGAGACCCATTTGAAGTCATTTCACTTTAACAACTTCATATCTGACTATTACTTGTGGTGGAGTTAAGGGTAGGATAAAGGTGGTATGCCACTGGTAGAGAAGGAGACAGAAAGACAAAGATGGAGGGAAAGATGACGTTAGCCATTTTCATTTGGAGGTGAATCAATGCAGAGATGAAGGTAAATTGTAACCAAGGCTGGGAGGAGGAGGAAAAGGCGCACCAGATGAACGATGGAGAGTCGCGAATTAACTTCAGTTTAGGTTTGCAGAGAAGGGAGAGACTGCAAACATAGATGCTAGGGGAGAGAACGATCTGAGAAATGAGGGAAGTCATATAATAAAATAATCGATCACAATTCTCAGATTTAAATTGGAATCGTTTGGGGCCAGGCATCTCATCATTTGTTTCCTTTCAAATTTAAACATCCGGGGAAGATTATTTTCTTTCTCAATTGTTTACTTGAACTCGGCATATGAGAACTTCCTAAATTAAGTTCATATGATATTTGAACGGCTTGGCTGTAAATAACGCTGAGGGGAGTGCAAAATCCTTCAATAAATGAAGAGAACAAATTCCTTGAAATTCTAAGTATTATTTATCTCCAACATGCACACACCAAAAATGTATTCTCACAAACTATGACCTTTTAAGAGTTCCAAATCAAACGAAGATATTTTTATAGTAGGCACTATCTAAACTTAGAGCATTTAAAACAAACCACTCGTTCTAAAAATAAAACTCTGATGTGTTACACTCACTTGACTTTCTCTAGCTACTCTACCAACTAACTTCTTACAAAAGATAATTCTTTTATCCATACCACGCTAATCAAGATAAACATTAGCAGAATTTATTACTTAGTTCCTTATAAGTAGACTGGAACTAAGTGATAGTCAAATGTTTTAAAAGCTGTCGTTATGCGATTGTCATTGCAAATCGCTTCTTTGCTTGAACAAAAGAGAAACGGACACTACCATATAAGTACTTCACAACTGAAACTAATTACAAGGAATACCTCGAAAACGGTAAGCTCCACAAAAAAAGTATATGACAGAACTTATGTATTATAACATGATCTACATTTTTTGTACAGTAAGTTTTTGTCTATCTCTTACGGTTTGCTAATTATGCCGAATTAAGCTAAATTCATCCAGAATAAACAGGTCTTGAGAAGCTATTCCAAGAAAATTCAGGATATACATTTTATTTGTGTTAGAAATAGCTTTAATATGTGGCATTTTAATCAAAATCGTTAAAGCCATTTTAAGAAAAACATTTTCGAAAATTTTTCCATGTAAACCGTAGCTAGAGGTGGGGGGATTTTCTTGAAAATCTTCGTGTCGCATCCTTAGAAGATACCAAACTTCAATACCAGATTTGGTATTTAACCGTCTTTTCGTTTTCGAGCTCTGCTGTCCACACACACACACACACACACACACACACACACACACATACAGATACACGGGCCTATTTCTGAAAATGCTTTTCTTGGACTCAGGGGGTCCTAAAACATGTATTTCCGGTGAAATCTCAACATCGAATTTTTGGGTGGAATACAGTACTTCTATATCCCTGTGTACATTGTACATATGGGGCTAGAGAAAGTAAAAATTAATTCACTTAAAAGGAACCATTGTCACATTCATGACTGCGAAAATAAAATTACATGTGCTTGAAAATTAAGAAAATGACAACGCTGCTAACTGTAAAGGTTGCTTCACGTTCAAGCAATCTACAACTGTACTGTCTCCTGTTTAATATACCGGTAATTAACAATGCATTTTATCACCATCAATACAATTCTTATTTTCTCTAGAACGTATGTACAAGCATACAGTAGGTAGATTGTATATCCTACATGGAATTTATTTCACCCAAAAGTTCATCAGGACTGATATTACAAGGAAATGCAAGTTTTGAGAACCTCTAGATAAAAAAGAAGCATTTTTTTTAAAAAGCTCAGTGTGGATGTGAGTGTGTTTGTGAATAACGTTTAACTCAAAAACGAAAAGTTGGGAATGTACATAGTGGATAGAGAAGAAATTGTATTCCACCCAAAATCCGATTTTGAGATTTCGCCGGAATGTATATGCTATGAGTCCCCTGAATCAAAAGAGAATTTTAGAAAAACGTTCGCGGGTGTGTGTTTGTGTGTGTAAGTGCTTTTGGGCAGCATAGCTCAAAAATGAAAATTCGGTTATATACCAAACTTGGTATTTAAGTTCAGTATCTATAAAGAATGCAATTTTCAAGAAAATTTCTCAACTACCGTTGACATGGAACATTTTAGAAAATTTTAATTTTATCCAAAATGGTTCTAACGATTCATATTATTTCAAGATAAATAATAGGTTATATTATATATTATATAGATATTTTCATGACAAACGATATATCTTGAATTTTCTGGGAGTAGCCTCCGAAGACCTGTTCATTTTGGATGACTTTTGTATAACTAGTAAACCGTAAAAGATATATAACACGCAATTTATGCCATATACATTTTTTGTAGAGTTAACCGTTTCAGTTTCAGTTTTAAGGTACTTAAGCTTTCCTAGAACGGGAGACATATTTCTTTTTGTCTCTCTTTTGTTTACTCCTAGCAAGCAAAGAGAAGCGCATTTCGTTTGTTTCACTTAGCGATCGGCTTTTAAAAGATTTGACTACCGCTTTAGCCTACTTTATTTCTGTTCTACTAACCTGGAAGCAAGTAATAAGACCAATTCTGGCAACGTTTATCTTAATTTGCATAATGTTGAAAAAGAATAATGTTTTGTAAGGAAAGTTTGTTTGCGGAACAGCTAGAGAAAGTCATGTGAATGGAAAACATCATGTTTTTTACAAAATAATGTTTTACTTTCTCACCCACGTACAATGTACATAATAGGTCGTTTCACTCCAAAATTGCTACCTTAATTTCACAGGAAATACATGTTTTGAAATTCCCTTGTGCAAAAGAAGTATGTGAATAAAACTTCTGATGTGTTCCATTCGCATGTCATTACCTACATCTTTGTAATAAAGTATTTTTAAAAGTGTATTCTTCCAACTAATTCATACTAATTGAGAAAAGCATTAGCAGAAACGGTCTTATTGCTTAGCTCCGTATAAGCATAAGGGAAATTAGGAAACTCAATAGGCTAAAACAATAGCCAAATCTTTTAAATGCTGTTTGCTATGTGATTAAAATTTCTTCTGCTTACATATCTAGGACATGATAAATTCCCGTATGAGAAATGTTTAACAATTTAAATACTGAAACCAATAACGAGGAATATCTGGGAAATGGTTAACAATTAACAAAAAAAATTGTATATGACATAAATTTTGTGTTTTGACATGCTCTTTACTTTTGAGTAGTAAACGTGTGTCTGTAAGCGCATAAGTCATAAACGAAAAGTCAGTTAAATAAACATTTGTATTTAAGTTCAATATATATCAAGAATACAACCTGAAGATTTTCATGAAAATCTCCTCATCCCAAACTGCATAGGTTTACATGGGGAATATTTCGGGATTTTCATATTATATATATCACCATCAGAAATAAAATTTATATATTTAATTTCCGAAAAATCCTCTGAACCTTTCCTCATTCATAATGAATTTTGGATAAGTGGTAAACCATAAGGAATACTGCTACACAAAAATTTGGATTTCATTAAAGCACTCAATTTATGTCATACAGGATGCAAGATTTTGTTTCATAACATCGCTGTAACAAGAACGGGAATGCATTCCTTCTTCTTCTACTGGTTAATTTTGCACACTGAAACTTCGTTTATTTTTAATTGATTAATATTTTTTAAGCCAACATAATGTGGTTGATAATTGAAAAGAATTGCATCTAGTGTGAGCTGCTTCATATCACTGTAAAATAATCAGTAGAGCGAAGACTGTAATATGTGAAATATGCTTCTAATATGGTGTGGCTGGTCAAGAGAAGGACAAAATTAAAACATGCCCAGGTATTCTTCCCATTCTCGGCGCCCGGAAAGAATTCCATCTATTGTGAATGCTCTCATTTGAACACATAATTTTTAACTCGACGTTCTCGTTCTGGTCACCGTTACCAGTTTTGTGAACCAGCATTTGTGAAAAAGTCATCCAGAATGAACAGGGCTACAGAAAATTGAAGAGATACATTTTATCGTTAAAACGTGTCATGTACTAATTTTGTATAGGTAGAATCAGACTGAAAAATGCAATGCCATAGCCGGGATTTGAACCAGTTGCTCTAACCATTAAATTTCAACAAAAAATTAACATATAGTATTTTAATTAAAATCATTAAAGCCTTTTTTTAGAAAATTAAAAATTTCGAAATTTTTCTAGGTAATTTGGAATGGGGTATTCTCTTGAAAATGTTTTTGTTCTTACTTGGGAAGAGGACCATGTCATGACCGAATGGTTGGACCACTCTTCTCCAAGGTGGACTAGGTTCGATCCCAAGCAACCGCATGTGGGATTTGTGGTGGATAAAGAGGCGCATTCCACGGATGCTCAAGCTTCATTCCTTATATCATCAGTGCTATCACCTGCGGTGCAAGTATAGTAAAGGTAGGCGGTAACACTATATATACAGGGAGTTTCAAAACGACACCAGATGTGGACCTTATTGGCCACACCGTACGTGATACGTGAATATAATTTTCAGCTCTAAATTCGGCACATCCAAAAACTGCCACAAAACAGCCATGGATTAGACAGTCGTACATAACCAAATGGCACTGCCTGGCCCACTCCAAGAGAGATGCCGGGTGGTAGCGAAGGTCCCAGTCGCGTGGGGTAGGGGTAGTTCGATAGACACGCCGGCGCGGCATAGGTCACCTTAGTAATGGAAAACGTAGCATGTGGGTTTTGTTACGTGTTTCGTATAACACGTTATGAGGTTGTTTATGTGGCGTATATAGTCGCCCTCCGTGGTGTAATGGTTACCATGCTGACTTCATAAACCCAAGGAGCGGGTTCAAACCCGACGGAGGACGATGGATTTTTTCGGGTGTAAAAATCCTAAGCATGGCTTCCTTCGGAAGGGAAGAAAAACCATTGGTCCCGTGTCGTAGATTTACGGCACGTAAAAGAACCTCAAGCCTGTTAGAGAGGCCTCTGAGCAAAATTAACCGGTCTTTCACGCCCAATTCAGAATGGGACGCTAGGAACCACAGCAGTTAAAGAGTGACCATAAATAACACACCATTTTTTGTTGCGTATGACAACCGTTGTTCCGTCCCTGCCTAATCCCAAATGTGTGCGATTTTTAGACACATAAAACTTTAAACAGAAGAGTTTGAAAGTTGTGATACAAAGTTTCGGTCAAGTCAAAGTTAAGCTAATCGACTGATATTTTTGTTTGGTGTTGTTTTGAAACAGCCTGTGTGTGAGTGTGTGTATATATATATGCAAAGTACTGAAGTTAAATTAATGCCAAGGATTCTATTTATGCAAATTTCGTTTTACTTTGTTTATTTTCCTTAACACACAATAAACACTTTGGAACACACACACATACACCCACTCGCATGGTTTTCTGACTTTTACTTTCTCTACACGTATATGTGCATAGTGTATAGAGAAGGTACTGGCTGTCCAAGAAGTACCCGACCTGACGTTTAGATAGCGGTTGTTGCTTCAGATAACAACAATGGTAAAAAGTGCTAACCCTAGAACGTTTACGTTTGAAGTTTGTCGACTTTACATTGTTTAGCATTTGTTTGGCAGCCATAATTAGTTTGTAAACATAGATAAAGCTGGTCATCGTTATGTGATACAATACTTTCATTTGAAAGGTCTTAGTCCAACTAATATTAAAACTGAGCTAGATTCTACTTTGAGGGAGGTGAAATATTGGGTGGCAGTGTTTAAACGCTGCCAAGTCCAGAAATTGTAAAGAAAATCCACAAAATGGTATTGGATGACCATCAAGTGAAAGTGCGTGAGCTAGCAACATTGCAAGAATTTTAAAAATTTCTGTACATCGCATACTGACTGAAAATTTAGATATGATAAAGTTGTGTGCAAGCTGGGTGCCGCGTTTGTTCACGATAAAACAAAAACAGCGTCGTGAGGATGTTTCAGTCGAGTGTTTGGCAACGTTTCGTTGCAATAAAGCTGAGCTTTCGCGACGATTCATAACAATGGATGAAACCTGGATCCATCATTTCCACCTGAGACGAAGGAACAATCAAAACAGTGGATTGAAAGAGGAGAATCGGCTCCAAAGTGGGCGAAGACAGGTCCATCTCAGGCGAGATCATGGCGTCAGTTTTCTGGGACGCACACGAGATAATTTTAATTGATTATTTCAAAAAAGGACTATTAATAAATGGCGAATATTATGCGAACTTGTTACAGCGTTTGAGTATTGAAATCGAGCAAAAACGGCCGCATTTAGCGAAAAAGAAAGTTTTATTTCATCAAGACAATGCACCAATTCACACGTCCGTTATCACCATGGCCAAAATCAATGAGTTAACGTTCGAATTGCTTCCTCATGCAACCTATTCGTCAGATTTAGTCCCCCTTTGATTATGTTCTGTTTCCAAACTTGAAGAAATGGCTTGGCGGTAGATTTGCCAACAATGATGAGGTGGTGTCTGCAGTTAATGGTTAGTTTGCACACCTCGATAGTTCTACTATAAACAATGTATCGAAGATATTGAACATCGCTGGGAAGAGTGTATCGAGCTGAAAGGGGACTATGTAGAGAAATAAATATGTTTTGGGACCCCCTGTATAAAAAAAATTGTAAAAAGGTCCATGTGTTTGTTTCTGTGTGCCAGTGTGTCCGTGTGCCTGTGCACACGATAACTCAAAAAACTCAAAAATACCAAACTTGGTATTTAAGTTTAGTATCTTCCAGGGATACGACACAAAGCTTGTGTTAAAAATCCACCCAACCCAAACTATGCTTTACATGGAAAAAATTTAGAGTGTTAGATTTCCCATAAATGGCACTAATGATTTTGGTTAATATCCCGTATATTAAATATATTAAATTGAAAATATAATGCATATTGTGAATTTTCTGGGAATAGCTTCTGAAGACCTCTTTATTCTGGATGAATTTTGCTGAATTTTGCTTAACTGCTAAACCGTAAGAGATAGACAAAAACCTACTGCACAAAAAAATGTATAGAAACATCCCGACAAAACACACACTTTGTACCCTTTACGTTTTTGTTTGGAGGTAACTGTTTCTAAGGTATTCTTTGTTTTTGGTTTCTATTGTAAGGTACTTATATTTTTCTCAGACAGGAAGTGTCCGTTTTTCTTTTGTTGTATTCCTGCCCAAGCAAAGAAACGATTTGCAATGACAATCGCATGACAGATTTTAAAACATTTGACTATCACTTTAGTGCACGTGACGAGTTCACACGGTATATAATGCAAAATGAACAGATAAGTTATAGCTTTTTATACCTTGTTTTGACAAATTCAAACGCAATTTTGTCCAAAATATAAAATGTGTTTCTGAAATTCGGCAAATTTGCATCTGCTGTAGCACTTTATCAACTGTTGGTGGCTCATTTAAAAAAGAAAAACAAACAAACAAAAGAGGAAACACTGAAAGAAAAAAGGAAAAGAAAGAAAGGAAATAAAGAAATTGTGTACTGTAATACAAACTGCATTTTCATATTAGCATCACATTCTTACCTCACGTGTTTCATACGCTTTTTTTTTTTTTTTTTCCGAATGTAAATACTTTTTTTGTGAGGAGCATGATGGATTGGTTTATGAGGGGGTTAGCTAAGTAAAAAGAAACAAAGACCTATCAACTAACCTCTGAACTAAATCAAATTTTTTTAGGTTTTTCTTCACGAGCACTGTTTATACTTATTGCTGAAACATCGGTGAGCTCAGAAGCTAATTCTGTTACGGTACTGTTCGATATACCTAACGCTTATAGTTCACATTCATTACTAAATATCTTCACCATTAGTCAATGGTTTACCAGCCTTTACGTAACTAGAAGACGCAAGAGTTAATTCACGGCGACCTTCTCCATGATTCTAAATAGCAAGAAACAGCAACTGCTATAAACAATATTCCGGATATCAGGTGACTCATACGATTTTCATGTAGGGACTTTTAGGTACGCTTAATTCATCAAATTCTTAGATATTTGTATAGACTAGTATATCAATTGAGTAAAAATTCATTCTGAAATTGAGATTATTAGCATGAGATTATTCTCTTGAACACCTTGTTACAGTGTTGTACCAAGGTGCATTGGCCACACGAGTCAGTTCTGGCGTGGATTAATCTAAGAGAGAATATAGTGTATGTATTCTACAACGAAATATGTAAAGTACATAAATTAAAAGTTTGTCTCAAAATAGTTTTGGAAACAATATTTCCTGAAGAGCGAGTATAGAAAGTTATATGAAACTAATATTTTTTGAAAAAGTTTATGGAATGCTGCTCTTCTAACAAATGCAATCAATGTACCTTTGTCCTTTACAGATAGGCCCGAACTGGTCTCGTTCTAAGAGGGCGCTCACAAAAAATAAAGGTCAGACAGAGAAGTAACAAACTGAAATATATCTGAACCAATGACAGACCTGCATAACTCAGACAGACGATCTTTGGCCTTAACGCTACAAAAAATGGAGGGAAAGGAATGAATCACAGAGCAAGCAGCAGCTTCTGAGGCATTCTTTGTTCCTGATAGGTAGAAAACCTTCTTCACGTGGCTGAGAGGTTATGTGTCGAGACAGACAAGGACTTCGTTTGTATTACTTTTTATGATCACCATGTTGTGGAAGCTCCACCACCGGATGTGAGATCATTAACAGTAACCCCTGTTCCATTAATGGAAAACTCAACTATCGGACACGCTGGAAAAAGAGAAAAAAATACAGGAAAAAAGCGGTAATGTGTTACAAAGGTTAAGGAGATGAATAAGACAAAGTAGCGTCTGTTGCTAACAATAAAAATCCTAGGAGCATTCTAAAAAATTGAAAGACAAAGAAACCAGTAAATAAAGAGAATGACGCGTGCATCAAGTGAGTCCGAAGGGTACAAGGTGAATTAATATTCGAGTAACAAAGTGCGCTCTATGCTGTTTTTGTATTAGTGCAATTAGAACTTAAAACAAAAATCTTATGTGTTTTGCATTCTCTATTCTAACGTTTGTTTCTTTAAACATTTATTATAAATGCGTATAACTTTCTCTAACACGTACATAATAAGTAGACAAGGTATTGTATTCCTCCAAAATATTCGATATTGAGATTTCAGCTTTTGAGACTCCCATAATAAAAATAAATTTAAAAAGTACGTTTGAATGTGTACACAATTGTAACTACAGAATCAGCCTCCAAACTCCTCCAGATCTTCAGGTAGCACTCGACGAACCAAATAAATCATCATTGTTTAAATTCTAAAATATTGTAAACTATTGTACAGTTTTAAGACACTGTAGGTATTATTGTTAGAATCTAATAACTAATTTTACAAGTTGGTATAATTACTAATTTAATGTATGATCATACATTGTACTGAAAACATATTGTATAATGTTAAGACTCCGTTGTATGAAACACTACATATTACATAGACATTATTCTGCGAATCAAATACCTGATGTTACAGTTAGGTGTAATTATTAGTTTAATTGTAAATATTGTACTCAAAGTTTTATAACATTTCACATTGTTACATGATGTCGCTTTAAGACCTGTGTAGTTGCGTGACATTAAATAAAGTTATAAAAAAAAAAGAAAAGTCCGTTGTGTGTCTGAAAGTCTGTGAAAAATAAGCAGATAAATATTAAACTTTGTGTTTGTATTTTGCTATCTTCCAATTATAGATACAACATTTAAAAACATTCTTCCCAACCCAACTACTATCTTTTATACGGAAAATGTTTGTTTTTTTTTTTCAAATGACTCTAACATATAATCATATTTTCTTGACAAATCAAATCGTGAAAACCGCCAATTTGAAACAATTGCAATTTTTAGCTTACAGTGAAACATCTAATTACGAACCGCATGTCTTCTATGAACAGCGAAACAAATGAAAAGTGCCAAACGAACTCTCAACAGCCCTGAACCAATCAGCTATCCAACAATGCTATAAACTTCTTGCAAGCAGTCCAACTGTATAATAAAGTTGAATCAAAAGTTATTGATTTCATGTACTTATTACACAAATGTTAAACTAAATACTAATTATTATCATGTGTAAATCTTATTAATACACAACAATGCTTTAAAAAAGTCTGATGTGTGCCTATCAGTGACTTTCTCTATATCTCTGTAACAAATTATTCTTAATAGCCTGTTCTTCTATCTACTTCATGTTAAACAAGACAAACTTCAACAGAAATGGTCTTATTACTTAATTCCTTATAAGCAGAAGAAAAATTAAAGAGCACATTAGGCTATGGCGGTAGTCAAATCTTTTAAATACTGGTTGCTATGTGGTTGTTATTCTTCCTCTTTGAATGGCCAGGAGTTGAACAGTATTTTCAAACTGAAACCAATAACAAGGAATATGTCTGTCCCTCACTGTTTACTAAGTCATTCTGAATGAAGAGGACCTTAAAGGCTATTCCCAGAAAATCCGAGATATCATTTTATGTTGCATATAAATATCTTTAATACACGGTATTTTAATCAAAATATTTTGAGTGCTTTTGAGAAAGTCAAAATGTTAGATTTTTTCCATGTAAAGGGTAATTTTGGGTGGGAGAATTTATAGCAAAACTTCGTGTTGCGTCCACAGAAGATGCTGAACTTAAAATCAAGTGTGATAGTTAACCAAAGACATACGCACACGCACGCACACATACCTACACGCGCGCGTGAGAACCTTTTACTAAGCATACTTCTTTTGGATTTAGGTGACCCTAATTTTCAAGAAACTTCGGTATCGAATTTTTGGATGAAATACAACACCTCAATACACTATGTACATAGTAGGTATTGTAGAGAAAGCACAACACGTCTTAGATATATTAATCGCAAACCGCAGTGTATAAAAGTTGGTGTAGGATCCTAAATATATTGTTTTGTTGGTCTTATATTTTGTTTCCTATGGAAAATTTGGTTTGGTCTGTAGCAGAAATGAGTTTAAAATCCTGTATTTACATTCTTCGAGAAAAAGAGCCAAAATGTTCGTTGAAACCTACAGAATTTAATTCTATATATTAACTATTAATTTAAAAAACAGAGCATAACATGTAAGTAAGTTAGAAAGAGTGAACAGCACTGGCACATTTCATACGAGCTGTCTGCTTGTTTTTTTGTTTTGTTTGTTTTTTTTTTTTTTGTTAATGAGGGCTTTGCGTTTCTGGCCACATAAGGAGTGCTGACTCGTTTTATGATGTGTGTCTCAAAGACCACATGCAAAAGAACATTTAATTTCGTGCTACTACGCCTGATATATAGAACGACTTAATTTCGTAATCTGCGCAGTTACGATGAAAAAAATTTGAAAGGAGATGCTTGAATATATTTTATCTCTCTCTAATATTACGATAGAAATTGCTGTCAAAACTACTAGGGAACTATTGAAGAACGATTCATTGGTTTTACGGATGTTACGCAGAACATAAAAGAAAAGCTAATTCACTTTTGCAACGTGTTTTGAATATTTCGATTGCTTGAATCAAGCATTCGCTCTGTGTTTCTTTCGCCGGCACCCTTTTTCCTTTATTTTTTAAACATTAGACTTCGAAGTGCATACCCTAGTCTATATACCACACTACGCCACTGGTACCACACATGGACATTATACGTCATGAAAATTATTTTAAGTTAGAATATGTATCCATAGTAAGGATCAGATAAGTTTAGTCTGCGTCATGGTTGTATATTCAGCACTGGGATAATGAATCCTTGCTGCACTCACTATAGCTTATTGGCCTCGCTTATCTCACACAGAAGGCCGGGGTTCGATCCCAAGCGACCGCATGTGAGATTTGTGGTGGACAAAGCGGCGCTGGGCGGGTACTGCAGTAACCCCTGTCATAGTATTCCACCGGTGCTCCATCATCATTCACGTATCACTAGTGTCACCGCCTGCGGCGCCATAAGTAGTTAAACACTACCAAAAATAGCTTATCCTTAGACGGCCCGGGTTCGATCCCAGGCGACCGCATGTGAGTTTTGTGGTGGACAAAGCGGAGGAGGGGCGGGTTTTCTCCGGGTTCTCCGGTTTTCCCCAGTGCTCCATCTTCATTTCATGTATCGCCAGTGATACCTTGGTAGTAAACGCTTATTAAACACCAGAGGTAAACAAAGTGGAGAATAATGGTGTGAGTAAAGGAGAGGTAATGTACTGAATCAAAGGAGGTGGACCTCCCCGTGTCAGATCTAAGGGAATAGGCCACATTTTACGCACGCGAAATTAAATGGTAGAGAAAGTAAAACTTTGTAAAGTTTAAATTGTGCGGAATGGCATACAGACACTGTCATTAATTGTCTTGACTGTACATCAACCACAGCTTAATCATCCCCCTGAAGGTAATTTAAACGTGTGTTCACATTGTTTCTTTTCAGATAAGGTATACGTTCCAAAACACATTATCGAACAAGTTGATCATCTCGCTGTTAAACAGTGGAGACAGAATACATTATTGTCTCTCTGAGCACATAACATTATTTCAGCTCACAGGGACTGCGGCCCTACAACTGGGGCAACGAAGATGTCTTGCAGCCATTTTTAATCTTAAAAGAAAAGGGAAACAACTGCTAAAGAAAAAGGAAGAAAATAAAACTGCTAGAGGAAACAGCATTCTGTCTTGGACGATGGGAGTACGGCCAAAAAAATTCGTCGTCTTTCTCCCTCGCGTCTTTGCCTATCTACTGCAGATGCAAAAAGATCTTGAATTAGCGTGGTTTCTGTTGGCATAGCCCAGTGTCTTTGTGGGTAGTGAAAATGGGCGAAAAGTGTATTTGTCACGTCGAGACTGCCCTATAAGCCTGTCTCACTTTCGCGGGTATCTTCCTATATTCTCTGCATTACCCTGTGCATTGCCTTTTCACCGATTTTACTTTCTCCACTACTTACAGTATGCATTCCTCCAAAATAGATACTCAGATTTCACCGTATACTATGCGTACTGACATTTTAACACTGAAGTACAAGATATTTTAATTGACATGTAAATATCACATGGTCGTTAAACAAACCCAGCACGCGATAAGAAGTTACGTAAAGTAATCACAATACAGGTCGTCTCCTTAGCTCAGCTGCTTACCATGCGGGAGACCTGGGTTCGATCTCCAGTACCGGCGTGGAGATTTTTCCCCCGTTGGAAGACCTGGCCCGGGGTGCACTCAGCCTCGTAATGTCCCCTGGTGGACCAATTGAGGATCTACTTGATGGAGAAGTAGCGACCACGTCTCGGGACTGCACTCCGTCCATGACGTCTGTAATGGACGAGATGGAGGACGCAGCGGCCGGGCGGTTGGCTAAGGTTCCCCGTGAGCTGTTATACCATTGAGTTATGTTAATCACAATACAGCGTGCATCAATGTTTTTTTTTTTTTTTTTTTTTCATCAATGGTTATATCGGGGGCTTCGACTTGTGAAACTGTAGAACATTAAGTAAATAAATTGAGGGATAGAGCATAATTTTGGTTAAAGAAAAATTCCCCACCCCAGCCGGGAATCAAACCCGGGACCTCCAGGTGAGGCATCAATGTTAAATGCAGTTTATCTGACCGTATTAGTTGGCAGGCGCTCACCTTGGTTCAGCGCACGTTCCTTGCAGGTAAACTTAACTGGATGCACCTGGAAGTAAATCACGTCGTCTGTTTTTCACTTGTTCTCTCTCTTAAATCACGTCGTCTGTTTTTCACTTGTTCTCTCTCTTTGCTAATGCACATGAATGTATTTGTTCAGCGTGCAACGGAGGAAAGTTAAAGTTGTTCCAAATTTCTCTGACAGAAAAAAAGGATACAAGCAATAACTTACGGGACACTTTCACTTCAACAGAGTGAACTTTCAAAGTACTATAATATTACTTTCTCTGCACGTGCTATGTGCATAGTGTATAGAGAAGGTATTGTATTGCGCCCAAAAATTCCATACCGAGGTTTCACCGGAAATACATGTTTTGAGACCTCCTGAATGCAAAAAGAAAAAAGAAAACAAAAGCATTTTTAGAAAAATGTCCATGTGTGTAGGCAGCATAGGTTAAAAACGAAAAGTCCGGGTATTTAAGTTCAATATCTTCCAAGGATGCGACCTATTTTAAAGGTTAGACATTTTATCGTAAAAAATTAATCATTTTTAAGAAAATATATTTTTGGATAGCTCACTATTGGTGTTAAGATAATTTTGTCGCCTATAGTATTACAATAGCTACTCCTGCACATTCTGGGAAATTTTAGTTGTATTTAAACACAAGCTGAGGGGTGTAAAACATTTTGAAGATATGAAAATGTAGTTATGAAAAAAACGGTGATTTATAAGATAGTATGTTAGGAAAAACGTGTGTTGCAGACGTTTAAATGATTGTAGAGCACGAAGCAAAGGAACGACAGGTAAATTGTTAACTCTCTTTGGCTGCCCCAATTTTCCAACTATTTGCTGTAAATAGCGATTTTAGGTTTTTTGACCAATTATAGTAAAAATTTCACTCACAGTGTCCCTTAAATCTGTCCTTGCCATTGAAAGAAATACGTACACAACTACTATGGATTTCTTTCCCAGTTTATACTTTTAACAACACAGAGATATCGGCGGTATTTCCCTTTAGAATATATTTCTACAAACAATGGTGTTAACTCGTGCACTTTTATCATTGGGTTTCTCTTTTCTTTCTTGAAATTTTGTTCATTGGATCACACTAGTATACACACTTTTATTTATTTTCCCAGCCTTGGAGAGGATAAGTAATAATCTTGGCTAGAAAAAATTACCACCCCAGTCGGGAAACGAACCCGGGACCTCTCGCATAGCAAGTAGATGCTCTACATAGAGCCCAAAGATTTTTTTCTATCTTCTACTTATTAATTTCCTTTAAATTTGTTGACAGTCATCTTCTCAAAGAGAAGGGCAGGACAAAAAGAAAGAAAAGAAACAAACAAACAAAGACAGACAGACAGGCAGCCTTACAAACTTTTATAAAAGCTTATACGTTTATCCTCTTCATGCTAATAAAGATAATCATGAACGAAAATAGACTTATTATGCCAGTACAAGTATTAGGTTGAGGCGATAGTCAAATGTTTTAGAGGCTGGCCGTAAAGTGATAACATTGAACTTCGTTCTCTTTGCATGGTCAGGAAAAAAATAACTAAAGAAAGAAAAAACGAAAAACGACTCCCATTTAGAAAACTATAAGTATTGAAAATTTTAAATCAATAACACGGAAACCTTTGAAGGGGTTAGGTAAAAAGAAGCCCATATGAATTAATTTGTGTGTTTTAAAAAGATCTAAATGGTTTGTTTAGAATCATTTAGTCTATATCTTACGGTTATGTAAAAATCATCCAGAATGAATAGAGCTTAGTAATTTTCATAAAATAGAAGATATTTTTTTTACTCCATGGCACGACAGCTCACGGGGAACTTTGGCCTACCGCCCGGCCGCTGCGTCCCCCATCTCGGTCCACTACAGACGTCATGGATGGGGTGCAGTATTGGAGGGTGAGACGTGGTCAGCGCCTCGAATCCCCCCGCCCGGTTAATGCGGTCCTCATGACCTGAGCCGCTATTTCTCCATCAAGTAGCTCCTCAATTGGCCCCCCAGGGACCTTACGAGGCTGAGTGCACCCCGTGCCAGGTCTCCCAGCGGGGGAAAAATCCCCACGCCGGTACTGGGGATCGAACCCAGGTCTCCCGCTTGGTAAGTAGCAACGCTACCACCGCGCTAAGGAGACGACCACAATAGAAGATATACATTTAATTAATGATGTAATTATCGTTACTATATGTTATATTAATCGAAATTTTCAAAAAATATCCCATGTAAAGGTTCCGTTGGGGTAGAAGTTATTCCTAAAACTTCATGTTGCATCCTGGAAACATACTCACCTTAAGTATCAAGTCTATTATTTAACCGACTTTTCGTTTTTGAATTATGTTACACACAGACACACACGGACTTATTTGGATTCAGGAGTTCTGAAAATATGAAGGTTCGGGATAAAACTTTAGGGTGGAATGCAATAACTTCTCTACTTACTATATATATTGTCTGCGATAGAGAAAGTAAAAAAAAAAAGACTCTCAGGGAAGATTTGAACTCGGAACATCTTAAAAGGGAAACCAATTACAAGGAACATCGGAACATCTTGGAAACGGCTAACGTATAGTACGTTTTTGTCTCCCTCCTGCAGTTTATCAGTTTGACGAAAGTCATCAAGAATGAAGAGCTCTTCAGAGACTTTTCCCATGAAATCAAATTTGATATTTAACAGACTTTAAGTTTTTGAGCTATGCTGCCCAAAAACAAACACGTATATTTTTATAACGAAATTTCGTTTGGCATGAAAATATATTAAATTTGTATTATTTTAATAAAAATCGTTACTGCTATTTTTTAGAAAATTAAATTTTTTTAAAAAGGCGCCATATAAACAGTAGTTTGGGGTAGGAGATGTACTTGAAAATCTTAGTGTCGAAATCCTTGGATAATACTGAAATTAAATTATAAGTTTGTAATTTAACGGACTTTTAGTTTTTGAGCTATGCTGCCCAAAGACAAACACGGATATTGCTCTAAAAATCTGATGTGTTCCATTCACATGACTTTCTCTGGCTGTTCCACAAACTATTCTTGCAAAACAATACTAATCGAGATAAATATTAGCAGAATTGGTCTTATTACTCACTTCCTTGCAAGTAGAAAGGGAATAAGAGAATCCACTGGGCTAAACGCAAATCTTTTAAAAGTTATGCGCTTTGCATGGCCAGCAGTAGAACAAAAGAGATCAAACGAGTGGTGACTTCCCGTTTGAGAAACGTTTAAGTAGTTTAAAACTGAAAGTAATAATCGGAAATATCCTGAAAACTCTACAAAATAAACAAAACAAAACATTTCATATGGCATAAATTGTGTGTTTTATCTAAATCTATGTTTTTGTGAAGTAAGTTTTTTTTTGTCTCTCCCGTGCAGGTTACCAGTTGTAAAAGTCATCAAGAATGACTTTCCCCAGAAAATTAAAATTATAAATTTTGTTCGTTACGAAAATATCTTATACATAAAGCAGTTAAATCAAAATTGCTACAGAAAATAAAAAAATTCGAAAAATGTTCCATATAAAGAGAAGTTGAGTTTGGAGGTATTTTATTAAAAATCTTCGTGTTGCATCCTTGAAAGATACTAAACTAAAATACAAAGTTAGGTAACCGATTTTTCGTTTTTGAGATAAGCTGTCTAAAGACACTCATGCAGACGCACACATACTTACATCATGCACACAGACACACATGGATATTTTTCTAAAAAAAAATTTCTTTTTGGAAAAGTGAATCTCAAAATAAGTAGTTCCGGTAAAATTTCGGTATCGATATTGTGGGTGGAGTACAATACCTACTTTATCCACCATTTACATTGTACATACGTGTTAGAGATAGCAAAAACACTAGATGCAGGCGAGGAAGGCTTGTGCTTACAAACATTCCATTACATCGCATAGCAGCACAAACCAATGCTTCACATGGAGTGGATTGAGTTTGCGCGCCTTCACCTCTGCCCCTTTAATTTGGATACCTGCTCTTGATTATAAGGTTCAACAATAACCCCATACCATGATAAGAACTTCATTTTCGCAATGGTCTTATTACATAACCGGATTTTAACTTTCTTACATATCCTTACCTGAAGCCTTAAGGTATTAAAAGCTACAGATTTCCAAATAGACCTATCTTTATGGAAGAGTTCATTTGTGTGTTCCTTTAGGTTGGGAATGTTGAACTCTACCGTTCCGCCATTTATCATTACAACCGATCAGACTTGCCCACTGTAAAATCTCTGATAAACGTTTATCGTTGTCGATGCACCTCAAATGGCCATTGATCACGGCCAAGTCAATATACAGGGTTACTACAAAAGAAATAGACAACTTCAACTGCCTGTAAAACAAAACTATTAGAGATAGCAACCTAATTGTTTTGGAGGTATGTTGAGAAACTCTCAACGTTTCGTTTGTTACTATTGGTAACGCTGTAGTGTTTTGTTTGTTGTTGCAGTAGCTGAAATGGCGGAAAATCCTGTGGAAAAGGCATATTGCGTGTTGGAATTTGCTAGAACGCAATCAGCAACTGTTGTTCAACGACATTTTAGAACACGTTACCACAAAACGCCACCGACTAGACAGTCAACATACGACTGGTATAGAAAATTCGAGACAACGGGATGTTTGTGCAAAGGGAAGAGCTCGGGAAGACCAAGAGTTTCGGAAGAAAACGTTGAACGTGTTCGTGTTGCCTACATAATAAACCCACAGAAATCGACATCTAGGGCAAGCATGCAATTACAAATTCCACAGCAAACTGTATGGAAAATCTTGCGGAAGCGACTGCACATGATGCCTTTCAGATTACAGATGTTGCAGTTTCTGAGTGAAGAAGATAAGCTAATACGGCGTGACTTTTGTATCGACATGTTGCGACATGATGAAGAGCGCATCATTTTCAGCGATGAGTCAACTTTCCACCTGAGTGGAAAAGTGAATACACGAAATGTCCGAATATGGGGAACTGAACCTCCTAGGGCTGTATTGCAACATGTGCGGGACTCTCCTAAAATCAATGTGTTTTGTGCGGTATCTCACACGACGGTGTATGGCCCCTTTTTCTTTGCAGAGCAAACAGTCAACGGTGCTAGGTATCTTGACATGCTACAGATCTGGTTGATGCCCCAACTGAATGAGCAACAGGATGACTTTGTATTCCAACAAGACGGAGCACCGCCTCATTGGCACACAGATGTTAGAGATTACCTAGATGAAGTCCTACCACATCGTTGGATTGGCCGTGCTACAACCGACAATAATGCTCTTGCTTTTTGGCCACCAAGGAGCCCTGATCTCACACCATGTGACATTTTTCTATGGGGATTCGTGAAAGACCGTGTTTTTGTCCCTCCACTTCCTCTTAATTTAGACGACTTGAAACAACGTATCAGACAAGCCGTGGCAAGTGTTGATGCAGATATGTTACAAAAGGTTTGGGATGAACTTGATTATCGCATGGATGTGAGTCGTGTGACTGGAGGTGCCCATATTGAACATTTGTGAGTTCACAATGTAAACTTCAAAGACTCCTCTGCAAACCAGTGAAAACGGCGTCAAATTACCGTAAATAGTTTTGTTGTACAGGCAGTTGAAGTTGTCTATTTCTTTTGTAGTAACCCTGTATTACCAAGGTAAAGTCTTAATGAGAATGATGAACAAAGCAATTTTAAACTTATGAGACTCTCAACAAAATTCTTACATCCATTTTTTTTTTAGAACAGAACATTTAAATGGAAAGTTTGGTTTTTAGGACTATTTTGTTTTCAAAATCTTCGTACCGCATCTTTTAAAATGCTTAACATAAATGATAAGTTTGATATTTATTTTATGTGATATATCGTTTTTGAGATCTGTTGTGTACAGACATACATACACACTCCCGCACCTTTTCCATTAAGATATCTTCATTATAATTCAAGGGACATCATAACTTATATTTTCATTGGCATTTCCTTAGGTCGCAATCTCAGCCCAACAAATAGAAAATCTATATAAAACTGGTTGGAGTAAGGACTTTTGGGACGCGCTTGTTAAGTGCTTATCTTTCGTGGATGGCTTGTTGGCATCAAATCGGATTTGAAAATATCTAATGTGTTACACACACATGGATTTTCTATCTATTCTTCAAAAATCATTAATAAAAAAAGATTATCCTTTTCTGACTTTATGTTAATTGAGATAAATATTTACAGAAATTCTTTATTCCTATCTCCTTGTAGACAAAACTGTATTAGAGAAATACAATAAACTAAAGTGTCATATCCTTAAAGAACTGATTGCTATATGATGTCACTGAAAGAGAGGGAAACAAAGAGAAGAGAATATTATAAGTATTTGAAAATGGAAACTATAACAAAGGGTATCTCTGAAATAATCCTAAAAAATGAAGCATCCGATATTGCATTCTTTAAGGAGATGTTTTATTGTTATATTTTTGCTAACATTTTGTTTAGGTATCAAAGGCATCAGCTTATCAGAAGTAATTTGGAGTGAAGAGTACCCAGAATATATTCCCAGAAAATATATAGGTATATTTCATTTGTAATGAAGATATATCAAAATACGATCATTAAAGCCATGTTTGATTGAAAAAATGTAAATTTACCAAAAATTTAACTTGTAAGGTATAGTTTAGGAAGGGATTTTCTTCAAAATCTTTAGTCCCATTTTTGGGACATAGTCGATTTAATACCAGTTTTGTTTTTAATCAAGCTTTCGCTTTTGAATTATGCTGACATGCTCAGGCATTTACATTTACATACATACTTAACATTTCCTAAATTTTATTTCGTTGAAATCTAGCTATCAAGTTTTTGGATGGGAGTACATGTAGCAGAGAAAGTAAAAATATGTGATTTTCGGATTCATCCTCTTATAGTAGATAGGTGTCAGAGAATGTAATAATGTGTTTATAAATACATCTTCTGTGTTGGTTATGTAATTCACTCGTATTCGTCTTCGGTATCCTACAAAACATGATCAGTTGTAACCGAGATCAGAGACCTCTACGCTCCAAGCGCAATACATTTTCCTCAGGGTTATTTCGTGGGTTTTCATGACATCATGCGTTCTTTAAAAATAGCTGGACATTTATTGCCGACTCCCCTCCAAGCACACTCGCATCCTCTTTTTTCTACCGCTGACGAAGATATACGGCGAAAACCGCCGTGCTAAGCGCTAGCGATGTTTGACATTTGTTGACTGCCTCAGAGTTTCTCATTGGTTGCCTCTATTTAATTATCACGTCCCGCTTAAAGATGTGAGACTGAAAGGCTCTTGGCTCCAAGCGTTTATGTTAGAGATCTTGGCCGCCGGGAAGAAACCTCATTCGTTGCTGCCTAGTTCTCAAAGGTAGTTAAAACTTGCTTTTAATAAAACGAGTTACTAATTTATAGACAGAGAAGTAAGTGTTAAAAGTCGAGGGCGATTCCTTCAATCAGTTTATTTTCTGGTCATGTTCAGAGTGTTAGTTTCTCTGAATGAAACAAGGTTGGTAAGCCTGATAGTATAAAAAATCTGATGTGTTCCATTCACATGCTTTCTCTATATCTCTGCAACAAATTATTGTTAAAAAGCTTATGGATCTATTTACTTCATACTAATCAAGAAGAAATCAGCAGAAATAGTCCTACTGCTTGCTTTCTTGTAAGTAGAAGCAAAATAAGGGAGTCCTATTGGTTAAAGTGACAGTAAAAGGTTGTTTGCTATAAGTTCCTTTGTTTGTATGGACAGGAATTGACAAATTCCTGTATGAGAAAAGTATGTCTTTAAAGCTGAAACCAAAAACAAGGAGTATCTCAAAAATGACCAACTCCACGAAAAAATGTATATATCATAAATTGTGTGTTTTAAGGTGCACACACGCACACACACGGAGCTTTTTCTGAAAACGTTTTTTTTTTTTTGGATACAGGGGACCCTAAAACACATATTTCCGGCGAAATCTCAGGATCGAATTTTTTGGTGGAGTGCAATACCTTCTCTATACACTATGTACATAGTACGTATAGAGAAAGTAAAAAAGTGAAGACGGGTCTAGGCATTATAGCGGGCAGCTAGACTCATTGAGTTTCTTTGTTATTCTAAATGTTAATGGATATTGTGTTACAGGCTGCACTTGTAGGTATATACAAGTTTAAATGTACAGAGCTTATATGTGTAAACATCCAAGAAGCTAAACTGTGCAGGTAATAAAGTGCAGTGATATGAAATTCAGTGTAGATGCTTTATCTGGCAGCGTTTATTATTAATACTTATACAGCCCACTTTAGGTGTATTTAGACAGAAATAAATACACATCCTATACCAAGAAGGAAACATTAAAACGAGCTTCTAATTTATAGACAGAGAAGTAAGTGTTAAAAGCCGAGGGCGATTCCTTCAATCAGTTTATTCTTCTGAGTCGCTTCTGTGCAATGATGATAACATCACTCAGGATTAATGGAATACGAGAGGTCAGGGGATAATTATGTTGACTAGCTCACGGTTCCGATAATCTACGGCTTTGTTATAACTTATGGCTTCCGTTTGATAATATAAGGTTTCCGGTAGGTCTCCTCCTCCTCCTCCTGCTCCTCCTCCTCCTCCTTCTCCTTCTCCTTCTGTGGCGTTATAGTCCTTGCAGTTGGACTTTGCCTCCTCATCATTCCAGTTAATCCTCTGCTTTCGTGCTCCATGATATTACTCCTAGTATCCTTAAACCTTCTAACACATTATTCATCCATCTTAGGTTTTCCTTTTGCTTTTTTACTACATATAGTATAGTATAGGGATAGAGGTAGAGAACGTAATGTGACTGTAAATATGTTTTCTTTCTCTACATCGTACTTAGAGAAGGTATTGTATTCAACCGAAATTCCGACACCGAGATTTCAGTGGAAATACACATTTTAGGATCCCCTGAATCCAAAAGAAAGCATTTTTACAAACATTCCTGCGTGCGTGCGCGCGTGTGTGTGTATGTGAGTGTGTATGAACATGATAATTGAAACATGAAAAGTCTGTTAAATAACAACATTTGCATCTAAATATCAACGATGCGACTTGAATATTTTCAACAAAAGCCCTCCACTTCAAACTACTCAACATAGATCGTTTTTAAAAGTGCTAATTATCTCAAAAAGGCTCTAACGATTTTGATTAAAATACCGAATAATAAAGATATTTATTAGACAAATAGTATATCTTGAATTTTCTGAAAAGAGCCTCTGGAGTCCTCTTCATTCTGAATGGATTTTCCTATAACTCGTGAACCAAAAGGGATAGACAAAAATTGACTATATCAAAAATATAGATCTCGTAAAAACACACAATTTCTAACATATATATATATATATATATATATATATATATATATATATATATATATATATATATAGCGACAGGCAACTCCTTTAAAAGCTGTTGCTATATGATTGCCATTGAAATTCGGTTCTATTTCCGTGGAGACATGAAACGGATAGAACTTCCAGTTTGAGAAAATTTTAAGTATTTCAAAATTGAAACAACAAAATTGAACATCACGGAATGTTTCGAAAATGATTGGCTCTAAACAAGAAATATATATAATATGGTTAGCTCTACAAAAGAAAGCTATTATTTATATATACATATGTATAACAAATACCTTTATATATATATATATATAACATTTCTTTTGTAGAGCTAACCATTTCCTGTTGTTCAATTTTTGTTGTTTCAATTTAAAAATACTTACAATTTTCTCAAACAGAAAGTCCTAACCGTTGCATGTCTCCATGGAAATAGAACCGAATTTCAATGTCAATCACAGAGCAACAGCTTTTAAAAGAGTTGACTATCGCTTTAGCCTGCTCTCTCTTCTATTTAATGCGAAACAAGTAATAATGTAGTAGGTAGTAGTAATAATAATAATTATAGTTATTATTAAATTTATGGTAATGTTTATTCCAATTAGCATGCTGTAGATAAAAATCATTTTTGTAAGACTTTCTCTATCTGTTTGCAGAATCTGTTAGAGAAGTCATGTATGTACATTAATGTCAAATTACTCTGGATTAATGGAATAAGAATTCAGTGAATATTTATGTTAATTATTAGCTCATGGTTACGATAAACGTCACGTGCTTATAATCTAAGGTTTCTGTTTAGTGTTGCAAATACAAATTCAATCGACAATTTCAGTATTAAAACTCGCAATGCAACATATCTTCCCATATAAATTCTTTGACCAAACTATCGAAACAGTAATATACGTACGAATAGTGTGCACTAAAAATATACTAAGGACAGTGGCAACCATCAAACCATTTAGTGAATCATCACATGAATAAAAATCTGATGTGTTCCATTCACATGACTTTCTCTATATCTATGCAACAAATTATTGTTAGAAGGTATATGCTTCTATTTACTTAATGCTAATCGAGAAAATTAGCAGAAATAGTCTTATTACTTGTTTCCTTGTAAGTAGAAGAGAAATAAGAGAGTACCATAGGGTAAAGTGATAGTCCAAAACTGGTTGCTATGTAACTGAAGTTCCTTTGTTTGTATGGACAGTAGTTGACAAATTCCTGTATGAGAAAAGTTAGTGTTTTAAAGCGAAAACCAAAAACAAGCAATATCTAAAAAACGATCAACTCCATGAAAAAAATGTATATAACATAAATTGTGTACTTTACCGTGCTCTACATTTTTAGTGTAGTAAGTTTTTATCTAACTCTTACGGTTTAGCAGTTATGCAAAATTTCGTAAATTTCATTCAGAATAAAGTACTCTTCAGAGGCTACTCCCAGAAAATTCAAGATATACATATTGTTCGTCAGATAAATATCTTTGATATTAAAAATTTTAATCAAAACCGTTAAAGCCATTTTTGAGAAAATCAAAATGTTGGAAATAAGTTCCATGTAAACTGTAGTTGGGGTGAGGGGAATTTTCTCAAAATCTTCGTGGAAGATACTAAATTTAAATATCAAGTTTGGTATTTTGCGACTTTTCGTTTTTGAGTTATCGTGTTTACAGACACACGGACACACACACGGACCGTTTTCCGAAAATGCTTTTTTTGGATACAGGGGACCCTAAAACATATACTACCGGTGAAATCTCGATATCGAATTTTTGGGTGGAGTGCAATACCTTCTCTATACACTATGTACATAGTGCGTATAGAAAAAGTAAAAAAGAGACAACTCTAGTACACAAAACATTAAAAGCTATTCCTAATTAGAATTAGCTCATGTAATCCCTGAAGAGCAAGGACCTCTTGACCGGCCAGTGCGGGAAAATTCCTTATTCTGCCATTGTTGCTTCTACAGCTCCCACTTGCGGCAGTCCTTAGCCTTTGGAGTCCATTTGGTCTCAAAGTGGAGTTTAGGACGTCTACCTATCTTCCCTTCTTTCGTCATACTTTTTTGTGAACGATTCTTTTGTTCCAAGTTCTTTTATGTGTCATTCTGGTATAGTTCATTCTCATGACGTGGCCTCTCCACTTCCATTTGGTTTGAGTGGCTTATGTTGTTGCGTCATCTTCTTCAGGCCTACATTGCGGATTCTATCCTGAAATATCACCCTAAGAAATTTTCTATACATATTCCTTTGACGTGTTTCTAACATTGTTATTTCTCTGCTTTTAAGGAGCATATTTGAGCTTCATTTAGCAGGATTATATATATATTTTTTTAAGTTCAATGCTGTACGTTTCAAATCCTAGAATATCGACCATGCTACTATAATGTGCGTTTGGATTTCTTTGAGAGTAGTGCTGCCGAATGACATTTTGCCAAGACAGATGTACTCGTTAGCGTAATGTGGTTCTTTGTTGTTCCCTTTGACAATTATTTCAGTATAGTTTGTCATTAGTTGTGTTTTAATTCCAGTCCACCTTTCTTACTTCACTGCCATACTTCCTGTATGCTTCGTCTCATATTTGACGAGAGCGATCCAGAAAATATAACAATTAATATAAATAGACAATTATTTGTATATAAACAAAACATTCAATATCAATTAATATTTCCATTGAATTTAAGTGAAACAAGAAGAAAATAAAATCTTTAAAGACTATTGACAGATAAATAATAGTGTAATATTTGTATATGTACTCTCTTTCAGTATCTGGTTCATACACTGCTAAGTTTAAAACTTGGAAGCTTTAAAGAGCTCAGGATACCAAGTGTACACTTAGGGAGAGAACTACAAGCTCCAAAAAGAATCATTTGAACTGACCAGTTGGTAATTGGAATGCTTTAAGTTTGCCAGGAAAGGAACAATGGTTTCGTATACACTTTTCCTTTCTTCGTTTATCTGTGTAGCCTGACTGAATCAATTTAATACTGCATTCTATCTTAAAGCACCACCACATTATAGTTTCTGAGATAAAATATTTATAATCAATCACATATGGACTTTCACTTGGGCTTGAGTTCAATAATCAGACAAACTGGAAATAGGTCAGTGGTGTATCAACTTAATATAGAAGTAGGTCAAATGAAGTACCATTAGATGAGCTCTTCAAACATTTTTGTTGGAAACTGTTTTATACTTGCTTTGAACTTGCAGATTCTCAATTTCATTATTCAAATTTTAATTTAAAAAGTATACTCCAAATTTAAGCCAAATTTTAAACATTATAGGTTCATGTTTTGAAAAATAATTAATCAAAGGCTTTGGAGTGGCTCATTACTTTCATTTTCTAAAAGTTTCATCAGGTTTGGTTTAATATAATTTAAGTTCCATTTATTAATAGTGTCTCTTAGATTTGATCAGGTGTGTGTGTATATATATATATACTCTTTCAAAAAGAAAAGTATAAAAACCGTAGCACACCTGATCAAATCAAAAAGTCCAGGCAGATATGCAGTTCATATTGAGAAATGTTATAAAAATAAAATTAACATTAACGTTAGTAAATGAATCTCGGATGATCCCATACAACATACTATTATTTGAATGTTTTTCTTAATTTTTTTCTACCGCGCCTTTATGACACGCTGTTAATAAATGGAACTTAAATTATATTAAACCAAACCTGATGAAACTTTTAGAAAATGAAACTAATGAACCACTCCAAAGCCTTGGATTAACTATTTTTCAAAACATGATCTTATAATTGTTCAAATTTGGCTTAAATTTGGAGTATACTTTTTAAATTAAAATTTGAATAATGAAATTGAAAACCTGCAAGTTCACAGCAGAGGAGTAATCAATGTACATCGTTTTTTGAAATATTTAATCATTCAACATTTTGAGGAAAATAAAGCGAATTTTCGTTAAAACTTTGACAAATGCTTAAGTCAGTGAATTAAATGATCAAAAACGGATGTACAGTTTGTTTTATCAACTATAGTTAGACACATAATAAAAATGTATTCCTGATTCGTTAAAGAATTCCTCAGAAAAGTCACACCCCCTGAAATACAAATGTGTATTCTGTAATAAAACCCCATTTAAACTTTACTATTCAAAGAATTTTCTTTATCACTATTTAGATTCAACCTGCACCTGTACCTAGTTCTCTTAGGTACCTGCAACCATCTTAACCGCTCCGACATTTTCCTGATATTTTTATTTGGAAGAAAATATTTTGAGAACATTTTTATAGATTATTTTGTTTATCTTCCACTTTAAATTTTAACACAAAAACTTTTTGTGCATATATTTTAAGAATTAACATTGTTATTTATGGAACTAAAATTGTACAAATTAGTTTTGCAAGTGGTTATTTACAGGTGATCAAAATTGCTACTCATCATGCAATATTAGTTATAAGATGAGTATAGTAATATAACTGGAATATTTACAAAATCAATAGTAATTATAATCTAAAAAAAATTAAGAATGATACAAAAATGCGAATATATGACACAGTTTATTTTCCAATAATTCTTTATGGCTCAGAAAGCTGGAAACATGAAAGTAGAATTACAAGTACAGAAATAAAATATTTATGGAAATGTGAAGGGTAAATCAGAAGGGACAGGATAAGAAAATGTTAAATAAGGAATATCCTTAATCAAGAATCAGTAATAAAAGGCATAGAGACAAATGCTTTAAGATGGTTTGGACACATAAACAGGCTGAGTGAGAGCAGTAAACCGAAACAGGTATGGGAGGTCAGAGTGGAAGGATGAAGAGGCCGATTGAGGAAACCCAAAGCTCGAAAGGGTATACGGGTGAGCTAAAGAAGAAAATATTAATGTTTTAAATATCAACTATTCGTTGAATTAACGTAGGATTTATATCCAATAATCCTGTTAAAATTTACCGTGACTGTCTTAGCTGAATTAGTCAACAAGAAAGCAAATATTAAATGGTCTTGGCAGAGTCCTAACACGAAGTTTTAAAGAGGTTTTCCCAAATATTCTGGTTGGAAGACGCATTTCTTGGGAGTGAGCTGGAAAAGAAGCAACGTGTGGGAAGTTAAGTACCGTGCACTGGTTAAGTCAGAGTTAAGTCGACTGCGTGCCGTATCCATCCATCTCGCTAATGAAGCTCAGCAGAGGGCCCCAACATACACAAGAGCTCCATTATTCATGGTCTCATCCATTTTAGATGCAAACCAGTCACCGTCACTGCAACCACGTCTGGTATACCGCCTCCTACCATTAGCAGACGACACGCTGGAGCAACAATCGGGAGATAGGTCAAAGTAAGTGACGAGGAAGGCCAGTACCCCAACTTAAAGACGACAATAAGGAAGCCGATAGATGCCACTACTGTGCTTACACAATATCATCCTAAGATTACTACCAGGCAATATCTTTATTTCAACTTTTTTGAACTGTTTAACTCCCGTTCTTACTGATATGGCACCACAAGCGGTAGACACTGATGATAAACGAAATGAAATCGGAAAGGAGATTTGGGAAGGATGCGTTCCAAACTAACTTAATGATACCTGCAAATAAACCATCAGGGAGGACGGTCAAGGAGTTGGGGCTTAAACCGCGGGTCTCTAAAAAAAATGGTGTGTTATTTATGGACGCTCTTTAACTGCTGTGGTTCTCAGCGTCCCATTCTATACTTGGCGTGAAAGACCGCTTAATTTTGCTCAGAGGCCTCTCTTCAGGCTTGAGGTTCTTTGACGTGCCGTAAATCTACGACACGGACCAACGGCTTTACTTCCCTTCCAAAGGAAGCCATGCTAAGGATTTTTACACCCGAAAAAAATCCATCGTCCTCCGCCGGGTTTGAACCCGCGACCTTGGGCATATGAAGTCAGCATGGTAACAATTACACCACGGAGGGCGACCCGCGAGTCTCTGGTTCACGAATCCGTTCTTTAACAAGCTCGGCCACACGTGTCGATTCCTTCTACCTTTTACAGCTAGTGCAAAACCCTTATTTCTATAGCACCTTCTTTAATCGAGATAAACAATTTGCATGGTCCCCAGTGGTCTGGAAGTCTTGTTCCACCGATCGCGGGCTCAAACCCGGCTGGGATGGATTTATTTTGTTTCGGGCATTAAAATTCTTACCATGGCTTCTTTTGAAAAGGAAGTAAAACTAATGGTTCCGTAGATTTATGGCACGTAAAAGAACCCGAAGCCTGATAAAAACGCCTCTGAGCAAAATCTCCGGTCTTTCACGCCCCACTAAGAGCCATAACAGTCAAAGAGTGACCATAAATATAATGCAAATTCAATTTGAGAAACCTTTGCTAAAATAGCTACAATGCATGTTTCATTATAGATAAAAACGATATACGATAGCCAAATGTTTAACAGCTGAACACCATTGTGCTGATCATGGCATCGGGAGAAATAACTGAATATTGACGGACTTACAATTAAATGAAGTATTGAAAAAATATCTGATGTGTTCCATTCACATGCAACAAATTATTGTTAAAAAGCTTATGCTTCTATTTACTTCGTTTTAATCGAGAAAAAAATAGCAGAAATAGTCTTAATACTTGCTTCCTTGCAAGTAGAAGGGAAATAAGAGAGCACTATAGGCCAAACTGATAACCATAAGCTGGCTGCTATGTGACTGTAGTTCCTTTGTTTGTATGGACAGGAATTTGTAGGAGAAAGGTATCATTTTTTAAAAGCTGAAACCAAAAACCATTAACTCCACGAAAAAATATACACATGACATAAATTGTGTGTTTTAATGTGCCCTACACTTTTTGTGTGTTAAGTTTTTGTCCATCTCTTACGGTTTAGCAATTATGCAAGATTCCGTAAATTTCATCCAGAATAAAGTAGTCTTTAGAGGCTATTCTCAGAAAATTCAAGATATACATTTTATTTGTCAGGTAAATATATTTAATATTTGACATTTTAATCAAAATCGTTAGAGTCATTTTTAAGAAAATCAAACTTTTCGGAAAAAGTTCCACGTAAAGGGTAGGTGGGGGTGAGGGGAGTTTCTTGAAAATCTTCGTGTCGCATCCTTGGAAGATACCAAACTTAAATACCAACACACACACACAGACACGCACACACGAACGCACACGGGCCTTTTTGTAAAAGTGCTTTTTTTTTTTGGGGGGGATTCAGGGTGACCCAAAACATGTATTTTCGGTGAAATCTCGGCATCGAATTTTTGGGTGCATTACAATACCTTCTCTATACACTATGTACACAGTACATGTAGAGAAAGTAATAATAATAATAATAACAATAATAATTAATAACGGATATCTCGGAAATGGCTTATACCTCAAAAGTTATTTGAAATAAATTATGTGTTTAAAGAGAGCTACGTTTTTTGTATGGTGCGTTTTCCTCAATCATGTAACGTTGACTAGCTATGTAATTATGTAGAATTCCTTCTGATGAAAAGAACTTCACAGCTATCACGATATAAAGTAAATGAATTTAGGTTGTATCGTATGAGGTACTTTGCGGCTACAACGATAATTTAGTAGACTGAACCTTCTTCTCAAGTCTGTTCATTCTTCGCGCTTTATCAGGAAGAGGTATTCATTTGTCCAAGCGAAATGGACTGAAAGCGGGTACCGTTCAATTCTACTACTCCACTCCTCCGTATACACGAGCTCATCTGTGTGCGAAGGCATGAATGGTACAAGTTAAACATAAAATACTTCTGTAATATGCAGAAGTACTCATGCGACATGCAACGTAAACTGAGTTGTGAACGAAGCGGATCTATCTGACACACTAATTTGGTTTCTACAATAGCGTAGCTTGGTGACGCATTCCGATGACAGAAATCTATGAATCCAGCGGAAATAAATCAGGAATTACAGTGCATGGAAATGTTAGTTCTAGCTTCGAATAACAATATGGATATTATCAAGATAAAAAGTTGCTGCCAATCGAGAGAAACGTTATCCTCCCATCACTAACATTTATAAATAAATAAATATATAAAATTATTATTAAGAGATAGGATATTAGCAGTTGTAGTGTTACTGTCATGGTTGATCAGCAAACATATACAGGAAACGATAATCCCCCTATATAAGAAACTGGGATCAACGATCTCATTAACAATTCTTGAGCGTTCTTCATTTGATTCACCACATTACAGGGATCGTTTAAATAGCTTTTCGAATTTAGTTTCATTTTGATTAATTAATTTATTCGATAAAACCTTCTTCAAGCTTTGCGCACGTAAGCACTTATTAACATCGACGTTACAGTGCATGTGATTTTATCGAAATAATATTGAAACTCGTTCAACAGGATTCAAAAGAGATGAAAACCATGAAGTAGGATGATATGCAAAGCACAAAAGCCTCTATACAAAAGAATATTGCTACGGAATAGGATTGAGAAGAAGCAAGCCAATTGTATACATGAGCGAATGAAAGAAATAACTCTGGATGGGGAAAAACACTAATTAGTCCTCTTCAGAGAGTGGGGATCCTTCACAAGAGCTCGCTGACGTGTCCTCAAGCGACAGACATCAAATAGTTCATACAGTATTGTAAAGAACCGTCGTTTGCAACTCATCTCCAGGTATGCGACAAGAGGCTTGAATGCTGCGTAACTTCTTCAGGTTGCATAATTTGGTACACACTTAAACCTCGCGAATACCTCACATGATGTGCGGAATTCGTTTGTCAGTTTCCTAATTTTCGTCCTAATTATGAGATGCATCTGTGAAATTTGAACAAAAATCTGATGTGTTTCATTCACATGACTTTCTCTACTTCTCAGTAACAAATTATGGTTAGTAGACTTATTCTTCTATCTATTTAATGCTAAAACATTAGCAGAAACAGTCTTAGTACGTAGTTCCTTTATAAGTGGAAGGGAAATAAGGGAATAGACTAGGCTAAACGGACAGTCAAATGTTTTAAAATGTGGTTGCTATGGGATTGAAATCCTCTTCTTTGGGGGCCCAAGCGTTGACAAGTTACTGCATGAGAAAAGTTTAACTATTTTAAAACTGAAATCAATAAGAAGGAATATCTCGAAAACGGCCAACTCCCAAAGAAAATGTATATGGCATTAAGTGTATGTTTTATCGTGATCTACATTTTTAGTGTAGTAAGTTTTTGTCTAGCTCTTACGGTTTAGCAGTTATGCAAAATTCAATAAAAATCATCCAGAATAAAGAGGTATTTAGAGGATATTCCCAGAAAATTCAAGATATGCATTTTATTCGGCATTTAAATATCTTAAATATAAGACATTTTAATCAAAATCATTAGAGACATTTTTTGAGAAAATCAAAATATTAGATATTTTTCCCATGTAAGGGGGTTGTTGGGGGGGGGGATTTTCTTGAAACTCTTCGTATGGTATCCTTGCAGGATAGAAAACCTGAATACCAAGTTTAGTTTTTAATGGTCTTTTCGTTTTTAAGCCATGCTGTCCACAGACTCACACACAGACACATGCACACACGGACCTTTTTCTAAAAGTACCTTATTTGGATTCAGGAGACCCAAATCATGTATTACCGGTGAAATCTCGTTATCGAATCTTGGGTGGAGTGCAATACCTTCTCTATACACTATGTGCATAGTATGCGCAGAGAAAGTAACAACGGATAGTAAAAGGTTTTAAAAGATTTTCTCTGTGTGAAACAATTGAGGTTCATTTCGCTTCGCAATGTCAGCTGTACAACGAGAGGTGAAACAAAAGGTGTCTTTCCGTTTGTGAAAAGCTGCGTAGTTTAAAATTGAAATGGAATATCTCAAAACACGGTCAACTATAATGAGAAATGTACATGACATACGAAAATTAGGAGTTTTAACGAGTTCTACATTTTTTGTGTATTAGGTTTTTGTCTACCTCTTACAGTTTAACAGTCATACAAAATTCTGCAAAACTTATTCAAAATAAACAGGTCTTCAGAGGTTATTTCCAGAAAATTTAAAATATACATTTTATTTGTTATGTAAATATATTTAATGTAGGTTCTTTTTATCAAAAGCTTTAGAACCATTTTTAGAAGTACATAAGCTTAAAAAAGTGTTCCATTTAAAAGTTAGTTTGGGGTGGAATGGTTTTCTAAGAAATATTCGTATCGTACCTTTGGAAGATACTAAACATAACGGTATTTTCGTTTTTAGCTGTGCTGTTCAGTATATTTTAAGGAAGAGACACGAAGATTTTCAAGAAAATCTCCCCACCGCAAACGACGCTTTCCGCGGAACGTTTTTCAAAATGTTTTATTTATATATGTATTTTTTTTTTTTTTTTTGCAAAAATAACTCTAACAGTTATTCATTAAAATGCAATATGTTTAAGATATTTTTATGACAAACGAAACGTATATCTTAAACTTTTTGGGAATATACTCTAAAGAACTCTTCATTCTGGAAGACGTTTATATAACTAGTACACTGTAAGAGATAGACAAAAATGTACTGTATAAAATGTAGATCTGGTTATAATACATAATTTAATTCATATGCATTTCTTTTGTACAGATAGCCATTTTCGAGATATTCCGAGTTATTGGTTTCAGTTTCAAGCTACTTTAATTGTCGATCTTTCTTTTTGCCTTTGCTTTATTCAATTCTAGCAAGCAAAGAGAACTGAATTTCAATTGTTCACATGGCGACCAGTTTTTAACTGATGTGCCTATTCTTTATCTGTGCATTCTCTTATTTCCCTTCAACTTACAAATAAGTAATTAATAACACCAATTCTGGTAATGTTTATCTTTATTAGCATAGAGTAGACAAAAGAATAATCTTTTATAAGAAAAGTAGTTCGTGGAATAGCTAGAGAAAGTCATATGTATGGAACACATCAAATTTTACAAAACCATGTAGTCAGACTGAAAAATGCAATGCCATAACCGAGATTTGAACCACCGGTTGCTCTAACCACACTAACTCTAACCAACTTCCTTTGCCTCCCCACCCCCCCCCCCCCAAAGTCATAAGAGTGGTAAGGCATAAAAAGTTTAGAATCCTTTACCGGATGCTATGCTTTTTATACATTTAAATATTAGTTATGGCGCTGATTAGCCTTTTTATATTAACAGTACTCAAGTGTCTAAAAGAGAATTATCGCAGTTAGATCTTTAGGTAACGAGAAATAAAAAAAAAAAAATTTAGATACTACTTTTATTAGACTTATAAATCTCATGATAGTTTTAAAGTTATTGCATTATACTATTTAACATGTCACTTTCAAATGTAAGGAATGAACCCCAATAAGTTTGCTTTATGTAGCATACCTTTTTGAGTTTTTTTTTTATTCCAGGATATAATTCTAGAAGCAGTTGATTTTAGAAATTAGTATATTTAAATGTTTTAATATTATTTCTACAAGATAAAAAAGTATTCAAAGAATGGTTAAAACTGAAAAAACTTATGGTATTAAAGAATTCGGAAGAAAGATCCTGAATATTTATTGCTTTAATGATGCTATATATTACTTTGTTAAAGTTAAATGGCAGAAAAATAAATAAATAAGATGCTTATGAGCCATAAAAGCCAATCTGGCAAAATTGGGTTGTTATTCCAGTCTTGTTTCTCATTCATTGCCCTTGTGTGTAATGTTGAAACTATTATTTTCTCTGCAAAAGACAATAGCCATTGAATTCATAAAGTTCATTGTCATCCACAACGAATCTAAATGAATGAAGAACAACGGCATTACGTTAAGGTATTGGAACATGTAAAGGTTGTAGACCTTTGTAATTCCCAAGGAAAACAACATTACCTGAGCAGCTATTAAGTACTATTAAGAAAAACACAGAAACGGCAATTTCTTGCTTCTTCTGATGCTACATTAATTGTGTTGTGAATACATAAAAAAAAAAAAAAAAGAAAGAAAGAAGGAAAACAAATGGCTGCATATTCGGGGACTGCTGATCACTGTTTTCATGATCTCAAGTGGAAAGTGAGGTTAGTGGCTTTGTTTGGAATAAGAAGGAAAGACCAAATGTATATAGGAAATATGGAAAATTTAATCTATTTACAACTAAATAAAACATTTTATTTAAATGGACGCAACATCACATTATAAAACAATCCTACCTGTTGCAATCACATGTATTTTTCTACTCATATACAAATGATTCCTATAAAAGTGTATTACTTTCTCTACCACATACAATATATATAGTAAGTAGGGAAGGTACTGCATTACACAAAAACTGGATACCAAGATTTCACCGGAAATAAATATTTTGGGAACTCCCGAAAACCATAAAGGTGTATGTGTATGTGAGTACCTAGGTATATGTATGTGTGTATAGATAACTCAGAAAAGAAAATTAAGGATAGGACACGAAGATTTCCAGGAATATCTATCTCCTTACCCCAACTACCGTTTACATAGAAGCTTTTTAGAAATTTTAGATTTTCTCAAAAATGGCTCCAAAGATTTTTATGAAAATACATACTATATACATAAAACTCAAAGAATGGCCTCTGCATTAGACTTTCTGTCACGTTATGAGGCCGAAGGTGAACCATTGTTAAACAGAATGTGACCGGGGACGAAACCTGGATTAAGTACGTGAACCCTGAGGCAAAATAACAATCAAAGATGTGGGCACATTCAAATTCGCCTACCAAACCAATAAAAGCCCGGCAAGATTTTTCTGCCCGAAAATTGATGGCAACGGTGTTTTGGGATGCAAAAGGGGTGTTGTTGGTTGAATTCATGGAACGTGGGACGACCATTAATCAAGACGTGTACTGTGAAACACTAAAACAATTACGACGGGCTATACAGAACAAACGCCGTGGTATGCTGACTTCCGGTATCGTTTTTTTTTTTCCACGATAACGCCCGTCCTCACTCTGCTCGCAGAACAACAGCCCTTCTTGAGTCCTTCAAGTGGGACGTTGTCAACCATCCACCTTACAGCCCAGATCTGGCGCCAAGCGATTATCACCTCTTCATGCATATGAAGAAATGGCTCGGGTCCCAGCGGTTTGATGACGACGAAGAGCTCAAAGATGCGGTCACAGGCTGGCTCCAGGCACAAGCGGGTGATTTTTATGCAGAAGGAATTTCAAAGCTTGTGAACAGATACGATAAGTGCCTCAATCGTTATGGAAACTATGTAGAAAAATAGTGCAAAGATGTAGTTGTAAGATGTATATATTAAAATATTTTTATTTAACTTGGTGAATTTCTTGCAATCAACCGGAGGCTACTTTCCGAACGGCCCTCATATTAAAGATATATATGAAAAAGTATATGTTTTGAACTTTCCGGAAATAGCTAGTGAAGTCCACTTCATTCGGAAGGAAACCTTGCATAACTTGCAACGGTTAAGCGATAGACGAAAATGTACTGCACAATAAAATGTAGTTCTCTTTAAAGCATACTATTTCAAATAAATTTTTTGTGACATAAGTCTTTTCCGAGATGTACGTTTTTAACGGCTTGAAATCTTTAATACTTAAGCATTCTTTCAATTCCTGCTGATTTTCCGAAGTGTATCGTGATGTAATGGAAATAGAATGGAATTTTAATGTCCGGGCGACGTTTGACATTCGCCATTCCTAATGTATCTAAAAAATGTTACTTCCCGAAAAATTTATTTCAATTAAAAGGAAGTACATACAAAAATAAACAATTTTAAAGAAGTATTTTTATAACCAGTAATAAGTGATAATGAGCAGATGAGTCATGTTATTTTCTACTAAAACACTACAAAATACAAATTCGCAAAAGTGTAACAAAAATCAAAGTTGAGTAAAAGGCTTTGGAAGCACCTAAATATAGATCATCAGGTTGTGTGTTCTTGGGTGTTTTAAGGTTTAAATTTTCTGAGAGAAAAAGGTATGATATGCAATTGAACCTAGAGGTTCAAAGTAGTTTTTGTGTTAAGAAATAACTTTTAATTTCTTTGAAGAATTTTACCAAATTTCAATTATGCGTACCATTAAGGTACTTTATCGCTGAAATTAGGATAATACAAGAGATGTATTGAAATTTATACAAGTTATTATACACAATAATATTAATATTTTAGTATGTATCAAAATTCCAGTTTGCAAGGTTAAATAATAATAATAATAATAATAATTTTGTAAATAATTTTTCTTAAAATATTTACATTAAAACTCAGGTTTTATCGTAAATAAGCTTATAAATAGTTATGTAATAACTCTAATAATTAGGAACACCATTACTGTTAATACTCTCCAGAACCCTTGATATTTCAAAAGTTATAATTTATCTATAAAAATTTGAGGATTATTTCCAAAAACCATAAGGGTATTTTCTTCATATACGTTTTAAAGACATATAAAAATGTTGAAGCAAATTAGTAACAAATTGAGTTTGGAAAATATTTCGGAAAAGACTGCAAGAAAACAATGTTTAAATTTGGGCGTGTCTATTAATACCTAAGCATTCGGCTGTCCATTTATAGATCAGCTAATTGGTAGTTAAATTGACCTAAATGGGAAAAAGAATATATTTTCTTTAAGTTTAAAATTCATGTGATTTTATTATTAAAATAATGTACCAGGTTTCAAAGTTTAGGTCAAATTAATGCGTTTATTTTCACAGGTATTCTAAACCTTAGAAAAAATATCGTTTTTCCACTTGGCGCATTTGAACATCTAATTCAATTAACTACAGATGTAAATGGACAGACACACATTTCCAACTTTAAATCTTATTTTCATGCAAAATTTCCGCAATCGCTTTCCATACTCAAATGTTTCACAGGATGCATTTTTATTTCTCTATACGTACTATGTACATAGTGTATAGAGAAGGTATTGCACTCCACCAAAAAATTCAATACCGAGATTTCACCGGAAATATATGTTTTAGAGTCCCTTTATCTAAAAAAAAGCATTTTCGGAAAAACGTCCGTGTGTTTGTGTGTGTGTCCGTGTGTCTGTGTACACGATAACTCAAAAACGAAAAGTCGGTAAAATACCAAAATTGGTATTTAAGTTTAGTATCTTCCAGGGATGCGACACGAAGATTTGGAGAGAAATCTTCCCACCCCTAACTGCCCTTTACATTGAACTTCTTTCGAAAATTTACATTTTCTCAAAAATAGCTCTAACGATTTCGATTAAAATATCGTATATTAAAGCTATTTACCTGAGAAATAAAATGTATATCTTGAATTTTCTGGGAATAGCCTCTGAAGAGTACCTTATTCTGGATGAACTTTACGGAATTTTGAATAACTGCTAAACCGTAAGCGATGGACAAATCCTTACTGCACGAAAAATGTAGACACTTTAAAACACACAATTTATGTTACATTCATTTTTTTCGTGGACTTCATCGTTTTTGAGACATTCCTTGTTTTTAGTTTCTGCTTTGAAAAACTTATAATTTTCTCATACAGGAATTTGTCAACTGCTGTCCATACATACAAAGGAACTTCGTGACATAGCAACCAGCTTTTGACTATCACTTTAAACTATGGTACTCCCTTATTTCGCTTCTACTTACAAGTAGGCAATAATAAGACTATTTTTACTAATTTTTTTCTGATTAGCATGAAGTAAAAATAGAAGTATGAGGATTTTAAGAATAATTTGTAGCAAAGTTGTACAGAAAGTCATGTGAATGGTACACGTCAGATTTTTTACAATTTTTTTTCAAATTGTTTTGCTTCTTCTCAAAATTACATTAAAGAAAATGATCAGATACTATCGAAATAATGCGTCAATTTGGAGAAGTAGTAAGTAAAATAAGTAATAATCTTGCTGTAATAATTAAAAGTTAATTTGAAAAATTATGATATAATGGATTTATTTTAAACGCATTTACTCTAAAACTTCAAGTTTTTATGCAAATAGTTTTAAAAGTTCAACGTGTAGATAATTTTTATTAGAATAATGAACTTAGACGATAAAGCTTTTTTAAAAAAACTACAAAAGCTAGAATTTTCAAATAGGGTAAAAATATTACTATCACTGTATGCAATAACTAGTAGAAAGGTCAATAACATATCTTAAAATATATGAAATTTTGAAGATATCCTATTGAAATTTATGCCAATTATTATACACATCAATAGTGATAATTTTTTCATGTATAAAAATTCTAACTACAGATTTTGATTGTTTAAATTCATTGCTCTAATGAAAATGAGCTACGTGATGCACTTTTAAAAGTATTCAAATGCAAACATCTAGTTTTACGGAAAATGAGTTTACAAATGGATGCGTAATATTATATAGTTTTTTATATTAGTCTTAATGGTGAAAAAAAATGTTTATCTGTAAAAAATTGACTTTTCAGGAGGTAATCATTTATTAAGCAAATTGTAGAATTGTTTCAAAAAATAATGTTGACAATTTTCTTTAATGTGCTTTAGGGAGCCAATATAACAATTGTGAAACAAATTAGTGAAAAGTTGCTTCTTGTGATACTTTTGAACATCAAAAAATGTTGGAAAAAGGTTTGCGAAAATATAGGGTTTAAAGTTGAGATTGCCCATTAATTAGCTAACACTATACAACAAGAGTTTCAGTTAATCTATAGTTAAAGTGTGCCAAGTGCGAGAAACAATATATTTTTTTAAACGTAAAAAACTATAGCATTTTATTATGAAACAAAATACGGTTTTAATTTTTCACAATTTTGATCAAATTTCACAGATTCATCTTATATGATGAACAAAGATTTGTTTGCGGGCTAGGTTGGGTCAATACAGGATGTAGCGTAAAAGGAACAGAAATACATTGTTTTATTTTCGCTTGCGCAATCAAAGTCAACTGCTGCACGTAATCTGGTTCAGGAACGCCGAGGAAAATTGCTGAGTTTCCACACAACCTGTCGGAGAACAATGGGCAAGATGGCGGACCAGCATCTGTCACAACCGAGTGTTATTATTTTCACAATAGCTATATTTTAAACGATTTCCTCTCGACCTTTTCTCTTATGCAACGCCAGCCATCTCGAAAAGTAAACCGCAACAAAATCGGATTTCATCAGAATGAGGAACTGCAAGTAAAACATCTTGTTTATTGTATATTTTTAAACATGCCACGCTCCGGAGCCATTAATGGCTGACTGCTGCACTTAGCCATCTCATGTTATGCGAAATTTGAGCATTGGTGTTCGCCGCAATTTATGTGTCCGGGATGTTATTTTGGTCCCAGAAATCGCAGCACGCTTGTTTCCCTTGCAAAATCACGCGTAACAAAACAAGCATTGCGTTCCTCAAGCTGTGTCTAAGTCCAACTAAAAATATATCGCTCTAGACTATAAATCACTTTCTCGCATCTTCATACTAAGTTAGGGGTAGCAATTTTTTGCCAAACGATATAGCACGATCCTCATAAGCTCTAGTATTTTCATTTCTCTTGACCTAATTACCATTCTATGTACCTATAATATGTTTCAAAAATGCAAATAAACACGAATTTGTTTAAAAATGTGAGAACTCTAAAGTTGTATATAAATGCGAATGTGTTAATTAATTTTTACTTTATCTATTACGCACCTGTAGTAAGTAGGAGAACTCCAAATACAATTCAATGGAAGATTTCATTGGAAATGTATATTTTGAGGTCCCCTGAACCCTAAATGAAGCCTTATTAGAAAAAAATCCGTTGTGTGTGTATATAGCCTTCTGTGAGTGTGTCTGTATGCACAGGTGTTATTTATGTTTTATTTGAAGTTAATTTTTATTTACTTTTTGTATATTTCATTTTATTATTAACTTCTATGTAAATGTATTTATGTTGGAATTTCTAAAACGAAATTTAGATTGGAAAACATAGTTATGTCATAATACTTAAATACATTAAAATAATAGTTTAATGCATATTTAAATTCAATTTTTCCTAATCACAATCTAATAAGCGTCTCAAAGATGTTATGCTTTATTCCTAAGTTAATTTAGTCGTTTAAACATTAACTATGGATTAAAATATTACACTTTAAAAAGAGTTTATTTTATCTTGTAATCACATCTTCTTAAATGAAATATTTAGTTAATTCTATGAAATTAAAACAAAAATACATTTGCGTACAAAATTAAACTGTAGTCCTTTCAAAATTTGTGTACCTTATTCCAAAATGTAGAAAAATAAGCTAAATCAAATATAGGACATGGAATAGATTAGTAACAAAATATTAAGTAATTAACTTTTTTAAAATATCCATAATAGTTTATATATTAAGGAGACCCAATAGGACTGAGAAAGATTAGAATAATATTAATTAATTTAAAGGTATTATTTGAATGAAGAAGTATGAATTTATTAGTAGTTTTAATAAGACATGCTAATGCAATGCTTTAACTAACTTCTTATTATCAGAGAATTTTACTTAAACTAGTGTAACTTAAAATAACCTTACAATTAAAATTACTCCAATGGAATAAACATGTTATTCAATGAAGAAAGTGAATATTTAGAATTTGTATTTTAATAGTTGGTTCTGTAAGATAATTTCTTTCTTTCTCTCTCTCTCTCTCTTTCTCTCTCTCTCTCTCTCTCTCTCTCTGTGAACACGATAAATCAAAAACGAAAAGTCGGTTAAATACAAAATTCAGCGATTTATAAGGATATGATACGAATATTTTCAAGCTAACACCCACCCCTAACTACACTGAAAGTGCTTACTTTCTCAAAGGTTTCTGTTCTTGAGGTAATTACTATTTTGGCTTACACAATATTACAACACAACAATTTCAATGGGTTCACTTTACATTCAACAGCTTAACTTTTAATTCTTCAGTTTCAGCTGCTATGGCAAGGAACAAATAAACACATCCAGTATGAAAATAAACATCACATATTATTGTAGAATAACATAATATCATACCATGTATACAACTGTGAAAGCATTTACAATATTACGCAAATTATTAATAGGAACATATATTTATAAAAGTAAATAAAAGCTTGAGAAATCTAAGTTACAAAATATACTGTTTGTTTTCTCTACACGCAACATTTACACAGTGTGTAGAGAATGTATTGCATTCCACCCAAAAATTCGATACTGAGATTTCACCTGAAATAATGTTTTAGGCCCCCCTGAACACCAAAAAAAAACCTTTTACAAAAAGGTCCGCGATTTTCAAGAAAATCCGTCTATCCCAACTACCCTTTATATGGAAAAAGTTTCGAAGATTTTGTTTTTCTTAAAAATGGCTCTAACTATATTGATTAAAATACCACATATTAAAGTCATGTCTATCACAAATAAAATTAATATCTTGAATTTTCTGGGAATAACTTCTAAAGACCTGTTTATTCTGGATGAATTTTGCTTAATTTGGTATAACTAGTAAACCATAAGAGATAGAAAAAAACTTAATTTACAAAAAATATATATCTTGTTAAAATACACAAGTTATGTCATTTACATTTTTTTCGTGGAGCTTGCCGTTTTCGATGTTATTAGTTTCAATTTTGAAATACTTATACTTTTCTCAGCCAGAAGTGTCCGTATTTCTTTTGTTCTACTCCTGGCCAAGAAATGAGGCGATTTGTAATGACAATTGCATAACGACAGCTTTTAAAACATTTGACTATCACTTAAACCTGAAATATCTGCATTGATATTTTGAATAGATTACAATAGCTTCTCTATTTAAATATACTGTACACTCCTGGCCTACAAAAGAGCAAATTTGTCAAGTTCCAAATCTTAATATTATTTCCTAATTCATATGATCAATAAGTATTATCAAATACATTACATAAACTTCTTTAACAACAAACTATATCAATATTAAATAAAAATACGACACACCACATGATAGAATTTGTATTCTACAGGATTACTAAACCTTCCATTTATGTTCACTGTAACGCTGTGGAGGTGAGGGTCCCAGATTCACTTCTTGCATGTAGCAAAGATTTCTTTCCATCTCAATAATGTTGAATCAATAAATAACGGGTTATTTATGACATACTTAGTTATTATGATGATTATTTAAGGGTTTATTCTACCGAACAGCAATGTACTCTACACAAAAGCATGTGGTGCACATAATAATGCGGTTTTTTTTTTTTGTTTGTTTTTTTTTTTAAACTAACTCAATACACCTTTCACAAACCGATCCAAAGGCATTGCCAACCACAACTAGAAGAATAACATGATATTTTCAGTCAAAGTGAAATTTTCATTCACACGTAAGGGAAATGTGAGTTCTATCGTCCAAAGCGGTCCCGATGCGATACAAAACACATGACTTCACAATTACATTATGCTCGCGTATCTGTATCGTGCTGGGGCTGGATATCAAGGGACGGTCTGTGATGTGGGAATTTAACATCACACGGTGTGTAGTACACCGTATTACTCCATAATATTTTGATTCCCTCTGAGGGGAAGAGATATTGTGATGGAATTCTTGAAATCATCCAGTCCATACATCTCGAAAGGTTTCAAATTGGTTTTCAGAGAAGCAGGATATCAGAGTGGCAAACTGGTCTTCTTGGTTACCACATTTGAACTCTACTGAAAATGTGTGGGCTGATCCAAACAGGGAGCTGGGCTCCAATTTATCTGTAGATGGGCGAAGGACACAAATTCAAGAAGCCTGGGAGTTGTAGTTTCTCGTCTACATTACTGCAGGCGTTCAATTTTGTCTATGCTCCGAAGATTGAAGGCAGCTACATGGAATGAGGATCCATACACCCGTTATTAATTATGTTTACTTTTTGTGTTTTAGTTTTAAAAGATAATTTATTTACATAAATTCAAATGCCAAAGTTATATTAATGCAATATTATGTTCTACAAATTCAGTCATAAAATTAACAAACAAAAGAAGTTATAAGCAGCACGAGATTTGAACTTATGAGTGGAAGCAAGGCCTTATGAACCTCACCGTAACGTTGTTCTATGATGTGTTTTCAATACTCATAAGTTAACCAAATGTGCTGTCAATCTCAGATAAATGTTGAGTTGTTTCGTGTGCATTGTGAACATAGCTTTTAAGAAAAAACGCGAAGCTCTTCGATCGACACATTGAATCTGGAGATGACTAATTGTTTGTGCCCACAGCTATAAATATATGCTGGAGAAAGTATTAAAATATCACATTAGACCTCAAAACACTGCAACATACTAGCTATGAGATTTTCGTTTTTCATAGTTGTTCTTCTGTCTCTTACAACTAAACCATAAGTAGAGAAAATCTCTGTCAGCTTTTGATATCGGTAGCCAAAGAGAACGAAAGGAGCTTTTACAGCTATTCTTTTGCTGCCAACGCCAAGAGTGCTGTTAATACATCTAATTTGTTACCGTTACCACAGTGGATTATATCTTCAACAAGGATCCAAAGTAATTTGTAATAAAAAGCAAATCTGAATTAATCCAATTAGATTTAACTGTATTCTTTTTGGTTAAATGGCACCATTAAATTATTTAAATTACCGATACCACATCTAGTAACTAGCCTTGAAGGTTCAAACAAACGATCCAAAGCTTCAATTATTAGATCATCAATTTCCTTTGCCATAATAAAGTCCAATTTAGACCAAGACATACGGCAGCAAACTTTTATATTGTTTTCTACTATATCTTTAACATCGGAATCGTTCTGTTTCTAAGTTGATCACTCTCTACTATTTTACATTTCGCTGTTAATAAGTTAATTTGGGAGAAAAATTGGTGAGCTACAGGTTTTTCTTCAATTCTAATATTGGGGCTGTGATCAATCTGAAATTTTCAGAACAAATGATTCCTATATCTTTAGACTGTCGCAACACTTCACATAGTAAAAATGACCAATTGACAAATTTCTTTATATATGTTTTTTAAATTTTGTGCATTTCTGAATACATCCTTAAGCCCTGAGACAATATTTTAGTTGTTTCAAACACTTTTTTCATATTTAATCTAATAACTTGAATTTATGGCACTGCATGTGAAGTCAAATAAAAGATAAAATATAGTTAATTTATTGACAAAACACTATTTTCTAAAATGTGGAAAATTCTCAAAAGTTCACAAAAAGTAAGACTTATGTAATTTTAGAAAATGTCGATTGCATACAAAATAGATTGCTAATTCAATAATCTTTCAAATTAACGTTAACATAGGCATTTCTATACTAAATATATGAGTTTTCATATCGCTGTAAACAAAAATATATTATGTGTTCTATTCACATAATTTTCTCTACCCATTTTACAAACGAAACTTTACAAAAGATTATTCTTCTATCTACTTCGTGCTAATCGAGATAAACATTAGCAGTAATACTTAGGACCTTATAATTAGAAGGAAACTAAGGGAATACACTAGGTTAAAGCGATAGTCAACTGTTTTAAAAGCTATGGCTATGCGATTATCATTTAATTTTGGTTCTCTTTGATGCCAAGGAGTAAAACAAAAGAAACAAGCATATAAAATTGAAACCAAGCGACACTATTTATATCTTGAGACTAATAAAAAATAAGAGTTATTTTTCATTGAAATTTGCTTCATTGTTTCTGGAAATATTCTCCTTTATGATCGATACACTTTTGCACGAGTTCGAACGATTTATCATAGCATTTTTTCCAGCCTCCTTGAGACACCTTCCAAAACGGTTTTTGAGCGCAACAATAACTTCTTCTGACGACGAAAATCATTTTCCACGCATTTTATTCGGGATCAGAGAGAAGTCATTGGGTGCGAAATCAGAACTTTACGGCGGATGAGTCATCAATTCAATTTGTTGAATGTTGAAATAGTAGGATGTGCGAGCGCTCGCATTTTGTTGATGAACGATCCGACGGCACTTGTTTGTTTTCCTTATACCACCGAAGACTTCCGGAAAACAATTGGTTGTGCACTATTCAAAACTGACCGCTTCACGCTCCTCTAGAAGCACTGTTGTCACATGAACAGTTTTTCAAAAAAAAAAAAAAAAATCGGATGTGTTACACTCACATGACTTTCTCTAGCTGTTCTACAAACATCTTACATAAGATTATTCTTCTTTCTGCACCTTGCTAATCAGGGCACTCATTAGCACAATGTTCTTATTACTTAGTTCCTTATAAGTAGGAAGAAAATACGGAAGTACTTTAGGCTAAACCGATAGTCAAATGTTTTAAAAGCTGTCATTATGCGATTGTCATTACGAATTGCTTCTTCTCTTGCCCAGGAGTAGAACAAAAGAAAATCGGACACCCCCGTCTGAGAAAAGTGTAAGTACTTCACAACCGAAACTAATAACAAGGAATACCTCGAAAACGGTAAGCTCCACGAAAAAAATGTAATTGACATACCTTTTGTATTTTAACAAGACCTAACTTTTTTGTATAGTAAGTTTTTGTCTATCTCTTACGGTTTGCTAGTTATGCCAAATTAAGCAAAATTCATCCAGAATAAACAGGTCTTTAGAAGCTATTCCCAGAAAATTCAAGATATACATTTTATTTGTCAGGTAAATATTTTTAATATACGACATTTTAATCAAAATCGTTAGAGCCATTTAAGAAAATCAACATTTTCGAAAAAAGTTCCATGTAAAGGGTAGTTTGGGGGAATTTTTCTCAAAATCTTCGTGTCGCATCCCTAGAAGATACTAAAGTTAAATACAAAGTTTGGTACTTTAGCTATTTTTCGTTTTTGAGTTATCGTGTTCACAGACACACGGACACACACCAGGAGCTTTTTCTGAAAATGCCTTTTTTGGATACAGGGGGGTCCTAAAACATGTATTTCCGGTAAAATCTCGGTATCGAATTTTTGGGTGGAATACAATGCTTCTCTATCCCTATGCACATTGTACATACGGGGCCAGAGAAAGTAAAAAAAAAAAAAAAAAAAAAAAAAAACAGGTGACCATTTGTTACGAAATTCTGCGAGTGCGAACAACTTTTGTAGGATTTGGTTCTTCTTGAAACACCAATACATTCAACTGCTGTTTACATTCCGGCTCATATGCCTCGATCCACGATATATCACCTGTTACTAACTTATATACCTCATTTGAAGCTCACACCACTGTATTTCCTGAACATTTGTATGCACCAACCTATTCCAGCATTCTTTTGAGACTGTGTCGAATCACGTGGGATGCAACGAGAGCAATCCTTTTTTCATGGCTAAATGATCATGGAATATTTTATATATACTAGTGGAATTAATGGCTGGGAATGCCTCTATCTCACAGCATGTGGCGTGACCATCTTGTACTATCAGTTCTTGAAGAGTATTAATGTTTTCTGGTATAACAACTGATTTTGACCGACCTCGGCAAATTTCGTCAGTGAGCGAACGGAGACCATCACTAAACTCGTTACCAGCGTTTACTAGCGTTCAGTGGCAAGGGAGCTTCATCGCCAAATGTAGTAGTAAGTTGATCAATGCACTTTTACTTGATAATTTACGTCGAAAATCATAATAAGTCATCGCCTGAACATTTTCACGTGTTAATTCCATCTTTTCGCTGAGATACAATTTTATCGTCTGTGTAAACAATACAGGTTAAGGTTAACAGTGTCAAACTTTCTAATGGAAACACTAAATGACACCCACAGCAATCAGTGTTGTCCAGGCTCAAAATATAAATAGTGGTCCTTATAGCAAGGAATATCTCAGAAGCACCAAAACAAACTTGTGTAGGACATAAACTGTGTGTTTTGACGAGATCTACATACATTTTAGTAATTTTTGGTCCATCTTTTATGTTTTATCAGTAATGTAAAACTCATTCAGAAAGCAGCGGACTCCAGAGGCTATTCCCAATATATATATATAATTTGCATTTTCCACAAAAATATTATTAGAGTCATTATTGAGAAAATCTAAAATTTCAAAAAATCCTCCATATATAGTGTAGTTTGGGGTGGGGAATTTTCTTAAAAATCTTCATGTGGAAGATTTAAACTTAAATATTAAGTTTGTTATTTAATCGATTTTTCGTTTTTGAGTTATACTGTCTGCCCCCCCCCCCCCACACACACACACACACACACACAGACCATTTTTCTAATTTTTTTTCTTTTTGTATCAGAGGACATTGAAAGATATGTTTCCTGTGATATCTATACAACGAAGTTTTGGATGGAATACAATACCTTCTCTACCTACTATATACCTACATAGAACGTTAATCCAGAATTTATTATTTTTTTGAGATTAATATTTATAATAAATATTGATTTTTTGTTGTGTAAGAGGTTCTCTATTTATTACAACTATATAATAATGTAAAATAATAAATAAAGTGAAAGCTGTAGAGAAAGTAAAATCGATGGACTATTTATGGCGATCTTGCTGGTGAACTTGTTGGTCCATTCCGAGCGATCCATCGTTCTTTATACGGTGGAAGGTGCGCCGTCATGTAAGAGCAGCATATCACTTCTCATTGCCAGCAGCACATTCTCAAGCAAAGCTGGTAACGTTTCTGGAAGAAACTGGAGATAAAGGGTTCTGTCAAAACCCTATGACTGATTAATGTATTCCCTGTTATTGCTGCCCAAAAATTTACAGAAAATCTGTGCTGGAAGCCATCTTGTCTTAAGTGTGAACTGTCGTAAGCAGAGGTGTATGCATTATGGTTATTGGTTAATCCAATTCTTAAACATTATTTCATATATTGCAAGAACCTCCTTCTTTGTTGAAGAAACCTTTTGGCAAATGCTAACCTTGGCACATAATTTACTACAGAAAGATGCTGGATGCACTGAATATGATATGGCGATAGTAATTCTTTTAGTGTTTTCAAAACAATCCAGTGGGATACTCCGACCGTTCGAGCTATACCAGCCTGCTCCTTCCTGGATCTGCTTCGACCAAGTGAAGGTGTAATATCCTTCAACACAAGGAGATATTCTTTCTGAATCTAGAACTCTTTGGCAAACTAAAATTAACGTCCTATGATGTGAAGCTCGTATATTTGGAAATTCTCGACAAATGCTGCTGCATTAGGATGTTTCACCGTAAATCTGTATCATTTTAAGATGTTCAACATTAATAAAGAGAGCCATTCTATTACTGATAATCGTTGTTTTGAAAACAAGCATAAGGCAATAAACCAACAGCTGAAGTGCGTTTATTTATAAACAGCTGAAGTTCGCTTCTTTTGCTCTCACGGTGTTGTCATATTGTGCAGTCTCGTGACTAACGATGAAGATTCGACAACGTTCAAAGCTTATAATAAACGTAAGAATGTGACTTTTTTAATTTAAAAGGTATTTAAACATGAAAATGTTTATCTTTCAATCTCCTTAATGAAGTATTTGAAAAAGTGTTTAATTTTCGTAACATTTTCATTTAAACCCAATTTTTTTCATTAAATGCATATGAAAATTTAATGAATTTAATTATTCAACTACAGTAGCCTGCATCTAAAACTATATCAACTGTAAATATATGATGGGCTCACACCACAAAAACGAAAAATATAACAGCTGATATAACTGAAATTGAGCAATGTTACCTATTCTCTGGAGAGAGAAAAAAAAAAAAAAACACTTTAAAAACAACAAAAGTGCACTAAGATATTTTGTTATTCCTTATAAAGAAATACCTGTTTAAGGTTGATCATAATCATGTATGTTTAAAGCTATTTTTGGGACAAACGAAATGTATATATTGAATGTTCTGAGAAGAGCCTCGGAAGTCCTCTTCATTTTGGATGACTTATAACTGGTCAACCTTAAGAGATAAACAAAATCTTACTGCATAAAATATGTAATATTTACACATATTTATTTTTACTTTTTATGACACGTACTACAATGTACATAGTAGTGAGGGTATTGTATTCCGCCCAAAAATCGATACCGAGATTGAAACCTCCTGAATACAAGAAAAGCATTTTTAGAAACAGCTCCGAGAGTGTGTGTAAGAGTGTGTGTGTGTGTGTGTGTGTGTGAGCAGCATTACTTAAAACCGAAAATTCCGTTAAATACCAAAGTAGGTATTCGAGTTAATCATTTTCCAAGGGGGCCGCGCCATGGCCGAGTGGTTAGACCACCCACCTCTCATCTAGACAGCCCGGGTTTGATCCCAAGCGACCACATGTGAGATTTGTGGTGGAAAAAGCTGCGGGTGGGTTTTCTCCGGGATCTCCGGTTTCCCTCGCCATCATTCATGTATCATCAGTATCACCGCCTACGGTGCCATAAGTAGTTAAAGCGGGCGTTAAACACTACCAAAAAAAATCTTCCTAGGATGAGACAGAAGGATTTTCAGGAAAATCCTCCCAACCTAACTGCCCTTTATAAGGAAAATTTTTCGAATTATTCATTTTCTCAAAAAATGTTTCTCAATTTTGATTAAAGTACCATGTGTTTATGAGATTTTCATAACAAATGAAATGCATATCTTGAATTTTATGCAAACAGACTCAGAAAACCTCTGCATTTTGGATCACAAGTCAAGGTGCAGTTATATATAAGTTGAATAATGGAACAATAAATTTTATTTATGATATTGATAGTTATTGAAAATATAATTTGAAGATAGATTTAATTGTAATTTTAAGAAGATTGGTAAAATTATTATAGCAGGTAAACCGTAAGAGATAGACAAAAACTTAGGAGACAAAATGTGCAGATCTTGTTAAAACACACCATTTTTATCATATACATTTTGTTATAGAGTTGTTCTATCCGAGATACTGCTTGTTATTGGTTTCAATTTTAAAATACAATTTTATCAAACAGGAACTCGTCCGTGTTTCTTTTGTTTTACTTCTGGCCATGGTCTTCTATTTATAAAGAACCAAGTAATAAGAGCATTGCTAATGTTTATCTCGATTAGCATGAAGTAGAATTAACAATAACCTTTTGTAAGAAGTTTGTTTGCAGAGTAGGTAGAGAAAGTCAATTGAATGGAACACATAACATTTCTTGTTTAAAGTTAACAATTTATTGCTTGATATTGGTTTGAATGATCCAATACGATTTTCAGAAATGGAAAATCTTATCCATTTTTCATTTCTCCATCACGTACTACTACAATGCACATAGTAGATAGAGAAAATATCGTTTTCCACCCATTATTATAAACGCTCGTTCTTCCATTTACATATTAATCTAGATAAATATTTATAGACATTGTCTTGATGCTCATTTTCGCTTGGATAAAAGGGGAGCAGGGTAATATAGTAGGGGATAGCCGATAGTCAAAGCTTTTAAGAGCGGGTCACTATGTAATGTATTCGAAAGTCAGTACTCTTCGGTTGTAGAGGAAGGGGAAAAAAAACGAAAAATATAGATACATTTTAAGTACCTATATGAAACTTTTAATCGATAACAAAGAATATTTTGCAAATCCTTAAAGCTCATAATAATCATTCTGCATAGATTATGTGCTTTAGCAACATCTACGATTTATTCCATCTCTTATGGTTTCCATTTATACCAGGTGACCCAGCTGCTGTGTACAGATTTTCCTTGGTGCGTTAAAAGCGCAGAACTCAACGGTGCTATTTCAGGTTAAGATCTGCCTTTGCACTGTGCGAGCCTTATAAACCTGAACCATTTTAATAGGCTCTATAAAAGCTCGCAGAAATGTGAAATGTGTTTTATTGGTCTCAGTGGCTCAAGGAGAATCGACAACAATCATGGCAAAAATCGATCAATGGCATCTGTGGACTATATTGATGATTTCGATGAAAATTACGAGTATTTTCATGGCATTGTAAACAGTCTTTAGTCTTAACAGCAACATGCAGTGCTCTCTTCCTGAGCGTGTTTTCATTGAAAACATACTGGAAGACAAGTTCCTTGGTAAGGACACATCTGGAGTTTCGAAGAGAGAAATTTATGTAGGGATACTCCGACAAAAGATTCAAATTTTATCGCTAGCAAGAAAGCTGGAGAGAACTGGTATTCTCGTTAGTGACAGTAAAAAACATATACCATTGAGTACAGAGACTGTTCCAAGAAGGCTAGTGAATTCTCCAAACAAATCCTTGCGTCAATTGAGCCATAATCAGGCTATTCATATAGCACATGGCAAAGAGCTGCAACTGTCTACAATGCCATGAAAATGCTCGTAATTTTCATCGAAATCATCACCAGTCAACAGATGGCATTGATCGATTGTTGCCATGATTGTTGTCGATTCCCCCTGAGCCACTGATATTAAAACAAATTTCACATTTCTAAGAATTTTCAGAGAGAAATGATGGCCTATTGAAATGGTTCAGGTTTATATGGATGGCATTGTAGTATTGGTGAGAGCAATTTTGACTTGACAGGTTTTGCTGTCAGCGGAAACGGTGAGGTAACACTCATTACGAGGGTTAAAACGAAGGTCGCTCTCGTCCAGTTCTCCAATGACCGGTTTTAACTTGAAATCGCTCCTTTGAGTTCTACAACGTTTAGTATAACGCACCAAGAGGCATCACTCACGGCAAATACCGGACAGTTGGGCCACTTGGTACAAAAATCATTGAGAATGAAGAGAACTTCAGAGACTGTTCACCGAGATTCAAGGTATGCATTTCATTTGTCATTAAAATAATTTAAAAATTTGAAATCATAATTGAAATCCTTACACACATTTTTAAGAAAACGACATACTAAATATTTTTCCTATGCAAGGGGGAGTTTTGAACGGGGGGACTTTCTTGAACATCTTCATACCGCATACTTGGAAAATATCAAGCGTTGTTTTTAGTTACACAGTTCACAGAAACACAATACACACATAGATTTTTTTCTATTTTTACTTTCTCTACACGTACTATGTACATAGTATATAGAGATGTTGTTGATTGTATTCCACCAAAAAATTTGATACCGAGATTTCACCGGCAATAGATGTTTTAGGTCCCTCTGAATCAAAAAAAAAAAAAAAAAAAAAAATTGGAAAAAGGTCCGTGTGAGCGTGTGTGTGACTGAGGACAGCATAGCACAACAACGAAAAGACCGTTAAATACCAAACTAGATCTTTAAGTTTGGTACCTTTCAAGGATGTGACACGAATATTTTCAAAAAAAATTCCCCACCCCAAACTACCATTTACATGGAAAAAAATTCAAAAAATTTTACTTTCACAAATATGGCTCTAATGGTTTTGATTAAAATATGGTACAATAAAGATATTTACCTGACAAATAAAATATATATCATGAATTTTCTGGGAATATCCTTTATTCTGGATGAATTTTACGGAATTTTGCATAACTGCTAAACCGTCAGAGACGGACAAAAGCATAACACACAAATAATGTAGAGGACGTTAAAACACATACAATTTATGCTATGTAAATTTTTTTCGTCGTTGATCGGTTTTGAGATATTCCTTGTTTTTGGTTTCAGCTTTAAAATCCTATACTTTTCTCATACAGGAATTTGTCAACTCCTGTCTATACAAAGGAACTTCAATCACATAGCAACCAGCTTTTGACTAACAACCTTAACCTATGGTACTCCCTTGTTTCGCTTCTTTTTACAAGAAAGCAAATAATAAGACCATTTCTGCTATTTTTTTCTCAATTAGCATGAAGTAAATAGAAGCATAAGCTTTCTAACAATAATTTGTTGCAGATATGTAGAGAAAGTCGTGTGAATGAAGTACTCAGATTTTTTCAATGGGCTTTGGAGGCCTTAAACTAGGTGTTTTCGGTACCGAATTTTGGGTGGAATGCAGTGTTTTCTCTACTTATTGAAAATTAAAAAAGCCAAATATCTAAAATAATTTTTTTATTGATTTCTAGGATTATTCGCACTCTTTGTATCATGTTTTATATAAGTCATATAATTCACCTCGTTTTCAGGTATTACTCATTCTAGTTAAGAGATTACTACCCAACAGCCTTTTACCAAGATAAGGAAATACAATATTAAATAAGCTGTAAGTAGATAAGATCTCCTAAGGTAATACTGTACTGCGTCAATATACACCTGCATTTCTATGTTCGGGATAAAAGCTGAAACAAAAGTATATCCTTTTGTTTACTTACAGCAGAATCTAAAACTACATAAATTCCACTTGCTATACTTTAAATTGAATCCATACCTTTTTATAAAAGTCAAAGTTATAAACTTTAAGTTTATGCATTTCGTGTCTTTCCCATTTGTTGTCAATAAAATAATATTACAAATTTCAGCTCTGAATTTCACTTTCTCTGGCTTACACGACGTTGTACGGTTGGCTGTTTTAAACTTCAGTAACGAATTAATTTCATCTATTTCCCCTACCTCTTTATGGAATTATTGTACATTTATTAGATGAGACTGTTCCAGCTTGGCTGCAGGTCAAAGAGCAGTGAATTACTCATGATTCACAGGGGTCTGCCTACTCGATGAAAAGCATCTGTAGAATTGAGGGCAAGCTATAGTAACGCCTGAATCTACTTTGGAATGAATGCTAACAGGATGAAGCATTGTATTATGAACTTCGTCCAATGGCACAAGAGCGCTCACACTTTCCTTCCAGCCAGTCCCGAGTTTTGCGAGTATTCTGACTAGATGGTTCGAGTTGGAACAGCCTGTTTTAGTGGGTTTTATAGTGAACTTTACCTGCACGCCTTATAACCTATGATTTCGTATAACCCCAGCTATTCCAAATAATGGGTGAAAAATACCCTGATATTTGCGCAAAAGAATGTGAAATATCGGCGGAACGTGCAATTCCTTAACCCCTCCACCCGAAATACTTCCAAGTTTTTTTTTTTTTGTTTTTTTTTTTGTTTTTTTTTTGTAGTTTCTTAACTTGCTAGGTGGTCATATTGGACGACGAATGAAAGTGGTAAAATAATGCATCATATGAGCTCGGGGCTTATGTTCGGAATTCATTTTCTCTGGATAAGGGAAAACCCCGAAAAAACTTATCCGGGTAACTCACCCCAATCCCGCTATCGACATGGCTATTTAGTGTTGTGTGTTTCTATCACTCCCTCTATCTGAGTCATTTTCTTCCCTGGAATTCTTGGAGCCTAAAGCTTCTCGACATTCGTTTTCTCCGAGTAAGAAAAAAAAAACCGAAAAAAAAGCTTATCGGAATAACTCAGCCTACCAGCACACTACTGAGGAGGTTTCTTTGCCTTATGTAAGCTGAAATCTTAAAATCATGGTCAACAATATATATTCCTTGCAATAAACTGTAACAAACTTGCGTTGTAGTTTACTGCTGCAAGGAATTCCGAAACATAACGTATATATTCTGTGGTGCAACAACAATATTTTCTACACCATAGCCTTCTCCGCATGCCTATTCTTTTATACAAAGTCTTCATTATAAAACCTGGCCGCTCGCACGGGGTTTTGCGTGTGGGTAGCACGGCATGCTTTGGCTGGCGTACCAATCTATCTTCTCTTCCAAAAGCTGTATTCCTGTAAACCTGTGCATAAAAATAACAAAATTAACTGTTACCTCAGAAAAAAACCTAAGATGCCGTCCTTCCGCAGCTATACAAGCATTTGACTGAGCAAACACATTTAGATTGACACGATTTAGCTCGACATCTGTAATTTTTACTTTCTCTACACGTACTATGTACATAGTGTATAGAGAAGGTATTGTAATGCACCCAAAAATTCGATACCGAGATTTCACCGGAAATACATATTTTAAGACTCCCTGAATCCAAAAAAAAAAAAGCATTTTTAGAAAAATGTATATGTGTGTGTCTGTGTAAATGTGTGTGTGCGTGTGCGTGTGTGTGTGACTGTGGGCAGCATAGCTCAAAAACGAAAAGTTCATTGAAAACCAAACTTGGTATTTAGGTTTGGTATCTTCCAAGGATGCGACAAGAAGATTTTCAAGAAAATATCCCCGCCCCCAGCTACCCTTTACATGGAAAATTTTTCGAAAATTTTGATTTTCTCAAAAATGGCTCTAACCATTTTGATTAAAATACCCTATATTGAAGATATGTACATGACAAATAAAATGCATATCTTGAATTTTCTGGGAATAGCCTCTGAAGACTACTTTATGAATTTTACGGAACTGCTAAACCGTGAAAGATGGACATAAACTTACCACACAAGAAATGTAGAGCAGGTTAAAACACACAATTTATGTTACATACTTTTTTTTTTCGTGAAATGGATCGTTTTTTTAGATATTCCTTGTTATTGGTTTTAGCTTTGGAAAACGTACACATTTCTCATACAGGAATTTGTCAACTCCTGTCCATACAAACAAAGGAACTACAGTCACATAGCAACCAGCTTTTTCCTTTCACTTTAACTTATGGTACTCCCTTACTTCGCTTCTACTTACAAGGAAGCAAGTAATAGGAATATGTCTGCTGATATTTTCTCGATTAGTATGAAGTAAATAGAAGCAGAAGCTTTTTAACAATAGTTTGTTGCAGAGATATAGAGAAAGTCATGTGAATGGAACACATCAGATTTTTCTTGGTACTTTTTGCATGGGTTTCTTGTTTTGCATTAATGGTCTCAAAAGTATTCACAACGTCATGAGATGAAGTGCTGAATGGCGGCAATTATGCAGGAAACATTATAATGACATTTTTACGAATTCAACCAGCCGACTTGTATTTAAAATACCTTTGTGTAAAAATTTAAGTTGTTCTACAGTAAGCCCTCTCAAGTCGAGTCAAGGGCGCTTGAGGGCGGACAAGGCTGTTTACACCGCAGAGCAACGGGCGGCGGTGAAACGCAACGTATGGTTTGGTAATTGTGATGGTTGCTATATATCCCATAGTCCTGTTGAACCACAAAAATAGGTAATTTATTTACAAACGACATTGAGTTAATAGGTAAATACTAAAACAGGGAAAATATTGGCTTTCGTTCCACGAGAAAGATGTCCTAAACTCCACAATCTTGTTGCATTTATTTTACACATATTTGGAACAACTTATATATCTAAGACACTCTCCATGGTGTAATGCTAACTTCATATGCCCAATGTCACGGGTTCAAACCCGGCGGATGACGATGGATTTTTTCGGGTGTAAAAATCCTTAGCATAGCTTCCTTCGGAAGGGAAGTAAAGCCGTTGGTCCCATGTCGTAGATTCACGGCATGTAAAAGAGCGTCCATAAATAACACGTCATTTACTTGCGATTGGATGGTTCAGCAACAATTGTTCCACGTATTGTAAACCTGGTTGAATACAGCAAACTGCAAAATCGTGACATTCATGAATTATTAGATAATTTAGTTTCATTAGCGAGTTGTATTTAAATAACATCTGCACTGTGCTTTGTATTTAGTTAACTGATTTTCTAGCAATAATAAGAGAAATCTTCATTTCGTATTATGTTAAGTGTACAAAATACTGCTCACGTTATTGTGTAACAGTAAAATAGAATTGAATAAAACGTTTTCTGTCCAGCTATTTCTAGATCAAAAATGTAAAAAAAGTATTGGTTTCTAGACTGCTTCCGTGGTCGAGTAATCAGCGAGCTGACTTCTCACCCGGAGGTCCCGGGTTCGATTCCTGGCTGGGCGGGGAATTTTTCTCTAACCGGAATCATTCCCTCTACCTCACAGAGTCTGGATGTATGTGTGAGAGAGAATGTTCGTGAATTTAAAGAAAAGAATATGAATAAAAACCCAACGTTAAAGAACCTAAGGTCATCGAGTTCTCTCTAAGTCAAAGCCCCAGATATGACTATAGATGATTAAGGCGGTTATATAAATGAAAAATTAAAAAAAACTTAGATCGCCGCTACCCATGAGTGAAGTCAGATGGAGCCTGTACTATAGCTAACAAAGTTTCCATCGTGCAAATGTAAGTGGACTACGTGATAACTGATGGACAGAAAGTCTGTGTGTCTAATAGTTGCGGGGAGTAAGAAAGGTGGCGGTTAGATTTTATTCCGAAGACCCTATAGTTCAAGTGTGTTTGCATTCAAGTGTAAGGGCTTTTTAATCCGTTTTAATTTTTATTAATACATGAAATAAATTATAAGAAGCTTTATAGACCTATATCCATTAGAGAGAGCTGAGGTTTGTAATGGTGAAATAATTATCAAATTCGGTTAAGTGATTCTTAAGAACACACTCTTTATAACAACATATTACATCAAAGCGTACATCATATCACAACTGTTTACCTTATTTAGAGGCGTCTTTTGAGCAATAAAAGGCCAATGGCGTACCCAATTTCCGTAGAGAGAATTGTCGGCAATTGTGGCAGGTGGTGCTTGAGTCGACTAACCTGGTGGACCTCGTGCACTGCCCGATGTCAGTAATATTAAACTCGATTACTGTATAATGCACAGCCTCACCTCCCCCACAAGCCAGAATATTCAATCACACCACACGCTACTGCGACAGGAACATGTTTGATTACGGCGAAGATCCGAACACTAGAGGAGGAGGAGGGGGTGTGTGTAGCTGCACCAATCATTGTTAAGCTCGCTCCGTGTGTTTAGGAAGACACGCAAATGGAGCTTCCGTGTTTCCCTACGTTAACCTCTACAACACCCTTTTCCAGAACGCTTGCTTCAGACCTCACACCCCGGACTTGTCCTCCCAATTAACGAGGACAAAGATTTTACTATGCAAATTGGTCCCTTGTTCCCATGGCAACTGTTGCTGTGTCGTGCAGGTGCGAGAGGAAGGTTGCCTATCTCCCAGACGCTGCTTACTGCCGATTACTGTCCATGTTTCTCAAAATGCAATAAATGAGTGTATTTAAATACAAATATAAATATAAGCCCTTCTAAAGACACTTAAAGCTTGAGATACAATAGAAACAAAAGCAATCCTGTACTGGGCAAGAAATGGGATTCGGTTTCCTTTTCTACTTTTTTTACAGTTCGCCTTTAACATTGTACACTTTTGTGGAATAAACTATTAGTAGTTTTATTTATAATGTATAAAATTTATAATTACAATTCATATTCTATCACTAATTATAAAATACAGCTGATTTAATGCAGTTATGACAACTTAAGAGAAAACTTGAGAGTTTTTAGCCATTTGAAGGCAGCCCATGTTCCAGTCATAATTATGGGGATTAAACGGGAAGTTTAGAAAACAATTGCTGTTGCTCATAAAAAATCTGGAAAGCTGAGATGATTCTTGCAAATAATGAAGTAAGTAGAAACAATGATTATGGAATAAGAAGTGTTACACAGGTATCGAGGCAACTTCAGGTGAGAAGCTTTGAAGTGACTTATGGAAGACAGACTTTCCAGCATAGTAGCCCTGAGATCTTCAGATCTCAATCCAACCGACTTTTGATTGTGGGGTTATCCTAAAGAACGAGCTTTTCTGACACATCCAACAACACGACAGCAACTGAAAGATGGTATCTCGAAAGAAATTACTAATATTCCAAGACAGCATCTCCAAAAATTGTGTGCATGGAGTCGCAGAAAAAAATGATTTTTGTTGAACAAGAGAACGGAGGAGACCTTCCCAAATATTTTAAAACCCCATTGTTTGCACAGTTAGCAACTTTTATTCTTTTCTGTCTCATATATTAAACCCCATTACTTTCCACGTGTGACTTCTTTTGTTTGTTTTTTTTTTTCAATTTCAAATATTATACATAACGGTTTAAAGTTTTAAAGACCCACATCATCCCTTGTCAATCGCACGGATTCACAGCTTTATTAGTTTGCGGAAGTTGATGAAATCTATTTTTCTGACATAAATTTGTTTCCAGTCAAGATGAACCAAAATGGCTTCATTGTGTTTTTACATTTTTAAACATTTTATTGTCCACTGGTCATCTTTTAGGCGCTTTTGATTCCTTTGTTGTATTTTTCCTTCTTACGTCATCAGAACGTCATTTGAAGGGGCATATTTGACTGTGCAAAGATAGCATAATCATTAGTCTTTTAATTGAAAGCTCCTATGCATTTTTTTCACGAACTTCAATAACCTTTTAATAAAATTTTTGGTTGATATTATTGCAATAAATGAGACTGTGACATCGTGTTGTAGATATAGCGGTATCGTAATTCTTTAACTAAGAGGTGAAGTAATAGTGTTGTTACCTCTAGCCACATCATTCTGTGGTAAGGAGATATAATTGGATAGGTGCATAGTTACAATTCACGATTATATTGATAACAGTTTCTCTAATGGCATTCTTGATAAACTTGATAACACTATGGTTTGCTATAACACCTCAAAAGTTGATGAACACATCTTGATTTCCGGAGTATCTGATTTGTAAACAGAATAATAACAGTCAAAATCTGACATGTGACTCCTATAAATTTTTTTATATAAATCCATAGTTCCCCATCACAGAATTGTGGCTTTGTTCATGTTACATTAGTCTAATAATTTTAAATTAATTGGAAAAAACAATTGACATTTTTGGTTAGAAAACACTAGGAATTTTTAAGACTTATTGGTTGATTTTGACTTAAAAGTTTGGCATGAATTAGTAGCGCTAATTATTTTCTCTAGCACGTATGTACAATCTAATTAGTAGATAAGAAGTTATTGTATTCTACCTAAAATTTGATAAGAGATTTCACTGGATATACACGTTTTGAGAATCCCTGACCTCATAACAGCATTTTTAGAAAACGTTCAGTGTCTGTCTCCGGTGTGTGTATGTGTGTGTCTGTGAACAGCATAACTCAAAAACGAAAAATCGTTGAATACCAAACTGGTGCTTAATTTCAGTATTTCAGAAAGATGCGACACTAAGACTTTCAGGAAAATGCTCCCACCCTAACTACACATTACATGGAACAGTTTTCGAAAATGTTGATTTTTAAAAGATTCCAAAGATTTTGATTAAAGTATCACATGTTTAAGATATTTTTCTTAAAAACGAAATTTATATCTTGAATTTTCTGGGAATAATTTGTGAAGATCTCCTCATTCTAGGTGAGTTATGCAAAACTCTTAAACCGTAAGACATAGGCAAAAAATGTAAGGCACAAAAATGTAGGTCTCGTTAAAACACACATTTTATGTCATATGCATTTTGTTGTAGAATTAACCGTTTCTGCTTTTCAAAGATTTGTCACTTTAGCCGAGTATATTCTTTTATTTTCCCTTCTACTTATAAGTCACTAAGTATTAAAATAATTTTCATAATGTTTATATTCTTTATTTTATGTTGATTAAAGAATTATTTCGTGTAAGAATAGTTTGCAGAACAGATAGAGAAAGGCATGTGAATGCGACAATTCAGATTTTTTGTACATTTTATTTAATATGTTATGTAAACTTGACGTCGTTTTATAGTTCATTTTAATAACTTTATTAATAGTTATAAATTTAACATCATAATGTAGGTCATTTTCGTTATTTTAGATCATCAACTTTCGATGTTATTAACATCGAACCCTAATAACACACAGAATAGTAAAAAAACTCAATTCTGATGTGTTATACTGACATGGCTTTTGCTATCCACTCTTCAATAAGTTATATTTTAAAAAATCTTATTCTAAATTTAGCGTTTTCATTATGATTTCAAGGCATAAGATTGTTCATTAAGTTTATAACAAAAATAAATTAATTGGTGATAGTGAATGTTATCTCAAATTTTGATAATTAAAGGATTTAAAATATAATAAAGGAAATATAGAAATGTTAAGATTTGTGCCGTTAAGGTGTAAGAATTTTTATATCCACTTCACATTAATCAAAAAAATCACTTATATAAATAAATACCTTTATTGTATATTTCCCTGTACAAAGATTAAACATGCTTGTCTAAAGCGATAGTGAAATCTTTTAAAAACTGGTCGCTATGTGAAGCTTTTGAAACTCTTATACCAGGAATAAGAAAAACAAATGAATTTGCATTTGAGAAACGCATAAGTGTTTTAAAGTTGAAACCAATAACAAGGATTATTTCAAAAATTAAATAACGCTGCATAAAGGCTAGCTTAGGGTGGGTGACTTTCCTGAAAATATTCGTTTCGTGTACTTGAAAAATGCTAAATTAGAATTATGTCTTATATTTAACTGTCCTTTGTTTTTAGTATGTTCACAGAAAAAAAACACATATATACACACGGATATTTTTATAAAATGTTTCTTTTATTCAGAGTTCTCAAAATGTGAAATCTCTGTATCAGTTTTTAGGGGTGGAATGTAATACCTTCTCTACCTAGCATGTACATATCATGTGCAAGAGAAAGTATGTCAGCCTTCTCAGGTCTCAGTTCTCTCACCTTAAGCAGAGATATATCCATAAGCCTTTCTTCCCTACCTGCCAGTAGCTTCCAACATGCCTATAACTCTCCTTTGAAGTATTAAAATAGTAGCATTTAACCAGCCATGCGAACCAGAGTCTAAAGGGTAGTTGTGGGGCAGATTTTCTAATAAACCTTTGTGAGTGGAAAAGCCAAATGCTATCACTTGTTCTTCCAATCAAAACTGGAGTTCTGACAATAGAAGTTTCGTGTGAATATACAAAGTACACATATAAAGAAATTAAAAGAAACTCTATAAAAGTGAAAACAATTTGCATAAAAAACGCGAAATAACATTTCTCTCCTGTAATATATGAAGAGCTTGAACGCCACTGCTACTCAAAAGATGAGGATCTTACATGATATAAAGATTAAATGAAAAACCTCGGAGTAAAAGTGTGGGAAACGGGGCATGTTGTGCGCCAGCAAAACACGGCTAAAACATCCATCCACGTTGTTTTATTTCATTTAATTTCAGCTGGAGTTGGGGTGGCCGGCCACGTCCCGGCCGTTTCATTTCATTTCACTTGCTGCACGCTCCCAACTGCAAGCTACAAACCAGTTAACGAATTTTCCACCTTGTTTCCTTCACGTCTGCTTGCCCTCTCGTCAGAAAGCTACCTACAAACGTGCCATTAAACTTTACATTTATTTGCACAGCATGTTTTTCTTCACAGAAAACATTTGTGGTATTGATGTATGTGCTTCATAGCGTCACTCCGAATTATGGATGAGCAGAAAATAAGTAACGGTTACAATGTAACGACTACAATGTAACAACTACAATGTAACAGTTACAATGTAACGACTACAATGTAACGGTTACAATGTAACGACTACAATGTAACGGTTACAATGTAACGACTACAGTGTAACAGTTACAATGTAACGGTTACAATGTAACGACTACAATGTAACAGTTACAATGTAACGACTACAATGTGACGGTTACAATGTAACGGCTACTGAAGAAATGCAGATAGCGACTATTCATCTAACACTTTTGCTAACATACCTTTGGCTTGCCTAGAGCTTCACCAAATGGAGTAACACAAGCAGAATTAGAAAGATTGGGTATTAGAGGGAAAACTGTAGGAAGAGTGTGAAAATATTGGGCAAGAATTAGAAAATTAGACGAACAGAACATTGTAGTGCATCAGTGTTTGGTACTACAGGAAAGGCTAAATCAAAAAGACTCAAGGCCAAATAAGATAAAGGAAATGATGTTAAAAATTGGTTTTGGAGATATATGGAGAGCTAGGGTATTACATACAAAACGGGCTCTGGAAAGAAATTAGGTTAAGAATGGAAGATATTGAAAGAAAAAAAAATCGAGTTTCAATTAAAAGCTCAAAGGCAATGTACAGAGAGATGAAAATGGTCTGTAACACAGAAACCTACGTTGATATATGTGAAAAAGCAGCAAGAGAAAGTTTTGCATGGGCTAGAAGAAGGGTAGTGAAATTGAAGAGAGAGTGATTTGGAGAAATGCCCCTTGTGGCACCTGAAGGATAAATGATGGCATATATCTTTAGAATGGGATGCTTACGGAGAGGATAGGTAAAGAGAAATGGGCAAAGCTATCAAATGAAACTTAAGAGATATAGCTAATGAATCTAAAGATATTTAGTCGAAATTGGAAAGTTTTGGGTAGAGTAAGAGCCAAATGGTTAAGGAAAATTATTAAGCAGGTCGAAGATGAAAATTAAAGGATAGTAGGCAGTAGCTATTAGATTTAAGATATAATTAGGTTCCAATAGCTCGATAACCTCAGTATATATACAGGATGTTTCAAAAAGATGGTGCATAATTTCAGGTATGTATTTCCCACATGTAGACAATCAAATTAGTTCATTATAACATGTGTCCGGAAATGCTTCATTTCCGAGTTATGGCCTTTACAACATTAAATTCACTGGAACGTTTTTTTTTTTCCGCAGGTTGTTGTCATTACAGAAGATGTTCAAAATGTCCACCTCCTGCTTGAATACAGACCTCACATCGATGTCTCATTGAACTGGAACACGATCCCAAACTCCACGAGTATTGCGTATGTCCTCACAACTTGCCACAATTCGATTCCGAAGAGATTCCAAATCCAGCACCGGAGGCGAATAAACCAATGATTTTAAATGGCCCCACAAGTAGAAATCGACAGGGTTCAGATCAGGTGAGCGTGGAGGCCAAGCAATTGGACCACCTCTACCTATCCATCGATCAGGAAACCTTCGATCCAAGTACCGGCGAGCCGTAAGACTGAAGTGTGCAGGAGCACCATCATGCAAGAAGTGAATGTGTCGATGATTGATCAGTGGAGTGTCTTCGAAAACGTCAGGTATGGTGTTTACCAGGAAGTTTGTGTACGTCTGCCCCGTAAGTCTGTTTACAAGTACATGGGATCCAATTAATCGATCACCAATGATACCGGCCCACATGTTGAGGGAGAACCGCACCTGGTGATGAGATACAACAGTTGCAAGTGGGCTTTCATGCGACCATACATGCTCATTGTGGAAATTTGTTATGCCATCTCTTGTGAACTGTGCTTCATCTGTAAATAATACGACGGCAGAAAAGTTCGGATTTACACCACACTGCTGCATGAACCACTGACAGAATCTAACTCGTGCAGGGTAATCTGCTGGTGACAGGGCCTGTACACGTTGCAAATGATAAGGATACAATTGATACTCGTTCAACAGTCTCCAGACAGTCGTATGAGGAACATTGACTTGCAACGCTAACCGTCGTGTGCTGATAGAAGGAGTCCTGTCCACAGCCTTCAGAATCTCCTCCTGCCCTTCTGGAGCTGTAGATCTTGGTCGTCCCCTTCCCAAACCAGGAGAGGTGAATGTTCCATACTCGCACAGACGGGAATGGAGACGTACAAATGTCTTCCGATCTGGACATTGTCGCTGTGGGTACCTCTCCTGCTACAAACGACGAGCCAGCGCAGCATTGCCGTCCGCCTTACCGTACATGAAGTGTATCTCTGCCAGCTCTTGATTTGAATACATGTCGCACAGTCTTAACGCCTAAAGAGCACTGAATGTAACCTTCCTCAGAATGAACTATCAGAGCGCCCTCCTAATGTCTCCTTTGACGGCAAAGACCTGCGGAAAGAAAAACGTTCCAATGAATTCCAATGTTGAGTAGGCCATAACTCAGAAATGAAGCATTTCCGGATATGAACTATTTTGATTGTCTACAGGTGGGACTTTCAATGTTGTAAAGGCCATAACTCGGAAATGAAGCATTTCCGGACACATGTTATAATTAACTATTTTGATTGTCTTCATGTGGGAAATACATACCTGAAATTATGCCCCGTATTTTTGAAACACCCTGTGTATATAAGCATCTTGAAGTACTCTTGTCGCCCTCCGTGGTGTAATGAATACCATGCTAACTTCATAAACCCAAGGTTCAAACCCGGCGGAGGACGATGGATTTTTTCGGGCGTAAAAATCCTTAGCATGGCTTCCTTTGGAAGGGAAGTAAAGCTGTGGGTCCCGTGTCGTAGATTTACGGCACGTAAAAGAACCTCAAGCCTGATAAGAGAGGCCTCTGAGCAAAATTAAGCGATCTTTCACGCCCAATATAGAATGGGACGCTGAGAACCAAAATCAGTTAAAGAGCGTCCATAAATAACAGGCCATTTCATTTCATTTTCATTTTAAGTACTCTTAATGTCTCCAAAGGAGATTTGGGTAACTAAACCAAAAGTTTTTCTTTTGTGCGTTATTTTCCACATCACGTTCTGAAACACCAAGAAGAACCATCATACAAACAACAAAGGTCAGTTGCCAGGCAATAAGAACAATAATTATGGTCATGAAACGTTTAAGAAAGTGATATCATTAATACTGCTAACAAATAATCGAAATAAGCAATATTATACGTTTTTGAGAAAAATATCTAATATGTTCCATTGACATAACTTTTTCTACATATTCTGCAAAAGCTGTTCTTAAAGAATATTATTATTTTATTTATCCTATGAAATCGAGATAAACATTACCAGAAATGTTATTATTCCATGTAAGCAAAAGGAAAATAAGGGATTACACTAGGCTAAAGCGACAGTCAAATCTTTTAGAAGCTGGAAAATTTGTGATTGAAATTTGGTTTTCTTTGCATAATCAGGAGGAAACAAAAGAAAAACAAATGATAACTTCCTGTTTGAGAAAAGCTCAGGTATTATAAAATTGAGTTCAATAAAACGGTTATCTTAGAAACAATTAACTTCACAAAAATGTATCTGGAATTTTATTGGAATCCACATTTTTAAGCCAAGATTTTGTCTATATCTTATGGTTTATCAGTCATCCATAATGAACAGGACTTCAGAATCTACTCCCAGATATTCATTATATAAATTTCCTATAGCATAAAATGTCTTAAACATGTGACATTTTAATCAAGATTGTTGGAGTCGTTTTTGAGAAAATCAAAATTATCCAAAAATGTTCAATATATAACGTAGTTCACAGTGGGGAATTTTGTTGAAAATCTTCGTGTTGCATCCTTGGAAGATGCTGAATTTAATTTTTAAGTATGGTGTTTAGCTGACAATATTGTTTTCACACAAGTTTTTACAAAAGGTCATACCATGTTTTTTCTAACGTCCTAAGAGATTGTTTTAGGTACTATATACTTAAAGATGCTCTTGTTTATATGGCAATAATGATTAACCCTTTGCGTGATATTTATATTTAGCATTCCACATCTCGCTTCAATTGCACGAACTGGGTATATATGGAGGAATGTAAAAGGAAGTGAGAATTCATTTTGTGACTACTTCACCGTGGTAATCAAAGTGCTGGTACAGCTAGAGAAATTTCTTTTTTTTTAGACTGCATAAAATAACAAAGTAAGGCTGTATCGACAGACATAGTTATAGCTAATCGTTAATGGTAACCATTAATATAATGTTACTGCGAACGTGATAACCATGAAAACAACGTAATGGTTACTGCAGCGTTAACGCACTGTAACTGCGAGAGTAATAACCGTTATTATGTTTGCCACATCCCTACTTCGATGTCTGTAGCTAGAAGTTAGAACTGCTTCGACTTCTACATTAATCAAATACATTGCTGAGGATTTTAAAGTTCCTCAATTATCACAGCACTGATACATGACCTTGGAGGAATATAACTCATTCTTAATTATAATCAAATCTCTGCCTCAGAACTTTGATGACTATGGACGGTCTCGCGTTGAGTAGGAGTAGGAAGAGATTCCAAAAACTGGAGTACACAGCACCGCAAGAGACCACCTTACCCTTTCTGCTTCTAAAGTGACCCTTGTGAGGGAGAGATGGGACAGAGATTCGAGGGAACGATCAGGATCACATCAGGACGACAATGTATTCCAGATGAAGTACAATCTGGCGATCTAGGGTTCGATTCCCATCGATCGTCCACTCTGACAATGAGTTTATCGTGGTTTTCCCTTGTCAGAGGCAAATGGAAGGATGCTTTCCCTTTATTTTTGCTTCCTTCTCATGTTTCAAGCGCGCTTCTAGGTTTCTTGGGTTGTGGCGGTGCCGGACGATGGCGCGGATGCTTGCGTAAGGAAAGAGTGTTCCCAATGGACCCTAGGGAGCTGCGCAGCTCCAACATTGCAGGTAGGAAATGTTAGGGACTTTGTGACCTGTCTGCCTGCGGATGTAGACTCCTGTGGAAAAGTAAATTATATGAATTATAACCATGATATTAGTGTACAATACAATTAAAAGGACAAGCTAATCATATAGAGTGGGAGGTTACCTATTATTACGGTCAGGCTGAACGTATTGAATACAACAAAAATGCTAATGCAGTTTTGCTATTTTTAAAGTAGCCTTTGAGAAAATTAACTCTGTGTCATATAAAGATTTTAAGATATTTAAATACGTTTTCAATTATTTCATAGAGAGTATTGAAAAATAAATATTTTCTGCATGTTTAAGCACATTTCAATTAGCACAGTTCATGCTGTTCTATCATTATAAGCTTTTGAAATTTGTTCCAGTTGAATCTACATTGTTAGCTAAGAAATTCACTTCAGTTAGTTGTTTATTACGCTTATGGCTGTTTTCGAAGCAGCGGACTATGAATTATAAACTGGCTGACATTCCTAAAACCGAGTGTTTTGAAGTGCTACTCATTTACAAATAAATACATCGTAATGCGACAACTGTGGCAAGAATTTGTTGGAAAAAATTCCGAATAGACGAGCAGCAGTTCATAGGACACTTATATTTATCTACCAAAGAGATCTATATGCAAGAAACATATCTCTTCATGTTGAAGGAGTAGACCAAAGAAATATTGCAGAAGAAGAAGACCTTCACTTCATGAAAGCAGATCACGGAAGCAGCAATTGTGTTATATCTCGCACTATCGGCGTTTTCCATTGGATTCTCTTGAAACAATACATTAAAAGAAATTCTCATTCACTTTCTGTGCAGGAAATAATAGAGTTTTATAATTCACAAAGAAAGAAAGCATAGTGTAGCTTAGGTTTCTCAAGCCTTTATTCGCTTTTATAAATAAGTATTGCTAATTTCGTAATGTTGTAAATACTTCATCATATTCCGTATGATATTTAAGTTATTTTAAAAGAAAAGGTTGGATTTCTGCTTATTTCCATGCGTTCTATGTCATATCAGCAGAAGCTGAAATTTAAAACCTAGCATGTTAAATGTAAAGTGAACATGTTAAATTACTGTGTTGCAGTATTGTGAAAAGTAAGAAAACTTTGAGAAAATAGAAATGTTAAAGGAAAAACACTCAAATAATGTGCGCTTTCATAGTTTAAAAGAATGATCATAAGTCACTTTTCACCCTGTATTTGTAAGGATTTATTACACATATTTTATACATGGGCATAACAATATAGAGCAAGTACGAGTATTCCTTTTATAATATTCCGGTGAGATATATCACACTATTACAATACGACAAGCTTTATTGCTATGCATTGAGTCGTACCAATAAATATATTTTATCAATTAGAAATATTTTTTTTTGCAGTAGAAAAAGCAGTATGCAGTAACTTAATAGCATTGATAGAAATTCATATGAGAAGAGCAAAAAGTGAACAAATTCTAATGCCACAAAATGCATTAGAATATTTCATCTATATGGCATCTATCAAAACAGTGAAAATGTGTGCTTATATTCACTATAAAACAAAAGTCAAACACTAGAAATAAATTTAATATGGTTTGTTGGTAATATGATGACTTCAAAAACTAGTGTCCCCGCGTTCGATTCCCGGCTGGAGTGTAATAATGTTTTGTTTTTTTTTTACCTAGGATTATTCCCTATCCCGAGTGTGGAAGTATAAATGAGAGTGTGGGTGTAAAATTGAAAATACAACCCAAATATTTATCCAAAAGTCAATGAGTTAACATCATTGCCATGAGCAATTGTTCTAAAGTTAAAGCCGGCAGATTAGTGCAATGGATTTAAGCTCCATAAATAAAGTCTATATACTTTTTTTAGAACATGTCTACACAAGCAAATTTAGGCTTACAAGATAGTGCCTCACCTTTAATAGAACAACTTATATATTTTCATGATCATTCAATATTTATTATAACTATAATTGTAATTTCAGTAATAAGGCCTAGAGGTTAAAGGCAGCATATAAATGAAGTTATAATAATAATAATAATAATAATAATAATAATAAAAATAATAATAATAATTTACAAGGAAATGTAAAAGCACAGATACGCTAGACTTCAGGAAATGTTGGAAACATATTACTGCCGGTAACTGATCTGTTTATAATGAACTTACTATACACTTCGTAATTGATATTCACTAAAATTAAAAGTGATGGAACTCGACAACAATACACTGCAATATTAGTGTGGTAAACGCATTGTTAGAGAACGAGGAATAGTGAAAATACAATCGTATGTTATTCTGTTTGAGATTCTGTAATTCACTCAACGCATATGTATTGTTTAATATTTATTTGACGACAGAGAATAATATACTCCGATTTAAATGTGCCATTGCAATTTTAATTGAAAAAATGAATTTAGAAGATTTTCATGATAAATTAGAAAGCATTAACAAATAATTGTCACTTAAATATTGATAAATTGAACAAATTAACGTGCAGGGAAAAAATAAATAATAACACACAATTTAGAGAAAACGGAAAGTTATTAGATAAAACTAAAGAATTCCAATGTCTAGGTAGCGAAATAAAATCTGAGAGAAGAAATAAAAAAGAAATTAGTATTAGAATATGTGGGCAAAAAAAATAAAGTCCATAATATTAGTTTATACATTTGTAAGTATTTATTGAAAATATACTTATGGAGATAATGTTATAACTGAAGATAGTCGCCTAACTCTACCGTATGGAGGACTTAAACGCGGTGCCAAGGTTGAGGAGTCAACGACATTTAATCATAGAGTGAAAAATCCGGAACAGCGGACCGGCCCAATGACGCGAAACCGGTGAAAACCGCATTAACGCCACTTTGTCCACCACAAATTCCAAATGCCTGGGATTGAAGCCCTGGTGAGCGGCGAGTGGTCTAACCACTCGGCCATGGCGTTGCCTAGGACAAAATTGGTCAAAACTTGAATCAGAAAGAACAATAGAAGCATTTAAAACATGATGCTGAACATTAGTTAGACTGATAAAGTTACTAACATAGAAGTTTATGAGAGAGATATGGTAGAAAGAGAAACTTTGAATCAAATAAGAAAAAGAAGAATAAAATTCATAGGGAATTTATTAAGACAATAAAGTATTTCTAAAATTATAGCTGAAGGTACAACTGAAGGCAAGAATAGCAATGGAAAAGCAGGACTATAAATTAAGAACGAGTTAAGAATGAATAAGGAAGGCACAGAGGAGATTAGAAAAGAGAATCGCTCGAACCAAAAATGTCACCCACGATACGTTTTTAAAAATATTTACTTAACCATTCAAGTTTTACGGTAGATGACTTAAAAATATATCTATTATATCCAGAATTGTTTATATTAATCCCTAACTATTGTAGAAGCATTACTCCTTATACTCTCAAAAACTCTTAGTTTTTCAAAATGTAATACTGTATTGCTTAAAATTGGAGCCATTATTTCGAAAAATGCTATGGTGGCTTTTTAAATGTTTTTGAGAAACGGTGAAAAAATGTTAAAGCAAATTAATAAATAATTTGCGCTAAGTGAAAAACTATATATTTTCTTAAAGTTTTTAACATATCTTATCTTACTGTTTTTTATTTTTCTCAATTTTTGGTCAAATTCCTTATGTACAAAACTCTTCCAAAGAGATGATATGCATATCTATCTTCCATTTTGTAACAATTACAACACTGTTCATTAATTGCTTTTATGCCCCTGAGTTGTTATTCAGGCCAGTCATATAGAAAACTTCAGATGTTTCCAGAAAATTTAAGATAAACGTTTAATTTTATATGAACATATATTAAATATATGAGATTTTAATCAAAGCCGTTGGTCCTTTTTGAGAAACTCAAAGTTTTCAAAAAACTGAGTAAAGAGTATTTTAGATGGGAGGATTTTCTTGAAATATTCGTGCCATATCCTTCTAAGATGTTCAACTAAACCGCCTTTGGTACTTAGCAGCAATATTTCGTTTTTGAGTTCCGCTGTTTTTGGTTGATGAGGGATAAATTAAGTAAAATTGAACTTAATTAAACCTAAAAATACATACGCACGGGTCTTTTTCTAATTTTTTTTTATTCAGACGTTCCCAAAACATTTGTTTCTGATGAAATATCAGTATCAAATTTCCAAATAGAATAAAATATCTTCTCCACGTATGATGTACTGACTACCGCTGAGAAATACGAGATAATCAACTATGACTTTTGCACAAATGATTAGAAAGAGATTCAGTGACACCTTTCTTAATTTCCCAGGCACTGGAACTGATCAACCTGGTATTGTGTATCGATCACTGGTGTACTCCATGGTTGAAAAAGGGACGGCGGCAGCACAGCGACCAATTCGATTCCCTCTCCATTATAGCCCCATTAACTGCTAAATGCTGGTTTCAGATCAAAGCCCTCTGTTTAAGCCAGCAGTCCACCAAACCGGTATTGCGGACAGTCAATATAACTGTTGATTAATTCTATTGAGAGCCTTCGTAATTAATGACTCAACTAATGGCTAGAAAAACAGAAATCGTTTAACCACAGTTGGTGTAGCTGCTTCGCATCTAATTCGGTCTACCTCTCTCTACAGGTGACACGTCTTTCTTCCTCAATAGCACGAAACTATTAACAGTCCCATTCTTGGATTTCATCTTTCTTCACCATGTAAATTGTAGTAACATTAGGTAGATATGGCATTATATTCCATCTAAAACTTTATTACCGAAATTTCACTGGTAAGACGAGCATATCAGAATAAAATAAAAGCATTTTCATAAAACGTTTCGTGTGTGTATATGTGTGTGAGCAGCATAACTTAGAAAATCTGATGTGTTTCATTCACATGACTTTCTCTACATCTCTGCAACAAATTATTGTTAAAAAGCTTATGCTTCTTTTTACTTCTTGCTAATCGAGAAAAAGTTAGCAGAAACAGTCTTGCTTCCTTGTAACTAGAAGCGAAATAAGAGAGTACCACAGGTTAAAGTGAAAGCCAAAAGCTGGTTTCTATGTGACTGAAGTTCCTCTGTTTGTATGGACAGGAGTTGAGAGAAATGTAAGTTTTATAAAGCTGAAATCAATAACAAGAAATATCTCAAAAACGATCGATTCCATGAAAAAAGTGTATATGACATAAATTGTGTGTTTTATTGTGATCTACATTTTTGTGGAGCAAGTTCTTGTCCATCTGTTACGGTTTACCAGTAATGCAAAATTCAGTAAAAATCATCCAGAATAAAGAGGTCTTTTAAGGCTCTTCCCAGAAAATTCAAGTTATTTGGCAAGTAAATATCTTAAATATAAGGAATTTTAATCAAAATCATTGGAGCCGTTTTTAATAAAATCAAAATTTTCGAAACTTTTTCCATGTAACGGGTAGTTGGAGGTGGAAAGACCTTCTTTAAAATCTTCGTGTCGCATCCTTAGAAATATCATCCTTAAATACCAAGTTTAAGTTCGTTTTTGAGCTATGCTATCCACAGACACACACTCATACACACAGAAACAGACACACACACACACACAGTCAGACAGACACACAGACATTTTTATAAACATGTTTTTTTTTTTGGATTTAGGAGGTTTCAAAACATGTATTTCCGGTGAAATCTAAATATCGAATTTTTGGGTGCAATACAATACCTTCTCTATACATACATGGTACGTATAGAGAAAGTAAAAAAGAATTTTCATAAAACGTTTCGTGTGTGTCTGTGCATATGTGTGTGTGTGTGTGTGTGTGTGTGTGTGTGTGAACAGCATAGCTTAAAAAAGAAAAGTATATTAAGTACAAACTTGGTATTTAAGTTGTCATTTGCAAGGAAATTTTTCAGAAAAATCCTCCAACCACAACCTACCCTTTACATGGATGATTATTTCGAAATGTTCCATTTTTCTCAAAAGTGGCTCTAACGGTCTTGATTAAAATGCCATATACTAAAGATATTTACTTGATAAATAAAATATATACCTTTATTTTCTGAGGACGACTTCATTTTAAACGACTTCTGATAAACGTCTGGCATAACTGGTAAACCGTAAGATTTACACAAAAAATGTGGATATCAGATCTCATTAAAATACACAAACATATGCCATTACCATTTTTGAGTTAATCATTTCCGAGATATTTAAACTTTTCTCAAACGAGAAGTCGTCTTTCGTTTTATTTATTTTTGTTTTCATCCTGGTTATGTAAATAGAATGGAAGTTCAGGACAATCACATAACGACTGGCCATAACCATTTTAAAATATTTGACTATCGGTTTAGTCTAGTGTATTATCTAATTACCCTTGCAGCTACAAGGAAATAAGTAACGGACCATTTATCTTAGTATTAGAATGAAGTAAATAGAAGAATAAGTTTTTGTAACAATACCTTGATACAGAATAGGTAGAGAAAGCTGTGTGAATGAAACAGATTTTTTCTTCAAAACTTGTTGTGATATTCCTGCCTCATTTTCTTATTCAGTTACCTAAGTAACTATTTGAAAATAGTGGTTATGACAAAGTAAACATAGATTATTTTGGTTCACATGTTGCACATGAACTTTTATGGGCGCATATAAACATAGCTTTTCATAATTATAGTGATTTGGAGAAAAATTAAATGTATAAAAGAAGAAGGGGGAGCAAGAGGCAGGGAAGAAAGAAGGACAACTTATCCATGATATTCAACTTTTACTTTCTCACACGTACTATGTACATAGTAGATAGAGAAAGTTTTGTATTACACCTAAAACTTCTAAGTCGAGATTTACCAGGAAACATGTTTTAGGTCCCTCGAGTCCAAAGGAAAGCATTTTTAGAAAGATGTTCCTGTGTGATTGTGTTTCCGTGTGCTGTCTGTGAGCACTTAAACGAAAAATCGGTTAAATACCACACTTGAAATTTAAGAACGCATCTTCCAAGGAAGCAACCCAAAGGTTTTCAAGAAAATACCCCACTACTAGCTACCCTCTACATGAAATAATGTTTGTAAATTTTGATTTTCTCAAAAATGGCCCTAACGATTTGATTAAAATTATATAACAGATAATTTAATATAAAATAATATGTAAATTTTTAATTTCCTTGGAATAGCTCTGAAGTCCTTTTCATTCTGAACGAATTTTTCACAATTGATAAATTGTAATAGACAAAAAGTAACATCACAAAAAATTTAAATCTCGTTAAAACCATCATATACATATTTTGGATAGAGTTAACGATTTATGAGGTATTCCATTTTACTTTCTCTATAGGCACTATGTACATAGTGTATAGAGAACGTATTGCACTCCACCAAAAAATTCTATACCGAGATTTCACCGGAAATACATGTTTTACGACCCCCTGTATCCATAAAAAGCATTTTCAGAAAAAGGTCCGTGTGTGTGTGTGTCCGTGTGTCCGTGTGTCTGTGAACACGATAACTCAAAAACGAAAAGAAGCTAAAGTACCAAACTTGGTATTTTAACATATTGACTGTCACCTAGCCTAATTCCGCTCTCCGTGGTGTAATGGTTACCGTGCTAACCCGGCGGAGGGCGATGGATTTTTTTTCGGGCGTAAAACTCCATAGTTTGGCTTCGTTGGTCCCGTGTCGTAGATGCGGCACGTAAAAGAACCTGAAACTTGATAAAAGAGGCCTCTGAGCAAAGTTAAGTGGTCTTTTACGCCCTGTGAATGGGACGCTGAGAACCACAGCAGTTATAAAGAGCGTCCATAAATAAAACTCCATGTCATTTCTTAGTCTAATATTACCTTATTTCCCTTCTACTTACAAGGAAGCGAGGGAAAATACATTCCTGCTAATGATTAGCTTGACGTGCATGATGTAAATACAAGAATAATCTTTTGTAAGAATATTTTTTTTTTTGTAGAAGAGGAATAGAAAGTCATGTGAATGGAACGCATAGGATTTTTTCTGTTATTTTAGAAATAAAATAGTTGATACTTATTAATTAGGAATTTGAAATAGCATTTGGTTGTGAATGACAGACTAAGAAACTCCGAGTTTATTACCTATGTTAGAAAGAAAGGACAGATAGAGGTTTCACTACTATTATTGATACCGCTAGTCACTAAATACCCGATACGACTGGCACAGAACAAAGGATTTCACTCCCGGCAATTGTTCCTATTGAAATCCGATCCTAAGGTATTAGCATGCAAATACTGCGTTCACGAAATCTCTATCTTGGCGGACCTGAACAATGACAAGATAGGCTCAGAGATCTTAAAAGCGATCCCTAAGGCTACAGTGCGGGTGCTCTATTGTCCGTCCCACAGGATAAGAGAAAATCGACTGCGTCAGGTGGAGAGATGACCAGCAGAACACGTAGGCACATCCTCCCCGCCGCCCAGTCTCTTTACGACCGACCGATGGGAGACTTAATTAAAGAGGCTGAGGCCTGAGGCTACGAAATGGGGGAAGGGGAAGTCATACAGAGGTCCCTACATCATGTGTTCGCACCTACGATTCCCCGCAATCCTCATCTTCATCTGGTAGCCATAGAAACGCTTAAACAACACACACTTCAGAAGTAGTAGTAACACAACAGCTGAAAAATAAGACAAATATGACCAAAATCATTAAGTAAACATGATGTTAGCATTCACATGGCTTTATCACTCTTTAGCCAACTATTCTTACAAAAGATTATTTTTCTATTTATTTCATATAAATTGAAAAAAGCGTTTGTATAAATTGTTTTATATCTCCTTAACTGCAAAGTCAATAAAGAGGATAACTAGGCCAAAGTGATTCTCAAATCTTTTAAGAAATCTTGAAATTCTGTTGTCCTTGCATGGCCAGGATTAAAAAACAGTAAATAATGGCATTCTATCTCAGAAAAGCATAGTATTGGAAAATTTAACTTCACAAAAAATATTATGTGTTACATTCACATGACTGCAGCAAGCTATTCTTAGAAAAGCGTGTTATTTTATTTACTTCATGCTAATCGAAATAAACAATAAGATAAATTATTTTATTACACATTTTCTTAAAAGTTCAAGAGAGAGAATTAGAAGCTAAAGCGATGGTAAAAATTTTAAGAACTGATCGCTATGTGATTTTTTCTCGATTTGTACGATGTAGAAAAAAATAAAACATGATGTTCTGTGAGAATATTTGGTTTGCAGAATAGAAAACATAATATTTTATATACATTAATATGAAATGCTTCTTTGACTAAACGATTTATCCTACCGTTGTAAAATTTAATTTGAGCTTAGCATACAAACACAAAGAAATTCTTAAGCAAGCACTTCATAGTTTTAGTTGGTTAAAAGAAAAAAATGTGTATACCTACATATTATTAACTTTTGCAAAATGTTCAGTTTGAATTAGGCAAATTAATTAGTTTCGGGTGAAATATTTAATATTTTTCAACTACCCAAAACTACCTACCAAAATGTCAAGTTATATGAGTTATAGTATAGCCTATCTCAGTAGTGTCGGGGTAGCGTGTCTGCTTCACATTCAATAGGTCGCGAATTCAAATTTCACTTTGGGTGAGTTACCCGGAAAGGTATTTTTACGGGGTTTTCCGTTGTCCTGAGAGACGAATGTTTGAGGAACTCTAAGCTCCAGGGACTCTGAGATCATTTGAGCATCATATCACCAATTTCATTCATCGTTCGATATGACCAACCAGGTAAAAGGACCTTAAGGTACATAAAAAAGAAACTATAGTGCAAAGTTGAATACGGTGGTTTTTCTAAATAGTACAGAATCAGTTAAACATCCATTTGTGATTTTAAAACTGCTGATATTAAAAAAGCGTGAAAATAAATCTTATACGCATAATAAAAATGAAAAAGAGGAAGCTATTCCTAGTTTTCTCCGCGGTAAGGCTTGAGAGTCGCATTAAGAAGATCGTGGGTTCGATTCCTGGCGACCATCTACTCCAACCATGGGTTTTTTCGTGGTTTTCCTGCTGGTGTGGTATATTCTATCACGTTCTTCTTTTCATTCCTCTCATTTCATTGCCCTTACATCTTTCAGCTTGACTACGGCTTTGCTGTGCAGCCGTTGGAGGGCAGGTGGCGTAGAGGCTTTTGATTTGGAACTTCTTCACGGCTTTGCCAGAGAGGAGCTCCACTGCAGGGCTGTTTCCGGTTCCGCTAGAGGCAGCTCATGAAATATACTTTACTTGGATATGATGAATAAATTGTAAACATTTTTAGAAATCTATAAGAATATTGAATTCTTAAAACTCATCATACTTTCAAAGAAACTTTGTTTTTAAAAATTGTATAAGTATTAGTTTTGAATTCTCCCATAAAATATTACAGTAGATACTGCTGCACATTATGGGTAATTTTAATGGGATTTGAACAAAAACTGTGACATGAACATTTTTAAATCTGCGAAAAGGTAGTTTTGGGAAGAAAATATTTTTTTCAAAATAGTATGTTAGGCAACATCCTTAAATAGCTGTAGAGGCCGAAACGAGTAAGGGACATAATGTTGACATTCTAAAGATGCCTAAAGGTTCCAACAATAATTTACAATAAAAGTCTGATGTATTCCATTTACATGACTTTCTCTACATCTCTGCAACAAATAATTGTTAAAAAGTTTAGGCTCTATTTACTTCATGCTAATTGAGAAAAAATAGTAGAAATGTTCTTATTACTTGCTTAGTTGTAAGTAGAAGCGAAATAAGGGAGTCCATAAGTTAAAGTCATAGTCGAAAGCTGGTTCCTTTGTTTGTATGCACAGGAGTTGACAAGTTCCTATATGAGAAAAGTATGTTTTTCAAAGTTGAAACCAAAAACAAGGAATGTCTTAAAAATGACCAACTCCACGAAAAAATGTATAAAACATAAATTGTGTATTTTAATGTGCTCTACATTTTCTGTGTGGTAAGTTTTTCTCCATCTCTTACGGTTTAATCGTTATGCTAAAATCCTTAAAATGCATCCAGAATAAAGTAGCCTTCAGAGGCTATTCCCAGAAAGTTCTAGATATATATTTTATTTGTCAAGTAAATATCTTAAATATTTGAGATTTTAATCAACATCGTTAGAGCCATTTTAAGAAGATCAACATTTTAGAAATTTTTTCCATGTAAAGGGTAGTTTGGGATCGGGGGATTTTCTTGAAAATCTTCATGTCGCATCCTTGAAGATAGTTTGGTTTTTAACGGTCTTTTCATTTTTGAGCTATGCTGCCCACAGACACACACACACACAGACACAGACAGACAGACAGACAGACACACACACACACGGACATTTTTCTAAAAGTGTTTCTTTTTTTTATTCAGTGGGTCTCAAAACATATATTTCCGGTGAAATCTCGGCATCCAATATTTGGGTGCAATACAATACCTTCTCTTTATACATAGTACGTATAGAGAAAGTAAAAAGATTTTCGATGTTTATGACTAATTATGCTAAAGAACAAAGCTATCAAATGTCCTTTAAATTAAAGTAGATAGAAAAATAAGCTTTTATAAAAATAGTTTGTACAATCACTAATAAAAGATAGAGGGCAGAGGAACCAAATGAATATAGCTAACACATCCCTGCAAAGCGCCTTTAACGTGGAAATATTTTTATTTTCTCTATATGCACTATGTACATAGTGTATAGAGAAAGTATTGCACTCCACCCAAAAATTCGATTCCGAGATTTCACCGGAAATATATGTTTTAGGGTCCCCAATATCCAAAAAAAGCATTTACACAAAAAGATCCGTGTGTGTGTGTGTGTGTGTGTGTGTGTTTGTGTGTGTGTCCGTGTGTCTGTGAACACGATAACTCAAAAACAAAAAGTCGGTAAAATACTAAACTTGGTATTTAAGTTTAGTATCTTCCAGGGATGCGACAAAAGATTTTGAGAAAAATCTCCCCCCCCAACCACCCTTACATGGAACTTTTTTCGAAAATTTTGATTTGCTCAAAAATGGCTCTAACGATTTTGATTAAAATTCCGTATATTAAACATATTTTCCTGACAAATAAAATGTATATCTTGAATTTTCTAGGAATAGCCTCTGGAGAGTAGTTTATTCTAGATGAATTTTACGAACTTTTGAATAACTGATAAACCGTAAGAGATGGACAAAACCTTACTGCACAAAAATGTAGAGCACGTTAAAACACACAATTTATGTTATATACAATTTTTTTCGCGGAGTTCGTCGTTTCTGAGACATTCCTTATTTTTGGTTTCTGCTATGAAAAACTTATATTTTTCTCATACAGGAACTTGTCAACTCTGAGCCATATAAACAAAGGAACTTCATTGACATAGCAACCAGCATTTGGCTATCACTTTAACCTATGGTAGTCCCTTATTTCGCTCCTACTTACAAGGAAGCAAGTAATAAGACTATTTCTGCTAATTTTTTCTGATTAGCATAAAGTAAATAGAAGTATAAGCTTTTTAAGAATAATTTGTTGCAGGGATATAGAAAAAGTCATGTGAATGGTACACATCAGATTTTAATTATATATGTTCATTGGAGGATTTAGACGAGATCTTTATCTAAAGCATCTATGTCTAAAGAGGTCGTTCCTTAGTCACGCGACTCATAGATGAAACATTTAAACTAGATCTCTAGAAGGTTTAGCTCTGATAAAGGGTAGTTACGAGAGCCAGCTTTAGGGCGTATGACTCTCAAGTTGCCAGATTGTGCGTACAAATGAAAAACGGGAGTAGCCGGCCAAGTAAGTGTAGTGCATAAGCCAGAACACCTTGTGTGTCAGTGTGTGTGTGTGGAGGAAAGGGGAAGCAGATGCGCTTAATGAAATTCTGACGACGACCTAGGACTCACTCGGCTAATGATGCTCCTGAGCCGGAGGCTGCGAAGAGAGAGGGAGAAAGGGCAGCTTTGCCACCCCCACTAACCCTCTTCTCCCTAGAGGTGCTACCCTGCCAGGTACACATTGCAATAGAGATACAGCAGAAAATGAACAAAGTCAAGACAGCGGAATATGACCAACCTCTCTTACTTCTTGCAGAGTAAACAGGACACGTGTAAGGATCTGTGGTTTTCAGATATGGACCGATTTTTATTGGAGAGCAATGGACTTTACAATACGTATTCACATACAGGAGAAATACTGGGTGTTCATTTCTATCCGCGATTTCCCGTGCGGCAATAGGACAAAATGACGTCCGTCATATTTGACTGGTGAGCGACCTCTATTTAGATCAGTCGTGTCCAAACTCTATACCAGTCTTTGATCTTCCAGCATGACATGTATTTAGAAGCAGGGAAGAACCGTAAATTGACTTTCTTAAGTTACGACTAAGCTTGTGTCTAAGAAAGGCCTACTATACATTCACAAAACCAAACAACTAGAACCAAAAATGTTTTGTTTAGTAAACGATAATCTTCAATACGCATTAAACATCAAATAGAGTGTAGCACTAGTGACTAGAACACTCCAAAATACAATGGTAACACATTTTTACTATCTCTAGCATGCACATATTATGTATATAATAGACTAGAGGACCCGACAGACGTTGTCCTGTAGTCACGTCTTTAATTCGAAAATTTAAAACTTTTTTGAGATTACGGTGGCTGTTAATTAACGCACGTGTAAATTTGATAGAAAATTATACAAAGTACTCACATCAATTCCACACTGAATTTGCAAAATGTATAGTTTTGTATGCACACTTTAAAATTTAAAACTCTTGAAACATTAATTGAATCTTATTGTAATATTTCAATTAGCACACTTTTTTTTTTTTTTTTTTTTTTTTTTTTGTAACACAATAATAACACGAAGTTATAAGTTATAAAATATTTTCCTGAATTTAATCGTAGCACCACCTGTCGGGAAAAACTTATTCGCTACTGCGATTGTAGCGCATTCTGCCGGATTCAATCTAAAACATTCCAAAATCAACAACAATAATTTATAAATAAAAAATTAATTAAATAAACAATTTCCATTGAACCGAACTGAGAATATAAACCTTTCTCAAATCCACTGGAACACACGCAAAAAATTTCATCAAAATCGGTCCAGTCGTTTAGGAAGAGTTCAGTCACACCCGCACTGAAGAATTATATATATATATATATATATATATATATATATATAAAGATAGAGAAGGTACTGTATTTCACCAAAAAATGCGATACCAGATTTCACCGGAAATACATGTTTTGAGGCTCCCGGTCTCCAAAATAAAATAGATAAATAAATAAGAGTAGAAAAAGTAAAATAGCACTTCTAGTCTTCAGAAAATATTTCCAGAAAATTCAAAATATACACTTTATTTGACATGTATTTAATACACTGCATTTTAATCAATAGCGTTGATCATTTTTTATAAAATAAAATTTTGCGAATTTTTTTCCATGTAAAGGGCAGTTTAAGGTGGGGGGGGGATTTTCCTCAAATTCATCGCGTCGCATCCTTAGAATATATTGAATTTAAATACCAAGTGGTATTTTACCGATTTTTTGTATTTGAGATGTATTATCTCGCAGACACAGGGATACACACACGGATCTTTTTCTAAAAATGCCTTTTAAGGCTACAAAGACTCTAAAATGTACATTTGCAGTAAAATCTCGGTATCAAATTTTGAATGGAGTGCAATACTTTATCTATAAAGAAAGAAAGGTTAAAGGATTAAAAAAGAGGCATTCAAAGAATGATTGATACTAGAATTACTTACCATCCAAAATATGAAACTTAATCCTAGAGGAAAGAGTTCTGTGAGCAGACACAAGAAATTTAATAATGTTAATTAGAACCAGGAAACGATGAGTGGAGGATTGTGAAGTGGAGCAGGCTTATACCATCAAGAGGAGAAGAAGAAGAAGAAGAAGAAGAAGAAGAAGGAGCAGGAGGAGGACTTACTTTTTGTATGTGTGCTATATCATTATAAGTCACTAAGCTCCTAATTTGGCACAATATATATTATCTAAATATTTAAGCTGATCCGAGAGATGAAAATCGCTATTCTAGTTTATTGATACTTTCATTTGCTTCAGTAGATAAGAAATGGCTCGCAAATGCATGTTGAGCCAAACTTTGCAATAAATGGATGCTAAATTCCCTAAGAAGGGGATATTTATTTCTGGAGCAAGTTTATATACGGGCGCCATCCAGAAAGTGACAGACGATTTGGCATAACTAAACAATAACGAAAGCTATGAATACAAACTTTATTTACAAAGTTACAGTGCCTTACTCTATTTTTCAACGTAATCGTCATTGCTATCAAGGTATTTATTGTCACGTGATACCGGGTTTTCAATGTAGATGTTATACTCTTCCACCGCTAAAGATATCAGCCAAGATGTCACTGCCTCTTTGAAGTCTTCATTGGTTGGGAAATCTTTTCCAACCAAAAAGTCATGTACGGTGTCCAAAGTGAGGCACCTGTTTTTCTTAATTCTTGCATCAACATTTGTTTTCAATTCCTCCATAACGACTGATGAACTTTCACCCTTGTCTTTATCGTCACACTGGTTCTTCCTTGATTACTCGTAAATTATGCGCCATTCCCTTACTGAAGATTCGTTCGTTGTATTATTATCATAAATTTGGTTATTTGTCTATAAAAAAAAAAGAACAAGTTCTTTGGGGGTATAAAAGTATAATATCAGCATTTAAAAACTGGTACCAAGTGACAGTAAATGCCTTAATAGAATGGAGGTTACGTTGAGAAATAGAGAAAAGTAGTGTAACTTTGTAAATAAAGTTGTGTGTCCGTTACAACAGACTTCTATTTGTTACGAGAATGATGGCATTCATGTCAAGTGAAGGAGTCAATAGGAACAAGTCCACGTTACCTCAGGGAAGGCAGGACAAGTTTGGCTCATGAGTCAGCACTTGAACGTTCCTGATTTAAGTGGTTTACGGAAGAGAAAGCCAACCAAAACGTTCTGAATGCGGTTGCGTTGCTAATACTCGTATAACCAGCCTTCACACGTACTCCTCCGGTCGCAGTAATGAACAACATTCAAAGTTTGTTCTGTTCTTTGTTGATAAACTGAATATGAACACAACCTGTGACTTTCACTGTCTGTTATTATCGTTCTGGTGTCAAGATAGGAACGATGTATAAATGTGAATGACTGCATACACCCATCAATTAAGAACACCTTCTGCTAGAGGAAGAGTTTTCAAATTGCCTCATTTAGATAGCCTTAAGCAGCATCTTGGTTTACTAGAGGGATAATACATTAATTCATTTCATTAGCATCAATGACATTTTTTACGCGGGGAATAACAGATAAAAATGAACACCCAGTATACATGTAACCTGAAAACTGCACATGTCAGCACTTTAACTTTTAAACCAGGTATGGGTATTTTTGTCACCATGTTACCTCCACCCCAACCCCTCTCGTTTTCTGTTTACAACACACAAGCATCTTCTAAGTGGTGGAACACTGCTGTATGCAATCACGAAATGCAATTCACAATAATTGCTCGGACATTTAGGAAAGAATAGACTCTTAAATATATTTTAAGGGTACAAATAAGCTGCAATAGCCTGTGCATATATCTTTATTTATATATGAGAATATAAATAATGATATATAATTTATTACCAAACTTAGTTTTTCCAAATCCAGGTTGTCTTAAACAAAACATACCAACAACAAAATTATATAAATACATTGTAAACAATAGAAATATACCTTGCAAATATACTAAATAGTGAATGAAAATAACTAGAAACTAGAAACATATTATGAATGGCGTCAGAATCAATGAAATTAGTGAAATTCTGAAATCGTTAAAGACCTCGATCCTAGCTAACACACATCGTCGTATGGATCTGTTTGCTTTTCGGGTCTCCCCGTTATCTCTTCCTTCCAGGGATCTCATATAAGTCACAAATAGCTTACAATGTCCTACTAAAGGTGGCAAATTCCAGTAACTGGAGGCCCATTCTGCCTGTATAACCCTAATCGTACCCAGCAAGATGATTCCGCAGTAATGTGTAAAACTCGCAAAGGTTCTGCCGACCGTTCACTCTGTTTTTTTTTAGGTCATTTCTGATCGGTAGACGAATGCTGTCATGGCTTCTCATCTATCACGATTTCCTTTCCGCGATTTGACTTTTGTTTCCTTCTCATGCTTCAGGTGTGATTTTTAGATATCGCGTAAGGTATTGCTGGACAGATGGCGCAGATGACAGATCCAAGGAATGAGTATTCCGCGTGGCCACAAAACGGCTGTTTGATTGAATGGGTCGTTCATCGGTACCTCCAATAAAAAAAGATAGGTTCTCGAGCCCAGAAATGTTAGGAATTTCAGCATGTTTCTATGTCGTGTCTGTCTGTAGCCTGTAGCATCTTGTGGCTCCTGCGATTCATCCCTTTCTCCTAGAGGTGTTAATTCCCATAGATTCACATTGCATACACGATACTCAATCCTATTACTATCTCCATTGACGTTAACTACATAAAAATAAAGCTTTTACATGAAAGTTTGTTGAACCTATAAACACACACAAATGATAGAGGATGGAGTCATTAGACTTTCCTTACTCTTGAAATGATAACACCCCCAAGAACGCCCTTAACAATTCCAAGCCGGTTAATTTAATGTTATTAGTTTCTCTACTTCGTACATAATACATCGGTAAATGAGGTATTGCATTCCACCCAAATATTCATTGCGGGGTTTCATTGGAAGTACACGTTTCAGGGTCCTCCCCTGCATCCATAAAACCAAATTTAAGAAAAAAGTTTTTGTGTGTGTGTGTGTGTCTTTGATCACAATAACCCAAAAAAAAAAAGTCTTTAAAACCAAACTTGATATTTATGTTCAGCATCTTCCAAGGTTTTTTGATACGAAAATTTTAAAGAAAATACCGCTGTCTCAAACTACCCTTTACATGTAAAATATTTCGAACATATTTTCATAAGGTAAAAAAACGAAATTGATTTAAATACCCTATATTAAAGATATTTACATGACAAATAAGGTGTATATATTGATTTTTCTAGGAATAGCTTCTGAATGTATTTAGCCTAACAGTAAACAATGAGAGAAAGACAAAAAGTTACTACATTCATTGGAACACACGATGTCATATATTTTGTAGAGTTAACGATTTCCGAGATATACTTTGTTGTTGGTTTCAATTTTAAATACTTACACTTTTCTCAAACAGGAAGTCATCAAACCTTTTTCGTTTGTTTTATTTTTGACCATATAAAGAGAACCAAGTTTCAAAGCCATTCGCATAGCGTCAGCTTTTGAAAGATTTTATTTTCGCTTTAGCACTTCTGTTCCTTTATAAGAAACTAAGTAATAATATCACTTCTGCTGTTCATCTCGATTAGCATGAAGTAGACCGAAGAATTGGAAAAGTAAAGTCAGATTGAAAAATGCAATGTCATAGCTCGGGTTTGAGAGCGGATCTCCTGGCGTCCGTCCAGTTGCTTTAACCACTCAGCTACCATAGCAGCATGCTAATACATCATTAAATTTCCCAACTGATTCGATTTTTGCAGGTAAATTTTTTTGTGAGACATACCTACGTTACCTCTAGCGAGTTACAATGTTGTAAGTACTTTAAGTAATTGTGAAATAATTGTTTCTTCCATATTGGACTAAGTTAAGAGTCAATGCCATAGCAAGATTTGAACCAGGGATCTCGCAGTCTCCATCCTATTGCTCTAACCACTAAGCACAAGGTACTTATTGTACAGAGTGATTTATGTAGAACTGACACATTTCTTTCTTTAATTATTCCGTTGGAAAATCATTCAATGGCCCAATTTTAGCACCAAATTAAGCAGAATGTTCTGGAGTTTCAATTCCTTGTCACTAGATGCGCAGATGTTTATGTTTTATTCCTAATTGCTTTGTTGGCAGCTGTTTCGACATTTTGTTCTTGTAGTCAACGTGAAAATGCAGTACACATTAAATAAACGACTCTTCTTTGTGAAGCAATAATGGATTATATCACTTGTTTGCCATACATCAAATGAATCCATGAACCTAATTGCAAGTTTCTTTGACGACCAGATAATTTCCAGGAACCTGTGGCCACCGAGATCTCCGGATTTGACATTACCGGACTTCCTTCTATGTGGTTACTTAAAGTACAGGGTTTATGCCACACGTCCCCCAGGACATTGGATGATCTGAAGCACATCACAAAGGAGATTCAAGCTACTGGCAACAGAGTCCTCCAACGAGTGGCCAGTAACATGGAATGACATGTTGAGTTGTGCCTTATGCAGGATGGAGGCCATTTTTAATACTTGCTATAGTGATTAATAATCTCCCAAAATTCCTCTATAATTTAGGTATAGTAAGTTGTCGCTAGCATAACACGTTTTGAAACAATTAATGAAAGAAATGTGTGAGCTCTATATAAATCACTCTGTATATTACACGGTAAGGCTCATAAACTGTAGTGCATAGAGCATGCTAAATACCATAGCATACATTAACTATGTACTTATAATTTTAATAAAATAAAACTCATATCACAATATCATATTCCTTCTTATCATGTGCATCGTTTTCTTAAATAAATAGCTCAATCTCAAAAACTGACAGTTTACTTTATTATAAGATTGTTAGGTCTATATGTGATTACTGTGCAGGCTTTGTAAAGTTTAGGGCAGAGTATACTATTTTATTTTGCAAATTATGACATTTTAGATCATAGAAATCCTAGTTCCCATAAGAAATAACTAACGAAGTATAAAATAAAGAACAATGGCGATAATAGCGGGAAGATGAATACCGAAGCAGATTATTTCTAGTACAGCGACTGTAAATATTGACGAGTTTGTAGGAAATGTTATTCTCCGCAAGGGACGTGATCAGGAGAAATCTAGCTTAGTGAAGAAATACCTGAAGGCTAAAACGTGACAAAATAATTGTTTTACATTCGGCACAATTATTACGCGTCAAAGGCGATAAAAGAAAACCTGTCGAATTTGCAAACATTTGAATTGTTCAGTCACAGCACAGTTCATATAATCTACAGAAACTATGTTCATGACCAAGGCATATCTGTAGAAGACGCGAATAACAGATGACCTCACATGTTCCTAACGGAACATCATCTTTTCTACACATGTCCAAAGTTACAACAGGAAAGAGGAAACCTGAAAAAAAGCATTAGAATTCCAGAAAACCAAATGAACAGTGACAAAGGAACTTCTAATAAACAAACTACTAAGACCTTTTAATACATTTGTCAATACATTATACAGAGTGTTAATGAACTATCCGGAAATATTTTCACCGAATATGTAGATTACTTAAATAAGCAATTTGAGATAGGAGACTTATGGCCTGTTTATTGAAATTTAGAACTAATGGCTATAAGTTTCTGAAGTGCCAGTACGTCACATATCGCGGCACTTCGTCTGGAATGAAAAAAATAATAATAAAAACATTTACTTTATGAGAGGAATCGAACTCATAACCTTTGGGATAGCAGCTTTTCGCATTTCGCATTAAGCCATTAGAACGGTGCCGGTCCCCATGGCCGCGCTCGCTAAAGCGTCTCGCTTTGGTGCTTCGTGGGCAGGGGATCGTGGGTTCGAGTCCCGCCTTGGGCATGGATGTTATATGTTTGTGCAATGTGTATATGTTTGTAAAAGAAACAGTAAAACCAGTAAACCAGTAATCAGTAAAACCTACGGGGGGAAATGTAAACAGGGATACAGTACCGGAGTCCTGATCAGACTCCGTTACTGTTTAAAAAAAAAAAAAAAAAAACAGTTAAAAAACTGCCTCCTGCTTAGACTCATAACTCAAGAATGTAGTTAATAAATGCTCAGTGTCGCACTGTCGAGATTTTACAGATTTTTGCGACATTAAATCTTGAGATCGCTAGTAACGAGCTGCTAAAAATCGATATTTCCATACTCGGGCAGCAGTTTTAAAGACGTTCTAAGCCATTTTTTCAACCTGCTTTGCTTTAACACCGACTTATCATCACCTGATACCCACACGGGTAACGCTATGTAGCTGCGTTATGTTTATCCGGGAACCATGCATCGCGGATCTCAAATAACATATATCAGTCACGTCCACAAACTCGCAAATTATTTCAGTGTAGTTAATTAACATCCTGTATGTACTTTGATACCCTAAGGCGAACTTAATGTAAATGGAAGTAGTTTGTAAGTATAGAGCAGACTATTAAGGAAAATTACATTATAAGCATGTAAATAACGTAATATAGTAATTCTTATGTGTTCCACACACCTGATTTTCTGTACCTACACCACAATAAAGAATTCCTAAAAACGTTTGTTCTTCTATCTACTTCACATTAATCAAGAACAATTGACAGAACTAATGTTAATTATTTCCTTTTAAGTACAAGGTAAAGTAATACACTAGGTAAGGGAATAGCCAAATACTTTACAATCTGGGCACTGTGTAATGAAATTGAAATTTCGTTCTCTTTGTATGAGTAGGAAGAAAATGACGACTTTCGGTTTCAGAAAAATATAAGTAATATCAAATTTAAAATAATAAGAGGGAATATCTCGAAAATGGTAAACTCCACAAAAGATGCATCTGGCAATTGTGTGCTTTAACTAAATCTGCTTTTTTACTTTCTCTACACGTACTATGTACATAGTATATGGAGAAGGTATTGTATTTCATCCAAAAATTCGATACCGAAATTTCACTGGAAATACACGTTTTGGGTCCCCCTGAATCCAAAAAAGCCTTTTTTGGAAAAGGTCCGTATATGTGTACGTGTGTGTGTGTGTGTGTGTGTGTGTGTCTGTGGAAAGCATAGCTCAAAAATGAAAAGACCGTTAAATACCAAACTTGGTATTTAAGTTTGGTATCTTCCAAGGATGCGACACGAAGATTTGCAATAAAATCCCCCCACCCCCAACTACCCTTTACATGGAACATTTTTCGAACATTTTGATTTTCTCAAAAATGGCTCTAACGATTTTGATTAAAATATCGTATATTAAAGATATTTACCTGACAAATAATATGCATATCTTGAATTTTTGGGAATAGCCTCTGAAGACTACTTTATTCTGGAGGAATTTTGCATAACTGCTAAACCGTAAGAAATGGACAAAAACTTACCACATGAAAAATGTAGAGCACATTAAAGAATACAATTTATGTTATATGATTTTTTTCGAGGAGTTGATCGTTTTTGAGATATTCCTTGTTTTTGGTTTCAGCTTTGAAAAATTTATACTTTTCTCATACAGGAATTTGTCAATTCGTGTCCTAACAAACAAAGCAACTTCAGCCACCTAGTAACCAGCTTTTGAGTATCACTTTAACCTATGGTACTCCCATATTTCGCTGCTACTTACAAGGAAGCAAGTAATAAGACTATTTCTGCTAATTTTTTCTCGATTAGCATGAAATAAGTAGAAGAATAAGCTTATTAACAATAATTTGTTACACAGAAGTAGAGAAAGGCATGTGAATGGAATACATCACATCTTTTTATTTTTGTGTAGTAAGATGTCTGTCTCTTACGGATTACCAGTTATGAAAACCAGAATGGAGAGGAGTTCAGAGACTGTTCCCTGAAAATTTAAGAAATACATTTAATTTGTGATGAAAATATCTTAATTATATAGTATTTTAAACAAAATCGTAACAGAAACTCTGAGAAAGTCAGTATTTCTTACAAATGTTCTCTGTAAAGGACAGTTTGCGTTGGGAGATTTTCTTAAAAATGTTCGTGTTGCTTCGTTGGAAGATGCAGAATTTAAATATAAAGTTTCGTATTTAACATATGCGCGCACGCACATCCACACATGTACACACACACACCTCTATTTTTGGAAAACAAAATACTTTTATTACCTTCAGGGGGAATCAAAACATTATTTCCGGTGAAATCTCGACGTCAAATATTTGGATGAAGTATAATACTTGCCCTTCTTACTATACGTAAAAGAGAACGTAAAAATATATCTTCCATTCATATAACTTTTTCTACCTGCTCTGCAAACAAATCATTCATACCAAAGGTTATTCTTTTATCTACTTCAAGCTAATCGAAAAAAAAAAAAAAAAAAAAAAAAAAAACGTTAGCAGAAATGGCTGTTTACTTAATTTCTTTTAAGTATAATAGAGTTGAGGGAATACTAGGCTAAAGAAATAGTTAAATCTTTTAAAGCAGTCGCTAAGCAATGACATTGAAATTCTGTGCTTAAATGCCCAGGAGTAAAACAAAAGAGCAATGAAACGAATGACGATTTAAAGCTTGAGAAAAGGTAATAAGAAATGTCTTGGAAATAGTTAAATTCATAATATATATATATATATATATATATATATATATATATATATACACCTGAATCTGACGTAAACTGTGTATTTTAACGGGACTTACAATTTTTGTGGTATAACTTTTTCTATCTCTTACAGTTTAGCGATTATGAAGAAGACTTCAGAGGATATTTCCATAAACTCAAGATATACATTTTATTTGTACATTAAATTAATCAATATCTTTAGAGCCATTTTTGAGAGAAATTTTGGAAAATTGTTCTATATAAATTGTAATTTAGGGAGTTTCTTCAAAATCTTAGGTTGGTCACCCTTGGAAATCTACTGAAATTAAATATCAAGTTAGGTACTCAACAAATATTCGTTTTTGAGTCATGCTGTTCACAGATACACAAACACATACCGATATTTTTCGAAAAATGCTTTTTTGTCTTCATGGGGCCTCAAAACATATATTTTTGATGAAATATTGACACGGAATTTTTGGGTGTACTACAATCCTCATTATAAAATGCAAAAACCATCTATTATTATTATTATTATTATTACTATCAAAATTTTCGAGAAATGATCCATGTAAAGGATAGTTTGGGATGGGGGGATTTTCGAGTCACATTCTTGGGAAATGCGACTCGACCTTTCGTTTTTGAAATATGCTATTTACATGCACACATATAAACATACGCACACATACACACTAATACACGAGACTTTTTTATATTTTTTTTTAATTCAGGGAATTTCAAAACATATATTTCCGGTGAAGCTTCGACATCAAAATTTTGGGTGAAATACAGTAGCTTCTCTACATACTATGTGCATAGTACGCATAGAGAAAGTAAAAAGGACCGCGCGCGCGTGTGTGTGTAAACCAGCATAACTAAAAATGAAATTCAAATTAATGCTGTACTTTGCATTTAGTTTCAAGGATTTAGCACGAAATCTTTCAAGATATTTCTCCACCTTAAACTATCCCGTGCATGGGGTGGTTTTCATTATTTGTTAATTTCCGATTTTCTAAAAATAATGACCAACGTTTTTTGCTTGCATGACGGATAAATTGTATATTTGTATTTTATTGAAATAAAATGTTTGTGACATTAACCATTTCTGATAAATTGATAATGAAATCTTGATGCCAGAAAGGATTTTTAAAGAGTTCAGAGAAGCAAAAAAACTAGAATTCTTTCAGGGGACTAGAGAGTTTCAACAACGATGATGATAATGATAATAATAGTAGTGGAAATAATAATAATAATAATAATAATAATAATAATAATAATAATAAATTGAAAATTAAATACCTGATAAGTCTCTACTCTTCAGCCCTAGCTCATTTAAGTACCCATTAGAATTCATCACTTTATTCATCACCTCTAGAAATGACTGGTTGTTTCGTAGTTTTGCAACGGCAACTGGTGGTTTTACCGTCACTACTGCACGCGCCTCAAGTATTGCGGCATTGGCTTGATCGCAATGTAACCACAGTTGTTGGCAAGGTAGTTTTGAAAGACATTTTGATGTCTATGAACAGGCTAAGGAATTCTCCATCAGTTTACTTCAAGTTACCTACAGTAAAACCATCATCAAAAAATCTGATGTTACACTCACATGACTTTCTCTAGCTGTTCTACAAACTTCTTACATAAGATTATTCTTTCTGCACCTTGCTAATCAAGATAATCATTAGCGGAATGTTCTTATTACTTAGTTCCTTGTAAGGATGAAGAAAGTAATGGAATACATTAGGCTAAACGATAGTCAAATGTTTTAAAAGCTGTCGTTATGCGATTGTCATTGCAAATTGCTTCTTTGCTTGGCCAGGAGTAGAACAAAAGAAAAAGGATACTTGCTATCTGAGAAAAATATAAGTACTTCACAGCTGAAACCAATAACAAGGAATATCTTGGCAACGGTTACTCCCACAACAAAAATGTAAAGGACATAATTTGTGCGTTTTGACAAGATCTATATTTTCTGTGTAGTAAGTATTTGTCTATCTCCTACGGTTTAGCAGTTAAGCAAAATTCGGCAAAATTGATCCGGAATAAAGAGGTCTTCAGAGGCTATTCGCAGAAAATTCAAGATATACATTTTATTTGGTATGTAAATATATTTAATATAAAATTGGTAGATTTATAGAGCCAATTTTTAGAATCTCAAAATTTTCGAAAATTTTTCCATGTAAAGGTAGCTGAGAGTGGGGGAATTTTCATGAAAATCTTCGTGTCACATCCTTGGAAGATACCAAACCTACATACCAGGTTTGGTATTTAACGGTCTCTTCGTTTTTGAGCTATGCGGTCCACAGACACACCCACACACCGACAGACAGACACCTTTTACTGAAAATGCTTTTTTCTTGGATTCAGGGGGTCCGGTGAAATCTCGGTATCGAATTTTTGGGTGGAATACAATACTTCCTCTGTACACTATATACATAGTAAGTGTAGAGAAAGTAAAAATAGAACGGACTTCTTATGTGTTCTATCCATATAAATTTCTCTATACAAACTATTCTTACAATCGATTATTCTTTTATGTATCTACTTCATGCTCATCGAGATAAACATTAGCAGAATGTTTACATTTTCCCTTGGTTAGTGGAAGGTAAATAAGGGAGTCAATTAGGCTAAAGCCATTGTCAAATTTTTTAAAAGTTTATCGCTGTGAGAAACAATTTGTTCGCAATCGGTTCGCTTTGCATAGTCCCGTTTGAGAAAAGTTAGGCATTTCAAAACTGAAACTAACAACAATAAATATCTCGACAACGGTCAGCCCTACAAGAAAAACGTATCTGACATAAATTATGTTTTTAATGAGTTCTAGATTTTTTGTGATGTAAGTTTTTCTCTATCTCTTAGGATTTAACCATTATATAAAATTCTGCAAAACGTATTCAGAATAAAGAGATATTTAGAGGCTTTTCCCGGGAAATTCAAAATATAAATTTTATTTGTGTTGTAAATATCTTTAATATAAGTAATTTTAATTAAAATCGTTAGTCATTTTTGAGAAAACAACATTTTCAAAACTTGTTTCCATGTAAAGAATAGTTTGGCTGTGGGGATTTTCTTGAAAATTTTCGTAACGCATTCCTGGAAGATACTAGACATAAATATCAAGTTTTATATTTGACGGTCTTTTCATTTTTGAGCTATGCTGTCCAAAGGCAGACACACAGGGACGTTTTTTTAAAAATATGTTTTTTAGCCTCGTGGGACCTCGTAATGTATTTGCAGTAAAATCTCGAAATCTTAATGTTTGGTATAATACAATACCTTCTCTAACTACTATGTACATTGTATGTGTATACGTGCTAGAAAAACTAAAAATTATTTGTTTTTGCTCAGGGGACCTCAAAACATTTCCAGTGAAACATAGACATCGAAGTTTTGGGGTGGAGTGCTATACATTCTCTAACTACTATGTACATCGTATGTACACGGGCAGAAGGAAGTAAAACATGGTCCAATACCCTGTATCACAATAGTGTTTTTCTCTCCGTAAGGTTTTCAACTTCAGGTAACTAACTTTGATTTCTCCCAGCCGGTATCAATTCTCTATATGACTGATCTGTGAAAGAAACAGGGACATGCGAAGTAACCAATGGACGATGTTATATTCGTTTTGAAATGAAGTAGTAATCCGAAAACTATCTCTATGACAATTTTGCTACACAGGAAAGTCCAAACAAATTACAAAGTAACTCGCGTTATAAAGGAAAGATGAAACATATTCTGCAAATATTATTAAACTATAATACGACACACATATAAAGACATTCATCAGCTTAAAGTTATTGTCAATACCTTAGAAAATTACCTTTATCACTTCGGCGTCCCCGTAACAGAATTATCGGTTTATTCGCCTTAAAACATGCGAAAGAAGGTCATTAAATTTAAACTCATAAAATCCATTCTAGACAAAGGCGAAGGTTATTGAAGAGAAGCTGGATAGTGCCATTAAAGTGAACGGAAAGAATTTGATCCAGTTTCGTAAGATGAACGGAAGCGTGCGAAATAACAATTTCTTAAAACACGCCACAAACATGCGTATGTAATTTAATAAGATTTTCAACATCTCTTATTTCAAGAAATATGCTTTTCATTTACGTAATTGAGGGAACCCAAATGAGGTGCGCAGAGGTATTACATTCGATTCGCGGAATTACCGTCCCGATTGCCAACAAGCTAGTTGGCAAATGGACTGGATGAAATATCAAAACGGACCCTGTATACGAGGCTTTAAAACATACACTCACACATAGTAGACGATTTAGCCCTGGTGGCCCATTCAGAAGATGGATTACAAAATTAAATACATAACTTTAACAAAATTAGAATTATACATGGTATCAAAATCAACGAAGCAAAAACAAAAATTATGACTCTCCGTGGAACATACCTTGTAAATAGCAATATATATTTGAACTCAAAAATACTAGAAGGAGTAAATAATTTCACATATCTTGGATACACATCCTTTTTCGGTGATATATACATTTTACAGAGAATCTCCATGTAAACAAAGTGGCAAAAATAAATAAAAATATGAAACCGTCCTTATGCAAAAGCATATTACAATAATTGTATACAATACACTATAGTAGACCTTGGTGAGATCTGTACTCTGTTTCGGAAGTGAAGCAAGGGCATTAAGGAAAAAAACTGATGTGTTTCACTCTAGCTATTCCACAACAAATTTCCTTATAAAATATAATTTTATATATGTCATGCTAATCAAGATAAAAGTTTCCAGAATTGGTCTTATTATTAAGTAGAAGGGAAATAAAGGAATATTCTGGGTCAAAATGATAATCAGATCTTTTAAAATCCGATTGTTAAGTGAAACAAATAAAATGTCATTCTCCTTGCTTGCTAGGAGTAAACAAATGAGAGACGGAAGGAAAGATGTCTCCCGTTTGAGAAAAGATAAAGTATTTTAAAACTGAAATATCTCGAAAACGGTGAACTTTATGAGCTATGTCATAAATTGTATGTATTAATGAGATCTACATTTTTTTGTGTAGTAGGTTTTTGTCTATCACTTACATTTTGCCAGTTATATAAACGCTATACAAAATTCATCTAGAATGAAAAGGTCTTCAGAGGCTATTTCCAGAAAATCCAAGACATACATTTCATTTGCCATAAAAATATGTTAAACCTACGATATTTGAATAAAAATCGTTACAGCGATTTTTGAGAAAGTCAAAATGTTCGAAAAATGTTCCATGTAAAGGGTAGTTGGGGGTGGAGGATTTTCTTGAAAATCTTCGTGTCGCAAAGGATACTGAACTTAAATAAGTTTTTGAGCTATGCTGCCCACAGACATACAACACAGACACACACACGTAAATTTTTCTAAAAATGATTCTTTTTTTGGATTCAGGCACACTCAAAACATATATTTTTGGTGAAATCTCGGTATCGAATTTTTGGGTGCATATAATACCATCCCTATACATTATGTACATAGTACGTATAAAGAAAGTAAAAATATACCGCTCAACAGCTTAACATAAACTAAATAGCGTTCAACAATTGGGCGGCAAATCTTTAAAAGTTTGCTGAGGCTGTTGCATCATAAAACTCAAAACGATATAATGTTGCAAACGAAGCGTCTGCCGCAACGATAACATTTCCAAGAATTAAAAAGTATCATTTCCAGTAAACTTTTAAACTTGTAACTAGTGCGCTGTTACTCGTAAATTCTGAAGTATGAGTAGGAGGAAACGGAATATTACAATACCGAAGGAGAAGAGCAGTAAAGCTTACTTGCTTCGACAGTGGATTGATGGAAATCCTACTCTAATAGAAATATGGTACTCTGCCAGGTGTGAAAAATACGCATTTTATTTGTGTATTTTCAAATATCTTAAAAATCAATGTGATTTTCGGGTAATATTTAATTAAAATAAACTCATTTTATTTTAATTTCATTGTTATAGGTGCTTTGCGATTAAAAAGCCCAGATTACGTAAGATTTACAAATTTTTCAAAAGATATCTACAGAGCATTAATTTCAGCTAGCATGCCTTTGAATAAGTTAATGTAGAACTTTCGAACTTTTCTGGAAAAATATTCCGGACGAATAGTTCCTGATGAATCAACAATAAGAAAGGACTACCTTCGCAAAGTTTATGAACTTTAAGCACTCGTACATTATACAAAATTGTTTTCAAATTATGTATGACCTGTAGTGCCACGAAGTTTGATTTATTTAGTTTATGACCAAGAAACATATGTTTATACATGTTTTTAAAATTCCTCCCCAACAAAAGCGAAACCCCAAATTACACCCCTGATCTTTATTAATTTTCAATGAAAAAACTATTTTCAAGCAATACAAGAAATAAGAGACGATATCGGCGATTCAAACTTGTGGTTATCTGTAGATGAAACAATCGACACGTGAGAGAGATTTATTACCAACATTACCGCGGGAAAAATGACTGTATCTGAACCAGGAACACCTCATCTCATTGTCTCCAGGATAATGGAAGCAACAAACCATTTGGCGATTGCTAGGGTTGTTCGTGATGCATTACGTGTTTTGGATAAAGAAAATGAAAAAATCTTGGTGATAGTTACAGAAGCAGATCCTTAACTTTGTTATAGCTTTGCAGGTATTTTATCCTAAGGCAGTTCAAATGTTTTATTTAGCAAATGCTCTCAACCGGTTGGCAGAGGAAATTCAAGCGAATTTTCCTGAAGTAAATATCTTAATTTCCTCTGTGAAAAAGGTGTTTTCGAAGGTGCCATCAAGAGCGAAATTATTTACTGATACAAGATACTCGTTTACCCCCAGAGCCAATCCTCACGAAATGGGGAACATAGATTGAAACAGCTCTATATTTCAGTAATCATTTGGAAGATGTGAATAAGGTGCCCGACATGATGGACAAAACTGAAGAAGAAAATATCCCTGCTGCAGTAAGTGCTATCAATGAGAAGAGTTTCCAGAGTTTATTAAGACCTGTTTTAGTAAAATCCCAGCCGCAATCACAAATTTGAAAGAAAAAAGCAGCCTTTATTTTCTACTCTGTAGGTATATGAAACAGCAGTCGCCGGAGATATACCAGGAGAATTAGGAAACTGTGTTTAAGAAAACTGAAGCAAAGAATCCAGGTTTAATATTTCTTAAGGATATGAATAAGCTGCTACAAGGAGATCCTGAAAAAGAGCTTAGTACTTATTCTGTCTTTTCGATACCACCCCGTGACTTCGTGTGAAGTACAGAGATCTTTCTCTTCATAAAAAACATTTAAAGCGACAGCAGGAATTCGTTTCTTCCAGAAAATATTAATTTTGTTAATGCCTGAGTTTAAGAATTCATTTTATATTTTTATGTTGAAACAGATTGAAACAGAAAGAGAGGAGAGTAATAAATATCAACTTAAATATTAATTTTGCTAACAACTGAGTTTGAGAATAAATTTAGAATTTGATTACTTCATCAAGATTAATAAATTTAAGAAAGTTGAAATAATGTATTTTATTTTAAATGCATGATATGAGGTGTTTAGAATACATTTACTAGATTTTAATGTATAGATGCTTGCATATATTCGTACTTTATAGTGCACATAAACCAGAGCTCTATTAATAACTAACACCGAGAAAGCTACAAATCTACATTTCTGCAAATGCTCGATTAAACTGAAGTAAAAGAATTCGGAAACTTCGGGCTCATTTCCGACCAAATCCCATTCTAACATCGGTTTTTTCGGGGTATTCCGTATTCCCTGGTCGGTGCGGGCGTTTTGTAGTGGTTTCTCAATTATCACAATTTCCTTTCTTTCATTCCGTTTCCTTCTCATATTTCAGGTGTGCTTTTATATTTTTGAGTATCGCAGTCTTGGAAGATGGTAGGGTGCTTTTTAAAATGGAGGAATACTCCCCTGAACACTAGAAAGCTGCTTGGTCAACGGGTCGTTATTTAATTTCAAGCTCGTTCGAGCCTGGATAGGTCTGGGAGCTTGGAACTTCAAGGGATTCTGCCTGTTCCTGTGGTATGTAGCCTCCTGAGGTTCTTTTAGGTCATTTCTTTCTCCTTGGGAGTGGGGTAAATATGTAGGTCCAATCGAACGGAAGTGCTCTCCACCACCGTTGTCCGCACCCTGTGTACTTTTACCAAGAACCCTGGAAAGGAGGATAAGGGGCCAGCTCTGAGGGCGACCAGATCCGCATGACGACGGTCACAACCATGGATGGGGTGCCTAATATTTCCAGATCAAACTCATCCTGGTCCATTAACAGCCCCGTGAACCACCAGAGGATCAACGATTGGGTGCTGCCCGAGGACACCGGGCTTGACGAAATGGTCCCGTAAGGAAGAAAGTGAACATCCACCGCTCAATCGCAAACCGCTGAAAGCCGTCTCCTACAACCCTGAAACAGATGATAAGTATGTGATGGGTACAGGAAAGTCTTAGTAGAAGATGAACAACCACAGCATTTTTCGTTGACCCGGGAAAATCAAGAAAGCCCAAGGGTCAGAGTGAGATTCGCCGGGTGTCAAACATGGAAAATGCCCAATGCGAGTCGCACGTGTTATCGTCGAGAATGCGAATACTATAATCCATGAGCTGTAAGTAGGCGCTTGGTTATTAGAAAAAAGAGAGATAACGCTCACCATCTCTTTCTTTCCATGCCCTCCCTCTTTTATGGCAAACCAGGCAGTACAGAAACGTCAGTGGCGGATGATCCTCATTCATCTGTCTGTTCTTTCACATTTCTTGCAAGATTACAACACCCTTTCTTACCTTCACATCTGTGCAGGTAATTATGAAACCTGCTAGAGTTCTAAAATGAACTCAACTTCTAAAAGAAATAAATCAAGGGTTTTTCACAGCCGTATTACTACTGGTAATTTTGGGGACATTGGGAGTGCATTTTTAAGGTTCCGTACTTTTGTATAGATTTTTCTCAAAATCCTACTGTGATTGCATTGCTATTTAGTAAATATTTATACCGAATTTCTTTCAAACTGAGAGTTATAAACACCTGAGAGCTATAAATTCTTTCATACATGTTAAACAAATGTCATATTGAAAAGACCCCTCGATTTCAAGAGTTGAGAAAATTGATTGCAATTCTTTTTCAATTTTAACTGTGGTATACTTCTCACCCGGTTGCTCCAGGTTCGATTATAGGCTGGAGCGGAAAATTTTCTTTAATAAGGATTATTCTCTACCCTTCATAGATTCTTGAAGTGTGAATATGAGAGTGAAAACCCTGCAAATACCATTGTTTCAATCTGAAAGCTCTCGATATGATATAGCAGTTAAAGAGAGGCTTTAGAAATGAATATACGAAAAGTGGTGTTCGAATTGTGAAAGTATTGTAACAAACTGATCTTTGTTACTTGAAACTGGTTACAAATAAAAATCTTTATTCCTATGTTTTTACAACAGTTCTGTAGTATATTTTTTCTCTCGACGCTCGCTGCAACTGCGAACTGCACGCTCCAAACTTCCAATCAAAACTATGTAACTCGCGTGCGTGCGTGCGTGCGTGCGTGCGAGATCTGGTAGACTCGTGATGAACACTTGCCTGGCTTACGGCTCTCCCTTTTATACCTGTCGATGAGTGTCCAAAAACTTCCAGAGCAGGTCATTCTAACAAGTGTCCGTTACGCCAAGGTGTGACATTCCAAGACTTTGAAATACTGCCACGTGTTAACCTCTCCAACACGTGCGACAATGGCAGTGCAACTATAAAAAGAAGCTGACCATGTTCATGCAACACTTGCTATACAGTTAAAAGCAAGCCGCTCACACACGTGCGGTGATTATAGCCGGCAAGATCTATAAGATATTGTAATCCCTATAATTAATTATCGGCGCCGTGGCCGAGTGGTTGGATCTCTCGCCTCCCACCTAGGCGGTCCGGGTTCTATCCCAATCATCGGCATGTGGGATTTGTGGTAGACGAAGCGGCGTCTGGAAGGATTCTCCGGTTTCCCCCGCCTCTCATTCCACAAATTACTCCATCATCACCTTTCCTATCTTCCATTTCGCTTGCATTTCACATCTTTCACTTACTCACGCTCACGCCTGGCTATGGGCCGACCACTCCTTCCAGGTTCCATTCTATGGTTTCGTGACTTTGGCTCCCGGACAGATTTCTGACCCCTAGGCATCCGCTTGTAAGTCCATGGGGTTTTAGTTTGGGGAGAGTTAGCCGACTACGAAAAATAATCATATTTTCGTATAATTTTTAAAATTATTATTCGTATTAGTACAAAATGTTGACCTATAGAATGTTACAGTGGCACTCCTGCACATTTGTTAGCTTACACAAAACTGAGACGCGTGGAAAACATTTTAAAAATGTGAAAATACATCTTTGAGAAAAACCTTGCTAGGAAACAGGGGTAGAAGGGGGACATGTGAATGTGGTTTCTCTATGGGTTCCCAAAGGTTCCAACAAACATTTACTACAAAAAAGTTTTCAATTTTTTTATTGATTGTGGTGTCCTTTGCAATTGAACAATAGAACTTTTAATTCCCCTTTACAACATGACCCGAACCGTTTCTGAAATCCTGCTATAGTATGGTTTAGTCGGCGCAGCAGCTACGTGCAAAACTTTGGATGAAAAAAGTGGGAAGATTTCAGCGACAAATTTCCTCTCTCTCACACACACACAAATGTGGCGCGAGAAGCCGTCATGTTGCATATTGTCACCCCCCCCCCCGCTCTACAGTATACGTTCTTCCACTCCACCCCACCTGAGGTAATACTAATGCATAAGGATAAGTCATTCCCTGTTGCTGGGCACGAGGAAAAATTGATGAAAAATTACGTCCCGGTCGGTAAAAAACAAGAAAGACGGGGGTGTTGGGTGAAATTTGTAATGCATTATGCATGAAGTGGTCTGATATAAGGGTCGGTAGCTAAGGTAGGGAGAACTGCCTCGTACTTTACCTGAGACAAGCACTGCCGTGCGCACAAATGCTCTAATTGTCAATAAATAACTTTTATGCAACCCTAGCATAATAAACAGCTGGTTGGTGTATTCAATATCGTATCGCATAATCGCAATATCGCACAATTATCGGCAAAGTTGGTACGCGGTAACCGTGCGAATCGCATTCGAAAGGTTCCGGGTTCGATTTCGTCCACTCTGATCCATGGGTTTTTTTTCTCGGGTTTCCCATGGTGTTGGGCGAATGCTGAAATGGGGTCTCAATCCTCCGATTTTCTGCATCTCCATATCGCTCCATAAATCATTTTATTCACCCTTACACCTCCTTTAGTCTGTTTCAGGGTTGGAATTGTAGGCAATGGTATTTCGGTGCAGCAAAGCGCTCTATCGTTTATTGGTGGCTATATAATACGTATTCTAATCGACTTTTCAGATACAGCTTTACAGAAATAGATTCACATACATTGCGGTAGAGATACAAATACAATAACTACAAACAAGTGGTTAAGAACTGGACACCATATACTAAATTTAAAACTCCATACCCTTTCCATGCAATAGCGAAAAAAAACAACAGAAAACGAGAGTACTTTTAAGAATGGCAAAGTATTGAATAGTTCTAACAAATACCTAATAGTGGATATCTCGAAAGTGGCTCATATCACAAAAAATCTGATGTGTTCCATTAACTGTGATTTTCTCTATATCCCTGCAATAAGTTATTCTTAAAAAGCGTATACTTCTATTTACTTCACGCGTATCAGAAAAAAATAGCAGAAATGGTCTTATTACGTGCTTCCTTGTAAGTAGAAGCGAAATGAGGGACTACCATAGGTTAAAGTGATAGTCAAAAGCTGGTTGCTATGTCAATGAAGTTCCTTTGTTTATATGGATAGGAGTTGACAAGTTCCTATATGAGAAAAGTATACGTTTTTCATAGCAGAAACCAAAAATAAGGAATGTCACAAAAACGACGAACTCCACGAAAAAATGTATATAACATAAATTGTGTGTTTTAATATGCCCTACATTTTTTGCAGTAAGTTTTTGTCCATCTCTTACGGTTTAGCTGTTATTCAAAATTCAGTAAAATTCATCCAGAATAAACTACTCTTCAGAGGCTATTCCCAGAAAATTCAAGATATACGTTTTCTTTTTCAGGTAAATATCTTTAATATACGAAATTTTAATCAAAATCGTTAGAGCCATTTTTGAGAAAATCAAAATTTTCGAAAAAAGTTCCATGTAAAGGGCAGTTGGGGGTGGGGGGATTTTTCTCGAAATCTTCGTGTCGCATCCCTGGAAGATACTAAACCTAAATACCAAGTTTGGTATTTTACCGATTTTTCGTTTTTGAGTTATCGTGTTCACAGACACACGGACACACGGATTCACACACACACACACACACACACACACACACACGCGGATCTTTTTCTTTAAATACTTTTTTTGGATACAGGGTACCCTAAAAACATATATTTCCGGTGAAATCTCGGTATCGATTTTTTTGGTGGAGTGCAATACATTCTCTATACACTATGTACATAGTGCGTATAGAGAAAGTAAAAATTGAAATGAGTTTGGGAGTACGTTTTCGTCTCCACGCCATTATACATAATTCCGAATGAAGAGGACTTCACAAACTATTCACAGAAAAGCCATACATTTTGTTTGTCATGTCAACATCCCTAACACCATCATTATCACCTCTATTATTTTCTTAACACACATAAGTAATGTATCCTACATTTCACAAAGATTTAATTCATTAAACCACAAAAAATCATTAAATATTCATTATTCATTTCAAAACTACCTCTAGGTGGTCTACCACCATTTTTAGGATTTTTTTCCAAAATGAATTGCTATTCAATTTATAGCCCAAAATGTTATAATCTTTAAATGGCATGTTAACCAAACTCGTTAGTCATTTTTGAGAAAACCAAAAAGTTCAAAAAATGTTCCACGTAAGCTGTGATAGAGGGCGAGGGGTATTTTTAAGCCATAATGTCGGATTTTTCAAATATACTAATCACAAATATAAGTTTGATAATTATCAGAATTTTCTTTTTGAGTTATTCTGTTCTCCCCCCCCCCCCCACACACACACACTCATCTGTCTTGTTTAAAAATGATTTTCTTGGATTTAGGACCGCCAAAGCATACATTTCTGCTGTTATCTCGGATCGAATTTTTGGGCTACTGCAGTAGCTATTGTCTCTGCCTATTATGTACACGGTAGAAGAATATAAGAACGTGTTATTCTGTGTACATTTACTGCAGATTAGTTTGAGAATCAGGTAACCTATAAATTCGAGTTTCTCTGAACTCAATATCAAAATGGTATTTTAACTGAAAACTTTTAACCATTTTTGAGAATATCAACATTTTCGGAAAAATATTAACATGAAAAGTGTAGTTGGTTAGTGTATATCATATCCTTGGAAGATGTAGAACTTATATATCAAGTTTGCTGACTTCACAGGTAGACACATACACATACTCACATGCATTTTTTTCTAAAAATATTTTACTTTCTCTACACGCACTATGTGCATTGTGTATAGAGAAGGTATTGTATTCCATCCAAAAATTCGATACCGAAGTTTCACAGGAAGTGCATATTTTGGGTCCCCCTGAATCCAAAAAAAAAACATTTTCAGAAAAAGGTCCATGTAGGCGCGTGTGTGTGTCTGTGTGTCTCTATGGACAGCATAGCTCAAAAACGAAGAGACCGTTGAATACCAAACTTGGTATTTAAGTTAGATGTCTTCCAAGGATGCGACACGAACCTTTTCAGGAGAATCGCCCCACCCCAAACTACCCTTTACATGGATTTTTTTCGAAAAGTTTGATTTTATTAAAAATGCCTCTAACAATTTTGATTAAAATATCCTATATTAAAGATATTTACCTGACAAATAAAATGTATATCTTGAATTTTCTGGGAATAGCCTCTGAAGACTACTTTATTCTGGAAGAATTTTACAGAATTTTGCATAACTGCTAAACCATAAGACATGGACAAATACGTACCACACAAAAAATGTAGAGCACGTTAAAACACATAATTTATGTTATATATATATATATATATATATATATATATATATATTTTCGTGAACTTCATCGTTTTTAGATATTCCTTGTTTTTGATTTCAGCTCTGAAAAGTTACACATTTCTCATACAGGAATGTGTCAACTCCTGTCCATACAAACAAAGGAAATTCAGTCACACAGCAACCAGTCACTTTAAGCTATGGTACTCCCTTATTTTGCTTCTATTTACAAGGAAGCAAGTAATAAGACTATTTCTGCTAATTTTTTTCTCGATCAGAATGAAGTAAATAGAAGCCCAAGCTTTTTAACAATGATTTATTACAGAGATGTGGAGAAAGTTATATGAATGGAACACATAAGATTTTTTTTTGTCTTCAGGCACCTTAAAATATACTTCCGGCGAAATCCCGAGATCACACTTTTGGGTGGAATGCAATACTTCCCCAAACTTATAGAAGTGGAAGTAAAAAGCAAAGAAAGGAAAAAGAATAGAGAGTATCAAATGCGAGGAACATGAAGGAAATAACAGTTTAAGTGCCTATTGATTTTTCGGCCAAATTTCGTAGCGTGGCTTAAACACATGTTCGCACCTGAGTCTACTTATAGGAGCAGCAAAAGCATCTCTTTTGTTGGGAATGTTTGTGGAAATACCCAGCTCGCCGGTATTATAAAGATTACTGCACTCCTTGGGGTTACTGACTGGAGGCGAAAAGATGGAGGAGAGATTTTTTTTTTTACGATGGCTATTATGTGAGCTTGCCTCAAAATAGCATTTCCAGACACCATCATCCAGGTGTGGCCAGGGATAAGGGCACGGCTCCCTTGAGCACATGCCACTTATCCCCTTCTCTTTACTGCCACATAACCCTTACGTGATTTTATAGAGCCTCAACTTACCAGCCTTTCCAACACAGTGCTTAAAATTACATCCCTCGGCAGAATAAAAGCAGGTCCTCTTATAACAAAACAATCTATTACTTTTCTTCAGAAACTACCTCTGTGGCTTCTCACCTTTTCACCTTGCTCTTCGCGGAGTGTCTGTAACTCACATCTTATTACCAGAGTTTCGTTTTATTTTCTCCATGATCCATTAAGACGACACTGAAGGGTTTCAGGAAATAAACACAAGGATTATTTTTAAAAATTCAAATTTGTTTATTATTTTTCAAAATATTCATATTTAACATCAATATATTTTGCATTCCATGAAACCATTCCTTACACAATGATACCACTCTTCCTGAGGCAATGCAGAAACCAAGTACAGTAAACCTCTATACTTGGACTCCCTGTATGTTAGGCGGCACCTCATTACCTTGGATACATTGTCTCAGAACCGGTCGAACCCCTAATGTTTTTACATATACAATAGGTATGCCGTGTATGTTGGACAACCGTGGTTTCTAGAATTTGGAAACCCCTATAGTATTATCTTAGGCAATTCTTTATGTATTTCAGCTTGTATCAACTAAAGTTAAATTGAGGGGGTCAGTTCAACAGTGGTCTAACCCATCTTTTTTTTTTAAAAAAAAGGAGAAAAACTGAGTTAAAGCTAAACACACAGAGTTGCCGAAATTGTTTAAATATGCCTTTACTCTTTTCTTCTGTAAGCATCTCGCAGCACTTATATTCGCAAGCCCTGTTCGCATAATTTGACTTTCTTTGCTGTTCTGCCGAAATATCCCTCTTCTAATTTGTTTTCTTCTTTCTCATGTTTCTACACCATGATTCCTCATGTCTTCTACATTTTCTGCCATGGTTTGCCACAATTTCAGCATGAGTTTCAACAGTTTTGCTACCAAAAGCATCATCACAAACATTAGCATTAGCCATATTTGTTGTTACATGTCACCAAGATACTGACCTCTCATTGGCCATTTATGGTTAGACGACAGTTGCACTAAAACAAGATGGATTTTCTTCTGAGGGAAAGTTTTAGTAGATGTAATTTAATATAAGGAGAAGGTGTTGGTCAGATTCATATGGTGGGAAGTTAGTTCACAAGAAAATCTCACAGATGGCATCAATATCGCAAATTGGGTGTTGGGGAAGGTTAGACCACTGTCGTCCTGACCCCCTCAATTGTATTCAACGGTGTCCTTTATAAGCATATTTTGCTTAGTTTAATGAGAGGAGCTTTTTTACAACTTCAACCTGTATCGGCACTCCTGGAATTACTCATTTGGTTCTTTGGTAAACTGTATTATGGCTAAATTTGAGTGTCCTACAAATTAACTGTTATTGTACCCTTGTAACCATTAGCAGCACAGAGGAAATTTTATTTGCAATTTTGAATTAAGATTTCTAGTTTCTGGAACCTGTAACCACTTTTTTGTTTTGTGTGATTAAAGTTGAGCATTCAGTAGTTTCATCAACCAAACACAATAATAAAGAATTATCCTCAATTGAACATGATGAGACTTCTATTCCTGAAAATCTACTAATTGGAAAATGGTTCGTCTGCGCATGGTCAACCGCAAATGGTTGAACATTTATTTGGAAGTGCATGAGATAATGAGCAACGGAGGAATTGTCAGTGTTTCAAAATATCAAGCAGTTTCTTTATAACACGTTTTTTTCAAACAGTAGTGACAACTGGTAAGACAGACATACGCACATGAATATGTACTGTATTTCACTGTAATATGTCTAGTATTTTTTAGTATTTTATTTGGTATTTTGTAGTCTTTTTATTTGAGACATACAACAGTATGTGGGTTACATTCACATTTTCCATTGGTTACAAAAAGAAAAAAAAAAAGCATCCCCTCTTCGTTGGACACACTGTTAAGTTGAACAACTTTTTATTGAGCCATATGTGTCCAGGTTAGAAAGATTTTTTTGAATACATAATATTCTACTGCTTTATCTGATGACGAAAACGTGATTCCAAGCATCAAGCATTTTATCTTTAATGTTTGGAAACAAAAATGAATTACCAGATGATAGGTCAGGGTTGTATGGTGGAGGGTCCATGGTGCTGACCTTTAGGTTATTCAGATACTCAGTTGTTAATTTTGCTGTATGCGATGACACATTTTTATGTTGTATACGATGGCCGTCTGGTATATGATGACACGTTTTTTATTTTGGATGTTTATCAAAAACGTTTTCAAAATGTTTCTGTAAACAAATACTTGTATACCAATTGGCAGTAACGGTACTTCTATCTGCGTTTAATATATATAGCAGCATATAACCCGTTTTAGAAAAGAAAGCTAGCAGACATCAATTCACCGGCACTGCGAATTCGTCAACTTTGGTAACGATATTCCATGGAATTCTTTCACAGTTTTTCTGCACCAATCAATACATTGCTGATTTTTTTTGGAAGTCACTTTCTATCGACAACAAGATCTGCTCACGTCTGTTGATGCAAAATGTTTTAGATTTGACTCATACCAATTTCCAACATCATTTGAAGAAAAATTCTTAAGATGTTTGTGGATCTTCAAGTTCTGCTACAACATCAATATTTTCATTATTAATAAGCTATTGGGCATCCCTTATAAAATACATCACTAAGTCAAAACCGATCCCTTTTGAATTATAGTTGCATTTGATGGGACTTCTTCGTCAAATGCATTACTAAACATTGTTTAGGTTTTAATAATGAATTAAACTCGTAAAAATCATAGAAGCATATCATTCAAAAAATCTTGCACGAATCAGGTGACGTCATTGGATTTACTGTTTTTTCAGTTCAAAGAAAGTCTAATTTCGGTTATGATGCTTGCAATAAAATATTCTGGTTTGACCTCAATGAAGTGAAGGTATAATGAAGGAAGTGTTTTAAAGCAAATGGCATCACATAATTAATAAACCTCTAATTACAAACCCAGAGAACTATAGATGCAACAAAGCGGCAAGGCTCAAGCAACAATGATCCAGCGAGTAGCATAGTATCACATGGTTTTGTTGAGCGTACACAAAAGCCCTACCCTCCGAAGGGAGAGGAATTTAGATGTAGGGGAATAAAAGGCGGCTGAGAGGTCGAGGATTTACTGAAGGAAAAATCGACCAGAACAAAGTCGTAAAATTTATAGATATTGTTTGTAGAACCACACCCAGCCTAGTCAGACTCCCTTGCTTTTGTGTTATCACATAATGTCTTGCTTTTTACTTTCTCTTTCACGTATAATAAGTAGTGGAATTATTGTATTCCACCCGAAAATTTTATACCAAAATTTCACTGGGAATAAACCTTAAGAGGCCCGTTAAATAAAAATAAGAATTTAAAACAGAAATCTGATATGTTAGAATTAATTTTTCTCTATCTATTCTGCAACAAGCTATTTTATTACAAAAGCTTATTTTTTCTATACGCGGGAATAAGACAATACACTAGTCTAAGCCGTCAGTCAAATGCTTCATGAACTGGATGCGTTGAGTATCATTTTCTTTGCTTGAAAGGTTCAAAGCGTTCCTAGTATCGCTTCCTTCGGAAGGAAACTAAAGCCGTTGGTTCCGGTCGTATATTTGCGGCAGAACCTCAGGTCTGTTCAAGAGACCTCTGATTCAAATTAAGCAGTCTTTCACGTCCAATATAGAATGGGACGCTGAGAACCACAACAGTTAAAGAGCGTCCATAAATAAAAATAAACTTAATTTATACAAATGATCAGGGCTTCAGAGACTATTCCCAAAAAATGCATGATATTCAACTCATTTAACACAACACATCTTTAAAATATAATACGTAGTTCAATCAAATTACAAAACATGTTTCTTGAGAATATTTAAGTGTTCTAAACCTGCCTACTGCAAATTATTTGTATTTTGACTGTGCGAAGGTACAATTAGTCAACTTTCAATTGAAAGTTTTTATGAATGGTTGGATGAAATGTCGTTAAACATTTTTGAGAAACTCAAAATTTTTGAAACAATTACAATAAAAAGGTGTAGTTTGGGATGAGGGATTTTCTTGAAAATGTGCGTGTCGCGTCCTTATAAAATGCTGAGCTTAAATATTAATTATATCACTTTTAGTTATTGAACTATTTCTTACAAACACAGACACACACATACTTGCACACTTGGACCTTTATCTAAAAATTATTTATTTGGATTCAGGGGGTCCCCGACACATATATTTCTGCTAAGATTCTTTTTAATTGTTTGTTGAAGAAATGGTAGAGGAGGTGCATGTGGATTCAGCACATATTTTTTTTTAAACTTATGTACCACGTACCTAACCGGCAGAGTAACACAATATTGTAATATTCGTCATTGAAAGTTTACCGAAAACACATATTTTGGGTCCTAATGAACAAACTTTTTTTTTTAAATAATAGCTATGCATGTGCTCGTGCTCGCGTTTATGTGAATAGAATAACTCAAAACCTAACTGTTAGATAATTCAATAACAAGAAATAACTCCGAAAAGACTTAAAAGAATGTATTCGGTATTATGTTTGTAACAAAATATACATTTTGTATGTGGTAAGTTTTTGTCTATCTCTTACGGTTTCACAGTTTTGAAAAAATCATCCAGAATAAATAGAACATCAAAGACTTATGCTCTTAAAATTAAAATATTTACAGTGTATTTGACATAACAGTGTCTTAAATACATAGTATTGCAATTAAATTCGCTAGAGATATTGTCGAGACGCTCAACATTTCCGAAAAAAAATGTTCCTGTAAACGGCAGTTGAAAGTGGGGGATTTCCTTGAAAATCTTCACGTCGCATCCTTGGAAGATCTTGAACCTAAATACCATGTTTAATATTTAACATTGTGTTTAATATACTGAAATACTGCAATACTGCAGTATTATATTACAGTAAACTGATTAATATATTGCAGTACCTATATTAATATACAATACTGAAAAACCAAACGTAACAAACCCTAAGGCCATTGAGTAAAACACCAACAGAGTTCTGAAACAAAGCCTCCGTGATGACCATAGAAGTTAAAAGGGGTGTATATAAGAAAGAAAGAAAAAAAATGTCAACATAAGTTATTTTGTGTAACAACTTCGACACATAGTAACTATGCCACTGTTTCCTCCTGTCGATTTCCTGCTTTGCTGGTAGCTGCATTCTACGGCGACTTAAGCTATTAGACTAGAAAGGTCTTGGATCATAGGCAAACCAAGGATAACTGGCGGAATTGCTGCACTACGGAATAAAGATGTTATACTTCCGAACACAAGTATAAAATAAAGTATTTGCTTAAATGTTCTGTTCTGCCATGCTAAAAATACATCTTGTATAATTTGAGTACATTTGTAGTCAACTAATGTCCCTGTATAAAGAGAGAAATTAACTATTGTTAAAACGTACAGCAAGTTGGCTTTCTTAATAAAGTGTATAATCAAAAATATTTTATATTAGAATCACGTGATATTCTTTAGCTACTATTGTACAAAATACTCACATAAAAGCCCGACTGTTCTATCTATTTCGTGTTAATCCAGGTAAACATTTGCAGAAATGGTTTAATTACACTTTCCTTGTAGCTAAAAGAGAGATACAGCAGGCTTAAGTGTTAGGTAATCTTTTAAAAGCGACAGCATTGTCACTTTTACTCGTCATCTTTTGTGATGAATAAAAGTGAACCAAAGCGTGTATTTCAAAATTCACACTAATAACAAAACTTATCTTTGACATGCTTAATGATGCAAATTGTTTGACATTAATCGTATGTTTTAACAACGACTTAATTGTTTGTGTAGTAAGATTATTGTCTTTCTCTTACATTTTAACTTTTACAATGAACAGGATATAACATGCTCTGTCCAGACTAGCAAATATCTTAAACATTTATCGTATTTCTTCAAATTCTTTAGTCATTCTTGAATAAAACTAAGAACAGTTGTTGCATGCATTTCCCAGAATCTTATTGCTGCGTGCTTGGATGAGGCTGTTAGATACCAAACCAATTTGTTTAGTTTTTATATTCACAGACACTCTGACCCACAGAGAGAGAGAGAAAGAGAGAGAGAGAGAGAGAGAGAGAGACAGAAGAAATATACATTTATAATTTGTTTTATTTAGGGTTTCAAAATATTATTTCTAATGAAATTGCCGTATCAGATTTTAAGATAGAATGCGTATTAAATTGTTTATAAGATAAATACATAATCTCAATAATCTCAATTCAAAGAAAAAGTATTTAAAATGCATTTGTGTGGCACAGTAAAAATACAAAATTAATCTAAAATCTAAACAAACACTTCATTTTGAGTCAAATTAATCAGTGTTAACGTCCCAAGAAGGACAATTATTTATAAATCTCATTGAAATAGTATTTCAATACTTATCAGATGTACAATATACTAACACTAATACTATAATTCTGACCTGTTTTATTCAAAGAATTTATTTACTGTATTACACAAGTTTATTCTTCTACCTACATCATGCTACTCAAGATTAAACATTACCAGAAAAAGTATTATTACTTTGTTCCTTATAAATAGAAGGGAACTAAGAGAATACGTTAGGTTAAACCGATAGTCAAATATCTTAAAATTTGTCGCTATGGGATTGACATGAAATTCGTTTCTATTTGTATGATCAGGAGTAAAACAAAGCAAAATGGATTTCAACTTCCTGTTTGACAATAGAAGAATTTTAAAAATGAAATTAATATCAAGGGATGTCGAAAATATTATTTCCACAATAAACTTGTATAGAGTATAAATTGTGTGTTTTGTCAAGATCTACATTTTTTCTGTGGTAGATTTTTGTCTGTCTCTTACGGTTTACCAATTACACAAAATCCATTTAGAATGAAAAACTCTCAATGGCTATTTCCGTAAAAATAAAAATTTGTCATGTAATATGCGATATTTAATAAAAGTGTTAGTTATTTAATTATTAATTACTTATTTAATTGCTAGCTATTAAGAAAATAAAAAAAATTTAAAAAAAAACAGCTAAAGAGTAGCTAGAGGTGAGGGAATTTTCTTGAAAATCTTCGTATCACATCCTTGAAACATGAACTTAAATATCAAGCTTGATAGTCAACTGACTTTTAGTTTTGAGCTTTCGGTTCACAAGTACACGGATACACACAAACATTGACCTTTTATAAAAAAAGTGGACTCATGGGACCTCAAAACATACTTTTCCAGTGAAATCTCAGTATAACATTTTAGGATGGAATACAATACTTTCTCTACCAACTATATACATAGCACATGTATAGATAGAATTGCAGGGTCATCTTTTTCTACTCGAATGATGAATGAAATAATTATTGAATTGATATAATTTGATGTAATTTAATTTAACTCCCTCAGTTCTTTATGAAATTATGTGATGTTTCTGTACTGTTAGCTTTTTAAACGCCAGTGAAGAAATAATTAATTTCATTTCTCCTCAATTCTTTATGTAATTATTGCACAATTACCTAGAGGGTCTTTATAGTCAATCCTCCTCTTTACGACATAAAATTGTAATTTCACGGAGCCCCAACTATTCCTAATAACGGATGAAAACTCCTTTATATTCATGAAAAATCTGTGGCTTTCCATTCACATGACCTTTGCAAACAAACTATTCTTACAACAGATTTTTACCTATATCATGCTAATCGAGATAAATATTAACAGATCTATACTAGCTATAGTATAATCCGGGCTTGTGGGCCGTGGTTTACTGGGCTCCTCCTTCTTCTTCCCAGACGTTTCGTCTGTGACTACGACAGACATCTTCGGTAGCAGCGGCCAGATCGAAGTACTCTACTGGACGTTTCGTCTGGGAAGAAGAAGGAGGAGCCCTGTAGACCACAACTCACAAGCCCGGATTATATTGTAGTTAGTATTGACACCGACCGTGAAAGCCTAAGAACTTTGATTAACAGAACTTCTCGTATTACTTACTTCCTTCCAAGCAGAAGAGAAATAAGGGATTACGCTAAGCTAAAGCGATAGTTAGATATTTTAAAAGCTGATCCCAATGAGAACAATTGAGGTTCAGTTCACTTTGCACGGTCAGGAGTAACAAAAGAGATAAAGGTGACTTTCCGTTTGAGAAAAGATACCTGCGTAGTTTAACATTTAAACCAATAACAAGAAATATCTCGGATCGGAAATTTCAACTCCACAAGGAAATGCCTTATATGACATAAATTGTGTGTTTTAATGATATCTGTGCAGAAACTTTTTGTCTCTCTCTTACCGTTTACCAAAAATTCATCTAAAATGAAGATATTCCCCGATAATTCAAGATATACGTTTTATTTGTGATGTAAATGTCTTTAAAACACGTTATTACTTTCTCTACACGTACTATGTACATAGTGTATAGAGAAGGTGTTGTATTGCACCCAAAAATTCTATACCGAGATTTCACCGGAAATATATGTTTTGAGATCCCCTGAATCCAAAAAATAATTTTAGAAAAATGTCCGTGCGTGTGTCTGTCTCTCTGTCCGTGTGTGTATGTGTGTGTGTGTGTGTGTGTGTGTGTGTGTGTGGGCAGCATAGCTCAAAAATGAAAAGACCGTAAAAACCAAGCTTGGTATTTAAGTTTGGTATCTTCCAAGGTGAGACACGAAAATTTTCAAGAAAATTCCCCCCATCCCAAACTACCCTTTACATGGAACTTTTTTCGAAAATATTGATTTTTCTTAAAAATGGCTTTAACGATTTTGATTAAAATCTCGTATATTTAAGATATTTACTTGACAAATAAAATGCATATCTTGAATTTTCTGGGAATAGCCTCTGAAGACTACTTTATTCTGGATGAATTTTTGCATAACTGCTAAACCATAAACATAGACAAAAACTTACTACACAAGAAATAAGATCACGATAAAACACACAATTTATGTTATATACATCTTTTCTTTTGAGTTGATCGTTTTTAAAATATTCCTTGTTTTTAGTTTAAGCTTTGAAAAACTTGTACTTTTCTCATACAGAAATTTGTCAACTCCTGTCCATTCAAACAAAGGAACTTCAGTCACATAGCAACCAGCTTTTGACTATGACTTTAACCTATGGTACTCCCTTATTTCGCTTCTCTTACAAGGAAACAGGTAATAAGATCATTTCTGCTAATTTTTTCTCGATTATCATGAAGTAAATAGAGGCATAGGCTTGTTAATAATAATTTGTTGCAGAGATGCAGAGAAAGACATGTGAATGGAACATATCAGATTTTTTAAATCAAAATCATTAGAGCCATTTGACTCAGGGCACCAAAACATATATTTCATATCTCGTTATCGAATTTTAGGTGGAATACAATACCTTATCTATATTTATATACATAGTACGTGCAGAAAAAGTAATATGGTAATGTCGGACTTTCTTAACCTCCCCTCTCCCTGTAGGTTTTCTGACTTCTATAAACGGTGTATCAGTACCGACGGAATAATAATCGGTCGGGTTCTACGAGAAATTGGATAGATAATAATTATAACGGTTACATTTTAAAAATGTGTATCTTGGCTCTATAACTATTCAATAAACAAACGAGGTTTACTTTTCACACAATGCTCGGTAACCTACTCCTAGGATGGAATAAAACGTTGCACTCTTTGGAGGAGGCAGTCTGCAAACATCCAGAAAAATCATCTTCTCATTTAATATAACATATCGGTTTGCTGATTTATAATTTTAGTAGTTTTCTCTCTTTTTCGATTTTTCAGCAACCCCTGTTAGCAGAGAATGCTACATAATATATTTTTATGTTTCTACTTCTACATAGCACATAGCACATAGGTAGATAAAGTATTACATTTCACCCAAAGCTTCCATATCGGAATTTCACTGAAAATATACGTCTCAAGAGTCCCCTGAATCAAATTTTTCACATACCTTTTCTTGTAGTTAACCATTTAGGAGCTATTGCTTCTTGTTGGTTTTAATTTTGAAATACTAAAACTTATCTCAAACATGAATTTGTCACCCCTGTTTAGTTTTACTCCTGGGCACGGAAATAGAACCGAATTTCAACTTCATAGCAACCAGCAATCCTTAGTCTGGTGTATTCCCTCATTTCCCTTCTATTACAAAAAATGAAATAAGAACATTTCTGCTAATGCTTATCTCAATTAGCATGATGGAGACAAAAGAATAAGGTTCTGTATCAATCGTTTGTTTGCAGAACAGGTAGAGAAAGTTATGTGATTGCAAAGCATCAGATTTTAAACTCTGTCTTCTGTCTGTTAAAGTATTGTAAACTGGCCATCTATACCTAATAAAAATACCTTTATTATATTTCATTGTATGGGATTCTCTGAGCAATTGTTTTTATTCTGTGGACTAACAAGAAATATTTTTTACTCTATAGTATTATCAATTGTTAATGTTTTTTTATAACTCCAATGTGTTCATGCTCAAGTACCAGGGATTTCTAAATCCTTTAGTCTTTCGATAACTTGCGAATATAAATTATAATATAAGGTTATAAATACCATTTCCGTCAAAAAGAACACGGCTTTTCAATATTAAAAAAGTTAACAAAATCAGTTGAATGGTTTTTGAGATTACTATACACACACAAATACAGAATTTTTCGCTCTTTATATAATTATATAATGTCGATTTTTTTGTTCACCTGGCAACATCGCAATCCTGCCTTGCACCTTTTGTTTTTGTTAATCGATGTGTTTGCATTTTTACCTGGCACGTTCGATATAAGCTGATGCCAGTCAGAAGACTATCGAATGACGTAACCCTTTCCGATCTGACTGTGAGTGGACGCTGAGGCAAGCAGGTAATCGTGCTCCAGTGCTATATAACCTTGATTAACTGAGATGGCCCTAAGTGGATGACGTAATGGGAGCGGCTTCTGCATTCTAAACAACTGCCATGCAGACCGCGACACAGAAGTGGTGCATCATATGTTGCGATTTCCAGTGGAAGAAGGGAATTCACAGATAATTAATTCTTTCCTGTTGTACTATAATAAAAAAAATATTCTGATGTGCTCCATTCACATGACTTTCTCTACATATTTGTAACACATTATTGTTAATAAGCTTATTCTATCTATTTAATGCTAAAACATTAGCAGAAACGGTCTTATTACATAGTTCCTGTATAAGTAGATGGGAAATAGGCTACACCGACAGTCACATCTTTTAAAATGTGGTTGGTATGAAACTGAAATCCGTTTCTTTGCGTGGCCAAGCGTTGACAAGTTCCCGTAAGAGAATAGTTTTTAAAACTGAAATCAATAACAAGGAATATCACGAAAACGGCCAACTCCACGACAAAAATGTATATGACATAAATTGTGTGGTTTATAGTGATCTACGTTTTTTGTGTAGTAAGTTTTTGTCTGTATCTTACGGTTTACCAGTTAAGAGGTCTTCAGAGGCCATTCCTAGAAAAATTAAGCTATGCATTCTATTTGGCATGTAAATATCTTAGCTATAAGAAATTTTAAGAAAACTCCATAGAGCTTTTTTTGAAGAAATCAAAATTTTCAAAATTTTTCCATATAAAGAATAGATTAGAATGCGGGGATTTTCTGAAAATCTTCGTGTCTCATCCTTGGAAGATACCAAACTTAAATAACAAGTTTGGTATTTAACACACACACACACACGCACGCACACTGCCCTTTTTCTAAAAATTTTGTTTTTCGATTAAGGGGGACCCAAAGCATCGAGATATCACCGGAAATGCCTTTATCACTCCTGAATTAAACAATTTTAGAAAAATTGAGACAGAGTGTGTGTGTATGTGTGTGTGTGTGCGAATGTGTGTCTTAACAGTATAAGTCAAAAACGTAAAGCCGGTAAAATTCAGTGTCTTCCAACGGTGTGACGCAAAGATTTTTAGGAAAATCCCTCCATCGAACTTTCATTTACATGGAAGTTTTTTTCGGCATTTTCGATGTTCTTAAAATGGCTCTATCCATTTCGATTAAAAGGCCATGCAAAGATATTTACATTACGAATATATATGTTTTATTTTAAAGCCTCTTCACTGGATAGCATTTGTATAACTGGTGAAGCGTAAGAAATATACATAATGTCAAACACGAGTTTATGGAGTTGACTATTTCCCAGATATTCCTTGTGTTTAGTTTAAATTTCAGGAAACCATTTTCAAATGAGTAGTCGTTATTCGTGTTTCCCTTTTTTACTTACTCTAGCACTATGTACCTACAATAGTAGAAACGATTTTGTGTTCCACCCAAAAATTTGATACCAAGATTTCACCAGAAATACATGTTTTGATGACCCCTGAATCAAAATAAAAGCCTTTTTAGAAAGGTCAGTCAATTGGCTTGTCTGTCTGTATGTGGACAACATACCTCAATAACTGTATTTCACTAGGAGACTAATGTTTACCTTATCTACTATGTATCTATAGAAAGTGAATGGTAGAAGATGTGCGGAGGGAATTCTGCAGCTCAACGCTGAAGATCTTTTGTACTTCTTGATGGGCATATCTGGGAGGAAAAATGAGGCGAGAGAAGACAGAGGGTGGCCGAAACAAGGAGTCACGATAGAGTACATGCCTGGTCTCTAACATTTCCAAATAGAAGCTCCACGGTGCCTAGTTCAACCATGTACCCTCCCCTGCGGGCTTAGACATCCAAATGGTAGGGGAAATCTCAGGTAGCGAAGTCCGCCCCCTGGAGAACCAAGTTTGACAGAGAAAATTCTGTTTCTCTGTCAGTCTACCTACCTACCTATCCGCCTATACATCTGTCTGCCCGCCTGCCTGCCTACCATTCTTCCACATCCTTAAGCATACGTTTCCAGAGTTTCGGTCACAAAAATTCGATTCCAAAATTTCGCCGGAAATACATGCTTTAGGGCCTTCTATATCCAAAAAAAAAAAAAGCATATTTAGAAACAGGTCCGCCTGAGCGTGTGTCATGTGTCAGTATGTGAGTGTCTGGGTATCTGTGAACACCATAACTCAAAAATCTGATGTGTTCCATTCACATGACTTTCTCTACATGTCCGCAACAAATTATTGTTAAAAAACTTATGTTTCTATTTACTTCATGCTAATCGAGAAAAAATAGCAGAATAGTCTTATTACTTGCTTCCTTGTAAGTAGAACCGAAATAAAGGAGTTCCATAGGTTAAGGTGATAGTCAAAAACTGGTTGATATGTGACTGAAGTTCCCTTGTTTGCATGGACAGAAGTTGACGAATTCCTTAAGCTGAAACCAAACACAAGGAATGTCTCAAAAACGATCAACTCCACGAAAAAAATGTATATAACATAAATTGTGTGTTTTAATGTGTTCTACATATTTTGTGAGGTAAGTTTTTGTCCATTTCTTACGGTTTAGCAGTTATGCAAAATTCCGTAAAATCCATCCAGAATAAAGTAGTCTTCAGAGGCTATTCCCAGAAAATTCAAGATATACATTTTACGTATTTGTCAGGTAAATATCTTTAATGTGCAATATTTTCATCAAAATCGTTAGAGCCATTTTTCAGAAAATCAAAATTTTTGAAAAAACTTCCATGTAAATGGTAGTTTGGGGTGGGGGCATTTTTCTCCAAATCTTCGTGTCGCATCTCTGGTTTGCTATTTTACCGACTATTCGTTTTTGAGTCGTGTTCATAGACACACGGACACATGGACACACTTGGACCTTTTTCTGAAAATGTGTTTTTTTTTTTTTTATACAGGGGAGCCTAAAAGATATGTTTCCGGTGAAGTCTCGGTATCGAGTTTTTGGGTGGAGTGCAATACGTTTTCTGTACACTATGTACATATTACGTGTAGAGAAAGTAAAAATGAAGAATCCGTAAAACACTAAACTTGGTATTGGAGTTTAGTATCTTCCAAGCATGCGACACGAATATTTTGAGAAAGATTCCCCCTCCCCAAATTACACTTTATATAGAAAACATTTCAACATTTTGATTTTCTCAGAAATGGCCCTAACGATTTTGATTAAAATACTGTATATTCAAGAAATTTACATGACAAACAAAATATATATCTTGAATTTTCTGGGAATAGCCTCTATTGCGTAACTGGTAAACCGCAAGAGACAGAAAAAAACTTGATACACAAAACATGTAGATCTCGTTAAAACACACAATTTATGTCATATATACTTTTTTACATTCTCTATACATAGTATGTACATAGTGTATAGAGAAGGTATTGTACTGCACCCAAAAATTCGATACCGAGATTTCACCAGAAATACATGTTTTAAGACACCCTGAATACAAAAAAAAGCATTTTTAGAAAAATGTCCGTGTGTCTGTCTGTGTGTGTGTCTGTGTGTCTGTGGGCAGCATAGCTCAAAAACGAAAAGACCGTTAATACCAAACTTGGTATTTAAGTTTAGTATCTTCCAAAGGATGCGACACGCAGGTTTTCAAGAAAATCCCCCACCACAAACTTCCCTTCACTTGGAAAAATGTTCGAAAATTTTGATTTTATAAAAAATGACCAACGATTTTGATTAAAATATCGTGTATTATAGGTATATGCCTGACAAATAATATGCATATCTTGACTTTTCTGGGAATAGCCTCTGAAGACAGTTTATTCTGGATCAATTTTACAGAATTGTGTATAACTGGTCAACGTAAGAGATACACAAAAACTTACCACACAAAAATTTTAGAGCACATTAAAACACACAATTTATGCTATGTACATTTTTTCGTGGAGTTGATCGTTTTTTAGACATCTTGTTTTTGGTTTCAGCCTTGAAAAACTTATACTTTTCTCATACAGGAATTTGTCAACTCGTGTCCATACAAACAAAGAAACTTCAGTCACATAGCAATCAGCTTTTGACTATCATTTTAACCTATGGTACTCCCTTTTTTCGCTTCTACTTACAACAAAGCAAGTAATACGACTATTTCTATTAATGGTTTCTCGGTGATCTTGAAGTAAATAGAAGCATAAGCTTTTTAACAATAATTTGTTACAGATATGTAGAGAAAGCTATGTGAATGAAACACATCAGATTTTTTTACTTTCTCTATATGTGCGATGCACATAGTGTATAGAGAAGGTATTAGAATGCACCCAAAAATTAGATACCGAGATTTCACCGGAAATACATGTTTTGATACCTCCTGAATTAAAAAAAAAAGCATTTTTAGAAAAATGTCCGTGTGTATGTCTGTCTGTCTGTCTGTCTGTCTGTCTGTCTGTGTGATTGTGTGTATGTGTGTGTGTCTGTAGGCAGCATAGCTCAAAAACGAAAAGTCCGATAAAAACCAATCTTGGTTTTTAGGTTTGGTATCTTCCAAGGATGCGACACGAAGATTTTCAAGAAAATCCCCTCACTCCCAGCTACCCTTTACCTGGAACTTTTTTCGAGAATTTTGATTTTCTAAACAATGGCTCTGACGTTTTTTATTAAAATATGTATATTAAAGATATTTACTTGACAAATAATGTGTATATCTTGAATTTTCTGGGAATAGCCTCTGAAGACTACTTTATTCTGGATGAGCTTTGCATAACTACTAAACCGTAAGAGATGGACAAAAATTTAATACACAAATAATGTAGAGCACGTTATTTTTTTTTGGTAGTGTTTAACGCCCATTTTAACTACTTATGGCACCGCAGGCGGTGACACGGATGATACATGAATGAATGATGATGGAGCACCGGTGGAATGAGATGGCGGGGGAAACCGGAGTACCCGGAGATAACCCGCCCCAGCGCCGCTTTGTCCACCACATAGAGCACGTTAAAACACACCATTTATGTTATATACATTTTTTTCGTGGAGTTGATAAGTTTTTAGATATTCCTTGTTTTTGGTTTCAGCTCTGAAAAACTTATACTTTTCTCATACAGGAATTTGCCAACTCGTGTCCATACAAACAAAGGAACTTCAGTCACATAGCAACCAGCTTTTGGCTTTCACTTTAACCTATGGTAAACCCTTATTTCGTTTCTACTTATAATAAAGCAAGAAATAAGACTATTTCTTCTAATTTTTCTCGATTAGCATGAAATGAATAAAAGAATAAGCGTATTAACAATAATTTGTTACAGAGATATAGAGAAAGTCAAGTGAATGGAACGCATCAGATTTGTTTTTTCATGGAGTTGTCTATTTTTGAGATATTCCTTGTTATTTGTTTTAGGTGTAAAATACTTAAAATTTTCTCACACAGAAATTTGTAAACTCCTGGCCATGCACAAAAATGGATTTCAACCACATGGTAACCCTGTTAAAGGATTTGTCTATCGATTTAGCCTATTCCCTTATTTCCCTTCAACTTACAAAATAGCAAGTAATAAGACCATTTCCGCCAATGTTTATCTGGATTATTATAATATGGATTTCTATTCACTTCTTCTAACAGCTTATTCAGAAGTATAAGCTCTTAAGAATAATTTGTTACAGCAATGTAGAGAAAGTCATGTGAATGTGAAACATCAGAATTTTTTTTTTGAGTTAATCATTTCCGAGCTTTATTTGTTTACGTTTTCCAATACCTATATTTGTTTAAAATGGGAATTAGTCTTTTTTTTTTCTTTTTAAACTTCTGGCCAAGCAGAGAGAACATAATTTGAATACCTTCCAGAGTGAGTAGCTCTTAAAAAACATGGCTATCCCAATAGCCTAGTGTATCTACAAGGAAGCAAATAACAAGACTATTTTTGCTGATGTTTCATTTCAATTAGCATAAATTATACAAAAAATAAGCTTTTATAAGAATAATTTGTCGTAAATTTGTAGGTAGATAAAGGCACGTGAATGTAAAAATATAAGATTTTTGTTAAAGTTATCAGTATACCTACTGATAAAACCGTACATGTTTTGTAGAGATAGGTCAAAGTGTGTTGCGGACAGGTGTGTGTCATTCATATTGCTTACGTCATCATCTACAAATGGTCATGAGAGGTTTGCAGTATCAACAGATTCTTATAAAGCTAAAACGGTTTTGCACTGCGAACGCAGAAAATACCGCGTTCAACCTTCGTAGCAAATTTACACTGATCACTAACAATAAAATTGTTTCTGTTTCTTTCACTACAACTATGAGTTGGAAAGGTAGAGCCAGACTGAAAAATTAAATGCCATAATCGGGATTTGAAACCCGGATCTCCTGGCCTCCGTCCAGTTGCTCTAACCTCTGAGCTACCATGGCAATATTACAACACAGCATTCCCCAACTGACTCGAGATTACAAGGAAATCTCAACTTGTTTTATCTCGAGTAAGTTGAGAAATGTAATGCCCTGTCGTCATATTGCCATGGTAGCTCAGTGGTTAGAGCAACTGGATGGATAACAGGAGACCCGTATTTCAAATTCCGGCTATGACATTGAATTTTTCATTCTGACTCCACCTCTCTAACTTAAATGATGTTTTAAGTATTTAAAATAGGTTCCTTAACTGTTGTGTTTGGCCTCTATAAAATTTAATATCTGTTGTTTTCCATTCACATGGATTTCTCTACCTGTTCTGCAAACAAACTATTCTCACAGAAGATTATTTTATAATTCTTGCTAATCGAGATAAACATACAGAAATGTTCCTACAAAGGAGATACACTTGTCTCTTTGCATGGCCAGAAATAAAACCAAAGAAAACCGAATGCAGAATTTCTTGTGGAAGGGGGTAGACAAACAGTACAGGTTTAACGTTCATGTAACATGTAAATACAAAAGTTGAGACAAGCCTATGGTAGAGAAAAGAACAGGCATTTGCCTAAAACCCGCTGTTTTATGATAATTACAACTTAAAACATCTACTTATAATATACCAATGCGCAGAAAGTTCATTTTAATATGCCACTTTTTCTGCTACCTATCTAACAGAAAGTACAGGAAGGAATTCAAAACAATTCATACCCAGATTTTACCAGAAACACATATTTTGTGTGAATTCGTGTGTCTGTGAACAGAATAACTCATAAAGAAAAGTGTAATTTGGTATTTAAGTTCAGTATTTTTCAAAGATGCGATACTAAACCCTTGAAGAAATTCCTCAGACCAGTACCCGTTTAAACAGTACTCTTTGGAATATTTTGAATTTTTCGAAAATATCTCTGTATTGTTGAAACCATCATGTAATAAAAGTATTTATATGATAAATACTTGAGAATAGCCTATGAATCCACTTTATTCGGAAGTATGTTTCATATTTCATATTCTAGTATAATTGTTATACGTTAAGCATTAGATGAAAACGCAATACACAAAGATGTGGATCTAAGGGCGAACCATTTTGACTACAATTGATATAAATATCCAAATAACTTTTTTATAGAAAATAGATGTTGGAATCTATGGATTACCACAGAAAACCAACATTTAACTCCAACATAAGTTGAGAGCATTTTCAAGTGACCGCTTATAATCTGAGTGTTGTATTTCGGATTTTGAATCACATGATAACATAGTAACACATTTATTACAGTTCATCCCATATCTATTACGATAAATTTCGCAACCCCTAAGGGGTAGTCTGGGAACGAGTGACTAAGATAAAATTCCAAGCTTTGTCATCCAGACAATCGATTGTGAAGACCTTCCGCAGTCTCTCAAGCTACAACCACCCAAAAATATTCTTAGTCATAAACTCACGTTGAAACAAATTCTGGAAATCTATTTCATCTATGGGAATTGCCAATGAACAGTCATTAAGTAGTCCGTTAGTTACGGGGAACAAAAACGCACCGTAATTTATGAATCACTTTTTTCAGAAACAACTTAAGTAAAAGAACACCAACTTTTCACGGAAAACATAAACTGCATTACATACGAGCCCTACAGAAATCCCTATGACAATTTCTACTTTCTCTACCAAGTATTATATATGTACCTAATAGGTAGAAAAAATATTTGTTCCACTAAAAATTCGATATCGAGATTTCACCGAAAATGAATTTACACAAACTTCTCGTTTTTGAGCTAAGCTGCTCATAAACACACACAACACGCACACAGGGACATTTTTTTATAACTCAGGGATCTTAAAATATGTATTTTCGGTTAAATCTTAGTATACATTTTTGGGTGGAGTACAATACCTGCTCTATCTACTAGTACTCTAAACAAATGTGCCAGAGAAAGTAAAAACGGCCGAGCCAGGCCAACATCGAGTCCAGGACGCCCAGTTGAGTACCAGAAGGACGCATACTACGTTATCTTTAACTCTGGGTGGAGTTATCCACCTCCCTTCTGCACAGCCTTTAGCAAAATGTAAGTCAACTTTTCTCAGCAGTAACCTCTCCATAATATTATATGGTGACTTAACATTAATGGCAAATTCTGAAGAACTCAGTCCCTCTTTTATATTTAATTGGAAATGGCCTACTTTTAAGAGAGCAATAAATAAAACTAAAATAAGGCATCCCATGGGAAATACCCAGGACGAAACAAAATTGCAAATGAAGATCGGATTCTAGTACACGTTTTCTTTTTCTTTTCTTTTATTCCTCTCCTTTAATACTTTTTTTTTCAATTTTCTCTAAATTTCTACTATTTGATTACACACACGCATGCATATACACATTTATAAACACATATGCCCGAGGCGGGAATCGAACCTGCGATCCCCTGCGCCATAAAGCACCATCGTTCAACACTTCAATTACTTAGGGAGTTATATTACCTCTAATGAAGCTAAGGATGTTAAATTACTGAGATATCAAATGTAATAAAAATGACTATTTAAGGACGCTCTTTAACTGCTGTGGTTCTCAGCGTCACATTCTCGTATACTGGGCGTGAAAGACCGCTTAAATTTGCTCAGAGGCCTCTCTATCAGACTTGAGTCCTTGGGACTGAGATATCGGAGTATATGTGGTACTATAAGCAGAGCATTAAAAATTCATGAAAAAATACAAAAATAAAACTCCATAAGGTGATGGCGGTACTTACTCTTCTGCATGGCAGTGAATCCTGGATAATGTAGAGAAAAGATCTTAGCAATGTACAGGCGGCTGAAATGAAATGTTAACGAGAAGTCAATGGTTGCAGTATATTGGATAGAATTCCTCTTCAAAACCTTAGACAAGAACTAACTATCGTTGTAAACAATAAAATAGAAGTACATAAAAATTGACATATGGAAAGAATGAAACAAACAAGGATTCCAAAGATAACCCTACAACTCAAGCCCAAAGGGAAAAGGGATGAGAGAGAAGAATAAAAAGAATGAAAACTTGGGGCCAACGTGATTCACTGATGGCCTACGGCTGGAGGACAGGACGAGGGGCCCTAGAACCAGGTTTGCCATTCCCCTGCAATCGTAACCTGAGCATTGCATACCATAAATAGTGTCAGGCAAACGGGCGGAAGTGTATATCTGCTTTGACAACCAGGAGCCTTAAAAGCTTTTAAGTTCGGTAGTACCACATCCAAATTGGTTTTGCAGTGCAATAAAATATTGGATAATTTCTGTACCAACTGCCCGATAACGCTTGATATCGGAATTATGGTCGTATTAAATTAATAATTATACTCATATATAATAGAAAAATAGAGAAATAAGTGCACAAAATCTTATGTATTTCATTCATATGACTTTCTCTGCATATTCTGCAACAAATTATTCATACGAAAGCTTATTCTTCTATGTACTTCATGCCTCATAAGCATTAGTTGGTCGGTATGTTATGACGTAGGAATCCAGTTTTCTTTGCACGGCCAGAATAAAAAAATGATGATTTGCTATTTGAGAAAGTATAAATATTTTAAAATTTAAACCAATAACAAGGAATATCTCCGAAATCATCAAATCCATCAAACGAATCTGAAATAAAGTGTGTGTTTTAACGACATCTACATTTTAGAGTAGCAACATTTTATCTTATGGCTTACCAGTTATGCAAAGGTCACCCAGAATAAAAGGGACCTCACAGCTTATTCTCTGAAAGTATAGTATATACATTGTAATTGTCATAAACCAATTTTAAACATTTGGAATTTTAATCAAAATTTAAAGCTATTTTTGAGAGAATAACAAAAATATTCCCATATAAAGTGTTGGGAGACTTCCTTGAGTATTGGTTGTTTTAATATATGAAATTATTTATACTTTCTCTACTACATATAGTAGTAAGTAGGAGAAGTATCGTATTCTACTCAAAAATTCTACACCGACATCTGACTGGACAAGCGGCTTTGAGGATCTGTGAATCAAAACCGGTTGTTTAGGAAAGGGTCTATATGTGTGTGTCTGCGGTGTGTGTGTATGTGTCTGTAAACACTATAACTCAAAAACAAAAAGTCGATTAGATCCCAAATTTATCCAAGAATGTGACACGAAGGTTTTCAAGAAAATTCCCTATCACAAAACTACCCTTTACAAGAAAACATGTAGAACATTTTGATTTTCCCAAAAATGTCTGTAACGAGTTTGATTAAAAGATATGCAAATATATGCAAACATGACAAATAAAATACATATCTTGAATTTTCCATAAATAACCCCTGAAATCCTCTTCAATATGAATGACTGGCATAAATGTTAAATTGTAACGGATGAATAAAAATTTACTACACAAAAAATGTATGTCATATGCAATTTTTTGTGGAGTTAACTATTTCCGAAATATTCCTTGTTGTTGGCTGCAATTTTAAAATATTTAAACGTTTCTCTTACCGGAAATTGTCAGCATCTAGCCATGCTAATAGAGCTGAATTTAAATCACGTTGCAACCAGATTTTGAACATTTTATTAACGATTTAGCCATGTATATTCCCTTATTTCCCTTCTCCTTATAAGGAACTAACCAGCAAGATCACTTCTCTAATGCTTATCTTGATTAACATAAAATGGATAGAAGAATACGTTTTTAAGAATAATTTGTTACAGAAAGGTGTGAAAGTCTTGTGAATGAAACACATTGGATTTATTATTAAACACAAACTATACCTATGCATATTGTTTATTGACTAGGAAGTTCTTATAGAGTTACTCATTTAAGAAAGTGCATGTTGAAGAGAGTGCTGAAGTTGACAATGCATGATGGGGGTTGTATTGTGTTTCAGAAATGCCCGCACCTGTATTGTACACTTTACCTGCTCACAAGATTGAATCTATTGTGTCTCTCACGTTTCCCTCCCTTCTTATCGAGACGAGACACAAAAGCTTGTCAAGAAGCATTTGAAGCGAATTAATCTACAAGATGATCTCCCTTAAAACAGGCCTGCTATGTTTTCCATATTTGGATTACAAACTCAGATTTTTTAGTCAAGTAGACTAATTACACGCAAATAATAATATGGGGAGTAGTTCAATGCATCCAACAGAAACCCACCAGGAGTGCTACCCAAATAACTACGTTTAAATTTCAACACTTAAAACATAGCTTTAGCATAATTGTTTGCACATTAGCAATTTAAACCTCAATTTAATGTGTGGTATTAAAACGCACACAATTTAGGAACTTTATTTCTTTCTTTTTGATCATATCCGATGACCTCAACCACCCTGGAGGGATAATATTACACGTTAAAAATATGTTGTGACATTCACATGCCCTTCTATATCCATTCTGCAACAAACCGTTCTCATAAACGCTTCTTCTCTCTGCTCCATTGTCACCCTCTATGGTGTATGATTACCATGCTAACTTTATATGCCAAAGGGCGCGGGTTCAAACCCGGCGGAGTAAGATGGATTTTTTTTTTGGGGGGGGCCCCTAAGAATCCCTGGCATGACTTCCTTCGGAAGGAAAGTTGGTCTCGTGTCGTAACTTACGGCACGAAAAAGAACCTCCAGCCTGATAAAAGCGGGCTCTAAGCAAAATTAAGCGGTCCTTCACGCCCAATATAGAATGGGACGCTGAGAACCATAGCAGTTAAAGAGCGTCAATAAGTAAAACTCCATTTCATTTTTTTTCACTACTACATGCGAATCGAGATAAACATTAAGAAAATGGTATTTTCATATAGTCACTGACAAGTAGAATGGAATTAAGGGAATACACTAGGCTAAAGCGATAAAATTTGTTTTCTTCTAATTTTTGTTAGTTTAACGTCCTTTAGCCTGTAGGTCATTAGAGAATATTGAATGAAATTGGTGAAATGATACTCAAATTAGCCCGGGAAACATTGAGCACCAAATTTCCCAACTTTTCTGTTTGCAAGGCCAGGAGTTAAACAAAAGAAAACAGATGACGACTTCCTGTTTGAGAAAAGTATAATTATTTTAAAATTGAAATCAATAACAAGAAACACCCAGAAAATTGTTAGCTCTACAAAAAAATGTTAATGACATAAACTATGTATTTTAACGAGGTCTTCATTTTTTGTGTAGTAAGTTTTTATCTATCTCCTACGGTTTACCAGTTATGGAAAAGTCGTTCAGAATGAACAGGACTTCAGAGGTTAATCCCAGGAAATTGAATATTATTTTTCATGCAATATGTTTAGTATACAGTATTTTAATTAAAATGTTTGGAGTCATTTTTGAAAAAATCAAACTGTTCGAAAACTTTTCCCTGTAAAGGGTAGTTTAGGCTGAGTGATTTTTTGAGAATCTTTGTGTCCCATCCTTGGAAGTTGCTGAACTTCAATATCCAATTTGGTATTTCACTGACTTTTCGTTTTTGAGTTATCGTGTTCAAAGACACACACACACACACACACACACACACACACACACACACACACACACACACACTTGGACACTTTTCTTAAAATGCTTTTTTATTTTCTTATAGTACATAGAAGGTATTGTGTTGTACCCAAAAATTGCATACCGAGATTTCACCGGAAATACATATTTTGGGACTCCCTGGATCCTAAAAAGCATTTTTATACAGAAGATATACAATATTTCCAGGGAAAGTTCGGTAACGAGTTTTTGAGTAGAATACCATATCTTCTCTGCCTAAGTACTACGTACAAAAGAGAGAAAATAGTAGACATTTTCGAATATTTTTCCATTTGTAGGATGCTTTGGAGGGGTTATTGAAAATATGAGTCACGTCCTCAGAAGATACTGAATTTAAATGTCAAGTTTAATATTTAAGAGGCTCTTCTTTGTCTTTTTTATTTCGAGTTATGCTTTCACACACACGCGCAAACCTTTTTTGAAATTGCTTTCTTTCTGTTTTCTTTCTTTTTGTTTGTATTCAAAGAGCTTCAAATTTTGAATTTCCTGTGCAATCTCGGAATCGAATTTTTGGATGGAATACAATAGGTGCTTTCTCTTTACTATCGATAGACAAGAAATAGGGGAAACATGATTAAGGACAGTGACGTCATCTCATAATAATTTGATATCATGCGACTCAGTTGAGGAATTTAATGCGTGTCGGAAATGTAAATGGCGTTTTATTTATGGACGCTCTTTAATTGCTGTGGTTCTCAGTGTCTCATTCTATACTGGGCGTGAAAGACAGCTTAATTTTGCTCAGAGGTCTCTCTTATCAGACTTGAGGTTCTTTTACGTGCCGTAAATCTATGACACGGGACCAACGGCTTTACTTCCCTTCCGAAGGAAGCCATGCTAAGGATTTTTACGCCCGAAAAAATCCACCTGCGACCTTGGGTATATGAAGTTAGCATGGTAACCATTACACCACGGAGGGCGACAATGCGTGTCGGATGTTGCCGTGGTAGCTCAGTGGTTAGACCAACTGAACGTAAACCATAAATCCATGATCCAAATCCTGCCTATGGCATTGCATTTGTCAGTCTGACTCTACCGTTTGAACTCTTGTCCTAGACACGATTAGTTAACACTAATTTACCTAATCTTCGTTAAACTATGAAGCCCGGAATTTAAGGTACGTACGACATTGAGAATCACCAATGTGGTAACTCATATCTAAATACCTTATGGTTTACCAGGGAAGATGGGAGTCACTTGGGGAATTTAATAGCATTTCGGTATTGTGTCACGGTAGCTCAGTGGTTAGAGCAAGTGGGCGGAAACCAGGAAATCCGTGGCTTAAATCCTGACTATGGCATTGCATTTTTCAGTTTTACTGCCCTTTCCAAGCTATTAAGGTTTTTGAGCGTAAAGTTTTACATCGGAAAAGAAATCTGAGTTAAGAATTAGTTCAAGATTTATCCTATTTTTGGTTTCTGAATTGCGCCTTCTTATTCTCTAGTCTTTTCATAAATAATGCACTTTTGGGTTCGCAATTGAATGCATAGATCAAATGCATCATCTTGCTTGTATGAAAGTTATTAAATGAATGGCGCCGCAAAAACTAACTAATGTGAACTAAATTAGTTAACGAACTTAAGGAAGGAGGAAAGAATTAAGTTGCAGAGAACTAAAGGTTTGAAGGTGAATTACCTAATTCCTCCCATCAGGTATACCGCAGCGCCAGAGAGTCAGAGAAAGAAGCAGAGAGTAATGTAAGCAGTGCTAAACGTTAAAGCTGGATTTGTATATTTACACAGGAAGACTGCCCACTGTTTTAAAAGCTTTTCGGTTAGAAGCACAAGCCAGTAGCTCTCAGGCGTGTTACAATATCTGCTTACTAATAACAGCACGAGATCTTCGTGCACCGAAATAGAACAGCTATTTTAAGAAGGTAAAGGTAAATCACGGCTATGTGATAGTGTTTCTTATTTCCATCATGTGACACAATATATTATACAATATTAAAGCATTTGTTGGGAGTGTTTTTTACAGCTTAGGCAAAGATCTTAAAAAGTACAATGAGGTGTTGCAATCTCGTGATTTTCTTACAAACTATTTGTTAACAAACGATTATTTATCATAACTCTACATCGTGCCAATCGAGATAAACATTAGAAATTGTCTTATTATTTGCTTCCTTGAAAGTAGAAGGAAAATAAGGGAGCACACTAGGCTAAAACGATAGAATTTTAAAAGCTCGTCACTATTTTAATACATTCTCGGTAGTAAAACAAAAGAATAGTGAAAGAAAGTTTCCCATGTTTAAAATTGAAACAAATAATAAGCAATATCTTAGAAACAAATAACTATACACAAGAAATGCATATGACATAAATTATGTTTAAATGAAATCTATATGTTTGAGTATTAAGTATTTGCCTATGTATTACGGCTGACGAGTTATATAAAAGTCATCCAGAGTTCTTCAGAGGTTATTCCCAGAAAATTCAAGATATACATTTCGTTTGTCATGAAAATACCTTAACATCGTTAGGCATTTTTTTAAGAAAAGCAGTATTTTCAAAAAGTCTTCCATGTAAAGGATAGTTGGGGTGGGCGGATTTTCCTGAAAATGTTCGTGCCGCAACCTTGGAAGTTACTGAACCTAAATACTAAGGTTAGTATTTACCAAATTTTCGTTTTTGAGTTATGCTGTCCAAAGACGCATTTACGCGCCTACACACACACACACACATACACAGACCTTTTTCTAAACTTTTTTTTAATTCAGGGGGCTCCAAAATATGTATTTCGGTATGGTATTTCGGTAGAATATAATACCGTAACTATCTACTATGTAAAATTGTATATTAACCTAAATATGTGCTAGAGAAATTAACTACTGCTAAATAAAGTACATTAAGCAAAGATAAACAGTGATACAGGTGACTGTTTATCCATTTTACTTTGTTTATTTCACCCAAAAATGCAATACCATATTTTATGTGAAATACACTCTTTAAGAACCTGAATTAAAAAAAAAAGTAAAACCTCCATGTGAGTGCCTATCTGTTTGTGTTCTGTGAGCAGCATTACTCGATAGAATACAAAAATTGTAACTTTATTTCTGTATCTTCCAAAGATACGACACAAAGGTTTTCAAGAAAATCCCCACCCCGAACAACAATGCACATGGAACATTTTTGCATTGAAATATATATGTTAAATTTTCTGGGAATAGTTTGCGAAGCGCTCTTCGTTGTGAAAGAATGTTGTAAAGTGTTATAGACGAAAACGAACACGAACAGCAAAAATGTAGATCTCTTTATCACACAATCAAGTGTTTTTAGAGCCCTAAGGCATTTCCGAGAAATCCGTTATTAATGATTTGAATTGTTCAGTACCTTGTCATTTTTTCAGTCCTTTGGATGGTCATTTGTTTCTCACAATTCCATGGAAAGAGTATAGAATTTAAAGACCGTCTAGTTGTTAACGTTTCACTAAGGCTATTCTCTTGTATTTAATACAGATATGTAGTGTAAATATTTATCTTGATTAAGTGAAGCAGACAGAAATATATACGTAGGTAAGAATAACTTATACCCCACCAATGAACAATAGAAGGTACAGAAACACATTGGCATGTAAAATAACAGATTTTTACTTTCTCTTCTACGTATAATAAGGAGGATAAGTATTACATTCCATCAAAAAATCCTAGGAAGTTTCTCGGAAATACATGTTCTGAGGACCCCTTACTCAAAAAATAATTATTAGGAATAGGTCCCGATGTTTGAATGTCTGTGTATATGAACAGCATAAGCAAAAAAAAAAAAAAAGAGTCGGTTAATACCAAATTAGGTATTTAAGTTCAGTATCTTACAAGGATGCGAAGGTTTCCAAGAACATGGGTATTTTTCGAAAATGTTAATTTTTTCAAAAATTTCTCTAACGATTTGTATTAAAATACTTTATGACAAATTAAGTGAATATTTTTAATTTTCTGGAATAGTGTCTCAAGTCCTCTTTATCTTTGATTCCTTTTGCTTAAAATGTGAACGCCCATACAGACATACCTACTAAATAAACAATGTGGATTTCGTTAAAGCACACAATTTATGTCCATTACATTTTTTTATTTACCATTTCCAAAATATTCCTTGTCTTTGGTTTAAATTTTCCAATACTTATACTTTTCGTTATCCGTTTTTCTTTTCTTTTCCTTTTTTTTAACTTCTACCCACGCCGAGAGAGCAAAATTTTAACATAGCGACCAGCTATTGAAAGATCTGAATATCGCTTTAGCCAGTATATTCCCTTATTTCCCTTCTACCTACAAATGAGTACGTAATAAGATAATTTCTTCAAACTTTTATCTCGAGTAACAGGAAGCAGATACAAGAGCAAGTTATTTTTAAGCGATGTTTATTATCTACAGAATAGAAAGAGAAGATCGTGTGAATGGAACGCTTCAAAATTTTAACTTCTGTATATATGTAGTATTTCGTATAGCTTATTTGCTTCAACTTCATTCTATATTTATAGGTTTCTTAATACATTACAGTTATTAAATCCTTGATTACAATGCTAAACGCTTTAAAGATAGTTAGGTAAAGTCATTAACACGACAAAGCAGAAATGATCCGATCTGAATCGCCAATTCCTGAGTGCTTCATTCAGCTGTTCACAGGTGGTGAAATTAACACTCGAGTGCCTTTCAGTCAATGCATGGATCCACTGATGTCTGTATTCTACAATCAGAATCAAATTTAATTCGAAAGTTTTAAATCACGGTGCTCAAAAATAAAAATTGATGGCTTCTTACTTTTCCTATGTACTATGTACGTAATTAGTAGATAACGAAAGTATTGTATTTCAACAAAAATTTCGATACCGAAATTTCACTGGAATACATGATTTGAGGACTCCTGAATTTAAAAAGGCAGTTTTAGAAAAAAGGTTCGTGTGTGTGTGTCTGTACACAGGATAACACAAAAACGAAAACTCCGTTAAATACCAAAATTGATATTTAAGTTCAGCGCTTTCAAGTCTTTGACACGATGATTTTCAAGAAAATCATCCTCCCCAAATTTCCCTTAACATGGAAAAAATCTCGAAAAGTATGTATTTTCTCAAAAATATCTCTTACGATTTTGATTAAAATAGTATATATTACAGATATTTACAGACAAATAAAAGGCATATTTTCATTTTTCAGGAAAGAGCCTCTGAAGATCTCTTCATTCTGAGGCCTTTGCATAACAGGTAAACCATTAATAGATAGATAAAAGGTACTACACAAAAAATGTATCGTTGAAACACACAATATATATATATAATGTAAATTTTGTTTTGTTCAGTTAACTATTTCTGAGATATTACTTGTAATTGGTTTCAATTTTAAAATACTAAAATATTTCTCAAAATATTTTTTTCTTTTTTTACTCTCTCTCTCTCTCTCTCTCTTTACTTCTGGCCATGCAAAGAGATACGATTTTTTTTTATTTTAATCACACAGCGACCAGCTTTTAAAAGATTTGACTATTGTTTTAGCGTAGTGTATTCCCTCCCTTCTGCTTACAAGAAACTAAATAATAAAACTAGTTCTGTTAATGTTATCTATGTTTAAGTACATAGCAAAATATTTTTTTGGTAGAATAATTTGCTGTCAAACAGGTAGAGAGAGTGATAGAAATGAATAGTGAGATTTTGTATCCTATACTGCGTTGTTTATACTAATATTCTCTGCATCTGTTCCACTAGATATAAGAAGCCAATTGCCATACATCTTGCTGTTTGGTAAAAACTGTAAAAGTGGCGAAATTTGGTGTTCTCCTAATTCAAAATAGTTTAAGTCGTTTTAAGAGCTAATACTGTGAACTACGAGCTGAAGCAGGTAAGCTTCTTTCGAGATTATGCTAAAAATAAATAAATAAATAAATTTCATTAATCTCGTTAAAATCTTATCTCATCCTCTTGTGTATCAGTGTTGCTCTTCGTATTTTTCTTCTTCTACTGCATGATATATGAAGGTTGCCTCAACCTGTTCCTCCTTCACATTTCTGTTTCAACCATCTCTTCTTTGGTCTTCTTGGGTTTCGCCTTCCTTGTGATCGATAATAATCAATTATAATTGAAGGAAGTTTTAGTTATTCTGTTTTTGGCATTCTTTCTACATGGTGTGTACAATTTCCTCTCTATTTTGTTATTATAGTGTTAACCTGTTCAATATTTACCTGCTGTCTTACTTCATTATTTCTTCTTTGGCTATTCTTGTATATCCTGTCATTGGTCTGAGGAATATCATTTCTACAGATCGCATTTTGATTTTATGGTTGGTATTTATAGTCCATATTTATAGGCACTAACAGATAGGTATTACTTATTCTTTTCTAGGTTAATTGTTTAGTATTCGTTTGTTTGGTCCGGTTAAGTCATTAAATACATTTAATTATTCGTTTGTTGTGGTTTAAAGTCCTTTAACCTGGTAGGTCATTTCTGAGGATGAGTGAATTCGTGAAATGAAGTTCAAATGAGCCCGGGTATATATAGCTTAAAATTATTCGATATTCGTCCTCTCAGAATAAGGAAAAACCTCGATAAAATCTTATCCAGGTAACTCATCCTAACCAAGATTCAAACTGGGGACCTCTTGAATGTGAGACAGATACACTAAGCCACACTACATAGACACCGTTAATTGTTAACATGTTATTCTTATATAATTTAATTGAGCTTTCAATCTCACGCCTGTGACTCATGTTTTGGCTGTTGCCTACTTGTAATATTATTCACAAATCAGATATATCACATATAAACTTTTGTCCAGAAACCTTTTTGGCTCGATTTAAAATAAAATTCTTAATAACTTTTGAGAGGCTCAAGGTTACCATTAAATTAACTCTTATTAATGAAATGACAAAAATGACAAAAAATGTATTTATCAAGTTTTTATATCACAACACAGAATTAATTCTCAATCTTCAGTCTTGAAATAATTTTCAAGACAGCAAGCATACGTTTACTGAATAAAGTTATCTAAAACTATCAACTCGGGAATTTACGAAGTGGTTCAAACATTTGAAGTAGGCGATAACTACTATGACAGAATCCTTTCTCGTTTACATCCATGCTAATGCGAAACAAAGTCAATAAATCCAAGTTAGTTTAAAATCAACTTATAATCTGGAGATTAGTGTCTGCAATAACACCAGAGAATACTTGAGTGTTTAGCATTATCTCAAAAATCTAGTCAATCGATTTTTCCCCTTTACTATAGCCTAGCATAAAAACTGTGTTATTGTACCTTTATAGTACTGAACCAATGGCTCAAGCGTTTTGTTTGTGACTGTCATTCTGGAGGTCGTGGGTTCGATTCCCATGCCCGACCTTTCTGATCCATATTTCCTTCGGGGATTTTCCCGGGTCACCAGGCTAATGCTGAAGAGGTTTCATCACTTCATCTCTATTTCAGTCCAACTATTTCATTATTTATGGGCTCTAAGGGTCATCTGTAGGGGTTGGGATGTTCAGTTAGACCCTGGGCACCGCCTCCTATCGCTCCCCGTGTTGAGGTGAAGAACTGGTTGGCTACCTCCATCACGGTGGCTCTTTCCCCGTGGTCGGGTTTGGCCTCCCGTTAGATACTCTCATATCAACCAACCCTCCCGAGGTCTGACGCACAATGTGGCAAATCAAATAACTTAATCGTTACTAGTAACCGTTACATATATCTGCGAACGCGATAAACACATAAACAAAAGACTTAATAAATATATGCGTAAGCTTTCACGGCCGGTGTCCATAGTTTTAAAATTTAAAAATGTTTCGGGCTATTTTGCCGTGGTCTGTAGGTTAAAATATGTTGAGTTAAAATATTTCTACCTAACGTTTCGTCCCTGTCTGTGAGGGACATCTTCAGAGGAAATGTGCTCACGTCGCTAACTCGCTAACCTACAGACCACGGCAAAATCGCCCGAAAAAATTTTAAATTTTAAAACTAAAAGACTTAATAGTTACTAGTAACCGTTACGTGTACCTAACTGCGAATGTTATGACCTTGAAAAACAAATAATTTAATCGTTTCTGATAACCTTTACATGTATCTACGAACGTGATAGATATGAAAACAAATAACTTATTCGGTACTGGTGACCGATGCCTGTATCTGCAAACTGTTAACAATGAAAACAAATAATTTAATTGTTACGTGTATCTGCAAACGTGATAATCACGAAAACAAATTACTTAATCGTTATGAGTAACCGTTACATACGTGATGACAATGAAAATAAATAAGGTAATCCTTACTAGTAACCGTTAAATGTGACTGCAAACAGAAAAACCATGAAAACAAATACTTTATAACACTGGTAACCGATATATGTGCCTGGAAACGTTATAACCGTAAAAACAAATCACAAAATCGCTACTGGTAACCATTGCATGTAACTGCCAACGTAATAACCATTAAAGCAAATGCATTATTACTGGTAACCGTCACATATAACCATTACCGCACTGTAAGTGCTAGAATCATATTCGTTATCCAAAAATTAGTGTTTCTTATGTCCTTGCTTTATATGGATAATGAACAGTTTTATGAAATCCTTACCTGCAATTTAATAAGCAATTCTTCTCTAGCACTGTAACTCACCTGTAAAACAAAAACAAACAAATAAGAATCAATATAGGCGAAAATCTCCCCTATAAACACAAATGAATTAACCACCAATGCACATAGGGAAGAGAAGGTGGCACACAGCGCATTATACGAGAATTTAACAAGGATCCTGAAATGAAAATGTGTCAATGCAAAAACATCTGAAGTGTTGCATACACACGACATATAATTTTCCCCAGTCACTGTTCTACAAAGATTCTTTCAAAAGCGTACTTTTACTTTCTCTACCAACTATGTTCAATGTACATAGTAGGTAAATAAGGTATTGTATTCCACCCAAAAGTGCGATATCGCGATATCATCGGAAATACATGCTCTGAGAACTCATGAATAAGAAAAAAGTAGAAAAGGTCCCTAAGTGTGTGTATGTGTGTGTGTCTGAGCACAGCATAACTCATAAAAAATCCATTGAATACCAAATTAATATACAAGCTTAGGATCTTCCAAGGATGGGACAGGAAGATTTTCAGGAGAATCATCCACCCAAAACTACTCTTTGCATGGAAGATTTTAAGCTATTTATTAATTCCGTACAATAAAGATGTATTTACGTGATGCAGAAAATATATATCCTGAATAGATTCCAAAGTCCTGTTAATTCTGGATGACTTCTGTATAACTAGTAGAGATACACAACTAAGTACACAAAATAATGTAGATCTCGTTAAAACACACAATTTATGCCATACACTTTTTTGCATATTGTAATGTGAATAGAATACATTTGATTTTTACTTCCTCTACCCATTACTATATACTAACGCAATACCTAGAGAAGATATTGTATTCCATCCAAAAATTGGATACTGAGATTTCACATGATTTACTCCTTAAATGCAAATGTCAGAGTCTTTTATAGGAAAACAACAATTTGAATTTTTTTTTTCCATGTAAAGGTAGTTGGAATGGGGGTTTTTCTTGAAAATCTTCGTGTACACCCATGGAACATACTAAAATTGAATACCAAGTGTGGTGTGTAAAGGACTTTTTGTTTTTGAGTTATGCTGTCCATGGACACATATGCAGACACAGAGACAGACAGATACACACGTATCTAAAAATGCTATCTAGGGGTCTATTTCCGATGAAATCTCAACATCAAAATTTTGGTACCAAAACAATATACTCATTACTTCAAAAACGGTGAATGGAGGTTACTCATAGACAGAGTAAATCTCAGTGTTAGAATATTATTTTCGTTTCTTAGACTGAAATAATTTGGTTGACAGAACTTTTTGGGAACTGACAGAGCATAATGAATTGCGGTAGGTATCTACAGATTTAGAAGCAGGCCGCACTCCATGGAGGGAGGCAGATTCCATTTTCCCCCCTTGGAGAATCGTTTTGCCCACAAAGCCTTGACATATCGCATCACTTCAATCATGCAAGTGCAAAGTTTATTCTGTGCCTTTTCATAGCCTGTCTCAGTGAAAGGGACCAAGCTCAGCTGCCCATTAAAGGTGAGTTGCAATCTAAAAGCTGCCGGCCACATAAAGGCCTGTGAGTGTTCCCAATTTAAGGCCCGACAATCCCATTGTCATTACTCGAACATTTTCCCATCACTTGCTCTCAATAGGTAACTGCTGAAGCTAAACAGTAAGACAGGGTGGTTGCAAAATGTGGTATTATCCTTCATCCATTATAAATCAATCTTGTGTTCACTTTCATTATTTTTAATTTCTATATTAAGTATAGTAAGTAGGGAATATCGGATGTGTTCCATTCACATGACTTTCTCTATATCTCTGCAATAAATTATTGTTAAAAACCTTATGCTTCTATTTACTTCCTGCTAATCGAGAAAAAATTAGTAGAAGTAGTCTTATTACTTGCTTCTTTGTAAGTAGAAGCGAAATAAGGGAGTACCATAGGTTAAAGTGATAGTCAAAAGCTGGTTGCTATGTGACTGAAGTTCCTTTGTTTGTATGGACACGAGTTCACAAAGTCCTGTATGAGAAAAATATAAGTTTTTATAGCTTAAACCAAACACAAGGAATATCTCAAAAACAATCAACTCCACGACAAAAATGTACATAACATAAATTGTGTATTTTGAAGTGCTCTACATTTGTAGTGTGGTAAGTTTTTGTCCATCTCTTACGGTTTAGCACTTATGCAAAATTCCGTAAAATTGACCCAGAATAAAGCAGTCTTCAGAGGCTATTCCCAGAAAATTCAAAATATACATTTTTATTGTCATGTAATTATCTTTAATATACGATGTTTTAATCAAAATCGTTAGAGCCATTTTTTAGAAAATCAAAATTTTCGAAAAAAGTTCCATGTAAAGGGCAGTTTGAGTGGAGGGATTTTTCTCAAAATCTTCGTGTCGCATCCCTGGAAGATATTAACTTAAATACCAAGTTTGGTATTTCACCGACTTTTCGTTTTTGAGTTATCGTGTTCACAGACACACGGACACACACACGGACCTTTCTCTGAAAATACTTTATATATAACCGGTGAAATTTCGGTTACCGAATTTTTTGTTAGAGTGCAATACCTTCTCTATACACTATGTACATAGTGCGTATAGAGAAAGGAAAAATATTATGTCTGTATTTCACCGGAAATGTTTTGTGGTTCTCTGGGCCAAAAAAATTAGAAAAATGTCCACGCGCGTGGTGTATGTGTGTGTCTGTGAACGGCATAATTCAAACACCAAAATTCCATTAAATACCAACCTTGATATTTAAGATCAGCATATTTTAAGGATGCAAAACAAATATTTTCAGAAAATTCCCTATCTCAAACTACCCTTTACATAAAACATTTTTCTAAATTTTGATTTTCACAGTAATGACTCTCACGGTTTCGATTAACCGTAAGAGATAGACAAAATCTTACTAATTAAAATTAGTACATAATCTCGTCGGTAACATTTTTTTGTGAAGTTAACTATTTCAGAAATATTCTTTGTTATTGGTTTCAATTTTTAAATACTTATAGTTTTCTAAAAAGAGAAGTCGTCATTTCTTTTTCTTTGTCCTACTCCTGGCCATGCAAAGAGAAATAAATTCTAAGTCAATCACATAGTGACCAAATCTTAAGCGATTAGAGTATTGCTTTAGCCTAGTGCATTACCTTATTTCCCCTTTACCTATCAGGAAATAAGCAATAAGACCACTTGTGCTCATGTTTATCTCGATCGGCCTGAATCAGATAGAAGAAAAAGCTTTATTTTGAATATTTCACTGTGGAATAGATAGAGGAAGCCATGTAAATGGAGGACATCAAAAGCTTTACATATATTTCAATCGAAAAATATAAATATTAAATTGGTGTTTAAACCAACTAACTCGTAGAACATGATTATTATGTGTATGCTCACAAACATTGATATAATGATGAATAAATACATATTTTGAATTACCTGCGGATAGTTAGTGAAGCCCTATTTATTCTGAATGGTGTTTGTATAAGTGATAAACCGTAAGATATACCTACTCAAATACCTATTACATATATGTCTTTAAAACAAACCATTTGTTGTTGCATATTTTTTGTCACGATAGAGAATGACCAATAGTAGGCTCGTCAGCTTACCCGACGTAGTGTCATTAGATTTTAAAACTCCAGTGACGAATTAAGTACTTTTATTTATCTCCTTCCCTTCTTTATTAAATAGTTGTATAACAATCTAGAGACTTTTGTTGTTAACCCTCTCTTTTACCCCCTATAATGATTTTAATATGATGGAGTCTCGATTATTCCGAATAAAGGAAGAAATATTCTTCGATAGGAGTGAAACATCGACAGAACGTCACTTCCTGAAAACCCTCCCCCCCCCGCCCGAAAATCTAGTAAGTTCCGAAAATGATGTATAGCATATAAAAGTAGCTACCTGATGTCGAAACATAGGAGTAATTTTTAGATCATTATAAAAATAGATTTTAAACCTTTGTACTTCATTTTGGTTTTATAGTTAGGTATTTAACAGCATAATAGATACACGATTTTCAAACAGTATAAAAACCCTTAACATATTATAGGTACAATTAAAGATTCCGCACTCAAGAATACAATCTTTTCAGGAAATATAAAAATCCGTTCACTGATTTTAATGTTTTAATTTTATTTGAAGAGTGGAGAGGGGAAAAAATATAAGAGCCACAAAATTAAATTTTCACTTTTGTCATGGAAATGGGCAAACGTCTTGCTGAGTATTGAATTTTAACAAATAGAAGTAAAATAGCTGACTATGTATTTGATTCATCAATAAATAGATGGTGCAAAATACAACTCCATAAGTTGAGCCTGTGGAGAAGGATACAAGCACCACTATGGTCGTCAGTTGAATGTCAGCTGTTAATGTAATGGAGTGTGAATTCTGTTACAGTTTAGTGATACTGATGAAATATTATATCTCAAAATGAGTGAAACAATTACAAAAATGAATGAAGGAAAGAGGGAAGCTTTCAATGAGAGCATCACAAGGAAAAGAAAAATCTGGAAAAAGTGTTCACTTTCCAGGGTATGAAATATATTATTACCTATATTCAATATAAATTACGGACATTATTCCATTGATATAATTATGTACGTGTAATTAAAATAGTTACTAGTGATTTTAATGTGTGAAATATAAAAATTCATACTTTATACCTTATGTTGCATAATGTAAAATGATTTTTTTGTCTGTAGTAAACTATAAATACAAATTACAATGCAGAGATTAACAAAAGAACAACTATAACTGCTCTTCATAGAATTCTAAAGATACTTTATCAACAGCAGGGTACCTATTTAATTAACAGAATGGATATACTTCCAATTAACAGGAGAAGGAATAGAGATTATAGTGACCCAGGTGAAAGAAGAAGATAGGCTACTATGGCATACTGTGCCATCTGGTGCAGTTATGTGCTCGAACATATAAAGAAATCTTAAGTATTTCCAATAAACGGATGGAGGTCATTATTGAGAAGAAAAAACTGCTTGTAGTGCTTACGTAGATGATCGTGACAAACAGTTACATAAATACAAATATACTGATGGGCATTGGAATGTTGCTAAGAACACATTCTCTCTTTTCCAAGAGAAGAAATCCACTGCGAAAGAAGCAAAACAATGATAGAATAACTAAGCGCTGACCTGAATTTTTCTCGTATGTACCAAGCACTGAAACTGAAGTATCCAGAGGCAGGAAATCTTTAAAATTTTACCGCAAATGCTTTCCACAAATTTCGTTTTGGAAAACCAAGAGAAACTTCCTGCCAAATATGTAGCTTCAGACTACATGCAAAATTAAAGCAGCAAGCACTATTGCCGAACTATTTTCTATGAGAATCCAACTAACCCTGCACCATCGCAAGACTCAAAAAGCACTTCAGTTATTAGATGTTTTCATGAATGAATCTAACTGCCTTCTAGTGAAACATGAATGTGTTCTTCTAAACACGTATTTCAATGGACCTACAGCAGGCCATTGTCTGTCCAACTCTGGTTTTCTTTGGCCGCGCCGTGGCCGAGTGGTCACACCACTCGCCTCTCACTTAGCCGGCCCGGGTTCGATCCCAAATTTGTGGTGGACAAAGCGGCGCAGGGGCGGGTTTTCTCCGGGTTTTCCTGTTTCCCCTGCCATCTCATTCCACCGGGGCTCCATCTTCATGTTATCATCAGTGTCATCGCCTGGGGTGCCAGAGCAGTAAAAACGGGCGTTAAACACTATAAAAAAAACTCTGGTTCATAGTGTTGTTCCATACTATACAACTTTCAAATTAGAATCTATCCATTCAAAGGGAAATGCTGGCGATATTTTCATGTGCATGTGGCACGAAGTTATAGCTTCTAGCAGTGCTGTTTTCTCCAGTTCTTAAATAGTCATTATACTCTTAAAAATCTGATGCGCCCATTTACTTGACTTTCTCTACATCTCTGAAACAAATTATTGTTGTAAAGCTTATTCTTAGATCTACTTCATACTAATCCAGAAAAACATTAAGAGAAATGGTCTTATTACATAGTTCCTTGTAACTAGAAGGAAAATGAGAGTAAAAGTACTAGGCTAAAGTGATAGTCGAATCATTTCAAAGCCTGTTGCCATGTAATTGAAATCCATTTCTTTGCATGACCAGGAGTTGATAAATTCCCGTGTGAGGAAGGTTTTAAGTATTTTAGAACTGAACCAATAACAAGAAATATCTCGAAAATGGGCAATTCCACGAAAAAAATGCATATTACATAAATTGTCCGCCTTAACGAGATCTACGTTCTTTACTTAGTAAGCTTTATCCATCTGTTACGGTTTACCAGATAGGCAAAACTTAACAAAATTCATCTAGAATGAAGAGATCTTCAGAGGTTATACCTAGAAAATTAAAAATAGATATTATATTTTTCATGTAAATGTCGTTAATGTATTTTAATCAAAATCAAAATTTCCGTAAATTTGTCCTTGTCAAGTGTAGCTTGGGGTGGAGGGATTTTTCTTCAAAATCTTCATATCGCATCCTTGGGAGATACTGAACTTAAATACTAAGTTTGGTACTTTATGGCTTTTTGAGTTATTGTGTTCACCGGCAAACGGACACGCGCACACACTGACTCACGGACACACACATGGATATTTTTTCTAAAAATGATGTTTTTGGAAACACGGGACCTAAAATGTGTATTTACTTGAAATTTCGGTATAGAATTTTGAGTGGAATGCAATATCTCCTCTACCTACGTAGTAAAAACAAATCGAAATATAGTGTAATAACAGTGCGGGCCAAAACAAAAACGCATTGTGATGTTCTATTTTGTTGAAAAAGCCTTGTATGATGTCGTACAACTTGATTTTTGACTACAGGTCACAGTTATTTACCCCGTGGCCTTGGAATAATACGAGAAAACAGGAAAAGAAAACGTCAAGTAATAGTACCACAGGGAATTCAAAACATAGTGAAAAGCGCAAGGGTAAAAGGAGCATTTAAAGTGGTTGCAATGGAAAAGTAAGACTTACTTGATCGGTTCTGTAGTAGATATTTACAAACAAACAAAAAAATACAAATAAGTATAGTGTCATGCTTTAAAATTGAAATATAAGTGGTTTGATTGTGAAAACAAAAACGACTTATAGTGAATTTGAAGATTGGAAGGAAGTTGATATTTTCCGAAAATGGCAGAATCCCACTAGACTTAGTAGGCTAGATCACATGGCTACGTTAGACGTGAAGTATCATGATTTTTGTGGGAATCAGTTTTCATAAAATGAAACAAAAGGTATAAAATAAGTTTTTTAAGGCTGAAATAAAAAACAAGGAATATCTAAAAAACGATCAACTCCACGAAAAAAATGTATATAACATAAATTGTGTGTTTTAATGTGCTCTACACTTTTTGTGGGATAAGTTTTTGTCTATCTCTTACGGTTTATCAGTTACAAAAATATCCGTAAAATTCATCCAGTATAAAGTAGTCTTCAGAGGCTATTCCCGGAACATTCAAGATATACATATTATTTGTCAAGTATATATCTTTAATATATGTTATTTTACTCAAAATCGTTAGCCATTTTTTAGAAAATCAAAATTTTCGATAATTTTTTCATGTGAAGGGTAGTTGGGGATGGGGGGATTTTCTTGAAAATCTTCGTATCGCATCCTTGGAAGATACTGAACTTAAATACCAAGTTTGGTATTTAACGGTCTTTTCGTTTTTGAGCTATGCTGTCCACAGACACACACATACACACAGACAGACACACACACGGACATGTTCTAAAAATGCTTTTTTTTGGATTCAGGTGGTCTAAAAACATGTATTTCCGGTGAAATCAAGGTATCGAATTTTGGGTACAATACCTTCTCTATACGCTATGTACATAGTACGTATAGAGAAAGTAAAAATAATTTGCATCATGTATAAAGGCTTGTAACTATGTTAACTCTGAAAGTGTTGTTTAAATTCAATAATTGGCGGTAATTTTTGTATCTTTATAATGCAACAGGTTATATTATATCGCTACTGTTGGTCTACTATTTCCGTGCACTTTGTATGTCAGGCTTAAGTTCTGGTTTGCTGGATTTTTGGTCGCCGGAGTAGGTAAATGTAATGGCTCAGAATGGTCCCAAACTAGGCAGTTATAGAACAACGATTTAGTGCGTTAGGTAAATCAGTTTCAATTCCAACTTAGTTAAAGCTGCATGTTACGTGAGTACCTCAGCTTTTTCCCTTTTGTTTTTGCTTTGATTCACCCATAGGGAACCCAGTCAAGAACTATAGACCAGCAACTCGTTGAAGACACCTGCGAGGCAATAACGTGAAGTCTAGACTTCTTTCATTGCTTATCCAACATAAAAATTAAGAGCAACAAATTTAAATAATGCAAAATTTAAAAGTATTGACAAAGCATCGATAGTTTATCTCAAAATATTAGCCAAACATCGATACCACCGAGGATCGATGCATCGACGGTATTGAAGTACCATCCCTATTCAGAATTAAGAGGATTTAAAAGTCTATTTGCAATTATTCATTTTATTTTATTTGTCATGCAAATATCATATAACATTTCAAATACAGTCTTTCAGCTATTTTGAGAAAACTAAAAATATCGAAATTTTGTCCATGTAATGGATAGTTTGAGATAGGAAGATTTTCCTGAAAATGTTCAATTCTTGGAAGATGCAGAACTTTATTAACAAGTTTGGAGTTTAGCTAGTTTCGTTTCTGAGTTATGCTGTTCACACACATACACATATACTATACACAGACCCTTTTCTTTGGGGGGGGGGCGGATTCAAAGGCATTTAAAATATACATTTCCTTTCTAGAGAAAATAATTATGCGCACTTAGAAATTAAAAGTTTTAAAAGTAGTAGGTATAATGCAAATATATTAAACAGAGTAGATATTAAGTAAACACAATTTTAATTTGAACTTTCCAGTTTGGAATATTTGTGTACGTGCCAGTCAAAGCGACAACAGGAAGGATTAAATGTGGGCACCCTATAATAGGGTGAGAGGCAAGGGTGCAAACTGCACCCCTGAAATGGAATAACAATAAGAGGGGTACACAGCTGCCATGCGAGCAGGGGGATCTATACAACTCACCCCGCACCCTTTCTTTTTTGCGATAAGCAAACTTTAAACCTAAACCTGTCACTACCTCTTTTCAATGCCAGGGATAATCGAGAAGAAAAATGGACGCAGCTTTTATACTCGTATTAGAGATTTTTTTTACCTCGTATATAATTAGAAAATCTGATATGTAACACACGCATGACTTTCGCTACCCTCTAACCTTTATCATTCCCCTTCTGCAGCGTAGTGGTTACCATGTTAGCCTTTAGTACCCAAGGTCGCGTGTTCAATCCCGGTGGATGGTAATGGATGTTTAGGACTTCTTGTGGAAGGGAATAAAGCCGTTGGTCTCATATAATGCTTATTTGCTCGTAAAACAAACCAATATCTTGAAAGAGAAGTTCTCTAAGCAAAATTCCACTATTTTCACGTCCGTGATAGTATTTCATCCTATGATACTATCTTTGAGCAACTCTTGTGACCATGTGCGCAGAGTGGCGAAATCGCGAACTAGAAGTTCACCCAATTAGAAAAACACTGCTAGATGTCTCAAAATATGGAGTGATGGAACTTAAACTGTCGTTTATTAGTGTGTATAAAACTATTCTTACATATTTTTATCTACTTCACTTTAATCTAGATAAATCTTTGCAGAAATAGCTATAGCATAACGATAGTCAAGTTTTAGCAACACTATTTATGCTGGTCTTAAAATTCCGTGCTCTTTCCGTCCAATCGCAAGAAACACCAAATGTCGATAAACCTTGAAAGAAACACCAAGCATTGAATAATTCGAAACATTAATAACAGATATCTGTGAAATTACTTACTTTGTAAGTCACAATTGGAGCATATCATTTCAAAATGAATTTGAAATTCTTTAGTGATTTACCGGAAAAATGCGACTCAGTTGGGGAAATTAATACTAATATACTAAGACACATAAAAACAAAAGAGAATATGTTTATAATGCTACGAAACATATTTGAAAAATATTTTAATAACCCTCACGTAAGAATGTTTCGATTTTCACTTTATCTATTTCGTACATATGATACATTGGTACAGAATATATTGCATTCCATTGAAATTTTTACACCGAGATTTCACTGTAAAATACACGTTTTAGAGTCCCCTGTGTGTCAAAAAATCTCTAGAAAAAGGTCAGTTTGTATGCGTATCCATGTGTCTCAAAATCGAATAGTCGGTTAACTACTAAACTTGACATTTAAGCTCAGCATCTTCCAAGGATGCGAAACGAAGATATTAAAGAAAATCGTCCTTATAACGATTTTGATTAAAATATCGTGAAATTATGTGTTGATATTTTTGGAAATAACCTATGAAAACAACTTCACTCTAAATGACTTTTGCATAACTGATAAACCATAAGAAAAGACAAAAACTAACCACACAAAAATGTAGATCCTGTCAAAACACCCAGTTTATCTCTGATATGCATATATATTTTTTGTAGAACAATCCATTTCCGAGATATTACTTGTTACTGGATTTAAAATTTTGAAAACTTCGTTTCTTAAAATTGTTCTCAAATGGGTACCTGTTGTTCACTTTTTTCCAACCTGGACATGCAAAGAATAGGAAAATTTATTGTATCACTCAGAGACTGGCTTTTAAAAGATTTGACTATCGCTTTAGGCAAGTTGCATTCTTTTGTTTCCCTTCTACTTATAATATACTATGTAATTAATTTTTGCTAATCTTTAGCTTGATTAAAATAGAGTAGGGAGAAATATATGCTTTTGTAAGAATAATTTGTTGCGAATGGAACACATCGATTTTATTATGCTTATTAGCGGAGACAGGGGTGAAACTAGATCGCTTACAGCTTTTAACTAGTAATAGTCCTGTTCAGTTGAGTTCTGCAACTCTTTTACACATGAAATTCGGGGCAGTCTGCGTACAGTAGAATTCAAAAAACAAGCAGTCGAGTAATACTAAACTTGGTATTTAAGTTCAGAACCTACCAAGGATGCGACACGAAGATTTTCAGGAAAATCCCCCCAAAACCTACTACTCCAATATAATTTTCGAAAATTTTGATTTTTTCAAAAATCGCTCGAACGGTTTTGATCAAGATTCCACATGTTTAAGATTATTTTTATGACATACGAAATGTCTAACTTGAATGTTTTGGGAATACCATTTGAATTATCTTGGTATAACATTGAAAGCCGTAAGAGATAGACAAAACCATTCTACACAAAAATATACCTACATCCCATTAAAACACACGACTTATATATTTTTTTCTTTTATTCTTTCTTCAGAGTTAACCGTTTCCAAGATATTCCCTTTTATTGGTTTCAATTTTACGATTTTAAATAACTTAAATTTTTCTCAAGCGGCAAATCCACTTTCGTTTCATATCTCTTTTATTTTCCTCCTGGTCATACAAAGAGACCCCAATTTCAATTGTTTCACAAACGATAGCTTTTAAAACATCTGATTATCGCTGTAGTGTAGTGTATTCTTATCTTCCTTCTATTTTACAAGGAAGAAAATAATAAGATAATTGTGCTCATGCGTATCTTGATTAGCACATGTGGACAAATGAATGTTTTGTAACAGCTGTATGTAAAAAGTGAATGCAGTACATCATATTTTTGTTCTATAATATCTAGTTCTAGATGGTGAACCTACACATGTGTCAACACAAAAGCAATTCAAAATTTGGGTGCTCCGATTCTGAGTCATGCACGAAGTGAAAATTTTACTATAATGTCAAAAAACGAAATAGTTCTTTATAGAAAATATTTCTTGAATACTTGAGCATAATAGAGAATCAACATTTAGCTGTCGCTCCCTTGTTTCGGATTCTAAAGTAATTTAAAGATCGTAAAATACATGTTTCCTAGCATACTAATTTTTTTTTGATTGGTCACCTCGGACGATGAATGAAATTGGTGAAATGATGCTCAAGTTATCTCGGGGTCCATGAAGCTTAAACATACTCGACATTCGACCTTATCCGGGTATCTCACCCTAAGCGAGATTCGAACTCACGATCTTCTGAATGTGAGGCAAAATATCCCATTAATTTTCTAAAAAGTATTTTATGAAAAAGTGGTTAAATTTAGAGGTTAAATTTTCTTACTTTTTTAAAAAATCTGATGAGTTCCATTCACATGGCTTCCTCTACATGTCTGTAACAAATTATTGTTAGTAAACTTATTCCTCTCTTTACTTCATGCTAATCGAGATAAACATTAGCAGAAACATGTTATTACTTAGTCCCTTATAAGTAGAAGGGATATAAGGGAATACACTAGGCTAAACCGGCAGTCAAATGTTTTAAAATGTGTTTGCTATGGGATTGAAATACGTTTTGTTGCGTGGCCAAGAGTTTTAAGTATTTTATAATAGCAGAAATTGTTTGTTTTAAAGAGCTCTACACTTTTTATTAAGTAAGTTTTTGTCTATCTCTTACGGTTTACAATTATGCCAAATTCCGTAGTTTATCCAGAATAAAAATGTCTTCAGAGGCTTTTCCCAGAAATTTCAAGATATACACTTTATTTTTCAAGTAAATATTTTAATATACGATATTGTTATCAAAATCGTTACAGCTATTTTTGAGAAAATCAAATTTTTCGAATTTTTTTCCATGTAATTTAGTTGGGGGTGGGGGATTTTCATGAAAAGCTTCATGTCGCATTCTTGGAAGATATTGAATTTAAATACCAAGTTTGGTTTTTAACGGGCTTTACGTTTTTAAACTATACTGCACACACACACACACACACACACACACACACACACACACACAAACTGAAATGTTTTAAAAATATTTTTTTTTTTTATTCCTGCTCAGTTTATTCGAATTTTAAGGCTAATATTTCGGGATCTGATATATCGTATACAGCCTTCTTAATAAACGACAGTGTCTTAAAATTTAAGTCAAATCAGTTATTTTTCCCATCAGTTTTCTTTACCGGAATAAGCTATTTGTGTACATCCGACAAAGCAGGAAGTTGGAAAAGAATTATTATCAGAAGTTGTTTGATAATGTTACGGCGGTTTTGCACATTTTCCCCCTAAAGCAGGAGAAGCAATACCACATACTGATATAGTGCCAATAATGACATGTAAATAATTTCTGTAGCTGCATAAATGCTAGAGCCAAGTACAAAATTTGTAATATAATAACGCGTTTCTAAATATTAATATAATTGTAGTGCATAAATTAAAATAATGATTTAATGTATATTTAAATAAAATATTTGCTATTTGAGGTCATTCTCCATTGTTTAGAGGTAATATTCTAGCCTCTGGTACCTAAGGCCGGGGGTTCAAACCCGGCGGAGGACGATAGAGCTTTTTTCGGTCGTAAACATCTTTAGCATGGCCTGCTTCGGAAGGGTAGTAAAGCCGTCGGCACGACGATTCTCAACCTTAATGGAGGATCTGAGCATAATTAAAGGATCTTTCCTCACCAGTATAGCTAGAATGGACGCTGAGAACTATCGTAATTAAAGGGCATCCATGAATAAATAAAAAAAAATTCTATTTGAAATGTTGCATGTGGTGGCAGATTTTATGTTCCCAGGAAAACGAATATTACCACATTGCAGCTAAATGTACATAGAATAGAAACACGTCTAGTGTTTAATAAATTTTCATGAAAATAAGCTGTACAGGAAATAGTCTCTGAATTCTTCTTCATTCTGATAATTATTATCTGTATAGTTGATACGCGATAACCGTCACATACATAAAATCATACTACAAAAATCGGATGTGTTCCATTCGCACGACTTTCTCTATATCTCTGCAACAAATTATTGTTAAAACGCTTATACCTCTATTTACTTCATGCTAATCGAGAAAAAACATGTCAGAAATAGTCTTATTACTTGCTTCCTTTTAAGTAGGAGCGTAATAAGGGAGTACCATAGGTTAAAGTGTTAGTCAAAGGCTGGTTGCTTTGTTTGCATGGACAGGAGTTGACAAATTCCTGTATGAGAAAATATAAGTTTTTGAAAGGTGAAATCAAAAACAATGAATAACTAAAAAACGATCAACTCCACGAAAAAAAATTGTATAACATAAATTGTGTGTTTTAACGAGCTCTACATTTTCTGTGAAGTAAGCTTTTGTCTATCTCTTACCGTTTAGCATTTAAGCAAAATTCGGCAAAATTCATCCAGAATAAAGAGGTCTTCAGAGCTATTCCCAGAAAATTCAAGATACACATTTTATTTGGTATGTAAATGTCAGTAATATACGGGATTTTAATCAAAATCGTTAGAACCCTTTTTAATAAAATTAAAAAGAAAAGGAAAAGAAAAGGTCCATGTAAAGCGTAGTTTGAGGTGGGAGGATTTTCTTGAAAATCTTCGTGTCGCATTCTTGGAAGATAGCAAACTTAATTGCCAAGTTTGGATTTTAACGGTCTTTTAGTTTTTGAGCTATGCTGCCCACAGACACACAGGCACACACATACACACGGACAGACAGACAAACAGACACACACGGACATGTTTCTAAAAATGCTTTTTTTTTTTGGATTCAGGAGGTCTCAAAACATATATTTCAGGTGAAATCTCGGTATTGAATTTTTGGGTGAAATGCAATACCTTCTCTGCACACTATGTACATAGTACGTATAGCGAAAGTAGCTACCTGATAATCACATTACTACGGACAAACGATTTGTAGTCATTTCTTATAGATGGAATGGAGGAATAGGCTCATGCGATAGCCTAAACATTTTAAAGCTGGTCCCTATACGGTAACTGTGAAATTCTTGGCTTCCCATTTGTGAATAGTATAACAGAATATCCCGAAATTGATTAACCCCACAAAAAGCATATTTGATATAATTTGGGTCTTTTGACGAGATCTGCATTTTTTGGTGTTGTGAGATTTTGTCTGTCGTTTAGAGTTTATTAGTTATGCAAAATGTATTTAGAACGAAAAGCACTCCAAGGACTATTTCAAGAGAATTCAACATATAAATGTTAATTCTCACGTAAATATCTTTATTATTTGGTGGTATAATCTAAACCATTAGAACCATTTTGAGAAAATCAAAGTTTACGAAAAATGTTTCATGTAAAGGAGAGTTTGGGGTACAGATATTTTATAGAAAATCTTAATATCCCATCCTTGGAAGAATATGGTATTTAACCGACGTTTCGTCTTTGAGTGTTCACGGACGAGCGCGCACATACACAGAAGCGCTCGCGTGCGTGGACCTTTTTGTGAACTTCAGGGGACTTCAGAACATATGTTACCGGAGAAATCTCGGCATCAAATTTTTCATATAACACTAAACATCATTTACATAAACAGAAATAACATTGTTTCCTAATCTTTGCTTTGTTTTTATCATAAAAAATCTGGTGTGTACCATTCACATGACTTTCTCTACATCTCTCCAACAAAATATTGTTAAAAAGCTTGTTCTTCTCTTTACTTCATGCTAATGGAGGAAAAACTAGCAGAGATGATCTTACTACTTGCTTCCTTGTAAGTAGAAGGAAAATAGGGGAATATATGTATAAGACTAAGGTCAAATATTTTAAAAGCTGGTTGCTATTATAATACTTATATATTTTTTCGTTCACAAATTCCGGTATGAGAAATGTATAAGTATTTTAAAACTGAAAACAATAACAAGAAATATCTAAAAAAAAAGGTCAACTCCAGAAAAAAAGTGTTTATACCATAAATGGTGTGTTTTAACTACATGTTTTGTATCTCTTACGGTTTAACAGTTATGCAAAATTCCGAAAAATGCTTCCAGAATAAATATGTCTTCAGAGACTACTCCCAGAAAATTCAAGATATACTTTTATTTTTAATATAAATATCTTTAATGTACGATAGAGTCATTTTCAAGAAAACGGTACACAAACACACACATACACACGTGCACTGACAAATAGACACACACGGATATTTTCTAAAACTGTTTGTTTTGGATTCAGGGGTCTCAAAACATAAATTTTTGGTGAAATCTCTGTATCGAATTTTCTCTATACACTATGCGCATAGCACGTGTAGAGAAAGCAAAAATACTAAATGTGTCAATGTACTGATGTGTTTAGACCGCACACAGGAAACGAATGAGTCATCGCCTCACATGATGGACGAGGGATGCTATTCTGTAAGAAAAGCCAAGTTATGAGCGATACGCCACTGAGGAAGCAACGGAGGGAGATGCTGTTGCTGCCAGCATAAAGGACAAGTCGCGTGACCAGTAGCACTCACACGACTACAGCATGTTTATAAAAGAGTGTATACATTTGTAGCAATAACAGTTTACTGTGCTTCTACTACTTTATTTCATTGCAACTTCAGCATTTATTTTCAGATATTATCTACATACGTAGCCACTGCCGAGCGAAATGGCTCTGCGGTAATAAGAGAGGCTTCCATTGAAGTGGAATTCCCGTCGATCACTCACTCAGGCCTTCTGTTTTTTACTTTCTCTATACGTACTATATGCATAGTGTATAGAGAAGGTATTGCACTCCACCCAAAAATTCGACACCGAGATTTCACCGGAAATATATGTTTTAGGTCCCCCTGTAACCAAAAAAATCATTTTCAGAAAAAGGTCCGTGTGCGTCCGTGTGTCTGTGAACACGATAACTCAAAAACGAAAAAATACCAAACTGATATTTAAGTTTAGCATCTTCCAGCGATGCGACACGAAAATTTTGAGAAAAATCCCCCCCACCCCAAACTACACTTTACATGGAACTTTTTTTAGAAATTTTAGATTTTCTTAAAAATAGCTCTAACGATTTTGATTAAACATCCTATATTAAAGATATTTACCCCATAAATAAAATGTATATCTTGAATTTTCGGGGTATAGCCTCTGAAGGTTACTTTGTTCTGGATGAATTTTACGGAATTTGCATAACTGCTAAACGGTAAGAGATGAACAAAAACTTACCACACAAAAAATGTAGAGAACGTTAAAACACACAACTTATATTATATACATTTTTTTTCGTAAAGTTTGTCGTTTTTGAGCTATTCCTTGTTTTTAGTTTTATCTTTAAAAATCACACTTTTCTCATACAGGAATTTGTCATCTCCTGTCCATACAAACAAAAGAACTTCAGTCACATAGCAACCAGCTTTTGAATATCACTTTAACCTATGGTACTCTCTTATTACGCTTCTACTTACAAGGAAGCAAGTAATAAGACTATTTCTGCTAATTTGTTCTCGATTTGCATGAAGTAATTAGAGGTATAAGCTTTTTAACAATAATTTGTTGCACAGATGCAGACAAAGTCATGTGAATGGAACTAATCAGATTTTTCCCCTTTACAGTAAAACGAATACTTGAGTGGTTTCTGTTCTACCATGGATTCCTTTCCACCGCTTTTGTTTTATTTTCGCCCTCCGTGAAGTACTAGTTACCATGCATCTAATATCCAAGGTTACAGGTTCAAACTCGGTGGGGGTGATGGATTTTTTACTTTCTCTACACGTACTATGTATAGAGAAGGTATTGCACTCCACCCAAAATTCGATACACGTTTTAGGGTACCCTGTGAACAAAAATTTTATTTTCAGAAAAAAAAAAAAAAAAAGTCCGTGTGTCCGTATGTCTGTGAACACGATAATTCAAAAACGAAAAGTCGGTAAAATACTAGACTTGATATTTACGTTTAGTATTCTACAAGGATGCAACACGAAGATTTTCATAAAAATCTCCCTACCTCAAACTATTCTTTACATGGAAAAAGTTTCTAAAATGTTGATTTTCTTAAACTAGCTCTAACGATTTTGATTAAAATGCCGTATATTAACGATATTTATATGGCAAATAGAATGTATATCTTGAATATTCTGGGAATAGCTGCTCTTTGGACCTCTATATTCTGAATGAGCTTTGCTGAATGTTGCAACTGATAAACCGTAACAGATAGACAAAAAATGTAGATCACATTAAAATACAATTTATTTCATATACATTTTTTTTTTTTTTTTGTGGAATTGACCATTCCTGAGATATTTCTTGTTATTTGTTTCAGATTTCAAATACTTAAACTTTTCTCACACGGAAAGTTTTAAATGCATAGAAATGGATTTCAACCACATGGCAACTAGCTTTTAAAAGATTTGACTATAGTTTTAACCTAGTGTGTTCCCTTATTTTCCTTCTGCTTAAAATGAACAAATCATTAAGACAATTTCTGCTAAGATTTATCTTGATTATCATAAAGTAGATAGAAGAATAAGCTTTGAGTAGTAATTTGTTACAGAGATAGAGTAAGTCATGTGAATGGAACACATCTGATTTTAAGATGTAAAATCTTCAGCATGTCTTCCATCAAAAGGTAAGCCGTTGGTCCCATGCAGTATTAGAACTCCATACCTTGAAAGACAAGATCCCTGGGCTAGATACCGCTATTTTTACGACCGAAAATTGTGATTTCTTCCTAAAGCGCCATCAGATACGAAGTCATCCCTCGTCACCATGGCGTATTGTGTTGAAATGTTGAACTAGGAATTTCACTCGATCAGAAAACAACGCTAGGTGCCCATATGCTCCAAACAGGAGTTACAGGAACACTAAATATCTCCCTTTCATTTCGTTTCCTTCTCATCTTTCAAGATGCTTCCAAGTTCACCAATTGAGGCGGTGCTGGACAGGTGGCAGGATGCTTGCTCAAGGGAAAGTGGATATATTCCCTGTGGGCAGAAAAATATGCCAGCAGGGCATGTTTGGAGGAGTGTAAGGACAGGAGCTACAGTAATTGTGGTATCAGGATGTACTCAAAATCTCCAGGCGGCACTTCGGACACTAACAGCACCCTTCACGAGATCAAAAATCGTAAGGAGTGTCGAAAAGCCCTAGAAAGACAGGGGAAGACAGTGGATGTCAGCTACTTTAGAGAAAGTAGACTCTGGCACTGTAGTGAGTAGTAGATTTACTGATGCACAGTAAGGATTCTAAATGCCTACGCTGTATATACAAGCATAACAGGTCAAACTTACCTGTTCCTTACCACGGCCGCACAACCTACTGATCAATTTGCAGACCATATAATGTATATATTTGGCTTCACATCAGATGTGAACAGCTATTTTCAATAATGAACCAAAATATAACAATTTGGCGATCTAATTTAAAGAATAATAATCTGCTTCTATATTGCATCTTGCTAGTAATAATATTCAACTAAACAAAGTTGAAAATAGGAAATGTCAAAGTTCTATCAGTCGTGGATAGAATAAAACGATTCAGATTATGTATCCATATTTGAAATGTATTACTATTGATATGTATAATTTTGTACATAAAGTATCTGTACTTTCTTTAACACATATCATGCACATGTAGTAGGGAAGCTCCTGTATTCTACCCAAAATTTGGTATTTAAGTTAGTATTTTCTAAGGATACGAAACCAAGATTTTCAACCTCCCCCCACCACAAACTACCCTTTACCCCTTTCGAATTTTCGATTTTATAAACAATGCCTCTAACGTATTTGATTAAAATATCGCATATTAAAGATATTTACATGGCAAATAAAATATATATCTTGATTTTTCTGGAAATTGCCTCTCAAGAACTCTTCATTATGGACAATTTTTGCCTAACTGGCAAACCGTAAGAGAGAGACAAAAGCTTACTGCACAAAAAATGTACATCTCATTAAAACACATACTTATATCATATGCAGGTTTTTGTAGAGTTAACCGTTTCTGAGACATCTTGTTACTGGTTTCAATTTTAAGCTACTTACTTTTTCCTCAAACGGCAAGTAATATATTGTTTAATCTTTTGTTTTATCCTGGCCGTGCAAGCGAACTGAATGTAAATTGTTTCACGTAGAGACCGTTTTTTTAAGACTTGACCATCGCTTTAGCCTTGCGTAATCCTTTATTTCTCTTCTACTGGGAACTAATAAAATCATTTCTGCTAATGTTTATCTCAATTATCACGATGTAAATAAAGGAATGGTCTTTTGTAACAGTAGTTTGTAGAGAAAGTCATGAGAATGGAAAATATCAGGTTGTTTGTGTAATAATATACGGTTTACTAGTAATACAAAAATTATCCAGAAGAATGGGATATCAGAGGCTATTTTCAGAAAATTTAAAATATACAGTTCATTTGTCATGAAAATATATTAAACATATGGCGTTTTAATAAAAATCACTAGAGCTATTTTAAGAAACTCAAAATTGCCGAAATATTCTGTGCAAAGAGTAATTCGAGGCGGGGATTTTCTTCAAAAACTTCGTGTCGCAACATTGGAAGATGCTGAACTTAAATATCAAGTTTGGTATTTAACGGACTTTTTTTAGTTATACTGTTCACTTACACACACATAAAGACAAACAGACATGCATTCACACGGGTGTTTTTATAAAACTGATTTATGTTCTAGTGTCGTCAAGAGATGTACTCCCGATGAAATCTCGGCATCGGATTTTTGGGTGAAATGCAATATCTTATTACACTATTACATTGTATGCTTTTTCCATTATTTGGTTTATCACGGCTGGCTATAACTGCATTATGTTAAATAGTCTGAAGGTTAAACTTTCAACTTCTATTGCACTTAGAGTTTTATGACATCTTCCTGTAGGGGTGTTTTAAATCAACAACTTGCAGGAAGATGAATTGGTGGGTCGGAATCCAAGATAAGGTCAACTACAGCTGGCCTCCGAGGTCCCCTGACTTGACAGTTTTTGACTTATTCTTATGGAGTCACATAAAGGAATTTGTCTACATACCACCACCACCTCTTCGAAATTCGCAAGAATATCGCCTTTATGTTTGCAACGTGACACGTGGAGCACACATCCAAGGTCTTTGAGATAAGTACTATAGTGTTTGAGTTTATATTTCTAATGGATCCAGATTCACGCAAATCTAAAAGCTGACAGGAACATTATACCTGTTTATAAGCGGGGAATATTTCATAGGCATCCGGTATTATGGCCTACAAACCGCTTGCCTTTAAGAAAGTGAATTAATGCTGTAAAGGTATAATCGTAAATTCTTTTGTTATAGGCTATGCCAGAGCAAAACCTCAGAGAAGCAATTCTTATTGGGTAAATTTCTTGCGTAGCAAGAAGCTGAATTTATATCCCTTTGCGAAAGCCGTTGCGAAAGACAAAATTATTTATTTCCTGTGTCAAATTTCCACATGTGGGCACAGCTCCAAAACTTAAGCAATAACTTACTGCTTGACCGGACTTCCTTTCCTGGTCATGCCCTCATCAACCGCGCCACAATACCACACAAAACACAGTTTCTTGGACCGAAACTCAATTTTACCGGATCTCTAAGAATGTTTCTTGAAAGAAATATTGTATTTTTTCTGTTGTTTTCCAAGAAAGCGAAAACAGAGAATACTATTTATAGTACTGAATTTGTAATGCGGGTTATATTCCGTACTGCGCTTGGCAGAAAACAATACATAAGCGAGTATTATCTACCCCACAGAAACAAACCCTAAAATATTCTATCCGGTTATAAAACGTCTGTTTAAATTGTTTAATAAGGGGCTATTGTCCATTGATGTCGCAGATTGAGCTGCAATTTATATAGTAAAAATACACTGAAAAGAAAAATATTTGTACATCGGCTTTAACTGCCATAGTGTCTACACATATTTGCTGAAAATATGACTTATGGTATGTTGTCCGCTCAGCGATCAAATGCCTGGTACTATGCCAGGGGCTGATAAGGAATTTTTTCTGCACCGAGGCTACAAATATCTGCCCGAAAGACCACACTAAAGGATCTTGCACTCAAGAGTTGATTCAGTGAAGACCTAAGATATGTTTCAATTTTTTCCCAGTGTTGGATGCCTCTGACATGTTACATTCACATAACTTTCCATATCTATTATGAAACGAATATTCTTACAAAAGCTTATTCTTCTACTTAATAAGAAGAAGTCTCTTCCAAGTCGAGTCAAGTGCGGGGCTGTTTCTAGCCGTCGCTGCGGGTAGCACGGTTACTACACCTGTATCAGTGGCGGTTGAAATTCAACGTATTGTTTTGTAATTGCAATCGCTGCTATTGTCTCGATAGTTATGTTGAGCTACAGTTAGAAGTATTTGCTTTACAAAACGACATTGAGTTAAAGAATAAATGTCAAACAGAAAAAATATAAACCACTTCTACACTTTCGTTCCACGAGAAATGTTCCCTCAACTATACAAACGTCTCCACTGCAAGAAATATGCGCATGTTTGGGAAAGCCTGTGTAGTGAGGCACTATTTCCTTAATGAAACTTACAAAATCACATCATAAAATTTAATTACATAAGTAATGAACACTCGAAAGTATGTTTGCGTTTGAGTAGTACACAAACAATACTTCCACGCATTGAAAAACTGGTACAGAAAACTGAAAAAATTGCGGCGAATTCCCGATTTGGAAAAGTGCAATTAAGTAAGAAGTTTCAGTTCAGTTATAACCATATCGAGCACGTAAGTTTACGTTCTAATTCTGGTTCCACCATTGTAGCAGTAGCTTCCCTTGCCCGCAGCCGAACGTCAGGGCTTCAGGGCATTTATTTATGCACAAGAGGGCAGTCAGTTGAAGGTGCCTGTTTACTTTATGCTAATCGAATTAAAGATTAACAGAAATGGTCGTATCACTTACTTCTTGTAGATAAGGGGGGAAAAGGAGAATCCACTAGGCTAGAGCGATAGTTAAATCCTTAAAAAGCTTTGCATGACCGGTTTTCTTTGCATGGCCATAGAAAAGTATGAGAAAAATATAAGTACCCTGCAAAACTTAAAGAAATAACGGAGTATATCGGAAATGTGACTATAAAAAATGCATTTGACATAAATTGTGTATTTTAACGATATATACCTTGTTTGTATACCCTAAAACTTATACTAATATTTCTAGTGAAATATTAATACAATTAGTTTTAACATTAGATTTCTCACGTTTAACTTTTGATGTAAAATGCTTTGGAATTAACTTATACCAATATCCAGGGATTTATGTCAATCTTCTATACCACTGCTAGAGGAGTGGCAATATTTTCGTCAGTAAGAGCAGTTCTTAGGCGGTCTTCACGAAATTGATCTCTCAGAAATAAACCATCTCGTTTAAATTCCCTGCATATATAAATTGTTCCCTTATGTGGGATTTTTTGCCAAATGCATTTATAAGTCAACTTCACATTGTTTAGGTGATAATGACGATTTAAGAAGTAAAACAAACAACAACAAAAATCAAATACAAAGTCTTAGCCCGAAAATGTTCTCTAGTCGTGTTCATTTTTGGGTGAAGGCAGTATCTTTAAATCATGATACTAAATAAACTATTAGAGCAAATTGATCAAACTAGGCATCAATAAACTAGCAAATATAAACAAATATAATTTGTATTTAGAAACTTGCCATACTTAAATGTTCATTGTCCTACTCGCAACACTTAGGTTGGAGCAAATAAAACTGTGACACATATGCCCTTGTTGCAATGTTTTCAAGGTTAATGTGTCTACGTAATGGCCTAGCTGAATAACACCTCAACCATCTACAATTACTTTTCTCTCTGGTGTAATGAGACATTTTTCGCTAGGAATTGCAGCCGATGATGTCCCCCCCCGGTAGGCTAATTGGTCCACTTTCACCCTCTGTTAACTTGTTAACCTGCACAATACTACACTCTAAATGAAACCCCAGAGCTGTTTTCCTCTATGCTGCATTGCTAAGTGTCGTTTTCCGTGCTAATATTGCAGACGATAATTCCACTCTTGACGTCAATACAGGCATGCGTGCGCTTCTTTCCAACGGAGGAGAGCGCTTTAGCAATGTAGCCAAGTCGATCTTTGCGCTCTATCTTGATAAGAAACAGGAGCTACACTTAATTTTATTAGTGCTATATCTAATAATACAAACCAGTATAAATAAGTGATTCCTAACAACAAACTTAACTATTAACGCCCTTTAATGGATGCATATATTCCATATTATGCTTTGGTTAGATTTTTTGGGTGGCAATGGAAGGGAAAAGATATGGTTGCACAGTGCTGCCAAACGTACAGACCTGGGGTATATGCAAAATGTTTTCTACCTGTCTCAAAAGAGTTTAACCAAAGTAAATAAGATGAAACATACTTTCTATGCACTCTGTTGATTAGTTATTGTCTAGAATGATTACTCATAAGGCGTTGGTGATATATACCTATCTAATAGATATAATAAGTTCAATAAGTCCTTAGAGAATCCAAAAAATCACACTCGTAGTATCGAAAAGATTGTATTAAGTATCGTTGTCTCTTACTGTATGGCAGATAAAGTTTCAGCTATATCCATCACGTCGTTTCGTTGCCATATGCGATTGAATCAACAGTTTGTGCTTATTTACAAAGATTGGTGGAGGGGAAGGAGTTTCGTGCAGTGATTAAACTATTTTATAGTTTATTCTATTTAAAAGGCTCAACACAGAAAGATATAAAAGCCGTCGCACCTGCGTATGCAACAATATACAACTGGATAACTGAATTTAAACGTGGCCATCCACAATCCAAGAATCCACAAATGATGAACATCATTCCAGACGTCCTGAAGAAGTGGCTTCCTCCGAAACTATTGACAAAATCCAAGATATAGTTTTGAGTGATCGACGAATCAAAGTTTGCGAAATAGTGGAGGCCATAGGCATATCACAAGGTACAGTGTCCTCAATTTTGCACCAAAAATTAGGTTTGGCAAAGATCTCAGCAAGATGGTGCCGCGTTTGCCCTCAATGGAAAATAAACGCAATCGTGTGAACGATTCGGAAGCTGGTTCGACACTTTTTCATCGCAACCCTGACGAGTTTCTGCGATACATAACTGTGAATGAAACATGGATACATAATACACTCCAGAGACAAAAGTCAAAATAGTGGGTTTTTAAAGGGTGAACCGGCTCCGAAAAAGGCAAAGGTGGTGAAATGTGCAGACAAAGTGATTGCCTCGATTTTTTGCGATGTACGCGGAATCCTCCTCATTGATTACTTGCAGAAAGGAAACCCGATAAATGGAGGGTATTATGTATCGTTATTGTTCCGGTTGAACGGAGAAATCAAGAAAAATGCCCTCATCTGGCAAAGAAAAAGATTCTCTTTCATGAAGTCCTGCGCAGTTTGGATGGCGAAAATTACAGAATTAATGTTCGATTTACCGCAACATCCATCGTGTTCATCAGATTTGGCTCCCAGGGTTTTTTTATTCTTTTTTTTTTTTTTTTTTTTTTCTTATTTCAAAACTTGAAAAAGAGGCCCGTCGCAAAACGATTCACGTTTAACGAAGACGTCATCTCCGAAACAGATGCCTATTTTTAGGACTTTCAGAAATTCCACTTTTTGGAAGACTTGAAACAGTTGGAGAAGACTGGCTATCGAGCTTAAATGAGACTATTTTTAAAAAAAAATGCCGAAAATAATTTCCTTTTCTATCTTTTTCTAAGGATTTATTGAACGCCCCTCGTATTTGAACAGAACCCTATGTATTCTGTTTAGTTGTCAAGAATCGTTACAGAGAATGTGTTGTTTGCAGATATCTTGATGCAGAGAATTTCACATTTTCTGCTCAGTTGTTGTCTAGGTTCGTTACATAGAATATGTTGTTTACATTCATCTATATGGCAAGAATTGTGTTTTATTTTCAGTTATCTACAATCGCTACATAGAATTTATTGTTTATAGATACCTAAATGGATATAATTCAATGTATCATATTCTGCTATTGTCTAGAATCGTTGCACTAGTTGGAGAGAATTCCACGTTCCTAGCAATTGTCTAGAATCGAAGGGGACTCGCCATGATCTAGTAGTGATGTTGTACCTATTCCCCCGAAGGGGTACTCACGGGAAGTAGGGATGAGGTGAGAGAATATATCGCGCTACCGGAACCAGGAATGACTACACAGCCGTGATAGATCCCTACAGTTTCATGACAGAAAGGCCGCGGCAGTCAGAGGCATACAGGAGACTCCCGTCCCACCAAGAAAATGCAACGCCACCCTAGGGGGGCGGTCTGTATATCCCGTAGACCTGCCGAAAGCCGAGGGACGGATGACGTTCAACTGAAAGCATCATTTTCCCTGCCAGTCGCAGCAAACAATTAGTATTGATGCACACCAAACGTGGAAAGGAATAGATGAAAAGATTAATGGAACAGTATGGATGACCAGATAATTCGAGGAGGGAAACCATTTCAGTATTCGCTTAACGACACGGGGAACCCCCGAAAAAAACTGATATGTTATATTCACATGACTTTCTCTAACTGCTCTGCAAATTCGTTTTTCTTAAAAAAGAATTATCCCCGCCCCTGAATTGTGGGGGGTAGTGTGTTTGCATCGCATTCAAGAAGTTCCTGGTTGGAATTCGGTTAGGAATTTTTCGGGGTTTTCCTTTATCCTGAGAAGACGAATGTCGATTAACTTTAACTTCAAGGACCTGAGACGTTAAGTAATTAATACCATAAAGTAAATAGCTAGATGTACATTTTTTGTATATATTTGCAAAATACAAAGCAAGACAGGATTTGCTGGGCTACAAAAATGCCCATTTCCTCTTGGAAGTGGGAAAGTCCAAGTAAGCAAGGATTGGAGCTTATGGCTCAGCAATTGTATTGGGTTGCGTGCAACAAAGTCTCTGCAAAGCCAGGGATATTCCCTAAACTTTAGTAAACAGGGTATTTTCTAGTAATTTCATGTTACGTGTGTGATGACAACCAACAAGGCACGAATACAGCAGGTATAACGTTATGGCGCGAAAATATAGCCAATAACAGAATAAGACATTGACTCCGAATTCTTGTCAGCGTTAAGTAAATAAGAGGAGAGGATTTGATTTACAGCTCTCTCTGCAATGTGTTAAGTCCAAGCTGATTTAACCTCTAAACCCGCGCTATTTTAAGTGTGTGTATAATTTTGTGAATTTGTGCTTGTAAAATCAGTGTTAGCATTTTATCTTTGGCTATTAAAATCATCAAATATCTTGAAGTATATAAATAGAGAAAGCAGACAGTTTTTTCATTTTATTTACATTCATTCATATCATCCCTGAATAGACAAATTTGCTCTATTTGACATCAGTCAAGCCAAGAACCAGCTACTCACAGGCGGGAGCAGCTCCAAGAGAGCATAAAGGTGTGTCAACCATATGTCACAAATATAAATTTTACAACAAACACAAAGTTAGCAGAAGCATCATTTCAACCTCGAGTTCACTTGTGCATCAGTTCACCAATTACATTCATCGCCCAATATGACCTACCAGGATAAAGGACATTAACCTAACCCCCTCCCTCCAAAAAATAATATCTATCTACTTCATATTAATCGAAACAAACATCAGCAGAAATACTCGTTATACGTAGGTTCTAAATAAAGGAATACATTAGACTGAAAAGATAGTCTAATCTTTTAAAAGCTTCTCTCTGCTTTGATTTTGAAATTCGCTTATATGCATGGCCAGGAGTGGCTCTCTTTGAATGGACAGGAGTAAAATTAAAGAGATGTGAAACAAATGACGACCTCTCGTTTTAGAAAAGTATAACTATTTTAAAATTGAAACCAACTACAAGGAATATCTCTTCAAAAAATCTTATGTGTTCCATTCACATCACTTTCTCTACATCTCTGTAACAAATTGTTGTTAGAAAGATTATGCCTCTATTTACTTCATGCTAATCGAGAACAAATTAGCAGAAATGGTCTTATTACTTGCTTCCTTGTAAGTAGAAGCGAAATAAGGGAATATCATAGGTTAAAGTGATAGTCAAAAGCTGGTTGCTATGTGACTGAAGTTCCTTCGTTTGTATGGACAGGAATTGACAAATTCTTGTATGTGAAAAGAGTAAGTTTCTCAAAGCTGAAACCAAAAATAAGGAATATCTAAAAAACGATCAACTCCAAGAAAAAAAGTTTAATTAACATAAATTGTATGTTTTAATGTGCTCTACATTTTTGTGTGGTAAATTTTTCTCCATTCCTTATAGTTTGCAGTTATGCAAAATTCCTTAAAATTGTTCCAGAATAAAGTAATCTTCAGAGGCTATTCTCAGAAAATTCAAGATTTACATTTTATTTAGCAATTAAATATCTTAAATATAACAGATTTTAATCAAAATCGTTAAAGAAATTTTTAAGAAAATCAAAAATTTCGAAATTTTTTCCATGTAAAGCGTAGTTTGGAGTTTAAATATCAAGTTTGGTATTTAACGGTCTTTTCGTTTTTGAGCTATGCTGCCCACTGACACAAAAACACATATACACACAGACACACACGGACATTTTTGAGACCCCCTGAATCCAAAAAAGCATGTTTCTAAAAATACTTTTTTTGGATTCAAGGGGTCTCAAAACATATATTTCCAGTAAAATCTCGGTATCGAATTTTTGGGTGCAATACAATACCTTCTCTATACACTATGTACATAGTACGTGTAGAGAAAGTAAAAATTGTAGACGACATAAATTGTCTCTTAGCGATATCTTATTTTTTTTTTTTCTGTGTTACGCATTTGTTTATCTCTTACGGTTTAAAAGCTGCAAAAGTCACTATTACCAGAAAATTTAAGACATGTAGCTTATTTGGTATATAAAATTCTTCAATGTCGGTACTTAAATCAAAATCGTTAGTCATTTTTGAGAAAATTAAGGTATTCAAAAATCTTCCATGAAAAGAGTAGTTTGGGATGAGACGTTTTCTTGAAAATCTTCGTTGTATCCTTGAATGATATTTAACTTAAAATACTAAGTATGGTATTTAACAGACTTTTCGTTTTTAAATTATGCTGCCCAAGAACACACACACACACACACACACACACACACACACACACACACACACAAACACTATTCAAGAACACTTCTTATTAACGAGTATTCTTTTTTCTACTGCAGGCTAATAGAGATAAGCATTAGCAGAACATTCTTATCACTTAGTTCCTTATAAGTAGATGGGAAACAAGGAAATACATTATGTTAAAGAGATAGTCAAACGTTTTATAAGCTTCCGTTGTGCGATTGTGATTGAAATTCGCTTCTTTGCATGGCCAGTAGTGAAACAAAAGAAACATGGACGCCTTTCTGTCTGAGAAAAGCATAAGTATTTTAAACTTAACACCAATAACAAGGAATATCTCGGAAACGGTTAGCTCCACAACAAAAATGCAAAGTGTTTTGACGATATCTACAATGTTTATGTGACAAGTTTTTGTGTATCCCTTACGTTTGACAGCTATGCAAAAGTTATGTAGTACGAAGAGAACTTCAGATGCTACTCTAGACCTACATTTTTTCATATAAATAGCTTTAATATATAGTACCTTAATTAAAATCGTTAGCCATTTTTTAGAAATTAAAAATTTTCCAAAAATTTTCGAGCAGTTCGGGTGAGGGGACCTTCGTGTCTATTTAGTGGACTTTTCTTAGTTATGCTCTCCACACACACACAAATGCACACACATAGTACATACTCAGACACTGACCTTTGTCTAAAAATACTTATTTTGTAATCAGAGTTTCTCAAAACATATTAATCCGGTGAAATATCGGTATCGAATTTTTGGGTAGAATACCGTACCTTCTCTACCAATGTACATTTTCTATGCGTACTAGAGAAGGTAAAAGTACTTTTTCATCCAGGGTTTCTCAAAACATATATTTGCGGTTAAAATATAGGTATGAATTTTGGGTGGAATACAGTACTTTCTCTGTCTATACGTGCTAGAGAAAGTAAAACTGCTTTTTTTTTTATTCAGGGTTCCTCAAAACACGTATTTCCGGTGAAATACAGGCATCGAACTTGAATGAAGTACAGTATTTTCTATACCTACTACGTATATTGTCTATACGTGCCAGAAAAGTTATTTTTTTTTTAATTCAGAGTTCCTCAAAACATCTATTTCCGATGAAATCTTGGTTTCAAATTTTTGGGTGAAACTCAATATCTTCTCTACAAAATCTTATGTACGTACATAGTGATCAGTAGAGAAATTAAAAACTCCATAGATCAGAGTGGGCTGTTTCAGAGGTAATAGAAGTATTGTAAATATAGCAAAGGGATATAAGTTTTAGGCTTCCCGCAATTGTTATTGGATAACCAGTGTGACGAAATTAATCCCTTTGGATATCCCTTGAACACGTCACACTGGACTGTAAGAAGAAAAACAAGCATTCGGCGTTAATTTATTGAAAGTCTCCCTAATTACACGGGAGAAGCGACAAGTGGCTTGAAAAACATATATGCTCATAAATTTAGAAGAAGAAAGAGACAGCAGGTTCATTTGCTTGCTCTGTCCACCGACACACTACAGGTACTCTTGGCAGGTTCCAACACGCTATGGGTCCGATCCAAGGTAGATAGAGCACTAATCCGTACCTAATAGCTGTTGCTTATTTATTATCTCACTAAGCAAATGTATTTATATTCCAAATATTACACCTTAATTCTTTTTTGTTTTCTTTTAATCATTTCTACGTTGTAGAAGTTCCAAAAAGCAAAGCAATTTTACTATGTATAAGATACATAGTATAGTAAAGTCAGACTGAAAAATTCAATGCTATAACCGGGATTTGAACCACGGATATCCAGGTCTCTAGCCGGTTGCTCTATCGCTGAGCTACCATAGCAACATTCCGGTTGCCAGAAGCATTTCTCAAAATATCGCCCAAATCATTAAAAAAAAATCGCAAAGTTTCAGTTGAAGTCGCCCAATATTTTTATTAAAATATGCTATTTATTTTACTATTTTTATATACACAAACACACACTCTTGGAATGTTTTCAAACGAATCTTATAGCCTGTATCTCTGTAAGTATAGCACAATCATAATAAATGGCATAATATTGGAATACTAACTAGTGTGAGCTGCGCTGATACGGATTCAGGAAAGAAGCTATTCCCAGAAAGTTCAAGTTATACATATTATTTGTCAGGTATATAGCTTTAATATACGATATTTTAATCAAAATCGTTAGAGCCATTTTTGAGAAAATCAAAATATTCGAAAAAATGTCCATGTAAAGGGTAGTTGGGGTGGGGGGATTTTTCTCAAAATCTTCGTGTCGCATCCCTGGAAGATACTTAACTTAAATACCAAGTTTGGTATTTTACCGACTTTTCTTTTTTGAGTTATTGTGTACACAGACACACGGATTCACACACACACACACACACACACACACACGGACCTTTTTCCGAAAATGCTTTTTTTTTAGATAAACGGGACCCTAAAATATATATTTCCGGTGAAATCTTGGTATCAAATTTTTGGGTGGAGTGCAATACTTTCTCTACACCATATACATAGTGGTTATAGAGAAATTAAAAACAAAAACAAAAAAACCGAGTATGGTCAAATCCGTTCGCGCGGACATGTTCGAAGCGATGTTTGGCTACTCGTATAGCAAAGGTCGGGAATTTCTTGCTGTATGAGTATGATGAAGACAAAATCAATTTTTATTTTCTCTAGCACGCATGTACAATATAAATAGTACATAGAGAAGATATTGTATTCCACCCACAAATATGATGAGATTTCACCAGAAATACATGTTTTTTGACTCCCTGAATTAAATGATAACATTTTTAGAAAAAAGTCCGTATGAGTGTATGTGTGTGTGCGTACAGCATAACTCAAAAACGAAAAGTTGGGTAAATACCACTTGATGGTTAGGTTCAGCGTTTGCCAAGGATGCGATATGAAGATTTTCAGGAAAAAAAAAAAAAAACCACGCCCAACTACCCTTTCAATGGAAAGTGTTAGACCCTCGCCTCTCACCAAGGCGACTCAGGCTCGATCCCTGGCGACCGCATGTGGACTTGTGGTGGACCAAGCGGCGCAGGGTTAGGTTTTCTCTGGTTTCTCCGGTTTCCTCCGCCATCGCATTCCACCGGTGCTTCATATTGATTTTATGTATCGCTAGTGTGATTGTCTGCGGTGCCATATGTAGTAAAAGCGGAACTTTTTCTGAAAGTTATGATCTCTCAAAAATGGCTCCAACGACTTTGAAACACCATATGTTTGAGATATTTCAATGATATACGAAATGAATACCTTGAATTTTCTGGGAATAGCCTCTGAAGACCTGTTCATTCTTGATGACTTTTGTATGGCCGGAAACCGTAAGAGATATAAAAAACTTACTACACAAAAATATAGATGTCATTAAAGTACACAATTTATGTCATATGCATTTTTGGTAGAGTTAGCCGTTTCCAAGATATTCCTTGTTATTGGTATATTGGATATTAAACTACTTAAACTTTTCTCAAGCGGAAAGTCAACTTATGTCTCGTCTCTTTTATCTTACTCCAGGGAATGCAAAACAAATCCGAATTTCAATTGTTCGCATAGCGATGAGCTTTTAAAGGAATTGAATTTAGGCTATCGTTTTAGCCTAGTATTCGTTTATATCCTTTCCACTTACAAGGAAACAAGCAAAAGAACAATTATTCTACTAGTGTTTGTCTCCATTAGAATGATATAGATAAAGGAGTAATCTTTTGTAAGAAAAGTTAGTTTGTGGGACAGCCAGAATAGTTAGGTAAATGGAACGCATCTGATTTTTATTAATTTATAACACTATGACAATCAATAATTAATTTGTTAGTTTCTCTAATTTATTTATTTCACTTTGTATATGATATTGTGAAAAGGGGACTTTTTTATTAATTATGAAATGTTCATACGTATTTATGTGATATAACGACCTGATAATTTTTACCCACGTTATTTCAGAGTCCCTAACTAGAGGTTATCTATCATAAACATGGATTCATTAATTTGTTCGTGTTTTTATATAAAATACATATTTGCTAATGCCAGTAATGAAATGCATAACTTATAACTGTAAAGAAAACCAAAAAATTACATTTATTTTTCCTACATAAGCAATAAAGTGCAATAGGCATCTAAAATATTGAGGCAACCTTTGAGCTGGAATACCCATTCCTCCGAGAGCCGTGCGGAACTTCTACCTATGATTATTTATCGTGCATGGGAAAGAATCAATCCAGTAAAAACAGGTTGCCAAAACGAAGGAACGTAGTTTGCTTTCTCTCAAAACGTGTTTTGCATAACAGTAGTATACAAACCCTTCTTACGAAATTAATTGTTTTTGTTGGTTTTTTTTTTTTTTTTTTTCACAAAGCCGTGTGCAGGGCAGTAGTTGGAAAGGTAGAGTCAGACTGAAATGTTCATTGCTATAGTCTGGTTTCGAACCATGAATCTACATGAATACATGTAGAATCTTTGTGTTCTTCTTTGTTCGTTTATCAAAAACCATTAAAGTCGTCCGATAAAGCAACGATTAATAAACCTTCCATTATTTACTTACACTAAGGAATAGCTTCAAATAGTCAGAAAAGCTAACTGCAAACTGTAACAATGAAAAACTAAGAAAAGTGAATGCTTCCAGGCATTTCCGAAGGACATAGCGAGGCTTTCGTAAGATGAACAGTTTCTGGAAACATCACCTTAACTTTAATTGCGTCATTGCTTCGGTCATGATAACGGATCAAGGTTCGAATCACACTGCATCACCTAAACTGGTTGTAGAATTACTTTCTTTCTTTCTTTCTTTCTTTTAGTTTTTTTGTTTGTCTACGATCTTTTAAGCCAAGCAGTCTCTTTGGTTTACGTGCAAAACACTGGTTTCCCAAACACTGGTATGCTCTGGTAAATTTCAGAACAGCTATCGAATGATGTACAGATGGCGCTGCGATATTTTAGTGAAAGTAGATCGAAAATAGAAATACCTGTGTCTCGGCTTTCTCCCCCGTAGGCCTAAGTTTTACAAGAACAATTTTGTTTACAACTTATTTAGAATGATTTCACTAGTAACTACTTAATTCCTTACATGTATTGGCGTATAAAAACAATTAAATAAGAGAGCTTACAAATTTGAGCAATTTTTATCTTTTCATAATTGTTTCTTTCTTAGAGGCACCCATCATTGGAGAAAAACTATATATGCTCCATTCACAAGATTTTCTCTACCTGTGCTGCAAATAAACCATTCTTACAAAAGATTACTCCTTTATCTACAGCATGCTAATCGGGATAAACTTTAGCAGAAATTGTCTTGCTTCCTTGAAAGTAGAAGAGAATTAAGGAAATACATTAAGCTAAAGCGATATTCAGATATTTATAAAGGCATCGCTATGCGAAAATTGAAGATCGTTTCTCTTTGCATGGCCAGGAGTAAAACAAAAGAAAGATACAATGAAAAATGACTTCCGTTTGAGAAAAGTTCAGGCAACTTAAAATTAAAAATAATAATAAGGAATATCTCGGAAACCGTTAACTCTATAAAATATCTATATGGCATAAATTGTGTGTTTTAACAAAATCTATTTCTTTCAGTACTACCGGTTTACCAGTTTCGAAGAATTCATCAGGAATGAAGAAGTCTTCAGAGGTTATTTATTTCCAGCAAATTCAAGATGTATATTTTATTTGTCATGTAAATATGTTTAATATATTTTGTTTTAATAAAAAATCGTTATTTTAGATAGAAACAAAATGTTAAAACATTTTTCCATGTAAAGGGTGAGGAGATTTTGGCATTCTTAGAAGACATTAAACTTAAATGACTTTGGTAAAAAAACGGTCTTGTTTTTGACGTATTCTGTCCATGCACATACACACGGAGCGTTTTCGAATTTTTTATCCAGGGGTCTTCAGAACATATAGTTTAGATGAAATTTCAGCATAGAATTTTTGGGTGTAATACTCTATATACTTGTGTGTAATTCGTGTAGGGGAAGAAGAGATGATACATCTGGGAAGGATATTCTCTTCACTAAGTGAGCTCTTAGTTGTAAGTTATCTTGAACGTACGTCCTTGTAGATTCGAAACGGCAAGTTCATCTCACCTCCTGGTAGCAGTAGTGCTAGTGGCAGTGGTAGAAGTAGTGGTGGCGGTGGTAGAGGAAGTATCTGCATTTAAAGGAACCAGTGCCACCTAGTCACTCGTATGGAACTAAGAATGCTGGAGATGGGAACAGTAACGTTTAGAAGGCGTGAGATTCTTTCATCTTGTATAAACAAGCAGTCAGGACAGAGGAAGCACATTTTGGACACTTCTTATCCATCTATTTTTAGCAGTGTGTAAGAGAGAGACAGAGCTAACGAACATCAAGCGAGAATGTTTGAAAGAAATGGCACCAAATTAATCTTACCAAACCGTTGAAAGGTGTATAGGATGCTAAGCTTTTTTTGTTTTATTTTTCGTGTGTGCCTAGCGTTGCCAGAGCAAAAGGTCCAAGTTATGTAGCTCTCACCTGTGTGCTGAAGACTTCTTCCTCCTTTTCGGTGAGACAGAAAAACACTTTTTCTCCGTATAATCACTATCCTACGCAAACAAAAGCTGCTTGCCAAATCTGCCAGTGCCAGCCGGAGTGATGAGATAATTTTCCAACTTTCGTTATCGCTGGAATGTTTCCCAAACGATAAATTATTGCGATTAGAATTAAAGACTAGGTTGTAGACCTGTCACCTGCCTCATTACTACCATTCGGAAGCTGATGAAATCTCATCTGCTTCGGAGACATCGCAGAAAACACCGAATGTGATATAACGACAATTGTTTTAATTTATTAGTTTTTTATTTTTGCACTGTATTATCTACTAGTATCTTTTAAAAACATTCGCTATTTTCTTGCATTTGTTTCCACTTGTGTCATCAGAATAGATTTTTCCAGCATTAGACAAAACGATCTCTCAATTTCTTAACTATGAGGTGATGTAATGTGGTCATTTAGTGTTGCATAATTCTCATTTGTTTCGGTTACATTATTCTCACAATCTTGATATCATGAAATCAGGAATTGATTCTATTGAAAACGCTGGCAGGTGTTACAGTAACTTTTCTATTCTGACGAAACCGATATCGCGGCTAGAAAAAAAAAAAAACAGACGAAAGATGCGCTTAGTTCTGGATAAGATACAAAGGTCGACCAGCATTTGGGAAACTGTGCAGGAAAAATTGATGAAGACACGAGATAGATAAGCGGTAACATAAAAAATATGCCATCAAAAGCGTTGGTTGTCAGGCAGAGTGTAAAAACCCATAAAGTTGTGTCAGATAAACATTTCGGTTTTGATTACTTGTGGAAGAATTCTTGTTGGGAGACACTACCTATTTTAGATTGACAATTTCCGCTTCTATGACAGTTGGAGTGGAAAGAAGCTTTTCAATGTACACACGACAAGACAAGGCGTTCATACTGTGGGTGTTTACTGCAATGCTGAATAAAATTTATGTAGAGGTTTTTTCATTTTTTACATATTTTCATATATTTTATAGGTCATGTTTCAGTGATTTTAGGTTATAGTTTCCAACAAAATGGTCATTGTATAACAGTTCATGTTTTAGTATTTTATTTCAGCAGCTTTCGAGCCCTACTCATTATAAGACCTGTACAATCGCCATAATCGCAGCAGCAGCACGTTGTTGCATGTTGTTTTTCTTAAGATTAAGTTGCTTAATATATTCTCTTAAAAATGCAGCATAATAGTTATATTACTTTCTGTGTGACTTACGTAAGACAAGTTTAAATGAAGTATTCGACCCTAAATTTTGAATTCAAGTTAAACGTAAATACAGGTTCTCATATTCCCAAAATAAAAAATTAATTGTTTGAAAACTACTTATCTGTATCTGAACAGTGAACTCAAAAACGAAAAGTCGGGCACTTAGTCCAAACTTGGAATGAAGTTCAGCATCTTCCGGGGATTAGATTAGATTAGATTAGATTAGATTAGAAAGCATTCTGTAGGTTCGTTTAGGCCAGAAAGCTACTGAACATAGAACTTGTCAAGGCATATACATGTATGCATATGTTTATATACTATATACTATGAAAAAAAAATGTATAAATCTCTAGTGCTAAAAGCATGGATTACAAAAACCACAGAATACTTCTTTTTTTTTTTTTTTGCATGCACATAAAAACAAAGAGTATCAAAGTATAGTGTTAAAATGTATAGATAAATATAATTTCATTATATGTAAAACTAATGTTATGTCGATATAATAGTTACTAGTAGTAATTATATAAGCTAAAACATGATTATTGTATTATGTACTCTTCATAAATGTCAACAAATTACAATACATATTTACAAATATGTTATAGAATTTCCAATGCAAAGATTTACAATTCTGTACTAGAGTGTAAAATATCAAAACATCAGGCTTTACAGACCTTCTGTCATTGCTAAATACTCAAAAAAAAAAAAAATAATTTGACACATTCGTGCAAGTCAAAGTATAAATCAGTTTAATTTTAATATAAAACACACACACTAATATACACAAAATGCAATACATTGTAATATTTATAAATACAATGATTATTAAAGGTATTGTCCGACAGATTTGTCACTTAAATATTCATCTACAGAGTAAAATGATCTATTGCAAAGGTACTCCTTAAGAAAGGCCTTAAAAGCCCTGAAATTCCCAACATTTTTTTTTTTTTTTTTTTTTGAGATTACTGGGGAGAGCATTAAATATCTTGATTGTTTCATAATATACACCTTTCTGAAAGCAACGAAGATTGGCATTAGGACGATGAATCAATCCCTTTTGTCTAGTATTAATGTTATGAATTTCCATGTTTGTTATAAAACTATGTCGATTAACTGCATAGAATTTTAAAATGGATAATATATAAACACAAGGTAAGGTGAGGATGCCCAATGCCAACGAAGATTTTAAAGCAAAGTTTACTTACTGAATAACTGACTGAGTCAATGCTAACATACTTAATATCCTCTTATTAAGATACACTTCCCAGGAACTATAAGTGCGTGTTAGGGTCAGAGACCTATTGAGGAGCAGACAAAGATAGAATCCGAGTCCGTAGTCAGATATGAGAGTGAGGAAGATGAAGATATGAAATACACGTTCATTGGATAAAAGGAAAGATGATAGACCAATTCGTTGAATGAATGGCGGGGGTAACGGAGAACCCAGAGAAAACCCGCCTCAGGCGCTTTATCCACCACAGCTCCCAATTACGGGGCATAACCACCATCCTTCAAGAAAATCTTCCATCCCAAATACTTTTTACATGGAAAAAATATTTGATAATGTTGGTTTTCACAAAAAAGGCTCAAACGAGTTTTATTAAAATACCAGATATTAAAAATATTTTCATGGCAAATAAAATGTATATCTTGAGTTTTTGGAAATACCCTGTGAAGACCTATTTTCTGCAAAATGTAATTACATAATTTGTGGTACTTATCAATATTAACATTCCCACCTACAATGTGGTTATCTCAATCCTGAAAAACAATGACCAAAAGGACAAGCGCATCCATCATTGAGCTTTCTCATGGTTTACAACATCGAAAATTCGGACCAGAAACTTCCTAGATTCTCAATTTTCTTCTTAAAACAAATACGCGTTCTCTTATTAATATCTACAACTTTTTCTTTTAACCATTAGCAGAATGAAGTGTAAGCCAAATGCAACCTTCTGTTTTGATTTTTTCGATATTAACTCATCACATAGAAACTCTTTGCAAGCCAGTTTCACATCATTGAAAAAGTCGTAGATTTATTTTTTCATAATGAAGTAAAAATAAACCAAATTGCTAACATAACAATAAATAATCTGGCGACACGGACAACACTTATCTTCATTTCTCATCCTTCCTTCCAGGGGCGCCTCCTCGTGGGGCTAGGTACAAAAGGTGCAGTGCCGACTCCTCTCCAACCGTCCATCTGTCTCTCTGTCCATTTTAACTATATTTCAGCTAATATCTCAATATCATTAAATTATATAGATACTCATCGTACAAAAAATATGAAATTCACGTTTGTAAGGGTATAAAGGAATCTCGGAAATCGAAAAAAGAAAAACAAAAATTTCCGTGATTTGTATCAGGCGCTTACTAAACTAGTCTGGTGGTATATTGTATATTTTATAGCTGGTAAACCGTGAGAGATAGACACAAATTACAATACATAGAAATTGCAGATTTCCTTAAAACGCACAATTTAAATCAAATAAATATTTTATTTTAACTTTACAATATATTCTTTATTACCGATTTGAATTTTCAAAACTATACTTATACTTTTCGCAAATGCAGTTATTTTCACATTCAGCATTAATTTTACCATATATGAAAATGCCTATAAACGAAAATGAAATTGTTAAACAACTGACTACAGGTTGGTAGTCCATGGCCGATCTTATCGAAGCGATGAGATGTAAGAAATAGAAAGAAAAGGAAATTAGATAAATATTACCTTACAATTGTAGTATGGCTAAAGTTATGAAATAACGAAAAAAAATCTGATGTGTACCATTCACATGACTTTCTCTATATCCCTGCAACAAATTATTTTTAAAAAGCTTATACTTCTATTAACTTCATGCTTATCAGTAAAACATTAGCAGAAATAGCCATATTACTTGCTTCCTTGTAAGTAGAGGTGAAATAAGAGAGTACCATAGGTTAAAGTGATAATCAAAGGCTGGTTGCTATGTCACTGATGTTTCTTTGTTTGTATGAACAGCAGTTGACAAATTCCTGTATGAAAAATGTATAAGTTTTTCATAGCAGAAACCAAAAATAAGGAATGTCACAAAAACGACCAACTCCACGAAAAAAAATATATATAAGACTAATTGTGTGTTTTAACGTGCTCTACATTTTTTGTGCAGTAAGTTTTTGTACATCTCTTACGGTTTAGCAGTTATTCAAAATTTAGTAAAATTCATCCAGAATAAACTACTCTTCAGAGGCTATTCCCAGAAAATTCAAGATATACATTTTATTTTTCAGGTAAACATCTTTAATATACGAAATTTTAATCAAAATCGCTAGAGCGATTTTTGAGAAAATCAAAATTTTCGAAAAATGTTCCATGTAAAGAGTAGTTGGGGGTGGGGGGATTTTTCTCAAGATCTTCGTGTCGCACACACACACACGGACCTTTTTCCGAAAATGCTTTTTTTAGATAAAGGGGACCCTAAAATATATATTTTCGGTGAAATCTCGGTATCGAATTTTTGGTGGAGTGCAATACATTCTCTATACACTATGTAGTGCGTATAGAGAAAGTAAAAATGTGTGATTGTGCAATACATTTGATTTAACCGAAAATTGCAAACCAACAAGTTAAAGATACACATCAAGCATTAAATTAATGGTAATTATTATTACTCTACCTCCCGGAGAACTATTTGCTTTAACTCATGCCTAGTATGTACCAAATAATACCATAATTATGTTTTGGCCAAAAGCTTAGCTTTGGTAATCAGTTTAAAAAAAATTAGTGCTTCGTGCGCACATGATTTTATCTATTTTGCAACGAACTATTCTTATATAAGTTTATTCTTCACTCTACTCCATGATAATCAAGTTAACATTAGTAGAAATAGTATTATTACACATTTTTCTATAGTTTCAAGGGAAATAAGGGAGTATACTAGGCAAAAACAATGGTAAATTATTATTTGGAAATGCAACCCAAAAGCAAGCCCTACCTCAGAAATTGTTAACTCAAAAAGATGTGATTTAAAAGACCTAAATCTTTGTGTAGTAACATTTTTCCGTGCGGTGCCATAGCCGAACGATTATACCACTCGTCTCTCACCAAGGCAACCCGTGTTTGATCCCAGGAGAAAGCATGTGGGATTTGTGGTGGACGAAGCGGCGACTGGGCGGATCTTCTCTTTCCCGCGTCATTCATTCCACCATCAGCTCCATAATCACCTTTCCAGTCATATATTTTACTATCATTTCATATCATTCTCTTCCTCACTCTCAGACCAGGCTTGCACCTGATCACCCATCCTATTATTTTAATTAATTTGGTTTATTGCAATGTTAATATATATTTTGTATATATTTTTTATAATTCCTCTATGTTTTATGACTACTCTCTTTGACGCAAAGTTCGTCTACTCCTGAATAAACACTTGATGCCAGGCCTTGGCTTGTAAGCCCTGGAGGTGTGGATATAAATCCTCCATATGAGGCGGGTAAACAACGAAAGAGCAAAAATATTTTGTTAGCTTATTACGGTTTACAAGTTTTGCAAACGTCATTTACAATGCAGAGGGCTTCAGAGGCTATTCTAATGAAATGCAATAAATAAACAAAACATAAGCGATGAAACAAACTTTGACTTCCCGCTTAAGAAAAATTCAAGTGGTTTAAAATCGAAATCATTAACAAGGAATATCTTGGAAACAATTAGCTCTTGTGACGTAAATTATGTGTTTTAATGAGATCTATATATATATATATATATATATATATATATATATATTCTTTTTTTTTTTGGTCCATCCTTTGTGGTTTACCAGTTACACAAAAGTCATCCAGAATGAACAGATCTTTAGAGGCTATTCCCAGAAAACTAGATATACACTTTGTTTACCATGAAAATATCTTTAACATAAGCTATTTTAATCAAATTATTAGCTATTTTTGACACAATTAAAATGTTGGAAAAATGTTCAATATAAAGCGTAGTTGAGGTTGGGGATTTTCTTGAAAATCTTCGTGTTTCATCTTTGAATTAAATACCAAGTTCATATTTAACGGACGTTTTGTTTTTGACCTATGCTGCCCACTGACACAGACATACACAGACACACGGATATTTTTCTAATTTGTTTTATTCAGGGGTCTCAAAACGTGTATTTCCGCAGAAATCTCGGTATTATAATTTTAGTGGAATACAATACCTCTGCTTTATTTGTTATATACGTTGTAAATATGTGATAGAAAAGTAGAAATTCTATTTTTGAGTCAGGGTCCTCAAAACACGTATTTCTGCTGTAATCTTTAGTGGAATGTGATAGTAAAGATTAGAGAGAGAAAGCAAATATCCGTTTTGTATTTTATTTCTGTAAGTTTCATGTTCTTCCACACATTTGCCAGGCATCCGTATGGTAACCGTTTTAGCAGTGAATTACGAAACATTGTTTTGTGCGGTTGTTTTATGGAGAACATTCTAATGTCATCAAATGGCACAGTCATTGCACAAAAAGGAATAAATTGTATAGCAAGAAAATGTGCAGTCCAGAATATCTTAATACACATTAATAGCTGCTGAGTGTGTCATGGCTTTCTGGCTTTTACGTCGTAGTTGTGGTTCGCTGCCTAGTTCATAAAATAACACAAATCAAAGCTTTGTCTAACACGGCACTTTGTGGCGCCGTTTCTGCATTTAGCAGCACATCACACTTCTGCAGGAGCTATATTCTCATGTTGTTCGTGCGTGCTATGTATGTTTCCTTTTTTACTTTCTCCACTACGTATACATAGTAGGCAGAACAAGTTTTGCATTTCACCCCAAAAATTCTGATCTACATACTAGGTAGAGAAGGAATAACATTCCACCCAAAAATTGATACAGAGATGTCACTGGAAATACTTTGATTATTCCTAAATTAAACAAAAATAGAATGCGCGTGAGCATGCGTGTGCGAACAGGCTAAAAAAAATACGTGAAATCCTTTAAATACCAAACTTGATATTTAATTCTGCATATTCCAAAGTTGCAAATAGAAGAACTCATTTTACAGATTTTTGCAAGTTTTTAGTTGATTTCCGGGTTTCTTGTGAAGGCTTAATCAAAACATATTAAATTAATAGGGATTAATCTCGTGATTTTTTACATTCTGTAGTCTGCACGTATATGGTAAATAGTGGATAGAGAAGGTATTGTATTCCACTCAAAAATTTGATGTCAAGATTTCATCGGAAATATATGTTTTGGAGTCCCCTGAGTCAAAAAAGCATTTTTAGAGAAAGGTCCGTGTGTGTGTGTGTGCGCGCGCGCGCCTGTGTGTGTCTGCATAACTCATAAATGAAAAGTACGTTAAATACCAAACTTGGCATTTAAGTTCAGTACCTTCTAAGGATGCGACATGAAGATTCTCAAACTACCCTTTATATGGAAAACGTTTCAGAATATTTCATTTTCTCAAAAATGGCCCTAGCGATTTTGATTAAAATCCCGTATTTTAAAGATATTTGCATCCCAAATAAAATGTACATATATCTTGACATTTCTGGAAATATCCACTGAATATCTCTTTATTATGAATGAATTTTGCCGAAATTTGTTTAACTGCTAAACCATAAGAGATAGACAAAAACGTACTACACAAGAAAATGCAGAGCTCGTCAAAAAACACAATTTATATCGTTTACGTTTTTGTTATGGAGGTAACCATTTCCGAGATATTCCTTGTTATTGGTTTCAGTTGTACTTATACTTTTCTCAGACAGGACATGTCTGTATTTCCTTTCTTTTACTCCTGACCAAGCAAAGTAGGATTAACGACAGCTTTTAAAACAGTTGTCTAGTCTAGTGCATTCCCTTAGTTCCCTTCTATTTATAAGCAATTAAGGAATAAGAACATTATGTTAATGTTTATGTCGATTAGCATTGTGTACAAAGCAGAATAACTTTTTATAAGAAGGTTGTTTGTAGAGCAGCTAGAGAAAGTCAAGTGAGTGTAACACATATTTTTATATATGGACCTGTGTCAGGAATGAAGCTGAGACTGGTTATGTGTAGGTTTTGTAATTTGCTCAGATAAGTAAGATGTGGTCAAGAAGCCAACTATAGCAGATGCACTCGCTCCAACACTGACGTCAACACTGACCTACTGCGATAACCCAACAAGAATGACCTCGCGAATAGAGGTTCATGTTATCCGCGAAAACATTTCCATCAGAAGCGCACGTTCACGTATGGAGTTAGAAAAATCCATTTCAGATGACTTTCTCTACATCTCTGCAACAAATTGTTAACAAGCTTATACCTCTAATTACTTTATTCTAATCGAAAAAAAAATTAGCAGAAATAGTCTTATTACTTGCTTCCTTGTAAGTAGAAGCGAAATAAGAGATTATCATAGGTTAAAGTGATAGTCAAAAGCTGGTTGCTATGTGACTGAAGTTCCTTTGTTTGTATGGACAAGAATTGATAAATTCCTGTATAAGAAAAGTATAGGCATTTTAAAGCTGAAACCAAAAACAAAGAATATCTCAAAAACGATCAACTCTACCAAATTTTGGGTGCATTACAATGCATTCTCTACACACTATCTCCATAGTACATGTAGAGAATGTAAAAAAGTCTGAAGTGCTACATTGACATAAGAAACTTATGCTGTAGCAAACTATTCTTATGAAAACGTGACTACCTGTCTGCTTCATGCTAATCAAAATAAATATTAATATAAATATATTTACTAGGATATTATTTTGTGAAAGGTAAATAAGGGAATATAATAAGCAAAATGTTTTAATAACTGGTCGCTATGAGATGTTCTTGAAAAAAGCTGATGTGTTACACTCACATGACTTTCTCTAGTTGAACTACAAACAAACTTCTTACAAAAGATTGTTCTTCTTTCTACACAAAACTAATCGAGATAAACATTACCAGAATGTACTTATTACTTATTACAAATAGAAGTAAACTAAAAGAATTCGCTATATTAAAGTGATAGTCAAATGTTTTAAAAAGCTGTAATGCGACTGTCATTGTAAATCCTTCTTTGCTTGGTCAGGAGTAGAACAAAAGAAAAACGGACACTTCCTGCCTGAGAAAAGTATGAGTACTTTACAATTGAAACTAATAACAAGGAATATCTCGAAAACGTAAACTCCACGAAAAAATGTATATCACATAAATTGTGTATTTTAACGATATCTACATTTTTACTTTCTCCATACGCACTATGTACATAGTGTATAGAGAAAGTATTGCACTCCACCAAAAAATTCGATACCGAGATTTCACCGTATGTTTTAGGGTCCCCAATATCCCAAAAAAGCATTTTCACAAAAAGGTCCGTGTGTGTGTGTGTGTGTGTGTGTCCGTGTGTCTGTGAACACGATAATTCAAAAACGAAAAGTCGGTAAAATACCAAACTTGACAAGTTCCTGTATGAGAAAGGTATAAGTTTTTCATAGCACAAACCAAAAATAAGGAATGTGACAAAAACTACGAACTCCACGAAAAAAATGTATATAACATAACTTGTGTGTATTAATGTGCTCTACATTTTTTGTGTAGTAAGTTTTTGTCCATCTCTTACGGTTTAGCAGTTATTCAAAATTTAGTAAAATTCATTCAGATTAAACTACTCTTCAGAGGCTATTCCCAGAAAATTCAAGATATACATTTTATTTGCCAGGTAAATATGTTTAATATACGAAATTTTAATCAAAATCTTTAGAGCCATTTTTGAGAAAATCAAAATTTTCGAAAAAATTCCATGTAAAGGGTAGTTTGGGGTGGGGAGAATTTTCTCAAAATCTTCGTGTCGCATCCCTGGAAGATACTAAACTTAAATACTCTTCCTGTTCACAGACAAACTGACAAACGGACAGACACACACGGAGCTTTTTTCTGGAAATACTTTTTTTGGATACAGGGGATCCTAAAACTTATATTTCCGGTGAAACCTCGGTATCGAATTTTTTGGTGGAGTGCAACACCTTCTCTATACACTATGTACATAGGACGTGTAGAGAAAGTCAAAATGTATGATGTAGGTATTTTTGCAAAGGCGGTGGTACAAATTTATTAGAAAAAGTTTGTATACTCGCTAATAAACGACAGGGGGTTGACTAAGCCACGTGAACGCAACACATCAGACTTGCAGTTACCGGAAGGGCAGAATTAACGAAAGAGGAATTACACGGGACTCAAGGTAGACGATGATATGTGAGAAGCAAAGCAGTGGCGACAGAATATGGTGTAGCAGCATTAACAGCCATTGCGACGCCTGCTTCTCACACCTCATTACTGATACTAACAATACATGTCCACACTATCCACTAAATGTTCCATCAGTGAATTACATTACCACCTAGTTACTGGCGCTGCAAGCACAGGCCCCTGCCTTTCGCAGCGTCATTTCAATTTTTGTTTGGGGGAGGGGCAGAACGCTGAAGCTGCTTCCCGAATTTGCATGTGAATTCCAAACGACATATTTAACCCCTAAGAATCTCTTCTCTTATTTCATAAATGTGAAATATCGTGGCGCCGCGGTAACGTGTGCTACTCGGATTGGAATGCTCGCCAGCTCGACCACCGTGCACTCTTGGGCTTTTTGGTTCCCCCTTATTAGGTTTCTTTTTCTCAATGACTTCCTTACCGTCGTTCCCTTTCATGCCATTTCCTTATCTTTTCTAGGCTTATGGTGTGTGGCACTGCTAGCAGATAGCTCATATTAAATTTTGTTCTCGGCGTTGAAGCGACGTTGCGGTCGCTGTCCTTGCAGAGGCAGGGGCGTTTGACAAGATCGGAGAACGTGCTATAGGAGGATATACTCTGGAACCTGGCGCTAGATGAAGAACTTTCAGGCATTGAATTTTGGACTTCCACGCGTCTTTGTAACCTGTCTGTCTGCGACTTTAGCCTGCTGTGGTTGCCTCACTTCATCCATTCCTTCTGGGGATGTTAGAACACAACGGATCCTTATAAATCACAGTGTGTGAGATGTACGGTACTGTTGTCTAGCCTTAGCGCTTTACTTTGCAATAATGTTTACTTTCTCTACTTTGGTACATGATACATAGGTAAGGAAGGTATTGCATTTCACTCAAAAATTCTATTCGAGGTTTCACTGGCAATACGCGTTTTAGGGGCCCCCGAATCCAAAAACAAAGTTTTAGAAAAAGGTCGTCCATGTGTGTGTGTGTCTGTGTGTGTGTGTCTCTCTGTCTGTCTGTTTTTAGACGGCATAACCCTAAATCAGAAAGTCAGTTCAATAAGTCAGATCTTTGAGGCTTACGCGGAACATTTTTCGAAATTTTCGATTTTGACAACAGTGTTTCCAACCATGCCGAACATTTAAATTATCTAAAATGAGTATCCTAAATTTGTTTGGAAATAGCCCCTGTCTTCATTCTGAATGACTTTTGTAAACAGAAAGAGATGGACAAATACTTATTGTACATGAAATGAAGATCGCATTAAAACACACAATCATTTACAGTTTTTCTTTCTCTAGCACAATATTCAATATATGTGCATAGAGAATGTATTGTATTCCACCCAAAAATTCAATACCGAGATTACATATTTCGAGACCTTCTGAATCCAAAAAAAAGAATTTTTAGAAAAATGACCGTGTGTGTGTGTGTCTATTTGTATTTTTGGAAGTAGCCTCTGAAGACTTCTGGACGATTTTGTATAATTTATATACCATAAAAAATAGATAAAAAGCTTACTTCACAAAAAGGCAGATATCATCAAAACACACAATTTATAATATATATATATATTATATGTGAACCGTTTCCAACATATTCCTTTTAAACTACTTAAACTTTTCCAAGCGGAAAGTCAATTTTCGTTTCATCTGCATTTGTTTTACTCCCGGGAATACAAAAGAGGACCCAATTTAAGTTGTTTCACAAAGCGATAGCTTTTAAAAGATTTGACTATCGCTTTAGCCTTTATTTACCAAAAACAGGACTCCTTCTGCTAATGTTTATTTCGATTAGCATGGCGTAAACAAAATAATCTTTTATAAGGATAGCTTGTTTGTGGAACAGCTAGAAAAAGTAATGTGAATCCACACAAGAGGACTTTATTTTTTTTTTTTTAACAGCAAGCCATTTCTCAGATATTTCCTGTCATTTGTTTCAATTTTAAAGTACTCAAACTTTCCTCAAACGGAAAGTTCTCATTTGTTTCATGTTTCGTTTGTTTTAGTCCCTGTCATGGAAAGAGAACTGAGTTTCAATGTCAATCACATACCAACAGGTTTAAAACATTTTACTATCGATTTAACCTAATGTATCCCCTTATTCCCAAGGAAGCAATACCGGCCGCTTTCTGATACCAGACGACTCTCTCATATACTTTGCACTTTCTCTACCACATATTGGACCGGGCGTAGGCGGTAGCGTGACTCGCATTCGAGAGGTCGTGGGTTCGGTTTCTGCGGCTGCTCATCCAGAACCCATGGGTTTTTCGAGGGTTTCCCCATGTCCTCAATCGAATGCTGCGGAGGTTCATTACACCCCCTCCCGTATTTCCTGTCACTCCATTTCATCCTTCATCTGGTTGGTCTACGGGTTTTGGCGTTGTATGGCAGCAAACAGGAAGCAGTAGAATCCCTTATTAACGTTATCTTACTTGGCTAAACCTTTAAAAGGAAACCTTTAATCATGAACAGTAAAAATCTGATGTGTACCATTCACAAGTGGTTAACTCCACAAAAAAACGGATGTGCTTTAACAAAATCTACATTTTTGTTTAGAAAATTCAAGATGCATATTTAAGTTTTCATAAAATATCTTTAAACATATTATATTTATACAAAATCGTTAGAACAAACTTTGAGAATTGTTCCATGTAAAGGGTAATTTAGGATGGGTGTTTTCTTCGTGTCACATCCTTTCAACAGGCTGAAATATCAAGTTTATTTATTTAAGAGACCTTTTGTTAACGCGTGATGCTATTCACGTATACACACACAATAGCGTGCACTTTTAACTGTTTTCAACACGAGTAATTATGATTTTGAGCATTTTAATATGGTTAACACTAATGTGTACGATCTTATATTTGTCTGCAAAGAATGTTTTCAGTACCAAAGTATATTACCGTATTTAATTTAAGTCAACCGACATTACAATTATACACCTCTAGTGACTCCGGAGGTAGATTTTGTTAACATTCCTGTTTGTCACAGAGCGACTAGTACATTCCCGTAATTTCCGAGTTCCCCATGTCTGGGTTAAAATAATTTGCATTTTTTTCATCACTAATGTTGTTTTCTTCAGATAATATGACGACTCCTGAGCTTAAACCACAGTTGAGTACGGTTTAAGCTTAGTCAGAGATAAGCTCAGCTTATTGCTTCAACTGGCACTGTAAAGCGGCCACTGTAACTTAAGTCTCCGCTTAAACGGTGAAACAGAGGTTTGCAGGACTACGCTAAGATGACGTCACGTTTCCCTCGATGTGTACTGCAGGCAGAAGACCCTGCAGAATGGCTAGCAGTGAGCAAGTTCTCCCTTCCCAGACAAGATTTACGTTATATCGAGATAACAGACTGCTGCTATAATATATTTCATTTAGCAAGTAAATAATCTGCAAGGGTTGGACAGGCGTGGTCTTCGAGGTGGACCATCCGGGCAGGAAGGATTACACGCACAGGAAGAGAAAATGGAATCTGGAAAGAAGATGCAAAACGAAATACGGAGGAACGTTATGGAGGTATCGGAATAGGGTGCGTGCAATACAGGAAAAACCGTCATGTTTTATTTACTTTTTTCCCCTCTCTTGCCCCTGCCATTCCTCCCACATGTCTTTGTTTTCTTTCCTTTTTATCTTTGTTTCTACTTCAAGCTGTTCCACTCTGCTCTAACAATACTGGGAAAAAAGCTTTGGCGTGTATGCCAACTCACAGGCTACTTTAATGCGATTAATATATATTCTTTTTACTTCAAGTTAAACGTATAATGCTCCTCAACCTAGGGATGGAGCCGCGCCGTGGCCGAGTGGTTAGACCATTCGTCTTTCATCCAGGTTCACTCCCAGATCGCATGTGGGATTTGTGGTGGACAAAGCGGCGCAGGTGTGGGTTTTCTCAGAGTTTTCGCTATCGAATGCCACCAGTGCTTTATCTTCATTCCATGTATCTTCAATGTCATCGCCTGCGATGTCTATGCAGTAAAAGCGGGTATTAAAGACTACCCAAAAAAATCAAGGATGACAATAGACAACTGTGATGACTCTTAGCTGAAAACTGCAGTCCCAAAAATCCAAGATTTCTTAATCTATTATCGCAGTTCACCAACTAGTTGCCCTTTGGGTAACGCAAAGAGAGCAAATTTGCTCGACACTGCTGAATTCGCCTACTATGCACTGCGGAAAGCAAGAAAAGATAATTCCTTCAGTGCTGTGCAGTATGTAATATTTTGCGTTTGAAATAAGTAATCCACCTTTAATAGGTTACTACACCTATTATAAGTTCATGATTCATAGAACAAATACTCCATTATGTATTTTGCATTTGTATTTATACTTCGGATATGGACATATACATATTTTCATAGGTTTGCTAATTGGTAATCATTACATAAACAATTGCAAAAGTAATGCCAATTATTACAGTAGTAACATAACAAAACAAGTTCCTTAACCTTCTTTATAGCGTCGTAACGCCAGTATAAGGATTAATTTGTAACGAAAGACTTTCGCATTTACAGCAGAGAATATGACCGGGCATCTTGGTAATTAGTGGGATCGAACATAAATTGAAGAAACGTTCTTCTCCTTGGCAACTGTCACACTCTGTAATGCTGTAATGCATAATAGCGCTGTAATGAACTTTGCCAAAAACTAAACAATTATTCCACCACTTTACATAAATAAGTAAGATTCCTCCAAGGCAGTCATAAACCTAGGAATGGATGGCTTGTGTGTTGAATTGCTTTCTGTTCCCGACATTATAAAATACTACACTGTCATTATACGTGCTGTCACGTTTTTACCCACTGCATGCACAGAACAATCCTATCTGCTTTGGCACAAAATCAAGCGAGTTGCTGTGGCGTAATCTATGTCTCGGATATGTCATTCCAAACCATATATGGCCATTATTTACCTACTAATACACAGAAAATTTAACGTGTTCAGTTCACATTAATTTCTCCACATCGCTGTAACAAAGTATTATTATTCAACAGCTTCCTCTTATTTATAATCGAGATAAAAATTAGCAGAAATGGTCTTATTATTTGCTCCCTTGTAAGTAGAAGGGAAATAAACGAATACAAAGACTAAAATGACAGTCGAATCTTTTAAAAAATGGTTGCCATGTGGTGAAACCCGTTTCTATGCATCGCCAGGAGTTTACAAGTTTTAAATCTGAAACAAATAACAGGAAATGTCCTCGAAAAATACGAATATGACATAAATTATGTACTTTAATTAGATATAAATTTTTAGTGTAGTAAGATCTTGTCTATCTCTCATGGTTTACCAGTTACGCAAAGTTCAGCAAAATTCATCCAGAATAAAGAGGTCTTTAGAAACTATTCCCAGAAAATTCAAGATATACATTTTATTTTCCATGTAAATATCTACAATATACGGTATTATACTCAAAATCGTTAGCGTCATTTTTGAGAAAATCAACATTTTGAATTTTTCCCATAAAAAGCGTAGTTTTCGGTGGAGAGATATATTTTCAAAAGCTTTGTGTTGCATACCTGGAAGATACTAAACTTAAATACCAAGCTTGGTATTTTACCGACTTTTCACTTATGAATTATCGTGTTCACAGACACACACCCACTGACCTTTTTCTTTTTTTTTTTTTTTTTTTTTTTGGAAACAGGAGACCCTAAAACATGTATTTCCGGTGAAATTTTGGCATCGAATTTTTGGGTGGAATAAAATACTTTCTCTGCTTACTACGTATATTGTTCATACGTACTAGAGAAAGTAAAAACTGCATGTGTGGAGCACTTTGAGTATGGGAATGTGTAAGGCTTTGAAAAACGTGTACTTTTCTCATACAGGAATCTGTCAATTCCTGTCCATACAAACAAAGGAACTTCAGTCACCAAGTAACCAGCTTATGACTTGATTTTAACCTATGATACTTCCATATTTCACTTCTACTTACAAGGAAGCAAGTAATAAGACTATTTCTGCTAATTTTTTCTCGATTAGCATGAAGTAAATAGAAGAATAAGCTTATTAAGAATAATTTGTTACAGTATGTTCACTGATGATCATAGTGCACTGAAAATGGAGAGGGGTGCTGATTCACATGGTGGAATTGCTGCTATATCTCTATCTCCTATTGGCATTCCGGCAGAGTGAAGTAACGCTCACGATTGAGGTAGCCAACCACAGTGGGACGTGTGGAAAGCACAATATTTATGTTTAACTACGCACTTTTGAAAAATCTAAATTCATGGGTTTGCTTTGTCAATGAAATTCATACCCTGTAACAAGCAACTATTTCTTGACATGTTGATAATGTAAAGTATGTAATATAAATTTATATATTTTCTCAGAAGGTTTTTAAAATGACGTCAACAAACGAAATTTTCAAAACACATATTATTATTTGAGTACACATAACGGGCACAATTTTGTTTTTACAGAAAATCCAATTTTATAGGAGAGAAAACACTTGGTGGTGCATAAAATGAGTGGATTATATATGTTATATATTGAAATATATAGACAAAAATAGTTATTGAAGTTGATAAAAATATTCTTTCCCTTAAAAATTCAGAAAAATTTTTAAAAATTCAAAATGTATTTCAAAATATTTGCTACTCATTTTATGCACCACTGAGTGTTTTATTTCTCCTATAAAACTGGATTTTCTGTGAAAAAATTGTGCCCGTTATGTATACCTAAATAATAACATGTGGTTTGATAAGTTTGTTTGTTGACGTCACTTTAGAAACCTTCTGACAAAAATTATGAATTTATATTGCATAATTTACATTATCAACATGTTAATAAATAGTTGCTTGTTATATGGTATGGCTTTCATTGTCCTGTAACAAAGCAAACCCATGAATTTTGATTTTTCAAAAGTGTGTAGTTAAACACAAGTATTGTGTTTTCCAAACGTCCCATTGTCCTTATGCAGCACCCAACAGTATGTTCACTGATGATCATTATGCACTGAAAATGGAGAGGGGTGCTGATTCACATGGTGGAGTTGCTGCTATATCTCTATCTCTATTGGCATTCCGGCTCACGATTGAGGTAGCCAGCCAGCACTCTCTTAAGAAAGGTGTTGTTGGGGAAGGGCGAGGCGAGGCAGCCCCGGTCCACGTGCTGCCGCTGTATCAAACAAGATAGATATATTGAGGCTGGCCAACATCCAAGTGACGCTAAGGGAGGTTGAACAACCAGTCGCAGTCGTGCCCCTCTCCTGCTGAAGAATACCATTCTGCAGAAGTGGTAACTTCCTCTACGCACCATCAAAATTGGCCAAAATTGACCAAACATTACAGTTTACACTTTTTACTTTCTCTATACACTATGTATTGCACTCCACCCAAAAATTCGATACCGAGATTCCACCGGAAATTATGTTTTAGGGTCCCCTGAATCGATAAAAAGCATTTTCAGAAAAAGGTCCATGTGTGTGTGTGTGTGTGAACACGATAACTCAAAAACAAAAAGTCGGTAAAATACCAAACTTGGCATTTAAGTTTACTATCTTCCAGGGATGCGACACGAAGATTTTGAGAAAAATATCCCCACCCCCAACTACCCTTTACATGGAACTTTTTTCGAAAAGTTTGATTTTTTCAAAAATAGCTCTAAGGATGTTGATTAAAATATCGTATAGAAAAGCTATTTACCTGAAAAATAAAATGTATATCTTGAATTTTTTGGGAAAAGCCTCTTAAGAGTACTTTATTGTGGATGAATTTTACGGAATTTTAAATAACTGCTAAACCGTAAGAGATGAACAAAAACTTACTACACAAAAATGTAGAGCACAATAAAACACAAAATTTATATTATATACATCTTTTTCATGGAGTTCATCGTTTTTTAGACATTCCTTGTTTTTGGTTTCTGCTATGAAAAACTTATTCTTTTCTCATACAGGAATTTGTCAACAGCTGTCCATACAAACAAAGGAACTTCAGTGACTTAGCAACCAGCTTTTGACTAACACTTTAACCTATGGTACTCCCTCATTTTCCTTCTACTTACAAGGAAGCAAGTAATAAGACTATTTCTGCTAATTTTTTTCTGATTAGCATGAAGTAAATAGAAGTATAAGGTTTTTAAGAATAACTTGTTGCAGAGATGTAGAGAAAGTCATGTGAATGGTACACATCAGATTTTTAACTTATTGTTACGTTCGATTCACTTGGAAACGTTTTTTGTTACTCAGGGCGTTAGAAGTGTAGAAAGATGTTTTGATAAATAACATCTTAATATGTTTCCATTTAGGTATGATAGGTTCTCTCTCTGTTTCTCTATCTCTCTCTTTCTCTCTTTCTCTCTCTCTTTCTCTCTCTCTTTCTCCCCCTGTCTCTCTCTCTCTCTGTTTCTCTCTTCACTTGTCTTTCCACAAACCAACCACATAATGTTTTTCACATAGTCCTAACAACGCTTGTCAGTACAGACCAGCAATATCCAAATTTAAGGAGCGGAGCGCAGTAACCAAATCCACTCCTGTGAAGCATTGTGGCATGCCACTATGCGACGTAATGGGATGTTTGTAAACACAAACCTACCTCATCTGCATCTGATGTTGTCCTCATTTTTTATTTACTTTTTTCATTTCGGTGATAAGTTTTACTTGGGACGATTCCATCTGTATCTGTTGCTAAGGACGATGCACAGAGCGTAATAGAAGAGCAAAATGGTCGTCACGTAGTCTACTGCGACGCTGGTTTTAATATAGTTCTTGTAATTAAATGTGATGCATATAATCACAATTTGGAATAAGAATACTTTAAATAACTCCTAACCTTTTTTGCCAACATTTTATGTGCGTACAATTTTGTAGAGCAAGTAATTCCATATGCAGTTCGTGTGGAGCCTCTGAAAAGTTATGAGAATGACGTTTCCCAAGTTTCAAAGCTGTTGTACTGCTTATGTCTACTTAAAAACACAATATTTGCTACCTGGCATTGTAGTGTGTATATACCTATAACAGAATGTATAACTCACTAACATTTTTTCATCTTGATTGGAGACGAGGGAACGAGTTGTGATGACATCAATTCGCAGGACATGCGAACATGCCGGGTGCATACTATGCGTTTAGCTTCCATTTGCTCAAACCTCAAAACGTGAGCTGCTGGCCTAAATAGTGTCATTGACTTGCAGAAAGCATTAGAACTTAGTTCCAATACAACATTCGTTTCCGCGAGGCAAGCCCATTCTGCGTTACGCCTTTCAGCCCGCTATCTCGGAGAAAATAAATACGCATCGCTTTGTGTGCCACGTCTACTTGGAGGTACAACCTACCCTGAAAACATACCACTTAATAAGTACAATTATAGGTCCACAAATGAAGCAAATATTGTTGTAATGTTGTTATTAATCTATGCTCACATATCAAGTAATAGAAGAGTTACAATCAAAACAGAAAGTAAACTAAATGTAGAAACATGCGTTGTGGCAACATAATTATTTATGAAACTTAATAAACTTTCAAAATAATAGATTTATGATTTTTTCTGCCTATTCCAACTATAATTTTTCCGGAATGTTTCTGGAATTAATAGTTTAGTGCAGTAATACTGGATAGTACCGTAAATTTAGCATAAAATTGTTTTTACATCAGAGGTAACTAGATTAAAAAAAATGGTTATTTTGGATGTTAGCTTTCCTTTCCGAATAGTCTGAATTTTCCTGCCTCTGTACGCACAGACACAACGAACACAATAGGTTGCGGAGATAAACTAAAATGGGCCTAAGTAGGAAATAAACTAATGCCGAAAGACTACACAGCACAGTCATCTCAGAATTATCTCCAAGGTATCTCAGATGGTGAGGAGACAACAGTCAACCATTCAATCCCCATTGTCACAACAGGAGCCATAACGTTTATTCTAAATGCTCCTGGAAGTGGCCGGCTTAGAATTCTCACGCTTAAAGATGAGAACAGTAATGTTAATTTTGTACTTCAGATAGATAGGTATCTTTATTGTTGTCAAATTATTAAAGTGACAATTCTGTAACGAGAATCTGCACGTTCTGTAGTTGGATAAAGACTTGGTACATATTTTGGCAGGATGTGCTCAGTAGGAGTACCAATGAATAACTAAACTAATAGTAAAAATGCCTTTGCTGATCCACGAATGACTGCTATCTAGATTATTGTTCAGTTGCAGAAGACAGGAATTATTGTTTCAAAAAGCCCTTTGAGAGATATTTACAATAAAAAATCTGATGTGTTCCATTCACATGACTTTCTCTACAACTCTGCAATAAATTATTGTTAAAAAGCTTATGCTTCTATTTACTTGATGCTAATTGAGAAAAAAAAATCTAGAAGAGTAGCCTTATTACATGATTTTTTGAAAGTAGAAGCGAAATAACCATAGGTTAAAGTGATAATAAAAGCCGGTTGCTATGTGACTGAAGTTCCATTGTTTGTATGGACAGAAGTTGACAAATTCCTGTATGAGAAAAGTATACATTTTTCATAGCAAGGAATATATAAAAAACAATCAACTCCACGAAAAAAATGTATATAACATAAATTGTGTGTTTTAAAGTGCTCTACATTTGTTGTGTGGTAAGTTTTTGTCCATCTCTAACGCTTTAGAAGTTATGCAAAATTCCGTAAAATTTACCCAGAATAAAGTAGTCTTCAGAGCCTATTCCCAGAAAATTAAAAATATACATTTTATTTGTCAGGTAAATATCTTTAATATATGATTTTTAATCAAAATCGTTAGTCATTTTTTAGAAAATTAAAATTTTCGAAAAAACTTCCATGTAAAGAGTAGTTTGGGGTAAGGGAATTTTTCTCAAAATCTTCCTGTCGCATCCCTGGAAGATACTAAACTTAAATACCAAGTTTGGTATTTTACCGACTTTTCGTTTTTGAGTTATCGTGTTCGCAGACACACGGACACCGGACACATTGACACATGGACACACACGGACCTATTTCTGAAAATCCTTTTTTTGGATAAAGGGGACTCTAAAACATATATTTCCGGTGAAATCTCGTATCGAATTTTTTGGTGGAGTGCAATACCTTCTCTATATACTATGTACTTAGCACGTATAGAGAAAGTAAAAAGGGTACAAAGGAAGAATATCCCACAGAACAGGAAGAAACAAACAAACAAAACATCTAGAATTCGCTCTTAGGGTATCGTGATAAGGGGTTGAATTTTGGGAAAAAGTGGTATGGACAAATGAGACCCCATTCAAAGTATTTGGTTCGGACCGCAGTTGCAAATTTGTTATGATGATCAAATGGTTTTAAAATACTTCAAAATAGCTAAATAGCAATGAGACTTTACTGCTTAATTTATTGTGTAAGAGAAACAATTTAGGATATTAATCATAAGACAGCGTAAGAATATTACATACATAAGATAAAGGAAGTACTTGAAGTTTATGTAATTTGCCACGGTAGGTGGCTGAAATAATTATTGTATGTAAAATGTTAAACATATCTAAGCAAAATAGTACCAGAGTAGAAATTATTACTACCGCCCAGATGGAACAAAGCCATCACTGCGCTTGTATCAAAACAACCTTCGCCACTCGGCAAGAAAATGTGGGGCGGGTAAGGCACGTTCAAACGCTACCTCTCCTCTGGTGCCCATGCCTGGATTAGACAGAGCGCGGAGTAGGCATACGCGAGATCTACGCAACGACCTTATAAGGTACATATTTAAGCAGGCTCAAGTCATGTGATGGGAGGTTGGAGGACATAAGACAATTCTGGTAGGAGAATCAGCACATTCTGTAGTTGGATGAAGACTTGGGACATATTTTGGCGGGATGTGCACAGTGGGAGTACCACTGAATAATTAAACTAAAAGTAAACATATTTAAATCCTACTAAAAGGACATTGGCATGTTGGGATCTACTGACTGACCAGAGGAACTAACAAATCATGCACAACTTCGTGGCTAAAGTGAGCGAAAACAAATCAATTTTGATCAGTTATTCAGAGTCAATTTATTTCTGTTTCTCTCTTTATTTTTCCTTACTATTCTCTTTTGTTATTTTCTTCTTTTTTTTTTTTGTCATTTTTAACTTGTATCTCAAATATTCATGCTCGGTCATGACACGTAATCACTTTAATAATTTCATATCAACAAAGATACCTACCTATCTAAAATAAAAAAATTAAAAAAAGTTGAGTCAAGTTGCTTGAGGGGTACAGGTTGTTTCTATTCAGTGGCGGTGAAATTCAACGTATAGTTGCCTAGCTGCGATAGCTACTATAGTCTCAATAGTTCTGTTAAACTACAGTTAGAAATAATTTATTTTCAAAACGTAATAGTTAAAGGATAAATATTAAAGGATAAGTCGGAAAAACTTCTAAACTTTCTTTCCACGAGAACGATTTTCTAAACCTCTATCTTCTGGAAGAATTTTGTGCACGTTTGGATAACCTATGTAAGACATTATTTTCCTTAATGAAATTTAGACAATCACTTCATAAAAGACGATTAAGTAATGAACACTTGAAAGTATGTTATGATTGTATAGTACACAAACAATATTCCCATTTATCGAAATACTGGTACAGAAAACTGCAAAAATCGCGGCGAATTCCCGATGTGTAGGGATTTGTATTTTAAGAGCATATACACTGTGCTTTATATTTAGCTAATTAAATTTTATAAATGCTATATTCATCGTTCTATATGACCAACCAGATTAAAGGACGTAAAGGACTTATAAAAAGGAAAGAATATATAAAAGAATAGTAATAATAGTTTTGTAAGAATAACAGAGGAAATCATGTGAGTGCAACACATCAGGGTTTTTTGCCTTTATAAAGAGTAAGGGTAGAACAACGGAGGGGTCACCTCTCGCATTGTGACCTATACAGATCTATTGTGGCTAATACAACCAGAAGGATGGAATGAGGCGAAGGAACTATAGGAGGCCACAGTTTACAGAAAGACAGAGCATCTGAGAGGCGTGCAAGTGCCTAACGTTTCCAAGTCTGATGCCCGATGACCGTCCCACTGCCCGGCCGCAAGAGAGGGAGTTCAAGCAACCTGACAGCCACGGGAAGAATATTTCCATTATGCAGCATTCACACCATCTATCCGCACTTCCACACACCACGAAGAGAAGTGGTAGATGAGAAACCACTCCAGCATTCCCCTGGTGACCTCAGCAAAACCACGAAAAGCCTATGGGCCATAGAGCTGGAATTTGAGTCGCACATGTTATGTGGCGCCATCTCGCTCGGTATTTTTTACTGTTATAAGTATACTTTCATAAAATATAATGAACACTAACACTCCGTTACTTTCAAATAAGATTCACAGAAAGGAACTTCTTTCATTCAAGCGTTTAAACATACTCCTGTCTAGAAACCTGTTTACTTGCATACCAGCAATGGTAATGACCCATTTCGACTATTAGAATTTCCTCCTCACAGATTTAAGATCTGATCTGTCGCGTAAATTCAGCTAGCTCATATGTGCATACTCTACATCTATGATGACGTCGTTGTAATCATAAAACATCATCTCTTCACGAGTGTCATGGCTCCGTCTTGTTAGCCGTAGAAATATGAATGTCTCACCTTCTCTTTAAACTAATTCACACTTCTTCCCTAAATATTATACCTAGCTTCTCGCTTTAGGAGTCACTTAAACTGGATGAATACTTCGCAAGATATATACTTCATACATTTTATTATGTAAATATATTTCATAATCAAAACGTTACGCACACCTCAAAATTTAAGAAAACTGGTTGGTATTTCTTGGATTGTAGCTTTATAAGCAAACAAAAATTTGTTATGCATTGACACTTTAAATTTTATTAATGAATTATAATTTTATTGAAAGATTAAATATTTTAAGTTCTAAAATTAATGTTTTTGTTTATTTGGGGGGGGAATTCTATTGATGTCAAGATAATTTTGTCACTTTTAATATCACAATAGATATTTATGCTCATTCTGAAAACATTATTGCGCATAAATAAAACCTGAGACGCGTGGAAGATTTTGAAAATGGGAAATGTAGTCATTTTCAGAAAAATGACGCTTTATAAAGTAGTATGCTGGGAAACAGGTATATTGTACAATTGTTAAGTGACAGTAGGGCCCGAAATAAGTAAGGATGGCTTAATATTAATTTTATATGAATGCCCATTTTAATCATCTAAGGATGCTTAGCATACATTTGCTATAAAAATACGATTTTTAATTTTTTGATCAATTGTGGTACAAATTTCACTCTAAGTGTACCTTAAAACTTTGTCCTCATCTCAGTATCTTCACACATGCTCAAGAATCGCCATATACTTTCAATATCACTTTATCAAACTTCCCTATACTCATTTTTCACCGTGAACATTGCTAGATTCTGAATTTAATAATACGGGATGTCTGAGTGCTGAACTTTTAAGTACTTATCATCTTTAATCAAGAATAATTATTAATTTAGAAGCAATGTTCTGTATATGTATACTATGAAAAACAGTTGTCCCAACTGTCCCGTAATTTCAAGTTTACTGACCAGAGAGGCTCTCGTTTTAACCCTCTTGCTTATCAGTGGAGACGATGAGAGGCTCATTCTAATTGAGAGGGGTAAACGAAGGCCAGTCAGTTTATTTGAAATAGTCCTGTTGAGTTCAGCAACTCGTTTAACGCACAAAGGGATATCTGCATAGTAAATACGGGGCAAGTTGGCCACTTTATATATAAATTAGTTGCCAACATATACTTTATGATACTTTTACTTTCAACTTCGTTTCTCTATATTATTATTATTATTATTATTATTGCTCTAATATTTGTGTTGTTTCTATTGTGTACTCATTTGGATATGTTTGACCTGCCCCAACATTGTGTGAAGGATGTTGTATTGAGGAATTTTACTTTCTGTATCGCGTAATTGCAATATGCATAGTAGGTTAAAAAAAAGGCGTGTTATTTATGGACGCTCTTTAACTGCTTTGGTTCTTAGCGTCCCATTCTAAATTGGGCATGAAAGACCGCTTAATTTTGCTCAGAGACCTCTGTATCAGGCTCGATGTTCTTTTCACGTGTCGTAAATCAACGACACGGGACCAATGGCTTTACTCCCCTTCCTAAGGAAACCATGCTAAGGATTTTTACGCCCGAAAAAAATCCATCGTCCTCCACCGGGGTTGAATCCGCGACCTTGGGTATACATAGTAGGTAGAGAACATATTACATTGCACCCAAAATTTCGATACCCAGATTTGATCGAAAATACGTATTTTGAGGACCTCTGAATAAAAAATTAGAAAAATGTCAGTGTATGTGTGTGACTGTATGCACATGTGATGTGTGTGTTGTCTATGGACAGCATAACTAAAAACTGAACTCTGTTAAATACCAAATTTGGTATTTAGGTTTAGTATCTTTAAAGCACGAATATTTTCAGAGAATTTTCCACCCCAAGCTACCCTTTCCGTGGCAAAATTTTCGTAAATGTTAATTTTCTCAAAAATGGCTCTAACTATTTTGATTAAAATACCATATATTAAAGTTATTTATATGACAAATAAACTGTAAATTTTGAATTTTCTGCGAATAGCCTCTAAAGATCTCTTTATTCTGAATGAATTTGGCATAACTAAGCCGTAAGAGAACAAAGCATTATTAATTACACAAAAACTTTAGACCTCGTCAAGTACACAATTTATATCTTATATACTTTTGTCCTGGAGATAACCATTTAATTCTTTTTGATGTATTCAATTTTAAAATACTTACACCTTTTGCTTTCTCTACACGTACTATGTACATAGTGTATAGAGAAGGTATTGTAATACACCCAAAAATTCAATGTTAAGATTTCACCGGAAATGTTTGGGTCCCCTGAAACCCCCCCAAAAAAAAAGTTAGAAAAAAGTCCGCATGTGTATATAAAACAAAAAGCTCAAAAACAAAAAGACCGTTAAATACCAAACTTGGTATTTAAGTTTGGTATCTTCCACAGATGCGACACGAAGATTCTCAAAAAAATTCTCCTACCCCCAGTTATCCCATACATGAAAAAATTTTCGAAATTTTTGATTTTCTCAAAAATGGATTTAAAGATTTTGGTTGAAATCTCTTATATTTAAAATATTTACCTGACAAATTAGATGTATATCTTGAATTTTCTGGGAATAGTCTCTGAAGACTACTTTATTCATGATGAATTTTACGGAATTTTGCATAACTGCTAAACCGTAAGAGATAGACAAAGCTAACTTAACAGAAAATATAGAGCTTGTTAAAACACACAAGTTATGTTGTATACATCTTTTTGGTAGAGTTGGTCGTTTTTTATATATTCCCTGTTATTGGTTTCAGCTTTAAAACACTTATACTTTCTCATACGTGAATTTGTGAACAAACAAAGGAACTTCAGTCACAAAGCAACCAGCTTTTGACTAACACTTTATCCTAGGCTATTCCATTATTTCCCTTCTACTTGCATGAAAGCAAGTAATAACAATATTTCTGCTAGTTTTTTTTCTCTCTCTCGACTAGCATGACGTAAAAAGAAGCATAAGCTTCTTAACAAGAAATGTAGAGAAGTCATGTGAATGGAACACATTATTTTCAAACAGGAAGTCACCCGTTTTGTTTTACTCCTGGTCATGCAAAGAAACGAATCTCAATGACAATTGCATCAGGACAGTTTATAAAATATTTGACTTGTTTTGGCCTACTATATTCCCTTATCTTCTTCCTATTTATAAATAAATAATAAGGTCTTTATGCATATGTTTATGTCAACTAGCATAAAATACATGAAGAAATAATTTTTACTTTTTCTACACGTACTATGTACATAGTGTATAGAGAAGGTATTGTATTGCACCCAAAAATTTGATAATGATTTTACCAGAAATACATGTTTTGGGTCCCCCTGAAAAAGGAAAAAGGTCCGTGTTTGTGCGTGTGTGTGTGTCTGTGTGTCTGTGGACAGCACAGCTCAAAAACGAAAAGAACGATAAAAACCAAACTTTATATTTAAGTTCTGTACCTTTCCAAGGCATCTTCAAGAAAATTCCCCCACCCCAAAATACCCTTTACATGGAACTTTTTTCTAAAAGCTTGATTTTCTCAAAAATTGCTCTAATGATTTTGATTAAAATATCATATATTAAAGATATTTACCTGACAAATAATATGTATATCTTGAATTTTCTGGGAATAGCCTCTGAAGACTACTTTATTCCGGATGAATTTTGCACAACAGTAAGAAATGCACAAAAACTTACCACACAAAAAATGTAGAGCACATTAAAACACACAATTTATGTTATATACATTTTTTCGAGGAGTTGATGTTTTTAGATATTCCTTGTTTTGGGTTTCAACTTTGAAAACCTTGTACTTTTCTCATACAGGAATTTGTCAAATCGTGTCCATACAAACAAAGGAACCAGCTTTTCACTTCACTTTAACCTATGATACTCCCATATTACGCTTCAACTTACAAGGAAGTAAGTAATAAGATTATTTCTGATAATTTTTTCTCGATTAGCATGAAGTAAACAGAAGAATAAGCTGTTTAACAATAATTTGTTACACAGAAATAGAGAAAGACATGTGAATGGAACACATCAGATTTTTCAATTTAGTTGATCGGAAGGGAAGGCAAGTATCCTTAGCTTTGCCAAAATTAATAAATAAATATAGTTTTGCTTCGTTGTGTTCTGTGTCACATTTCAGTATACGCTAAGAAAGAAGCGAAATCTTCAACCAAACCTGACTTCGCTAGAACTCCTTCCAAGGTTGAAGAAGTTGGCATACGAACAGCGTTAAGACTCCAAAGCTGCTAAATATCGATTTACAATAACCACATTATCTATAGCTGCACTCCGGAAGCACAACAACCAATCAGCAAATCAGCGCAAGAAGAGTCGCAAATATGGAGACACCAAGTATTGGTTTCTGCAGTGGAAGCAATGCTATCCTCTTCCACTTCCACTTATCTTTTCGCCCAATTCTCTATCTTTCTCATTTTAGCGATTCCACCGTTTCCTCTCCCGTTTCCCTATAAAAAGCAAAAGGGCACTGGGAGAAAAGAAACAAAGCACTATACAAATACCAAGTTAGAAATATATATATTTACAACTAAAATGTTTTTTTCTTTCTCTGAACTGCAGCTTCCTATTTGGACCAGAATACGTCTTCTTTAAATGCGACAGGTTTCCTTGCACCTCAACAAAGGGGTTTAATCTCAAGGTTGAGGATTCTTGAGGAGCGACGCTGTCGTTATAGTTTCCTGTAACACGTTTTTACTTTCTCTACACGTACTATGTTCATAGTGTATAGAGAAGGTATTGCACTCCACCCAAAAATTAAATACCGAGATTTCACCGGAAATATAAGTTTTAGCGTCCCCTTTATCTAAAAAAAGCATTTTCTGGAAAAGGTCCATGTGCGTCCGTATGCCCGTGAACACAATAACTCAAAAACGAAAAGTAGGTAAACTAATAAACTTGGTATATAAGTTTAGAATCTTCCGGGGATGCGACACGAAGATTTTGAGAAAAATCCCCCACCTTCAGCTTCCCTATACATGGACCTTTTTTCGAAAATTTTGATTATCACAAAAATGGCTCCAACGATTTTGATTAAAATATCGTATATTAAAGTTATTTACCTCACAAATAAAATGTATATCTTGAATTTTCTGGGAATAGCCTCTGAAGAGTACTTTATTCTGGATGAATTTTACGAAATTTTGAATAACTTCTAAACCGTAAGAGATGGAGAAAAACTTGCCACACGAAAAAGTAGAGCACGTTAAAACACACAATTTATGTTATATACATTTTTTCTCTTGGAGTTCATCGCTTTTAAGACATTTTTTGATTTTGGTTTCTGCTTTAAAAAATATACTTTTCTCATACAGGATTTTGTCAACTGCTGTCCATAAAACAAAAGAACTTCAGTCACATAGCAGCCCGCTTTTGATTACCCCTTTAACGTATGCTATTCCCTTATTTCGCTTCTACTTACAAGGAAGTAAGTAATAAGACTATTTCTACTATTTTTTCTGATTAGCATGAAGTAAATAGAAATATAATCTTTTTATCCATAATTTGTAGTAGAGATGTAGAGAAAGTCATTTGAATGGTACACATCAGATTTTTATACTTAGTTTAAAAATGCTACTGCTGTAGTATTTATATAATAACTGAAGAATTCAGAATAAACTGAGTTCCGACTCTTAGCTTTCCATTCTAATTGCGCGTGAAAGACCACTTAATTTTGCCCAGACGACTCTTTAGCAGTTTGAGATTCTCTTACGTACCATAAATCCACGATGCGGGACCAACGGCTTTACTTCCCTTACGAAGGAAGCCATGCTAAGAATTTTACGCCCAAAAATATGCATCATCCTCCGCCGAGTTTGAACCCACTGTCTTGAGAACTAGAGGCTATCATGTACCCCTAGATCACGGAGGAAGACACTCAGAGTAAAAGACGGCGCCGTGGCCGAGTGGTTAGACCACTCGCCTCTCACCTAGAGAGCCCAGTCGATCCTATATATGAGGATTGTGGTGGAGAAAGCGGCACAGGGACAGGTTTTCTCCTGTTTCTCCCCGCCATCGCATTCCACCGGTACTCCATCTTCTTTCCAGGAATCATCAGTCATCACCTATATATATATGTGTGTGTGTGTGTCATAACTGAATTTTTCAAACGGCGTCACTTGTGCCACCTTTGCTCTGAATTTGTATAGTGCTTAACGCCCCGTTATATAAATAACTTTCGGTAAACCAAAGAGGTTAGGAAAATATCTGATATGTTCAGTTCAATGACCTCTACATAATCTGCAACAGGCTAATCTTACTAAAGAATATGCTTTATATACTCCATACTATCAAGAGAAACATCAGCAAAAATGGTACTATTATTAGTTCCTTATAAATAGAAAGGAATAGACTAGACTAAAACGATAGTCAAATCTGATTTATATGTGATTGAATTTCAGTTCTTTGCATGGCCAAGAGGAAACAAAGAAAACAGGAATGACAAATTCCTGTTTGAAAAACATCTAAGCATTTTTAAATTGAAATAACTAATAAGGAATAATTCGTAATTTGTTAACTCAACATAACACAATATGTATATGGCATAATCTTGTGTTTAAAGATATCTCATTTTTTTTCTGTAGTATGTTTTTTTCTGTCTCTTACGGTTTATGCAAAACCGTTACGCAAAAGTTATCCACAATGAAGAGGTCCTTACAGGCTATGTTAGAGCCATTTTTGAGAAAGTCAAATTGTTAGAAAAAGTTCCATGTAAAGGAAAGTTTCGATGGGGGGGGGGGGGTAATATTCTTGAAAATCTTCGTGTCACATTCTTGGAAATGTTCAATTTAAATACCTAGTTTTGTATTTAACCGACAAGCGCGCACACACAAACACACACAAACACACTAAAGACGCGCGTGCCGGACTTTTTCTAAAACTGTTTTTATTGGTTTCAAGGGACAACGCAATTTTGGGTGGAATACAATATCTTCTCTACCAGCTGTGTACATAGCATGTGTAGAGAAAGTAAATAGTGGCACACTTTGTACAAACAGGAAAATACTCAGAAAAATCTAATGTGTTCCATCATATGATTTTTCTATACATCGCTGCAACAAATTATTATTAAAAAGCATATTCTTCTATTTACTTCATGATAAAAGAGAGAAACATTAGCAGAAATTCTCCTTATTATTTGGTTTCTTGTAAGGAGACGGGAAAAAATCCAATGTGTTCCATTCACATGATGCCCTCTAGCTGTACGACAAACGAACCTTTTATTCAAAAAATTAATCTGTTATCTATCATGCTAATCAAGATAAATATAACAGAATTATTCTTATTACTAGCTTCCTTTTATGGAAATAAGAAAATGCACAGGCTAAAGCGACAGTCTCGTCCTTTAAAAGTCCGTCTATATGTGAAACAGTTGGAATTCCAATCGCTTTGCTTACCAGGAGAAAACAAACGAGAAACGAGAAGAATATGTCTCCCTATTTGAGAAAAGTTTAAGCGGCTAAAATTGAAACCATAATCTGGAATATCTCGAAAGCGGTTAACTCTAAAAAGAAAATTTATATGACATAAATTGTATGTTTTAATGAGATTACTTTTTTTGTGTAGTAAGTTTTTGTATATCTTTTACGGTTTGCCAGTTATACAAAGTCGTCCAGAATGAAGAGGTGTTCAGAAATATTCCCAAAAAATTCAAGATAATACATTTCGTTTGTCATTACAATATGTTAAACATAAGGTATTTTAATCAAAATTGTTTGAGCCATTTTTAAGAAAATCAAAATTTTCGAAAAATGTTCCATGTTAAGGTTAGTTTCGAGTGGGGGTATGTTCTTGCAAATTTTCGTGTCACATCCTTAGAAGATACTGAACTTAAATACCAAGTTTTATATTTAGCGGTCTTTTCGTTTTTGAGCTATAATGTGCACAGACACACACACATACACCGACACACACACGCACACACGAATCTTTTTATAAAAATGTTTTTTTTTATTCAGTGGGACCCAAAATATGTATTTACAATGAAATCTCGGTATCGAATTTTTGGGTGCATTACAATTACTTCTCTATACACTATGTACATAGTACGTGTAGAGAAAGTAAAAAACAAAACATAAACAACAACAGCTTCGATTTTCTTTATTTTTCGTTCATATTTGCAATGTTTGAATCTCCTAGGGAGAATATAACAGTTGTTCTGGACACTATTTCAAGTGTTGCGCAGGTTAAATGCCTCTCGATGTTAAACTTTAATGCCATTTTTCTCAAAGTCAATATTTTTGTTATTTTTCCATATTAAAAATCTAACTTTTGTCTCAAAAATACAGCTAAGTATCAAAAATTATTTGTCAAAGCATCGCAAGGTGTGTAAATAACATTTCCGGTTGGATTTTTTATATCAGTGAGAGATTAATTTTTAAAAATTATGCGGCATAATCATTTTGCAATTTTTTCCACTTTTATATATCAAATAATTTTAAAAAATACTATCCACTGTAGAAAAATTTCATCTAGCATATTCGTTAAAAATATACCAATAAATTTAATTTTAAAACAAGATGCATGTAGCTCAATGCCTGGAGGAGAAGATAGGTGTTGATATTAGCTAACTATATCTAATAAATTAATTAATATATCCAGAATAAAATCACATATTTCAATGACACTAGATATGAATACTTCCTTTGTTGCCAATAATGTCTAAACAAAAATTAAAGCTTCAGCTTTATTAGTTATTACTTTAGAAGATCACTTTCATCACTTCGATCCCCTTAAAAACTGGTTTACATGGCAAGGAGTAAAACATAAGGAAAACAAATTAAAATCTACGGGTGAGAAATTTTTAAAATTGAAGCAGGGAATATCTCAGAAATGTTTAACTCCATAAAAATGTATACGACATAAATTGTCTGTTTTAACGAGATCTAAATTTTTGAGAGTAAGTTTTTGTCTATCTCTTACGGTTTACCAGTTATTAACAGGTGTTTAGAGGCCATTCCAAAAATTCAAGATATACATTTATTATTAAACATATTTAATATATCGTATTTTAATCAAAATCGTTAGATACATTTTTGAAAAAATCAAAATACAAAAATATGATGTGTTCCATTCACATGACTTTCTCTACTTCTCTACAAATTATTGTTAAAAGGTTGTGCGTCTATTTACTTCATGCTAATCGAATAAAAATTAGTAGAAATAATCTTATTACTTCCTCTCTTGTAAGTAGAAGAGAAATAAGGGAGCACCATAGGTTAAAGTGATAGTCTAAAGTTGGTTACTATGTCACTGAAGTTCCTTTATTTGTATGGATAGGAGTTGAGAAACTCCTGTATGAGAAAAGTATAAGTTTTATAAAGCTGAAACAAAAAACAAAGAATATCTAAAAAAAACAATTAACTCCATGAAAAAAAGTATATAGCATAATTGTGTGTTCTAACGTGCTTTACATTTTTTGTGCGGCAAGTTTTTATCTATCTCTTTCGTAAAATACACTCATAATAAAGTAATCTTCAGAGGCTTTACCCAGAACACTCAAAATTTACATTTTATTTGTGAGGTAAATATCTTTAATATACGATATTTTAATCAAAATCATTAGAGCCATTTTTTAGAAAATTAAATTTTTCGAAAAAAGTTACATGTAAAGGGTGGTTTGAGGTGTGGGGGATTTTTCTCAAAATCTTCGTGTCGCATCCCTGGAAGATATTAAACTTAAATACTAAGTTTGGTATTTTACCGACTTTTCGTTTTTGAGTTATCATGCTCACAGACACACGGACACACACGGACACACACGGACCATTTTCTGAAAATACATTTTTTGGATACAGGGGACCCTAAAACATATATTTCCGGTGAAATCTCGGTATCCAATTTTTGGTCGAGTGTAATACCTTCTCTATACACTATGTACATTGTACGTATAGAGAAAGTAAAAATCTGTAAAAGGTAGTGTTTTCCATGCGGGAGTATTTTCTTAATAATCTTCGTGTTGCATCCTTGGAAGATGCTGAACTTAAGGTATTGAACAGACTTTTGCTCACAGACACAGGGGCACAAGACACACACACACAACCGCCTGCGGTGCCATAAGTAGTTAAAGCGGTCGTTAAACACTACCCAAAAAAAACACACACACACACCTTTATCAATTTTTTATATTCTGAGATCCTCAAAACATATATTTTAGGTGAAATCTCCGCAATGAATTTTACGTCGAATACAATACCTTCTCTACCTACTATGTGCATTGTACACATATGTTTGAAACGTAAAAATGACTCAAGTAGTCTTCTTAGTTTTTCATGTGCATCAAGTAACATGGCTAACAAAACAGCTACTTAAATGATGGACTAACAATGATTATGAAAAGTAAGATGTTTTATTCAGAATAATGTCATCTTTCTCTCATAAGTATATATAAGGCCCACTAATATTGCTTTGCAAATAGGTATTATAAGCTAACATTTTTTCTTCTAACTAAATGAAAATTAATAACAATAGTATTAACAATATTAATATTATTAATAATAACATAATGCAAAATAATTCAACACATATACTGTTACGGAATGTGACATCAGTACAGACAAGGAAAATAAAACCGATGACTAGCTTGAATTTACAATTGCAAATTTGTTAGACTTGGGTGCTACTGATTGTATATTCCAGACCCATGGAGCTTAAAGTTACTCGACATTACTCTCCTCTGAATGAGGGAAAACCCCGACAAAGACCTAATCCGGGTAACTCACCCTAAGTGAAATTCCAACTCGTGACCTCTTGAATGTGAGGAGACATACTCCCAAACTACCGAGGCGAGTTATAATGGTCATGAAGGTCCAGCTAAATAAAAATAAGTTTTGAAAAGCTTTAGCTACCAGTGCAGCTTTCAGTGTAAAAATATATATAAAAGCAAAGTAATATTTTTCATGAATTTTGCCATGCATTGTGTCCTATGAAAAATTGAACCACCAGTAGGTCACAGGAAAATAGCCACTTCCTCTAAAAAAAAAAAAAAAAACACTAAATTTATCCACCATAAGGGGCAAATGATATACAAAGATATTTTATTCAAAACTCGAGGTATTTCGAATGCAAGGTTTGCCAGAGAAATTAACAAAGCTATGTAGAGAAACTGGTGTATCTTCTTGGGATAGATGAAGATACAAATGCAGACCACCAACATCAGAGAATCTTAAGGACACTGCTGAGAGTAATATTAGATCATTTCTCCGCTTTACTAGCGGCTATGCCAAATTGCAGAAATCAAACAAAATACTGTATGAGGTAAGTAACAGTAATAATGAAGAAATAATATCGTCAAAATGTTAATGCTATCATGCTGCCTATCGCACTTCCTCAATTTTCTCGCGATTCTGAGTGGGCACCGGTGTTAAACCTGAGACTTGAAATGTTGTGTGCATCAGTCCGTGGTAAAATAACGCCTGTAATAAACGATACACAATAGGTAGATAATAATTTCATACATTACGTTTCGTCTGCACATATACAATGTGTATTGCAAAAATAACAACATAAAATGCGACTTAGGGAACATAGTATAATTGTCGCCAAAATATAATAACTTTTTGAGCTTGGTAGCATAATTAGACTGAATGGAGTTGCCAATTGTGTTACAGACAGAGGTAGAGGTAGAAGTAAGGGACATGGGCATCGGCAAAGCCAAGGTAAATCGACGAGACCATGAGAATCCGAATCTGACTCATGTTTGAAACGGATAGTGACTAGTAAACCGAAAGGTTGGTAGGGTAAAGTGTGTCCTTAATAGTAATTTATACGTTTTTGAAGAGCAATACTACAGGAACAAATAGAAGAAGTGCATATACCATTTTTTCTGTTTACTTGTGTTTCCATTTTATCTGTACTGTTAATCATAGATATTAATATTACTTGGCTATATTACTTTCTCTATCACATTTGTACAATGCACACCTTCTATTATATCCCACCCAAAAATTCGATACCGAGATTCCACCGGAAATATATGTTTTGAGGACTCCTGAATAAAAAAAATTAAAAAAGATCCTTGTGCCTGCTTCTGTGTGTGCGTGTGTTTGTACGTATGTGTGTCTATGAACAGCATAACTCGCAACGAAAAGTTGGCATTTAAGTTGAGTATCTTTCAAGGATGAGATATGAAGATTTTCAGGAAAAACCCATCATCCCCAGCTACCCTGATCATGGAACATTTTTCGTAAATTAAGATTTTTTCAAAAATGTCTAGCATATGGTATTTTGTTAAATATGCGTAAGACATTTTTTTACAAACCAAATACACATAATAACATTTCTGGGAATGGCCTCTAAAGACCTCTTCATTCTGGGTGACTTTTGTGTAGCTGATGAAGCGTAAGAGATAGACAAAAACTTATTGCACAAAAATCTCGTTAAAACACACAATTTAGGTTTTATAAATGTTAGGCAGGGTTAACTGTTTTCGATATATTCGCTGCTATTGGTTTCAATTTTGAACTACATAAAACTTTTCTCAAACAGAGTTATCTTTCTTTTCAACCCGCTTTTTTTTACGCCTGATCGAGAAAAGAGAACTGAATTTCAAAGACAAACACATAGGGACAGTTTTTAAAAGATTTAACTGTAAGACCATTTCTGGTAATATTTATCTTGACTAGCATTATGTAGATAAAAGAATAATGTTTTGTTAGAATAGTTTGTTTGAGCAATAGATAAAGCTATATGAATGGAACATATCAGAGTTTTTGAACTTCAGCTTGTTAGGGGTTTATGCAATCATTACGCACGTATTTATAAAAATCTGATGTGTTACACTCACATGACTTTCTCTAGCTCTTCTACAAACTTCATACATAAGATTCTTCTTCTTTCTGCACCTTGCTAATCGTGGTACTCATTAGCACAATGTTCTTATTATTTAGTTCCGTATAAGTTGGAAGAAAATAAGGGAATACACTAGGCTAAACCAATAGTCAAATGTTTTAAAAGCTGTCGTTATGCGATTGCCATTACAAATCGCTTCTTTTCTTAGCCAGGAGTAGAACAAAAGAAAAACGGATACTCCCGTCTGAGAAAAGTATAAGTACTTTACAACTGAAACCAATAACAATGAATACCTCTAAAACGGTAAGCTCCACGAGAAAAATGAATATGACATAACTTGTGTATTTTAACAAGACCTACATTTTTGTATAGTATGTTTTTGTCTATCTATTACAGTTTACTAGTTATGCCAAATTAAGCAAAATTCATCCAGAATAAACAGGTCTTTAGAAGATATTCCCAGAAAATTCAAGATATACATATTATTTGTCAGCTAAATATCTTTAATATACGATATTTTAATCAAAATCATTAGAGCCATTTTTAAGAAAATCAAAATTTTCGAAAAAAGTTCCATGTAAAGGGTAGTTTGGGGTGGGGGGGATTTTTCTCAAAATCTTCGTGTCGCATCCCTGGAAGATACTAAACTTAAATACCAAATTTGGTGCTTTACCGACTTTTTGTTTTTGAGTTATCGTGTTCACAGACACACGGACACACTGACACACGGACACACACACGGACCTTTTTGTGAAAATGCTTTTTTTGGATACAGGGGACCTTAAAACATATATTTCCGGTGAAATCTCGGTATCGAATTTTTGGGTGGAATACAATAAATACTTCTCTATCCCTATGTACAATGTGCATACGGGGCTAGAGAAAGTAAAAAAAAAACAATAACAATTTCTTGTTATTGATTTCAATTTTAAAATACTTACACTTTTCTCAATTTTTTCTCGTCAGAGATTTCTTTTGTTTCACTCCTGGCCATGCGAGGAAGCGAATTTCAATGACAATCCATTGTGACAGCTTTTAAATCATTTGACTATCGCTTTAGCATAGTGTACTCCGCTAGTTTGGTTCTATATAAGTAGTCATAATTTGTATTTTCTCAATTTTTGTAAGGAGCAGACTTCTTTCTTTATGACAAGTTTGTAATGCTTTATAAGCAGAACACGTAAAATGGCATTGGTAACGTTCAAGATCATCAAACTGACAAAGTACCACTTTCCTTCTTCTTCCTTTTCTTTTTTACTTTCTCTATAGTACTATGTACATAGTGTATAGAGAAGGTATTGCACTCCCAAAAAATTTCGACACCAAGATATCACCGGAAGTATATGTTTTAGGGTCCCCTGTATCCAAAAAAAGCATTTTCACAAAATGGTCCCTGTGTGTGTATGTGTGTGTGTGTGTGTGCTCGTGTGTCCGAGTGTCCGTGTGTCTGTGAACACGATAACTCAAAAACAATAGTCGGTATAATACCAAACTTGGTATTTAAGTTTAGTATCTTCCAGGGATGCGACACGAAGATTTTGAGAAAAGTCCCCCACCCCAAACTACCCTTTACATGAAACTCTTTTCGAACATTTTGATTTTCTCAAAAATGGCTCTAACGATTTTGATTAAAATATCATAAGCTTTTGACTATCACTTTTACCTATGGTACTCCCTAATTTCGCTTCTGCTTACAAGGAAGCAAGTAATAAGACTATTTCTGCTATTTTTTCGATTAGCATTAAGTAAATAGAACTATAACCTTTTTAAAAAGAATTTATTGCAGAGATGTAGAGAAAGTCTTATGAATGGAACACATCAGATTTTTTCAGTTTTCTTTCTTTTTTTTATAGTGTCCCAAGAGCTTTAATTAACTATTTGTTTAACTGTGTACTAATTTCTATGTGTTCAAAAAGACACATGGTTTTTGAACAAGAGCAACCTAAGGCTAAATATCGTAAGAAATAAACCGTCAAACCACTGGCAGGTTCGCGTATTTCAGCTAGTTAAGTTAATAGGCTGTCTATAACATCACATTAAGTCAATGCAGCTAAATAAAGTGCTCAGAGTGATCAAACTAATTAGCAAGCAAACCATAAGCGTTTTGCTGCAAACTTCCCTAAGGATTCAGTGTATCGAACCAGAGTTCCTGAAGAAGAGAGAGAGTTAACAAGGAGGAAAAGTGCAGGAGAGGAAAAAAAGGCACTGGAAGGGGTTGAAATCGATACCAGAGGAACCGCTACACACAAATACAAGAAAAGGCAGACAGAAATCTCGAGAGAAAGGCGCTATCCAAATCTTTCCACGCGAGTTGATTCCCCCTCTCTCCTCCCATCACCCTTTCCTAAGACGATGCCAGTTTTTCTTTTCCCTACCAGCAATTCTGATGCTATCAACTGGACATGAAACGAAGTGCATTACGACTCCTCTTGTTCATAGCTGCAAAACAAAACGATAGCTTCGCGTTCTTTCTCACCTTTTATTCACTCAAATTCATACATTACTGTAATGCAAGTAAAAGTATTGTTAGAGCAATTGTCGAAATCCACAAGACTTGATATACTTAATGTCTACTTAATGTTTCCAACTACTAACAGCTCTTTCGTTTGAAATACTTTTAAAATTTGGAATTAAATCTAGATATATGAGAATATTATAAACAGTGGAATCAGTCAAGAAATAGCCCAGATTTTTGTGGCATAAACTTTAATTTTAGTTTTTAATTGTAAAATTCCTGAGGATCTCACTATCGCGGGCCAAAATATGTGATAAAGTAATTTTTTTATTTCTATAGCACGTATGTACAACGTACATAGTAGGTACCGAGATTTCACTAGAAATATGTTTGAGATACTCTGCATAAAAAAAAAAAAACATTTTTAGAAAAAGGCCAGCCTGTGTGTCTGTGCGTGTATGTGAATGCGTCTGTAGATAGCATAACCCAAAAACGTAAAGCCTGTAAAAACCCAAACTTAGTATTTAAGTTTAGTATCTCCCAAGGAAACGAGACGACGATTTTCAAGAAATCCCGCCACCCCAAACTACCCTTTCTTTACATGAAAAACTTTTCCAACATTCTGATTCACTTAAAAATGACTGACAATGTTGGTAAAATACACTATATTAAAGATATCTACATGACAAATAAAACGCATATCTTGAATTTCTTATGAATAGCCTCTGAAGTTCTCCTCATTCTGAATGCCGTTTGCACAAATGGTAAACTGTTAAGAAATAGACAAAAAATGTAGTTCTTGTCAAAACACACGAATATGTCCTCTTCATTTTTATTGTGGAGCTACCGTTTTTGAAATAGTTCATGTTATTGGTTTGAATTTTGAGACGTCTTTTCTTTTCTAAACCAGGAAGTTGTACTTCTGGCCATGCAAAAAAGCGCGTTTTAGTGACCATCGATTAGCGACAGCTTTTAAAACATTTGACTATCGCTTTAGCATAATGTGTTCCCTTACTTCCATTCCACTTATAAAGTATTAACTAATAAGACCATTCTGCTAATGCTTATTTCGATTAGCATGGATTAGAAGAAAGAATAATTTTTCAAGGAAATTTGTTTGTAGAACAGGTAAAGAAAGGCATGTGAATGGAACACATCAGTGTTTCTAAGTCTTCATTTCCCTTTAGAGAGAAAAAATAGTTATTTTCTATTTTTAAAAATTGGCGATATTTATTATGATTTAATTAGTATATGTTTAAGATATTTTATGACAAATACTGTAGTATATAATAGTAGGTCAGATGGTGATGATTTGTTGGCATTGATGGTGACGGTGGAGGTAGTCGATTGGAAGCGTCGTCACCAGTGACAGTACTACTATTAATATCGATCATGAACACAGTAGTGACGTTATTGTATAAATGGAAAAACAAGTTTTTGTCCTAATTGCAAGCTTTGTTATTCCTATCTAAGCAAAAGCAGGACTTCAGCCGAACCGTGTCAATAACCCAGTTATGTTTAGCGGAAGGCTTAGCAGTTGAGTTCCCCCGATAAGTACAAACGAAGAGATAGCAGAATCATTAAATAATACTAAGATTTATAAATATAGAATCACATTTTCTTCTTTCCAAATTAAAAGATTTAGTTCAGATAGGCTTGCATTGCACTTACATGTATTAGTATAATTCTAATTTTAAATACGCGGGAGCCAAATAAAATTAAATACCTAAGGAACATTCAGATTTTCACATTTCAACTAATCTAAATTTTAATAAAAAAAAAGTAAATAGGCCGCCTTTGGTAGAAATAAAATATTTAAAGTTTTACTCATGTAAAAGAACCACTAAACTTTGTGTGAAAATATTTTGAGTTTCTCCACTGCTTACCTTTATAGTAAGAAGTATTGTATTCCACCCAAAAATTCGATGCCGTGATTTAAAGCAAATAGTTTACCTGAAAATTACAACTAAATTTATATTATTTAGCATGCCAAGCATAGAGCTTACAACCTTCCCTAAGAAAATCAAAGAAACGCTCCAGGGCGGCAGTATTGCTCTTACTGGTGAGATAAATAAAAACAGTGTTGCCACTCTCAAGTACTATTTCAGCCTAGATCGTATCTAAAAACCCCTAAATCGGGTCAAAATCTCCAAAATAATTTTTCAAAATAAATGCTAAAATGAATGTATAAACTTTAAAGTTTGTGTTATTTAACTTTTTCCCCTCACAAGCCGTATGTAGCAAAGGAGTTAGAGAGGAAAAGTCAAACTGAAAAATCTGATGAGTTCCATTCACATGACTTTCTCTACATCTCTGCAACAAATTACTGATAAAAAGCTCATTCTTCTATTTACTTAATGATAACCAAGAACAAATTATCATAAATAGTCTTATTACTTGCTTCCTTGTAAGTAAAAGTGAAATAAGGGAGTACCATAGGCTAAACTGACAGTCAAAGGCTGGTTGCTATGAGACTGAAGTTCCTTTGTTTGAATGGACAGAAGTTCACAAATTCATGTATGAGAAAAGTATGCTTTTTAAAGCTGAAACTAAAAGCAAGGCATATCTTAAAAACAACCATCTCCACGAAAAAAATGTATATAACATAAATTATGTGTTTTAATGTGCTCTACGTTTTCTGTGCGGTAAGTCATCGTCCATCTCTTACGGTTTAGCAGTTATGCAAAAATCCGTCAAACTTATCCAAAACAAAGTAGTCTTCAGAGGCTATTCCCAGAAAATTCAAGATAAATATTTGATTTGTCAAGTAAGTATCTTAAATATACGAGATTTTAACAAAAATCGTCATAGCCATTTTTAAGAAAAACAAAATTTTCGAATTTTTTCCATGTAAAGGATAGTTTAAGGTGGGGGGATTTTCTTGAAAATCTTTTGTTTCGCATCCTTGGAAGATACCAAACTTAGATACCAAGTTTGGTCTTTTCGTTTTTGAGCTATGCTGCCTACAGACACACACACACACAAGGACATTTTTCTAAAAATGTTTTTTTTTTATTCAGGGGGCCTGAAAACATGTATTTGCGGTGAAATCTCGATATCGAATTTTGGGTGCATTAAAATGCCTTCTCTATACACCATGAACATAGTACATATAGAGAAAGTAAAAATGCAATAGGTACCATAGGTAGGATTCAAAACACGATCCTCCCAGTCTCTAGCTAGTTAATGTAACCACTGAGCCACCATACCAACACGGCATTAAGTTCCGCAACTGACTCGCATGTTTCCCGATAAGCCACAAGTAGATCAAATTATTTTGAGATGAAAATAGTGACATCGTAAGTACTTTAAGGCCGGGCCTAATAGTTCATACCATTAAAGTTTGTGTTTGAGAGCTTGATTTTCGTTCATTCTAGTGGGAGGATCCGGAAGCATTTCAATAAATCAAAGGTTTGTCGGCGTTAGTTTGATTTGCAATCACTTCTCAAATAAACCTTTTACGGAAGTAGAGGAATTGCAGCCTTTGCGTGTTATATGCACTCGCTCCAACAAGTTAGAATAAATTGGTGGTGAAATAAAAACAAGGATTTGCTCATTTCTCACTAATTTCAGGTATGTAGAAGCTCATCAGTGGCGTATTCTGGGGCTAGCTGTGAAGCCCGGTAAATGCGTGCAGAAAGAATCTTAATTCAATTTATAGATAACTAAAATCTATTGACTTGGGTTGCTTGCGATAAAACTCAACTCCGCAATGTAATGTAGCCTGACTTCTCAGGCGAGAGAGCATGTCTAACTGCTGTGGTATACTGGGTATATTCGCGGGACGAGACGTGAAGGGTGAAGTTATTATAAACTAACACCTAAGGGCTTCACTCGAAGCCTCTAGGACAGCCCAAGCAGTTCACAATACATGTTGAATATAACCAGTCTAATGACTACGAGATAGGGATTTTTATTTTGTAACTGACACAAAATCAGAAGCTATTCATTTCAAAAATATATTTATTTTTCATTTACTTTTTAACTAAAAGGTGTACTTAATGGGTAATTACAATTATTATTATTTTACTATTATTATTATTAATAGGAATAAAATTTGAGGATTGATACCGGGACACAAGCGGATACCAGTTGCATGCCTACCGAGTAGAGACCGATCTACATTTCATGACTGCACGTGCCGCATGTAAACAACCTGTGGTAATGCGTTTGCTTGACGCAGCAGTAACCTATGATGCATATTGCATTACATCTACACAGTATTTATGCATTGATGATGGTGCATCCTCTTCAATCAGAATTGTAAAATCTCTTGCTTCAAATGAATTGCATGAAGTTTTGCAATTTATACAGAAGAACTTTGCAGATATATCTACAATAACATATATTTGGAAACATTGAAATGCCTCGATCCCTCAAACTTGTTGATGAACTTGTGCAAGCAATTAATCAGAGACCCGTGACACGTGTTTTAGACCGTGTCAAAAAGAAACTGAAGACGGTGTATGGAAAAAAAAAATATAAGATTTTCAATAATGCGTGAAATACGAGGTGTTGCTACGGAAATAACTTCTGATGGAGTGTCTTACCCATTAGTCAATTCCGTTTTGCTCCAATCATATCTTGTGAAGTGGAGCGAAGATTTTCACAATATAAAACCTGTTTACTTGCCAATCGGAGACAATTCACATTTGAGACGTTACGAGTGTTTGTTGTTGTGCATTTTAGTCTATGTATCTTGAAAGAAAATGAAACGGATAATGATGCCGATGAATTGTTGCACAACAGCAATTGAATGTATGCAAATATTAAATTCGTTAGTTCCCTTAAATCAGTGGTAATTATATTTACCACCCACTCAACCTCAATCGCCTTCCACTGCTAGTGAAAACATCACAGTCAACTATGCAACCACTGTCCCTTTTTCCTTCTATTAGTACCACTACTATACTGCAGTGTCAACACAACTATATACTTGATTCTGTCCCGCTATCGAGCTCCAATATGCTATCCTTAATTTTTATTAACCACATGCATACATTTAATTGAAAATGTTTACGTTGTTATAGATAGATAAGTTTCATTAAATCCAGAACAGAGAAAAATGAAACATAATTTGTCAAACAAGGGGAAAAAAAAAAAACTAACTGCTCACACTATCCTTCACAGACTTCATTGAAACGTTTCTTTTTACTGAAATCATAGTCACCTTGTTGGACGGTCAACTCATCATGCCAGAGTTTCTCTTTCCAAAATCCTGATTAACAGAAACCCCGATTCAGAACAGTGTACTTTATGAATAGGGACAGAGAGATACACTTCGAGCATCCTATTTCCCTGCCACGCTGCACCGAGCACCATCACCGACACTTCCAACCTTGAAAGAAATCAATGAGATGCAGAATGAAAGAAATGGCAATGGAAATTACATTGAAGGACAGGAAATTCGGGAGGGAAACAACCTGGGGAAACCCCGAAAAACTCATGGGGCAGGTAGGCCTGCCAGAGGGATTCAACCCGCGACCCCTCATATCTATGCCACATACGAAACTGCCTAAGCCATCCTCTCGGTGTACTGTGAAAGCGGTCACATATTTGGCTGCCGACGAAATGAACAATACTTCTATCCAGTATTAATTTATTTTAAATATATGATGTGAATTGTACATACTCGAGAATCTCTTAAAATTGCTCAACCAGCTAAACTTCTCTTACATATTCTTCCAAATTGCTCCCTAGGGCAGCTGGAAACCCCCAAATTGGTAACACTGATTAAAAGAAAGTCCTCCTTGGAGAATGAGGCCTGTACACCTGTATGAGGCCCCTGACCTAATGGTGACTTAATCTAACAGCTGCCCTAGGATGCAGCACAAAGAAAGACACGTCTCAGCAAACGAGCCGCGCTGACTTCACCTCCGGTGTACGTGACTTTACTAATATCTTTCAACTGTCTGGACTTACACACCTGTATCTCACCATCCTGCTGAAAAAGAATCTCGTGCGTTACATTCACATCACTTTCTCCACCTTTTCCACAGCAAACTATTCTTACTGGACCTTATTCTTCTGTTTACTTTATACTAATCGAGATAAACATGAGCATATTTGCTTGTAGGCACAAAGAAAATAAAGCTAGGCTAAGTTGGAAGTAAAATCTATCAAGAGCCGTCCCTAAATAATGCATTAAAATTTCCTTCCTTTTCCATCACCAGGATTAAAAAACCAAAACCGACTTCGCATTTGAGAAAGATCTAAGTATTGGAAATTTTAAGACCAATAAAAACAAAACATCTCTGAAATGTTTAGCTCTATAAAATGCACAAGACACAAACTGTAAGATTTAGCGAGCTCTACATTTTTTATGCAATAAGATTTTGTCTAGTTCTTACGGTTTACCAGTTGTGCAAGAATCATTCAGAATGAGGAAGACTGCAAAGAGTATTCCCAATGAATTTTATAAGCCATATAAATATCTTTAATATACAGTATTTTAATCAACATCATTCTGAAAAATAAAAAATAAAAATTTCGAGACAAAAAAGTTCCATGTAAATGGTAGTTTGAATTGAGGTGATTTTCCTGAAAATCTTTGTGTCGCATCCCTGGAAGAAACTAAATTTAATTACTAAGGGCTCTTCATTACATGTATTTCCGGTGAAACCTTGGTATCGAATTTTGGGTGAATAGTGTATAGTAATGGCAGAGAAAGTAAACAAAAGAAAAGCAAAAGAAAAAAGAAAAAAAATGTCACGCATTTGAGAAAAGTTTGCATGTCATGTCGGCGTATTAAGGAAACCTATCGGTGTTTTTCTGATCAGATGGAATTTCGCCGCTGTGTGCACGTGGTGACGAGGGATCAAATCTGTTCGTTACCCTTAGATGACACAAGACTAAATCACAGCTTGTGGACGTGGAAATTGTGAAATTTTCTTCTCTTTTATGGCATGGGGTGCTTTTACATGTAAGTAATAAACATATCTCGGGACTATTGGTCTTACTTCTCTGCCGAAGTAAGAGGCCTCCGTCGGGATTGGACGCGCAACCTTGGCTACTACATGCTGGCATGTAATTACTAGATGACGGAGGTCAACTTGAGAAAAGTGTAAATATTGGAAAATTTAAGTCAATAATAAGAAATAACTCGGAAATGGCTAACTTCACAAGAAATTGTAACTAACGTCAATTTTGCCCTTAAATGATTCCTACATATTTTTGTGTAGCTAGATTGTGTCTTTGGTTTCTAACCTCTAGGCATTCGCTTGTAATTTCTAGGGGTGTGAGTCCTAAATACGGGGAGGTTAAGCCAACTACGAAAAACAATATTGTTTCTATCCCTTAGAGTTTGCCTGTTAAACAAAATTCATTCAAAAGGAAGAGGAGTCTATTTTCAGAAAATTCAAGATATAGATTTTGTTTATTATTAAAATGTCCTAAACGTATGGTATTTTAATCAAAATCATTAGAGCCATTTGGAAGTGAAAATTTTCAAAACTTTTTTCCGTAAAGGGTAGTTAGAGATGTGGAAGATTTTTTTTTCTTTTTTTTTTTTTAAATTTTCGTGTCGTATCCTTGGAAGATGTTGAACTTAAATTTCAAGTCAGGTGTTAAACCAACTTTTCGTTTTTGAGTTACGCTGTTCACAGACACACCCACGGTCACGCAGACGGACCTTTTTCTAAAAATGCTTTTTTTGGGAGGACGGTAGTTCAGGGGATCCTTGAACGTGTATTTGCAGTGACATCTCGGTATAGAAGTTTTGGGTGGAACGCAATACCTTCTCTACCTACTATGTACATTGTATGTAATAGAGACAGTAAAAATGTATATGTTCATTACGCTGTCTCAAATATTTAAGATCTTCAATGATCCAGTTAGTTTCCTTGACTTGTATAAATCTCTAAAAATGACCATCTGAATTAAGGTACCTCTCAGCCTTTTCTAAGTTGTCTTTACGTACCAACTTTTTACTTTCTCTACACGTACTATGTACATAATGTATAGAGGCGGTATTGCATTCCATCCAAAATTTCGATACCGAGATTTCATCGGAAGTACATGTTATGGGTCCCCCTGTATCCAAAATAAATATTTTTGGAAAAAGATCCCTGTGTGTGTGCCTGTGTGTTTGTGTGTATGTACAACATCGCTCAAAAACGAAAAGTCCGTTAAATACCAAACTTGGTATTTAAGATCAGTATTTTCCAAGGATGCAACACGAACATTTTCAAGAAAATCCCTCCATCCCCAACTACCCTTTATAGGGACAAATTTTCGAAAATGTTATTTTCTCTAACGATTTTGATTAAAATATCTATATTAAAGACATTTCCCTGACAAATAAAATGTATATCTTAAATTTTCTGGGAATAGCCTCTAAAGACCTCTTTATTTTAGATGATTTTTGTTGAATTTGGCATAACTGGTAAACCATAAGAGATAGATAAAATTACTACACAAACATGTAGATCACGATAAAACACACAATTTATGTCATATGGATTTTTTTTCGTGGAGTTAATCGTTTTTTCGATATTCCTTTTTATTGGCTTCAGCTTTAAAAAACATATACATTTTCCCACACAGGAATTTCAGTCACATAGCAACCTGCTTTTGACTATCACTTTAACCTACGATACTCGCAAGGAAGCAAGGAAGCTAATTTTTCCCTATTAGCATGAAGTAAATAGAAGCATAAGCTTTTTAGCAATAATTTGTTGCAGAGATGTAGAGAAAGTCATTTGAATAGAAAACATCAGGGTTTTTTTCGTCCCCACTTAACCGCATGGTCCTATCGACAGTATTTCCCTTTAGAATGTAGTGTCTCTATCGGCAATGGTGTTTACTCGTGTTGTCGTTGGGTTTCAAGTTCTTTTAATGTTATTCATTAGATCACACACACACATACACACCTTCTCACTCTCATTCATACTTGTAGACTCTGGGGAAGATAGGGAATAAATTTGGCTACAGAAAAATCCTTTCCTCTAGCCGGGAATCGAACCTGGAACACCTGGCACTGCAGGCAGGAGCTCTACCGAATGAGTTAGGGGGCCACCCACGTACAACCTTGCTTTGCAGTATTTCAGAGCTTCTATCAGGTGATCACCGAGTTCTTCTAATCGTGTTCTTTGTATGTTCAATTTTATATCAGGCATCTCTGTACGGCCGCGCCATGTCCGAGTGGTTAGACCACGGCGCCATCGCATTCCACCGGTGCTCCATCTTCATTTCATGTATTACCAGTGTCATCGCCTGCGGTGCCACAAGTAGTAAAAGCAGGCGTTAAACACTACCAAAAAAAAATAGACCTCTGTACAAATACATGTTCAGGTTATTTATTGAGTTTTGCATTTGACTCTCCCATCTGCATCAGATATACTGAAGAGCATTATAAGTAGCCCAAAATGGAACGCAGGTGATTATGTTGGACCCACAGAGACTCTCAGTTTAGGCATTATAAATCATTAAAATTGGCGGGACATTGTAAACAGTTAAATAAACAATACAGAAATCCTGACTTGATGTCTATTTATATGTCATACAATCAGCGTATTTAAGTTAACCTCGTATGTATTATATAAGTTTACTTTCTCTACCGAGTATTGTGTACGACATAGGTAGTAGATAGGGAAAGTATTGTACTCCACCCAAAAACTCGATATCAAGATTTCATCAGAAATACATATTTTGAGAATCCCTAAATAAAATTTAGACAATTTTGTGCGTGTATTTGTGGGGAGAGAGAGCACGCAAGCGCATAGCTCCAAAACGACTAACAATAAACTTGGTACTTAAGTTTATCATCTTCCAAGTATAGGACACAAGATTTTCAAGAAAGACGCCTCAACCCAAACAAGTATTTACGTGGAAAAATGTTCGAAAACTTTGTTTTCCTAAAAATAAAGCTCTATCGATTTTCATTAAAATAGATATATCAAAGATATTTACATAAAAAATAAAATGTACATATTTAATATTTTGGAAATAGCCTCTGAAGACCTCTTCTTCATTCTGGATGATTTTGAATAACTAGCCATTCCTTTTCCATGCAATGTGAACCGATTTTGGATCACATGGCAATCAGTTTTTAAAAGATGTGACAATCGCTTTAGCCTACTGTATTTCCTTATTTCCCTTCCATTCTTAAGGACCTAAGTAGTACGACAATTTCTGCTAATGTTTTTCTTGATTATCATCAAGCAGATAGAAGAATAAAATGTTGTAAGAACAGTTTGTTACAGAATAGACAGAGAAAGTTATGTACATCACGTTTTTAGAAGTAACTTTAAACTTTTAAACAAAATCTAATTGTATTTGACAAAAAAATTAAAATGTTTCATGAAAGCCCATGCATTACACTGCCTTATATAGTTCAAATGCAAACTACGATTTTAGACTCGATATTACAACTGCAGTTGCAAGCAACGAAACCTTCTCATAAGCGCCTTGGAAAGACATTTTTTTCCTTTGCTTGCAAAGATATGTTCAGAAATAAAATTTCCTTTCGTAGTTCATTAAATATTTCCATATTTAGCACAGGAGTGTTTTATTGTCAGTAGAAAATACGTGGGTATCGAAAGTATTAACGCATTTTTGCAATTCACTACGTAAATGCATTTAGATACATTATTAGCTACTTTGCATCACAACATCGCAATAAAAACTGAAAGAGAAATAAGTATGGAATAAAAATTAAACTTCGTTTTAGCTCCGGCACTCCTTCCTGCTTTTGACGGAGGTATGATCCTATACGAAATGAAATAAATACATACTACATTAAAACCCTTTCCTAATACTCATTTTTTTCAATAATAAAAGGAAAATAATACAAATGCAACAAAAGACATTTATTTCGGCAATTAGTTTTTATTTCAAAAAAGGCAGAAAAAAGGCAACATAAATCTACGGCACTTCAATCGCAAAGACGTAAACCGTCTTATTTTCAACTTGAAAATAGATATAATACATTTAAAAATTTGTTTTGTCAAAGCTCCTGTTTCTGGTAATGAGAAATAAAATCCAGCCTCTTCGAGTGTAAGCTGCTCTATTCTTGAGACATAAATTCCATTTCACACCCCTGAATTGATAAAGAGTAACATTACACGTTATAAGTTCTCACTGGCGGAATACCGTTAATCCTTGAATTTAGGTACATAAATAAAATACAACATAATAAAAACTTAGAAGCAAATGTTAAAACGTTTTCTCGCTGATGAAAGCTCTCATATAAATGACGCAGTTATCGTTCAGTTTAACAGCATACACAAATGAGCTTTCATCCCTTCCTTGAGAAGCCAGAATGATATACTATTGGTCTAGTATTTGCTTTTCTACCGTTTGTAGCGAAACTTTTTCATAGAACCATTCCTTCATTCACATCATTTATAACATCGTTCATTGATTCGTTTTTGTGGTTATTTTTTCAGGCCAGTGATGTACAGAACCGACACAGGCTGGATGGTATCAAAGGTTGCTTACCTGAATCTGGAAACCCTACGGAGGGGCAAAATGCCCTATTGCGATCTGGGGTAATGGTCCACTTTTTATGCCGTTTAGGTACCTACATATTCTGTAGCACTAAATAAATATTTTAACAGAAACACAAAATAACACTTATACAGAAAATAAGCAACTTATGCTGTGTTTTGTGGGCCTATTTCACTTGTTTTCTGACAGAACAGTCAAGTGGTTCAGAGTACTACCATATAGGAAAACCTTGCATTTCAACCGTGAACTTATTCCATTCGCTCTATAAAGCATCATTCTGGAGAACATGATGACTCATCATTTAAAAGCTATTTAATTTTTGCACATCTTCCTCAGCACCTCGTGTGTAAAGGCCAAAGCAAAGTGTTGTCTCTGGGATGTGACTCTACCGCCAAACAGTAGCAGAAGTAATGAAAAGTGCATTGTTACTCGAAGCAGTGCTGTCACAATGCAATGACACTCTTTTTTGGCAATCTGGTCGAATTCGTTGTTATCGTTCATGTGGCTGCTGTTCGGTATTTAAGGTCCGTCCTCTGTGTGGGTAGACCGTGTCCTTCTGGTCCTTGGTAAGCCATATTTTATCGGATTCTTGGGTTTTATGTGCAGGAATAAACTAAGATTTCGACTTAGGTACATTAGAGCATTGACATTCGTGGAAAATATCTATTGATAAAGACTCATTGGAGACGTTATTGATTATAGCAAAGGAATAAAACAAACATGCTTTAACGTTTATATTTAAATGCACCATGCCTTTATTTTATGCCAAGGCCACAACCGCCTTATATGAGTACCGGCCGAAACGGCAGTGACCTCAGTATTATGTCATTACGTAGAAGCGGCGCAGGACATGTCAAGAGTATGTTTATCAGCTGTGGGCTGTCTCAGTCGTTGCTTTGTATTCGTGTTGTGAAGTTTTTCGATAATGTGTATGTTGTGTTTCTTTTCCTTAGGAATGATGTTCTCTTATTAGCCCACAGAACTGTCTGCCAACAAATTCACACTTGAACAGGGTTATTTTATGTGCAATACATACGTGAAAACTGAATCATGTAGACAAGTTTGTAAGCAATTTCAGCAGCAATTTCCTGGTTTACCAGCTTCGGCTAGAGACACTGTGTCAGATATTTGGTCAATAAATTTAGGACAATGGGATCATTAAACGCTAAACAAAAGAAGCGAAAACGACATGTTCTAACGGATGAAAACCTAGACGAAACTGGTGCTGCATTCGAACGCACGCCTAAGAAATATCTCACCCGTGAGGCACAGCAAGTGGGTGTCTCACAAACGCATTACGCACAAATTACGGAACGGAAAATTCCGCAGTAAAATAGGCTGTGTGCGCAGCAGAGGCTTTGGCATAAGCGAAGGCGCTGTATTTACATGGACTAATTGATGTAGCTTGTCGGGGAATGTGATACAAGGATATACCGTCGATATGTTTTAATATTACAGTTTTTCACAAGTGTTGTCAATTCGTGGTAATCCACTTTTGCGACGTTTTTGTAGCACTTCATAGAATGATAAACACGCATTGAACACAATCACTGTCACATTCACACGCGAAAATCTTAAATCGACACACTACCCAGCTTTGTGAGTTAAGAACAAGAGATTCATACGCCAGGGCTTACGCAGAACTCACGGGGGTGCGCAGGAACAGCTGAAAGCTCATGTTGTCCATACCGTCATTCCGTGGTCAATATGAGGAGGATATCAATTGGAGCATTGAGCAGCATATATCAAATAATTGACACATTTGATGGGTCAGCTAAACAACAAACAACGTTTTAAGTATTTATTTATAGTACCAAAAGTTACGGAGGAGTAGATAGAAATCAAACTCCAAGTCAGGACTCGTACTCAGTTGGAAGTTCCACTTTCATTTCACTGTATCTAAAATGTGTTTCACATCACTTTTCTCCATATCTCTTAACTGTCACGTGCACTAGTCGCTTCTTAGTGGCAGCTGGAATAGGTTGTTGTACGGTACAAAATACCCGACCACCCGCATGGGTTTTGCGTCTGGGTAGTACGTCATGCTACAGCCGGTCGTATCAGTCCTGTATTCACTTCTTAAAGCTCTACTTCTGTAAACTTGTAGATAAAATTAAGAAAATTAACTTTTACTTCATAGTAAATGGTGGAAATGTCGTCCTTCGGCAGCTGAACAAGCATTGTACTGAGTAAAAGGCTTAGACTGTCACGATTTAGCTTGTCCACTGTAATGTATGTTTTTCTTGTGTGCCGCCAATGTGTAACTTTCGTGGCGAGCGTTTAACATTTTCACCAATTTTGTCTAATTTTTCTTCTGCTAACGCTGTACATCTTCGTGTCTTTTTTTTTTTTTCCCCCTGAACCAGAGCTTCAAATTTATCCATAAGATTTTGAATTGAAGTTGTGGAGGAAATAAATTGTGCAGGTAATTCAGGATGAATACTTCACGAAAGCAACAAGTAGTTCGTATTTAAAATAATATTTACATACAAGTATAAGTTGTTCTAAAGATTACTATCTTCCTGTCTTCGCAAATGACAGTGGACTACTGACACTAATGACTACTGGTAATGAATGACAGAAGCCTGTCGTGAATGCGCAGGGTGTGAAGTGTCTTGTGAAGTAGTGAAACTGGCCAGCATTGGCTCAAACCTCGAGAGCGGTCAGGTTTTATACTGAAGACCCCGTAGGTCCTTAATTAATCATTTATGTTGGTATATTCGAGGAGAGTTGTCAAACTCATTGCCATGATTCGCATATATTATTAAGGATTAAGGATTTATTCTACTTCACTTCTTGGCATAGGTAATCGAGTGCCTGTTCCGCTTTCAAAGTCCTCCAGTCATCGTTTCCTGGGACTGCCCACCGATTTCCTTCCTTTAGGATAACATTGAATTATTTGTTTAGTAAGTCTGGTTCTGGCATTCTTTCAACATGTTCTATCCACTTTTGTTTGAGCTCTTTTAAACTTTCATTTACATTAAGCATTCCTAACTCTCCTCTTATACTTTCATTTGTAATTACATCTCTTCGTGCAGCACTTCACACTTCTTAAGAATTTACTTTCTGAATCCTGTATTTTACTCTGTTGCTTTTTAGTTAATGTTACAGAATCACTTCTGTACGCTAATTTAGATACAGCCATAAATTTTTAAAACTTTAATGTTGTTTCTTTAGGTATTTTGTTTATAAATGGTCTAGTAATTGTTCCACACACTCTTTGAAATTTGCATATTTTATTGTCTACGTCATATTTCTTATCATACCAACATTACATCCCAGGTGATTAAAATGTCTTACCTGTACTACTCAACGGTTATTTACTTTGTTCTAATCGGTTCTTTCCCTATGAATGCCATTTCGTTGTCCAGTAAATATATCCCCTTATAACTGCTACAATCGTTCCGTTTCCCTTCCTTGAAGACACAGATGGTTTGGGCCATCTTCTGGGATACATCGCTTCCTCCAGCCCATATTATAGAAATATTGCAGTTGGGGCTTTAGCAATATCTCTCTATAGAAATAACTATGCATTCAATCCATCCAGGTTTGTTGGATTAAGGATACCGATGCCTGAAATTTTAAAAATTCTTAACCAATAATCTTAGTCTTTGAAATTTATTCCACGGATGTATTGTAATTCAAATATGCTGCAACCCAAATTGCATCCATTTTTCTATGATAGTTAAACATGTATGGATAATGTTGTATGTTATTTAATTAGTTCGCTTAAAAATTCCGCTGGAAAAAATAATTAAAAACATGGACAGATGTTTTAGATGCCTTTTTTAATATTGCCATAGGTCTTCAGGTATCATCTAGTTTGGATCCCAAATAATTTTAAATTTTTTCAATATATATTTTGGTCTAAAATACATATTAAAATGCCTCACGTAATTAAATAATACGAGAATACACTAGGCTAAGGCTAAAGCGACAGTTAAACATTTTAAAAGGTGTCGCTATGCAAATGCCGCTGAAGTTTTTGTCTATCTCTTATCATTTATGTAAATGTTACCCTGAATGAAGAGGAATTCAGAGGATATTCCGAGATTATTTAAGACAACATTTCATTTATCATGAAAATGCCTTAAACATACGGTATTTTATTCAAAATTGTTAGAAACAAGTTTCAGAAAATCAGAATTTCCGAAACATTTTACATATAAAGGGTGGTTTGGTGTGGGGCATTTTCATTAAAATCTTCGTACCGCATCTCTGGAAGAAGCTGAACTTTGTTATTTAACCGACTTGAATTTTGAGTTATGGTACTCAGACACGTACGCGCGAGCTTATTTTGTTTCCTCTACCAAGTACCTACTATTTACCTACGTACATAATAGGTAGAGCAGTATTGTACTACACCCAAAAATTCAATACCAAGAGTACAATGGAAATTCACATTTTAGAGTTTGCAGTATTATACATACACGTTTTTAAAAACGGTTCGTGTGCCTGTGTCTGTAAACAGCACAATTTAAAACCGAAAGGTCCGTTAAATACCGAACTTAGTATTTAAGTTTAGTATCCCAATTTTCTAAAAAGTGTCTCCAACGATTTTTATTAAAATTCATATTAAAGTTGTTAGCGTGGAAAGTAAAATGAATATACCGTATTTTAGGACTAGTCCCTGTAGTTCTCTTTACTTTTACGACTTTTACAAAACTGATAAACCGTAAGAGATAGACAAAAACTTATTACACAAAAAAATTAAATCAGACAATTTATGTTATGTACATTTTATGTGGTATTTATTGTAGAACTGACCATTTCACAAATATTCCATGTTATTTAAAACTTTTCTCAAACTGGAAAATCCTCATCCGTTTTTTTCTTTGTTTGGCTTACTCCTGGCCAGAGAAAGAGAACCAAATTTCAATTGTTTCATTTAGAAATCAGCTTTGAAAGGATTTGACTATCGCTTTACCTAGTGTATACCATTACTTCTCTTCTATTTATATGGAAGCATTTCTGTTAATGTTTATCTCATTAGCATGGTATAGTTAAAAACATCAATAGTTTGTTTACAGAACAGGTAGAGAAAGTCATGTGAATGGAACACAGGTTTTTCGTTCATGAAATTAATAATGTATTCTCCACAGCTTTGACTGCGCTCCGAACATGAAGATATAAAGTTTTATGGCTTTGTTTACAAACTTTTGAAAGGAGTGGATATGCGGAAGGTAAACACAACTATTTCTGAGACCAGCTGGAAGATGTGCCACTGAATCCCCCCCAGAAGAATTCCGCAGCATCCCTCACTTGGACCAGAGCGACCAGCGGAAGCATGCGATGATTGATCGGTCCCATCCTTCCTTAATACCCTATTCGGTTTTCTTCGGCTAATTCCGGAACATATACGACCGAAACCTTTCTTGTTCTTCGGGGCTCATATGGTTTGCGCGAAGTCACATCTCTGGGAGTTTTGTAATAAGTTTTAACTTTGACAGCGTGAAACGAATATAAGAAAAATTAGTGATCATGAGGCTTTCATTTGCTTCAAACTATCTTGTTTGCGTACATAAGATACATTAAAAAAAATCATTCCCATGACTTTCTGCAACAAACTATTCTTACAAAAGCGTATTCTTCTACCTGCTTCATTATAATCGAGATAAACGGCAGAAATTATCTTACTAGTTATTCTCTTGTAGATAAAAGAAATTTGAGAATACACTAGGCTAAACAATTAATATTAAAATTCGGTTCTTTTTGCATGTACATGAATTAAAAACACCAATGTCTTCCCATTTGAGAAAAGCATAAAAATTAGAACACACACAGATAAGGATATCTCGGAAATATTAATTTCACAAAAAGACAAACAAACAAAACAAAAACTATGGACATAAATAATACGCTTTTTATGATATGTACATTTTTTGTGAGGTTTTGTCTATTCTTATGGTTTACCTGCTATGCAAAGTCATGCAGTATCCAGAATGAGTATTTCAAGGCTATTCCCAGAAAAGTCAAAATACATTTTATTTGGCATTTAATATATTTAATGTACGGTATTTGAATCAAAATCATTAGAGGCATTTTTGAGAAAATCAAAATGTTAAAACATTGGGATGGGGGATTTTCTCAAAACTCTTCGTGTCGGATCCTTGGAAGATATTAATCTTAAATTCCAAGTTTGGTATTTTTAACGACATTTAAATGTTTGTTTAAGTTTATGTCTATCTCTTACGGTCTGCCAGTTATGTGAAGCTCATCCAGGAAGAAGAGGACTTCAGAGGTTTTGCCCAGAAGTTTCAAGATACTCATTTTATTTTTCATGAAAATATCCTATACATAAATTCAGAATGGTTAGAGCCATTATTGAGAAAATCAAAACTAACGAAAAATCTCTAGTCGCCCTCCGTGGTGTAATGGTTACCATGCTGACTTCCTATACCCAAGGTCGCGGGTTCAAACCCGGCGGAGGACGATGGATTTTTTCGGGTGTAAAAATCCTTAGCATGGCTTCCTTCGGAAGGGAAGTAAAGCCGTGGGTCCCGTGTCGTAGATTTACGGCACGTAAAAGTACCTCAAGCCTGATAGAGAGGCCTCTGAAAAAAATTAAGCGGTCTTTCACGCCCAGTATAGAATGGGACGCTGAGAACCACAGCAATTAAAGAGCGTCCATAAATAACACGCCATTTACATTTTTTATTTAACGAAAAATCTTTCTTGTAAAGCTCAAATCAGAACGCAAGTATGCATAGAGCATAGTTTACAAACTATTAATAATTCTTGGTGTCTTGCATAAATAATTAGCAAATTACCACTACTCCTGCAGATAATACACATCTTCTCATTGAAAATTATTCACAAATTACACAGCGGATAGTCTTCAACACAATAATTTAGTCAGAAATCCGTTTTACTTTCAAAGTATATCATTTACTCTAAAAGTAAGAAAAATTGTTAGACAGAATGATCAGATAGCACCTGAGAAATACTTCATATCTGTTTTTATGATCCAACATACACATTTAAACTACCCACTTTATTTATGAACCTATTGATTACATGTTTACAAATTGGAATCTTCACATATGTATGAAAAATAGCTGCTGCAAAAATTATACCTAAATCGAATGCACTCTCAGAAGAACACACATATATATTTCGACCTATAAGCATGATTTCAGTTATGGGAACATTTTTGGAAAAACTCATAATATACAGAATTATGTTTCACATATGCATTATAGTAGGTTTCTCAACAACAATCAATTTGGCTTCATGCCCAAAACATCTACAGAATATGCTGTATAATATGTAATTAGCTGGATAAAAGAAACCTTTCAACAAAAGAAACAAGGTCTGTTAAATATTTGGACTTATCTGGTGTATTTAGTCATTCTTGGTGGCCCAAAATTGTAGTAATTACAAAAACAGCATATGTCCTAGCTAAAAATTACTTTTTATAGTGTTTAAAAACTACTTTTAAGAAAGAAAGGCAGTGTTGACATTGTAGTAAACTAAAACGACACAGAATATCATAAGAGGCTGCCCCCAAGGATCCCATTTTCTGCTTCTTATAAGCGATGAATTCAGCCCAAAATACATTTTTAACTCTTAACTCCCTATATCAATGGGGATCCGGAAATAAACTTCAATTTAATTAATCAAAATCAGTTGCTCTTTAGTCTTACAAAACATAATACAAGTGGTGTAGAATCAAATATTTATAAAAAAAAAAAAAGCTGATGTGTCCCATCCATATGACTTTCTCTATATCTCTGCAACAAATTATTGTTATAAAGCTTATGCTTCATGCTAACCGAGAAAAAATTAGCAGAAATAGTCTTATTACTTGTTTCTTTGTAAGTAGAAGCGAAACAAGGGAATACCTTAGGGTAAAGTGATAGTCAAAAGCTGGTTGTTATGTGAATGAAGTTCTTTTGTTTATATGGACAGGAATTGACAAATTCCTGTATGAGAAAGTACAAGTTTTTCAAAGCTGAAACCAAAAATAAGGAATATTTCAAAAACGATCAGCTCCACGAAAAAAATGTTTACAACATAAATTGTGTGTTTTAATGTGCTCTGCATTTTTTGTGTGGTAAGTTTTTGTCCATTTCTTACGGTTTAGCAGTTATGCAAAATTCCGTAAATTTCATCCAGAATAAAGTAGTCTTCAGAGGCTATTCCCAGAAAATTCAAAATATACATTTTATTTGACATTTTTTACAAAATCAAACTTTTCGAAAACAGTTCCATATAAAGGGTAGCGGTGGGGGAATTTTCCTCAAAATCTTCGTGTCACATGCCTGGAAGATACTAAACTTAAATACCAAGTTTGGTATTTTAGCGACTTTTCATTTTTGAGTTATCGTGTTCACAGTCACACGGACACACACACGCACACGGACATTTTTCTGAAAATACTTTTTTTGGATACAGGGGACCCTAAAACATATATTTCCGGTGAAATCTTGGTATCGATTTTTTTGGTTGAGTGCAATACTCTCTCTATGCACTACGTAAATAGTACGTGTAGAGAAAGTAAAAAACAACGCATTCAAATCACTAGCACCTTGTGATATTGAAGAATCACATTAGACAGCAAACTGACCTTTTGAGCTCATTTTAACTTGCTTTAAAAGCAAATACTGGACTCTCAATTGTTATACGCTCTTCCTCTCAAAAATTCTAAAATCGATCTATAGAGGTGCAGCTGAATCATTGATATTATGCCTATTTTATTTCAACTTTTCATGAAATATTTGAAGATTGCAAGCACCTATCGAACTGTATCCATGGATGCTGCATTACTTGATTGGAATTGAACCTCTTCACTTCAATGGGATAGGCTATACCAAGCAAAATTAGCTAACATCAAAAGGGGCCAACTACTGTTTAATGCAGATAACACCCGTGAAGTTTAAACATTTGTTCACTTTCTGACGTACAGACATCCAGGACCTAAATTCTGCCTTGTGCAACAAGATTTCCCTTAGAAACTCGAGTTCCATATTATACTGATGGTACTCGATTTAATGAGAAAGAAATTTGTATTGGTTGGTTGCGCTTTTGTAATTTAAGATGAAAACTCTGAATTAGCGCATCATCAACCCAAACTCTCGCCAGTGAGGAAGGAGAATTACTAGCGTTTAAGGAAGCAGTAGAATGAAGTGGACAAAGTTCATATAGTATACGATATGTACATGTTTTGATTCTCAAGTAGCATTTTCAGCCTTGAAGATGAATATAATCTTCATCCAACTGCCGTTGGTATTAGGAATAAAACCTATTTATATGTCAAGAATGACCTTTGGTTTTAGAGTTTCATCATCCTATGAAAAGTGTGTTATATCACAACGTTGCTAAAACAAGCCATATTTGGGACGATAAATAAAATAAATCATATGTTTTTATACTGCGCTTACAATGTTTCTACGCTAACATATTGGCTTTTCTAATGTCACATAGCTAATTATCGTTCGTTTTAAGGGTAAATATTTCGATATTAAGAGGATTACAAGAATAAATATACTGATAACACGTTACTACATACTTACGAAATTGTTCTTTAACTAAATTCAACACTGAACAAATTACACAGATATCATTGATATCAAGAAAAAACAACATAATACCAGGTTTGGTATTTAACCGAACCCTCTTTTTAAACAAACTTTTCAAAGATACATATATACGCGAAGATATTGTAATCCAATAAAAAAGTCAATATCGGAATTTCACTGGAAATACATGTTTAGAGGTCTCCTAAGTCCAAGAAAAAGCATTTTTAGACAAATATCCGTAGGTGTGTGTGTGTGTGTATGAACAGCCTAACTCAAAAACGAAAATCCGTTAAATATCAAACTTGGTATTTAAATTCATCTTTCAAGGTTGAGACACGAAGATTTTCAACATAATCCCTATCCCAAACTAGCCTACATGGAAAAAAATGTGTAAGGTTTGTCTGTCTCAAAAATGGCGCCAACGATTACTGTTCATTAACAATATTTCAATAAAAATAAAATGTTTATCTTGACTTTTCTGGGAATATCCTTTGAAGAGCTCTTCATTCTATATGAGTTTTGCATAACTGTAAACCGTAAGAGATACACAAAAACGTACAACACAAAAAATATAGATGTCATCAAAACAAACAATTTGTCACATATACTAATGCTTAGTCTCAAAATTTGTATTTCCGGTGAAATCTCGGCATCGAATTTTTTGGGTGGAATGCAATACTTTACCTACTTAGTATATCAGTACAGAAAATAAAGTTACCTGATTTAAATATTTTAATCACAAATTATTTAATAGCTAAATAATTATAGAAACTGCATTATAAGAAGCATGTTTAGTAAATTTGTATCGTCCATCAACGACTTGAATTGGAAGCACCAAACTTTTCAACCACACTTGCATAATACACACATGAAGGCGTGATAAAATATTTAATACACTAAATAGAACAGGAAAGGTAATGTCAGAGTGAAACATTCAATGCCATAGACAGGAACCTTTCAGCCTGACTCTTAACGTTCCCAACCCTTGTCTTACGCACGGATTGTGCGGTAAACACAATTAATATTTAAAATATAACTTTGGGTTTAGGAAAATTCACACATGCGAACCTGTGATTAGATTATAACTTGGTACTGAGTGACCAAAGTCTCAAAAATTGATAACATTAACCCTAAGAAACTTGGATGGCTTTTGAGTACAATGATTTTAAGACGAATTATTCATTTATCTTAAGAGATTACTAAAATGTCTAACCATCAAGGGGCGGTTCATTCATAAGAGCTGCATCACTAAAGCTTTAACTAAAAATTAATTTATTGTGGCTCTTAAAAAAAATGGCGTGCTATTTATGGACGCTCTTTAACTATTGTGATTCTCAGCGTCCCATACTAAATTGGGCGTGAAAGACCGCTTAATTTTGCTCAGAGACATCTCTATCAGGCTTGAGGTTCTATTACGATCCGTAAATCTACGACACGGGACCAAAGGCTTTACTTCCCTTCCGAAGGAAGCCATGCTAAGGGTTTTTACACCCGAAAAATCCATCGTCCTCCGCCGGATTTGAACCCGCGACCTTGGGTATATGAAGTTATCATGTTAACCATTACATCACGAAGGGCGACTTGTGGCTCTTATTTCCACTGTTATATGACATTTTTAAGACGACTTGGATTATATCTAGTTACGAGAGGCCTCCTCTTTCTGGATGGTTACGTGAATTCGCTGACTAGTATTTGACTATCAATACGGAGGTAGGTATTTCCTTGTATGCATTTTCATTCGGGCGAGAGGGCGAAAGGGAGTTGGGAAGTAGTACACTACAGTTTTAAATAGCCCAGGCCTCAACAGTAACTGCAGCCCTTGCAGATCGGACTGGAAACTTTACTTCACCTTGCGCCCCATCCTTAATGACTATAATGCTGCGGCAAATAGATTCTTCTCTAAAACAATAGTACATATTGACTCAGAGTATGGACATTTTATAGAACTGTAGGATATAAGCGATTTGTGGAAATTAACTTTTGCTATAATATTATCAGCTAGAATGAACTCTATTTTTCCATTTTTCCAGATTTAAGAAATTTATAAATGAGTGACCGTCAGTAATCAGCTCCTTTTCATTTACAGCAAATACCGGCGCCGCTCAGGTTTGGTGGTATTGCGTGTAGCAAAATTTAAGAGCATAAAACTAAATAATTATAAAACTTCAGTATATGTAGGTCATATAGTTCTGTTTCGGATCAGAAGGGATCCACCCAGGATCTTTGTGGTCTTCCAAAACATCTGGTACCAAAGGGTTTATAATGCAAGGCCTGTTTTGTCAGTCTTTCTTCTGGCTTTCGAGAGATACGGAGCCAGTTTCACAAAGTTTACAAGCCTGGTTAAGGATTGTTGTAATTTATTAAAATCTGCTTCATAATGCAATTTTGAGGCGTTGAACTTTACAAACAAGATTAAATAGTCTTCTTCTTTTTGTTCTTCTTCTTCTTTCCAATTATTGTTAGTAGTAGTAGTAGTAGTAGTAGTAGTAGTAGTAGTGGTGGTAGTAGTAGTAGTAGTATTAGTAGTAGTAGTAGCAGCAGCAGCAGCAGTAGTAGTAGTAGTAGTGGTGGTGGTAGTAGTACTAGCAGTAGTAGTAGTGGTAGTAGTAGCAGTAGTACTAGTGGTAGTAATAATAGTAGTAGTGGTAGTAGGAGTGGTAATAATAGAAGTAGTGGTAGTAGTAGTAGTAGTAGTAGTAGTAGTAGTAGTAGTGGTAGTAATAGTAGTAGTGGTAGAGTAGTAATATTAGTGGTAGTGGTAGTAGTAGTGGTAATACTAATATTAGTAGCAGAGTAGTTGTAGTAGTTGTGGTAGTACTAGTAGTAGTAGTAGTAGTAGTAGTAGTAGTAGTAGTAGTTGTAGTAGTAGTATTAGTAGTAGTGGTAGTAGTAGTTGTAGTAGTAGTATTAGTAGTAGTCGTAGTAGTAGTAGTAGTAGTAGTAGTAGTGGTAGTAGTAGTAGTGTTAGTGGTAGTAATAGTGTTAGTGGTAGTGGTAGTAGCAGTGGTAGTGGTAGTAGTGGTAGTAGTAATAGTGGTAGTAGTAGTAGTGGTAGTAGTAGTGTTAGTGGTAGTAATAGTGTTAGTGGTAGTGGTAGTAGTAGTAGTGGTAGTGGTAGTAGTGGTAGTAGTAATAGTGGTAGTAGTAGTGGTAGTAGTAGTGTTAGTGGTAGTGGTAGTAGTAGTAGTGTTAGTGGTAGTAATAGTGTTAGTGGTAGTGGTAGTAGTAGTGTTAGTGGTAGTAATAGTGGTAGTAGTAGTAGTAGTAGTGTTAGTGGTAGTGGTAGTAGTAGTGTTAGTGGTAGTAATAGTGGTAGTATTAGTAGTAGTGGTAGTGGTAGTGGTAGTAGTATTAGTAGTAGTGGTGGTAGTAGTAGTGTTAGTGGTAGTGGTAGTAGTAATGTTAGTGGTAGTATTAGTAGTAGTGGTAGTAGTAGTGTTAGTGGTAGTAGTATTAGTAGTAGTGGTAGTAGTAGTAGTATTAGTGGTAGTAGTAGTAGTAGTGTTAGTGGTAGTAGTGGTAGTAGTGGTAGTAGTAGTGTTAGTGGTAGTAGTAGTGGTAGTAGTGGTAGTGGTGGTAGTAGTAGTAGTAGTAGTGTTAGTGGTAGTAGTAGTGGTAGTAGTAGTGTTAGTGGTAGTAGTGGTAGTAGTAGTGTTAGTGGTAGTAGTAGTAGTAGTGGTAGTAGTAGTAGTGGTAGTAGTGGTAGTAGTAGTGTTAGTGGTAGTAGTGGTAGTAGTAGTGTTAGTGGTAGTAGTGGTAGTAGTGTTAGTGGTAGTAGTAGTGTTAGTGGTAGTAGTGGTAGTAGTAGTGTTAGTGGTAGTAGTAGTAGTGGTAGTAGTAGTAGTTGTAGTAGTAGTGGAAGTAGTGGTAGTAGTAGTTGTAGTAGTAGTGGTAGTAGTAGTAGTGGTAGTAGTAGTGGTAGTAGTAGTAGTGGTAGTAGTAGTAGTGGTAGTAGTAGTAGTAGTAGTAGTGGTAGGAGTAGTGGTAGTAGTAGTGGTAGTAGTAGTGGTAGTGGTAGTAGTAGTAGTGGTAGTGGTAGTAGTAGTAGTGGTAGTAGTAGTAGTGGTAGTAGTAGTTGTAGTAGTAGTAGTGGTAGTAGTAGTGGTAGTAGTAGTAGTGTTAGTGGTAGTAGTAGTAGTGTTAGTGGTAGTAGTGGTAGTAGTAGTGGTGGTAGTAGTAGTAGTAGTAGTAGTAGTGGTAGTGGTAGTAGTAGTAGTGGTAGTGGTAGTAGTAGTAGTGGTAGTGGTAGTAGTAGTAGTGGTAGTGGTAGTAGTAGTAGTGGTAATGGTAGTAGTAGTAGTGGTAGTAGTAGTTGTAGTAGTAGTAGTAGTGGTAGTAGTAGTGGTAGTAGTAGTAGTGTTAGTGGTAGTAGTAGTAGTGTTAGTGGTAGTAGTGGTAGTAGTAGTGGTGGTAGTAGTAGTAGTAGTAGTAGTAGTGGTAGTGGTAGTAGTAGTAGTGGTAGTAGTAGTGGTAGTAGTAGTGGTAGTAGTAGTGGTAGTAGTAGTGGTAGTAGTAGTGGTAGTAGTAGTATAACATAGAATTTGCAAGTGTTTTTATCACAATCAAATAGTAATTCCATTCTTCATTTTTTAATTCGCCTTTATAAAGTGAGCATTTATCTTTAATTGGCATATGGTTTGTAGAGCAGCCTAAATTTTAACATTTGTGGAGCAAAAAAGCACAAAAAGGTATACAATTAAGCACACATCAATATATCTGAAAACTGTACAAAATGCAATTTACTAGCGGCTCCAGTGATTCAGATAATGAGAAACTTTATACAAGGTAAAGTAGAAGACAAACTTTACAGGCTCAGAATTAATAATGAGTAATTCCTTCACATCTCATTATGAATACAACGAGAGGTTTTGAATGACACATTTTGCAGATATAAGACATTACATTCCTTGCAATGGGTAAAAGTGAGGCCTTAACCTCAAAACAACAGATGTGTGTTGCTTTGCACTGGATGGGAACTGACTTATCAATTTCATGCAATTTCAGACATGCATGAAGTTTCTTTATATATCATTTATACACATATTTGTCTTTAGGAGTGACCTGATTGGCCAACATAGGAGAGAGAATGACTGAGATAGAAACACACAACACAAAACGTCCATGCCCGAAGCGGGATTCCGTCCCGTTTCGCGGCAGAATGTCAACACCAAACGTCTCAAGCGCCACATCTGCATGAAGTTCGTGAGACATTTGCCGGTCCACATAGCCGCGCTTGTTAAAGCGCCTCGCTTTGGTGCTTCGTGACGCCAGGGATCGTGGATATTTGTGTATTTGTTAATAAGTGTATGTTTGTGTATTTGGAAACAAAGCGGTAAATCAAATAGGTCAACAACAGAAAGTAGGAAAACTGGAAAAAAGAGGAAAAAGGGAATACAGTGCCGGAGTCCTGACTATCCTCCAGAACTGTAATTTTTTAATAAAAGAAGAAAAAAAAAAAAAGCATGACGTTTCTCGTAGAAGTGTGCATAGAGCATCCCGCGTTCGCGCTTAAACAAATCTACGCAACGTATTTGATATCTTTGAATTTTCAAATACAATTAAATAGCTTTATATAATGTGTTTCAGATTAAACGCACACACAAAACTTATCGAGTGTGCTAGTATTTTTTGTAAAGGCGACGCTTTGAAACGGGAATATGACAGAATGCGCATAATGCTTACGTTCGTAAATTGTACATCTGGATTTGTAAAGTTCCTTAAATTTTACAAGTTAAACTTTTATTGTGAGACAGAGTTTGTAAGCATTTGTACTCTTTCCCTTGTTATGTTTTAATTGATATGTAAATTGCAAGTACTGTGAAACAGGCCCACGGTCTTTCCATTTCATTTTATATTCCCTTATTTTATCATTTATATTAAATATTTTAATTCTTCCTTTATTGTCTTACTTTCATGTGATTTTGAAGACTACAGGTACTGAATAATAATTATTATAATAATAATTATAATACTAATAATAATAACAAAACAAATTTAGTGTAGAAATGTCGAATTTACACATTCTTCTTGAAACAATGACTAATTGGCCTCTTCCTTTTAACTCCTATTATAATGGAGACGAAACCAAAGGAAGAGGTAATAATACTCGTAATTATACGTTAACGCACGCGTATAGATTACTGCGTGAGCTGAATCTACATACAGGTCTTGCGTATAAAACTTGACCACTCGCAAAGGCATGTCAAAGGCAATACCGGCTAGTTTCCACCTCTCCACACTCAGTACTCGCGACAGGCATTTGTCTTTCAGTTACCGCGTGACAGTAGTCCACTTTCATTTGCGAAATGAGGACGCAATTAGCTTTAGAACGTATATTTGTAGGTAAATGTTGTTTTAAATACGAATCAGGTCATTGCGTTAGTGAAGAATTTAGCCTTAAGTTTCCCACCCCAGAACTGCCATTAACAATCATGTAAATAAGTTTGACACTATCGGCGAAAAACTTACCGTGACAACAGAAGAAAAATTAAACGAAATTGTCGAAAATATTTAACGTTCGCCAAGAAAATTACTCACATGTTGGAGGAACTGAAAAAATAAAAATTATAAGTTGTAGCCGAACTAAATCGTGTCAAACTAAATATGTGGTACATATACTAGTTTAGCTTAGCTGCGGAAGAACAGAATTTCAAGCATTTACTATGAGGTAATTTGTATTTTCATTGTAAACTATGTACAGGTTTACAGGAATACATATTTAAGAAGCGAAGACAGAGTGTTAACACGGCCGGCTATACCATGTCGTGCTACCCAGATGCAAAACCCTAAGTAAGCGGTTAGGTTTTATACCGAAGACCCTGTATATTGCATTTATCTTATGCTACACTAATAACCATTTTATAGCATAATTTTTATATTACCAACTCCATTGCAGCATCTCCAATTCATAATTACACGAAATACTATTGCTCAATTCTACTGATATTATCATACCGCCATTGTGTCTTTGGCCCTGATTTTTCATGAGCGTACAGAAAGAGCGCTGAGATTCTCCACAGTAAAGGAAGTTATTCTGATTCGATTCGACAGATGCATCACCACTCTAATTTGATTTCCTGTAACGTTTTAATAAATGTAAAACACAACGCGAAGGAAACGATACGAAAATCAATCAGCGTTTGCAGTACTGGGTTGACTCAGACAGCAAAGGGTGGAAGTTGTCTGCTGGGACCAATTACATGCTTCCCTCCCATGCGCATGCACTGTACTTTTATGTTGTAATTCTTTTTTAAACTGAGCATATGTCATCAATAGCTGTTTGCTTTAGTTAAGTGAGATTTGTGCGAGTGAAACAATATTACAAGTCAATCGCCAGAGAAAATATATAATGCATTTTGTATGTGTGTGAAAAAGAGAAAGGGTGCTCAAAAACCTTGAAGTGATGCCACACAAGAACGACAAGGCACCAAATACGCCTAATAACGCGCATCAATAATTTAATAGATACACAAATATTGTAAATATTGTATTGTAAATGTAAATTAATTCTGCATTACTGTTAAATATTGAAAGCAGGTATTAATAATTATTCACAGAATGAAATATCATTATAATTAAAATATGTTGATGCTATTTTTTTTCCTGAAAAAGAGCATTTTATAGTGTTTAACGCCCGCTTTAACTACTAATGTCACCGCAGGCGGTGACACTGATGATACATGAATGATGATGGAGCACCGGTGGAATGCGATGGCGGGGGAAACCGGAGAACCCGGAGAAAACCCGCCCCAGCGCCGCTTTGTCCACCACAAATATCACATGCGGTCGCTTGGGATCAAACCCCGGCCGTCTAGGTGAGACGCTAGTGGTCTAACCACTCGGCCACGGCGCGGCCTAAAAAAAGAAAAAAAAAAGGCATGATGGGCAATAACTTAGAGAAGGTACAGCGAGTTTGAATATTAAAATTGGTACCAGTATAAATCTATAACAGAGCCATCAGCTTCGATGCATAGGTAGGTACAATTTACTGAGAATAAATTAGTGGCTAAATAGTGAAACAGAATTGTTATTATTTGTGCAAATATTAATAGGAATTTCTATCTCCTCCTAGACCGCGACTTGAGATCGGTGTAGAAAATTCTACGTTGTGAGCCGTTGATGCTACGCAATACCAAGTCGTGCACAAAATACGATTAAAAACGTACACCACATTTATTAGTATACTGTGCGATTTACTGATAATCCTTGTTATAGTTATTCTTATACTCATAGCTGTAGTCATTTTTTAGCTTAACGTCCTTTAACCTGGTTGGTCATTTTGGACGATGAATAAAATTGGTAAAATGATGCTCAAATGATCTCGGAATCCATGGAATTTAAATTTACTCGACATTCGTCTTCTCAGGATAAGGGAAACCCCGAAAAAAACCTTATCCGTGTAACTTACCCTAAGCTAGATTCGAACTCGCGACCTGTTGGATGTGAGACAGACACGCTACCTACACACTACCCAGGCGGGCTAGTTGTAGTTATTGATATAGTGAACTTAATTCCATAGTACAACAGTCCACAAGGGACCAAGGCCTACCATCTCGGCCCGAAGGTGTCATGAATGGAGAGTGAGACGTGATCAGCGCCTCGAGTCCCTCCCGGCCGGTTAATGCGGTCTTCTCGATCTGGAGCCGCCACTTCTCAAGTAGCTCCTCAATTGGCCCTCCTAAGACCTTACAAGGTTGAGTGCACCCCGGACCAGGTCTCTCTGCGGGGGGAAATTTCCTAGGCCGGTACCGGGAATCGAACTAATATCTTCCGCTTGGCAAGCAGTCGTGCTACCACTGCGCTAAGGGGACGACAACTGTTATAGTTAGCGTTAGAAATTTTATTATTTTCATTTTACGAAGAGAAAGCACATATATACACAGAAGTGGGAAGAGCTGGCAACACTAGCTCTCTCGGTCGCACATAATATTAGAGCTGCAGATGCAGTAGCGGTACAGCATGAAGCAAAGAGATAAGTGGAATGTTTATTTAACTAGCTACTGTCTTCCAGAATCTTAATAAACTTTTTCCCAAGAAGAAAGACTTTCCTTATCCATTCTACTCCACTCCCCAGGTGTAAAAACCATTAGTGAGTACAATAGAATCATCCGTTTTACAAGCTTAAAACAGGTAGGATAGGAGACTACCCTAATTTAAAGTGTCGGCAGACGGTGGAATGAGGAAGCGATGTTAAGAATTAGGACAAACTACAATTGATAAAATGAAGTTTTAGGGGAGGAACAAGACAAAGGGTTTGGTTGCAGTTGGTGGTGACAATAGACTTCGCATGTAGGAGATGAGGCACAGGTGTCCAGTTAGTGCGACAAGGAGACAAAAGTTCCAGACCCTTACATCACTACTGTACCTGAACATTTCCGCAGCTTTCTCAGGCAAAATTTCCGGGGGAGGCGACCTGGAAACCATTCATTCTGTTTCTTGCAGCAGTTGCCTACACACGCTCGCTCTACGTACCTGGCTCGCAGTTAACTACCAGCTCCTCCTGAGCAAAAACAAGAGAGCGGCAATAACTGAACACAAGCATGGCCAACAGTTCTTGCGATGCCTCATCAGCAATAAACACAGCCATGTCAACTTTCTTGTAACCTCCAGCAGACACGAACTGCCTCTACGAGTGCAATTTTATCTAACTTCATTTCTTTGTCAAATATTTGTCCCTACTAATAGTGACTTTGACTAGCATTTCAATAATCTGAAATATGCTTTTAGAGATAAATTAACACGCAGTTTACAAATAATAACGAAATTGGAATAATTGTTTTTTCACACAAGCCGTGTATAGGACAGGAGTTGGATTTGAACCACGGATCTCCCAATCTCTAGCCGGTTTTCTGCCCAATTGAGCTTGGCAACAGGCAGGCATAGCATTGAATTTTTCTCCCGGGAGATCCGTGGTTCAAATCCTGGCTATGGCATTGAATTTTTCAATCTGACTCTAACTATCCAACTCCTGTCCTACACACGGCTACACCTACTGTTTGTGTACATCTTTGTGCATCTCAAAGGTAAAAGCTTATTAATAATGTATTGTGTTTATTGTTATTGTTCATGTTCTTGTCTTTTAGTCCACTGAAATGCCTAAATGCCTACCGACATATCCACGCTTGAACAATATTTTCTTTTCCTCTCTCTTTTTTTTTTTTTTTTTTGTGTGTACGATGCATTATAAAACTGAATCATGTAGACAGGGGAGCAGATCATTTCAGTAGAAATTGCCTGGACCTCCAATTCCAGGTAGAGAAACCGTTAGACATCTGGTTAATAACTTTAATGCAAGGGGATCGTTAAATCTAAGAAGCGAAAACGAATGCTCTAACGTAGCAGAAAAAAGATGATAAGACTGATACATAATTCGAACGCTCACCTAAGAAATCTCAAAGACGTGTGGCACAGTGAGTGGGTGTTCAAAAACCTCTATTCACAGAGCTGTTAAACTTTTAAAATGGAAAACTTATAGATTGACTACTGTTTATGAATTACAATGTCGTGAAGATAAGGAACACCAGAAACGTCTAAATGAAGATGGACGCCACTTATAGCAAGGCTAATACTTATTATAATGGGTATAATAAGTAGCACTCGTGAGTGAATAAGCAACGCGAGAGATTTAGAACGGAAAAACCCCAGTTTAACAGAGAGTGCATAAAGGAAGTATACGCGCGATCAGCGGCCCCGTAATATAGCGAATGTAATGTACTATTTTTAAGCAGGGTGCGTCAAATAATTTTACTCTCGAAGTCTATTTTAGGGCGTTGACCCGGTGAGGTACAACAGATGTCAAGTAAGCGTTAGAGAAAGTAATAAAATAATAGTAACTATATCATGTTTGTCTGTGGCATGATAAAATTAGTTCTCTAGAAAATAATCTAAATAAAAGCTAAATAAATATCAGTAAACGGAACTTAATTGTATAAATGGATAACATTATTGTAGACAACTTTGACAATGCGCTATGTGGTCTCTCCAATAACGCGAGCATTCACTCTAACCACTGGCGCCAGTGGAGAAATACATTCTTGCCACATTGTTTACATTCCTTTATTATTATTTAATCTAAGAAGCGCACACTTTTTCTTCTTCTTTTTTTTTTTAATACGGCACCGGAGTCTGATCAGGACTCCGACACTGTATACCCTACTTTAATTTACCTTTTTCTGTTTTACCCTGTTTTTCTGTATTATTACTGGATTGCTGTTTTTTTTTTTTTTTGTTTTTTTTTTTTTTGCTGTTACACACACACATAAACACAAACATTTAAAACCACCTATAGAGAAAGCCTTGCATCAAACAGTGTGAGAGTGTGTGTGTGTGTGTGTAGGGGGGGGCAGCACAGCTCAAAAACAAAAAGTTCCCTAAATACCAAACATGGTATTTGACTTCAATATCTTCCAAGAATGCAACACGAAAACTTTCAAGAAAAATCCTCGCCACACCAACTACCCTTACATGGAAAAAAGTTCGGAATTTTTTTTATTTTTGATTAAAATGCCATATATTAATTATATGATAAATAAAATATATATCTTCAATTTTTTGCAATAGCCTCTGAAGTCCTCTTTATTCTGGATGAATTTTGCATAACTGGTAAACCGTAGGAGATCGACAACTTGCTACACAAAAACTGTAGACCTGTTAAAACATACAATTTATGTCGTATAAATTTGACCGTTTCCGGAACATTCCTCAGTTTTAAAATGATTAAACTTTTCTCGTGCGGGAACTTGTCTACTCTTGGTCACGCAAAGAAACGGATTTAAATTCAAAAGCAACCAATTTTTAAAATACTTGACTATCGTTTTAGAATATGTATTTTACTTACAAGGAAGAATGTGATAAGGTTATTTCCTGCTAATTTTTATCTCGATTAGTATGGAATAAATAGAACAATAAGCTTTTTAACTTGTGACAAAGATGTAGAGAAAGTCATGTAAATGAAACGCGTCAAATTTTTACAAAAGGTCCATGTTTGTGTGTGTGTGAGCAGTATGGCTCAAAAACTTCGTTAAATACCAAATTGGTATTTATGTTTGGTATCTTCCAAGGATGCGACACAAGATTCTAAGAAAATCCTCCCATCCCTAATTAACCTTTACATGGAATAATTGTTGAAAATTTTGTTTTTCTCAAAAATAGCTCTAACGATTTTGATTAAAATTCTGTATATTAAACATATTTCATTACAAATAAATTATTTCTGTGAATAGCTTCTGAAGAAATTCTTATTCTGGATGAGTTTTGCAGAATTTGATAACGGTTAAACCGTAAGAGATAGATAAAAACTTACTGCGCAAAAATATAGATTACGGTAAGCACAGCATTTATGTCGTTCTTGTAGAGTTAACAGTTTTCGGGATATAAATCATCCAGAATAAGGTAGTCTTCAGAGGCTAATCCCAGAAAATTCAAGATATACATTTTGTTTGACTCTTAAATATTTTTAATATACAAAATTTTAATCAAAATCGTTAAAGCCATTTTTGAGAAAAACAAAGTTTTCGAAAAAAGTTCCATGTAAAGGGTAGTTTGGTGTGGGGGGATTTTTCTCAAAATCTTCGTGTAGCATCCCTGGAAGATACAGAACTTAAATACCAAGTTTGGTATTTTACGGACATTTCGTTTTGGAGTTATCGTGTTCACAGACACACAGACACACGGACACACACACGAGATTTCAACGGAAATATATGTTTTAGGGTCCCCTGTATCCAAAAAAAATCATTTTCAGAAAAAGGTCCGTGTGTCAGTGTGTCAGTGTATCTGTGAACACGAATAACTCAAAAACGAAAAGTCTGTAAAATACCAAATTTGGTATTTAAGTTTAGTATCTTCCAGGGAAGTGACACGAAGATTTTGAGAAAAATCCCCCACCCCAAACTACCCTTTACATGGAAAAAATTTCTAAAATTTTGATTTTCTTAAAAATAGTTCTAACAATTTTCATTAAAATATCGTATATTAAAGATATTTACCTGACAAATAAAATGTATATTTTGAATTTTCTGGGAAAGGCCTCTGAAGACTACTTTATTCTGGGTCAATTTTACGGAATTTTGCATAACTGCTAAACCGTAAGAGATGGACAAAAACTTACCACACAACAATTGTGGAGCACCTTAACACATACAATTTATGTTATATACATTTTTTTCGTGGAGTTGACTGTTTTTGAGATATTCCTTGTTTTGGGTTTCAGCTACAAAAACTTATACTTTTCTCATACAGGACTTTGTGAAATCGTGTCCATACAAACAAAGGAACCTCAGTCGCAGAGCAACCAGTTTTGACTATCATTTTAACTATGGTACCCCTTTATTTCGCTTCTACTAATAAGGACGCAAGTAATAAGACTATTTCTGCTAATTTTTGCTCATTAAATGAACTAAATAGTATAATTTGTTGCAGTGATATAGAAAAAGTCATGTGAATGGAACATATCAGACTTTTTTGTGTGGGCATCAGTTGACAAATTCCTGTATGAGAAAAGTATAAGTTTTTCATAGCAGAAACCAAAACAAGGAATGTCTCAAAAACGATGAACTCCAAGAAAAAAATGTATATAACTTAAATTGTGTGTTTTAATTTTTTGTGTACTAAGATTTTGTCCATCTCTTACGGTTTACTCTTGGTGAGAGGAGGCGCTGAACTATTTACTTGAGGCGGGGACCCCGGTCTGCCTATCCAAGTGCCAGGACGTCTCAATTGGGAAATCGTAGATACCCTGGTTCCGGCCGCCTGCTCTCTCCTCTCACTCATTGCTATCTCCTTAAGAGCGCCCCTTGGGTGCCCAATCCCCTCCGAAAAGGCCCTATCCTATCAGTAACAATGAAATTTAATGAAGTCAATAACCAACCATTCGAATGTCTGTTAACCAACAATGATTGCAGCTATTGCTACTTTGACGGTAAAGCTTAATAGCTAGTTTAAACATTAAATATATCTATGCAGTACATAATCAAAAAGTTAGATGAAACAGGAACATTCTTAAAAGGCTTAATAATGCAGTAAGTTTTCTCGGAATACAAGAGTTGGCCTTTCGCGGACATGATGAAGCAGCAAATTCTATTAATCAGGGCAATTACTTAGAACCATTGAAGTACACTGCAAAGCATGATCCTCTTTCTTTCTTTCTTTCTTTTTTTTTTTTTTTTTTTTTTGTGCACTTAGAAACCTCTATTGTACTACTTAAAACGTTAGCTATTTATTATGTAGATAAATGTCACCTCACAGTACCGTAAAGTACTACGACATCGCTTTAAGGTTAAGAATCCATATGACAGGTGTCAGTTTGAACGTTAAAACGCTGTGGTTTTATAAGGGTGTTACACTTTTGCTAAGTGTAAAACTTTTTCTTTCTCGACCGCGTACTTTGTACTTATATAAAAGGTAGAGAATTTATTGCATTTCACCTAAATTTTGATACAGAGTTTTCAACGGAAATATATGTTTTGAGGACCAGTGAACCAAAAAATAACCATTTTTAGAAAAATATCTTCTGTGTGTGTCTGTGGGCAACATAATCCGAAAAGGAGAAGTCAATTAAGTACTAAAATTGGTATTTAAGTTTAGTGTCTTCCAAGGTTGAGATACGAAGATTTTCAGGAAAATCCCCCCCACTTCAAACTACCCTTTAAATAGATGTACTTTCAAAAAATTCGATTTTCTCAAAAATAATCCTAACAATTTTGTTTAAAAGAACCAACATATGTAAGAGTTACTTGGTAAAATAAAATGCATATCTTGAATTTTCTGAGAACTTCCTCTGAGGGGCTCTTCATTCTGGATTACTTTTGGATAACTGGTAAACTGCAAGTGATACACAAAAATGTAGATTTCTTCACAGCCACGTGTATGCCATATACGTTTTTGTGCAGTTAACCATTTTCGAGACATTTCTTATTATTTATTTCATTTTAAAATACTTAAACTTCTTTGTCATGCGGGAATTTCCCATTCCTGTATTTTTTTTACTCCTGGCTATGCAAAGAGAACTGAATTTCAACCACACAGCAACCATAGTTTTAAACATTCAATTTGTCTACAAGTTTTGTTTCTACAAAAATTCATTTCGATTAAGTTGAGCTACAAAAAAGAATATGTTTTTGTAATAATTATTTGTTGAAGTAAAGCGAATATAACATAGTTTTATTACTCCTACTACCTAAGACCAGGCCTTGGAATTCTTAAGAAGTTATCTTAAGTAATAAAGGTATATATCATTGGTCATAAGCAAGGCATTCATGTTCAGCACCACAACAAGAGGGAGAACGGATGTTCGGTTAGTTCGGAGTGTAGATGACGTACATTGACCTTGCGTATGAGGATGTCAATAAATAGTGCGGTCAGCTTCATGCACCCATAATAAGGGCACTAGAGATGAATACATTAGTCATAAGTGACCTCAGGCTTCATTGCACGCTTTCTCAAGTTAGCTGCCCTTGGAACATTATGTGTGGGTGTACCAAGACTTTAGTTTAGAGGGACGGGATGATTCATTTGCTCCGTTGTATAGGTATAGTGTGGTGAATTAAAAGAAAATCTAAAGTTCCATTCACATGACTCTTTTTTACGTATTCTGCATACAAATTATGCATACAAAAAGCTATTTTTACTCTCTCTAGCCTATACAATGTGCATAGGGATAGAGAAGGTATTGTATTCCACCCAAAAATTCAATGTCAAGATATCACCGGAAATATGTGCTTTGGGGTCCCCTGAGTATGTATGTGTGTCTGCGGACAGCATAGCTTAAAAACGAAAAGTATTTAAGTTTGGTATCTACCAAGGATGCGACACAAAGATTTTTAAGAAAATTATCTCACCCCCAACTATCCTTTATATGGAAAATGTTTCGAAAATTTTGATTTTCTCAAAAATGGCTCTAACGATTTACTTTAAAATATCGTAGATTTAAGATATTTATCTGATAAATAAAATGTACATATATCTTAAATTTTCTGGGAATAGCCTCTGAAGACTACTTTATTCTGGATGAATTCTACGGAATTTTGTATAACTGGCAAACCGTAAGAGACAAATAAAAACTTACCTAACAGAAAATGTAAAGGAAAATAAAGCATACAATTTATACATGCAATTCGTGGAGCGGATCGTTTTTGAGATATTCCTTGTTATTGGTTTTAGCTTTAAAAAGCTTAAACCTTTCTTATGTGGAAATTTGTCAACTCCTATTCATACAAACAAAGACACTTTAGTCATAAAGCTACCGCCTTTTGACTAACACTTTAGCCTATGCTACTCCCTTATTTCCCTCCTACTTGCATGGAGCAAGTAATACGACCATTTCGGCTAATGCTTTTCGATTACTATTAAGTAATTAGAAGTATTAGCTTTTTAACAATAATTTGTTACAGCGATGTAGAGAAAGTCATGTGAATGGAACACGTCAGATTTTTTTTACTTTCTCTAGTGATAGATAGATACATAGTGATAGATAAGGTATTGCATTCCACCCAAAAATTCGTTGTCGAGATTTCACCGGAAATATATGTTTTGGGTCCCCTGAGTCCGAGAAAAGCATTTTTTTTAGAAAAATGTCCATGTGTGTGCCTGTGGACAGCATACCTCAAAAACGAAAAGACCGTTAAATACCATACTTGGTATTTAGGTTTGGTATCTTCCAAGGAAGCCACACGAAGATCTTCAAGAAAATCCTCCCCACCACAAACTACCCTTTACGTGGAAATATTTTCGAAAATGTTGATTTTCTAAAAAATGGCTAACGATTTTGATTAAAATCCCGTATATTAAAGATATTTATATCCCAAATAAAATGTATTATTTTTTTAAATTTTCTGGGAGTAGCCTCTGAAGACCTCTTTATTGTGGATAAAGTTTGCCGAATTTTGAGTAACTGCTGTAAGAGATAGACAAACACGTACTACACAAAACACACAATGTCTTTTACGTTTTTGTTGTGGAGGTAACCGTTTCCGAGATATTCCTTGTTATTGGATTTGACTATCACTTTAGCATACGGCATTCCCTTAATTCCCTTCTACTTATAAGGAAGTAAGTAATAAGAACATTCTGCTAATGTTTACCTCGATTAGCATTGTGTAAACAGAAGAATAATCTTTTTTAAGAAGTTTGCAAAACAGCTAGAGAAAGTCATGTTAGTATAATGCATCCGATTTTTATCTATATCATGCTAATCGATACAAACATTAGCAAAAATTGTCTTATAACTTGCTTCTTCTAAGCAAAAGGAAAATAGGGAAATGCACTAACTAGGCAGTTGTTCGCTATGTGAACAATTAAATTTCACTTCGCTTTGCGTGGTCAGCAGTTAAACAAAAGATACATGAAACAAAAGGCGAGTTATCAGTTGAGAAATGTTACATATGTAGTTTAAAGTTGAAACCAATAACGAGGAATACCTCTGAAACGGCTAACTAAAAAAAATGTATGTGATTTAAATAGAGTGTTTTAAATGATTTACATATTTTGTGTAGTAGGTTTTGTCTATCTCTTATGGTTTAGCAGTTATAGTCATCCATAATGAAGAGGCCTTCAAAGGCTATTCCCAGAAAATTCAAGATACAATTTTACTTGTAATGTAAATATATTTAATATACGATGTTGTAATTAAAATCGTTGGAGTCATTTTTGAAAAAAACGTTTTCAAAAAATTGTTCTTATAAAGGATAATTTAGGGTGGAGCAGATTTCTTGAAAATCGTCGTGTCGCATCCTTGGAAGATAACTAAACTTATATACTAAGTTCGGTATTTAATGGTCTTATCTTTTGAGTTGTACTGTCCACATACACACACAACGGACATTTTTCTAAAAATGGGTACCTCAAAACATACGCGGGATTATCAGAAACTAAGGTTACAAAGCCTGGAGGGAAACGAGTATATTTTATTTCGAACAACCAGTAGAGCATCGATGATACATACCTTAGGTTACATTTCCATATAGTCTCCATATCGGCTGAGGCACTTATCGCTTCATGGGATGAGTTTGAATACTCTCTCTTTGTAAAAATCCCGTCCGTGCGTGTTCAGCCACATTGTCGCGAAGTGTTGTATCACCTCATCTGAAGCGAATCGCCGGCCTTCTAGGTGTTCCTTCAAGTGAGGAAAAAGGTGAAAGTCACTTGGAGCGAGATCCGGGCTGTATGGAGAGTGGTCGATGATATTCCAGCGGAACTGCTTTAAGAGCGCGGAGGTCTTCTACTCTGTATGAGGTCGCGCGTTATCGTGAAGGTACATGACGCCCTCGGAGAGGAGTCCTGGCCGTTTCCTCCTGATGCTTCACGAATCGTGTCATGGTCTCGCAGTATCGGTCAGCAGTCACTGTGCTCTCTTTCCAAAATATCTATGAGTATGACACTGTAGTCATCAGCTTCCTGGCAGATAGCGCCGCTTTAAACGTCTTTGTCTTTGGAGAAGAATGGTGTTTCCACCCCATTGACTATCGCTTAATGCTGGGGGTATAGTGGGGGATCCATGTTTCATCACCCGTGACAATGCGATGAAGAAAATGTTCCCCTCGTGGAGAACCGTTGAAAAAGCTTCAAACTTGCCCTCGTGAGCTTCTCCGTATGTTGGTAGGACAGATTTCGTGGAATCAATCGGGAACAAACTTTTAGGTACTACAGAATATCGTGAACAAGATCATGAATGCATCCAAAAGACATTCCCAGTTCCCGCTATATATCGTAATGTGATCCTCCTGTTGTTCTGAGTCAGCTCCTCCACGTGACCTATGTTAAAATCTGTGGATGCCGTGCTGGGCGGTCACTGCGATCTTCGTCGGTGACGTTTTCTCTACCGGTCACAAACTTCATGCAGCATTCTGCGACATGATGGGGAGACATAACAGTGTTTCCACAAACCTCTATCAGCTGTCGGTGAATGTCAGCCGCAGTTACATGTTTTGCCCGCAAAAATCGAATAACTGGGTGGATTTCTTAGCGAGAGCAGTATTCCAAACAAGTCGCCATTTGTGTTTCCTGGCAGTATGAATGAATGAATAAGTGTATTTATTGACATAGCAATATCATACATAGAATTTCAACAATCGTACGGGTCCACAGACCGTACATCCTTTTGTAATACACATTACAAGCAATATTAAAACAACAACAAAGAATTAAAAGAGTAAACACGAAAATAAAAAGACAAAGGAAATACACAGTCCAAAGCATTATTAAACAACAATAAAGAATTAAGAGTGAACCCGAAAATAAAAATACAAAAATATTCAAATATAGCAATTTAAATTTACAGCACAGAGTACACCGACATAAATGCACCCTCTTATAATAGAAAATTACACTTAAAAGACATATATACACATAATATATACAACATATATAAAACCATAGCACAACAGTGACCTAAGTATGACATAATGTATATGTATGTAGAACAATGTAGTCACTTTTGTTTAGTTGATCTTATCCCCCCCTTCTCTATTGGCAGCCACCTCAGATCTCAGCTGTCTTGCCTTAAGTATAAATTTACCTAGCCCGTCCATGTTTTCCATGCCTGCCAGTAGCGTCCAACATGCTTCTATCCCTACATTCGCAGTGGTAAAAAATCGCGGCAAATATTTTTCCCGCCATTCCTCCGTACCCCTACATCTTGCCAAGATGTGAGTCCACGATTCTTCCTCCTCGCAAATGGGACAGATTCTCGTACCATTCTCGTCAGAAATTTTCGTGCTCCTCCATGCTCCTAGTCTAATCCACGTGAGCCCCTCTCTAATGAGTTTGGTACCTGTTTTGATGTATTGCTCCATACCCCACTCCGATTTCAGCCCAGACTGTACTTCTAATGACACCTTCTCTGTGCATTGCGCAATTATTTGCTGTCTGTCAATATCACAGAGGCGGTTCTTAATTTTTCTCCAAATACTTCGCCTGTTTTCCTGCCCCGCCATCCAAATGTCTCCCATCCCAATGGTTTCCAACCCTTTCTTTAATTTTGATGCCCACGTCGAATTACCTTCCATTCGCAACTGTTCACGGTAGCAGACTGCCCTAATTAGAGATTGGTTTCCGTGAACGATTCTCAGCCAATATTTAACTGCTCTGATTTTGCACTCTATCGTTTCACTATGTGCCCCGAATTCCCTCATTATTCCGCAGTTTGCCGTACCCCTCCCTACACCCAGAATTCCTTTCAAAAATTGGGTCCTCACTTGATCCAGATTCCCTGTTTGTTCCCACCCCCATATTTCTCCTCCGTATGTCATCATGGATCTAACTGTCGCTCCGTATACAGTTTCCATTAAGGTTATGGATATATTCGGTATTCTGTAGCGTATTCGGAGAGCTTCCGTCGCTTTCACCCTTGCCTTGTGTTTCGTAATGTCAATGTGTTTTGTCCATTTTCCGTTCATTGTGAATGTGAGTCCTAAGTACACAAAAGATTTAACATTGTCCAGTATCTGTCCTGCATATGTCCAAGTCTCCTACCCCTGGCAGTAGCGCTGTAGTTGTAGTTGTTGAAAATCTGCAGTTGCAAACCGCATGCATTAGAATTACCGCACACTATTAAGTTCGCTACGAAAGACGAAACACCAAGAACGTGGGCCTTGTAACCTCTTTTTTTTTTTATCATCCCTAGTATTTTTCCTGTGAAATCTCTGAGTGAAATGTAAATACCCTCTCTGCATGGTCCGAGTAGAGTCAGTCTGTTACTGACGCTTTTAATTGACAGAATCTCAACAGTACCGACGTTCTGCTGGCATTTGTCCCGTAGGAGCTCTTATAATGCCAGAAAATCTACTAAGATTATATGTCGCTTTTAAGCGCACTTAAAAACCATCGGTCTGTGCGGGGAAGAACGACATTGGTGTGGGAAGAACGACATTGGTACTCGATTTGCATGGGATTCAGCAGTTTTGCAATATAATTTCAATGTCACGCATTGTGATACAAATGGAAATGGATATTTTAATGAAATACATACGTTAAAAACTTTCTTTTATAAACCAGTTATTGTAATTCCACGGTTCTATTACAATAAAAACATCATATTTACTTTTACGTACAAGAGAATGTACATTACACTCAGAAGTTTGGTACCGAATTTATACCGGAAATGTGTTTTGTGGTCCCTTAAATAATAATAATAATAATAATAATAATAATAATAATAATAATAATAATAAAAAGCATTATTAGAAAACGGTCCGTGTGTCTGTGCGGTGCCGGTGAACAGCTTAACTGAAAAACGAAAAGTCGGTTAGTTACCAAGCTTGTAATTTAAGTTTAGTAGGTATCTTCCAAAAATGCCACACGAAGACATTCAGAAAAGTCCCCCACACCAATTTACCCTTTAAATGGAAGATTTTCCCAAAATTTTCGGTTTTCTCAAAAATGGCTCTAAGGACTTTTGCACAACTAGCAAGCCGGAGAGAGAGAGAGAGAGAGAGAGAGAGAGCGAATAGTTTGCTACAGAAATAATGTAGATCTCATTAAAACAGACAATTTATGTAACACATTTTTAATGAGTTAACCATTTCGGAGATGCTCCTTGTTATTGGAGTTATTATTATTATTATTATTATTATTATTATTATTATTATTATTATTATTATTGTTATTATTATTATTATTTTTTTTTTATTATTATTATATTATATTATTATTACTACTACAATTACTTAGTTTATTAGGCTTTTCTCATATGGAAAGCTGTTATTCAGCTTTTTTTAATCCTAAAGAAAACGGAATTTCAATTGCATCACATAGTGAATCAGCTTCTAAAATATTGGACTATCGCTTTAGCTTAGTGTATTTCCTTACGCAAAGTAATTACAAAGTAATGGGATCATTTTTTCTAATATTTATCTCAATTTGCATGAAACTGAAACCATAAAAATAGTTTGTTGCACAATAGTTAGAGAATATCATGTGAATGGAAGACATTAAATGTTTTGTAGTCTCAAAACCTAGATGGTGTATCTTCAATTACATTTTATCCAAAATTTGTCATACTTTTTATTCGTATATTGCTTAGAATTTAGTGGTTCTGAATGAAAATCTTTCTGTAGTCTTTATACTTTATGTGACTATGTTAAAACATTTATTATTTCTCTTATAGTGAAACACTCACAACTAAACTCGTGCACATATTTAAGCAACTTGTGTGAGTTTACTTTTGACATACAATTTTATGTCATCTAAAAGCGAAAGACGGACTTCTGTACGTGTCTGTCCCGTTGTCGTATATCTAAACCATACATAGACAGCTTATTTCGGATCTGGAGGCAATGAAGTCCAAGCTCTAATCATAAATCGTTGAATGGCAGGTAAACGTGGTCTATGAGTGTGTCTGCAAACGCCAACAGACCGTGCAAGGGATGGGATTGCCTATAACCTGCGACGTCATTGCGTAGCAGTTTAACTTAATTTACATTCAGCCTGATTTTAATGCATAAAAATTCCTATTCCTATGCCAGAAATGGACTATATACTGGCTGCTAAAGATAGTTTACTTATTAAGAGCAGTATGTTTTCAGATTGGTTAATATCTTAAAGTAAGTATGGCACACAAGAGATACGTGTTTATTTTCCCTGAGACCGCGGGTCGGAAAGCATAGCCTAGAGTGGGCAACGCTTGCTGAAACGAAACATTAGTCTATACTGTTACGCTGCACAGTTAAGGCCATGCAAAACACATCAAATAGTAAGTTATGTTACTGGTTTTTGGAAAAACTGTTAGAATAAGAGAAAAAAACAACTAAAACCCAAATTGGATTATACTAAGTTACCATTTATTAATATATTTTTATCTATACCCCTAAAATTCTGGTTTATGGTGAAGCTAAATGTGCATCCTAAAGTTCCATATAACCTTGGCAGGTATCTCATAACTGTCACGTGAACTGGTCAACTCTCATTGGCTGGTATCGTGTAATAAGTTGTTATACCATACAAATTAGTTCCTAGTTTAACTTTATCGTTCAGCTTATAAATACAGTAGTTAAAAGTTACTTCTCCCACGTGACAATCGCCCTTTCTAGTCATTACTCCCATGAGGACTGCCGGGCTCGCATCATTCTAGCTAACAGTTCCTAAAGCAATTACAACCCAATCTTTGTGATATAGCAAGGAGTAACAAATGGAATATCTAGTTCTTCGTATCTGGGTGTAGTCAATATAATATGTTTACAATGTGGGAAATATCGATAGGTAGCGATATCATATTTAGGAGACTTTTGCAATAACTTGAGCATTTTAAGCGGGCGATTACTTTTTTACTTTCTCCACTAGTTATGTTGAGTAAGGGAAGTTGTATTCCATCCAAAAAATTCAATGTCGAGATTTCCTGAAAATATGTTTTGAGGTTCCTCGAAAAAAAAAATTAAAAAAAATGTCCATGTGTGTTTGCTTGTGTCACTGTGCAAAGCATTACTTAAAAACGAAAAGTCCTCTAAATACCAAAGTTGATATTTAAGTTCAGCACCTTCCAAGGATGCGACACAAAGATTTTCAAGAAAACCCCACCCAATGCCATTTACATAGAACATCCTTCGAAAAGTTAAATTTTCTCAAGAATGGCTCTAAGGCTTTGGATTAAAATATGGTATTTCATGACAATTCAATTGTATAACATCAATTTTTCAGGAAGAGCTTCTAAAATGTTCTTCTTCATTGTGGATGATGACTTTTCCATAGTGTAGAGAGAAGGAATTGTATTCCACCTAAAAATGCAATACCGAGAATTCACCGGAAATACTTGTTTAGAGAACCGCTGAAAACAAAAAAAAAAAGTATTTTTAAAAAAAGTCCGTGTGTGTGTCTGTCGGTGTGTGTGTGTGTGCAGCAGAGCTCAAAAATACCAAACTTGGCATTTAAGTTTAGTATCCTCCAAGGATACGACACGAAGATTTTCAAGAAAACCCTCCCCCCTCAACTATTCTTTACATAGAACATTTTTCGAAAATTTCGATTTTTTCAAAAATTACTTTAACGATTTTAATTTAAAAGCTGTAAATTAATTTGAATTTTGAATTTTCTGGAAATAGCTTCTGAAGGTCTCTCCATTCTGGAAGTAGACAAAACCCTAGTACAAAAAAATCTGATGTGTACCATTCACATGACTTTCTCCATATCCCTGCAACAAATAATTCTTAAAAAGCTTATACTTCTATTTACTTTATGCTAATCACAAAAAATTAGTAGAAATAGTCTTATTACTCGCATCCTTGTAAGTAGAAGCGAAATAAGGGACAACCGTAGGTTAAAGTGATAGTCAAAAGCTGGTTGCTATATCAATGAAGTTCCTTTGTTTATATGGATAGGAGTTGACAAGTTCCAGTATGAGAAAAGTATGTTTTTCATAGCAGAAACCAAAAATAAGGAATGTCACAAAAACGACGAACTCCACGAAAAAAATGTATATAACATAAATTGTGTGCTTTAATGTGCTCTACAGTTTTTGTGCAGTAAGTTTTTGTCCATCTCTTATGGTTTAGCAGTTATTCAAAATTTAGTAAAATTCATCCAGAATAAACTACTCTTCAGAGGCTATTCCCAGAAAATTCAAGATATACATTTCATTTGTCAGGTAAATATGTTTAATATCCGAAATTTTAATCAAAATCGTTAGAGCCATTTTTGAGAAAATCAAAATTTTCGAAAAACGTTCCATGTAAAGGGTAGTTGGGGGTGGGGGGATTTTTCTCAAAATCTTCGTGTCGCATCTCTGGAAGATACTTAACTTAAATACCAAGTTTGGTATTTTACCGACTTTTCCTTTTTGAGTTATCGTGTTCACAGACACACACACACACACACACACACACACACACACACGGACCTTTTTGTGAAAATGCTTTTTTTCGATATTGGGGACCCTAAAACCTATATTTCCGGTGAAATCTCGGTATCGAATTTTTGGTGGAGTGCAATACCTTCTCTATACACTATGTACATAGTGCGTATGGAGAAAGTAAAAAATCAGATCTTGTTAAAACACACAATTTATGTCATATCCTTTTTTAAGTGAAGTTGACAGTTTTTGGGATAGGCATTCCATGTTATTGGTTTTAGTTTTAAAATACTTAAATTATTCTTGTCAATTCCTGGCCATGCAAAGAAACGGATTTTAATCCCATAGCAGCCACCGTTTAAAAGATTTGACTATCACTTTAGCCTAGTATATTCCCTTATTTCTCTTCTGCTTATAATGGATTAAGTAATAAGACCATTTCTGTTAATGGTTATTTCCATTAGCAAGGAATGTTAGAAGAAGAATATTTTAACAGTAATTTGGCACAGAGATTATAGAAAATCATGTGAATGGAACACATGAAATTTCTTTCTCCTAGCCATGTAAATTTTAATTAGCATCACTCGATGACCATCTCTTAAAATACTTGCACAATTGGCCTGGTGCGTTCCCTTATTTTCCTTCTATCTAAAAGATTAATAAAACCATTTCTACTAATGCTTATCTATCTCTAATAGCAGGAAGTAGATTGGAAAATAAGTTTTGCAAGAATAGTTTGTAATAAAATAGGTAGAAAAAACCATGTGAATGTAACACATCTCCTTAAAGTCTGCACATCAATTAGGTGTGCCATCCCAAGGATAGATAGCCGCAGAACACAATTCATAAACACTGTCGAAGCATAGCAAACACTTTAGTAGCAGCAGATTTCTAATTTAGATTTGTGTGCTACACCATATCTAGAAACGTGGGGACGACTTTCGTATGTAATATTCCAGAGCTTCGAAAAGTTCGGGTTTTCCTGCTACATCCTCTTTTCAGGATGTGAATTTTATGTCTGAGGCGGAGTTTTAAAAATATCAACAGTGTCCGAGATTTTCTTGCTTCAGCTTCCTTCCTCATATTGTTGGAGGCTGCGTGGCACTTTTTTTGGTTCCGCAACGTTTGCTATATGACAGAGTCATGTGGACATGAGCTTGGTTAGAAAAAGACTCGGATGGTCAAACGTCGCCCACAATCAAGTGTCTGCCACGTGCAAGTCGTTAAATGAAGGTTTTTAACAGGCAATAAATATAATGATTACTTGCTCACCATTACACTAGTTTTTTTTATTGTGGTCGCCATACTTTACTTTTCTTATGGTTTCTTTGCCATCCAGTATTTAATGTCTAACATGACTAGCTGCTCCATGATTTTGAATCTTCTTGCTTCTTGCTTAGCTTACCCACGAGAGTCCTTAGGGTCAGCCAACAAAATATTGAGTCAGAATGAAGAACACCGAACAGGGCATCGACCCTAATCAGGAATGAGAGTGAGGAAGAAGATGATGTGAAATGAAAATGAGAGGAAAGGTGATGGTGGAGCAAGTTGTGGGATGAATGGTGGGAGAAACCAGGAAACCCAGAGACGCTTTTTCCCAGTTCTTAATTATCCTATACTGAATAATACAGAGAGGTGTTAGCACTTCCGTTGCCCAGAGAAAAAAACATCACATTATGGTTTCATCTTCTCTCTGTAAACCACGGCAGCTTGGAGTAACAGTATTGCGTCACTGCTATTGTCACGTGTGCCTTAATGAGGTAATGATGAACGATATTTAATGCAGTAAACTACCTGTTTATGATCCTAGGGTTGCATAAATAATGTGTTTTCTTAATGTTTCCCAAGAAAGAATGGCAGAAATTGAAATGAAGTTTTATTTATGGACGTTCTTTAACTGGTGTGGTTCTCAGCGTCCCATTCTATGCTGGGCGTGAAAGACTGCTTTAATTTTGCTCAGAGGTCTCTCTAGCAGGTATGAGGTTCTTTTACGTGACCAACGGCTTTACTTCCCTTCCTAAGGATTTTTACGCCCGAAAAAATCCATCGAACTCCGCCGGGTTTGAACCCGTCACCTTGGGTGTATGAGGTAACCATTACACCGCGGAGGGCGACAAATAGCAGGAGCTTCCCAAGTAAAGATGACAGTGATGCCAACGGTGATGATAATAGTCATGATAACAATGGTGGCTGTTGGTAGTGCTGCCACTAACACTGGTAATTATTACGATACTGTGGTGACATTGGAGAAAAAGGAGAAGAAACAAACAAGCTTCGCTGCTGGTTCAGTTTTCACGGTGACTTTCAATATCACTAAGTTAATGTGATTAGTAAAAGCAGAACTTTGTGTGCCTGAACAACTGATATCAAACACACTTTTTCTACCAATATAGACGTGTGACGAAAGACTGCAGTTTTCGGGCAGGATCGCTATATGGTATGCCAAGTCAAGGCTTAGACATGAGACATAACGCCTGAACGAGAATACAGTAAAGCCCGTCCAAATCGTGGTGACATTCCCCCACTTTTGAAGATTAGATGCGCAGTAGCACTGACCAGCACACTTGCATAATTAGAGAGATGAGGGTTAATGTTCCACCTGCTGAGAGTATGATATGAGGTCCTTGTTTTCCCACCACTCTCACTTCTCCCCTTTTGGGCAAGTGGAGTGTCACGACTATTTGGACGAACTTTACAGTCTGACCATCAAAGTGTCTAACAACGTACATAAATAAGAATAAACTAAATTATTTCAACAGGTTTAAGTTACTGTTCCTCTTATATCTAATAAAATACGCACTTAATAACTGGCTGAATTTCAAATTTGTCTTGATTACGAACCCGTCCACTGTGACTAACAAACTCAACTGTTGCATTCCCTTACTGCAGATCTGTATAACAACAGGACTGAAGAAGAACGCCAAGCCCTGAGGGAACATTGTATTTTTATATTGTATTACATTTTAAGACGCCAACATTGATACCAACAGTTGAAGCTAGCATATACTAGGAGGAAGAAGTAGTTCGAAGATTCAACAGGAGATAAAATCAGTTATTCAACGATGATTTTAAATAGAGACAGATGAGGAGGAGGAATTGATATTAGGTTAGAAATGTCTAGAGGAGTAGAAGAAGAGCAAGACAATGATGTTGAATCTAATTTTAATTGTAGAGGACATTTCTGTAAATTAAGAACAAGATGTGAGGAAATAGGAAGAGCGAGGGCATCAGTAGCAGTATAGGATAATGATATCAGTGATCAGAAGAAGAAAGAACAGAGGATCTTATTTCTTCCGACGCCGCCAACATTCTGGCTGCCAAATTCTGGAGTAAATAAATGGCGTGTTATTTATGGACGCTCTTTAACTGCTGTGGTTCTCAGCGTCCCATTCGTATACTGGGCGTGAAACACCGCTTAATTTTGCTCAGAGGCCTCTCTATCAGGCTTGAGGTTCTTTTACGTGCCGTAAATCTACGACACGGGACCCACGGCTTTACTTCCCTTCCGAAGGAAGCCATGCTAAGGATTTTTACACCCGAAAAAATCCATCGTCCTCCGCCGGGTTTGAACCCTCGACCTTGGGTATATAAAGTCAGCATGGTAACCATTACACCACGGAGGGTGACTCAAATTCTGGAGTGAGAAGATAGCTGAGATAGTCCTGTGAAAAGTGTGTAAATACGTATTATGGTGCTCATAACAATTATGAAAAGAAAAGAAAAACAAATGTTTAATTTAAAACTGTAATGTTTTGTAGTGTACTCGTAAAATTATTCAAAGGAATTCTGTGTTATATTTTAAACTGTATTGTATAGACTATTCTGCTAAACGAAGAGAAGAAGAGAATGGTTTGTACAGCGAACTTATGTAAGCAATTTAACTAATATTTGATTTTCTTGAACTGCAGATAAAAAAGAAAAATTTACTTCTGGCTTCAGAAGGATTGTAGTGAATGAAGCAGGGAACATCGCCGGTTTCCAGTGATAGATTAAAATTCATTGTTTCTTAAATGTTTAGTTGCATTTTTTCAAAATTTATTAAATTAGCTTTAATTTAATTAGTGATGGAATATATCTGTAAAAGCATATGTAAACAATATTTAAAAAATCTTATGTTTTCCATTCTCATGACTTTCTCTACATCTCTGCAACAAGTTATTGTTAAAAAGCTTATGCTTCTATTTATTTCATACTAATCGATAAATAATTAGCAGAAATAGTCTTATTACTTGCTTCCTTGAAGAGAAATAAGGGAGTACCATAAGTTAAAGTGTTAGTCAAAAGCTGGTTGCTATGTGACTGAAGTTCCTTTATTGTATGGACAGGAGTTGACAGATTCCTGTATGAGAAAAGTTACGTTTTTCAAAGCTGAAACCAAAAATAAGGAATATATCAAAAACGATCAACTCCACGAAAAAAATGTATACAACATAAATTGTGTGTTTTAAAGTGGTCTACATTTTTTGTGTGATAAGTTTTTGTACATTTCTTACGGTTTACAACTTTTGCAAAATTCCGTAAAATTCACCCAGAATAAAGTAGTCTTCAGAAGCTATTCCCAGAAAATTTAAGATAAACATTTTATTTGCACGTAAATATCTTTAATATACGATATTTTTGTCAAAATCGTTAGAGCCATTTTTTGGAAAATCAACATTTTCGAAAAAAGTTCCATGTAAAGGGTAGTTTGGGGTGGAGGGATTCTTTTTTCAAAATCTTCGTGTTGCACCCCTGGAAGATACTAAACTTAAATACCAAGTCTGGTATTTTACCACCTTTTCGTTTTTGAGTAATCGTGTTCACAGACACACGGACACACACACAACACACACACGGACACACACACACACATACACACGGACATTTTTCTGAAAATACTTTTTTTGGATACAGAGGACCCTAAAACATATATTTCCGGTGAAATCTCGGTATCGAATTTTTTGGTGGAATGCAATACCTTCTCTATACACTATGTACATAGTACGTGTAGAGAAAGTAAACAATCTAAAATACTCAGCAAATAAATTTTAATCTACGATAGTACGTCCTGACGTAGGAAATAAGATATCAGGATGATAGTAATGCAGCTTTATTTATTTATTTATTTGTACATTGTTGGACCATCGGAAGAAAGTGAGAGGGGTCTGAGTTGTGAAATGGGGCTATTCGCTCACGTAGTCGATTTGTCAACTACCTAATGTAAGTGGGTATGTGAGTCACTGAGGCTGCGATAGATATAATTACGCATTTCCAAGTTCTCATTGCTAGCGCGCGAGTTATCCCAGAACGATATATATAGTATAGGTATATATCGCACCGAAACATAACAGAAGAGCCTAATTGTAAGCGCGAGTGTGCAAGAACTTCATCAGCGGGGCAGAAAGTGTTTGTGCAACACTTGCTCCCCTTCTTCTCGTGGTCAGACAGTGCATGCTATCCGTCGGTAATTGTAACGAAATACGCTCTTCTGTTATGTTTCGATGCAAGCTTCTTCAACCTTCAGTGTGTACTTATTCAGAAGGTAGTACTGTCATTGAATATCTACACGTTGTGTTAACTTTGTTTACGTTATACTGTAGCCCCAGTTGACCGTAGGGTACACCGAGCATTAGCAGACTAAGGCATTTCTTAACATTAAAGGCAGAACGAAAGGAAATTAAGTCGAACTGTTAGCGGAGTTACACGCTCTTGCGTCTTGATAGCAAACTACCCCGTTCCTGTTCAGTCTGTTAAATTATCACCATGTTGTACCTGCTGTCAGTGACTTATGGTCGCTGTTGTGTGCGTTCTATGTGTTGATGATTTCCAAAGCCAACTGCTTGATAATTCCTTAGCCTTGGCAATGTGTAATCAAGCATAGGAATTTCTAAATATTAAAGCAAGGACAAAAGCGAAGTTCAACTGTTATGGAACTTCCCACAATGACGTCGCAGGTTACAAACGACTACATCCCTCGTATACTCTGTTGGCTTTTGCAGACAGCACTCACCAGAATGTGTTTACTTGCCTGTTAGGACTCGTAATTGCCTAAATTCGTTATACTGAAACAATGGCTTGAGTGCAAATAACATGCTTAATACACCTATGCTAGATCCCCAAAGGTTTTACGCATCTAAATAAAATTACTAGATATTTAATAGCAATTATTAGTCGCTAAAGACAATGCAACAAAAATAAAAATAAATATTGTTGTTGAACAACAATAATAGAGCTGTAAGGTTACAAGAACACTTGCACACACTGCAAACGATTTAAGTAAACTAAACATGTGACATGCCAACATAAGAGTATTAAAAACAAACGCTAGTGAACAAGAAAATATACAAATGGGTTTGGCATGCTACTCCCAAAGGCAATCAATACTTGCAATGCAGTGCGTAAACAGTCACGCAGTTCCTATACATTACATTGAGGGGATTCTCTACAACTTCTTTAATATTCCCTTCAAAATTGATGAAGACTGTGAACGTAAATGAAAACTTTATTCAGGAAATCATGGGTTCCCAAAAGAAAATTAAATATACTGAAACGCAGCAGATATTCCATTCTCCACCCATTTTGAGATAGTAAAGTATTTTAAGAACTAGTCGCTATGTGATAGCAATGACTTTCACTTCTCTTTGCATGGCCATCTGCATAAAAATGTACATTTCCCATTTGAAAAGCGTATAAGAATTGGAGAAATATACGGAAATGATTCACTCCACAAAAACATATATTTGACATAATTTTGTGTTCATGAGATCTACATTTTTGTGAATTAAGATTTTGTCTTTTAATTTATCAGTTATGCAAAAGTCTCTGGAATAAAAAGAACTCCAGAGGCTATCCCCAGAAAATTCATGATATATATTTATTTTTTCATACATTCATCGAAACATGTGGTATTTTAATCAATCGTTAAGACATTTGTGAGAAAATCAAGAATAACGAAACCTTTTTCATGTAAAGCATGGTTTGAAAATTGGATATTTTGCTGAAAATAAACAGGTCAAGTCTTTGAAAGATGTAACTTAAATACAAAGTATTTAATAACTTTTCGTTTTTAAGTTATTGTGTTCACACACGTGTGCATCATTTTCTAATTCTTTTTTTTTTTTTACTTATTAATTTTATTTATGCTCCTCTAAAAATATATTTCTGCTAAAATATTGGTACATAATTTTTGGGTGGAATGCAATACCTTCTCTGCCTACTATATATGTGGCAGCGAATGTAAAAATCTAATAATGATCAGTACAATCGATGTAATTTCTAATAGTAACAAACCTAATGTTGCAGATATTCATGAAAACAATTTTGTGCAAAATTTCCGGCATTTTCCCGGTAGGTATTCCCCAATATCTCCGGAGTTTCAATGCCATTCGTTACTTTTAAATGAGGACATTTTTATCTGTATGCGACATAGCAAAATGTTTATTTTCAATTATCGAATGACTCTTTAAAGTGTTGACAGTATTGGAAATGTCAAATGGGAAAGCTTTCATCCCAGATCTCGACAATCCTAAATCGACTTTTAATTATGCACAGTGTCTACATTTCAAGCCTTTACTGAGCAAGTACTATTAGAATTTTCCACAGAAATGTGTAGTTGTATAGTAGACAGCATATTTAAACAAAAGAAGAACAAAAACACTAGCGCCTTATAATGTAAAAATGTCCATATCTTTGAAATAATAGAGGCATACATACATTTCCAGAACCTCCGCTATTTTCTATTTCAAGAACTGGCAACTTAATTAAGCACATCTACATCACATGTTCGTGCTTTAAATACGTGGTGCAAACCAATTTGTATGCTGTGATATAAGTATAGTAGAAAGCAAAAGCATTCGAGTGAAAAGAGCCACAATTTGCCAAAATGTGTAAAACTTCCATTTCAGTTTTATAGATGTCTCCAAGTCTGGCTTCCAATACAACTCTAGTAAAAATAACATGCTTTGTCAATATTAGTGTCAACAGATCATTGAAAAGAAGCCTCAGGAATTTTCAAATATAAATTAGCTGCAGAAGAGCAGAAAAAAATGAAGTTTTTAGCTGTGTACTAAATGCTCTTTAAACAACAAAGTCAGAAAGTATTATTTTAACTATATAAATTGTTAAGCTATCTTTTCTCGGGTTTTCATTTATCACATTTTCATTTTCAAATTCTTTCACAGGATACACTTTTCGATGTAACTTACAATTAAATGTTATATACTATTTATAAATAATTGTTAATATCCTTAATTGTAGTGCTATTCAACAATAATAAACTAAGGTCATGCAAAAGTTAACCGAAAATTTTGAACATTTTAAAATATTTTTACTTTCTCTATACGTATATGTACATAGTGTATAGAGAAGAAGTATTGCACCCAAAAATTCGATACCGAGATTTCACCGGAAATATATGTTTTGAGACCCCCTGAATCCAAAAGAAAACATTTTTAGAAAAATATCCGTGTTTGTGTCTGTCTGTCTGTCTCTGTTGTGTGTGTTTGTGAGTGTTTGTGAGTGTGTGTCTGTGTCTGTGGGCAGCATAGCTCAAAAACAAAGAGACCGTTAAAAACCAAACTTGGTATTTAAGTGTGGCATCTTCCACGGATGCGACACGAAGATTTTCAAGAAAATCCCCCCACTCCCAACTACCCTTTACATGGAACTTTTTTCGAAAATTTTAATTTTCTCAAAAATGGCGCTAACGATTTTGATTAAAATCTCTTATATTTAAGATATTTACATGACAAAGAAAATGTATTTCTTTAATTTTCTGGGAATAGCCTCTAAAGACTTCTTTATTCTGGATGTTTTTTATTGAATTTTGCATAATTGCTAAACCGTAAAAGATAGACAAAAACTTACCACACAAAAAATGTAGAGCACATTAAAACACACAATCTATGTCATATACATTTTTTTCATGCAGTTGATTATTTTTCAGATATTCCTTGTTTTTGGTTTCAGCTTTGAACAACTTATACTTTTCTCATACAAGAATTTGTCAACTCCTGTCCATACATACAAACAAAGGAACTTCAGTCACATAGTAACCAGCTTTTGACTATCACTTTAACCTATGGTAATTACTCCCTTATTTCGCTTCCATTATAAAATAGAATGGATTCAAACGTTTAAGAAGATATTGTTTTTTTCCACTTGGCGCATTTGAACGGCCAGTTAACGTCGTCCCGTGGTCTAGGAGTAACTTGCTAGTCTCTGGTACCCAAAGTCGTGGGTTCACATCCGATGGAGGGCGATGGACTTTTTCAGGGGTAAAAAATCCTTAACCTGCCTTCCTTCGAAAGCGAAGCAAAGCTGGTGGTCCCACATTGTAGATTTACGGCACGTAAAAGAACCTCATGCCTTAGCAAAATTAAGCCTACTTTTACGGCCAATATAGAATGGCACGCCAACAACCGCAGCAGTTAAAAAGTATCAATAAACAAAACTCAATGTAATATTTACCAATTAACTGAAGCTATACATGGACAGGCGCATGCTTACTAATAGGCACGCCCAAATTAATCTTTTTTATCTCACTTTCAATTTTTTTACATGTTCAAAATGCTCCACAGGATGCAACTTTTTTCTAGCATGTTTCAAAATATTTCTTCCACAACTGGAAAGCATATTAAAAATGACCATATAATTTTTGAAAATCAAGAGCTTTGAAGAGTACAAATCGGCATGTTTTTCTACATTAATTGAGCTTAAAATAAAAATATATAATAAATCCACTTTAAATTTATTTTCTGTAAAATTTAAATTTTTGGTGTGAATATTTTTAAAAAGCAATCGTCTGGAGCATTTTTTTAGAAAATGAATTCATATAATAAAGAACTATTAAATAACCATGCAACCTAGATTTTTAAACCCCCAAAAAATATGACAACAAGATAGCTTACATACTGTAAATTTTCCAAATTTCAGATCTTAAGGCCCCCTTCCCAAATGAAGTATGACGATTATTTGTATCTTTTAAAAAACTAGTATGATAATTTAAAAATCATCTCTACAGGCCATTAATATACCTACTATTAAACAATTATTTACATTGATGTTTTAAAAATAAACCGGGAACTAGTTTCAAAATATGCAAAAATTGTGTGTACATATTATTTAATAAACCTTGATTATTGTATTAAGTTTTCAAGTGAATTGAATAGAATTATCTGTTTTAAAATTTTAGATATGGATATACCTAATGAAGGAAAAATATTTATAAAATCTACAAAGTTAAATTAGTCTTGTATCTTTATGACCGCTACTTGGGACTCGTAAATTAAATTCTGCAATATGTAGGCACTGTGAAGTATTAGGCCTTCACATTGCTGGACGATAACAGCTGAACCCTGACCTATAATTGCTATGGAATATTGACGTTATTAACAATATTACACAAACAGCACATTCTACATCAACAAACAAATTATTAATCAATAATGAATATGGTACAGTATAAGACGAAGTAAAGTAAACATTGCAATATTTGGCTGATACTATTCGTGAAAATCAAGGATTGCCTGCCGGCAAATGACCCAGGGTTCCCGGTCAAACAACACGCGACAGCAGCGGCAGTCAATAAACTGCTTACAAAATCCTGTCTTCAATTGAAAGGTCCATGTTTTCGATACGAGGAGAAAATATAATAAGGGCATTAAATGTAGCAGCAGCAGATCCCCCCTACACTTTACAGCACATGTCCATTGACGTATACTAGCAAAGCCAGCCCTCCTCCCCTCACCCTACCCCTACCGAATCAAAGATGGCCGCCTCCACAGTAAAATGCACATGCTAATGTGCGCAACTTACGCATGATTCATGACATCAATAAAAAATTTAAGTCACGTTTTTCTTTTAAGAATAATTCACATAGTGGTTGCTAAAGAAACTTCCTAAAGCAGATTGACGTATGGAAATGACAATTGTAAACTAGATAAGAATCTGGAAGATCGTGACCAACTTACCGTTTTTTCTTTGGGGTTTCGCCTGTTTCCTCCTGCCTCTGGAAGGGATGTCAGCAGCGGAAGATGCCATGAAGTTGACAGGGTCGGGAACAATGCAGGGAAGATCGTTGATGTTCTTAACTTCCTTTCGCCGCAAAAACCCATCAATTACAATCGCACATCAATCAATGCATTGTAATTCAAACTTCACAAAATTTCTTAGAAATTTTCAAGTAAAACACAGTGAATGTTGCAAAAACTCTAAACCAGCACAACACTTCGAATTAACTGAGTAATTTTGCTATGCCCAAAAATTGAAGAAGTAAATACAATACGATTAATCACGTTTTCTCCTTTCTTCTTGGTAAACTACGCGCACTTGTTTCTAATGAAGTGACACTGTGAACTGAACGCAATAGAAAAAATATCACAAAACGTCACAACCGCCTGCGTCCACTCGTATCACTGAATCTGTTTCAGAAATTGCCAATCGTTACGTCGATGTCACGTTATGACATGACGTCAACAATATACTTCCTTCTTCGGCACGACGACGGTCCAAGCGTTTTGTGTTGGTTACCTAAACTCGCCCACCGCCCGGTTGATGCTTCGCTTGCCTGCCTGTCCGTCTATCTTTCTCTCTAACCTTCTCTGTCGCCCATTGGTCCGGCCCTTGAAGCTTGCTTATTGGCCCGTCGGTGTCTCACCTACGCCTCCGTTCCTGCCTTCAGACGATGGACAGCAGACGATCGCAACGCACGTGATGAGGCAGAGATGGAAATGGGAAGCGGTGACAGGTGGGAAAACGGTTTGTAGTAAATTCGGGGAAATTGACGGATGGATGAGAACTTAGTAAATGATTGCAGCGAAGGAATCTACGAGGGAAGGTAAAGAAAGGGGAAAAATGTGCATAAAGGGGGGAGAGGACCGCCGGGCACGACGAACTGTGCGCGATAGGAAAGAAAGACCGAGGGAAGGGCGGTGAGGTAGCGTGAAAGAGACGGAGAGAGGAAATGTGCAGGATTGCCACCAGGCAGCAGCAGCTATAAGGCGACGTCCGGACGCGTGACAAGTCGCTGTTCCTCACCGAACGTAAACACAAATCATTTCAATTATAGACTCATAGTCGTGCAAAATGTAGGTTACAAATGTTTCTTCACCTTCACATTACCTTTATTTCATAGGCGTGCGCACATGAGCGAGTGTCAACAATCAGGAGCCATTTTCGTATTCAACTAACGCAAAGCTAACTTCAACACGTGATCGTTAAAGGGACAAGCATTTTCTTTATCCATCATCACTTCTTTTTACTTTCTCTAGCCCCGTATGTACAATGTACATAGGAATAGAGAAGAATTGTATTCCACCCAAAAATGCAATGTCGAGATTTCACCGGAAATATGTTTTAGGACCCCCTGAGTCCAAAAAAAAAAAAGGATTTTCAGAAACAGGTCCGCGCGCGCGCGCGCGTGTGTGTGTGTGTGTGTCTGTCTGTGGACAGCATAGCTCAAAAACGAAAAGACGGTTAAATACCAAACTTGGTATTTAATTTTGGATGCGACACGAAGATTTTCAAGAAGATCCCCCCACCCCTAACTACCCTTTAGATGGACAAAATTTCGAAAATGTTGTTTTTCTTAAAAATGGCTCTAACAATTTTTATTAAAATACCACATATTAAACCCATTTCTATCACAATAATGTATATCTTGAATTTTCTGGGAACAGCTTCTAAAGACTTGTGTATTCTGGATGAATTTTGCTTAATTTGGCAAAACTAGTAAAACTTATTATACAAAAAATATAGGTCTTGTTAAAACGCACAAATTATGCCATATACATTTTTTTCGTGGAGCTTATCGTTTTCCTTGTTATTAGTTTCGGTTCTGAAGTACTTACACTTTTCTCAGACGGGAGTGTCCGTTTTTCCTTTGTTCTACTCCTGGCCAAGCAAAGAAGCGATTTGCATTGGCAATTGAATAACGACAGCTTTTAAAACATTTGAATATCACTTTAGCCTAGCGCATTCCCTTAGTTTCCAGTTTACTTATAAGGATCTTATATCGATTAGCGTGGTGTTGAAAGAAGAATTATCTTTTGTAAGAAGCTTGTTTGTAGAATAGCTAGACAGTCATGTGACACATCGGATTTTTATAACTCTGCTACTAATTACTCATATAAAAACTTATTTCTCCTTACACTGTTTCTATGTAAAGTATTACTTTGCACCCAAATTATCAGAATGTTACCGGAAATACATTTTTTAAGACACCCAGAATAAAAAAAAAAACAAAATAAAAAATATTTTAAGATTTTAGGAAAAAGCTCCGCGTGTGCACGTGAAAGTCTGTGAATAGCATAAATCAAAAGCAAAAACTTTGTTAAATACCACAGTTGCTACTTAAGTCAGTCTCTTCCAAAGATATTACAGGATGTCTAGTATTTCTTTGTATACTTATTTATTTCATTAATCGTTATATGTTTACCAAGTTAAAATACATTAAGTTTAAAAGAAATTGATGTGTTCCATTCACATGACTTTCTCTACATCTCTGCAACAAATTATTGTTAAAAAGCTTATGCTTCTATTTACTTCATGCTAATCGAGAAAAAATTAGCAGGAATAGTCTTATTACTTTCTTCCTTGTAAGTAGAAGCTAAATAAGGGAGTACCATAGGTTAAAGTGATAGTCAAAAGCTGATTGCTATGTGACTGAAGTTCTTTTGTTTGTATGGACAGGAGTTGATAAACTCCTGTATGAGAAAAGTAGTTTTTACTTTCTCGTACTATGTGCATAGTGTATAGAGAAGGTATTGCACCCAAAAATTCGATAACGAGATTTCACCGGAAATATATGTTTTGAGACATCCAGAATCCAAAAAAAAGCATGTTTAGAAAAATGCCCGTGTGTGTCTGTGGGCAGTATAGCTCAAAAACGAAAAGACCGTTAAATACCAAACTTGTTTGGCATCGTCCAAGGATGCGACACGAAAATATTCAAAAAATCCCCCCCGTCCCAGACTACCCTTTACATGGAAACAATTTCGAAAATGTTGATTTTCTTAAAAATGGCTCTAACGATTTTGATTAAAATGTCGTATGTTAAAGATATTTACCTGACGAATAAAATGTATACCTTGAATTTTCTGGAAATAGCTTTTGAAGACTACTTTGTTCTGGATGAGTTTTAAGGAATTTTGCATAACTGCTAAACCGTAAGAAATGGCCGAAAACTTAAACCACAAAAAATGTAGAACACGTTAAAACACACAATTTATGTTATATTCATTTTTTCGTGGAGTTAGTCGTTTTTGACATTTTCCTTGTTTTTGATTTCAGCTTTGAAAAACTTATACTTCTCTCATATAGAAATTTGTCAACCCCTGTCCATACAAACAAAGGAACTTCAGTTACATAGCAACCAGCTTTTGATTATCAATTTAGCCTATAGCACCCCCCTATTTCGCTTCTACTTACAAGGAGGAAGCAAGTAATAAGACTATTTTCCTGAGAAGACGAATGTCGAGTAACTTTAAGCTCCATGGACCCCGAGATCATTTGAGCATCATATCATCAATTGCATTCATCGTCCGATATGACCAAACCAGGTTAAAGGACGTTAAACCAAAAAAAAAAAAAAAAAAAAAAACTATTTCTGCTATTTTTTCTCCATTAAAATGAAGTAAATAGAAGATAAGCTTTTTAACAATAATTTGTTGCAGAGATGTAGAGAAAGTCATGTGAATGGAACACATCAATTTTTTTTATTCATGACCCTCAAATCGTGTATTTCTGGTGAAATCTCGGTATCGAACTTTTGGGTGGAATATAATGCCTCCTCTATCTACTATGTAGATATATTGTACATAGCTACGTGCTAGAGAAAGTAATTACATTTGTAATGTAGCTATAGCCTGTTTCAGCCTTAAAAGACAGTGTGGAGCCAAATGGAATAGCTCTGTCTCTATCAAACGCATATACTTATGTATGTCGCCATTAGCTTTGTCTTTTTACTTTCTCTACACGAACTATGTACAAAGTATATAGAGAAGGTATTGTATTGCACCCAAAAATTCGATAACGAGATTTAATTGGAAATACGTGTTTTGGGTCTCACTGAATCCAAAAAAGCATTTTTAGAAAAAGGTCCATATATGTGCATGTATGTGTGTGTGTCTGTGGACAGCATAGCTCAAAAACGAAAATACCGTTAAATACCAAACTTAGTATTTAAGTTTGGTATCTTCCAAGGATGTGACACGAAGATTTTCAATAAAATCCCCCCACCCCAAAATTTTCGAAAATTTTGATTTTATCAAAAATGACTCAAAATATTCTGATTAAAACATCGTATATTAAAGGTATTTACATGACAAACAAAATGTATAACTTGAGTTTTCTGGGAATAATTTCTGAAGACATCTTTATTCTAGATGCATTTTTCGGAATTTTGTATAACTAGTAAACCGTAAAAGATAAACAAAAACTTACTATACAAAACTTGTAGACTCGTTAGAACATACAATTTATGTTATAAACATTTGTTCGTGGTGTTGACCGTTTTTGAGATATTCCTTGTTAATGGTTTCAGCTTTAAAATACTTATACTTTTCTCATACTACTGTATGTATTTGTCAACTCCTGGCCATACAAATACATGGCAACCAGCTTTTAAAAGATTTGGCTGTCACTTTAGCCTACTGTATTCCCTTATTTCCACTCTAATTACATGGAAGCAAGTAGAAAGACCATGTCTGCTAATTTTTTCTTGATTAGTATGAAAGAAATGGAAAAATAAGCTTTTTAGCAATAATTGGTCGCGTTGCCACCTAGTTACGAATGATTTCATGTAAATATTCTTATATAGGTAAATTTTCAGCTTTGAACTCATTTTTCTATGCAAAATCTTTTTCTCTATCAGGTTACTTCATTCTAGAGTCATTAAGTTAAGTGAATCAAAATTTTAAAGCGTGTTTTTCACTGAAAGTTCGACTTTTGTTCTTCAATGCTTATCGCGCAGTAACTAATAAACTAAAGGTCACACCACAACAATATATTTTTCTTAGCTAGAGTAAGCTAGAATACTGATAATTCTAATTTGATTTCTCTGTCTTTAATAAGATCAGCGTTATGATTTTTTTTAAATAAAACATTCACGGAAAACTTTATGCCTGTGCAATAGAAAAGCCAGGCTATGAGAATCTGTTTTGTTATTGGGTTTATACCGAGACCGAGCAAGAGAAATTGTTGATAAAGGTTGGAGGAAGCTTTCTATAACTTCTAGCATTCATTTTCTAAAGCAATAAATAGTCATCTGTCAGTTCTACTTATAATTCCCAGGTAGTAAGCAGATAGCGTGCTACGGTGAAAATGAACATATTATTAATTAAATATGTTACAACATATTAAATTTGTAAGGAAATACTTATAGTGGGTGGAACTCTGTGAGGTGTTAATGTAAAGTTATTTATTTTGTACTTTACACAAATATTTATTGTTATGGGAGGAGAAGTTTGGTAGAGAACGAAATATTTGCAAGAGAAGAAACGCAAAATAGTAATGAGTACTCTAGATTATTAAATAAAATGAGTGTTAATAAAGGAATAAATGAAACAGCTGAACAGGTGGTCAGAAACGTAATATATACGATAAAAAATAAACGAATGAAAGCACCTATAAAGACGTCATTAAATAGAAAGTGAAAAGAGTTAGGGAAACAAAAATACGATAGGTTAAAGTAATAAACTGGTTTAAAACATTACATTCGTCTGAATGTAATTTTATCAAAAGTAAACAATTATGAAATCAATTAAAATTAAAACTTTTATCATTTGTATCTCTATTTTTTATATTTTATAAAATATTTTGAATCACCGAACTTACAAAGAGAAGAGATGCAAGTGAAAAATAAATGTCTTACAATAGCTTTAAACAGCGGTAGAGACATTTCACTATTTAGCGATGTATAATTCACAAAATGGCCTTGAATTGATAGACCTATGTGCTCTATTTAACATGTACTATCTTCTAAGATCGAGATCACTTTACCTTTGTAAAGGTTTTTCTAAGTTAAAATGGAATGAAAAAGATAAGCTTTCGTAAGAATAGTTTGTATACATACCTGCACGATACAAACATGTAACACATCAGATTTGTGTATATACTTCCTGTTAATCATGTCTTATACCTACCTAAATGTTCACAGGGAGCAGTTCAAAAAGTGAAGCAAATATTAGAGCTTATGTATGCTGCAAGTGTGTGACAGTGTGCTGTAGATCAGATCTATTCTTCAGCTTCAAGTTTTTATTCATTGAAATGAATTATAATTTTTATATATTTTTTTTTTGGATTGGTAGTTTTAGGATTTTTTTTTTTTTTTTTTTTTTTTTTTTGGCAGGAAGGGCCTTTGTTTAATTTTACTCAATTCATCCCTCACCTACCAATCCAATTCATCCCGTATAAGACAAAACCTCAACACAAAACATTGGTTACGTAGACTTGCATCGAATCTATTGATTTGCTCATAAAATACTATTTCTTGGTGGTTAAATAATGCTTTAAGCTACGATGTAAGAGATAAGAGATAGTTTTTCTTTTCTCTTCTTCAAGTTGACTTACAAACCCTTGAGATTTATAGAACTGCTTGTAACGAATCAACGATTCAGGACGATGTGATCCAGTATTTGCAGTTTTTTTCTGCTATTTTCTAAAGTTATCTTCATGAGGAAAATTCCACGCTGTTTTTAGGGTGACTATTATTCCCTATCTCACACTTTCGGTTGTTTACGTAACAGGTCACACAGTTGACCCTCCCGTGGTGTAATGGTTACCATGCTAGCTTCATATACCCAGGGTCGCGGGTTCAAACCCGGCGGAGGACGATGGATTTTTTCGGGTGTAAAAATCATTAGCATGGCTTCCTTCGGAAGGGAAGTAAAGCCGTTGGTCCCGTGTCGTAGATTTACGGCACGTAAAAGAACCTCAAGCCTGATAGAGAGGCCTCTGAGCAAAATTAAGCGATCTTTCACGCCCAGTACAGAATGAGACGCTGAGAACCATAGCAGTTAAAGAGCGTCCATAAATAACACGCCATTTCCATTTTCCCTTACCCTTTACCCTGCCTAGCTATAGGTGGTGTAGTGTATGTAAACACAGCAGTGCTCAAGGCCGTTCAAAACACATTAGACCCTGAAATTTGTGCTTCGTTTATGACAATACTAATAGTAAGCGGAGGAAGTGAGACACATATCTTCCTACGTTATATTCACTGTTCTTTACCAAATATAAAATTATTTGCACTTATTCACGTTCCACCCACAGAAATGTGTTATTTGCAGACAGATTTTAAAAATATGTGCTTGTGGCTTGATTTACAAATTTTACCAGCGATATGGCATCGCAATAGCGTCCGATGCTCACATTCGGGATATCGGGGGTTAAATTACAGCCAACTATTCACTATCATCTTGGATTATTCGTGGTTTCTTCTGGTTGATAGGTGAATACTGAGGTAGTTTCTCACCTACCAGATTGCCGAACAGATGGCGCGGATTCTTGCTCAAATCAAAGAGTATCCCTTTGGACACCAAAGAGCTGCCTGGTTGAGTGAGTCGTCCACTCTGAACGGCTCCAATGATGTGTCTTCGAACCAGGAATTGTTAGAGACCTCCGCGCGTCCCTGGTTCCTTGTAAGTAGCAGGTAAAAAAGTTAATGTGTTTCATTCACATTATGTCTTCTAGCTGTTCGGTAAAAAAACCTTTTATTCAAAACATTAACCTGCTACCTGCATCCTGCTAATCAAGATAACCATAAACAGAATTAGTCTTACTACTAGCTTCCTTGTAAGTGGAAGGGAAATAAGAAAGTGCACAGGCTAAAGCGATAGTCTCGTCCTTTAAAATCTGGTCGCTATGTGAAAAATCTGATGTGTTCCATTCACATGACTTTCTATACAACTCTGCAATAAATTATTGTTAAAAAGCTTATGCTTCTATTTACTTCCTGCTAATCGAGAAAAAATTAGCAGAAATAGTCTTATTACTTGCTTCCATGTAAGTAAAAGCGAAATAAGGGAGTACCATAAGTTAAAGTGATGGTCAAAAGCTGGTTGCTATGTGACTGAAGTTTCTTTGTTTGAATGGACACGAGTTCACAAAGTCCTGTATGAGAAAAGTATGTTTTTTATAGCTGAAACCAAAAACAAGGAATATCTCAAAAACAATCAACTCTACGAAAAAAATGTATATAGCATAAATTGTGTGTTTTAAAGTGCTCTACATTTGCTGTGTGGTAAGTTTTCGTCCATCTCTTACGGTTTAGCAGTTATGCAAAATTCCGTAAAATTTACCCAGAATAAAGTAGTCTTCAGAGGCTATTCCCAGAAAATTTAAAATGTACATTTTGTTTGTCAGGTAAGTATCTTTAATATACAATATTTTAATCAAAATCGTTAGAGCCATGTTTTATAAAATCAAAATGTTCGAAAAAAATGCCATGTAAAGGGTAGTTTGGGGTGGGGGATTTTTTTTCAAAATCTTCGTGTCATATCCCTGGAAGATACTAAACTTAAATACCGAGTTTGGTATTTTACCGACTTTTCGTTTTTGAGTTGTCGTGTTCACAGACACACGGACAGACTGACACACGGACACACACGGACCTTTTTCTGAAAATACTCTTTTTGGATACAGGGGACCCTAAAACATATATTTCCGGTGAAATCTCGGTATCGAATTTTTTGGTGGAGTGCAATACCTTCTCTATACACTATGTACATAGTGCGTATAGAGAAAGTAAAAATTGAAATTCCAATTTCTTTGCTTGCTAGGAATAAACAAGCGAGAAACGAGAAGAAAAATGTCTTTTCGTTTGAGAAAATTTTAAATTGGCTAAAATTTAATCCAATAATCCTAAATATCTCGAAAACGGTCAACCCTACAAACAAAATGTAGATATATAACATAAATTGTATGCTTTAATGAGGTCTACATTTTTTGTGCAGTAGGTTTTTGTCTATCTTTTACGCTTTAGAATTTACGCAAAATTCAACAAAATTCATTCAGAACAAAGAGGTCTTTAGAGGCTACTCCCAGAAAATTCAAGATAAACATTTTATTTTCAATATAAATGTCTTTGAAATACGGCATTTTAACCAAAATCGGTAGAGTAATTTTAGAGAAAATCAAAATTGTCGAAATGTTTCCATGTAAAGGGTAGTTTGGGGTGGAGGGATTTTTCTCAAAATCTTCGTGACGCGACCTTGGAACATACGAAACTTAAATATCAAGTTTGGCATTTAACGGTCTTTTCGCTTTTGAGCGATGGTGTCCAAAGACACACACATATTTTACACAAACACATGCACACACGGATCTTTTTCTAAAAATGCTTTTTGTGGTTTCAGGGGGACCCAAAACTTGTATTTCCGGTGAAATCTCGGTATCGAATTTTTGGGTGCATTACAATACCTTCTCTATACACTAAGTACATAGTACGTGTAAGGAAAGCAAAAAATATGTGTTATACACACATGATTTTCCCTAGCAGTTCTATTTTCTTCTTGCGAAAGATTATTCTTATTTCTACACCATGCTAAGTAAGATAAACATTAGCAGAATGCCTTATTACTTAGTTCCTTATAAGTGGAAGGGACACAAAGCAATGCGCTATGCTAAAGCAGCAATCAAATATTTTAAAAGCTATCAGCGATTGTCATTGAAATTCACTTCTTTGCTTGACCAAGAGTAGAACAAAAGATAAACGGACACTTCCTGTATGAGAAAAGTATGTTTTCTATAATTGAAAACAACAACAAGGAATAGCTTGGAAACGGTCCATTCTACAACAAAACTGCATATGATATAAATGGTGTGTTTTAACAAGATCTACACATTTGTGCTACAAGTTTTTGTCTATCTCTTACGGTTTACTAGTTATGCAAAATTCCGCAAAATTTAACCAGAATAAACTGCTCTTTAGAGGTTATTCTCAGAAAATTCACGATATACATTTTATCCGTGTGGTAAATAACTTTAATATACGGCATTTTAAAGAAAATCGTTAGAGCCATTTTTAAGAAAATCAAAATTTTCGCAAAAAAAAAGTCCATGTAAAGGGTACTTTAGGGTGGGGGAATTTTCTTGAAAATGTTCGTGTCGCATCCTTGGAAGATGCGACAAATTTGGCATTTAAAGGTCTTTTAGTTTTTGAACTATGCTGTCAACAGAACACACACGGACTTTTTTTCTAAAAATGTTTCGTTTTTTTGACTCAGCATACCCCAAAATATATATTTCCTTTGAAATCTCGGCATGAATTTTTGGATGCATTACAATACCCTTTCTATACAAGATGTACATAGTGTGTGCAGAGAAAGTAAAAGAGTATTAGTAAATATCTAACTAGAAACTAAATGCTGAAACGGGTGTGTGTGTGTGTGTGTGTGTGTGTGTGTGTGTGTGTGTGTGTGTGTGTGTGTGTGTGTGTGTGTGTGTGTTGTCTTCCCGTTCGAGAAAAGTTTAAGTGGCTTAAAATTGATACCAATAATCCGGAATATCTCGAAAACGATTAACTCTACAAAAAACAAAATGTGTACTATAACAAATTGTATGTTTTAATAATATCTAGATATTCTCTCTTTTCTTGACCGGGATCCCAATGATTAGCCTTCGGATTTTAAATCCCGGGTATAAAGCAGCGCTCACTCGAGATGTATTTAGGAAGAAGAATAGATTAAACTTAAAGTTAAGATTTTCATTTGCACTGAAATTATTTATTGTGCAATTCGATGTAATATGAAATTAATAAAATTGTTTAATTATGTGATTTTATATTGATAATATAAATTAAGTAAAATTTAAGTTATTATAGAATAAATTGATAAAGTTGTTCATGGTGTGGAGAGTGAGGAACTGCGATAAGTAGCGTTCCCGGCCAAAAAGTCGGAGGGAGGGAGCGTGGCCACATCATCTCCCCGTATCGGCTGACTGATCACCGACCTCTGTCATGCGTACATGGGGCGAGGTCGACAGTCGATTTTGCAGGCCCAGGCCCAACGCGGTCGGTAGCGCCATGGGATTTATTTATTTGCATGGCCAGGAGAAAGAAAAATGAATGACTTCACATCGCAGGTATAGAAGGTATTATACCTATTCCAACCAAAATTCAATACTAAGATTTCACCGGAAATAGATATCTCAAATACCCTCAATCCAAAGGAGCTGCATAGTTCAAAAACGAAAAGTCCGTTAAATACCAAACTTGATATTTAGTTTTAATATTTCCCAAGGATGCAACACGAAGATTTTCAGAAAAAATTCCTAACCTCAACTACTCTTTACTTGGAAAATGTTTAATTATTTTTGATTTTTACCACAAACGGCTCTAATGATTTTGTTTAAAATACTTATATTACAGATATTTATGCTATAAATAACATTTATATTTTTAATTTTCTGGAAATAGCCTTTGAAGATCACTTCATTCTGGAAGCTGTAAAGATAGACAAAATCTTATAATAGAAAAACTGTAGATCTGGTTACAACTAACAATTTATGTAATATACATTTTTTGTGGAGTTGACCATTTTCGAGATATCCCTTGTTATTGTTTTCAATTTTAAAATATTTAAGCTTTTCTCGATCGGAAATTTGCCATTCCTGTTTCTTTTGTTTTACTCTTGGCTAAGCTAAGAGTAAAACAATCACATAACAACCAGCTTTTAAAAGGTTTGACTATCGCTTAATTATTTCATTAAACTCCATATGACTTAATTTCAACAATACAAATGTTATGCTGCATTAAATTATTATAATTAATAAATATATATTCCGCATATCAGTCTTAATTATTTAAATTTTAATTTATTCCCCCAATGCTTGGGAGAAGAGAAAGTTTAAGATTTATTTTTGTTATACGCAGCTACCAAGCTACCAAGTGCAAAGACACACCTGGCAAAATATAATGGTTAAGTTAAGCTTCATGCAATACATCGAGTGCAAGACCTTAGGCATGAGCAACGAAATATTACATTATTTGTTCTTACCAAGCACAAAGATACTAGTTTCTTATTTATCACTGGATGAAACAAGATGCAAAGCAGAACAACAAACAGCAGACTTCTAACTGGATGCTTCTACGTAAGGCTGTTGGAAGTGCTGCTAACTTGTCTCAGATGAACAAAATATTACGGAAGTTACGCCTTCTCCCAACTTTGGTCTCTCCGCATCCTACTTTATACTTATTTTGTATTTCTTCCCCGGCTTTACTCTTGAATTTTCATTATCCAAGTAAAAGTCAATTCATTCTTGGTTGTCTCTTCACATAGAATTTTCGCAAAATGTCTTTTTTGGCCACTGGCCAATGTGTATGTTCCTGACGTACCAGATATTTAAAAACTTCAAACATTTCATTTACTTCATTTCTAGACCAGGATACTGGTATACCGGTGTAAGTAACTGGACTTTTCCTGGACGTAGACATGTCTAATTTCTTACTTTCTCTACACGTACTATGTACTCCACCCAAAAATTCGATGGCAAGATTTCACTGAAATATTAGTTTTGTGGTCCTTTGGATAAAATAAAAGCATTCTAGATAAAAGTCCGTCCGTGTGTATGTTATATATGTGTATATATGTATACAGTATAGCTTAAAAACGAAAAATCGTTAAATACCAAATTTCCTATGTAAACATCTTTATATAGAAAATGTAATAACTTTTTTCTCAAAAATGACTCCATGATTTTGATTAAAATGCTGTATATTAAAGACATTTACATGATAATTAAAATGTATATCGTAATTTTCTGGAATAGCTTCTGAAGGACTCTTCATTCTGGTTGAATTTTGCAAAAATGCAAAAATACTACACGAGATGTAAATCTCGTTAAAACACACAATTTATGTAATATATGTACATGTTTTGTGGAGTTGCCCATTTTCGAGACATTCCTAATTATTGCTTTCAGTTTTAAAATATTTCACTTTTCCTCGAACGGAATTTGTAATTCTGTTTCTTTTGTCAAAGAGGATCAATTTTAATCACATAACAACCAGCTTTTAAAATGTTTGACTCGCTTTAGCTTGGTGTATTTTCTTATTTCCCTCCTACTTATAAGGAACAACATTTTAAATCTATCTCTGCTAATGTTTATCTCTATTAGCATCAAATAGAATAATAAGCTTTTATAAGAATAGTTTGTTAGTCTAGATGAGAAAGTCATGTGAATGGAACACATCAAATTTTTTCTAATAAGATTTAGTCTGGTTATACTTTACCAGTAATGCAAAAATCATTCAGAATTAAAGACGTAAGAGGTTATTTCCAGAAAATTTAAGATATACATTTCATTTGTCGTGAAAATATCTTTAAAACATGCTATTTTAATCAAAATCGTTAGTGGTATTTTTGAGAAGATGAAAATATTCGAAAAAAGTTGCAAGTATAGGGAAGTCGGGTGGAAGAGTATTTATATATCATTATTATTGTTGTTGTTATTATTATTAACCGATCAGCATACAATATTGCTTTACAGGCTATTGATAAGTTAACATAATATGAACAACCTGAGGTTGAACTTTGGCTCCTCTATCGTAGGTTAGGTTGACATACATATACATAAGAATATACAATTATTTACAACAGTAATAGTTGATGTACTGAATCAGTGGGTATGAAACATTTTATGGTCAAAATATAATGTTAAAGGTTATGTGAAATCACTATCTTTGGAGTCGCTGAACAGATCTTGAGGGAATTTTCTTTTCAGTATGTTTATTGGATGGCTTCCAGTTCCAAATGTGTAAGTGCGAGCTCCAGGTACTGTTGGTAATTTGTTGAAGAAGGATTTTGAGGGATTTGATGTATTCCTGTAGAGGGAGAATTCCAAGTTGCTGGTAAAGTTGGCTATTTCTAACGAACCAAGAAGCGTCTGTGGCTTTTCGTAGGAATTAGTTCTCGATGACTTGTAACCAATGAACGTGAGTTTTATTAGCTGTGTTCTATACAGGAGCAGCGTAGAGCGAAGTGAACGTATTAATAATTTATAGAGAAGAATTAAGCGTTCAAGGCACAGCTTTGAATGCCTGTTAATTAGAGGATACAGTTGTTTTAATCTGGTGTTGTCAAGTATTGCTTTTTGTGATATAATATGTGCATTCCAGCCAATGAAGGGAGCCAATGAAATCGTGTACTTAAAAGAGATAATGAAGTGGATCGTAGAAGTGTCTTAGAGAGAATATTTTTGGTTTTGCTGGTGTTTAATACAATATGCCAAGTGGTGAACAACTCAGTTAGAAGAGATAAGGATGGTTGTAGCTGACTGATGGCTGCATTTATATTGCTGTAAAAACAAAATATGACTGCATCATCTTCATATAAAGCTGTAGAGATGTGCGGGATATTCGGGGAAGGATACAATGGACCAACACCATCACCTACTTGGGGATGAAGCTTGACAGGGGCGTCACTTTTAGGGAGCACGTCCGGGGGCTGTGGTGCCGGGGCAATGGGGCTGCGGCCTCACTGTACCCGATGCTGAGGTCCTCGATGACGGTTCCCCTTAAGTTGCGCCTTTTGAGGGCTCTTATTATCCCCTTATTAATCTACGCCTGTGAGATCTGGGGCATGGCGGCAGACTCCAGTCTGCTGTTGCTTCAGCGGGTACAGAATAGGTGTCTCCGGGCTATCTATTCTGTGCCTCGAGGCTTTCCAACGAGACTCCTGCACGAAGCCTCTGGTCTACCATACCTGGAGGACGAGATTAGGCGTCGGGCAACAAAATTCAACGAAGGGTTACCATTCCATCGGAGCGCCCTCGTTAGGTCTCTTGGGGATTACGATCCCACAAACCGCCGCTTCAGGCGATACCGGCTTCCCCGCATGGCTTGCGGGCATCCCCGGTAACGAAGGAGCACCACCAACAGCTGCTACGGCTAAGCTCCTTATTATCCTTCAAGAGTTGCTTGGATTCAAAATTTAACCTCAAGAAACATTTTGATAAAAACACACCAGCGGTGCACAAGGGCCGTTGCACCATCAAGGCAACCGTCGAGGAGCAATTCGCCTCCTCCTGTCACTCCACAACCCCAATACACACCCGCCATCCTACAAAACCCACAATCCCGTCAGAACGTGGTTAAGTTCTCTCTGAGAACAGGGACACGTCTAACACACCTCGGGCTGCCCTCAGCCTGCCAATCACACTGGACTGGACTGGATATTCGGGAGACCGTAGTTGAATACATTAAACAGTGCTAAAATTGAGCCTTGTAGTACTCCAGCTCGAGGACTTGATCGAGTAGTTAATGTAAAACATTAATACGAACTAGAAATTGGCGGTGTTCTCATGCATTGAGTAAATCTTAATAATTGATGTGCGGTTGAGTGTTTGGACGAAAACAAAACTGAAATGCTGGATTGATATTATTCCCTGTACGTAGGATGATAGCCGTTTGAGGACAACCATTTTAAATAATTTTAATAACATAAGAAGCAGACTAATTGGTCTATAGCTTGATTGCAAGTGTTTTGGCTTCTTTGGTTTATAAGACGCGATAAATTCAGCTAGTTTTCTCTATCGATCAAAGAAACAAATTCTTAATGAGGCGTTGAAAACTTCAGTTAATTGTCAAGTGCCTTCTTGGTGAGACCTTTTAGAACAAGGTGATCTGGAGCCTTTTTTTTTTTTTTTTCTTTTTTTTTTTTTTTTTGAAACATTTTGAATGAAGAATGCCAATTCATGTGGAGACGTGTTTGATCCTGTTCGAGACCGTTGATTTGTGAATGTTTTCGCAGAGTTCATTTTCAATATTTGTTATTTTCCCATCGTTGCCTACTTTGTTGGGAAAAAATGTTTCTTCACAGTAGGTAGCAAGAACATTGCATTTAGAAGAAGCACCGGTGTATACAAGCTGTGTCCACACAGAGAGCAGGGATGGTAGTTGGTAGGATCCATTTTGGTGCTTACCAGAGGGGATTGATACGAATTAAGACGATGCTATTCGAGTTTAGTTCTAACTATCCGTATGATTGCCTATCACATCGCCATGATTGCCTATCAAATTGCCATTTTCTTCTTACCTTGTGTTCTTCTTGTATAGTTTGATAATATGTGAGAGTAGAAAGAAACGTTCTCCTCGACGATGTAGATGTGCTGCTGACTTTTTATGCTTCTGCAGATGGTGTCTGTAAAATGTTCGACGACAGCGTTATCAATGTCTTCTGGTATTGCTTGAGACAGTACAAATCTTGTCACAGGGCTAAGAGTTATTTAAAAGCGATGTGGCGGGAGTTGGTGGATCTGGGAGACGTACCTTTTGGTGCTGGGCTGCGCAGCGACGACTGGTCCTCTCTCCGGCGTTGCAGTGCTGAAGTCGATTCTCGACGCTCCTCGGCTATTTGTGGACTTAGCGATGAGCAATTGAGACCTATTTATATCTGCTCAGGTATTGAGCAGCGATGATCTCGATGGTATGGGAAATTGGCTCAAAATAAGCGTCGGCACTTTTCGTTCAGTCAAAGGTTTATTTCCCTTCACAAGCGTTCCCAAGAAAGCTCCTGGCGCGATTGCGTTCCGGTAATTTCCCTCAAATAAGGGCGTAATGCGCACAAAGGTAATTAGATTTTACGCGGCGATGAGTGCAACTGTTACGTGCAGAATAATTGTAGACACTTTAACTTTCTACCGTGTCTTCCTTGTTTCAAGCGTCGCAGGTTCCGCGTGACATTACATTTCAAATGCGTGAATCACAATAATAACTTTGCTATTTTGCTATTTAGGTTGTCGCAGGTTCCGCGAGGAGTTACATTTCAACTGCGTGAAATTTAGGGCGAATACTCTACATTTGTAGCAAATTCTACTCACGCGCAAAGCTCTCAAATTGTATTCTTATTGGCCCATTTTGGCGCCGAAAGCTTGGGGTGCGCTTCTGCCCTGATGTGATTAATTCTAATTGGTCAATGCGTCTTTCACGTGATTCTTGACCTAAATTTCCTCGTGGTTCCCCTGTTTATACGTCACCTCCACTTTCTCTTTCGGAGACGTGACTACACAATAGCGTATTTCCCCTCTTGCAATATACAAAGGAAAAAGCGTAAACAACTGAACTCGTCGCTTGAGAACTCTCGGGTTGAAGTTAGAAAACGCTTTCCAGGAACAATCTCTCTGAACATCCAATATACAATAAATACATGATATTTTGCTTAGTAATTAACTTAAACATTTTAATCAAATAAAATATAGCTATGCGCTTATTCACCTGGGCGACAATCCATCTCAGGGAGATATAAATTATAGATAATAATATAAATTATACTAAGAGGGGACAAATGTACATTGCAAATGGCCAGGGAAGAAAGATTTTAAACACGTCTAAGTTGTCATGAGCTGGCGAGTGACCTAGGTAGGATAGTACCATTAAGGTTGGGACATTGAACTGAGGGGTGAGTTTACACTGCCCGAGGGTGAACATAACAGGAAAAGAGAAACAATTCTCTCGCTGGTCAGGCGACACTTTTTGGGAACTTGGCATGGGACACTCTTGGAGTTGAGACGTGATAGCTGAGTCCGCGATAGCAATGAACGGGTTACATACGGCTACGATAGAAACAGTATTTATTTAATGCACCGGCAGACGCACAAAAGTGATAAGGAATGAGAGGCGCGGTCACTTAAAGCGTAGCTTAATAGGGGAAAATTTAGGAGGAATGCGTGTGTGTTCGACGGCAGAAAAGAAACCTTCTATCTACTTCATGCTAATCGAGATACATTAGCAGAAATGCTTTTATTGCTCAATTCCTTGTATATAGAAAGAAAATACGGGAATACACTAAGTTTAACCCTTAGTTGCCTGCACTAGTATACTACATATGAAGGTTTTCCTTTAATTCAAGCTTAAAGCTGGAGTTATAGTAAAAACATTTGAGAATAAACCTATAAAATTATAGTATAAAATAATAGAGGAAATAGAAATGAAAATAAATGTAGATCCTGTATTAATATTTTTCTTCCCAATTAAAAGTTTAAATTCTTCTAAACCAGTTTTCATAATGCTGCCAAAGGCACTACTAAAACAGTAGTTCAAATAGTCATGAGTGTTAGGTGATAGGTAATGAACTGGCTAGCCATTCAAAGGCAAATGTTGCAAGTTCGAATCCCAGTCACTGTGGTAAAGGACGGGGAGAGCCCAAGTAAAATAATCGGTGGGATGCTTGGAAGTTAATGGGGTTGCATTTGGTTGTAGCTATGCCGATTTTCTCTTTTATTTGTTTAAAAAAATCACTGCAATTTTAATGCAATATATATGAGAAAATGTAGGTTTTCAGAAATTAGTGATAAAGTAGAAAACAGGTTGTAATCATACCTTAATGCACCATATGTTGGGTTATGTGGATCCTCTTCCTCTTCATATGTCTTGCAAACTCCTCTTTGCTCTGTTAGTAGACTGTCTGGCTGAAAATGCTTGTGGTATTGATAATCTTGTCTTCTTCCTACGCCTTCAAAAATTTGCACCATACAACATCACATAATCCAGCTGCGGATTGCCATCAGTTGAAAGCAGATGAAAGTAAGTTGCCCAGGCTGCTTCTTTCACTTTCTGAAGATCTCCAATATTCGTTCTAATGCTCAGCTTCATAATAGGTCTGAATATCTAGAATACTAGCATCAGTAACACGATTTGCTCCTCCAAATGGTTTGCCACAACTAAGAATTCTTCCTCGTAATTTTAATTTTAAACTTCTTAGTCTTGCTCCCATCCTCTTTTGTACATGCGCTATACATTCAAGTTTCTTTTTATTTATACCATCACCATAAGGTTTTTCTTCTATGACTGTCTTAAAAGATTTAGTGTCCCTATCTCCTAAATAACCTACATGTCTGACGTTGTATTTTTCCTTGGAACATTTAAAAATGTCATTTGCACCCTCAGCTTCCGTTCCTCCACTGACTCCATAGAAATTGGCAATGCAATCAATTTCATGTACTTTTGTCAGCTTATCCTTGCAGATGCAGAATTTACTTTTTATAGCCAGGTCCACAACCTTACCTGTGTCTATGCTTGTTGCTGTTGTCACTCCAATTTATGAACAAAATCCACGTTTTTAGTATGTTCCATCCAAAACTATTGTTAAATCCCTGGAACCTACATTAAAATCCACAGCTTCTTCAATGGCTTCTTTCATGCTTTCTCTACACAATTTTTTAACTGCTGAATCAAGCACTTTTACATACATGGAGAATTTTGTTGGAGGTTCAGATAGATTCATGATACCACACAAGATATTTCCTGCAGTCTGACCATTACCTAGCCTGCGAAGTGTGGGGTATGGCAGCAGACTCCTGGCTTCTCTGGTTACAGCGGGTGCAGAATAGAGGACTCCGGTCCATATATTCTGTATGTCGACGTTTCCCTTTGAGGCTACTACATGAAGCTTCGGCCCTCCCATATGTGGAAGATGTTATTAGGCGCCGGGCTCATAAATTCTACGCCAGATTGGGCGAACATGAGAACGCTCTTGTCAGATCACTGGGGGAGTACTTACCCTCTGAACGCCGAAAAAGGCGGTTCCGGGTTCCCCGCATGGCTTGTGGGCACCCCCGGTAACAACGGCTTTAAACCAGCCTACAGCGTAATAGCTGAACAAAGCACTCCCCCTCCCATAGGGATAGGTCTATCAAAATTCACCACCATATTTAAATAAATAAATAAACACCAGCGGAGCAGAGGAAAAGGCTCCTGAAAAGGCAACCGCTCGAGGAGCCTACCAGCGCTACCTCCTTAACACCAACACTCGAAACCTCAAACAAAAACCTTAACCATCACCTCATTCCTGTGGTTAAACCCTTACCAGGGTAGGTACACAGCAACAATACCCAGGCTCACCACGAGTCTACCAGACACGCACGCACGCACCATTACCTATAGATAAGTTTAGATTAATGTCATGCAGCATCAGTCTTCCCTTCACCATGAAATTCTTCTACTTCTGAATTCATGAATTTTTGTTTATTTTTACAGTTTGTGCATTTCACTGGTTAAACCACACATTTCTTCACAGACATGGTAACTGCATCCTCTCATTTTTTGCAACAGACAAACTCACCTAGTGCAGCTTGTAATGACGATATATTAATTCATGGTGAAAATCAACAATTTCATTTTCTAACATTTCTTCATAAAGTTCTAGTGCAGGTTTTATCTTTTTGTGAGATGAGCTATGTACATCTGTATTATTTATATTGAGGTTAGGGATATCTCATCTATTTGTTTCTGTTATTTCTTTCTGCTTACGGATGTTTTTCCGTTTCTTGAATAATCTGTACTTCTAGGCATTTTAAACATTTATATATAAACACAGGGGTAAGCAAAGTTTTCGCTTTTCACCACAAAATACAAAAATTATAAGACAAAGTAACAATGTGCTACTACACAAAGAAATATAAACAACTGACAGTCATGCTCTAGTAGGTTGGCAAAGCAAAAATTTCCCTAAGAGGAATAAACATCCCTAAAGATACCGAAAATTCCATTTCGACATCTATCGTAGAAAAATCTGATGTGTACCATTCATATGACTTTCTCTATATCCCTGCAACAAATTATTCTTAAAAAGCTTATGCTTCTATTTACTTCATGCTAATCTAGAAAAATTAGCAGAAATAGTCTTATTACCTTCTTCCTTGTAAGTAGAAAAGAAATAAGGGAGTAGCATAGGTTAAAGCGATAGTCAAAAGCTGTTTACTATGTGACTGAAGTTCCTTTGTTTGTATGGACATGAGTTGACATATTCCTGTATGAGAAAAGTTAAGATTTTCGACCCTGAAAACAAAAATAAGGAATATCTCAAAAACGATCTACTCCAAGAAAAAAATGTATACAACATAAATAGTGTTTTAATGTGCTCTACATTTGTTGTGTGGTAAGTTTTTGTCTAACTCTTACGGTTTAGCAGTTATACAAAATTCAGGAAAATTCACTCAGAATAAAGTAGTCTTCAGAGGCTATTTCTAGAAAATTCAAAATATACATTTTATTTGTCGGGTAAATATCTTTAATATACGATATTTTAATCAAAATCGTTTGAGCCATTTTTTAGAAAATTAAAATTTTCGAAAAAAGTTCCATGTAAAGGGTAGTTTGGGGTGGGGGGATTTTTATCAAAATCTTCGTGTAGCATCCCTGGAAGATTCTAAACTTAAATACCAAGTTTGGTATTTTACCGACTTTTCGTTTTTGAGTTATCGTGTTCACAGGCACACATGGACACACACACTCACACGGACCTTTTTCTGAAAATACTTTTTTAGATAAAGGGGACCCTAAAACATATATTTCCGATGAAATCTCTGTATCGCTTTTTGGTGGAGTGCAATACCTTCTCTATACACTATGTATATAGTTCGTATAGAGAAAGTAAAAAAAGATATGAATGTTTGAATGTTACACATTTTATGTCACTTTGCTGACATTTGGATAGTTTTTTGACAATTGCAACAGTGTTAAAAACTGAAAAGTATACATTTTTAAATTTTGAAAATTTGACCATTTATGACAATTATGAACCTCCTTAACATTGAAAGCTACAACTAGAAATAACTCGGAAATGGTTAAGTTTACAACAAAAAACCTATATGAAATAAATTGTGTTTTAATGATATCCACATTTTCTTGGCAGTAAGTTTTTGTACGTCTCTTACAGCTTATCAGTATGAAAAAGACATCTATAATGAAGAGGGCTTCAGAGGTTATTCCCAAGAAATTCAAGATGACATTTTATTTCTCATATGAATATATGCACATAATATATACACAATGTATAAAACCATAACACAACAATGACCTAAGTATGACATAAAGTATATGTATGTAAAACATTGTAGTCACTTTTGTTTAGTTTTTCTTATCCCTCCCCCCCCCCCTCTTCTCTATTGGCAGCCTTCTCAGATCTCAGCTGTCTTGCCTTAAATATAAATTTATCTAGCCCATCCACGTCTTCCGTGCCTGCCAGTATCGTCCAACATGCATCTAGCTTCTACATTCGCGGTGGTAAAGAATCGCGGTAAATATTTTTCCCGCCATTCATCCGTACCCCTGCATCTGATGTGGGTCCACGACTCTTCCACCTCGCAAATGGGACATATTCTCGTACCATTCTCGTCAGCAATTTTTGTGCTCCTCCATACTCCTAGTCTAATCCACGCGAGCCACTCTCTAATGAGTTTGGTACTTGTTTTGATATATTGCTCCATCCATACCCACACACACATACACACACACCTTTTACTAAAAGTGTTTTTTGTTTTTTGTTGTTTTTTTTAAGCTGTCCTCAAAAATGTGTTTCCGGTGAAATCTCGGTGTTGAATTTTTGTGTGTAATAAATACCTTCTCTACCTAACATGTACATTGAATTAAATTGCAGAGGCAATAAGCGCCGTCTAGGAAGCTGCATAGCTTTGGATATCAAGAAGAAACTGAACGAACTGAGAAGTCAATAGGTTTCGGAGAAAATGAAGATCGGCATACTTCAGGGTATAATGTTAGCTCTAACGCATATATCTGCAGTGATTGCACTGAAATAAGTGTCTCCCATTTCCTGCAGATATAGGTTAACCGCACTTTAAACTTCATGTTAGAAATAGCACTTCTGATCAAGTATTTAATAGCAGCTTTCTCAGTATTGTTATTGTGAATATGTATAAAGAGTATCTGACATGCTAGCTAATTTTTTACAATTTAAAATACAAATTGGCATTTAGTTGTTATTACATATGTTTTAATTTAGAGTTTAATTCATTAGCATCTACTTCATGATGTTGCTCAGCAAAACCAAACATTTTATATAGTTAAATGTTATACTGATCCCACAGTTGAATGTTTTATAAAAGTTAGTTTACAAGTTTATACTAAAAGTATCTGGCAAAGAACTTTGACATTTATATTTTGAGTGTAACACCGGCCTTAGCAAGCATACTGAATAAATGCATAAAGAGAAAGAACACTATTTTTCTCGATGGTCGCAGACTATATTTTCTTTCCAGAGAGGTTAACTTGGCATCCTGGGAGTGCGGAATCCTCATATTTACTAGCTTCACTTATATTTCTTTGTAGATGTTAAGCGTTTTTGTATGTGAAAAAATCTACTTTTTATGTTATTAAATAACTAGATATCAAAGAAAGGGTTGCCCTCCGTGGTGTAATGCTTACCATGCTAGATTTATATAACCAAGGTCGCGGTTCAAACCCGGCGGAGGACGAAAGATTTTTTTCGGGAGTAAAAATCCTTAGTGTGGCTTCCTTCGGAAGAAAAGTAAAGCCCATGTCGTAGATTTACGGCATTTAACGAACCTCAAGTCTGTTAAAGAGGTCTCTGAGCAAAATTAAGCGGTCCTTCACGCCCAGTATAAAATGGGACGCTGAGAAGCACAGTAGTTAAAGATCGTCCATAAATAAAATTCCATATAATTTCACCAAAGAAAGGCTACAATGATTTTAAATTTCAACTTTTGTGATTATGTAACAAATGACTCAGCAATTCCTATCGATGACTACTCCACTACCAAAGGACTTTCAGAACTTGGAAGACCTGCCCCACCTCTGATCTAGGCGGCCCGGGTTTGACCCCAAGGGATCTTATTTGGGATCTGTGAGGGACGAAGCTACATCTTGGCGGGTTTTCTCCGGGTTCACCCGCGCCATTTACTTCATAATTCCTATCATCTATTTCACCGTCATTTCATATCGTCCACTTCCTCACTTTCATACCAAGCATCAGGAAAATAGGCTTCTCTCTGTATGAGCCTCTGCTGCTTAACAGGCGTCTAACCTCAGACGCTGGCTTGTAAGCCCTGGGGGTGTAAGTCCTACATACGAGGAAGGTTAACAGAGAAAATGGTTGCAACTTTTGGACATCCATGTAGAGTCATTATTTAAATGCCGCCCCCCCCCCCCGTTCAGGCTTTACAGACATTTAAAGATCTACAATACACCTGTTTTGTATTATATAAAACAGCGCTTTTCTCAAGCCTACATTTTCACAATTTCAAAATGCTGCACGTATCTCAGTTTTTGTTTTAAACAAATACTCTATAGCTATAGTGTATTTGTTTTAAATTCCATTACATTTCCTGGAATGCACAGAAGTGTCAAAGTAAAATTCTACAGAACGAAATACATTCTAATACCATTAATGAACTTTTAAAAACTATATCTATGAAAATATAGTTAATTTTATAGATTAAATTCCCTCATAGGTTTATAAACAATTTCACAGTTCGCTCATCATGTGTATTTAAAATAGTTTTGTTTTCTATTTTTATGGTTCAATGTTACAATTACAAAAATTGCAACCAATTCTCTCAAATTATGAGTTGCTCGCTTCTTGAGATCCTCTCTCTCTCCCTCTCTCTCTCTCTAGGAATTCTGTCAGCATGCTATCTGTATTCATTTCTACATTTTATACTTTTCCTTATTTTTTCATGTGAAATTTTGTCCAAAATGCCACATCAGTTTACTGCTTTTAAGAATATCATTTCGGAGACTGTAGCTGGATTTTGTTGCTTTTGTCAATGTCCATGTTTCAGATCTATAACGAAAAGCATGCACGGCCATTGCTTTGTAAAACTTCATTCGTGTGTCTATTTACTTTCTCTATACGTGCTATGTACAATCGTGTATAAAGAAGGTATTGCACTCCACCAAAATATTCGATACCGAGATTTCACCGAAAATATATGTTTTAGGGTCCCCTATATCCAAAACAAATCTGATGTGTACCATTCACATGACTTTCTCCATATCCCTGCAGCAAATAATTCTTAAAAAGCTTATACTTCTATTTACTTTATCTAATCAGAAAAAATTAGCAGAAATAGCTCGCTTCCTTGTAAGTAGAAGCGAAATAAGGGACAACCGTAGGTTAAAGTGATAGTCAAAAGCTGGTTGCTATGTCAATGAAGTTCCTTTGTTTATATGGATAGGAGTTGACAAGTTCCTGTATGAGAAAAGTATACGTTTTTCTTAGCAGAAACCAAAAATAAGGAATGTCACAAAAACGACGAACTCCACGAAAAAAATGTATATAACACAAATTGTGTGCTTTCATGTGCTCTACATTTTTTGTGTAGTAAGTTTTTGTCCATCTCTTACGGTTTAGCAGTTATTCAAAATTTAGTAAAATTCATCCAGAATAAACTACTCTTCAGAGGCTATTCCCAGAAAATTCAAGATATACATTTTATTTATCAGGTAAATATGTTTAATATCCGAAATTTTAATCAAAATCGTTAGAGCCATTTTTGAGAAAATCAAAATTTTCGAAAAAAGTTCCATGTAAAGGGTAGTTGGGGTAGGGGGATTTTTCTCATAATCTTCGTGTCGCATCCCTGGGAGATACTAAACTTAAATACCAAGTTTGGTATTTTACCGACTTTTCGTTTTTGTGTTATCGTGTTCACAGACACACGGACACACGGACACACACACGGACACACACACACACACACACACACACGGACCTTTTTGTGAAAATGCTTTTTTTGGATATTGGGGACCCTAAAACGTATATTTCCGGTGAAATCTCGGTATCGAATTTTGGGTGGATTGCAATACTTTCTCTATACACTATGTACATAGTGCGTATGGAGAAAGTTAAAAGCATTTTCACAAAAAGATCCGCGTGTATGTGTGTGTGTGTCCATGTGTCTGTGAACACGATAAATCAAAAACGAAAAGTCGGTAAAATACCAAACTTGGTATTTAAGTTTAGTATCTTCCAGAGATGCAACACGAAGATTTTGAGAAAAATCCCCCACCCCCAATTACCCTTTACATGGAACTTTTTTCAATTTTTTTTATTTTCTCAAAAATGGCTCTAGCGATTTTGATTAAAATTTCGTATATTAAAGATATTTACCTGACAAATAAAATGTATATCTTGCATTGTCTGGGAATAGCCTCTGAAGAGTACTTTATTCTGGATAAATTTTACGGAATTTTGAATAACTACTAAACCGTAAGAGATGGACAAAAACTTACTACAAGAAAAGTGTAGAGCACGTTAAAACATACAATTTATGTTACATACATTTTTTTCGTGGAGTTCATCATTTTTGAGACATTCCTTGTTTTTGGTTTCTGCTTTGAAAAACTTATACTTTTCTCATACAGGAATTTGTCAATTGCTGTCCATACAAACAAAGGAATTTCAGTGACATAGCAACCAGCTTTTGAACTACAAGGAAGCAAGTAATAAGACTTTCTGCTACTTTTTTTCTGATTAACGTGAAGTAAATAGAAGTATAAGATTTTTAAGAATAATTTGTTGCAGAGATGTAGAGAAAGTCATGTGAATTGTACACATCAGATTTTTTAGTTTTAGTTTTTAGACTGCTACTTATTGTACCACATACTTCTTGGAACATAGGTACCTATATTATTTTTAAGTTCATGTTCATGTTTATAACAGACATATGTTCCTAAGAATTTAAAACCCATGACTAACTCTGATATAATATCATTATTTACACTTTTGGTGCTAACAGTATACTGTGTATTTTAAAATTATAATTCTCATATAACTTCTGCAACTTACTGCTCTCGGCAGCTCTTCTTCAGTTTTACTTATAATTATCTAACCATCCAAATATAGCACGGTCTTAAGCGTATTTGGTGAAATATAAGCGCTACAGTTAATTTTAAATATCCATTCCTTAATCTGATCTATATAGATTGTAAACAAAATAGCTACAGTCCTACTTTATACATTGATTTATCTATACGTGACCTTTACTACAGTTTCATCATAATAAAATGCATGAGTAATTTAATGCTCTGGGGACATTTATCTCATTTGAAGCAATATGTTATACATATTAACTAAACAGCTTGGGAAAAAGAAGGAGTAGCCAGGAAGAAAGGAGGGGATAGCACGGTTAAAACTAAGGACATGAAGGCTAAAAGGACATCGAAACGGGCATTCACAAGGTGAATGTCCATTATGTGGGGGAAAGGAACACGCTCAACATATAATTTTTTATTGTAAGGAAACTGAGAAATGGAGAAAAGAAAATATATAGTCAAAAAAGAATAGAAAATCCATCTAAATAAAATTACAAATACAACTGTGAGACATTGAGACAGTATTTAGAAAAATCTGATGTGTTACACTCACATGACTTTCTCTAGCTGTTCTACAAACTTCATACGTAAGATTTTTCTTGTTTCTGCACCTTACTAATCGAGGTACTCATTAGCACAATGTTCTTATTAATTAGTTCCGTATATAGGAAGAAAATAAGGTAATACACTAGGCTAAACCAATAGTCAAATGTTTTAAAAGCTGTCGTTAGCGATTGTCATTACAAATCGCTTCTTTTCTTGGACAGGAGTAGAACAAAAGAAAAACGGACACTCCCGTCTGAGAAAAGTATAAGTACTTCACAACTGAAACCAATAATAATGAATACCTCGAAAACGGTAAGCTCCACGAGAGAAATTTATATGACATAACTTGTGTATGTTAACAAGACTTAAATTTTTTGTATAGTAAGTTTTTATCTATCTCTTACGGTTTACTAGTTATGCCAAATTAAGCAAAATTCATTCAGAATAAACAGGTCTTCAGAAGCTATTCCCAGACAATTCAAAATATACATTTTATTTGTTAGGTAAATATCTTTAATATATGATATTTTAATCAAAATCGTTAGAGCCATTTTTAAGAAAATCAAAATTTTTGAAAAAAGTTCCATGTAAAGGGTAGTTTGGGGTGGGGGGATTTTTCTCAAAATATTCGTGTCGCATCCCTGGAAAATGCTAAATTTAAATTCGAAGTTTGGTATTTTAGCTACTTTTCGTTTTTGAGTTATCGTGTTCACAGACACACGGACACACGTACACACGTATACACACACACACACACACACACACGGACCTTTTTCTCAAAATGCTTTTTTTGGATACAGGGGGTCTTAAAACATGTATTTCCGGTGAAATCTCGGTACCGAATTTTTGGGTGGAATGCAATACTTCTCTATCCATGTACATTGTACATATGGGGCTAGAGAAAGTAAAAAGTAAAATTGTTCATGAGCGGTAGTGGTAGTTACAGTAATTTGTTCTTTTTTTTTTTATAACTTAAACTGGACTGCCCATTGACAAAGTGATCCGGGCCAAATTCTAGTGGGCAGCACAAGATATTTATTGTACAATATATTTATTTCTTAGTGCTTCAATAAACTTAAACCAAACAGCAACGCAATCACAATAACATTTCCCAAAAAAAAAGCAATACAAAAATGTGGAACTTTCAAAAATCGCTCTCAGTGTCCTTTAAGGAAGTCAGATATTTCACCAATGTGTTAACACTGTGTATAAGGGTATTTTACAATCATCATTATGAAACTCCGAGGCTGTACAAATTACAATTATAAGGGTAAAGGAACGATTCACCATAAAAATCATGACATTGTACAATTTCATAAAGAATGTGGGGAGGTAAGTGAAATTAATTAATTTACCATTTAGGCTTGAAAAACTACCGTGCAATATCGGGCAACATCTAGTACTATATATAGGTAGATAATTAGTGTGACATCGTATTTATCGTCGATTGCATCACATCCATCACGTTCAGGTAATTGTAACTCTATATTTTAGCGATGGAATAGTAATAACAAGATTAAAGTTTATTTGCGTTTAACGTGAATTATGTAAAACATTGCATGCTCTGTAAAATTCACTGATAGTTTCTTTTTCTCGCGTTTAATAAAATTCATCCTATCGGAATGATTTATGTTGGTTCTTCAAAATAACTTATATACAATAGTGATTTTAAAATAAATTGGCCGAAATCACTCCTTAGAGTACATAAATTGGTGATCCCATTACATTGGGTCGTAGCACGCTCTAAGACACTCTTCTAGATAGATCCCTGTGGCCGCGCCGTGGCCGAGTGGTTAGACCATTCGCCTCTCACCCAGGCGACCACATGTTGACTTGTGGTGGAAAAAGCGACGCATGGGCGGGTTTTCTCCGAGTTCTCCGGTTTCCTCCGCCATCACATTCCACCGATGCTCCATCTTCATTCCACATATCAATGTTATCACTTGCGGAGCCACAGTAGTAAAAGCGGCTGTTAAACACTAACTCACAAAAAAGAAAAAAAGAAAAAAAAAAAAAAAAACTGTTTGTCATCTCGTACGTATACAGTGCAATCGTTTTATGGTGAGGCCATAAATAGCCTATATGCGTAATGCGGTGTACTCAATGACTCCGGTATTTTCCTGCTGCGTAATTGGCGCGTATAACTGTATAAGTACCAAGATGCCTGTTCATATTCACTGCTATAACTGCAAAATTGTTTCGTTACAAATTAATTTTCATACTGTTAGCGTTATAGTGTAATGTGACATGCGGAGATATGAGTAAATGTAAACATTACACCATTGCCATACTTTCTTGAAGCTGGAACTGAGTCACTAATTGTTGTAGCATAAGGCTGATTTTTTTTAATCCTTTGTATACAGCGTACAGTCAAAGTCATCGGCAAGAAAGCATTCCTTTGCATGCAGTAAATGTATGAATAAGTGTATTTATTGACATAACAATATCATTCTTTGAACTTCAACAATCGCACGGGTCCACAGACCGTACGTGCTTTTGTAATACACAAACAATATTAAAACAACAATAAAGAATTAAAAGAGTAAACACGAAAATAAAAATACAAAGATATTCAAATACAGCAATTTAAATTTGCAGCAGAGAGTGCACTTTCATAAATGTACCCTCTAATAATAGATAAATACACTTAAAAGAAATATATACACAATATATAAAAACAAAATGCAACAGTGACCTTAGTATGACATAAAATATATGTATGTAAAATATTGCAGTCACTCTTGTTTAGTTGTTCTTATCCCTCCCCCTCCTCTTCTCTATTGGCAGCCTTCTCAGATCTCAGCTGTCTTGCCTTAAGTATAAATTTACCTAGCCCGTCCATTTCTTCCTTACCTGCCAGTAGCGTCCAGCATACTTCTAGCTCTACATTCGCGATGGTAAAAAATCGCGATAAATATTTTTTCCCGCCATTCCTCCGTACCCCTACATCTTGCCAAGATGAGGGTCCCATGACTCTTCCTCCTCGCAAATGGGACAGATTCTCGTACCATTCTTGTCAATAACTTTGATCCTCCATGCTCCTAGTCTAGTACACGCGAGCCCCTCTCTAATGAGTTTGGTACCTGTTTTGATGTATTGTTCCATACCCCACTCCGATTTTAGCCCAGACTGTACTTCTAATTAAATCATTCTGAAAAAAACCGCTCTCACTCTTGACGTCGTGTACCTACGGAAGCATATTATACGTCCACTAATAGCGTGATGTCCAAGGTTGCGTCCATCCAAAAATTCCGTAAGTGAAGGCCTTTCCCATAGGCAATGGCACAGTCCCGTCCGTCTAAGCTAAGTCATAATAGATAAGTATTAACTTCTTGGAGAAAAAAACTACTGTGATTCATTCCGAAAAATGTGTTGAGCAGTTTCTGTTTTTTAATATTTCGAAAACCGTTCACTTTTAAGATCACTGTCAATCTCAGGTGAACCATTCTAAGAAGGCACGAGCAGGAACAGAACCTACAAATACCTGCTATCACTACTACAAACTTTACCGGTTTTCCTATATCTATCTGGAGAGACCTGTGGCGGATACTTTCCGCGAATCTGAGGGTCTCTAGAAAAACCCTTTCCTTCGCCTCCAAGCGGGGCTCAGTTGTATACTCCTTATTGTACAAATATGGACTAATCCTGGGTCGACTCATACTGATTCGAACCATCCTAGTGCTGTTCACTTACCAAAGAGCTCTGTACATTGACGTCCAGAAGACCAGTTACCAGAGAAGCGGGTGCTATGTTGTTCCGATATCCAGCAGCCACCGGGTGTGCATTGATGAATCAGTGGGGAGAGATTTCGTTCAGATGTTCCGTGCAACTGCAAATAAAACAGAAGCGAGATTGTCCAGCATAGAACACCGATTCTATATCCTCCAATTACGAGAAAACTGGGAACATTCGTCTTCAGCTGCATTTCAACCGCACGAATACCGCTGAACACCGAAACGCGATACTAAGGCCCAGTGTTATTATCGGACATCACACATAGTCTCGTAAGGTTGCAATGATTATTTTAAAACCTGTTGGGTATCTGGTGGAACGTCAAAAACACGCACAGTTAGCGCATTAACGATCACGAGCTCAATTATTAATTTCCCCATCCATGAATGTGCAAGTAATTTCGTCCGAGAAGGTGTTTAAAATCTTCTCGGAATTTAAAATATAAGTTTTATGCAATTGTTCTTTCACTGGCGATTAACTGCATCGTGTCAATGAGTTCTGCATTTAACCGTAAGGTATCGGCAATAAGCTGTTGGCCTCGTTTCGCGTAAATTTATTTTTCCGAGCGTAAATGTTCATTTTCCGTGGAGAAAATACTCTGCAACACGCACAAGTAGAATGAAGTAGGTGCGTTAGATCACTCTTGCACTCACTCACTCAGTCATTGCAATACCATTCTATAAACACATGTGGTGTTCCAGTCTACGTCCAAATGGGCCGGTAGTACAAGTCTGACTGCATACTTCGAAAATTGTATTCTTCTTTCTACTTCATGCTAATCGAGATAAACATTAGCATATCTATATCCACTTAGTTCCTTGTAAGAAGAAGTTAAATTTCGAAAGTGCGGTAATAGTATGCCCGCCAAACATTCAAGATATCCCGAGTTCGAATGTCGGTTAAGGTGAATTACTCAGATAGGGTTTTTCCGGGGTTTATCCCTTATCCAGAGAAGACGAATGTCAATTAACTCTAACTCTAAGGACCTCGAAGACATTTAAGCAATCATTTTACCCATTTCATTCATCGTCCGATATGATTTACCAGGTTAAAGGGTGCCAAACTGCCACCAAACTACCACCTGTCGCATGCGATGAGATTGAAATTCGGTTCTCTTTGCACGGCCAATAGTAAAAAAATTAAAATCTTATACCAATTTCCCGTTGGGAAAAATATAAATATTTTAAAATTAAAAGCAATAAACAGTAATATATGAATATACTATATAATATATTTATTTATAAACAGGTTTACAATGTAAGAAAAATTAACATCTTCCTGTGTCCTAAGTTCAAGCTTTTATCCTTTTCCTCCTCTCTTCTTTAGCCTCCCAATCAAATTCCTCTACACCTAATTCCTCAATTACCCTTTCAATATTCTTCATACATTTAAGTCTAGGTCGACCACATCTTCCTCTTATAGGTGGGTTGCATTCTAAAACTTGGTTTTGGTAATCTTATCTCACGCATTCTGCGGACGTGTCCATACCATTCTAGCTGTCTGTATTTTATAAAATTGAACTTTTAACTTTGATGGTTTGTCTTATCACTTTGTTAGGGATATTTTTCTAATTTAGAATCTCCTGAAACAGTCCATTTCCGTAGATAATAATTCCAAATTTATAAATACCTATTCATTGTCCAAGTTTCTGCTCCATAAGTTAAAGTACTTCTACATCTGTGTGAGAAAGTAAAAATCTGATGTGCTACACTCACATGACTTTCTCTAGCTACTCTACAAAACTCCTACAAAAGATTCTTCTTCTTTGTACACAATGCTAATCAAGATAAATGTCAGCAGAATGTTATTACTTAGTTCCTTTTAAGTAGAAGGGAATAAGGGAATGCACTATGCTAAAGCGATTGTCAAATGTTTTAAAAGCTATCGTTATGCGATTGTCATTGCAAATCACTTCTTTGCTTGGCCAGGAGTAGAACAAAAGAAAAACAGACACTTCCTGTGTGAGAAAAGTTTAAGTACTTCACAATTGAAACCAATAACAAGGAATATCTCGAAAACGGTTATCTCCACAACAAAAACGTAAGGACAAAAAGTGTGTGTTTTGTCATGAGGTACATTTTTTTTTTGTGTATTACGTGTTTTCTATCTCTTACAGTTTAGCGGTTAAGCAAACTTCAGCAAAACCCATCCAGAATAAAGAGGTCTTAAGAGGATATTCCCAAAAAGTTCGACATATACATTTTATTTCGGACATAAATAGCTTTAATATACGGGATTTTAATCAAAATCATTAAAGCCATTTTTAAGAAAATCAAAATTTTCGAAAATGTTTCCATGTAAAGGGTAGTTTGTGGTGGGGAGATTTTTTTGAAAATCTTCGTGTCGCATCCTTGGAAGATACTAAACCTAAATACCAAGTTTGGTATTTAACGGTCTTTTTGTTTTGGGGCTATGCTGTCCACAGACACACACACGGACCTTTTTTTAAAAATTTTTTTTTCGGACGCAGGGGACCTCAAAACATATATTTCCGGTTAAATCTCGGTATCGAATTTTTGGGTGCATTACAATACCTTCTCTATCCCTATGTATATTGTACATATGGGGCTAGAGAAAGTAAAAATGGCTCTAAAGATAATGATAAAAATTCCTTACATTTAAGATATGTGTAATAAAGTAAAATGTATATCCTTAATATTTTGAGAATACCTTTTGAAGTTTTCTTCACTTGAAAGGAATTTTGTATAACTGTGTATAAGTGGTAAACGAGAAAATAAAATCGGATGTCTTTCATTCACGTGATTTCCTCGATCTGTTCTGCGAGCAAATTATTTTTGCAAAATAAAATTCTTTTAATTACACAATGCTAATCAAGAGAAATATTACCAGAAATTATCTTATTACTTAGTTCCTTATAAGTAGAGGGAAAATAAGGGAATGTACTAGGTTAAAGCGACAATCAAATATGTCGCTATGTGATTGTCATTGAAATTCGATTAACTTTCTATGGCCAGGAGTAAAACAAAAGCGATATGAAGCGAATAAGGACTTCCCGTTTGAGATAACTATAAAATGGAATATCGCAGAATACGATCGTCTAACTACAACTCTACAAAAGATGTATATAACATAAATTGTGTGTTTTAACGATATCTATATTTTTAATCATAATAAATTTTAGAAGTTTGAAAATGTTGAGACACTTTCCAAGCAAAGATTAGTTTGAGGTGAGGGAATTTTTCTGAAAATCTTCGTGTGTCATCTTTTAACGATACTAAACTTAAATACCAACTTTGGTATTTAACTTGTTTTTGAGTTATGATGCCTATAGATACACACAGACAGACACGGACGTTTCTCAAAAACCTTTTTATTCAGGGGTCCTCAAGATATGTATTTCCGGTGAAATTTTGATATTGAATTTTGGATGGAATAAAATACCTTCTCTGCCTACTATCTACATTATGCATACATGCTAAAGTAAAAATATGTAGACAATTTAAAAAACAACTTATACTTAAAACTTTTATGTGGCATTAATTATTTTGAAAATATGCTAGTTTACCACTTATTAAAGCCATTCAGAATGAAGAGGCCTCCAGAGCATATTCCAGAAAATTCAAAGTGTACATTTTATTTTCAATTAAAGTATCTTAAACACAGAATGTTTTAACCAAAAGCGTTAGTTATTTTTATGAAAATCAACATTTTCGAAAAATGTACCATGTAAATGGAAGTTGAAGGCGGGCGATTTTCCCGAAAATCTTTGTGTCACATATTTGGAAGATGCTGAGCTTAAATACCAAGTTTGTCATGTAGCCGACTGTTCGTTTTTACTTTCTCTAGCCCCGTATGTACAATGTACATACGGCTTAGAGAAGTATTGTGTTCCATCCAAAAATTCGATTCCAAGATTTCACCGGAAATATATGTTCTAGGGTCCCCTGTATCAAAAAAAAAGCATTTTCACAAAAAGGTCCGTGTGTGTGTGTGTGTGTGTGTGTGTGTGTGTGTGTGTGTGTGTGTGTGTCCGTGTGTCTGTGAACACGATAACTCAAAAACGAAAAGTCAGTAAAGCACCAAACTTGGTATTTAAGTTTAGTATTTTCCAGGGATGCGACACGAAGATTTTGAGAAAAATCCCCCCACCCCAAACTACCGTTTACATGGAACTTTTTTCGAAAATTTTGATTTTCTTAAAAATGGCTCTAACGATTTTAATTAAAATATCGTATATTAAAGATATTTAGCTGACAAATAATATGTATATCTTGAATTTTCTGGGAATAGCTTCTAAAGACCTGTTTATTCTGGATGAACTTCGCTTAATTTGGCATAACTAGTAAACCGTAAGAGATAGAAAAAAAATGTACTGTACAAAAAATGTAGGTCTTGTTAAAATACACAAGTTATGTCATATACATTTTTCTCGTGGAGCTTACAGTTTTCAAGGTATTCATTGTTATTAGTTGCAGTTGTGAAGTACTTATACTTTTTTTCAGACGGGAGTGTGCGGTTTTCTTTTGTTTACTCCTGGCCAAGAAAAGAAGCGATTTGTAATGACAACCGCATAACGATAGCTTTTAAAACATTTGACTATGGCTTTAGCCTAGTGTATTCCCTTATTTTTTCCTACTTATAAGGAACTAAGTAATAAGAACATTGTGCTAATGAGTACCTCGATTAGCAAGATGCAGAAAGAAGAATAATCTTATGTAAGAAGTTTGTAGAACAGCTAGAGAAGGTCATGTGAGTGTAACACATCAGATTTTTGAGTTATGTAGCCCACAGACACACACACACACTAATTCACTCACAGAACTTTATCTAAACTTGCTCATTTGGATTCAGGGATCCACAAAACATGTATCTCCGGTGAAATTTCAGTGTAGAATTTTTGAGTGGAATACAATAGCTTTCCTACCTCGGTAGAGAAAGTAAAAATGAGTAACTCCCCTGTGTATATGCCCAATTCACAGTTGAGTTAAGCTTTGTAATCTCCTTGTAGAGACCACATGTGCAGAATATTGCGTTTCTACAATTTTATGATCCATTGTTACGTTTCGCCAAGCAGTTTATTTAGGAAGTGAGTGAAAACTCAACTTCCTTACGAGATAACAGACAACAGACAACGCTTTGCTGATAAGGGCGCAATAAATGTTTTACTGGTCATCTGGTTATAACATTCTCATTTCATTTTGACCTATGACCATCTCGCCTTTGTAGATGGCAGGTGTGGCCCAAAATGTTCTGGGAGAGCTTTCGTTTATTTACTTTTCCTTTACTTTCGCTAACATCTATAATGTAGGCACATACGTAGAAATGGTATTGAATTTCACTCAAAAATTCAATACCGAGATTTCACTGGAAATACAGATTTTGAGACCCCTAAATAAAAAAAAAACACATTTTTAATGTGTGTGTGTGAGAGAGAGAGAGAGAGAGAGAGAGAGAGAGAGAGAGAGTATAACTCAAGAAAAAACATTTCGAACATTTTTATTTTGCTTAATGGGCTAACGATTTTAATTAAATACTACATATTTAAAACATTTTTATGGTGGACAAAATGTATATCTTGAATTTGCAGCAAATATCTCTGGAGTCCACTTAATTCTAATTTTTATAACTGGTAAACCGTAGGAGATAGACAAATTCTTACTACATAAAAATATAGATCTCATTGAAACATACAATTTATGTCAAGTGTATAATTTCTGAGATCTTCCTTGTTATTTTTCAATATTTCAATTTTAAAATATTTTTGCCATCCAGCCAGCGTGCATGCCGTGGCGTGGCGCAGTGTTTGATTTGGCATTTGGCATGGCTGCCTTACTTCCGTACTAGCGAGCGTGTCTACTGCTTACTTAATTATGTGTGTTCAAGTTTCTTTGCGTGTTTATATGGATTTTTTCGGGCGTAAAAATCCTTAGCATGGCTTCCTTCGGAAGGGAAGTAAAGCTATGGGTCCCGTGTCGTAGATTTACGGCACATAAAAGAACCTCAAGCCTGATAAGAGAGGCCTCTGAGCAAAATTAAGCGATCTTTCACGCCCAATATAGAATGGGACGCTGAGAACCAAAGCAGTTAAAGAGCGTCCATAAATAACAGACCATTTCATTTCTTACGTGCTTGCTTGCGTTGTTGTGTCCATGCATCCGGACGTTGCTTGCATGCATACTTGCGTACTTGGTCGCTTGCATGCATGATTGCATGTATGTTTTTTTGCTTGCATGCATGTATGGGCGGGTGCTTGCTGATTTGTTTGCATCCTGGCGTAAGTTCGTGAGTAATGTGCGCGTGCGTTTCGTGCGTTTGCGCCTGTGTACTTTCTAATGCGCGTATTTTTTGCATGCGCGCTTGCTTGTGTGTGCTTAATTGATTAGTACGTCCTTGCAGGCTTAGTACGTGCGCACTTATTTGCTTTCTTGCATGCTTGCTTGCGTGGTACATCTGCCTCCTTGATTTTGTGCGTGCTTGTGTTTGTTCGTGATTGTTTGCTAAGATACATGCGTTCATTTTACCCGCGTAATTTGGTGCGTTCTTCCGTGCGCACGGCAAAGTGTGCTTTGCTTTCTTGCGTGAATGCATTTGTGCTTGATCGCGTGCATGCTGACCTGCTTGCTTTTTTACGTGGGAGTTTGCGTAATAATGCATACGTTGCTTGCGTGCGTTATTACGCGAGTGCTTGCTTGTTTCCCTGCGTGCGCGTGTTTTTTTTCCTATACGTATGCGTGCTTGCTTGAGTGCGTGCAAACATGCTCACTTGCCAGCCTTTGTGCTGTTGGTTTATATACTTGTGTGCGTGCTTGTATTTCTGCCTGTGTACTGAGTGTTTGCTTGCATGGGTGTGTGCTTATTTTCGTATGTCCGTGCTTACCTGATTGCTTGTGTACGTGTGTCTGCTTGCGATCTTACTTGTGTGCGTGGTGCTTGCGTGCATAATGTATTGCATCTTGCGTGAGTGCGTGTTTGCGCACCCAAACCGATAAACACCAAGCGGGATGATCCAGGCAGTAACGTCTGTTGCCCGCACTTCTTTTATATATACAGCTCCGGAGTCTGGTCGGGACTCCGGCGTTGTATACCCTACTTTTATTTTTTACTTTGTTTGCTATATGATTACTGAATTACTGTTTTCTTCTGTTACACACACACATACACATAACACCCATGCCCAAGGCGGGACTCGAAACCACGATCCCCTGCACCACGAAGCACCAAAGCGAGACGCCTTGGCGAGCGCGGCAATGGGGACCGACAATCTCGGGATGGTCCTGGTTTCGCCCACTCTGACCTGTAGCAGGGTTTCAAGAGATGGCGACTAGCCCGGGTCCAGATCAGTTGGTCGAGCAATTCCGAGATCTCTTTTTCTTAGCGCGCGTACGGGGATTTACTTGGTGTAAAGAACATTTTCTTTTCTTTGGAACTGAGCTCGCCTTTATTTAAAACTTTTCAACACAGTTTCAAATTTGAAAGACAGCCGTCTTTCTTTTAAAACTGAAAAATCGTCTGTAATTTAACGACTCCTATCTCGATGAAATTTTTCTATTCCCGTCGAAAATATTAACTTTACTATGTATCTTTTCCTTGCATGCACTATGTTATCCTTCTAGCTCGAACCAAAATGTTCCGGATTCTCGTCGAAAATTATATCGGATGTATTCTCCGACGTAATATTACTACGAAGCACAAATTCTTTCCTCACCTTAATCTTCCTTTCTGATGAGGAAATATTATCCCTCCGACTTAGCCTCTTGAGGACCTTCCTTCCCCAACAAAATCAGGAGAAATGTAAAAAGCTTTCAAAATTTTCCTTGGTTACTGCAAACATTTTTCGTTGATAATACATTTAGGTTACTGCAAACATGTTACTTATTGACACAAAATTAAACAACTCGTCGCCATATGATTAATCGACTGACGAAAACAAAACCACAAAAACTTCTCAAAAAAGTAACATAAAATGACGGAAAAAGGCGTACTCTAAAGAAGATTATCAAAAATAACAAATAAAACATGAAATTGTGTTCATTGGTCCGCAATGCTAATCTTACTTCAGATATATTGGTTTTTCGCGGTTTCCCCGGGTCGGCAGGCGAATTCTGAGATGGTTCGTCTTCTGTCATTACCTTCCTGTCCATCATTTCTCTACCCCTACCTCTTTGTCATCGGTTTCAGAGTTAAAGAACCAGACGACGGTGTTCGGTGGTGTGCTCTGTAAAGTTTTCTTCCTTGGCGTCGTTGCGGGGCCGCTCAGTCAGGATGCTTTTGGGCATGTGCCCTTTCAGGGGACCCCCGGAGTTTCGGGAACTTGAGGATAGGGTACGGGCGGCGGCGAATGCGTTCGATCTGGGTACGTTAGTAAGCCGTTCGTGCTTGCACCCTACGTTATTCAGATCTGGTTGCCCTGCGCGTCTCTCCCCTTATCCATCCCAACGATCATGTAAGTCGCAAAGGCCAAAATGTCCTACCTGCCGTGCTCTTCCCCAGTGACTTCCACGACAATCAATAATCCTATATTTTTAAACACTTTTTGAAGTTATAAGTTACCATTCAACTGGTTCTAGTAGTCATGTAAAGAATATGGATTTTAAAAGCTTATCTTGATTAGTATTAATATGTAGAAGAGTAGGTAGAGAATACATGTGAATGTAACATATATTTTCACTTCATACACCACGTACCTAGTAGGTAGAGGAAGTAATGCATTATGACTAACAGTTTGATTTCGAAATTTTACCTGAACTACATATTTTGAGAATCCTGATTCCAGAAGAAGCATTTTTACAAAAAAGTTCGCGAATGTGCGCGGTGCGAGAGAGAGTGTGTGTGTGGGTGTGTGTGTGTGTGTGTGTGGGTGTGTGTGTGTGTGAGCATGATAACTCAAAAACGAAAAGTCGGTAAAATACAAAACTTGGTATTTAAGTTTAGTATCTCCCAGGGATGTGATATGAAGATTTTAAGTAAAGGGTAGTTTGGGGTGGGGGGACCACAAACTACCCTTTACATGGATTGAAATACTGTATATTAAAGATATTTATATTGCAAATAAAATGTATATCTTGAATTTTCTGGCAATAGCCTCTAAAGACCTCTTTATTTTGAATGAATTTTGTATAACTGCTAAACCGTAAGAGATTCAATAACTTACTACACAAAAAATGTAGATCATGTTTAAATACACAATTTATGTCATATACGTTTTTTTCGTTGAACTGATCATTTCTGGGATGTTCCTTGTTATTTGCTTCAGATTTAAAAATACTGCAGCTTTTTTCACACGGAAAAGTTGTAAACTTCTGGCCCTACATAGAAACAGATTATTTCCACATGATAACTGACTTTTAAAAGAATTGACCATCGTTTTTGCTTAGTATATTCCCTTATTTTCCTTCTTCTTACAGGAAGGAAGTAATTAAAGCAATTTCTGCCAATGTTTATCTCAATTATCATAAAGTAGTTAGAAGAATATGCTTTTTAACAATAATTTGTTACAGCGATTTAGAGAAAGTCATGTGAATGAAACACATCAGAGTTTTACATTATCTAGTTGATAGGTAGAGAAGGTATTGCTTCCACAAAAAAAAAAAAAAAAAAAAAGTTGTTTAAATACCAAACTTGGAATTTATGCTCAGCATCTTCCAAGTTTACAACAGAAATGTTATCAAGAAAATCCCCCCACCCCAAACAACCCTTTATGTTGAAGATTTTTTAAAAATTTTTATTTTCCAAAAAATGGCTGTTAATAATTTTGATTAAATTACCCTATATTAAAGTTATTTACATGGCAAATGAAAAAACATATATTTTGAATTTTCAGAAAATAGCCTCGGAAGACCCCTTCCTATGGATGACTTTTGCAAAACTGATAAACCTTAGGAGATAAGACAAAATCTTATTTTCTCTTATCTCCTTAAAAACATTTGTCATTCAATTTATTATATGACTACACATCACAGTTACTAGCTTCTATTCCCTCAAATTAGCAAACATTTGTCAAATACCTTCATTTTATTGTGGAAATAAACATTTCCGAGATATTCCTTGTTATTGTTTTCAATTTTTATATACTTAAAAATTTTCTTGAACAGGAATTTGCCATTCCTATTTCTTTTATTTTACTCCTGGCTATGCAAAGAGAACTGCATTTCAATCACATAGCAACCAGTTCCTAAAAGATTTGACTATTGCTTTAGTCTAGTGCATTCCCTTATTTTCCTTCTACTTACAAAGAAGCAAGTAATAAGACTATTTCTGCTAATGTTTCATCTGGATTATCAGGATAAACTACAGAGTAATCCTTTTTAGAATAATTTGTTTGCTGAACAGTAGAGAAAGTCAAGTGAATGAAACAGAAAATTTTTTATTTACATATGGAGTAAAGTAAGAGGAAACTGTGTATGGCTGTTAGTTGAGCAAACTATGACTGATAAGTAAGGACAAGAATTTTATGCTCCAATAAAGAGCTGTTTAATATTTACGTATTAAAATCTTCCATATATGCACATGAATATGCCCATTAAGTATTAAGAATGTCATATAAGGCATAAAATGTTTAAAGGCAATTTTATCTCCATGACAATACTATTGCACAAATCAAATGAATTATTTAACTCAAATGTATCTTTGATACTAAATATTCTGTAACCTATCTCTTGCTCACTTTTGCGTTTGGGATGATTGTACTAAAACACAGCATTTATCATACACAGGTATAATTGAATGACCAGAAGTTTCAACTAGAGAACATTAACAAAGCTTCACAAATATTGAATTTCTAAAACTAATAGCAGCTTAATATTTTGAAACGCTTTCTTTTGTGTAAATTAGATATATGGTTTTATGCATCTTAACAGATACTAAGCAGAGATGTTTAAACTAAATTTAATACTGCAGTAAATACACCACATTTGAACTGAATGTGAAGAGCGTCTTAACAGCATCATGACAACATGAGAAACAGCTGCGACGGCATAACAAGGATTCAGTCATGTGACATGAGCTACCAAGTTTCAAGGCTGATACTTGGAATTATAGTATTTGTAAATGATACCCAGCTGACAGAACCATAATAGGCGACGTCAGAAACTCAGTACTTTATACTCTGGAAATATACACAGATGGAAATAAAATCCAAGGGAAAATGGGAGCAGCAGCTTCATTTTACAAACAGGGTACATTACTGCACACTATGCAGAATAAACCTCAAAGCAATTGTTCAAATAATCAGGCAGTAGAGATACCATCTTAAAAGCTATAAACAAACTAAAGATTGCACCAGACGAAGGAATAGTCAGTCTTCACAGATAGCCAAGTTACTATAGCACTATTCAAGAACAACCACAACCATAGCAATATAATAGAACTGATCAGAAACAAAGTAAAGAACCTCTAGGATCACCATTGACAAATTCATTTCAGATGGATTAAAGCCCATGTGGAAATTCCTGGTAATGAGAAGGCAGGTAAGTAAGGAAGCAGCAGAGGAAGAATATAGAGAAATAATATACATAAAACAACCCAAAACTATTATTAGAAGACTCCAGGAAGAGTGACTTACAAAATGGCAGGAAGAATTGCCAAATATGCCCAAAGGAGAAGTCTGCAGTACCTTCTTTCCATCAGTTCGACAGAAGAATATTATGATGATGGCCTCACTTGCAGCAATGGTAACTGGACCCGGCATACTAAAATTCTCCAAAGATTCAGGATCATAAACAATGCTATATGTTGCTATATTTCAAGAGGCTCAAACTGTTGACCTTATAATATACAGATGTAGAAAATTTCAACATCAGAGGGACACTTTAAGACAACAAATAGCAGTAAATCATGGAAAGTGGCCAGTTGCTTCAGACTATCTCATTGCAAAGCATTATAAACTATTTCACGAATTCAAACAAGCAATAGATTCCAACACATTGTAAATATAGATTAGACAATATGAACATAAAGAAGTACATTATAATATATTGTTAATACTAAGTGCAGTTACTTGAAAGATTCTAAACCAATTTAAATATGTAAATAATAAATGTATTCATACTTCCTAGAATAAAGTACAAATAAGTTAATAATAGGGTCATAGTGGGTAATAATTCAGAAGATAAATCCAATAACATGAAAGTAAATAATGCATGTTTAGCATATATAATACAAATATGAATAGAATACTGCAATTATTGTAAATAGAATAGTGCCAGTGTATATATTAGAGTGTATTAACTAAAGGAATAGTAAACATGAAGAATATGTATACTTAAAGGATCTCTAGCTTGGAGTAAACATATTGTTTGTAGAGATACTAAACATTTAAACATGTAGTATTGCAGTATATATATAAAACAGCATGTTATATTGCTCTGTTCTCCTCCATGGTTAAGCAGGGACTCTCATCTAATAAGTCATACACTATGATCCAAGAAGCATTTTAAAAATTGAAACTTCTAAAAAAATGGAAATTTATGTTCAACATGATGCTTTAACAATAACACAGGCCCAATTAAATAGCCAATCACTTCCAATATATAAAATTCTTTGTCAAATTCCATAGATAAATTGTCTTAGATAATTGTAAAATAGTAGCTTAATTTTCATTATTTATTAAAACACTGGTCCAGAAGTACAAAATATACATTACAGATATTACACACCTAGTATTATTTTCTTTGAGCCTTATAGCTTTAGAGATTCATATTTTTCCACAAATTCAGAGCCCAAATGGGGTAGATCATCTTTCTGTAAAACTCCAGGAGGAAGATAGCCCAGCAGCTTAGTTGCATGTTCTTTTAATAAACTTAGACGCTCTTGTTCTATTATATGTATTCTGTAATAAATGCATAAAATGAAACCACATTAAAATTATATACATATATATGAACATTTCAAAAGAACCTGCATTAAATTGTCATATGTATAAATTTAAGGTAAAATCATTGAAAAAAAAATTGTTTAACAAATTTAAAGCTATATATACTCCTTACCTTTGTTGTTCCTGTTCAGCTTGCAATTTCTCTAGATGAAGCAACTCTTTCATTTCCTGCTCCCTGCGGTGCCTCTGATCTGCTATCATTTGTTCAATCATACGTCGATACTCCAGGACTTTCATCCTCCGCTTCTGTGCTGACATCTGTTCAAGTTTTTCGCTTTCAGCAAAATCCTGTAACAACTATTTTGGAAGAAAAGTAAATAATACAAGACTTTGTATACAGAGTTGAAGGAGTATAGTTATCAATAGCATGCAACCTGACTTTGGTCAGCTAACATAAGTTGGATAGATAGAGCCAGGCTTAAAAATCCAAATGACATAGCTAGGATTTGAATCATGGATCTCTTAGTCTCTAGCTGGTTGCTGTAACCATTGAGTTACCATGGCAACATAGCAGCACAGCATTGAATTCCCCAATTCACTTGTGTCTTTCCTGGTAAACCAGGTGATCTTAAATTATTTTGAGATGACATATCCCAATGGCGACTTACAATATTGTCAGTACTTTAAGTCCTGGGCTTCATAGTTTAACCTACTATTAGATCAATTAATATAATTGTTTTTTCACACAAGCTGTGAGTAGGACATAATGATGATGGATAAGATTTGCTATTTAGGCTACATACATAATATAACACAGTTGCAAAAATTTTACCTCATTCGAATCTGAGCAGAAAATGATGTTGTGGGTGGGAGAGAGGAGGGGGACAAATGGCAATGTACTGATATGTGTACAGTGGAAACAAGTGATGGTGGCAATGGCAACAATGATGATGGACAAGATTTTCTGTTTAGACAACTTACCTAACATAAACTATTGTTGTAAACGTTTTACCTAATTTGAATTTGTGTGAAAATACATGTTGTGAGTGGGAGACAGGGAAGATGGAAATGTACTGGTATATGTGTGGTGGGAGGAGAGAAATACACAGCTAAACATCTCTCTGTTATTTGACTATGACACTCAATACAACATCCGGCACACCACTGATATAAGGAAATTCCCTATTTTTATTCTAGTCTTAAAGAGAAATCTTTTTTACTAATAAGAATGTGTATATTTCTTCCAGGTGCATTAACAGCTACCTTTACAATGCAAACTGAAACACTTAAAATTTTATCACATACATCACTACCTTTGTGGCAATCTTAACCCATGCTTCACCACTGTCATACCATGAAGTTTGAAATTTTATTTTTCCCCACATGCTCTTTGGAAACATATATCACAATGCAAGACAACCTCCAGTTTTCAATATAACATTTTGGAAAAAAGCACTGTCTTGCATTTGGATAAATACAGTAATTACTCAATAACTAGTGCAAGATTGCAACAATTGTAATCAACATAATGACATAGAAAGTACACAGACTTCCCTGCTGGAAAGAGTTAAAATGTATGAAAATACCATCATGATTGGCAGTTCTCGCAGAATTTTCAGAGCACAATTAGATCTTAATTGGCACTAAAAGGGTTAGGTAAGAGTTGACTCTGTTCAAGCAAGATGCATACAATATGAATCCACCATTTAATAACACAAGTACTAAAGTACTAAATTGTACAATAATCTAAGTTACGTTTGTATCCTATTGCTTTATGCCATTTTCATTAACAGTGGTATTTTGCTTATGTGTGCGAGTTTTTGGTGATTTTTTTTTCCCCCCAGTTTTCAGCCTTCAGATTAAAATAATTCATTGGTTGTATTTAAAAACATAAAACTCTACCCCAAAACAGAATGCTGCTTTAGTAAAGAAATATTTGTATTTTCATTTAATTAGCCAGAATTTTCTGTATAGTAAGGTTTTGTATGCCTAATTATTGATTATTTTGGGATTTTTAATTTTATTTTCAAATTTTTCCTTTGTTTTTTATTTTGTAAAAATATTGAAGAGACTTCTCAAGCATATAATATGTACAATACAGTAGGCAAAAGCATCTACTAAAAATGAAAAAACATTCAGCTTTCTATGTCATTTGGTATTTATTTTATTACTAATAATTTAAAACCCTGTATTATCCTCTAAAACTACTTGGCGCTTTTCAGACAGCATTTTGCTATTTGGGCTGGCACCAAAAGGGTTAAGGGCCAGGACAGGGTTACAGGTTTAGCAACAGCATCTATTGAAGGCGAACTTCTTCATTCGGTGGAAAAACACAAGACATGGTACGATGATATCAAGCTATATGATGATAGTGTTTAATACCACCTTTTACTACTTTGGCATCGCAGGTGATGACACTGATGATAAATGGGATGAAGATGGAGCACCGGTAGAATGTGAGGAAACCGAAGAACCCAGAGAAAACCTGCTCCTGTGCTGCTTTGTCCACCACAAATCTCACATGCGGTCACTTGGGATTGAACCCAGGCCATCTAGATAAGAGGCCAATGATCTAACCACTCAGCCACAACGCAGCCACGATATGACAGCATGAAGGATCAATGTAAGTAAAACATTTCAGCTAGATCTGTAACTTGCATTTTGAAAATATTTGCCTACCCTAAAAATATCACAATTCTCTTCTCATTTCAAGTGGGAGGAGGGGGCGCAGGGGTGCACTAAACCTCTACTATAACAAATGAACCATGTGAACCTTAAAAAGCAGGTTGATATTTTAACCAGGTAGGTTATACTGGATGGTGAATGAATGAATTGGATGGATTGGGGTTCTTTACATCAAAAATATAAAACAAAACAAAAGCAGATACTGAAAATACTAAAAAATACATATAACACAAAAGATTTATCACAAACAAAAGAAAAACAACAGAAAAATATTTATAAGAACATAATTAGAATTACTACACAACAAGAAAGTCCCCCATTGCAGTTTTAGATCACTAACACGCCATGACTGCCTCAAAATTTACACGAATTGGCATAGCCATTTCTGTGAACTTGTGAATGACTTTATACTGCTTAACATTAAATACCAAGCAACTAAATACTAAAACACAGAAAGAACGCAGTATACAGTTTGAGAAATTTACATTTGGTAGAACTTGAACTGTATTTTCAACTTTGAAATCCTTCCAAAACCTCATAATAGAGAGGTTCATTTAACCACCACCAAGTACCACTGGGAATGACAACAGTTGACCAGAAACTGATGATGGGTACAAGTAGCTCCAGAAACATGTTTATCGTTATAAATGTAAAAAGAAGCTAGTAACAGTGAAGTAATAACACAAATATCAATATAAAAATAATAGTTGCAACAAATATTCACTTATCTTTTGGAATCCTTGCCTTGGACTAGTTTTGCAATCAATTTATTGCATTATCAACATAAATTGATTGCGAAACTAGTCCAAGGCAAGGATTCCAAAATATAAGTGATGATTTGTTGCAACTTTTATTTTTATATTAATACTAATGTTTACCATTTCTTCAATTCGTTAAGCCATATAGTGCTACGACGACTGAGTAATTAACCAAAATTATCCTATTCAGGATTTTTGAGCAAATTCAATGATAAAAGCAAAGTTACGGTGCATATTTAGAAGAATACCAATGTCAGTTTTGTGGTAATGTACTGGAGTCACTCCAAAAGTTTTGAGAATGGAGAACAATGAGTAGTGGTATGCCAAAGTAGTTTTTCCTAACTTCAGATTGAAGTTAGATAGCAACATGTGCAAGTCTGGGAGCACTCCAACAATGTTTATTGTCAACACTGCATCTGTATATAAAGAGGTGTTGCTACATCATATTGTAAAAAATGTCTTTAATGACTCAAAAATTGTTTACAAATAAACTTTTATTTTCAATGCTGCCAAAAATTCAACGTTTGGACAGTTGACAGCTGCAGGCCATCCATGGTTCATGCATCATTGTGTCACTCACAACTCAGTATAATTCACAACACTGCACTGTAATCCTTCCTCCTTTTATATCTAGAAAATAACATCATAGAAATTCCTGGAAAGAATCAAGAACAATAACTGAATTTCTCACAGAATATGATCCTTAATTTGATGGGACTGCATCAGGGTAACTTAGATTCCAGATTATGCAGTACAGGAAGCGAAACAGATCAGCATATTCTATGTCCTTATGAGCTTTGGGCTCACAAAAGATATACTATTTTTAGGAAAATGTTTTAGTACCAGAAGATTTTGAATCAATATCTGCTATGCAACTGAACTACTTGGTAAAGGATACAACATAATAAGTTAGCATTAACCCTTTGGCTGCCAAGATCCTATTTGAGCCATGCAATTTGTGTGCATAGATTTGATCCGATTCATAGTTGGTTTTCACATTCAAATAACTTACAATTCAGGTAACAGATGCCATTAGTGCCTACCTCTACCTAATCTTACTAGGTATAAACTGTGTATTAGTAGCATTTTCTATTTGATAATGTCTGCATTTCCTGTTTCTTAAATTTTTCCTTTTCAGGTAGTCATGCATCAGCAATTGTAGCATACAAGCAGTAGCCAGTGGTAAGCATGTGGCGCTTTTTTTTGTAGTGTTTAACGCCCACTTTAACTACTTATGGCACCGCAGGCGGTGACACCGATGATACATCAATGATGATGGAGTACTGGTGGAATGTGATGGCAGGGGAAACCGGAGTACCCGGAGAAAATCTGCCCCAGCGCCGTTTTGTCTAGCACAAATCTCACATGCAGTCGCTTGGGATCGAACCCGGGCCGTCTAGGTGAGAGGGGAGTCTAACCACTTGGCCACGGTGCAGCCCCATGTGGCATTGTCTGTTCTGAACAGGGCTTATTTGTTTAGTGTGTTTACAGGATTGCTTACTGTATATCACAAAGAGGCATACTAAAACAAGTCATTGACAGAGGATGAAACTGAGGCATTTAATGACCAGCTAGAAGAAAAAGAGTTGCATCAGCTTTCTGAATTTCAAAAAGAACTGGAGTGAATTTGCTAAAATTCATTGGAACCAAAGAAAGAGAATATAATGTGTGTTCTAGGAGGGACGGGAAAAGGAGAAGATCTAGAACAGTGTGAAGAAATTGTGAAGAAGGGATGCATCCTGACTGCTTTTTAGCACATAAGTGCTTAATGGCTTTGCCAAAAAAAAGACCATTAGTTACCATGGAGGCAAGGCAACCTTCACCATTTTGGCAGTTTTAAACATACAAAATTAAAAATTTGGAACTTAGCACAATATAAAATGGAAAATTGAACAGTAACACAAAACAGTTATGTATCAAAAATGAACTCACAGTTGAAATTTAAAATTAAAAATCTGATGTGTTCACTCACATGACTTTCTCTAGCTGCTCTACAAACCAACTTCTTACAAAAAATTATTCTTCTTTCTACACAATACTATTTGAGATAAACATTAGCAAAATTTATTATTAGTTCCTTATAAGAAGGGAACTAAGGGTATGCACTAGGCTAAAGTGATAGTCAAATGTTTTAAAAGCTGTCATATGATTGTCATTGCAAATCACTTCTTTGCTTGGCCAGGAGTAGAACAAAACAAAAACGGATACTTCCTGTCTAAGAAAAGTATAAGTATTTTACAATTGAAACCAATAACAAGAAATATCTCAGAATGGTTACGTCCACAACAAAAATGTAAAGGACATAAATTAAATGTTTTGACGAAATCTATATCTTTGTACATTAATTTTTTATCTATCTCTTACGGTTTAGCAGTTAAGTGAAATTCTGCAAAATTCATCCAGAATAAAGAGGTCTTCAAAGGTTATTCCCATAAAATTCTCAAAATATACATTTTATTTGGGATGTAAATATCTTTAGCACACAGGATTTTAATCAAAATCGTTGGAGACATTTTCGAGAAAATCAAAATTTTTCCATGTAAAGGGTAGTTTGTGGGGCATTTTCTTGAAAATCCTAGTGTCCCATTCTTGGAAGATCTAAACCTAAATACCAAGTTTGGTATTTAACTGTCTTTTCGTTTTTGAGCTATGCTGTCCATAGACATCGTACATGCATCTTTTTCTAAAAATACTATTTTTGGTCTCAGGGGACTCTGATACATATATTTCTGGTGAAATCTCAATATAACTTTTTGGATGGAATACAATACCTTCCCTATCCACTAATGAATATTGTACATGCAGGCTAGAGAAAGTAAAAATTTGAATTTAACAATTGAAATTCTTTTTAATGCATAAGGACTTGGGTAACATTCTTAAAAGTGTATGGAAGCGTGAAACAATATAATTATAAATATATATATATATATATATATATATATATATATATATATATATATATATACCATATTTATCCGAATACAAGATTCTTTTTTGCAAAATATTTATGTTGCATTCGTGATATATGTTTTCCGAATACCATATGGGGGGAAAAGTAAATTTCAAATTTTGGGTTTGGCAGCGGCGAAGCCTGGGGGAAATGGTCTTTATTATCACCAGGTTGTGAGGTATGCAGCAGATTTTGAGCATTTCATTTAGAGCTGAAAATTAGCTGTTAAGGAGACTATGAGCATTCTCATTGGAAAAAAGATCTCTCTCCAAGACTAAAATATAATTAAAGGACTTCCTTTCATATTGGTGGTTGCATGTAATGTATTGGAAGTCAACGGTCAAACAGAAATAGCAAGGTTATCAGTGCATTTTGTCTCCTTGGACCACACATATACCGCAATGTGAATTTATGCGCAAATTCAAACTAGGTAAAACATTTTACGATGTATTATAATAAGTATGTTGTCTTAACAGAAAATAGCATCCATAAATAATCGTTATTACAGCAATGCTGCCACCACCATTGCTGCCATCATGTTCTATCATTGCGTATACCGTAGATTCTGTTCTCCCGCTTGCAATGCGGCTTCTGCTTTAATTCAACCTAGGTAAAGACATTTACGATGTATTATATTAAGTATGTCGTGTAAATACAACTGTCCCCCTCCGTGGTGTAATGGTTACCATGCTGACTTCATAAATCCAAGGTGTATATTTGGGTGTAAAAATCCTGAGCATGGCTTCCTTTGGAAGGGAAGTAAAGCCGTTGGTCCCATGTCGTAAATTTATGGCACGTAAAAGAACCTCAAGCCTAATCGAGAAGCCTCTGAGCAAAATTAAGTGAACTTTCACACCCAATTTAGAATGGGACGCTGAGAACCAGAGTAGTTAAAGAGCGTCCATAAATAACATGCTATTTTTTTGTGTAAAGACAAAATCATATCCATCATCGTTGTTGCAGTTATGCCACTGCTGTTGCCTGCATCACATAACATCACACCTATAACACATACTACCCTCTCCGGCAATCACTCAAAACATGAATTCCGAGCTAATTCAAATTAAGTACAACAAATAAATAATTAAGGGACCTAATCAGCTTATTAGTTTGTTCAAAATATATGGCAAACCTTTAAATTTATTTATAAATTCTTCATTTTATATACCCATGTCTTTTAAATATGTCTTATGTAGATGATATGCTAAATTCCAAAATTAAGTTCTGAAAAAATAAGGAGTCCTCTTGATTTCAGATAAATACAGTATATATAATATACAAAAAATCTCAACTCAACAGCTTCAAAATTGAGGTGATTGGAAGCCTTTGTGTAAAAGTTTATATTTCACCATACTTAGGGCTGGTAGTTTAAGCAGTAGCATAGCACAGCATCTTAGCTTTGTAGCAAAAGGATTAAAACAATGAAGGGAACAGAATAGCCTTTAGGCTGAAGTGCATTTTAAGCTAATGGCAGAAACTCTTAACAATACAAACAAGAAATTTATGAAAATAGTTTTATACATGAATTTCAAGGGCTGGATAAAAAGTAATGAGAACTATTTTTTTTTCTCTGAAATAACTTTACTGACAGAGGTGCTTATAGTTACATACCTTCAATATAATCACCACTGTTATTTATAACCTTTTGCTAAAAGTTCGGAAGCGTCGTATACCATCTGCACATTTATTTCTGCTGATGTCCCATATTGACCGCCCTGTATCATGGATAATGCCATCTGTCAGAATCCCTCACTTTGGCAAGGATATCGCAATCACAGGGACTCATTTCGGATGAGTATGGTGCATGTTCCAGAATCTCCCATTGCCAACTGCAATAGAGGTCCTGGACAGTAGCAGTGCTGTGGCATCTTGCATTGTTATGCAGAATGATGGTCGCTTTTGCCTGAGCGCTGGACGAATGTAGTGTTGTAGGAATGTGCAGTAGTAGGCATTGTCTCAATGAATGGAGGCTTCCTGGTTCTCCTCGTCCAAAGAAAGTGTGCACTACACAAATCATGTGAAAATGATGTCATTGTGTGTTATGACATTGATGGGGTAATATTGCAACACGCTATACCACCAAGGGTGATGATAGTCCCTGTGTTTATGATCTCTTTGCCAAAGTGGAAAAAAACCACTGAGAGGGATCCAGTGCAACCCCAAGATGATATTATCCATGCTACAGGGCAGTCAATACAGGACATGCAAGATGGTATAAAACACCTTTTGAATATTTGGCAAAAGATCATTAATAACGGGGGTGAAGATGTGTAACTATAAGTACCTCTGTCATTAAAATCATTTCAAAGAAAAAATATCTGATGTGTCCCATTCACATGACTTTCTCTACATCTTTGCAACAAATTATTGCTAGAGAGCTTATGCTTCTATTTACTTCATGCTAATCAAGAACAAAATTAGCAGAAATAGTCTTATTTCTTGCTTCCTTGTGAATAGAAACGAAATAAGGGAGTACCATAGGTTAAAGTGATAGTCAAAAGCTGGTTGCTTTGTGACTGAAGTTCCTTTGTTTGTATGGACAGGAGTTGACAAATTCCTGTATGAGAAAAGTATGTTTTTCAAAGTTGAAATCAAAAACAATGAATATCTCAAAAACGATCATCTCCACGGAAAAAATGTATATAACATGAATTGTGTGTTTTATTGTAATCTACATTTCTTGTGTAGTAAGGTTTTGTCTATCTCTTATGGTTTACCAGTTATGCAAAATTCATTAAAAACCACTCAGAATAAAGAAGTCTTTTGAGGCTATTCCCAGAAAATTCAAGATATACAATTTATTTGCAAGTAAATATCTTAAATTAAGAGATTTTAATCAAAATCGTTGGAGCCATTTTTAAGAAAATCAAAATTTTCGAAATTTTTTCCACGTAAAGGGTAGTTGGCGGTGGGGGGAATTTCTTGAAAATCCTCATGTCACATCCTTGGAAGATACCAAATTTAAACAACAAGTTTGGTTTTAAACAGTCTTTTCATTTTTGTGCTATGCTGCCCACAGACACACACACACACACACACACAGACAGACAGACAGACACACACACATACATTTTTCTAAAAATGCTTTTCTTGGATTCAGGGGGTCTCAAAACATATATTTCTGGTGAAATCTTGGTATCAAATTTTTGGGTGCAATACAATACCTTCTCTATTCACTATGTACATAGTACGTGTACAGAAAGTAAAAATAGTTCTCGATACTTTCTTTCCAGCCCTTGTAGTTGTATGAAAATAAATAGAAAACATGTCACTTACATCTGATATTTTATATTTATACCTTCTCTTTGTACTGTGCTTCCTCTTTAGCTTCCATTTCTAACTGCCTCTTCCTTTCTTCCTTAGCAGCACGTTCTGCTTCTTGGCATGCCAGGCGATGTCGGATGCGCCTTTCTAACTCAGATAGCTCTCTCTTTTGTGTTTTTAACTTCTGTTCTTCAGTCTCTAATAATAATCTTGCTTCTTCTTCCTCTTGTTGTAATTTCTGTAATACAAAACAAAACAAGAGCTAAATCCATAACAGTTTCATTTTTAAGGTAAGTTCAGAATAAATACATAAAGTTTCATTCTAGTTTCTATTTCATTCAAGTATTCCAGCCTCATCCACTATCCATCACACAGTACTCAATTACTTTCATTTTCATGAGTATTCAAACATTTCCAAAAGTTTAACCACATTGCTATTGCATATACCACCACATTAATGTCTGCAGGACACAGTTTTGTTACTAAATTTTAGATATGCCTACAACAGAAATTGGATACCTGGGCATCATAGAGTTCACGGCCAATTCTCTCCACTATTGCTTCCTTTTTCAACTGTTGTTGTTTCTGTTCTTGCATATGCTTTTGTTCTGCAGCCTTCTTCTCTTCTATGTATCTTAAGAGCTGCCTGTTTGCACATTACAGAAACAAAATGTACATTTAATTACTTTACGGACTATGTTATTTAAAAATAAAGTTTTATTTTTAGTTTACTTCAAATCTGCAACAAAAAGTTTCTCCAACAACAATCTATGTATCTTAAGAGGAATCTCCTGTTTGCACATTACAGAAATGTATTACTAGACTAAGTTATTCAAAAATAAAGTTATCTCCAACAACATTCTAGAACATAAAAAAAAATAAAAACAACAGAAATGAGCAAAATAATGAATAAAGAATGAATAAAGCAATGTACTTCCGCTAGGTTCCCTCATATGTTGTACTCCTGGGAAATGAAAAAGTAACCAACCAAAAAAGCAACAAGGATATTAAAGAACACACTACCAACACATTGCCATTAGTAAAAAGTATGATGAAGTCTATATCTAATTCCACGGTTAACCTCTTAACATACAAATTATTACATGAAACGGATTACAGGACTTCCTGTGTTCAAGTATTTTAAAACTGAATCCAATAACATGGAATATCTCAGAAATAATTAGCTGTACAAAATAATAGTAAATATAAAAAAAAAATATATGATATAAACTGTGTTTTAACAAAATCTATATTTTTGATGCAGCAACTCTTTGTCTATGTCTTACAGTTTAACAGTTATGCAAAATCATTCAAAATGAAAAGGTCTTCAAAGGCTATTTCCAGAAAAATCAAGACACATATTTTATGTCATGTAATAATCTGTAATATATGGTAATTTAATAATAATTGTTAGATTCCAGAAAATTTATGACACACATTTTATGTTATGTAATTGTCTGAAATACATGGTAATTTAATAATAATTGTTAGATCTAATTTAAGAAAATCAAAATCTTCAAAAAATTTTCTATGTGAAAGGTGGGGAAATTTTCTTGATAATCTTGGTGTTGGAAGATGCTGAACTTAAATATAAAGTTTGGTATTTAATCAACATTTCATGTTTGAGTTATATTCACAAATACATGGACATTTTTCTAATATTTTTTTACTCAGAGGACTTCAAAACATATTTTGGTGAAATCTCAACATTGAATTTTGGGTGGAATACAATATCTTGTCTACCTAATATCTATATAGTATATGGAGAAAGAAAGAAACAGAACACTATGCATTGAAGTACTAAAAAATGAACTGCATTAATAAATACTCAGGGTACCCATGATCTCACTAGTGAATGCCTAAAGCCACTCTACAATATTTAATTCAATACTGCTCTTTTTGTGACTCTCAATTTTCATAAAGCATGAGAAGTAAAACACAAAACTGAAAGAGCTGTTTGAAACAGAAACCTCGGGTCAATAAATCATGTGGAAAGAAAAGTGGACTGAACTGCCTAATTCACTGACACCCTTTGGCAGAAATATGCATGTTAAAAATTGAGATTAAAGCAAAATCTATAAATATCAACAAATTTTATGAAATAAAGCAGGTAAATTTGGGCTTTTAAAATATATAGTTTTCAGAAATTATATACCTAAGTATTCTCAAGATTTTGTTATTCAGCCAAGATTAAGAACCTGAACATGCTCAGGTATTTATGTTTCGGCATTAATAAACACCAACAATGAAATGAGAGCAAATTGTTCTTGAAACCGGTCAGACAACAAAAAATATAGGTGATGAAAGAGTTTCTATTCTGACTCAAGTCTTCTCTTAAATTTAAATTTGCATCACTGTTACTAGCTTATCCAAATAATATAAGAAGCACTTTAAAATAGAAACTGGACATGACTACCTAACAAAACATTTATATACTAAACATTTTAAGTTCTGATAACTAAGCATCTGAATTCAGTTATCGACAAGGAACATTTGTTACAATGCCCTACTTTGAGCAAAGGAAGTTAAGGATGTGATGGGACTTTATTAGAAGAGTATTATTAATATTAAACATCTAGGACCATCAATAGAAAGATGCGCGCCTGGGTAGTGTGGTCATAGCGTGTCTGCCTCATATTCAACAGGTTGTGAGTTCAAATCTCGCTTAGGGTGAGTTGCCCGGATAAGGTTTTTTTTCGGGGTTTTCCCTTAACTTGAGAAGATGAATGTCGAGTAACTTTAAGCTCCATGGACCTCAAGATCATTTGAGCATCATTTCACCAATTTCATTCATTGTCCAATATGACCAACCAGGTTAAAGAACGTTAAGTTAAAAAAAAAAAAAAACAGAAAGATGTTTACTTAACTGTGTTGCACTTAAATCTAAGAATAATGTTGCAGAAACAATAGTGACAAACAATTCTTAAAAATTGGTCACCTAAAGATATTAATTCAGAAAATGTTTGTACTTTGCATAAACTAGGAATGTTATAAACAGGAATGGATAGCTGAAAAGAAACACGAAAAGAATGGAATTTATTTGCATCCACAGACATGAACTTTAAATTGAAGGGCTCCTTACCTTCACAGCATATCCAGGTATGTTTGCTACAATTATTTTAAAATGGACTCTTGGCTCATTTCCATCATTTTCATGAAATGTTATTTCTACTTTCTCTAATACATATTTAAAGTAAATAGATGAGTATTGTATTCCACCCAAAAGCTTGGCGTCAAGATTTAAAAAACGAAAGAAAAAAGAAAGAAGAAAAAATCTATAAGTATGTGACTATGAAGAGTCCATCGTACCCTAAACAACTTTTTATGGAATTTATGGAATTTTTTCCATTTTTTTATTTTCTCAAAATACCATAAATATTTATATGACAAAGCACAAACTTAGAATTTTCTGAGAGTAACCTTTGAATTCATATTATTTTGGGAGATATTTCATATAGGGTGCCTTAAATGAAGTGTTAACGTGAATATCTCTTAATGAAAAGAAAAATAAAAGTAAGAAAAAAAATGCAAAGTATTCTAACTCTTGAAGCAAGGAAATTCACAAACTGTAATATAGAAAATACTTCATGGATTCTCTTATGGGACAAACCTCAAAATTTGAAATGGAAACATGATTTTCTTTTTATAATCTGGCTCCCCTCAAAATCTAAGCAACTTTTATTATTTTTTTTTTTTTTTCTAAATTAGTTGTTGAGTTTGCAGGAGATAAAACAAAAACTAAATTATTACATTTGCAGTAAAATAAAATTAAAGTACAGCAAAATTTGCATTCAATATGTACCGACTTTAATACACATTACAATCCAATTTGCTGCTGCCGTTGCTTTCTAAATGTTTACTTTGAAGTAATCAAAAATTGATAAAAGTCACTCATCTCTCCCTGTTATTGCAATGAAGTCTCCGCTAGACACACATTATTTTTTAATTTGTAAAATATTGTTTTCCACATTAAGGATTGTTCTTTCCATGCTTTTTATTTTTTCCATCTTTTAGATGTTGAGGAACAACTTGTGCAACTCCAATCCACTCCAGTATTGCAATGATTCTAATAGTTCTTCCACCATTAAAAAGCAGATTGTCGGTGATTATATAAGTTAAAAATGCATTTGCAAAATGTAGAAATTAAAGATATGAAGCTATAACTTGCTTCATATGTTTCAGTTATTCCTGTTTCAGTCCCTTACCCTGCACCACTGTACACTTGTGTATGCCCCTTCCTATTGTAGCTCTCTCTACTAATCAGTTTGTAATTTAAGTTGCAATATAATGCAATAGAATTTAATGTTTTGTCATGTGCATGGTGAAAACCTCTAATACTTTGAATCTGTACATAAAGCAGAAAAAAATGTCTTCGTTGCCATAAAGATATAAAAGTCCACTTTATATGCAAACCATATAATCTGGCAAATATGTGCTTTTAGTATTTTACTCTATGTTTAAATTAACATATACCATTATAAAAAAAGTATGATGTATCCCATTTGCATAACTTTTGCTACCTATTCTACAATACGTTCTTACAAGTTATAAATTCTTCCTTCTTCTTCTATCTACTTAATGCTAATTGAAATAAACATTAATAGAAATAGTCTTAAAACAATGTACAAGGAACTTAACACAGAGAAAACAAATTTAAGATTAAATTTTGTGCAGTTCATACTTTTCAAAGTTTTCACTCACCATACAATATATGCAGGAACATGTTTTCACAGGCTTTTGCCTACATTACCAACTGCCGTCAACTGGCTTGAGTATTAGGGAATTGCTTGGTTGGTAGTGTATTACCCCACAGCATAGATTGGAAACATTTAAAATAAAAGTTGATGTCATTCTGTTATGGAGTAGAGATTTTGGGAGATGATCCTCATTAAGAAGAACTAAGGGCGAGTCATGAACTCTGAGGTTCCAAACGACAACAACTTGTATTTTAAAGAGTTCCAATCTATGTCCCCAGGTGATACACTCCAACCAAGAAGTTCCAGGATACTTGAGCCAGTCGACAGCAGTTGAGAATGTAGGCAAAATGCTACGAAAACATATTCTTGGATTTAGTGTATGGTGAGTGAAAACTTTGAGTGTTCAGTCAACTCCAGCTCTACATAATTTAATCAGAAATAGTCTTATTACTTATTTCCTTGTAGATACAAGGGAAACAAGAAAGTAGACTAGGTTAAAACAATAGTCACATGTTTTAAGAATTGGCCGCTATATGGTGAGTTGATGACATTGAAGTTTAGTTCTCTTTGCATGGTCAGGGGTATAAAAAGAGAAAGAAAACCGAATGATTAATTCCCATTTTGAGAAAAGTATAATTATTGGAACAGGTCATGAGAACCACATTAACCAGCCAGGGGAGGCGGGGGTGCTCGAGGCGCTGACCACGTCTCACCCTCCAATTCTGCACCCCATCCATGACGTCTATAATGGGCCGAGATGGGGGATGCAGCAGCCAGGCGGTAGGCCAAGGTTCCCATGAGCTGTCGTGCCATGGAATTATGTTAGTTATTATAATTATTGGAACCTTTGAATCAGTAACAAGGAATATCGCAGTAATATTGGCCTAATGTATAGTTTAGGATGGTAGGATTTTTTTAAAATCTTTGTCTCTTATCTTTGAAATAAATCTTCTTCTCCCCCCCCATCTTTCTCTCTCGCACATGCACACACACACACACACACACACACACACACACATACACACATAGAGGCCTTTTTTAAAAATGCATTTTTTGGATTCAGGCAGTCTCAAAACTTGTGTTTCCAGTGAAATCTCTGTATCAAATTTTTGGATGAAGTACAATATTTCCCCTGCTTGCTATATGTAACTGAGGAAGTAATTTGATATCGAGATTTCACCAGGAATATATGTTTTGAACACACAAAACTTTGATAAAAAGAACATTTTAGGAAGAGAGAGAGAGTGGTGTGTGCATGTGCGTGCGCATGTATATGTGAGAGAGAGAGAACAGTATTGCTTAAGAATGAAAAATAAGTTAATACCAAACTTAATATTTAAGTGCAGCATTCGTATCCCCCCCCATCCTAAAATACTCTTTACATTGAACATTTATCAAAACTTTTGATTTTCTCCAAAATAGCTAACGATTTTGATTAAAATATCACATATATGATATTTTTATGCTAAATGAAATGTACATCTTGAGTTCTGGGAATGGCCAGTGAAGTCCAGTTCATTGTGAATGACTAGCATAACTGGTAATCCTTAAGAGATAGAGAAAATCTTACTGCACAAGAAATGCAGAACCTGTTAAAATGTACAATTTGTATCAAATACTTTTTTCTGTGGACTTGCCATATCAGTGATTTTCCCAGCTATGGCTTCTATTTTAAAATACTTTTACTTCTCAAATAAAAATGGTTATTCAATTTTCTTTCTCCTGGTCAAGCAAAGAGAACAGAGTCAATGCATGACATAGCAACCACTCTTCAAGATTTTTACTATCGCTTTAGCCTAGAATACCCGTTTATTCCCACGAGTCTACAAGGAAATATGTAATAAAAATACTTCTTCAAATGTTTTTATCAATACATGTGAAGTGGGAAGAAAATGCAGAATAGGTGGAGAAAGCCATGCAAATGTACACCAACTTTTTCTATACTTTCTATGCATTTTATCCACCTATTTTCAGAGTTCTTAATTATGCTACTTTGTTTCAAAATACTATACCTGTTTTCTTGTTCTATTACTTCTTGTTCTTTTTGTTTTCGAAATTCTCTTGCTTGATAAAATGCATCCATTTCCTCCTTTGTCCTTTTTAACTTCATCAATTGCTGTTCTCGTTCTCTGTGGAAGAAAATCAATCAGTTTGAATATTTTTGCACTCAAGTATTATTGAGATGAGATATATTTTACATCTTTCTACACTTTTCAAGAACCAAAAGAGTACTCATGAAACTTATTTTCACATGTAAAAATGCTCTGAATGGGGTAAATGAAAATGTCCCAAGAACTTCACTCTTAATTTGTAATACTTTATAAAGATCCACTGTAAATAAATTAATAGTATTCTGCTTTGAAATTTTTATTCACTAAGCAGGGTAGATTAGGGGGATCAGAAATCCTGCATTTTATGGAATTGTCTCTAATTTAGCTTCAGTATCCTGTTGTCCTGACAAAATACATATGCATATTGTCCTGTGTTTCATTAATGGTTCTGTATCAATTTTGAAATAGCATGTTTTTAAGTAACATACAAGGGGACAAATTGAGCAAATATGAAAAATGGAAGAATGAAAATGGGCAGTGAGAGAATGCAATTATCTAGGAGTTAAAGTAGATGATGGTGACAAATAGGAAAACCAAAAGAAATTTGCAATAGCAAAAGGAGCTTTATTGGCTTTCAGAAGCTGTAAATATAGGGTCCAACATAAACATTAAAAGGTTTGAAAAAGTAACATCCCAGTTGAAGAAGCCCTTAGATCCGTGCAACGAAGAATCAGCATTAACCATCTCCCAGAAGACTGGACCGACCTTGTTCCATTGCATAACCAGCACATATTTCTCATATCAAGGAGACGTCTACTGACAACAGGAAGGTGCAGCCATGGGATCTCCTATCTCACCGACAGTGGCAAAATTTTCCTCAAAGATTTTGAAAAAACGGCTTTGGACACTTGACTTAAAACCAGCTATGTGGTTAAGATGATACTTTCGTGGTATGGCTACATGGATTGAACAATATTCCAGAATTCCTTGAACATCTGATCAGCCTTCACCAGAATATACAATTTACTATGGAACTAGAATATAACCAAAAATTACCATTTTTAGACGTTTTAGTTGAGCAGAATTTAGCAAACAAAACAATACATTGTTCAGTTTACCAAAAGGCTACACACACACAGACAGATGCCACATCCTACCACCCTATTTCAGTAAAGCAAAGCATGGTCAAAACTCTGTTCTAACGAGCCTCGCGTATTTGTGACCCAGAACTTGTAACTGAAGAGAGACACCACTTACAAAAAATACAAAAAGAAAAACAAAAACAAAAGACAAGATGGGCCTGTCTTCCTTTTGTTCAGGGCACCACTGAAAGGATTAGCAAGGTTCTACTTAAACACAGGATTAATACTCGGTACAGCATGGTCAGGAAGTTACAATCCACCCTTAGATCAGTAAAAGACAAATCCAACCCACTACTTAATCCAGGGATTTATAAAATAGCATGCGATTGCGGCAAAGCATATATAGGCCAGACCGGAAGATTGGCAGTCACACAACGAAAAGACCATATCAGAAACCTCAAACTTAAGCAGTCTAAAAAGTCCGCTCTATCCACACATGCTATTGAAACCGGCCATCATATTGATTTTGACAACATGAAATTAGTGGTACCATGCAAAGATTATAAACATTGCATTATATGCGAAAGCATTGAGATATTCAAGTTTTTTCAATTGTCTCTGTTAACTTATGTTCTTCTTTGAACACCATCTGGAGCCCTTGCTGCCAGCGAGCCAATGGGAACACAAAAAGCAGCGACCCCATCCATTGGCCAAATGACAGCAATGGCAACACAGGAGGGCAGTACTTGGCACGTCCCAACCACAGTATAAAAGAAGGAATGCCTGCTGACAAGACGCAGTCAACCCTGAGGAAGCTACAACAAAAGATGGGCGAAACATTGGCAGATTTTAGCCTCAAGATGGGTCTACACCAGAAACACTGGACCAAGATAATTTTAGTATATAACATGGTTGACAAGGCAAAAATGCTGCATGGGATAGAAGTATGGGAGTAGCAGGATGGGAAGTCATAGATGATTGCATAAGATATTCTGTAGAGAAATACTTGGGTTACCAAATGCAACTGTTGGGCAGAGTGGCCAGTAAGGGAAGATAATGGAAAGAGCATTGAAATTCTGGTATAGAATCTTGAACTTAGAAGAATGAAATTTTTAAGACATGTTTAGAAAATTAAGATGCGGTAAAACATTGAAACATGTTGAGGTAAAACTACTTTTTGTGATGTTTCCAGTGCTACTATTCCAACTCAGTAATTTCTAATTTAAAACTTTGCTAAAGAGTAGCATTCTGATATGGGTTATGCTGCACTTAATGCGATTCAAACCTTTGCTGATATTCTCCCAGTAGACATAAAAACCATGGTAAACAAAACTTTATAATATTTCCACATTTACACAATTCATATTGAAGAACTGAGAGAGTTTTGCCAGTTTGCTGAAGTGGAGTAAAAACAGGTGCTTTATAGTGTACAAAGTAGACAGCTTTTACACATTGGAAAAATTAGTCGAATTTACACCTGAATTGCTTCACTAAGTGTACAATTCAAGTGTAAATTTGACTCATTTTTCCAATGTGTTATTATACTTCATTGTGTACCACTTCCAGTATTTTGATTCTTTTGATCATTTATTTAGACAGTTTTTCTTGAAACTGGCTGTGAACAGAGTCATTGCTATTTATGTAGGACTAAAATCTTATATTTTGTCTCAAGAAAAATGCACTATCATCTTAAAATTTTTCCTTAGGATTCCTCTATCACTGCCCGGATTATTTTGTTTAGTACCAACTGAATGTGTTTTCATGAGCAATAAATATTTTTGAGGCAGCAGATATGTTGAAGTTTTGTAGGAGTTGCAAATCAGGAGTAGATCCAAGATTTTTGTACTTCTGTACCGGGTATTTTATGGGTTCTCCCCAGAAAGCTTTTAAAAATTTGGTCTCAAGAATTTAGAAAAAATTTAGAAGTAAAAAACATTGGAAACATGTTGCAAACAGGGTAAAATACATAATACTATATCTGGTGCTAATAATATACATTTTAAACTGCTAAACAAAAGGAATTACATTTCAGAAAATATTCTAAAATAGTTGTTAGTTAAGCAAAGTACTAGCAAAAAGTTCCTTCTATTTTTACATATTTTTATTTAAGCTATCTTATGCACAAAAAAAAAAGAGCACACATTAAACTGTTAGAATCATAATATTGTTTTAATTATTGACCTTGCTATTGTGCATGCATCTTATCCCCACCCATACATCTCCACTCTGTAGATCCAAATAAGCCAATAAACATGTATCAGATTAGAAAAGCAGACTCCAGTATTTATTTTGTATTTAGCACATTTGTAGCAATGTTATTTAACTTTATATTTATTTTACTAATACAATGTCTAGTTGCTTAACTTTTATTTGAAAGTTATTATGTTGCACCATGTATCTTTAAATTAAAGTTTTCCTCGGTGAGAAGCGAGAATGCCCCTCTATGTTGCCCCTCTGCATCTGACCTTGTTAGAAGTACTAATAAGGAAAATGAAGTTGAGGAAGGAGAACAACTTTCAAACTATGTAAGTTCAGTGCAAGATGATGGCCTTAAAGAGTCTGTATTCTTGGAAATTTAAAGTTTATTTTATGACATGTTAATTGACTACATTGAAAAATGGAATTATTATTTTATATGCAGAAACCATTCACCTGGGTTCAACTAAAACATCCTCTTCTTTGGAAATTGATTCAGCAAAGCCTTCAACTTTTAACAGCCTTCAACTTTTTTAATGAAAAAACTCAGCAATATCTTAAGAACCTTTAGAGGAAATGTGGTTGAAGTGAAATTCATGAGCTAAGAACTGTTAAGTGTGTTGATGACATTTTCAATTCTTTGCATCCCAAAATATTTCCTGCAAAAATGTGTGTGTGTGCTAGCTCTATCTGACACTAATGCTGCTATAGAAAAAGTGTTTTCTACCACAAACACTTTGTGGAATGATTAAATAATAGTTTTTATCAAAACTTAAGGAGATATAACTAAGATCATTTTTAAGATATTTCATATGTTGATTTTAAAGTCTGCTGAAAATTGTTAAACTTTTGAATGAAGTATATTCTTCTGCACAAAAAAAAAAAAAAAAAAAAAGGAAGAGATTTTGGAAACTATCCACAGTGAAATCTCCATGCCAATTGAGTATCAGATATCTTTGTAAGTAACTGATGTTAATAATAAGAATTGCTTATGTGGTTAATACAAATATTAAGTCATTAATTGGTTAAACATATTTTTGGGTTGAGTTAGTGTCAATTTTAACTAGAGGTTATAATAATCTAGTTGTAGCATAAAATAAGTATTTATGCTATTAATTATTATATTGTTACTCTTACTTTAATAGAATATTATCTAAAATAAGATAGTGTAGATATAAAGAAGCAGAAGCAACAGCAGAAGAATCCTTTCACTCCCCTGGGAAGCACAGAGCTTTGATGGATATATGCCAGAATATTCCATTTTTAGACAATGCATTTAATTTCCTTCCAACATTTTCCTGAAGCTTCTGCCTCCTTTTTGATTGTGCTATGTTATGTGATTCTTGTCTACTTTATTCTTCTGGGTTTTCCTTGGGGATTCCAATCAATAACTGGTTTAGCTATATTTCCATCTTCTCTCCTCATGTGCCTGATCTTTTTCCATTTCCTACACTTAACCTCTTTCTCAATACCCTTTGGTTAGTTCTTTTCCATAAATCCTTATTTTGTATCTCCTTGGCCAACATGTTCCCATGATTCTCAGACACCTGTTGGTAAATACTTGTAGTTTTTTTTACAACTGAGTTGTTACTTTCCATGTTTCCACATTTTACACTTGTGTTGAATATCCCAACTTTTAATTTTAGAGATTGTTTGGATTTCCATAGGGAGGATAATTGTGTAAAGGGAAACTTTGCTTTTATAATTCCAAACCTTACCATCTTCATGATACCTGTTAGGGTTAGAATGGGGGAAAGGGAGAATTTTTCCCCTCTCATTAAAGAAGAAATCCTTCCCTGCCAGAAAAGTATTTTTTTCTTGTTATTATGAGTACTATTACTGTTCTCTTTGAAAATGCAGGAAGACACAGCACACTTTCAAAGTATACATGGTACAGGTGTGAGCTGTGAGAAAGCAAAACTGTCATATCACTAATACCAAGTAAGCTAAACAATAAACAATTCTCTGTTTGGATAGGTAGTCAGACTGAAAAATTCAATCCCTATCTCTAGGAGATTCGTGGTTCAAATTTCCTGTCATACACACGGCTTGTGTGAAAAAAAACAACAATTAATCCAATTCTCTGTTTGGTTAGCTGGGTTTACATTCAGGATTGTAACTCCAGCAGTTTGCACCAGCAATGATGATTGTAGCTGGCAGTATTCAACTTCAGTTCTTTTGTAACAGTAAGTGTTCTATTGTTGGTCAGCAGAAATCTATGGCAGTGACGTATTCTAGTTTGAATCTCGGGCTTAAGCTTGTACAGCTCTGGAAGTGAAAATAGTGAGAGTAAGAGCATTATACTACATAATTGGGAGATGTACAAAATAAGCCACATTAACGCTACAGCAGTTGGTGTTACAAAAGTTATCTGCACATACGTTTACAACAGGATTGCTCTTGTCTGAGATAGAGTATAGTGGCAATACCACATTTATCTGAATACAAGAGGACCTCAAATTCAAGACAACCCCCATTTTTCAGAACATAATTTTGGAATTTAGCATATCAGCTATATAAAAAGAAGACATCACTTAATCATTAAATAAAATTTAAAGTTTTGCCTTATATTTTTAACAAACTAAGGAACACTTAAGCCCTTTTTATTTAATTTGAGTTTATGCAGACATTCATGTGGTGGGTAGGAGAGTGGGAAAGACAACAGAAATGATTTACCAATATGTGTGTGATCAAAGAACGTGATAGTGACAACGGCAACGCAACTAAAACAATGATAACTGATAAGATTTTGTATTTAGACAACATACTTAATAAAACATACTCTGTTGTAAAAAGCATTACCAAAATTAATAATTCGAATTTGCGCAGAAGTTTGTTTTGAGTGATAGAGAGAAGGAGAGGGGAGAACAGAAATGTAAGGTATGTGTGTAATGGTAGAATGTGATGGCAGCAATGGTGGCAGTATAACTGTAGTAACGATTATGGATATGGTTTTCTATTTAGACAACGTACTTAATATAACACATTGTAAAACCTTTAACCTAATTTGAATTTGTGCAGAAATTCACATCAACACAAGACAGACGGAGAAGGGAGAACGGAAATGTACATATATGTTTCTGCTTGGTGGTGACGATGCTAGCTTAGCATACGACAATTATTATGGATAGATTTTCTATTAAGAGAACATTCTTAATATACCCTAAAACGTTTTTGTAGAATTTGCACATAATTTAAGTTTTCAGCTGGAGAGAGATGGAGATGTAAGGAATGTGTGCAATGGTGGCAGTAACGGCAGCATAGCTAAAACAATTATGTATGCAATTTGTTATTAAGACAACAAACTTAATATAATACATCATATAACATTTTCTCTAATTTGAATTGGCACAGAAATTCACATTTTGAGCAGGAGAGATACGGAGATGTATGGAATGTTTACGATTAGATATGTAGCAGTGTCGACTGCATAGTTGTAATGAGTTAAGCATGCGATTTTCTATTAAGACAACATACTTAATATATTATAAAATGTTTTACCTAATTCAAATTTGATTGTGAATTCAAGTTGAAGGCTGAATTAACAGGCAGAAGGGAAAGCGGAAATGTGCCAGTGTATGTATGCCGGGAGCAGCGGAAACATGTGCTAACTGCTTGACTGTTGGCTCCTAATACACATTGTGTGATGGTGTAACCGTCAATATGAAAGGAAGTCCTCTAATATTATTTTAGTCTCAGAGACTAAACAAAATTAACAAAATCTGCTGCATGCATTGCAACCTTGAGTTAATATTTACAATTTCCCCCCAGGTTTTGCCACTGCCATCCCACGAAGTTTGAAACTTATTTTTTCTCGGCACAGTATTCAAAAAACATACATTGTGAATGCAACATTACCTCCAGCTTTGAACATTAATATTTTGAAAAAAAAGCATTGTCTTGTATTCAGATAAATACGGCACTTAATCCAATTATATTCTCTTAGTCTTATAGTTTTTGTTGCCATAGTTCTGTTACTGCTTAAACTGCCAGCCCTAGGAATAGTGAAATGTATGGTTTTACACAAAGGTTTGTGATCACCTCAATTCTGAAACTGTTTGAGTTGAGATTTTTTGACATGACTCCTGATTTATTGTTTTACATTTTCATGCATTTTTAAGCATGTTACTTGAGTCCTCATGTGTTAAAAATTTCAATTATTAAATTCAAATTTTTAAACTTTCAATTTCAACTTTGACGCTTGTAGTATTATCACTGTTACTGTTCAATTTTTTCATTTTATATTATGTTAAATTCCAAGTTTTAAGTTTTTATGTTTAAAATTGCCGAAAAGGAGAGAGTTGCTTGTTTGCATGGTAATTTAAGAGCTTTTCTTGTAAAAACCATAGAGCATTTATGCTTTAAAAAGCAATCAGGATGCAGTTCTTTGCACAATTTTTACACACTGTTCTTTTTCTCTTCCTATCCCTTCCTAGAACATCATATCCTCTTTCCTTGTTTCCACTGAGTTTCAGTATCCATATCTCTGCTTTCATTATTATCATTATTGTTATCATCACTAAGAGAAACATCACTACAATTATCGTTTTCCAGCAATGTTGCCCCAATTTCATTCTCTACCAAGGATTTCTTGTTCCAGTATCCGTTCTGTGGTGCACAGTACCCAAAAACTACAATAACCATAAATACACTAAACAAACACACTAGCACAGAACAAACAACACCAGATGTTTATTACTGCTCATGCCCTACAATGGCCAATGTATGACAACCACAGAAAGCAAAATGAAATAAAAAGAAAAGGCAGATATTAACACAATGCTATCAACATGTAGTTTAAATATCATAGAGGTAGGCACTAACGTTTTATTGCATGAATTTATTTGAAAATGTGAATGAATGTGAAAACTAACATGGATCAGATCAAATTAGATCTTGGCAACTATAGGGTTAAAGAAATGCCCACTATCAATGTTATAAATATTTTATAGTATAAACTGAACAAACCTTTGGTCTTCTTCAATAATCCGTTGAGCTATTTCATTAATTAGTTTTCTTTCTCTTAAAAATTCTTCATAAGCTGCTTGTTTCTGCTGCTCCGTGTAAAGCATCTGACTCTGAAGTTCTGTTCTATATTCACATTTGCGTTTAAATTCTTCAAGCTTATGCTCTTTCTCTAAAACCCTCTCATTAGCATATACAGCATTCATATACTCCACTGATGCTTGCTTCTGTATCTGCAAGATAAGCATAAATAAATATCATATACAATCTGCTGAGATCAGATAAATTAAATATTATAATGCAATATCTACAATATCAGGACTTACATTTTAGGACTTTTAAAATATAATGATTTTGTAAAATATTTCCAAAAATTCTTACAAATTACTAATTGCTAACAGGATGCTGCACCGTTAGCTTTCTAAACTCAAGTGATTAATTATTTAATTTAAAAAATTATTGCACAATGTACTACAAAACTTGTATGGTGAATCCTCTCCTTTACCGCTTTTAGCTGTAATTTCATACAACCCTGGCTGTTCTCAATAATGAATGAAAAACTCCATGATATTCTGATACTTATATTTTCCCCTGTATTTATATAGTTATAAAGATAAGAATATAATTTGCACCACAGATTTCAGGCGCAAAGGTTACTTACCTTCCTGATGACTATGTGGAACTCAAGTTTGAAACATGGAGATGGTGACCTTAGTTTGTTAACCTACTGGTTAATGACTGAGAGATTACTAGTATCAGCACAAAATATTTATTCAAACCCTAGGTTATCTAATAGTGGGATCAATGCCTAGAAACGTCAGATATAAATGCCATAGTGCCCAATTATGAAAACACAGTGACAAAGTTTTCCATTAAACTCCTGTTTATTACAACACCAATATTAAACAACAATCTTGAATGGACATATAACAAAATGATGTGAATAAGCTATAACAGACAATAACAATATAGCAATAATAATGCTTTGCACACAATTTAAAATAACCCCACATCCAAAATTTAACAAAATTCCCCTTTGACGCAACCCCCAAATTTTGCTGGCAACACTCAAAACTATTAATAGCATCTTACATTCAGAAATAAGCACTAAAAGGTACATTAGACGTCCATGTACAATAAGAAAATGTATTGAACAAATATGCACTACTATGTGGCAGAAATGCAAGTCAAACTTGGCATGTTTGGCAACAGGAGGCAAGAAATTTAGAAAACAGTTAAAGTAGCTTTACAATCCTACAGAAGGTCGTGCGTTCACACCCAGCAGAAGACAATGGATTTTTTCAGGCTTAAAAATCCTTAGCATTGCTTTGAAACGGAAATAAAGCTGTTGCTCCCATGTCGTAGATTTATGGAACGTAAAAGAATCTCAAGCCTGATAAAAGTGGCATTTGAGCAAAATTAAGTGGTCTTTCACGCCCAGTATGGAAGGGACACTGAGAATCATAGCAGTAAGAGAGTGTCCATAAATAAAATTCCATTTTTTTTACAATGCTACAGGCTATTACAAAATAGAAAGGTATGAATTTAGCAGTCAGTTGTACGATCCTATGTTAGCTACTACGGTTATACATTGCAAAATTAATGCAGCAAGCTATGCCATGCAATAATCGAGGCAATTAGAAAACCCTTATAAGATTATATAAACCAGCGAATAATGCCTAATGTGCCTTACCAGAGTTAAAGAGCTGGAGATTACATCACTGCAGGCAACTTCAAGACTACTCTCACTCATGTCCCTGCAAGAACCCAGCAAACCTCCCAGTGAGTCAGCTCTTGCGGCAAAAAACATAATTATACAAAAATGCCAACCCGCCAGTGGAGAATACAAGAACCACAAAGCCCATGAATACACAAAACAAATGTACCAGAATGACACAAGGTCAATTAGCGCTAATTGTAATTGTTTTTTCACACAAGTCGTGTGTAGGACAGGAGTTGGATAGATAAGAGTCAGACTGCAAAATTCAATGCCATAGCCAGGATTTGAACCACAGATCTCCCAGTCTCTAGCCAGTTTCTCTAACAACTGAACTACCATGGCCACATGCCAGCATGGCATTAAATTCTTCCAACTGACTTGCATGTTTCCTGGTAAATCACAAGGTAATTAGTGTTACTATTCCGACTCATTTTCAACATCACATTGATTAAAACTTCACTTGTCTCAAACTTCTGAGTTATTTAATTTTAATTTTAATTTCAAATTATTGATATTTTTACATTGCTCCAAATTATATTTAAATGTTAGCTAATTTAACACTTTTATGAGAATTTGCAATTAAATGTATCAGTTTTAAAAATGTCCCTCTTTCTTAAATTAGTGACTCTGAATGCTGAACCTACAAATCTGATAATGTTCCTTTCACATGCTTTCTCTGTTTTGCAAACAAGCTATTCTTACAAAACATTATTTTTTTTATCTACATCACGCTAATCAAAATTAACATAGGTAGAAATGCTGTTATTACTTACTTGTAAGCAGAAGGAAACTAAGAGTACACACTATACTACAGTCTAATCCAGGGCCAGTAAGATATGAAATGCTCTGCCCCTACAATTGCCCCTTCTTTTTCCTTCCACCAGGCAGAGAAGCAGAGAGGTTATGTGTGCAACAGTGGCAGTTGTTTAGGATTTGGATGATATGGCTTTTGCAATCAAATACATACTTCTGAACTCAAGAGTTTGTTAGGAAAGCACAAAGATAGGTAATGACAACTATAGAATATGAATAAAAGACCATCTTGAAGAATAATAAAATACTTGTTCTCCCAGTTCCGATTAAACTTTTGCTGTTCACGCATATTGCACATGTAAGCCACCACTGCACTTATAAGACTGTCATGGGGCTAATACCGGCATGAACCAGTTTCTTTGGCTCTACAGGATTGTTGAAAGAGAGTAGTGGGGACACCTCTTGCATTTTGCCTGCCAGGTCTAGTCTAACCTTTTAAAAGCTGGTCACTGCGTGAAATGATTAAAATTTGGTTCACTTTGTATGTCAGTATCAAAACGAGAGATATGAAACAAAAGATGACTTCCTGTTTGAGAAAAGTTTAAGCAATTTAGAATTGAAACCAATGACAAGGAATATCTCAGAGACAGTTAACTGTACAAAAAATCTGTGTTTAATATAAATTGTGTGTTTTACTAAGATGTATATTTTTAGGGCAGTAAGTTTTTGTAAGGTAAGTAATGACCTTTAATCAAATATAACAATTCTTTAAAATTCCCTTCACAGTACTTTTTCCCAGTTATACAAAAGTCATCCAGAATAAATAGGTTTTTAGGGACTATTCCCAGAAAATTCAACATATACATTTTGTCTGTCATAAAGATATCTTAACCATAAGGCAATTTCATAAAAATCTTCAGCAACTTTTAAGAAAATAAAAATTTCCAAATAATGTTCCATGTAAAGGGTGATTGGGGATGGGGGAATTTGCCTGATAAATCTTTGTGTTGCAAGCTTGCAGATATAGTCAGTTGAATACCAATCTTGGTATTTAACTGATTTCATCTTTTAGTTAAGCCACACACATGCCCACACATGTGATCTATTTCTAAAAACACAGATCTATTTCTAAAAATGTTTCTTTTTTGGATTCAGGGTCTCAAAACATGTATTTCTGGTGAAATATCAATATCAAATTTTGGGGTGGAAAATAACCTTCTCACCTATTATGTACGTTGTACATACATGATAGAGAAAGTAAAAATATATTTGTTCTTCCTTGTGGATTGTTAGAAAAATAAACAGGAATAACTCACCTTTTCTTCTAGTTTAGCAGTTTCTTTTTCTGCTAGCTGTGTAGCTAATTCCTTAGCTGCATATGCTGCTCGAAGCTTTGTTTCTAATTCTCTCAACTCCATACTTGACTCTCGAATTCTTTGCCTGAAATAGGCAAAAAAATGAAATGGCATTTTATTTATGGACGCTCTTTAATGGTTGTCCTTCTCAGCATCCCAGTCTATACTGGGCATGAAAGACTGCTTAATTTTGCCTCTCGATTAGCATGAAGTAGATAGAAGAATATGCTTTTTAACAATAATTTGTTACTAAGATGTAGATGTCAGGACAACCAGCTTGAGTAAGACTACCATGATGGCCTATAAATGCTGCATATGTTTGCAACCATTCTCACATTTGCAGAAACTCTGGTATGTATTGTGGCAGAACTGGAGACCTTAAAATGCAATAAATATAGTAAGATTGATGCTGTTTGCCGGAAGCCTTGGATTGCAATACATCGACATTACTGGCACACATAAGAAGCCTGTGGTTTCCAGAAACTTCTGTAACGTCATTTAGGGCTATTTAAGGAAGAGTTGCAAGCTAATTCAGAAAGTCTTCAACTGGAGAGAGTGGTAAACTATCAACTGTCAAAGATAGAGTGAATTAATTTGTTTTTTACACAAACCATGTGTAGGACAGGAGTTAGATAGGTAGAGTTAGATTGAAAAATTCAATACCATTGCTGGGATTTCAACTATGGATCTCCCGGTCTCGAGTCAGCTGCTCTGACCACCAAGCTATCATGCAATGCCAGCACATGGCATTAAATTTCTCAACTGATTCGCATGTTTTACATGATTTTAAATTATTTTGAAATGACACACCCAATCACAACTTACAATGCTGTAAGTACTATAAGTACCAGGCTTCCTAGTTTAGCCAACTATTAGGTCAATTAGTGGTAATTTAATTGTTTTTTTCACACAATCTGTGTGTAGAACAAGTTTTGGATATGTAGGGTAAGAGAGAAAAATTCAATAGTCAGGATTTGAACCACAGAGCTCCCGGTTGGGGCATTCTTTAAGGTCAGCCCCAATAATATGTTTCTTTCAGTAGATGTTAGGATAGATTCAGATGCGGTATTGCCTCGACTAGCTTTATGAAGAACTACTGCTTTTTAACTCATACTTATTTCTGCAAGAGTTCTATCTAGGCCGTGGAATGGTAGGGAAACCAAATCTACTGAAATTATGTGCAAGATTTTTTTTTTCTGTAATATTTATTGGCATTAAAATCTATTACTAATGCAATTAGCTTGAAACACAATTACACATTTTTTTTTACCTTCAGTGTATTTCCCAGTTTAACTGTCAATTACAGAATATGTGCTTATATATTACACAATTGTGATGTTTGCTTCTTATTTAAACACAATTTGATAGTTAAATAACCTTTTGCGACCGATTTGAGATAGTGTCTGTTATAATTTACACTCACATCCCTCTTAGCGAGGCTTCCTTTTTGTAAGAAACAATACTCATCTCTTATACAAGGAAAGTTGGTTTCTTTGTCTGATATTATAAATCTTTTTGGTATACGAATACAAATGCATATATACAACTATTTTAAATTTAATTTATAATACAAATATGTTTCCTTTCATGTTTTTATTTGTACAAAAATAAATAGTAAATAAATCACACGATTTATGATTTATACTAGATTTTGCAATAACTGTCTGCAGTTTAGGAAGATTAAATATACTAAATAACTAAACCTTCACATTCAGACATTTGCCATGGACAATTATGAAAATATAATAAATATATACATTGTTATTTTTTCTGATTTATGTCGGGTGTTTAAAACTTTTAAGAACATTCATTTATAATTGTTTCTGAACAACAATATTTAGAATTCTGGCCTGTATGCATCCTTCATGGCTTTTTATGAGAAGACAAATAATTTAACACAAAGAATCAACAGAATTTACAATATAGCATCATGTTTCTGAGTAAGGTTTTTGGTATATTATTGCTTATTTGGCTTTGCATATGCAAATTTTCATAGTTAGCTTTTTTACATTTTCTTTTTATTTAAGCTTGGTTTTCAAATGTTTGATAACATAACCTGATATATGTATTTGTGGAATGATTTACATTTGGCCCACAATACAATTAAATACATATTTAGGCATAATAAAAACTCAATTAGCTTAATTCTCTACATTATTGGGTGATACTTAACCATGAAATGATCAGGAAACCTTCAATCCAAGTACCGGCGAGCCGTAAAACTGAAGTGTGCAGGAGGGCCATCATGCAAGAAGTGAATGTGTTGATGATTGATCAGTGGAGTGTCTTCGAACACGTCAGGTATGGTGTTTTCCAGGAAGTTTGTGTATGCCTGCCCCGTAAGTCTGTTTACAAGTGCATGGGGTCCAACTAATCGATCACCAATGATACCGGCCCGCATGTTGAGGGAGAACCGCACCTGGTGATGAGATACAACAGTTGCACGTAGGTTTTCATGCGATCATACATGCTGATTGTGGAAATTTGTTATGCCATCTTTTGTGAACTGTGCTTCATCTGTAAATAATACAACGGCAGAAAAGTTTGGATTTACACCACACTGCTGCAAGAACCACTGACAGAACCTAACTCGTGCAGGGTAATCTGCTGGTGACAGGGCCTGTAGACGTTGTAAATGATAAGGATACAATTGATACTCGTTCAACAGTCTCCAGACAGTCGCATGAGGAACATTGACTTGCAACGCTAACCGTCGTATGCTGATAGAAGGAGTCCTGTCCACAGCCTCCAGAATCTCCTCCTGCACTTCTGGAGTTGTAGATCTTGGTCGTCCCCTTCCCAAACCAGGAGAGGTGAATGTTCCATACTCGCACAGACAGGAATGGAGACGTACAAATGTCTTCTGATCTGGACATTGTCGCTGTGGGTACCTCTCCTGGTACAAACGACGAGCCAGCTCAGCATTGCCGTCCGCCTTACCGTACATGAAGAGTATCTCTGCCAGCTCTTGATTTGAATACATGTCGCACAGTCTTAATGCCTAAAGAACACTGAATGTAACCTTCCTCAGAATGAACTATCAGAGCGCCCTCCTAATGTCTCCTTTGACGGCAAAGACCTGCGGAAAGAAAAACGTTCCAGTGAATTCCAATGTTGTGAAGGGCATAACTCGGAAATGAAGCATTTCCGGACATGAACTTTTTTGACTGCCTACAGGTGGGACTTTCAATGTTGTAAAGGCCATAACTCGGAAATGAAGCATTTCCGGATACATGTTATAATGAACTATTTTGATTGTCTTCATGTGGGAAATACATACCTGAAATTATGCCCCGTATTTTTAAAACACCCTGTATAATCATTAATCACATATACAAATTTAACAAAATCTGGAATCCTATAGATATTACATGGCTATGTGCTGTGCATGTTAATGCTTGTGCATCACTTATAACAAATAGTCCTTCTGTTGCATGCACTTGTTGAGCATGGAATGTCATATTATTTTGCAAGTTTCCATGGCACATAACTGTAAGCTTCTTCATCCAGGATGTCTGCTGCATAAACCAATGATTTAAGGTGCCCCCAAAAAATAAAAATCCAAAGGATTGAGGTCGGAGGAGCATGTAGGCCATGGAATTGGTCCCCTTCTACCTAACAATTTATCGTGCTAGATACCAGCCAGTGCATCTCAAATGAGACTAAAATGAGCTACAGCATCATGCATTAACCACATGTTTTTGCTTCTTTTTTTTTTTGTAGTGTTTAACGCCTGCTTTTACTACTTGTGGCAACACAGGCAATGACACTGGTGATACATGGAATGAAGATGGGATCGAACCCAAGCCCCTAGGTGTGTTTCTGCTTATTTGCAGAGGCACATTTTCTAATAAGTTTGGGAGAATGTGCTGAATGAAATCCCTGTAGATATCCCTCATACGACATGCTGGGGAAATGTATTACAAATTTGATGAATGACAAACGTTAACAAGCAGACAATGGCGTAAAATGGGGTCAAAACTTTCTATGAATGAGTGCATAAATAAATGAAGTTATTAGGTTGGACCCGGAAATCTGTTGGCAGATGACTTTTATTAAAAGCTTGATAACACGAAAATGAAGTGTTTTTGATCACATTTAAATATATATCTTGTTTTGATGTCAGGAGTCCATCCCCAAACGTAAAAGTATTTTTGAATCACCCAATATATATACACACAAGGGTTGTTCAAATAAAAGTGGGACTACAGTGAATTTGAGAAATGGTTTAATGATATTAATATACATTAGTATATAAAAGAAAGATGTGATAAAGACATAACAGATAGGCTAGACATAGTCTCTTTATAGGTTGACACAAGTGTCCCAGTAGTCAACGAGACGATGGATAAAGAGTGAAGGAGTTCCGGGGTTTGTTATGGAACTAATTTTAAATGGCAGCTTGGAACTCATCATTGTCGGCGCTGTAACAATGATTGGCATGCCACAGCCGCATGAGACTGAGCATTATCATGCAAGAGGATAACTCCCCGTGACAGCATGCCACATCGGCAGTTCTTGATATTCTATCTCAGGCTCTGCAATGTGGCACAGTATCTGGCAGCAATGACAGTTGTGCCCATAGGTAGCCATTCCAACAGTAGTGGGCCATCAGCATCAAAGAAGCACATTAACATGACTTTACTAGCTCTAGTGGACGTACAAGCCTTCTTCAGGCATGGGGATGAAGAAATGAAATGGAGCTTTATTTATAGACACTCTTTAACTACAGTGGTTCTCAGCATCCCATTCTATATTGGGCATGAAAGACTGCTTTATTTTGCTCAGAGACCTCTCTATTAGGCTTGAGGTTCTTTTACGTGCCGTAAATTTATGACATGGGACCAATGACTTTACTTCCCTTCCAAAGGAAGCCATGCTAAGGATATTTACACCAGAAAAAAATCATTGTCCTCCCTGGGTTTGAACCTGCGACCATGGGTATATGATGCTAGCATTGTAATCACTACACCACTGAGGGCGACTGGAGGTGAGTGTTGCCATTCTATGTTCATGCTTTTGACAGCTGGATCAAAGAGATGGCACCATGTTTCATCAGCGGCAATGATCCTTGAAAGTAATTGATTGTGGTACCAAATAAGATGTTGCATGCAAACAGACATGCAATGAATCTGCTCCTCTGTCAATTGTTTTGGCACTCATTGTGCACAAACCTTCCAGTATCGCAACCTTTTATGCAGCATTGTGTGCACACTTCCTATGTGCATAGAAATTTCCTCCGCTATTTCTTGAGCGGTGATTTACCGATTCATTTTCATGAGATGGTCCACATCTGCAGCGGCTTCCTGGGTTTTAACCCTGTGCGCTTGACCAGGTTGTGGTCTGTCAGCAGTACTGCTTCTTCCACTATGAAATTCCCGAATGATCTGCATTTCATAAACTCCATGCCATAGACATTTTGCATTTGACAATAGATTTCAGAAGCACTCACATTTTCTGCTGTTTATAATTGCATAACAGTGCACTGACACTGTTTGGAGGCATCCATGATATGAATGAGTGCCTTTCAATGTGCTCCAACACTATCATACAAGCAGACTCAGATGTTACTTTTAATTTATTTCTGATAAGATTACTTTAATTATTTCTAGTACAACATTGATGCATAATTCTGAATACTTTACTACTTTTAATTACAATTTTATTGTTACTAAATTTAGGCCTGGACCTTCCATTACACATACTGTTGGGATTTTATTGCTTAGCATCTCTTAAGATTTTTCAAAATATAATTTCTTACACACTGTAATCTGTTAATTTACACACTCACCTCAAGCACAGATAAAATGAGACTTTCAAGAAATTAACATACCCTACTTCCACAAATAGCAGATCTTTTATAACAATCATCCTAGGCCCTTATATGAAAATTAATTTTAATTAAAAGCTAAAACATGACTTCCTAAAAGAGAACAAATTTAAAATATATCAAATAAATTGCAATGACTGCCATAAATATACATTGGAAAAACAATGCTCTTAGAAACCAGAGCTTAAAAAAACATTAAAAACATAAACCAAAAAAGAAGACAGTAAGTTGCCAAATATTTTTGGGAGTACTCAGCATGAATAGAGAACCAAACTACTCAAAAGCAAGATAGAAATTACAATGGCAAAACACTAGAAAAATAGGGACAAGCTTTCCAACTTTGAAATTCCGTTAGGAGACTTGTTAAAAAAGATGTTCCTCCAACTAACATTAGAGAAGCAGCAAAATAAAACACAGGAAAATATTGGAAGTATATCCAGAACTGATGACAGGTGTAATCCGCTTTTGAAAATTATAAAAGTACAGTGCATTTTGTCAGATAAAAGATATAAATGTCCACCAAATTTCTATAGTTTAAAACATATCTGTCCTATAAGACAACTGCCAAACTATCAACAGCTTAAGACTTTAGTTTACCTAGCTCAGCAATCATCATCTGGATAATAATACTGTCTAATATATACTGAAGTATGTCTTGCTCATAGTTTTTTTAATTAACAATTAACTACATTTCCTCACATCTGAAAGCACTGCTTTGCAATTGTTGCACAGTCACAGCAGCATCATAAACAAATACAGTTGCACATACAAAGGATGTTGATATTATTGTTGTTATTATTATTATTATTATTATTATTATTATTATTATATTTTTTGTCTATAGAAGCACTCACAAGTACTTCAAACAAGTTTCATTGTAAATTATGTCATGTGTTCACACAATCTTTATTATAAGTGTATTTGGTGTAAAATTTGTAAAGTACGAGCATAATCATGGAACCCTTGAAATGAAGGAAATATGAAGGATATACTCGGGGAGATAACAAATGTGAGAATTTTGCAGGATTTTAAATACACTGATAAGTGATATTTATATGTTTTATGTCACAATGGTTTTAATTTATAACAATTTTGATCTTAATTTTCTTTTGTTGTATAAGTTGACCCTGGACATTAAGGACCTTTTTTATGACTCAACTATCATCTTATCTGCAAAAATGTAATGTGTTCCATTCACAACTTTCTCTACCCATTCTCCAACAAACTATATTTATTACAAAATCTTGTTCTTCTATCTGCTTCATGTTAATCAAATATTAGCAAGGTGAGCATTAGCAATAGTTCCTTGTAATTACAAGGGAAATAAGGGAATAGGCCAGATTAAAGCAATATTCAAATCTTTTAAAAGCTTGCACTATGTGATGCAACTGGAATTCAATTCTCTTTGCATGATTATCTCTCCCTGCCTCCCCCTTTCTCTCTCTCTCTTTCTCGCAGGCATGCACTCATCATACATGACCTTTTTATAAAAATGCTCTTTTTGGATTCAGGGAGATGTCAGAACATATTTCCATTGAAATATCAATATCAAATTTTTGAGTGGAATACAATATAGCCTTCTCTATTTACTATACAAATAGTATGTTGTAGATAGAGTAAAAATACAAGCAAGCGATGTTAAGTCCCAAAAATCAACTCATTTTATTTTTCAAGTTTATTGCTTCACATCACTGTCACAAAGTCAGCAAATAATATAGTTTATTGTAAACTAAGAGAATGTTTTGAAATGTGCAGGATGCGAATCACTGCACTACTGCCTGAGCCATCTTGCTCACTGCTGTTTTGTTTGGATTCTTATTTTATAAACTGCCATGGTGTATAAACAAAGAACACATGTTAAAGAGTAACTATATCTGATGATCTGCTTACCTTAACTTCTTCTCCTTGAAATGTTCCAGTTCCATCTGTTCTAAGTGGCCAGGAGTGTACTGAGAATGGTATTTGTTGTTGCTCATCTTTTGCCTGAAATAAAGAAAACTGTCTGAGTGGTTTTTTTTTTTGTTTTGTTTTTTGTTTTCGTTTTTAAACATTCTTTCACAACATTTGTGTGAAAATAACTTACTAAACTAAGTTTTCACTCTTTCATATTTACAACAAAACCCCATTTCTTATACACCTCCCCAGCTAACATGTACCCTTCCACACTATCTTTCTTTTCCTATAACCTTTTTTGCAAATGTACATCTTTGAATTGCAAAGTATGACAAACAAACCATATACAATAGATCAGGAGATAAAAGCACTGCCATGATAAATGCATGTGGATTTGTAACCCTGAGAGGCAAGTTAAAACCAAAGGATCTCCTACCTACATGGCAGGTTCCTAGGGTTACTTGCCTGACTACTTTTTACTTTCTCTACACGTACTATGTACATAGTGCATAGAGAAGGTATTGTATTGTACCCAAAAATTTGATACCAAGATTTTACTGGAAATGTACGTTTTGAGGTAGCCTGAGTCAAAAAACAAGGAATACCTCAAAAACGATCAACTCCATGAAAAAATGTATATAACATGAATTGTGTGTTTTAACCTGCTGTACATTTTTTGTGTGGTAAGTTTATGAGCATAGTGCATACAGAAGGTATTGTAATGCACCCAAAAATTTGATATAGAGATTTCACCGGAAAAACAAGTTTTGGAACCCCCTGAATCCAAAAAAAAAACATTTTTAGAAAAACGTGTGTGCATGTGCGTGTGTGTGGTACATGTGTGTGTGTGTTTTTTTTTGAGACCCAAAAAATAAAAAATGTCCATGCACGTGCATGTATGTGTGTGTTTGTGGGCAGCATACCTCAAAAGAGAAAAGTTGGTTAAATACCAAACTTGGTATTTAAGTTTGGTATCTTTCAAGGCTGCGACACGAAGATTTTCAAGAAAATTCTCCCACCTCAAAACAACCCTTTGCATGGAGCATTTTTCGAAAATGTTTTCTCAAAAATGGCTCTAATGATTTTGATTAAAATACCTTATGTTTAAGATATTTTTATGCCAAACGAAATATATACATTGAATTTTCTGGGAATACCCTCTGAGGAGCTATTCATTCTGGATGACTTGTATGTACTGGTAAACTGTAAAAGATATACAAAAATTTACTACATAAAAAATGTAGATCTCATTAAAAAAACAATCTATGTCATATACATTTGTTTTGTAGAGTTAATTGTTTCAAGATATTCCGGATTATTGGTTTCAATTTTAGCTATTTAAACTTTTCTCAAATAGGAAGACATCTTTCTTCTCGTTTCTCGTTTGTTTACTCCTGACAAGCAAAGAGATTGGAATTTCAGTTGTTTCACATAGTGATTAGCTTTTATAGGACGAGACTATTGATTTAGCCCATGCAATTTCTTATTTCCCATCTACTTACAAGGAAGTTAGTGATAAGACTAATTCTGCTCAATGTTTATCTTGATTAGCATGATGTAGATAACAGATTAACATTTTGAATAAAATTTTGTTTACCGAACAGCTAGAGGACATCATGTGAATGGAATACATTAATTTGTTTCCCTTCTACTTACAAGGAAACAAGTAATAAGTACAATTTCTGCTAATGTTTACCTCGATTATCATGAAATATATAGAAGAATAAGCTTTTTAGCAATAATTTGTTACAGAGATGTAGAGTAAGTCATGTGAATGGAACATGATCAGATTTTTACTATTTGCAAAGGTATTTAAGGATGGCACACTATGTGAAGCAACATTTAGAAAGAACTAATTGTATTTTTGACACACAGTAGTTGGATCTTGTACTTGCTTACCACTAATTTTTAAGTAATAATGTTATGCAACTTATTATTTTTCTAGATTCATTAATTACCAGGCTGTTTTGTTAGTATTATTTGGACGGTTTATTTGTTCTTTGTAGGTTTTTAGCCTTAGATTTTATAGTCTAGGTACTCACGTTTCACATTTTTATATTTAATTTTATAAATGTCCGAAAGTGAACTTTTGTATAAGGCATACATGTCTCTCCTTTTTTCTTTGGATTTAACCATCCCTGATGTTATTTAATATTTTTCTTTCTACTCTTAATCAGTCTAACTTTTATAAGTGGGCATGCAACTTCAAAATGAATTCTAAATTTACTATAAAATCCATTCCATATACCATTTCTAAATTTACTATAAAATTCATTCCATTTATCATTTACAGTACTTTTTACTTTCTCCATACGCACTATGTACATAGTGTATAGTCATAGAGAAATTATTGCACTCCACCAAAAATTCGATGCCGAGATTTCACCGGAAATATATGTTTTAGGGTCCCCAATATCCAAAAAAAGCATTTTCACAAAAAGGTCCGTGTGTGTGTGTGTGTGTGTGTGTGTGTGTGTGTGTGTGTGTGTGTGTCCGTGTGTCTGTGAACACGATAACTCAAAAACGAAAAGTCGGTAAAATACCAAACTTGGTATTTAAGTTTAGTATCTTCCAGAGATGCGACACAAAGATTTTGAGAAAAATCCCCCCACCCCCAACTACCCTTTACATGGAACTTTTTTCGAAAATTTTGATTTTCTCAAAAATGGCTCTAACGATTTTGATTAAAATTTCGGATATTAAACATATTTACCTGATAAATGAAATGTATATCTTGAATTTTCTGGGATTAGTCTCTGAAGAGTAGTTTATTCTGGATGAATTTTACTAAATTTTGAATAACTGCTAAACCATAAGATATGGACAAAAACTTACTACACAAAAAATGTAGAGCACATTAAAACACACAATTTATGTTATATACATTTTTTTCGTGGAGTTCGTCGTTTTTGTGACATTCCTTATTTTTGGTTTCTGCTATGAAAAACGTATACTTTTCTCATACTGGAACTTGTCAACTCCTATCCATATAAACAAAGGAACTTCATTGACATAGCAACCAGCTTTTGACTATCACTTTAACCTACGGTTGTCCCTTATTTCGCTTCTACTTACAAGGATGTGAGTAATAAGACTATTTCTGCTAATTTTTTCTGATTAGCATAAAGTAAATAGAAGTATAAGCTTTTTAAGAATTATTTGTTGCAGGGATATGGAGAAAGTCATGTGAATGGTACACATCAGACTTTTTTTTAAAAAATCTTTCCAAATTTTTACCTCACATTTATAAGATTGGGTGTATTTTCCTCAAATATGCTTCTACAAATCCTATGTCTTAAGTTACTCTATCACAGCACATAATACTGAAATGCCCACCTGGGTAGTGTGATGGTAGCGTGTCTACTTCATATTCAACAGGTCATGAGTTCGAATCTCACTTAGGGTGAGTTACCTAGATAGGGGGTTTTCCCTTATCCTGAGAAGACGAATGTCAAGTAACTTTAAGCTCCATGGACCCCGAGATCATTTGAGCATCATTTCACCAATTTCATTCATTGTCCGATATGACCAACAAGGTTAAAGGACGTTAAACTACCAAAAAGAAAAAAAAAAAATAATAATAATAATAATAATAATTCTGAAATGTACCAACTGAGCATAGTGATCAGAAATATGGGTGTTTACTATATTAGTCAATATGAATGTTAGATGCCATATGATGAATAACAAATGAGGTGTCAATGGTTGCTCTTATTAGTTCCTCAATTAAATCCGTGTTACTATATGAGTTAAACATTTCTTTTAAGGCTATGATGTGCTGTCAGTGACATCTAGGTTTACATTTAAATCACCAGCAGGATGATTTTTGTACTTTTGTTAAAAAATTTATGGAGTATTGCATCTAGTTTCGAAATAAAAGGTTCCATAAAGACTTAAAGTAGAACAATATTGTAATGAGGTAAAATACAAATGGTTATGAATAGTAAACAGATAAAAAACAAAATACAAATAAGACTCATGAGTTATAAGTACTCTACACCAGTCATATTCACTTGTACAAAGTCCCGTCATGTCATGTCAGTATATATTGGACCACTTTTAGTGGTCTCTGGATCAGGGAATTTCACTTCTTGAGTTTGCCACTATTTGCACATGGTGATGAGGAATCAACTCGTTGACCCTAGATGGCATTATAGGATGAAATCAAAACTTTTAGACATGAAACATGGCAAATTTAGCTCAGGAACCTTTTATTTCAAGGTATGGAGTTCTTTTACATGAAAGTAAACATTACACAGTATCAATGGTTTACTTCCCTTCTTTAGTAAGTCATGTTATGGATTTTTATTCCAATAAAATCCATCACTCTCTGCCGGGTTTGAACTTATAATCTTGGCATAGAACCACTACACTAAGGTGTGCAACTGTACATAGCTTAGTATAAAATAAAACTACTCTTTATATTGAACATTTTATGTTATTTTTTATTTTCCCAGAAATTGCTGTAAAAAGAAAACATGTATGCATGTGTGCACACACACAAACCTAATTTTTTCTAAAAGGCTACTTCAAAACAAGCATTTCTGCTCTAATATGAGTATCAACTTTTTGGATGGAATGCAAATACTCATGTAAGCTTTGGAGAAATTTAAAAGGTTCTAATGATAGAGAAGCTGTTGTGTCCACTATGTACAGTGTCAATAATGTACAATGAAAACATTCTGTGCCAGGATTTTGTCTTGGTAGAAATTTCAAATTGTCATTTTTATGGCACTTGCAATTGAAAATGCAAGAACTTCTCTGTATCGTTTTTAATAACTTTGCAAAGGAAAAATCCAATTACAATATTGATTAAATTACTGGAAAATTTTGAATAGTAATTTTTTATTTATCCAAAAATTTGATGGTGGCTTTTTAAATCTCAAACGATGATTTAGTTAATTTAATTTATCCGACCCCTACTATACGGAAATTATTTTAGGAGGAATTTTTATGCTATTATTCCATAGAACTTTAATTTCATAATATCCCATTGTATTCTTAATAATAGGAAGAGAAAAAAAAAATCCCTGATATTTGTGAAAATTGCAGCAAAATATAGGTGAATTTGTATATGAGCTCCTTTACCTCTCTAATAATATTCTAAATTCAGAAAGTGTTGCTTAGCCAATAAATATCTTTCAAAGTGAAAGAAATTTCAAATGGTTGACCTTTTTGGCAAGCATGGTAGATGAAGTTTTTATACTTCTCTCTGATCACACACTTATATAAGCATTGAGTGATGCACTTTGCAGAAGAAGGAACTTCTCTTCGTACTGTCTTCAGTGTTCATATGCTTCATTGTTGTGTTCTTGTGTTACAGCTGATTTGAAAGATGTTTGTGAAAAGAAACAATTGTCACACATGACATTTCTTCGCTATTAGGCATAGGACATGTCTTTGTTCCTGTTAAGGTACTCTATTCACCATGCATTTTGCATTGGAGTCAGTATAGAGCCAGAATTTTCAACTTAACTCTCTAGTTTACTGCTCATGTATTGGGTTAACTGGAAGCAATGAATAAAGCTGCTCATCTACAATTATAATTGAGTTTGTAGCTTAATACAAAGGAATTCTAGATTTGTACAGGTGCTACAAAGCCACTTTCTACTCTCTCAATTCATGTGTGTTTATCTTTGAGTCATAGAAATCACATAATCCCTATTCTCCCATAAGACGAGAAAAAATGGTGGCCCCCAAATATGTGACCACAAAGTCAGGGAGATAATTTTTTCTCCACAAAGGCCACAAGTGACATACATAATGGCTGTAGCATTACTTTATGTCTCGTGGCTTATGTCTCCTTCACTCTTCCCTTGCCATCTATCGAGGTTCAAACAGCCAATTCCCAATTGATTATGCACTGGCACCATGTCCCACTGTTATTTCTGTATCACCCTCCGTGGTGTAGTGGTTACCATACTAGCTTCATATACCCAAGGTAGCGGGTTCAAGTCCAGCGGAGGACGATGGATTTTTTTCGGATGTAAAAATCCTTAGCATGGCTTCCTTTGGAAAGGAAGTAAAGCCAATGGTCCCATGTCACAGATTTATGGCATGTAAAAGAGCCTCAACCTGATAAGAGAGGCCTCTGAGCAAAATTAAGTTGTCTTTCATGCCCAATTTAGAATGGGACGCTGAGAACCACAGCAGTTAAAGAGCGTCAGTAAATAAAACTACATTTACAATATTTTTATATTTTGTTATCCAGTAGGTCCAGTAAGATGCCTCTGTCCCCACAGTTTTGGTGTGTCACTTCATCTATGGAAGAACATGTATTTATTTGTAAAGTTTATTTAAACATGAATCTGCTCCACATATGCAAAGGGAAATCGTTGAAAGGTTTCCAAACTCTGTAGCACCTGGGAGAAAAACCACATGCAATTGTAAATAACTTTGAAGGTTTGCGTTCAGTATTAGACAAGAAACATTCTAAGAGAAGATCAGTTTTAGCAGAAAATAAAGTAAATGAAATTGTTGCCAGTTAAAAGCGATCATCTCAAAAATTGCTAAAAATAATTAGCTCTTCAAGCAGATGTATCTCCATCTTCTGTGCAAAAGCTACACGTTTGTTAAACTAAACCCCAATACATAAGCGTAAGCATTGAAAAAAATTATCTTGTGAGTGAACCACTACAATTGGTTTTCCTGATCTGAGTATATTGCACTAGTATGGTCTCTTGCAGTTTTCTATGCTCTGTTGAAGATTTCACTGAGTTTTTCAATCATTTATTTGGCTATTCATCCACATCTGGAGAAAGCTCAACTTGCCTTCATTAACTTGCGAGCAAAGCGGTTAACAGAACCACATCTTACAAGAAGAATGTTCATTTGCCATGTTCCACATCAGAATGGAGTAAGTATATCTGGGATCTTGAATAAAAGTCTTCAGGGGGACTTAATAAAATACGTTAGATGTTCCAACTATCCTCCTGGCAACGACAAGAAAACAAAACAGAGTTGTTCTGTACACAAGGTACTGATATGTGGAGATTGTAGAAATTGTTCATCATGACTGTCTGAATTTAGTCTAAAAACTTATGGCACACTTTTAGTAACAATTGGGTTCCTGTCTATAATTTTTTGCATATTATTCTTTATTACCTACTTGGGATTGTTATTATTGTTTTGGTCAAACATTCTTTGCATTCCTATTTTGCATCTCTTTAGGCTAGGATAAACTGTATTGAAGAACTTGTCAAAATAACAATATGCAGCGAAACTTCGACAGGATATTGAGATATGAAAATGCTAAAAACACTAAAATCTTCAGCTTTGTAATCCATTAGATGAGGTTTTGATTTATTCTTGTGATCATTGGGGTTTTTTCACAGAACCCTCGGCTACACCCTGATGTCACTCGGCATTCGCAGCTTTCATCATAGCTGCTCCACTCATCTAGTTATAAAAATAATCATTATTACTATATGGTGGTTACACCATTTGGCTTTAATTTAATATTTGGGTACTTTTGTTGTTCTATCATTAGAGTCGCTTTGTAATTACTTACTGATCTGTTATAAACGTTTATGGCCCAAGCCACAAAGCGTAGCTCAAGGTCCTCAACCACAAAGATTAGCCGAGGGATATTTTTTATAAGTAGAGGAGTGTATAGGTTGCTATTGTGGAATAACGACGTGTAGCCGAGGGATCTGTGAAGTTAAAACCCCAATGATTCCAAGAAGTAAAGAATTCGGCAATCTGGCAACTTTCACATTTGAACAACTTAATGTTTTCAACACTTTCAAATATACATCGCCAGTAGAAGTCACTTAAACTACTTAAGACAGTTGTGGGTTTGTATGTGTGTCCATCCGTCCGTGTGTGTACTGCAAACCTTTACCAAATAATCCCTCAGCAATACTTTGCAGTTCCACCATGGGCTACGTTTTGCAGCTTAGGGTTCTGAAAGTTTATAACAGACCAGTAAGTGATCTACAAAGTGGCTCTAATGGCAGAATAAGAAAAGTACCAAATTCGGATCACGTATGGAAGTAATACCCAATGAGTTTTCAGTACCGCTTATGTTCACTCACAAGCAGTTAACTAATTTAATTCTCGCATTCGATACGTTACAATTTACCTTAAGTCCATTAAATTGTTAAATACTATGAACATGTTACTCAAAAGTGATTTTTCAACGATTGGGTAGAAAAAATCAACATAATCTTATCCCAGGTTAAGGGTTAAGGTAAAATGATTAATTTTAAGTCATGGTGGTGCTAACCAAACTATTAATCAACTAACATATTACGCATTATCACTCTTGCTAAAAGTGGTGTTATTGATCAATACAAATAACCATTTCATTCGTAAACAAGCTTTAAGTGGAAGGCAGACACTATTCGCTTATCATAGAAATTTCAGCTACGATGAAAATAAAATAAATGCTAAATCAATTACCAAACTTATACTCTTACCTGACCGCCAAACAGGCGTTCTACAAAATAGTTAACGCTAATAGTTGCACGCTCCCAAAACAGGCAATAGTAATAATACAGATGTTTGTGTTATAGATTTTATTCCTAAGAATTTACAGTATTATTTTCATAGAACAGGTTATTTTCGTAAGTTGGTGTCGCAACACAAAATGAGGTTGATACCCAAGTAGAGCAAAACTGCAAAAACGTTTTCATGGATGTAAAGATGTTTCATTGTTTGAAATTTCGGTAATGTTACTGACTGAGCCTCTGTTTGCTCCACAGATATATAGACAATATATAGGAAATGGCCTCACCCAGTGCATTATGGCTGGTGAAGCACATTTTTGCCATGCAGCTATATTTATAAACTATATCTTTGAGATGAGTACTCCTTGTGTGGGTTAAATGTGCACCCCAAAATAAGATTTTGTGGTGTTAAATGTTCAACTAACCCTAAATTTGGACTGTAAGTTTTAAAATAATATAATGGTCAATAAGTGTGTGATTTGGGTTACAGTCTCTAGAATAGCAGAAGCAAAAACAAGAAAAGGAAAATTTAGCCCGCCTGGGTAGCGTGGTGGTAACATGTCTGCCTCACGTGAAAAACGTCGTGAGTACGAATCTCTCTTAGGGTGAGTTACCCGGATAAGGTTTTTTTCGGGGTTTTCCCTTATCCTGAGAAGACGAATATCGAGTAACTTTAAGCTTCAAGGACCCCGAGATCATTTGAGCATCATATCATTAATTACATTCATCGTCCGATATAACCAAACCAGGTTAAAGGACGTTAAATTACAAAAAAAAAAAAAAAAAATATGATATGATTAATTTTTCAAGCTATGGTGTGATTTATACAATTAATTTTATGCATAATATGCATTATGAAAAATGAATGTTAAGTTTAGCACATCATTTTTTTCTCTGAAATGTTTCTTTGGAGCCTTCTCACAATGTAATATGCTTTCAAGTATCTCAATTTGCTTTTAATCAAAATAGAAGTGACAGCGTGAAACTTTGTGTGTGTGTGTGTGTGTGTGTGTGTGTGTGTGTGTGTGTGTGTGTGTGTGTGTGTGTGTGTGTGTGTGTGTGTGTGTGTGTGTGTGTGTGTGTGTGTGTGTGTGTGTGTGTGTGTGTGTGTGTGTGTGTGTGTGTGTGTGTGTGTGTGTGTGTGTGTGTGTGTGTGTGTGTGTGTGTGTGTGTGTGTGTGTGTGTGTGTGTGTGTGTGTGTGTGTGTGTGTGTGTGTGTGTGTGTGTGTGTGTGTGTGTGTGTGTGTGTGTGTGTGTGTGTGTGTGTGTGTGTGTGTGTGTGTGTGTGTGTGTGTGTGTGTGTGTGTGTGTGTGTGTGTGTGTGTGTGTGTGTGTGTGTGTGTGTGTGTGTGTGTGTGTGTGTGTGTGTGTGTGTGTGTGTGTGTGTGTGTGTGTGTGTGTGTGTGTGTGTGTGTGTGTGTGTGTGTGTGTGTGTGTGTGTGTGTGTGTGCGTGCGTGCGTGCGTGCGTGCGTGCGTGCGTGCGTGCGTGCGTGCGTGCGTGCGTGCGTACGTGGGTGGGTGGGTGTGCGGGCGCGGGCGCGTGCGCGTGCGTGTGTGTGCGTGTGTTGTTTTTCTTTCATACATTTCCAATTTTGGTTTCAGAACCAAAGACTTTCAGGAAATATTGACATTAACACATTAATGTTTAAAAATACAAGAAAAATTATGGTTTAGTGTTTAATTTTTTCTCTGCGAAAAAATGAATAGTTCTGAATAACTAGTAGCTCATAATATGCAGTATTTTCAAAAATGTTTATTTGCTACTTTCATTCATTTCCTTCTCACATAACTCCATGTTTTTGTATTTTGCTGTAGTTATTTAGTTATTACATGTGTGAGGTGTGGTACCTCATACTCTTTTTAACTTTGGTTCTGAGCATCTCTTGGTTATTTTAACACATAATCACCTCAGTTTAAAATATTTTGTTGTGTGGCTCCTTAGCTTGTAATAGATTTAGTTCAGCCAGTTCAGTGATCCAATTATTTGCTTGACAAGTTTATACCCTTCTGTTGGATGCTTAAACATTTCAAAGATGGGGGTATCTTTTTTTCTAGAGCCTCGCACTCCAACAGAAGATGTTGCAACACTGAAAATAATTGCTACATATGCAACAGAAATAGTAATAAAATATGCCGTGAATATTTCAGTTCGTATGTCAAGTGTTTGCATGTAGTAGCTATGCCTATTAATGCGCTAAGTGTGTTAATAAATATTTTTTTTAATTGTAGCTATATTATTGCAAAAATTCAAGTAAAATAAATAGCTATTTATGGTTTATAAATTTATAGTGGTTTTATGCGAGTGCATAGGCTTTCACGGCCAGCGTCTATCCATTAAGATGTTAATTCCGGGCTTCTAGGCCGTGGTCCAGTAGATACATCAACACCTGACCTTTCGCCCGCCATTCTGTCAGGCATCCTCAGAGAGCAATGACTTCAAGGGCCTCCAAACTCACGTCTCATACACATTCATGGGTAATTTTATTGTGGAATTCCTACTAGTGATTCTAAATACTCTTGTTCATTTAAATCGGGTTCTCCCAGGCCGAAGGTTCCGTCAAAGAGAGAGAGAGAGAGAGAGAGAATGATCTCTTATGTTTGTTATTTTCTGCTTCAAATGTACCTAATTCTTGTAATAGGCCATTACTATTCTATTCTTTTCTTTTGTACAAGTTGTAGTTTTGATGAACTGCTCAATTGAGTGTAATTTTAGCTCCTCATGAAGGAAAAAATGCGGCGCTACTGGAGGTTGTTTGGCAATCATTCTGATTATTCTATTCTGGAGTATTTGTAGTTTATGTATATGGGTTTTAGCAGCGTAACCCCATACAGGGGATACGAATTGTTCTCAATAGTGTTTTGTATAGGATCACTCCTATGTTTAAATTTAACTGAATATTCAGATTGATTATGGAATATAATCTATTTAGATGACCATTAGCCTTGGCTCTAACCTTAGCTATATGCTTAATCCCGGTTAGGCCTTGGTCCATGATAAGACCTAAGTATGTCACTTGGTCTTTCCACTCGATTATTTCGACTTGGTAGTTAAGCGGTTGTAACATGTTTCTGCCTTTACGGTGATATATTATTTTAGTGACGACTATAGCTTGCGTCTTCCTCGCGTTGACTTTAATTCTCCACTTGGTGAACCACGGTTCAAGTGAGTTTAAAACATTTTGTAGGCGTAAGTGTAAAATTCGCAACTGAGTGGATTATATGGTTATACCAGTATCATCTGCGTAAATGTACTTGCTGGTTCTTACCAGACCAGAGCAATTGGCAGGCTGAGGGCAGCCCGAGGTGTGATAGACGTGTCCCTGTTCTCGGAGAGAACTTAACCACGTTCTGACGGGATTGTGGGTTTTGCAGGATGGCTGGTTCTTACCAATTCTGGCATGTCATTTATATATAAATTGAACCGTGTTGGGCCCACGACATTTCCTTGTGGAACTCCTGCTCGTATTTGTTTGGAGCTTGAGACTTCAACCTTTACCGAGGTGTGAAATCGCCGGTCATTGAGGTAGTCCCTAATTAGGGCTAGCGCAGTGTCAGGAAATTCGTATTCTTTTAGTTTCTGAGTAACCCTGCATGCCACATTTTATCAAAGACACAATATCTAAATAGAGGGCACCTGTTGACTTATTTGCATTGAAACCTTTGATAATCTTCTCAGTCATTCTTAACAATTGTAGCGTGGTCGAATGATGCACTCTAAATCCGAACTGTTCGGGTATTACTATTTTGTGTTTGTGTATGTGTGAATTTATTCCCTTCAGTATTACTTTTTCTAATACCTTGCTCATAGTATTTAATAGGTTGAACGACCTATAGTTAATTGGTAGTGCTAGATTTTTGTTTGCTTTTGGGAAAACGGAGATTTGGCTTCTTTCCATGCAGTTTTGGCTTCTTTCCACGGAAACCTGTCGTGTTCGAGCGTGTAGTTGAATGTTTTGGCTAGCAATGTTACTGCTTTTTAGGTAAATTCTTTAGTACCACATTTGGTATCTTGTCTGGGCCTGGTGCTTTTCTTGCTGGCAGGTGTTTTATAATCCAGCTTATTTCTTCTTCATTTATTTCCGCATTTTGTTGTGTTCTTGTCTGAACTAAGTTTTGGGCTTCATCCTCGACTTCGTTTATGATGTCGTCTTGCCCGTTCGCGGGGTTGGGAGAAAATACTTCCTCCAAGGTGACCGCAAACGCTTCGGCCTTAGCCTGGGGGGTCTCTGCTACGGCGTTATTAATTTGTAGTGGCGGTATATTTGTGCGTGTACGCGTTAAGCATTTCGCAATTCGCCATACTGCGTTTTGTTGAAGGTTGAGCTTTTCGAGCGTGTCGTTCCATTGATTTCTAATGTAGGTTCTGGCCCTATTACTTGCTAATTCGCGCGCATGATAATATGCCGTTCGATGATGTATTAAATTCCTAGTTCTTTGCCATTTCGCCTGGCTCGATTTTGAGCGTTTTGCATCTCTTTTACATCCTGAAGATATCTAGCATTAATAGTGTATTACCGTTTTAAGGTTCGCTTGCATTAATGGTTGTATTTATTGCTAGTTCTAGTTTGTAGGTCGCTTCGTCCTGTTCTTCGTTCGTGTTAACTTCGAGTTCTGGTAGGCAGAGATCTACCGTAATCTTAAACTCATCTCTCTGATCCCTCCCGCCATTGGCATTCCAAAAGACGAATCGGAAGGAGGTAGGAGACCTAGTTCCGTCCGCCATTCTGGGTCAATGGAGCGAGGCTGAGCAGAAAGGTGAGGCCCTCAAAGAGGATCATCGCCTTGCTGGTTGGACCTGTAGCCTGGAAATACCTGAGAAGGAGACCCCGGACTCTCTCAGCGTGAATTGCTGAAGCCACCCCAGGAGGTCCGTGAGATCTACTGAAGGAACGATGGAGGGTGGGATTGGAGTTGGGTGGTTGGATTGAGGAGATGGAGCATCCACCGCTGGCCGCTCCCCACGGGAGACGCGTCAGCGCCGGTACTGGACTGGTTACCGCTGGTACTTCCCGATCAGAATCGGATTCGCGGTTCATCCTCTGCCTCTTCAGACTGGAGTTTGGGTTGGCCCTTGTGTTGTGTGGCAGGGGTGTTCGGCACCCGGCATGAGCGTCCGTTTTATATATAGTTGGGCGAGACCGTCCCATTTACTTTCATTGGCTGCGCACCAGTCAAGTTGTAAGCCTGGCTGGGCTGTATGGCTACATTGTATCAACCAGTACTGGTATCCATGCTCTGTGGATGCGTGCTGTTTCTTCTTTTCTATTAAAGTTATTCTTATGTTTGAATTTTTTTTTTTTTTTTTGCTTCTCTGTATATCCTAGCATGGTCCCAAGCGGCAATTACTCTGTGTTCTTTTATTCTTGTGTGTATACTCCGTTTGGTGATACCAATGTAAACTTGACCACAGCTGTAAAGTATGCGGTATACTCCTTGCGAGGATAGAGTATCCCGTTTGTCCTTCGCCGATCTGAGTTTTTGTTTTATTTTCATGGTTTGCTTGAAACTTGTTTTAATGTTGGTCTTTTCTAGTAGCCTACCAATACGATGTGTTACTTTCTCTATATATCGTAGGAATGCCTTATGCTGTGGTTTCGTTCTGTCTCTGGGGTTGCATAATCTCTTGGGATGGGATGCCCTGATTATTTGTTTTTTTACCATATCCGCTCTTCTTCAGGGTTCGGTGTAGATGTTTTATTTCTTGATTTAGCGTGGCCGTTTCACAAATCCGTCTTGCCCGTTCCGTTAAAGTCTTGATTATGCTTCTCATATTTCGAGGATGGGGATTAGAGCTTCTATGGAGATAACGGTCCATATGAAGCCGACACACTACCCTTGTTTGGCTTTGTCTTTCCGTTGCCTTGTGTTTCCTTTGCCTTACCAAGCTTGGCCTTTCGCTTGCGTTCCGATTCCCTTGCCATGCCTATTCCTGCCATGCCTTGCCCTTTCCTTGCCTTGCCTTTCGCTACCCTGCCTTATCTTGCTTTGTCGTGCGCTTTCGCGACTGGCTTCGCGCTTCTCTTACCTTGCCTTTTATGCCTTTCTTTGCGCTCCGCTTACCTAAGTCTACGTTGCCTTGCCTTGCGTTGCCTTCTCATGCCATTCCCTTGCCTTGGGCTTACCTTGGAAGCGCAATTAAACGCAAGAAAAGGGAAGGAAAGGTAAATACAAAACAAGGGAGGATAAGGTAAGGAGAGAGAGAAACTCAAGACATTTGAAGGATAAGGAAGCAAAGCAAAGCAAAGCAAACTAGAGGAAGCGCAAGGCAAGGGAAGGGAGGGGTAATGCAAGGCAAGGCAAATGAAGCGCAGGGCAAGGGAAGCGAAAAGCTAGGAAAGCAAAGCGTAAGGCAAAGGCAAGGGAACGGCAAGGCAAGCCAAAGGAAGCACAAAGTATACAGAGGAAGCTAAAGTAAAGGGAAGAACAAGGCAAAGTAATGTAAGGGCATCGCAAAGCAATTGAACAAGGAAAGCGAAACGCATAGCAAGGGAAGCGCAAGGCAATAGAAGGGCAAGAGAAGGACAAAGCAAGGCAAGAATAGCGCAAGGGAAGGACATGACAAGGCAAAGAAAGCGAAGAGCAGGGATGAACGAGGCAGGGCAAATGAAATTAAGGAAACGGAAGATTCTTTCTTTTTGGCAGTGTTTAACGCCCGCTTTAACTACCTATGGCACCGCAGGCGGTGATACTGGTGATACATGAATGATGATGAAGCACCGGTGGAATGCGATGGCGGGGGAAACCGGAGTACCCGGATAAAACCCACCCCAGCGCCGCTTTGTCCACCACAAATCTCACATGCGGTCGCTTGGGATCGAACCCCGGCCATCTAGGTGAAAGACAAGTGGTCTAACCACTCGGCCACGGCGGAAAGGGAAGAGCAAGGCATGGAAGGGCAAGGGAAGCGCTAGGCAAGGAATGGCAAGGTAAGGGCAAGGCAAGCTAAGTCAAGTCAAGGGAATGGAAAATCGAGACATGGTAAGGCCAGATGAGACATGGCAAGGCAGGTCAAGGTAAGTGCAAGGCAAAGAAAGTACAAGCCAAAGGAACGACAAGACAAGGTAAGCGCAATGCATGAAAAGAGAAAGGCAAGGGAAGGGCAAGTCAAAGCAAGGCAAGGGAAGCACCAAGCAAGGGAATGACAAGCCAATGAAAGCAAGGGAGTCATGAGGCAAGGTAAGGGAGTTACAGGACTTGGGAAGCTCCAGAACGGTAGGCAAGGACAAGCAGTGCAAGGCAGGGAAGCGCAAGGCAAAACAAGGGCAAGGCAAGCCGAAGGTAGGCAAGGGCATGGCAAGACAAGGGAAGCTTAAGGCAAGGCAAAGCGCGAGGCATGGGAAGTAAACTACAAGGAGAGCCAGGGAAGGCCAATATATGGCAGGTAAGGGAAGCGCAAGTCAACGCAATGGCAAGGAAAGGGAAGCACAAGGCAAGGGAAGGTCAATGCAAGGAGAGAGAACCGAAAGCCAAGCGAATAGAAAAGTGGGGAAAAGGTAAGCATGGCAAGGGAAGTCCAAAGCAAGAGAATGGCAGGCAAGGCATGCAAGGGAAGTGGAAGGCAAGAGAAGGGTCTTTGCCTACCTTTCCTTACAAAGGAAAGATACGTATAGGCAAGGCAAGAGAATCGCAAGGAAGGCAAATCTCAGGGTATGGAAGGTGTCTTGCGGTTCCCTTGCCTTAATTTGCATAACTCTTGTCTTAACTTGATTGCTTTGCGCTTATAATTTCTGGCCTTACCTTACTCTTTCCTTGTCTTATGCTTCTCTTGGGTTGTCTTGCCTTGCCCTTTCCTCGCCTTGCACTTCCATCAGTTTGCCTGGCTTTCCCTTCCCTTGCCTTGGGTTTCCTTGCCTATGCTTGCCTTGCCCTTTCCTTTCCTTGTGCTTCCCTTAATTTGCCTGGCTTTCCTTTTCCTTGCCTTGGGTTTCCTTGCCTATTCTTGCCTTACCCTTCCCTTTGTATGCGCTTTCCTTGTCTTGACTTATCCTGTGCTTGCCCTTCCTTTGCTTTGTGCTTCCCTTACCTTGCCTTGCCTTTCTTGCGCTTCCTTTGCCTTGCAAACCCTGCCCTTGCTATTTCCTTACCTTACTTTGCGCTGCCTTTCCTTCCCTTGGCATTTCCTTCGCTTAACTTATTTTGCCTTGCCATGCCAACCCTAGCCTTGAAATGAAATGGAGTTTTATTTATGGGCGCTCTTTAACTTTCGCGTCCCTTACATTTTGTGGACCTTCCCTGCCATGCCCTTCTCTCTCCTTTCTCTACGCTGTCCTTGTCTTCCTTTGTTCTTCCCTTGGCCTACCCCTTCCTTCCGCTTCCCTGCACCGCAATGAGTTGCCCTTCCCTTGCCTTTTGCATCCTTTGCTTTGTTTGCCTGGCGCTTCACATCTCTTGCCTTGCATAGGCCTGCTTACCTTGAACTTCCTTGCACAGCCTAGCCTAGCCTTGCCTTGCGCCTCCTTTGCCTTGGCTTTAAAGCAAGGCAAGGCAAGGCAATGGCAAGGGCAAGGGCAAGGGCAAGGGCAAGGGCAAGGCAAAGGATGGTCAGGGCAAGGCAAGGAAAGTGATAAGCAAGACAAGGGCAAAGTAAGGCCAGGCAAGACAAGGCAAGAAGAGGGAACTGCAACCCATGGAAAGGCAAAAGCAAGGCAAGGGAAGCGCAAGGCAATAGAAGGGCAGTCCTGCAAGGCCACACAAGGCAATGAAACGATTGGCAAGGGGAGGGCAAGGCAAGGTAAGACAAGCTAAGAGAAGCGCAAGGCAAGACAGGCTAAGAGAAGCACAACTAAAGTTAAGGGGAAGACAAGGCCGACAATTAGAAGTGCAAAGTAATCAATGCATGGCAAGGCAAGGGCAACACAAGGGAAGTTCGAGGCACCCTTGCCTTTCCTTGCTTTGCTTGCCCTCTGCTTCCCTGGCCTTGCCTAACCCTGCCTTGCTTGCGCTTACCTCTTTATACCGTTCCCTTGCTTCCTTTGCTTTGCCTTGCCCTTCCCTTGCCTAGTGTTCTCATTGACTTTCCTTGACCTTTCCTCTCATTATGCTGCCTTGCACTTCCAAGGCTCGGAAACCACAAGGCAAGGCAATGCAATGCATACATAGGGCATGGGAAGTACAAGGAAAACAAAGCAAGGCAAGGAAAGGCCAAGGAAGCACAAACAGTGGCCAGGCTAGGCAAGAAAAGCGCAAGGCATGGGAATCACAAATCAAGGGAAAGGCAAGGAAAGGGAAGCGCACCTAAGCAAGGGAAAGGCATGGACAGGCAAAGGAAGCAGAAAGTGCAAGACAAGAAAATCTGAAGCACTAAGCAAGGGAAGGATAGGAAGAGGGATGGGTTAGGCAAAAGAAGGGCAAGTCAAGGGAAGTGCAATACAAGGGCTTCTCATCTGGAGAACTAAATATCTTGGTTACATTCCGGAATGAAGCATTTAATTTTTCAAGTGCATTTTAACTTTCCAACTTAATGTTTACATACAGCTGATGTTTGTAAGAACAATTATTTAATAAACTAACTGTTTTTTGCTTCAATTTGCTTTGCACTTTTTGGAGTTATGTACCTACTCAGCGTTTGCAACAGGTGTGACCAATCTAATTCTTGTTTCTAAAATATGAAGACTTAAAGAAAGTGGGTACATTAAACTCATGTAGCTTTTTATGATATTATACATTAATGTATAATAAAATGCAAACTTAGTAGCTACATCTTGTGTATAATGATGCCATATACCCTGGTCACTCATTCATGAGGTAACATACGCACAGACAAATTAATTGTGTTTTTTTTATTTTAACTTCCCTTAGTGTTTTTGTTTCTTCATAATATTTTACTTACTCTACCATCCATATATGCAGTAGCTGGAGAAGATATATTCTACATTTCATGCAAAAATTCTACACCAAGATTTCACTAGATAAATATGTTTTGTGGAATCCTGAATCAAAGCAGCAGTTTGAGAGAGAGGGGGAGAGAGAGAGAGAGAGAGAGAGAGAGAGAGAGAGAGAGAGAGAGAGAGAGAGAGAGAGAGAGAGAGAGAGAGAGAGAGAGAGAGAGAGAGAGAGAGAGATTACATACTTGACAACTGGAACTTAGTTGCAGATGGAGTAACTGCTCATGAAAAATTCTGAAAGAAAAAATATGTGCTCCATTCACATGACTTTTTCTAGCTGTTCTGCAAACAAACTTTTCCTTTAAAAGATATATTGAGAGACATGATATTTTTAGCAGTGTAAGAGAGAAAATATCCTTGAGAATATATAGAGGAATAATGTAGTCTGGGAGAGATTAAAGTACACAGAGATATGCAATAAACCAGAAAGAGAAAGATTTGCATGAGCGAAACCAGGGGTTAAAAACTTGATATGATGAAGACGTAAAAAAATATCCTATATATGAAGAAATTAACAAGTTAACAAAGATTTGGAGAGATCAAATTGGCAACAAAAGTGGGATAAATTGGATGTGATTATAATCATCAGGAGAATTCTGTCCACCAGAAGAGAAAAATATTCAGAATATGTAGGAAAATTCTTAGGCAAGGTTAGAGAGAAATGAATAAGAATGTGTAACAAGAAGATGGAAGAGGAAAGCGATTATAAAATACATAAAAGGAGGAAATGAAATGGAATTTTATTTATGGATACTATTTAACTACAATGGTTCTCAATGTCCCATTCTATATTCGACATGGCCATTTATTTTGCTCAGCGGCCTCTTTATCGTCTCTTGGTTCTTTTACATGCCATAAATTTGACATGGGACCAGCAACTTCCGAAGGAAACCATGCTAAGGATTTTTACACCTGCAAAAATCCATTGTCCTGTACCAGATTTGAAACTGCATCCTTGGGTATAGAAGGGTAATGGCTATACTATGGAGGGTGACTATGATGTAGAGCAAAGGACAAGGCTCATTATGTGTATGTGTGTATATATATATATATATATATATATATATATATATATATATAACTGGTTAAGGTGTACTGTGGACCAAGGGAAAAGTAAAAAAACCAAGTCTAAGAAAGGTATAAAAATGTAGGAATATATGTACAGTGTTATGGTTAATAAAGATATTCATTCATATCAAAGATAATTCTTTTATCTACATCATACTAACCGTGATAAGTATTAGCAGAATTGGTCTTATTACTTGCTTCATTGTAAGTAGAAGGGAATTATAAGGAATACAGTAGGCTAAAGAAATAGTCAAGCTGGTCAGTATGTGAAATAATTAAAATTTGGTTCTCTTTCTTGCTAGGAGTAACCAAAAGAGAGACAAAAAGGAAGATGAATTCCTGTTTGAGAAAATTAACTTAAAACTGAAACCAATAACATGGAATATCTCAGAAATGGTAACAAAAAATAACAAAATCCATATGACATAAATAGTGTGTTACATTTTTTATCTCATAAATATTTATCTATCTCTTATGGTTTATCAGTGATACAAAATACATTATCCAGAATGAAAAGGTCCTTAGAGGCTATTCCAGAATAGATAGGATGGAAAACATAAAAAATAACATAGGATAAAAATAATTATGACAACAATAATAATTGCAATTTATAATAAAATTGTTTTTTGTTAGCTTCTACCTTGTGACTTAATTCTGCTTTTTGACATAAAATACTTTAATTGCTTTAAACATTTTAGCATTTGATAGGAATAATGTGAATACATTTGCATGCATTTCTTGCATATTGATCATCATACAGACTTTGCATATCTCTTTGAGTATCTCTCTCCCTGCCATATGCACAGTATTGTAAACAGTGTTAAGTATAGTTTGTTTCAATGGCACATTAAGGATTAATTACATAAAAATGGATGGCATATGTTCATTGATGCAATGTGAACTATAATGTGCATATAGATCAATTAGTCCTAAGCATAGCATATATTTAAATATAATTGCTTAGCTTAGTAAACCCATTTATTCAAAACTGAGCCCAGTGCCTCGAAAACTTTCTTCCATCCAAGCATCAAATTTAGCTGCCATATCATTGGTCATATAATTTCTCCAGTCTCCAGTTTTGCCTTTGCGTATAAAACTTGTTTTAAGAAGAAAATCAGGCCCATTTACAAACTCTAGAACAGGTTCCAAGTTGACAGCAGGATTACCTTTCATGCTTGTGAAGCTGACATAATCAGCCAACTTTTTGATATCCTCATCACTCAGTGGCTTGTTCAGAAATTCTGCAATCTTCCTTATAGTGTCTTCTAAATCCTGGAATTAATTCAAAATTATTAATAAATCTTGGTTTTAATCAAAGTATAAAACAGTAGTTCACATGCCATTCTTTGTTTTCCTATCTTCTAAGGAATTTGTTTTTTGGTAGCGTGTTGGTACCTAATAGAGGCTGAGGAGAGCCAATGCTCTCACATGCATTAACTATCATATTTGCTGACCAGTGAACCATTAGGTAACATGAAAGACAAGTTGCCAATAGTGCTTTGATGTGAAACAGAGTTACAACTGTTACCAAATGTCTTCTGGACAATATGCCCTTGACAACCTGTTTCACCAGAGGAACACATCTTGGTGGTTGCCGGCTAGGTTAGGTATGTCTGGTGTTGATGTGATAGTCAGTGCAGCCATATATACTATTCCCTTTGCTGAAGACAAGTTATGAATTTCACCATTTTTGACAAAACTGTTTTAACTGCCAATGTGTAAACATCAGCATTTTATAAAGGTAAATATATGGAACTGTCAAAACATTTAAAGATTTAAAATAAGGTCTGCAGCTAATATTGCTGAAAAAGTTTAGCATTAATCACATTATCCTAATTTGTAACATAAACATTCTGTTATTATACCTTGAATTTCTCCAGAATATTATACCATAGGATAAATGGGAGTGACATTGAGCAAAATAAGCTATTTTAAGCACATGGAGATTAATTGATGATCTTAGTATACCTAATGCACAACAAATTTAGCATAATTTTATAAATAAAACATTAATATGCATTCCCCAATCAAGATTACCATCAACCCAGACTCCAAGAAATTTAATTTTATGTGAAATAGTTGCTAATTTATTTTCTAAGCAAACATTAGGAAAACTTGCATTCATTTGAGAGAACGTAGGCTTTCACGGCCAGAGTCAGTGTAACTAAGAAATGTTTCCGGGCTGTTTTGCCGTGGTCTGCTGGTGTTAGAAGTCCCAGACATTTCGTCCACAACTACAGTGGACATCTTCAGTGGCGCCCCCCACTTGCCAGTATAAAAGTAGCGATCCCGACAGTCAACGCTTCAGAGACAGCGAAACCTTCTCCAAGTAAACTTCGGCCGCGCCACTGAAGATGTCTGCCGTGGACAAAACGTCTGGGACTTCTAACACCAGCAGACCACGGCAAAACAGCCCAGAAACATTTCTTAGTTACATTGCATTCATTTGTTTAACTTAATGATGAAAGCTTCACAACACTTTTGTTCATTTTAATAATGTCTATTGGTTTTAATCCAATTAACTACATAATCTGTTACCCCATCAATGTTAGCTTTCAGTTCTTGTTTATTATTACCATAAATTATAACACTTATATCATCAGCAAAAGGAGTAAATTCAGTATAAATGCAGTCACTGCTTTTGGACAGGTCATTAATGTAAAATATGAATAATAAGAGAAACAATATCAAACCTTGAAGAAATCCCTAATTGAAGCACTAGTGTGAGCAACTTTAATCTCCTTAAACTACCTTATTGAATATTCAATTTCAGTTTAGTACTTTCTATTCCTTAGATATGATTCAAGACATTCCATAATCATACAATTTGTGTAATAACATATCATGGTCAACCAGGGTCAAAAGCCTTTGATTGATCAAGAAATATTTCTATGCCTGATTTCCTAGATTTTTAAGTAGGTACTTCTTCAATAATGTTCTGTAATGCCAAGCTTGATTTAATTTACTGGTTTCCATATTGGACTTTTGATATCATACTTTTTTTTTTTTTTTTTAAATTATAACACTATTGTACACCACTTTTTCGATTACTTTAGAAAATATTTAACCCATTTTAAAAAGTGACTTTTGAGGCCTTTAAACTCTCAAGGAAGCATCCTTCAACAAATGACAAATTTGTAATATGTCATAATGGTTTAACCAGATGTATGGCATAATTTTTAAGAAACATATTAGAACACTCATCAAGTATTTTGACTCGTCATAGATCTTTTGGGTTTTATTCTTTTAATAATAGAGAATAATTTTGCTTTTGCTTATTTTTGATAAAAATTCAGAGTTATGTTTATTACATTAATTATGTTTAATTAATGTATTTAAGAGAAAACACCTTTCATTTATACCCAAATAACATAAGTAACTCATTTTATTTTATTACAGTGTTTATCTTTCAAAATTTTAATGGGTATTTGCATACTCGAATTTTGTTCATTTCCAAAAGACAGATGAGGCACTATATTCTGACATACATATCCATGATACAAGGGGTAAAAATAACATATTACTACCTATATTCTGCTTACATAAATCACTTGATTCTTATCTTATCTTGGAATAAAATTATATAATAAGCTATCTTTAAATATAAGACAAAATGTAGGTGCAATTTTTTTTTTAAATTAGGTTAAAATAGAATTAAGTGACTTAGTTTTTACAACATACAAGAATACTTAAATATAGATGCATTTTAATGACTTTCTGAGGAAACTTATTCATTGTATGAATGCCAAATGGTGAAATAAATTTTCATTATCATCATAAAATTATTAGTATTTAGGATAAACTGATCTATAGCACTCAATGACTCTAGAGCACTCTAGTAGGTGACTTAATAACTGCTTCTAAGCCCTATGTGCTGAGTAAATCTGTGATCTGTTTTTGCCTCTGTTTATATTTTGATCACTGCAATTCTTTACCCAAACTTGAACATAGCTCTACAAATGTATTTCTGACAGATTATATTTTGTTCTAAGATACAGAAAGAAATAGTTTAAAGCATCAAAAACAAAGTATTGTCCTAAGTCACCTTGATTTCTTTGCTATTGAATCTCATTTGACAGTGACTCTGGACTATAAAAAAATAATGCATTTGAAAAGTAGAATCAAACTGAAAAATTCAATGCCATAACTGAGATTTGAACCATGAACCGGTTAGTCTACATCTGATTGCTCTTATTCAACTGAACTATCATAGAACAAGCCAGCATGGCTTTAAATTTCCAAACTGATTAGTATTTTTCCTGATAAACCACAAGGAAATCTGAATTTGAGATAACATACTCCAATAGCAACTTACAGTCATAGCTTGTGTGGAAAAAAACAATAAAGTAACATTGATTACCCTAGTTGGTTAAACTATGAAGTCTGGAACTTCAAGCTCTTATGACATTGTAAGTTACCATAGGGTATGTCATCTCAAAATAATTTGAGATCTCCTTGTCTTTTACCAGGAAAATAATTCACAATTTGGCTCCTGGTCATTGAAAAAGTCTGCTATGACCAATTGAATATTGGAATTATAATGCAATTTATTTTAAAATACATTTTGAAATTGTGAATGTCTCAAGGATTAAATAATTTACAACTATACTGACCTTCATGTCAAGAGGAACACATAAGATTGTGTCTTTTGGATTTCAAGAGTCTCAACAGAGCTGAGCATGCTAATGAGGATTCTTCAAGCATGTTCTAATAAGGGGCTTTGAGATACTCAACTGCAAAGTCATTAAGAATTTTCTGACAAGGTATAAATAAATAAATTAGATTGAATGATAGTGCAGCTCTACAAATTTACAATTTCACTTTCTCTATGAATGCCAACATGACAAAAATGTCAATCAATTTTAAATGCATAGCAATCTTAAAGTGTTTCAAATTCATAATTCAACTTGGTATATTTATACTGCTACATTACTACTTTAAAGTTAGAATTTTGTAGAAAAAGTGATTAGGTGAAGTGTAAGTAACCTCATTAGTAGTAAATGCTTATATAATATTGGACACATTTTCAGGATGTGTTCCTGTCTATAATATACTTATGCTCACCATTTTCATGTCTTCATACTTGAGGAAGAATATATTTGATTCATGTCGCCGCTTCCAAAATTCCATTATGTGAGCAGGAAAGGGGCCTGAGATTACTGGAACATAGATACAATTTTATTCTATTTGATTTTTCATTTATGTAGAAAAAGGTAACATTTTGTTTTAGTTTGTAGCAAAGTTCTATAAAATACATATAATATTACTAAACTGAAGAGTTTACCTGTTGTATACAATATTTCTAAATGTTCTCTTTTGTTATAATTAACATAAATTTGATTATTAACCTCCATGTTAGTTTTGGTTAAGTAACTAAATAGGTATATGCAGCTGATATAATGCTTTTATTTAATGTATCATAAAATATGGTTTAATAATCTCTTATGATGTAACCTTGTCTCACAATGGAACAAATGCTTATTTTTTATTTCACTAAAAGTGAACACCAAGATTTCTGACCTCCCCCCTCCCCCCAAAAAAGAAGCATTTTAGAAATAGGTTTGCATGCTCACACGTGTAAGGGCCAAGCGTGCATGTGTGATGAAGGAAAAAGTCAGATATATATACATATCTAGCTTGATATTTAGATTCAACATCTTCCAAGAATGTAACATGGGAATTTCAAGAAAATCAGTCACCCAAAAGAACCCTTACATGAAACTGTTTTCATTAATCAATTACTAATAATACATTTGACATGTCTCAACTATCTGTTTACGAGTACAGGAGGAGGTTAACTTTTGCCGATTACAATATTCCAATATTTAGTCTAAAAAGGTATGAAAAATATATAAACTAAATATTGGAAAACAAATGTATAATATGTGTTATATATAATGTTCCAATTATTTATGATTTGTTGAGAATAATCATGTTTTTTTATTTCTAATCAGAGTAATCAAACTATAAAATCCTGTATATAAGAAAGCTTCTTCTTAAACATTTAAGTGCCACAGTATTATCGTGCTGTACAAAATGTGAAAGTAAATTACTGATTATAATGCATTAAAGCTTTCTTATGCTGAATTATATTTAGAATATTTTCTGGACATTTTGAAATGGTAAACAATATTTGTAACTAGAGCGTTTCTCATTGTTAGTTATTAAAATTGAAGGAAAATATATGTTACCTTTCCCTTTCATAAACATTTCACAGAAATCATTAAAATCTAGATTTTGGTTAAAAATCATTGTGAAATAGTAGAAAGAAACACACACATCTTTCAGATTCCTTGTGACATACACAATCTGAAAAAGAAAGGAAAAAACAAAATCAATGTAAAATTAAACAATGCTTGTCCTTAAACATTTCTTATAGTTTGAGACTGAATAGTTCCACTTCATGGAATATGAAGAAATGCCAGAATTATGCACAATAAGAGAAAATTAACTTATAAGTTTTTAAGGTTTAAAATTAAACAGCCATTATTATTAAAATGTTTTAGTATTCAGTCTCTAAGGAAACATGTATACTTTAACTTACTGATATGGTTACTTTTCACAAATTAACATTTTTTGTGTCACCTTGTCATAGAACAGGTTAGTAAGCTAAAGATGGTTGTAGAATAATTATAAAACCTAACTTTATTAGGACCTTTTCAAAGACGAAAATGGTTTAAAGCATCCTGTTATAATTTTTACATTGTGTGATGAAGATCATCAAGGCTGAAATAATGATCATAGTAAACTATTTGACTTACTTTCCATCAAAGTTTGCTTTGCAAAATGGATTACACAGTGCAGCTAGTTGAGGAATTAAAATTGCTGCCAGTTCTTGAATTTATAGCTCAGTTGACAATTTCTGGTAATGTTTATCTCAATTAGCATGATGTAGATAGAAGAATAAGCTTTTAAATAATAATTTGTTACACAGATATAGAGAAAGTCATGTGAGTGTAGCAAATCAAATTTTTTTCTTTCAACTGAGAGTTTTAGACATGCTCTGTGGAAAGTAAATGAATGATGCATCTTGTTTTTGCATGCTAGCAAGGAGTTGTAGCTGGTTGATATACAGTTATATGGATTTCCAGGTTATTTACCTATTAATATTTTCATATTTAAACTAATCTAGGCATATTGTTCCAAAATTAAACTGAATTGCAAGTGGACTGATATGCAAGATACTTTATAAGCTTTCTAGGCATTTGTATATCAAAATGCTTGAAAACTTATTCAGAAATTGTAATACAATAGTGGATTTTTGGATAGTAACTCATGTTTAAGAAAGTATCTGATCAATAAATTCCTTGTGAACCATGGTGTGCTCTAGCATCTCCTTTTTAGATACCTAATGTTGGCAGATAGTATTTAGAAAATGGGCAGGCCTGATTGCACAAACCTTTCAAACTTTTCCTTTTGTTAGTGCTTTAAATATAAAACAAGTGATTGGCTATGTACAAATCATAACTGCAGTTCCTCCAAGTAAGTAGGACTGGACAGACATAACTGTTTTAAATAGATATTGAATGGTGGCAGTGAATATTTGAAACACCTGCCGCAAATCTATGTGCACACGTGTGGGTCCCCGTCAATGTGTATGTGTGTGTAGTTTGTCTGTGGGCAGCATAGCCCAAAAACGATAAGTCCATTAAATACCAAACTTGGTATTTAAGTTTAGTATCTTCCAAGGATGTGACACAAAGATTTTCAAGAAAATCCTTCCTCCCCCAACTACTCTTTACATGGAAATATTTTTGAAAATTTAAATTTTCTCATAAATGGCTCTAACAATTTTGATTAAAATATTGTATATTAAAGATATTTACATGACAAATAAAATGCATATCTTGAATTTTCTGGGAATAGCCTCTGAAGATTATTCTGGATGAATTTTAAGGAATTTTGCATAACTGGTAAACCATGAGAGATAAACAAAAAGTTATTCAACAAAAAATTTAGAGCTTGTTAAAACACATAATTTATATTGTATACATCTTTTTGTGGATTTGACAATTTTTGAGATATTCCTTTTTATTGGTTTCAGTTTTAAAAAACTTCAGGATCTTGTCAACTCCTGGCCACGCAAAGAAACAGATTTCAATACCATAGCAACCACATTTTAAAATATTTGACAGTTGATGTAGCTAGAGTATTCCTTTATTTCTCTTCTACTTATAAGGAACTAAGTAATAAGACGTTTCTGCTAATGTTTATCTCTATTAGCATGAAGTAGATAGAAGAATAAGCTTATTAACAATAAGGTGATATAGAGAGGGAGAGAAAGTCATGTGAATGAAATACACCAGATTTTTGTTTTCTCTTTCACAAGATTTTGGCTTATCCTGACTGTTGGGTAACTCTAAATGATTTCTGAGCTCATTTGGGCATTATTTCACCCGTTTCATTCATCCATCATCCCATATGACCTACCAGCTTTACTGTTGTTTTAACCTCTTGCACATTACAAAATGATCTGATTTAAGTAATTCCTGCTTGTTTGTGAACAACACTATATGCATAGAAATACAAAGCTATAGTAAGTATCCTTTGTGATATCATTATAAAATGATATGGCTTGGGGAAGCTGTGTAACTAACATTTCTATCATTTTTGTTTCTGTGTTTGTTTTTCTGCAATATCAAATGTTTTACTTACTTTTGGTTTAATCGTGTGAATTTGCTTTGGAAGCAAATGATATGGTAGATGTGTTTTGATGTAACGTGGTGAACCTTCATTTTCCACCACATGAACACTATCACCAATCAAGCTAATTACATCTGCAAATCCTGAAGGAAGCCAAGTTGTAAGTCTGAAAATAAAAAACAAAAATGTTTTTGTACTCGGTAAAATGGTTAAAAGCTAGGGATATGATGTAAAAGTTCAGCTGTTAGACTGGAGACACGTTAAGTATGTGAACTTGAACAGTAAATAAGAAAAACACACGCACGCACGCGCATGCAACTAAGTTCTAAAAGTTACTGGAGCATTTTTTTTTCACTTAAAAAAATTGTTTAATAAGGCTTATTTGTTTCAGGTGTTGGCGGTATTCATGATATCACTCTCAAAAAAGTTTTACGACCATAGGCATTATAGCTGGCAACTGGCTTTGTCATTTGTGTGATAATTGTTTGTTGTATTCAGAACGAGGGATACTTAACTATGTGCAAGTGTCAAAATCATATAAATCTCCTTCAAAATCTTTAAGAATGCTTAAAAATGTTTGTGTTTGATTCAATAAAAAAGCAGACCTATGCCTGGCATAAACAATTTCACTATAATTTGTGAGTGCAGATAAAATCACTGCAAATGCAACAAAAGCACTGAGAAGGTTTCAAAACACGGTTTCCAGTAATACTCAGTGGCGGCCGACCTTTAGGGGCACAGGGGCACGTGCCATCCCTACAACAACTTCAAACAATAATTTCTCCATTATGTTATTAGGTAAAATGCTGTAATCTATAACGCATTTTGTATAAATTTAAACCTACTATGCACACTGGACAGTTGTAGTGAAGATGGCTGTCGGAAATAGTAACCGGCCGCATTTTTCGGACATAAGCAATTTTGTGGTCATTCTATGCGCACGCTTTCAATGCTTTCAGATGTAGTTAATTTGTGGGTGCGGGTTTCAAGGGGCCGAGAGGGAAAGGTTCTCTTAGGACACGAAGGCCTCTGTAGTCATTTGCTGCGCATGCGCAAAGAGAAAATAAGAACCGACAATAAGCAAAAATTAAAGTTTGAGTCCAATCCCTGACAAAAATATTTAGCCAAAGATTGCTTCACGTGTAAGAGTAAATAATAATCAGCATTTCTTAAGTTTGGGTGTCTTCTTATTTGAAAACAGAGTTTATCTATAATCCTCCCGAACGAAATATACAAAAAGAAGCTTAAGTGGTGAAAATGTACAATGTTGGTACTTGGTATTCTCGCCTCCCTACCAAGCAGACGACAAAGTACGCTCGCGCGCCAAAGCTCAAGGCGTACAAGCAGTGTGTTGTGTAATTACCCTACGTTTACTAGGAAATAGATTCGTGATACATTTGAAGCTTAACTTGAAAACAGGAAAAGGCAAAATAACCAATAGTTATTGAAATGATGGACGTGAACAAACAGTAGAATGGACCTTACTTGCGAGAGGTGCTTAGTGGCTAGTGTTTTGAGAATGAGTACTCAGTTACAATATACAACTTAAGAATAAACTGATAAGTGTGAAACATTGCCTTGAATGTATTTCACGTGTTAATGAAACATAATCCGAATACGCTGGAGAATAATTTGGTGAAATCAACTACAGAATAATATGCCGATTTATCAGTTGCTACTTGTTAGCGTTCAAAGAAACGGCAGTGTTAAAACTCGCTTTATGAGGGAAAAGCCTAAACACTTACGAAAGAAAGGCGGTGGTTTGTGAGGTGTACAATTGCTTATAAAGAAAATGCTTAAGACATTAATATCACGATCGCGATCTAGTTTAATTTAAGAGTAGTTTCCATAGTTTTCTGAGAGAAAGGCGAGCTTCGTTGTGAAAAGAAACATCCTGAACATTGTAATTGACATACATAAGCTATTAAAGTTGTGTAAGGTAGTATTGAAGACTGGAATCTTAAACTCAAGTGCATCAGCTGTTAAGACGAGCTGTGCATCAATTTGCAGCAGTATCACCTCCTTGATAATGTTGTTGACGTATGGTGACGGTTCGTGTTCAAATTTATCGGAACATGTCGCGTTCAGTTTCTCACTTAAATCAGAGTTGGAAGTATTTTTCAAGCAAAGGATCGATCGAAGGATGGACTTCATCTACAAACAGAAAGGTTAGCATTTCATTTCTACTGATAGCGTTTAGTATCCACTAATTTTAGTCTATCGTCATCCGTGATCAAGGGGTAACATACTAGCCCCTGGTTCTCAAGGTCGCGGTTTCAATCCGGCTGATTTTTTTTTCAGGCGTAAAAATCCCTTCCTTCATAAGGGAAGTAAAGTCGCTGATACCGTGTCGTAGATTTACGGCACGTAAAAAAAAACCTCGGTAAAGCTATACGACGGTTCCACCACCCATATACTGACATGCGCCGGCACGCACACACGCGCTAAGTTGTTCAGATGTGAAAGTTGCCAGATTGCCAAATTTTTGACTTCTTCTTGGAAACATTGGGGTTTTAACTTCACAGATTCATCGTCTATACCCTGTCGCCTTCGGCCGCAACTGCTACACTCCTCAACTTATAAAAAATATCCCTCGGCTACGCATTGCGGCTTAGGGCCCTCCACGTTGGGCTACGCTTTGCAGCTTAGGGCCCTAAATGTTTATAACAGACCAGTAAGTAATTACAATGCGGCTCTAATGACGAAATAACAAAAGTACCCGCGTATAGAAGTAATGCCAAGTGGTGGAACCATTGTATACTAATAATAAAACGTCAATCATGATAAAGAGGCTTCTGAGCAATATTAACGGGTCTTTCGCACTCAAAATAGAATGGGACGCTTAGAACCGTAACAGTTAAAGAGCATCCATAAATAACATTCAATTTAGTTTTAATTTTAGTCAATCTTAAAATTGTGCCCCACCAGATAATTTGGCTATGCGCTGCCACTGGTAATACTTCAAGATCCTTTGCACATGTAGACAAAAGTATTTATTTATTTAGTTTAATTCTCAGGCTGTTGAACAATTGTTTTATCCTCCTAGCTTCCTAATAAAGTTGTCCATATGGCTTGTACCAAAATTGCTAAAGAGCAGAGCATGTACTAAGATGTTCTCAATTTTGAACAGTATATTCTCGACAAAGCATGCAGTTCAGTGAGCTAAGAATTTTCATCCTGTGTACGAGGGTTGGCTGATAAGTCCCTGACCTCTCAATGAAAAAAAGCATTTAAAAAAATTATTTTTTGCTTTATTCCTCAACATAATCTCCAGAAAGGCTAATACATTTGTCATATCAGTGTTCTAATTTAATTAAACTATCTCTGCAGTGTGATTTATCAAAGTCCTCAAATTTGCTGTTTACCGCATCAATGACCTCGTTGCTGTGAAATCTTTGTCCTCCAAGAAATTTTTGAGGTTTGGGAACAGGTGATAGTCACTGGGTGCTAGATCTGGCAAATAGGTGGATGTTCAAGCAATTCAAACTTTAATTCACATATTTTTCCCATTGCAATGACTGAATGATGGGCATTATTGTGATAAAACAAGATTTTTTTCTTTTTTTGCAAATGAGATCTTTTTTCTTTTCACCTATCACTCAAACGTTGCAGTAAGCTTGCATAGTAGTCAACAGTGATACTTATACCCTTTTCCAAGTAATCAATAAAAATAGTTCCCTGTGCATTCCAGAAAACACTCACCATAACTTTGTTGGCTGACAAAATTGACTTCGCCTTTTTTGGAGTTGGTTCACCTGGCCCAATCCACTGTTTTGACTGTGATTTACTTTCTGGAGTGTAGTGATGCATCCAATTTTCATCCATGGTAATAAGCCATCTCAATAATTCACTGGGATTTTCATGGTAAGAGTTCCACATTCTTAACAGAAATAGTTTTTCTTTGCAACTTTTGACCAGGTGTCAACAAACACGACACCCATCTTGCACAGACCTTGTGAAAGCCCAAAACATTACTTAAAATATTATGTGCACATTCTTTTGATATGCTTACAGTCTCTGCTATCTCAAACAACTTTAATCAGCGGCCTTCCAGTACTAAACGTTGAATTTTTTCAATGATCTCTGGAGTTGTCACTTGGTACAGGACGTCCAGAGCAAGGCTCATCATAAGTTCCATTTTAAACTCTGCAACCCACCTTTTAGCCATTGAATATGAAGGGGCAGAGTGTTGCGATGTACGTCCATTTCCTCCTTGACTTCTTTAGGCATTAAGCCTTTCAAATGGAAGTATTTAATCAGTGCATATTTTTCCAAATCCTCCATTTTCATGAAAACTCTAAAGTTGTCTTGTTTAAAATGCTGTCATTTGAAAACTAAACAAGTTATTGACCTGTAACTATGGATACAAACTAGTCTAGAGTAAACTATATAATGCTATCGTCTAATTGACCTAGTGGTGGCATAGCTATGTGACCCTAATAGATGGTGTGCAAGACATTCATTTTTTGTTATTTTTTGAAATGTTGCAACAGTTTAAATTCAAGGTAATTCTGGTATAGAGGTTTTATTGCTGAGGATGCTTGCCATTTCTTTTCACTGCTTAGTCTGGTGATGAATTTGGTTCTTTCAATTCTGAAGAAGGATTTAATTTTAGCTTTGCCGAATGAAAAGATTTGTTTTTTTATATTTAATAATTTTTTTACCATCAGTGTATATATATATATATTCGATACCAAGATTTCACCAGAAATACATGTTTTAGGATCCCTTGAATCCTAAAAAAGCATTTTTAGAAAAATGTCTGTGTGTGTATCTGTCTGTGTGTATGTGTTTGGACAGCATGATTCTGTTAAGTACCAAACTTGGTATTTAAGTTAAGTATCTTCCAAGGATGCAACATAAGGATTTTCAGGAAAATTCTAAAATGTTTATTTTCTCAAAAATGGTTCTAACGATATTTTCAATTTTCTGTGAATAGCCTCTGAAGACATTTTTATTCTGGATGAATTTTGCAGAATTTTGTATAACTGGTAAACTTTAAGAGATAGGCCAAAATTTACTTCACAAAAAAATGTAGAGCTCATTAAAACATGCAATTTAAGTTATATACTTTTTTCATGGAGTTGACCATTTTTGAGATGTTCCTTGATATTGATTTCAGCTTTAAAATACTTAATTTAAATCTGAGTGTTGTTTGGTGTCATTAATTGACTCAGTGTTTACTTTTAATTACTGAGACTTTTCTCATACAACAATTTGTCAACTCCTGTCCATAAAAACAAAGGAACTTCAATCACATAGCAACCAGATTTTAAAAGGTTTGCCTATTTGTGCTCCTTTATTTCCCATCTACTTACAAGGAAGCAAGTAATAAGATCCTTTTCTCAATGAGAATTAAGTAAATAGAAGAATAAAATCTTTAACAATGTTTTGTTGCAGAGATATAGAGAAAGTCATGTGAATAGAACACATAAGATTTTTCATACTAATTAGAGCTGATTTATTTGTTTCAGAAGATAATTAATTACAATTTTCAGTGTTGTACAGCTAAGTATTGCCTGATTTTTTACTACTTCTAACTCTTTGATGTTGATTGTTATCAGATTTTCACTTCCATATAAGTGAAAATCTGTAAATAAGTTCATTCCTAAATATTTAGGGTCTGAATTTTCTTTTTATGTTTTTTTGTTTGTTTTTTTTTTTTGTATTTTTTTTATTTTATTTTTTATTTATTTATTTGAATTTTTTTATTTTATTTTTTATTTACTTATTTATTTTTTCAGATCAAGTTTGGGAGAATTGTGTGCTAGTGAAAAAACATGATGATATGTTAACTATAGGCCTATAGCAGAAAGAAACTATTTTTACTTTCTCTATACGCACCATGTACATAGTGTATAGAGAATGTATTGTACTCCACCAAAAAATTTGATACCGAGATTTCACCGGAAATATATGTTTTAGGGTCCTCTTTATCTAAAAAAAGCATTTTCGGAAAAAGGTCCGTGTGTCTGTGGTGTGTGTGTGTGTGTGTGTGTCCGTGTGTCTGTGAACATGATAACTCAAAAACGAAAAGTAGGTAAAATACCAAACTTGGTATTTAAGTTTAGTATCTTCCAGAGATGCGACACGAAAATTTTGAGAAAAATCCCCCCACCCCAACTACCCTTTACATGGAACTTTTTTCGAAAATTTTGTTTTTCTCAAAAATGGCTCTAACGATTTTGATTAAAATTTTGTATATTAAAGATATTTACCTGAAAAATAAAATATATATTTTGAATTTTCTGGGAATAGCCTCTGAAGAGTAGTTTATTCTGGATGAATTTTACTGAATTTTAAATAACTGCTAAACCATAAGAGATGGGCAAAAACTTACTGCACAAAAAATGTAGAGCACGTTAAAACACACAATTTATGTTATATACATTTTTTTCATGGAGTTTGTCGTTTTTGTGACATTCCTTATTTTTGGTTTCTGCTATGAAAAACTTATACATTTTTCATACAGGAATTTGTCAACTGCTGTCCATATAAACAAAGGAACTTCAGTGACATAGAGCCAGCTATAAATAGTAAATAGAAATAGAAGTATAAGCTTTTTAAGAATTATTTGTTGCAGGGATATAGAGAAAGTCATGTGAATGGTACACATCAGATTTTTAATGTAAGAATGAATGTACAGAAACTTATTTTAGCGTTATTCATAAATTTATAATTAAATGGCATAGACCATTAAGTGTGTTCTGCTTTCAAGGTGCTCAGTCCTATGTTTCCCGGGTTTCCTTCCTTTGGGATTATATTTTATTCTTTGAGTCTTGAATCAGTTGTTCATTCTCATTTCTCTCCACTGTTGTTTAAATTGCTTTAATTTATTATTCTATGAAAGAATTCCTAATTCCTCTCTTAAAGATAGTTTCATTTTTATATGATCTTGTCTATGTGACAAAGTATAACTCTTAAGACGAGACAAGAGTAAAACCGTAAATTGTGCAGTGGCAACTCTCTACCTGGAGGGCTGAGGTGGGAGAAGTTGTGCTAACATGTGTGAGCAAAAATCATTATGTTTCTGTCCACGAAGGAGTGAAGTATGCTAGCACTTGTTTTAGTGGGGCATTTTAGTGCTTGTACAAATAAACACCAGCAAATTATTATTGCTAACGTGGAAGAAGATAGTGATGCCAACAATATCAATAGCGATGCTGGTTATTGAGTGGGATTGAACTGTAGAAACATGTGGTGAACATAGTAATATGCTTATTGCTTGGCTATATTTATGGTTGCCAACTCATTGTGCGATAAGCAGGATAGCAACCAAAAATAAACATATCTGCATACATTCAAGCAAAATACTGTCTCACGCTCTACATATTGCTAATGACATATTACAGATTAGCTTTATGGTGAAGAAAGTGATTTTGCTATAACTATGGATATGTGCCAACAATTACTTTCATGTGAACTACAGTTGTTTAACAATGCATGCTGTTGTGGTTGTGTTCAGTCATTCGCCCCAAGTAACACCTATATTCCCCCTCTTAGCCATTGCAGAGAGGGAGGGAAGGAAAGCAGCTTCCCATATGCCCAAGATGTGTTCATGTCTCGCCAAAGACCTGTAGTAACTCATTAGCATCTCTGTATTTAAACTCCTTATCACTCATTTTTAGTCCTAAAGATACTATTAACAGAATATACCACTTGTTTATTTTGAATTTGAATATGATAAATAATCCAAGCAGCTGCTTATCTGATTTATATAACCTTGAACCATTCTTTATTTCATGGATGTTGTTCATCTGGAAGATGCACTTCAGCAATACATTGAATAAAGAACTATAATTATTCTGTTAAAATATACATATTTTTGTTTGTTTGATGAAGCCATAAATTCATTATATATTTTAAGGTGAGTAAATTCTATTTCTATTGAAACTGTAAATTCTGAATGGAGTTGTTTCAGCATTATCTTTGAGGCTGAGGAGGAAACAACAATCAAGTAATATGGTTTAATTTATAATCATCCTCTTTTGACATGTATGTGTTTTAAGCAGGGGTGGTTTGTGCTTATGTGCTGAAGTGCTGCAGCACATTATTTTTTTTTTTTTTATAAATTGCATAATAGACATGCTGAAAGAGCATGTAATAAGCATAATACAGTATGGTAGTAGTTAGAAAGTGAGCACACCTAATAATGAATGATAGATTGCAAGAAGATTCTAAACATGTAAGTTTTGCACGTGGAATACATGATGAAATAAGGAATATCTATTTCCTACTGAAATAATGGTACAGCACTTTTCAATTTATACTTGTGTATATTCACAATTAATATCTAGCCTGATGTGCCAGATTACAAACAAGTGTACCAGAAATAGTTTCACTCATGACTGCATGTCTGCGTGCGCAACTCCTAGTCTAAAAATAAATTACCCATCAAATAAATTATAACATTTTGTTTTCTAACTCCATTTACGTGTTATATATACATTTATAAAGTAACATAACAAATCAAATGATTCACTCTACAATGTATTAGTTACATTGGTTTTCACAAGTTATTTGCTTGTGAGCATTTTCTGGTTTTAAATTAAATCAGCTCTTTAGGCATTGTTGCCTCAACTTCACATCAAATCGTTCCCTTGCACTAACTTTAAGTGCAAGCGTGCTCGTTAGGCGATCATTGTTGACCTTCTCTTACGCACATTTTACTTTATTCTGCACACATTTTATCAACATTATTCATATTTAAATAAACATCATTCACCTTTTATAAATATTGTCTCATATCCCAGGAAATCTCCAAAACAATCTGAACTACTTTGAAATAAAGATAATTGATCTCTAGCCATATTTGCACTTGCTGCATATAAGCTAAATTGGAAAGTTAATCAAATTTGAAAAATTTAATGTCATGGTGGTAATCAAGGCACTGATTTCAGCTTTCTTGCCTGCAGAGCTACCATAATGAAAGCCTTTTATAGGCTGTCAGCTCTTCAGAGAAATTTGTTCTACAGGTTGGCAGGCGACCAGTCTATAAGATTTATCCCATATAATAAATTACTTTTTAACTGTCCTACTGAACTTTATGTCTAGCTGCACTACTGAAAATCACAAATAAATTATTATGCATCCATACATTAATTGTTACTTACTCCAAATTAGGTGCTCTAAGGAACTGAAGAACTTTGGCTTTCTCGAAATTAAGATCATTTCCAATGCACCAAACTATTTCTTGAGTCCAAGTACTTCCTGCCAACAAATAATAGAAATTCATCTAATATGCATTTTCTATATTATTTACTTACTAAAGTAAACACCTGATAACACAATTGTTATAAATCATTACATGTAAATATATCTGTGAGGTCAGTTAAATAAGTACCTATGTAGGAATGAGGACACCATTTTTTTTCAAACCAAATTATTTATTTCTCAACACAGTTCCCTTTTAGAAATATACATTTCTCCCAACACTCCTGTCATTTTTAATCCCTAAAAGAAATTAGGAATTGTCAAGCACTGTAAACTATACCACTGTCTTGATGACCTCATCTGATCTAAATTTTGTTCCTGCGAGCCAGTGAATCGCAGAGAGCCAGGTTTGGCAAATACAGGGCAGGAAATACTAATGCAATGCGTATGCAGCGACAATTCCGGATGAATATGCTGGTGCATTGTCGAGATGAAATAGCACTTTCTTCTTCGGCAAATGGGGCCGTGTCTCCAACTTCTTGTCGAATTGGACAAATGACTCACTGTATATGTTCCATTAATTGTTTTTCCTGTTTCTAAGAGGTCAATGAGTATGGCATTCTTCGCCGTGTTTTCCTTCTTTGGTGCAGATTTACTGGAAACAACCCATTGTTTTACTTGTTACTTGGTTTCCGAAGTATAGTGATGAATCCAGGTCTCATCGATGGTGACAACTCAAGGTATCGGATTTTGCTTAAACAACTCCAAACACAGCTTTGAAGTTGAAAGCCGTACCCGTTTTGACTACTATAAGCAATCGCGGCAGCCTTTGGGCCGACAAGTTTTTCATCTCCATGCAAGATATGAATTGCCGTTCCCCTCTTCTACTTCGCGAACTTTCGCTCGAGATCAACGGGAATCACATTATGATGATGTTTTTCGATGATTTCCTCTGTATAGTATTTTAATGTTGAAAAAATCAACATTTTCGAAAAATGTTCCATGTAAAGACTTGGTAGGCATTTGGGAGTGAGAGAATTTTCTTGAAAATCTTCGCGTCGCATCCTTGGAAGATACTGAACTTAAATGCCAAGTTTGATATTTAACCGACGTTTCGTTTTTGAGCTATGCTGCCCTCAGGCTACCTACACATTCACACACGCATATAGGGACATTTTTTTCAAAAACGTTTTTATTTTATTCAGAGGGTCTCAAAGCATCATTGCCGGTGAAATCTCGGTATCGAACTTTTGGTTGAGGAAGACAAAACCTGCGGTTACTAGGTGGGGAGTAACTATTTCCGGGCCGGAAGCAATGACATGTAGATGCTACTAACTGAAAATAGTCCCCAGAGAAGAAACTGATAGAAATGACGAAAAATTAAACGCACGAATATATATATATATATATATATATATATATATATATATATATATATATATCTCTCTCTCTCATACACACACAAACCTAGACATAATACAGCGCAACCTCGCTTTACTTACATGCATTGGTAAAATCATTGGGAACTTTTAAAACCAAATTACAAAAAAAAAAAAAAAAAAAATAGTTTATTTACACACACACACTAACCTAGGTCTAACTGAGTGCATGCTCGCATGCTTAGGTGAAATCAATGGAAATTATTAATACATGAGTATATAAATATCAGCTTATTTACACACACACACAAACCTACATTTAAACAGCACTTCGCTCTAGTTCTACAATATTTCAATGGCTAGTGACAATTTGTATTCAAATATTGGTAGTCCAGAATTTTGCATAAGATCGCCAACTATAAACAATTTGAATGCTTCCTATCCAATAGCTAGTGAAACAATGGAAATTGTTGTAAGAAACCAAAGCATGGTATATTTCAACATAAATCGCGTTTTATTGAACAAAAGAAAATGAAATGGCGTTTTATTTATGGACGCTCTTTAACTGCTGTGGTTCTCAGCGTCCCATTCTACACAGGGCGTGAAAGACCCTTAATTTTGCTCACAGACCTCTCTATCAGGCTTGAGGTTCTTTTACGTGCCGTAAATCTACGACACGGGACCCATGGCTTTACTTCCCTTCGGAAGGAAGCCATGTCAAGGATTTTAACGCCCGAAAACAAATCTATCGTACTCCCCCGGGTTTGAACCCGCGACCGTGGATATTTGAAGTTAGCATGGTAAGCATTACACCACGGAGGGCGACTTAAACCCAAAAGACCAAAAATAACTCTAAGAAATTCTTAAGGATTTGTAATATTACGGTGAGTAAAAGTGAAGAAATAATGCTAGATAGATTTAGTGGTAGTTTAAGTGGCTTAACCAAAATAGGTATATTAGAAATCATTAAATTTATCGATTAACTAAAGGGTAGATAGTTGGATTTTTATTAGAGCAAGTTGAGGAGAGGTTAGAATAGACATAGGAATCCGCTCACACCAAATCAACAACTGCTATGACATTGCGTTTTTGTGTAACAGATACGTACCTGTTACTGTTGACATGTATTAATGGTGTATTAAACGTTACAGTCTCCGGGTATGTTAAAAAGTTCCAAATATTCCTTCTTAAGCTACAATTTGTGAAATTGCCCGCCACGGTAGTGTGAGGGTAACGTAATCATCTTACATTCAAGAGTCGCAAGTTCGAATCTCGCTTGGGATGAGTTACCCGGATAAGTTTTAGGGGGTTTTCTCTTATCCTGAGAAGACGAATGTCGAGTATCTTTAAATTCTATGGACCCCGCGATCATTTGAGCATCATTTCATAGGTTTCACTCACTCATCGTCCAATATGATCAACCAAGTAAAGGATTAAAAAAAAAAAAAAGGAACATACAAAATGTGAATTTGCCGACCGGAGATGAAATTCAAAGTGAAATTCAAAATTCCTATAGGTAATATTACACACAATTCCCTGGAGCCATCGATCAATTCGTACCAATTGTTTTTCCAGTTGGTGGATACGCATTGGTAATAAACAATCATGTTGCACATTAAATTTTTGTTTCTTCATTTTCCGTCAATCAAATTTACTTTCATCAGCTGCACATGAAGCATTCTATTAATGTGACGTAGGCTGATATAAATCCCTAATAAAATAAAGCATAACTTGATCATAAATATTAAGCATTTAAAATGTAATTTGAGCCTACAGCTGAACAGCAGTCAATGACTGTCAGAATTGTCAAACAACATAATGTCGACTTTGAACGAAATAAATCCAATCATATGCACTATTTCAAAGCCTTGGGAGTTATGGAAAATTCAGTAGTTGATGGAAAGTTGAAAACGCCACGTTAATAAACGTACACACATTTTAATGTGAAGGTTGTTGGAACATCAAACTTATAAGGGCAGTGTTAAAACTAGAATACATGGTTAGGGCTAGTATAACGAGGATTGGTGGTGTGTTCTAACAAGATCTACACTTTTTGTGTAGTTTCTTTTTGTCAATCTCTTACGGTTTATCAGTTATGAAAAGGTCATTCAGAATGAAGAGGACTTCAAGATATACATTTTATTTGCCATGCACTTATTTGTAATATACGTCTTTTCGTTCACAATCGTTACAGCTATTTTTGAGAAAATCAACATTCCTGAACTTGTTTCCATTTAAAGGTTAGCTTGTAGTGGGGTGTTTTCTTGAAAATCTTCGTGCTGCATCCTTAGAAGAAGCTGAACTTAAATATCAGTGTGGTATTTAACCGATATGTTGTTTTTGAGTTCACAGATTCAGGCTAAAATGTGTATTTCCAGTGAAAGTATCGGTATCAAAGTTTTGGGTTTAATTCATTACCTCCGCTACCTATGTAATGTACGACTTGGAGAAAATAAAAAGGTGATTACTGCTCTTTTTTTTTTTTTTTTTTTCTTCAACTATGATACATTTCGGGCTAGAACTTAAAAACATTCAGTTTAGGCTCATATAACATCTAAGTTATAGTTATCTTAACAAGTAGGTATACTGTAAAATATAGCATTGTAGGTATGTAGGATAATTCTGCTAAAGAAATCATCTACCCTTATCTGGAAGTATGAAGATTGCAATTAAACATACTTGTTCTGCAATACTTATTACATAAGTTTTTGCACAGTTGATATAATAAACCAAAGCATTCGATAACAGAAAGATATCAAATTTGGGTCAAAATTAGCATACCAGCAAATTTATTTGTAGATAAGCCAAACTAGTTCTTAATTAGGTCAGAATATGAAAACCAGTAACCTAGACAGTTATGCACACGAAAGACGTAATTATACACACGATGGGAAATCTTAGGTCATTATATTTACACCACTGCCAACTATCAACTTTGAATGCATTTGCCTACTCAGTATATTTGGAATGTAAACCTTACAGGCTCAACATTTAAATTACATTGTGTAAAGGTAATTGATGACTAATTCATGCTCATATAACTAAAGCATTGTTACAAATCGTACTGTACACTTTTAAAAGGCTGGCTGAAATGCAACATCGCATAATGAAAGACACTAAGCAAATTCAAATATCGTCTCCCAAATACTACATAGAGCTCGATCGATGTCTCCATTACGATTTTTGCCGTTGCTTACCTTGAAGGATTGGCTGTAGCTCCTCAGAAGGAGTTAAAATATGTTAATTTTATTACAATTAGAGCAGAATGCAACCTCAATGAAAACATTGGGCGAAATTTACTTTTGGAATAATAGTAGAAAGGAGTAGATAACTGTTCTAGTGATTAAACTAATAATGAAATTGTGTTGCATTTATGGACGCTCTTTAACTACTATGGTTCTTAGCGTCCCATTCTATGTTGGGCGCGAAAGATGGAAGTTTTTGCTTAGAAGCCTCAATCAGTCTTAAAGTTCTTTTACGTGCCGAAAATCTGCGACACCGTGCCAACAGGTTTTTCTTACTTCCGAAGAAAGACATGCTAAGGGTTTTTACACCAGAAAAAAAAAATCCATCACCCTCCGCTATGTTTGAATCTATGACTAGGGAACCAGAGGCTAGTTTAATACCCCTGCTCCAAAGAAGACTGATTAATCCGACGATTATCATTGAAGAATCAATGATTGCTTCGCTACCAAGTGTTGAACTTATTCCTTATCTTGAGTGATTATCATAAATACTCTTTTATCTTATGTTTAATGCTATTAGTGGATAGCTTTACTTTAGCTTCTCAGAACGTGCACTGGCTTTCTGATCTCGAGGTCGCGGATTCAAACCCGTCCCAGACAGATTGTTTTTAAGTGTGCTTAAAAGGGACAAACACATGTCAGTATATTTACTGGCATGTAAAAGACTCCTGCGGGATGAAATTCCGGCACACCGGCGACGCTGATATGATCCTGGCAATTGACAGCATCGCTAACAAACAAATAATTTAATTTCAAAGCGTGCACGTTGAAATATCAAGCCTGGCACTCTTTATGATGCTTGCTCAAATTAACACAGCATAAAAGCTATTATGAAAAGTAATTAAGAAGGCTAAGAAATTCAGGACTTTACGAGGGCGACACTGAATATTTTTAGAAAATCAAACAAGGATTAGTTTTTAAAAAGCCAATGATTTTGCTGTTTTTCAAAATATTTCATTTTAATATCAATACATATTTGCATTTCAAGAAACCGTCCTTGAAGCAATGCTGCCATATTTTATGAGGCACTTCAGAAATCAGGTTTTTATAATGTTCCATTGTTTCATCTTATAACAAAAAAATTATTTGACGGATTTTATCCTTAATCTTGGAAGCAAAAAGAAATCACAAGGTGTTAGGTCAGGTCTGGTGGTGGAGAGTCCGTGGAGCTGACTTTTAGGATACCTAATATTAGTTTTGCTCTATGAGACGATGCATTGTTATGATGTAAAATTACTTTTAATTTTGGGCGTTTTTCAAGAACTGTTCCAAAATTTTGAAGTAAACAAGCAGTTGTCTACCAGTCGGTCTATCTCCTAGTGTAGTACCAGTATGGGGGGGGGCTGGCAAACAGTTTCTTCACTGCGAATTCGTCTATATCTATTATAGACTTAAGGTTCCGTTGGAATAGCCTATTGAGCCGATTGAAATTTCTTTTCATAGCAATAAACCCAAAATTCATCACCAGTAACGATATTTCAAACTAAGTTTGAAGTGCCGCCTTGGAATTTTTCTAGAGTTCTTCTGCAACACATTGTTGCTTTTGATGGGGAGTCAGTTTATGTGGAATATAACATAACTCCATGGCACGACAGCTCACGGGGAGCCTTGGCCTACCGCCCGGCCGCTGCGTCCCCCATCTCGGTCCACTCCAGACATCATGGATGGGGTGCAGTATTGGAGGGTGAGACGTGGTCAGCGCCTCGAGCCCCTCCCGGCCGGTTAATGCGGTCCTCACGACCTGGAGCCGCTACTTCTCCATCAAGTAGCTCCTCAATTGGCCCCCCAGGGACCTCACGAGGCTGAGTGCACCCCGGTCCAGGTCTCCCAGCGGGGGAAAAATCCCCACACCGGTACTGGGGATCGAACCCAGGTCTCCCGCTTGGTAAGCAGCTACGCTACCACCGCGCTAAGGAGACGACCCGTTTATGTGGAATCCATGACAATAAAGTTTTTTCACGTGCAAATGTTGATGTAAAAGGTTTTGGATTTGAATCTTACCAATGCCCAATGTCACCCGAATACATGAATAAAATGTCTGTATTATCTTATTCACGCATTGCTAGAACAGTGGCAATATTTCCATTAGTAATAACAGTTCTTGCGCGTCCTTCATGAAATGTATCACAAACGAAAAACCGATCTCTCTTGTATTCTCTGTATCATAATAAATTGTTGCCTTAGAAAGGGCTTCTTAGTCAAATATATGTCTAAGCCAATCTTCATATTGTTTAGCCGTCAATAACGATTTAAAATTATAGCATATCATAGCAGCAATCTTCTCTAGTCAAATTCATAAAATGTTTAAATTGTTGTTATTATTATTATTATTATTATTATTATTATTATTATTAACAACAGACTATTAGAGCAAATCGAACAAACTATGGGGAAATTAATTCGTAACACAATATAAAGTAGTTGTCAAATATATCTAATAAAATTGCATTTGTTTTTAGAAACAAGCCAATGTTGCCCTCGTGTTTGTAATGTGTCCACGCATCAGCTGTTCATGGCGATTGCATCAGAAGTAAATCCGTGCGTCATTTAATATCCCTATGTGTAAGGTGGATAGAAAGTAAAATTATTTACGTACCTGTTCTGGGGCAAGAAACAACCCAAATATCGTCTTGACGAACTTCCATGTTGAGGATGCGATCAACATAGTCCTTGTATTTTTCAGTAGCTATAAATCCACCAGGGTGTATCTCCACCAAAGACAAACATGGGAACATAATTCTTAGCTTCTCAGCGTATTCTGTTTGCACTGGGACGAAACGCACGGACGACTCCTTCCTACAGAGCCAACAGAATATATCTGAGTTTTAAATTAGCAAGAGCTTTTAACTTGCTCAATTTGTTTATGTGAGTTCTCTGTTTAATGACTTTACAAGACTAAACTTTATTTGTTTTATTTTTTATTAATTTATCTTATTATGTGTAACTAACAATGATAAATGGGAAATTATAAACAATGTATATACTTATATGTGCGGTTGTGTTGTACTCACATGACTTTCTCTGCTCACTTTTGACAAACTGTTTATTCACCTATCTACTTCATGTTAATCGAGATACCTTTTAGAGCCTAGCGAAATGTTGTGTGTGGCCCGCATGCGGCAGGTCGCAGGTTCATTCCCTATGGCCGGTCTGCCTACCCATGTTTTGTTTTTTTTTGTTTTTTTTTGTTTTTTTGTTTGTTTTTTTTTTTTTTTTCCCCGGGGTTACCAGGCAAATGCTGGGTGGCTTTCTTTCGTCTATGAATTCCCTGCCTCTCCACGTCGTCTCCATCGTCATTTCATTCACTCTTCATCCCGTATGTTTCTTTCAGGGTTGGAAGTGTCGGCGAAGGTACTCGGTGCAGGGTGGCAGGCAATAAAGGATGCTCATAATGACTTTCTCTGTCCCCCGACTTCGGCTGGTTGTCAGGATGAGGGCCAGGGACGGTGGGGCGGGACCCCTGGTCTGCCTGTCCGGCTGACAGGATGATTCTATCCGGAAATTGTAGGGATTCTGTTATTACTGTGTCGTTGCTCCTGGTTCCGGCCGTCCGTCCTCTCACCTCGCCCCTTTCGGGGCTTAGGTTCAAAAACCAATATGAGTTTCGGTGCCAAATCCCCTCCGTTCGTGTCCTATTTCTATTTCTATTAAGAAATTAGATAAGATAATAACATATAATATCAATTTATATCTAGTTTAGATTCATTTATTCTAATATGCTCGTGTAAAATATTTAGTTACCTATATGAACATTTATAACAAAACTTCCAGATACATTAGAAACAGCTCCAACAGTTTGAGTTATTGTATTGCGATTCTTTTTTTACCTTCTCTATACGTGCTATGTGCATGGTGCATAGAGAAGATATTGTATTGCACCCAAAAATTCCATACCGAAATTTCATGGGAAATACACGTTTTGGGTTCCCCTGAATCCAAAAAAGCATTTTTTGAAAAATGTCCGTGTGTATATGTGTCTGTCTTGTGTGTGTGTGTGTGTGTGTGTGTGTGTGTGTGTGTGTGTGTGCGTGTCTATGGGCAACATAGCTAAAAAACGAAAAGACCGTTGAATACCAAATTTGGTATTTAAATTTGTTTTCTTCCAAGGATGTGATAAGAAGATTTTCAAGAAAATCCTCCCACCCAAAACTACCCTTTACATGGAAAACATTTCGAAAATTTTGATTTTCCCAAAAAATGGCTCTAACGATTTTGATTAAAATCTCATACATTTAAAATATTTATATGACAAATAAAATGTACATCTGCAATTTTTTGGAAATAGCCTCTGAAGACATGTATTCTGGATAAATTTTGCGGAATTTTGCATAACTGTTAAACCGTAAGAAATAGACAAAAACGTACCACACAAAAAACGTAGAGCTCGTTAAAACACACAATTTATGTCATATACTTTTTTCGTGGAGTTGATCGTTTTTTAGATATTCCTTGTTATTAGTTTCAGCTTTAAAATACTCATACTTTTCTCATATGGGAATTTGTCAACTCCTGCCCATGCAAAGGTACTTCAATCGAGAGGCAACCAGCTTTTAAAAACTTTGACTATCACTTTAGCCTATGAAAGTCTCTCATTTCCCTTCTACTTACCAGAAAGCAAGCAATAAGACCCTTTCTGTTAACTTGTTCTCGATTAACATTAAGTAAATTGAAAAATAAGCTTTTTAACAATAATTTATTGTAGAGATGTAAAGAAAATCATGTGAATAAAAGGGTAGTTGGGGACCCCCTTGAAAATCTTATTCTTGGAAGATACTGATCTTAATACCAGGTTTGGTCGGTATAATTTGTTTTTGAGCTATACTGTAGACATACACACATACAACACACACACAGACATACCTACACACACACTCCCCCACACGGTTATATTTATATATATTTCTTTTTTTTTATTCAGGGAGCTCAAAACATGTATTTCCGGGAAAACTCGGGATAGAATTTTTGGGTGGAATACAACACATTCTCTGCCCACTGTGCACATTGTACATACGTGCCTGGGAAAGTAAAATCGATTTTCGGTACTAAACTTCCATTCATATCTAAATTAATTGAGATTTGTTTATGCACGCTCTTAACTGCTATGTTTCTAAGCGTGCCATTCTATATTGGACCTAAAACACCACTTATTTTTACTTTCTCTACCTTTACTATGTACAGTGTATAGAGAATGTATTGTAATACACCAAAAATTCGATACCGAGATTTCCCCAGAAATACATGTTTTGGGAGGTTCTCCTGAATAAAAAAAAAAGAAGCATTTTTAGAAAAAGGTCCGTATGTGTGTCTGTGGACAGCCATAGCTAAAATGAAAAGACTGACTTGGTGTTTAAGTTTGGTATCTACTAAGGATGCGACACGAAAATTTCCAAGAAAATCCTCCCACTCCCAGCTATAATCAAAAATAGCTCTAACGATTTTGATTAAAATTTCGGATATTAAACATATTTACCTGGCAAATTAAATGTATATCTTGAATTTTCTGGGAATAGCCTCTGAAGAGTAGTTTATTCTGGATGAATTTTACTAAATTTTGAATAACTGCTAAACCGTAAGAGATGGACAAACCCTTTCTACACAAAAAATGTAGAGCACATTAAAACACACACTTTATGGCATATACATCTTTTTCGTGGAGTTGGCTGTTTTAGAGATATTCCTTTTTGTTGTTTTCAGTTTAAAATACATACTTTTCTCATACGGTAACCTGTCAACTCCTGGCCACGCAAGGAAACGGATTTCAATCCCCATAGTAACCACATTTTAAACCGTTTGACTATCGGTTTAGCCTAGAGTATTTCCTTATTTCCCTTCTACTTACAAGAAACTATATAATAATACCGTTTCTGCTAATGTTTTAGCATGAAATAGAAGGATAAGCTTACTAACGATAATTTGTTACAGAGATGTAGAGAAAGTCATGTGAATGGAACAATAAGATTTTTTAAGAATTCTCTTCATCAGCCTTGTGGTTATTTTACATGCGGCGAATCTACGACACGGGGCCACCAGCTTTAGTTCTCTTCCGGAGTAAGACAAGTTAAGAATCTTCACAACACAATAGTTTGTAGAAATTGTATAAAAATAAGAAAGGCATATGAATGTAACACATCAGAATGAATTACAGAGTTTATACAAAAATGTTGGATTTTAAGAAAGCCTTGAATAACCCGATAGGAGCTGCGATCCCAATAATTTGTAGGTATACCTACTTATATTATCAAAAGTGCTCGCATTTTAACACTTTCTTTGAGTGTACCTTTATTGGGCGGTATTGGCTGATCAAAGAGAATAGTTGGTTGAATGTGAATGTAATATTATTTCTTATAATAATGTTTTTAAATCTGCTTAGGTATTCATTATATTTATATTGGAATCTGAATTGGTTTCAAGAGTTAATGTGAACCTCTAGCCAGAAATATACAAGCTTCAACAGAAAAATAAATACCTGATTTTTGAAATAGTTTCTTCGTTTTTTTCAGTTTGATTTTCCATGGTAGAACCCCCTTCTTCGTTTTTCTTAGATAATAATTGCATAGCGTAGCCAACTCCATCGTTTTTCTCGGGTAGTTTCTCTCCAGTAGAGCTCATTTTGAAAACTGGAAGCCTTCGAATGTTTTGTGCAATAGTACTCTGTGTTCATTCTTATCTTCCCTATTAATTTCCACCTCCACAGTTTTCTTTTTCACAGTAAAGACGCTTTGTTAATCTTGAAATTTCGCTTTCGATATTTTACATTGGCTACTTATTATGACATTCTTTCAGATAAAGGTGCAGGCAAGCAAACCGGTGCTGGGCAAAGCACGCAATGTGTCGACATAAAGATAAACGAAATTACAGCAACCGTTATCAGTTTAAGTAAAACCCGTGGACTGTTAAGGTGTACCTGTGCCTATGTTTTCATTACTATTGACAACGAATGTTTGGAATACATACTATTAGTGCGTATTCCCAAAACTGTAACAGCGACCAGTTCCGAACGATCTTACTGGGATCCAAGACCCCTAAAATTAATGAATGTATTCTCATACATGTTTCCAAGTTCCTGTCCTGAAGATAGCGGTCTAGAAGCACGAAATGCTACAACCGGCTGTGCCAACACTCTGTCTTCAGTTCTTAAATCAGTATTCCTGTAAACATGTACACAAAACAGACCTATTGTTTTCTCAGCTGAGGCTCTGGATCAGAGAGAAGCCATGATGGGTAATCAGCCCCATGAAAATGAGGAAGTGAGTGATTGGATGACAGGAAATATGATTAATAACTGCTGGTGGAATGAATGACGGGGAAATCGAATGATGACAATTAAATCCTTGGCAACCTAAAGTCATTGTAACATATTTAGATTTAATTTTAATTGGTTTCTCACAGAGTCAGACTGAAAAATTCAATGCCATAGCCGGGATTTGAACTATGGATCTCCCGGTCTCTAGGCGGTTGCTCTACCACTGAGCTACCATGGCAACATGCCGGCATAGCTTTGGGTTTCCCAACATTAAAAGTCGCCATTGGTGTTGTCATCTCAAAATAATTTGAGAGCACCATGTGGTTTACCGGGAAACATGCGAGTCAGATGAGATCCGTGGTTCAAATCCCGGTTATGGCATTGAATGTTTCAGTCTTACTCTACCTATCCAACATTTAGATTTAGTTTGGCCACTGTAATGCTTCGTATTTGAGGAAGTTCCTCCGTGTATGAGTGATTTTCGAGACGAACGTTCAAGATTTTAGACAATTTCGTCTACTTTTTACTTTCTCTACACGTACTATAGAGAAGATATTGTAATGCACCCAAAAATTCGTTACCGAGATTTCACTCCAAATACATGTTTTGAGTCCACCTGAATCCAAAAAAGCCTTTTTACTTTCTGTACAGGAACTATGTACATAGTGTATAGAGAAGGTATTGCATTCCACCCAAAAATTTGGTACCTAGATTTCACCGAAAATGTATATTTTTGGTCCCCCTGAATCGAAAAAAAGAATTTTGGAAAAAGGTTCGTATGTCTGTGGACAGCATAACTCAAAAATGAAAAGTCTGTTAAATACCAAACTTGGTATTTAAGTTCAGTATCTTCCAAGGATACGACATGAAGATTGCGACAATTTGCCACCCCCTCTACCCTTTACATGGAAAACTTTTAGAAAATTTTGATTTACTCAGAAATGGCTCTAATGATTTTGATTAAAATATTGTATATCAAAGATATTTAGCTGACAAATAAAATGTATATCTTGAATTTTCTAGGAATAGCCTTTGAAGACTACTTTATTCTGAATGAATTTTATGGATTTTGCATAACTGCTAAACCATAAGAGATGGACAAAAACTTACCACATAAAAAAATGTAGAGCACGCTAAAACACACAATTATGTTATATATGTTTTTTCTATGGAGTTGATCGTTTTTGAGATACTCCTTGTTTTTATTTCAGCCTTGAGAAACTTATACTTTTCTTGTACAGGAATTCAATTACTGTCCATACAAACAAAGGAACTTCAGAGCAACCAACTTTTGACTAGTCTTTAACCTATGGTACTCCCTATTTCCCTTCTACTTACAAGGAAGCAAGTAATAAGACTACTTTTGCTAATTGTTTCTCGATTAGCATGAAGTAAACAGAAGATAAGCTTTTTAACAATAATTTGTAGCACAGATATAGAGGAAATCATGTGAATGGAACACATCAGATACTTCTTCTGCTATAACTGTAGATACATCTTTAAATGTGCTTCTTGCTTTGCACTAAACCTGTGCAAAGAGTGTGTGTGTGTGTGTGTGTGTGTTGTGGGGTGGGTGTGTGTTACGAAGGGGTATTCTGCTCTGCAGTCATTGGCTTATTGTATCTTGGACTTTTGGAGGAGAGGATGAGATGAGTAAAAGGATAGCTGACATCCAGGTAGGGAGAGAGCCGCCTTGGAGCGTCCCTAACAGTTCAAAAGTAGTTCTTCATCTCGATGCTGGGAGTGCTAGGAGCCTGTGGCTCAGTCCCAGATACAAGAAACCTCCCCAGCATTCGCCTAGTGACCTGGTGAAACCTCCGAAAACCCATGGGTCAGAGAGCACTGAACCAGTAATCTCAAATGTATTCACATGATTATGAATTGAGGTTCGGAATTGAATCAGAATTTTATTTTTATTCTGCTACCCACACCTATCAGCAAATAAATAGGACCTTTAATTGCTTCCAAGTTTAGCTTCTACAGAGAATGACAGAGGTACATGGCCATTTCATTTGACCCATTTTATATAAATTTTCTATCCATTTATAACTTGTGCCTTTAGAAGAGCTGATTTTTTCTTCAGAGGATCTAACAATGGAAAATTTGTGGATCTGCTGACAGTAGTATGTTTTTTGATCTAGTATTTGAGCATTAAGTACCTATATTATTTGACAGTCAAATAAAAAGCTTACTTTTTGTTCTGATTTCTCTTTAAAGAGAAAACAAAAAGGCATGAATTATCCTGATATATGGTGGACTTTGAGACAGTGATGTGTTTTAACAATTAAAATTTAGTTGAGTCGATTTTGTAACACTACATCACTTACATGTTTTCCGAAATAAAAAAGTAAGTGATGTAGTGTTACAAAATCGACTCAACTAAATTTTAATTGCAAAAAGGCATGAGCTTACTTTTAATGTATTTGGCTTTGTGTTTCAATTTTAACTTTCATTTCTAGGTCTTTATCAAGATTAATAATTTCTTTAAATTCAATGAATGCCTGAGCTACTTGTACCTCTTAAACCCAAAATCAAGTTTAGTTTTAAATACTAACGCATAACCCGAAACATCAATCTCTCATACCTATGTCATTTTAAAGGATGAGTGTGATGGCACTGCAATCAATTTGATTTTGTCAGTCTAGCAATAAAGCGTATTGTTTAGAGGTGAGCACTAAATTAGGTAGGTACCTGGAATAATGTATGTTTCGTACTACATGTAATAATCAGGTAAGTCCAATGGACAACATGTTTCTGAATACTACTACAGATTTTGCTTCAATTACTTTACAGATTTTATTGTTGGATTTTATTTTATGTGAATTTCTTTTATTTTCCAAATATAACACTTGCAAGGAGTAAGGTTTCTGCAGGTGATCTAAATTTTGAAGCTTGGCGGCAAGAACGGTTCCAGGATATAGATGATGATAAATTGGATGATTCCAATGTTGATCCTGACTATGTGGTAGATGATGAATACCATGATATGGAAAATTATACTAGTGAGAAAATTCTTTATTAAAAGAAGAGCCTGGTGTGATCTGCACCACGAATCATCATAATCATCATGATTATCATCATCATCATCTTCCTGCCTAGTGACTCATTCCATCTCTTCAGCACAAGATTCTTCTTCCTTTTATGGAAAAAATAATAACTAGTGGGAATATTCTAAGCTTGTTACAGCAGAAAAACACCTCAGCATAACATTTCGAGAGCAGGAATGCCTAGACTAACAGTCAAGAGTCAAATTTTGGGGCAAATTCCTACTAAGTTGTAAATATGGTAGAACTTATTTGATAAGAACATGTTAGATGAAATGGTTTTGCATAAAAATGTGAAATTAATTACAATAAGGAAACAGTTGCAGGCAATAACTAATCCAATCAATTACAGAGATAGTGACAGCACTGAAATCAAAGCTTTCATAGGCCTTTTATTGATGACATCAATATTAAAATCATCTTGTGAAGATATGTGCACTCTTTTTGAAAACAATGTGATTGGTCATGCCATATATACTTCATATACCCAAGATCGCAGGTTCAAACCCAGCAGAGGGCGATGGATTTTTTCGAGCATAAAAATCCTTAGCTTGGCTTCTTTTGGAAGGGAAGTAAAGCTGTTGGTCCCATGTCATAGATTTATGGCACATAAAAGAGCTTCAAACTTGATAGAGTGGACTCTGAGCAAAATTAAGCAGTCTTTCATGCCCAGTATAGAATGGGACGCTGAGAAACACAGCAGTTAAAGAGTGTCCATAAATAAAAACCCATTTCATTTTTATATTTGTAGTGGCAATGTTGATAAAGTGCTTTGAAATACTTCTAAACTGCCTGATATTTGATGATGGGACTTTGAGAGAAGAAAAAAAAAGTCAGAACAGGTAGCTGCAGTATCAAACATTTTTGATAAATTATTTTCAGTTCTCAGCAAATATAGTAAAGAAAAGATAATGTTAGTTCCATTTAGAGGAAATTGTCCTTTCCACGTTCATATAGATAGATACTTCAATGCTTAGGGCGTGACCCGGTGGCAGCGCTGTCAATGTAATAATACAATGTACAAAACAATGAGTTAAACAATAATGTGAGTAATACACTGTTAAAATGCCAATGACATCATAGTATACTAATATATACATAATTGTAACAACAGTAATAATAACGCAATATTTTTATTTACTATCCTGACTATAAATCACTCTTCTTTAGTCTCTTTTTAAAACTATTTACACTTTGAGGCAAAGTCTCCAGTAAAACTGCAGGTATTTTGTTCCATTTCTTTATTGTTCTATTTGTGAAGGAAAATTTACCTATATCTGTTTTCTGTTCCCTATTTCTTATTTTTTCCGAGTGATCATTCCTCCCACAGTATAATGGCTTTAATAATCATTTGGATATATCTTTCCATGCAGGTTCCCCCTTATAGGCTCTAAAAATTGCACATAGCCTTGCTCGTCTCCTATGTTTTTCTAGTGTTTCCCAAGAAGTAGCAATGCTGGTATGATTTTCTAATCGTTTACTTCTGTCTACAAATTTAGCTGCTCTTTTTTGAAGTCTCTCTAGTGCCAGTTTTTGCCCCACCCGATACGAATCCCAGCATGCAGCACTATATTCTAATATTGGTCGAACTAAAGAAGTGTATGCCAAATTTCGCGATTTTCCATTGCTGCCTAACAAGCTGGCCAAATGCAGCATAAAAATTATGTGTGTAGCAGATTCTGGCAGTACTTATCTCTTCAATGCCTGGAGTAAATTTGCTCAATGTGATATTGGCCAATTATTCCTCATACAGACGGACACAGTGCTGGCCTATGGCAGTATTTTATACACTAGTAAATATCACTTGCATATTCTATTATTCTGTATTTATGTTGCAGAGAAAATTCCAAGTGGACTCATTTCAAATTCACCATGTAACTGATAGAGCCACATCTAAGGAGATAAGGGGACACTTGCACACTAGTAAATATCATTTGCATATTCTATTATTCTGTATTTATGTTGCACAGAAAATTCCAAGTAGACTCATTTCAAATTCACCATGTAACTGATAGAGCCACATCTAAGGAGATAAGGGGATGCTTGCAAATTCAAAATTTGCCAAGAGATATCAAGGAAATGATCCACAAAGGTCTGAGAGACACTCAGGAATCAAACAAGGGTATATCAAGAGGAAGATGTGTATGAAGTGTCCAGCCTTGAAGAAAAGAAAAACAATATATAGGTTCACAATGTGGTCAGCCAATTTGCCTGAATTGCAGTAGAAAGAGGTGTGTGGACTGTGCAAAAGTGCTGTGATTTAATATTTTTTACATTAGTTGATTATTTATTATCTATACATGTTTTTCTGCACTCGTACATTTATATTAATGAATAATATGGCTTGTGTAACGATATTAACAATAATTGCAAAAGTGATGCTAAATAACGGCACATGTTCCTCATGTTTCCTGTTCATTTTAAATAATATAAATAACAAAGCCTTTATATGCTACTGAAATATTAAATTTACATATAAAACAAATTAGCTGGCTTTTTTAATTTCTATGAACTTATGTGATAAATTGCACATACCTACATGGTCTAAGAGATGGTATATTTCTAATTACGAATATTTGGGAAATGTTTCAGGTTAAAGGTTAAATATTTTCTGACAGTTTCTTTCACCTGCAATTCCAAATCAGTCTTTTACTGTGCATTCAGTGGCAAAATTAATATTCAACTGAAATGGTGAATATTTTCTACCTCTTGATGACTATCTATTATAAATGTGTCAAACCTCTTTTCTGTACTCCCTCTCCCCAAATTTTCAATACTAGTGGTCCCTCATCTTTTTCAGCTGAAATATTTGCAATGAGAAGAAACAGTTTTGATACAAACTCAGTTGTTGCTCTTTTTATCAGGATAATGTCCAGAAAAGTTTTTTGGTGTACAGGAACTAGAACATTCCTTATACTTTTTCTTACAGAGTACTTGTTTCAAAGCACTTCTCCTATGATTGTCTGTTGTTAACCTCTTTTGGTTATGGAGGAATTTTCAATCTTTAATTGCATAAAACTGCTTATGGAAGTGAATGCATTATTAGTTCATAGTTAAGGTTTAACATCAAGATGTTGGAAAATCTTCAATTGTGATTGCAAAGTTATATGACCTGCATTTTGAATGTTGCCATATACACTGTATCATCAGATTTGGTTCCCAGCAAATTTTTCTTTATCCCAGATCTGAACAAATTGGATCACCGGAAGAAATTTGTCTCACATGCCGAGATCATATCATCACATAAACTCATATTTTATATAATCATTTTATACTGATGATTAGGAATAACATCTTGGGGACCGATAGAGGGACAGAACTGAAGTTAGGGCAGCATGGTGTATAGTTGTGATGTGTTGACAATGCAGTGTGTACTAATAGAAAATGGGGCAGTGGTTGTATGGTGGACTGTGATGTTTTCGCTAGCAGTGGAAGGCGACTGCGGTTGGGTGAGTGATAAACATAAATACCATGATTTATGGTAACAACAATTTTAATATTTACATACATTCAGTTGCTGTTGTGCAACAAGTCATCAGCATCATTATCTGTTTCATTTTCTCTCAAGATACATAGATTACAATGCACAACATACATGCGTAACATCTCAAATGTGAATCGTTTCCGATTGGCACATAAACAGGTTTTATATTGAGAAAAATGTTGCTCCACATCACAAGATGTGATTGGAGCAAAACGGAAATAGAATATATCATTGATTATGAGGTAGGATACTCCATCAGCAATTATTTCCACAGCAACACCTCATAGCACATTTCGTATTTCACACATTATTGAAAACCAACATTTTTTCCAAACACTGTCTTCACTCTCTTTGTCACACAGTCTAAAACAGGTTTAATTGCTTGCACAAGTTCATGGACAGCTTTCAGGGCTCAAGGCATTTCAATGTTTGATGTTTCCAAATATGTGTTATTGCCATAGATATATCTGTAAAGTTCTTCTGCGTGAATTGCAAATCTTCATGCAATCTATTTGAAGCAAGATATTTTACAATCTTGATTGAAGAGCATGCACTATCATCAAAGGCATTAATTACCTGTAAAACAGCATTGTAATTTACAGCATAATATACTGCTGCATTGAGCCATGTTCCACAAAGTGTTACTACAGCTTGGTTAAATACAGCACTTGCAGTCCCCAATACAGATCGATCTCTACTCAAGGTATGCAACTGGTTTCCGCATGTGTCTCACTATATGTCCCCAAGATGCTATCCCTACTGATGATATAAAAATGCTAAGAGTATCACTAGTCAAGATGTATAGAATTTAAACTTATTTTTTATAATATGCAAGTAAGTCAGTTTTTATTAGAACAATGAATTTGGAGAGTAAAAGGTTATTTAAATAACCATGAAAACCAGAATTTTGATAGATGGCAAAAATATTACTATTATCGTGTAAATTAATTGGTATAATTTTCAATAAGATGTCTTGAATACTACGGATTTTCCAAATTTTACAGATGCATCACCCTAAGTCTAGAAGAGTCTAAACAGAAGCAAATATATTTTATACAAAAGCAAAAACATTTTATTCAATTTTTTTTTTTGAAAGTCAATCCCATGTTTTCTTCATAAACTGTTAATGTATACTTCCATTCCTCAGATTATGGCATAGACTTGTTGCTGTGGTTGTTGCCCTCGTGCCGGATAGCTTTATGTTTAAATAAAACGGGGAAATTTTAATGACAGTAAATCCTATATAATATAAGATGTTGGGGCCCCCAGATACTGGGGCAGAGTACTGCACATAAGTCCTCAGGGAGGGAGGGATGAGGTAAGAGATCCAAAGAGTGACCAGATCTGGATGATGATGGTACAAGCTTGGATGAGGTTCCATATGGAATGTCTTCATTGCACATACTCATGAGTCTCTGGGAGTTCCCCAAAATGGCACTAGCTGAAAAGGGCTCTATCTTGAAAGCTTCCAAAGATGGGTCTCAATAGAGTGATCCAGGTAAAACCTCTACAGTGCAGAGGCTACTATTCAAATGCAACCCACTACGCACTGCCATCTGGTCCTTATACCCTGAAACAGATGACAAGCAAGTGACGGAAACAGGAAATGATGGACAGGAATTTGAGGAAGTATTGAGCCTTCTCAACATTTGCTTGGTGACAAGGGTAACTCCAGAAAGAATCAAAAAGCACTCTCAAACAAAAGAATTTATCAGCACATCCTATAGCTGTAAATCATGTTGTTTGTTCTCTTCTATTATTGCTTGTGATTGCTTAACATATATCTTAGTTGTTGAAAATGGAATTTCTGTTATTTAAATTACATTTTATTGCCAATATTAGGCATTATATTCATCAAAATTGAAAAATATCTGTTGCATAAGAGGACATGCAGGTAAATAGAGCATTAGAACTAATCTGTACAAAAAATAAAACCTCATTATGGAATTTGAAGGATGTATAAAGATAAATCTAAACAAACCTACAGTTGAAATCCATCTAGTGCAGGCATGGGGACGAGAGGAGAAGTAGCGATTGAATATGCCTTACTCATTCCACATTCTCTTGCAGAGTGACGAACGTTGTTTTGATACAACAAGCACAGTGGTAATAATAATTTCTAAAGTGGTATTAACTATTTTGTTTATATTAAAAATGTTTTGCATACAAGCATTATTACAGCCACCTACTGTGGAGAAGATATTACAATAATCTTCAAGTTTAACCTTCCTCTGTCTTATGTACATAATATTTTTATGCTGCCTTATGATTAACATTCTAAAGTGTTTCTCTTTCACAATAAATAAAGCATTATAGTTACAATGCTATTTAGCCTTAAAAATATTTTAAAAATATTTGATCAACGTTATAAATTGTTTGGTATTAAGCTGAATATTGTGTTCATTTTTAGGGATTATATGAATTACTGATATATGGTGGACTTTGTGAAGTGTTCTATCATTTGAAATTAATTAGTTGAGTCAACTAAAGGAATTGACAATGGAAGCATATGGCTTCTGGAACATGTTTTCCGATAATAAAAGTAAGTGTTACAAAAATGATTCAACGGACAGTATGAAGTTTGGTTTAGCCACATATGTAATAAAATCGTTTCTACAATTGGTAGCAATAACTAATAACAATTTATGATATAAGAGCATACTGATAAAGGTGTTACAAGGATAAAGATAAGAGTTCATTCTTTGAAATTTTCACAAATATCTGTATTCATTTAAATGTTTTCCAAAACATAGATTAAGCATCTAAGTCTAGTTGCTATACAAAAACATTTCTCTTCTGTCTGCTGCAGTCTTTCATTAAATTTTAAGTAGCAATTGAGTAATCCAATCATAAGCCTTCCTAGTGTTAAGACAAAATACATTATTTGTACAGACAATAAATGCAATATAGAAGTTTTACAAATCATACTGTTAATCTAAAGGCAATCATCTCTTCTTGAAGTATTTGAAAATAGATAGGTACCCATTTTGGATTTCTGTCATTGTCATTAATTCTGTATTTAACACTGTTCTCAGAATAATAAGCTCAATCAAAGCTGAGTCCTGACCCATAGAAACTTTCCTTTGTCCAGGCATCAAATCTTGCAGCCATTTCTTCAGTCATGTGGTTCTTCCAATCTCCGATTTCACCTTTTCGAATGAACCGCAGGTCTGTAGATTCAAGGAAGCCAGGTCCATTTTTGCTCTCCATGATAGGTTCTAAGTTAACAGCTGGGTTTTTCTTCATGCTACCAAAGCTCAGATGTTCTTTCAGTGCCGTCACCTCCTTACTGGTCAATGATTTTCCCAGGAATTCTGCAGTCTGAAGAATTGCTCCCTCAAGGTCCTACAAAGACAAAATTATGAAAATATTGCCTCCTGGATATGGGATTAGGTAGGTAATAGAAGGAAAAAACTTGTATCAATTTATTGTCTAATCTTATTTTCTGATTTCCTCAATTGAGACCTAACAAGAGGTTCACTGCATTTTAAGTTTGAGAGGATGAGTGAAATATTGTAAAGCATCTAAAGGGTTAATGTTCAATTTACAGTCATATGAATAAATAGTGAATCTTACCCATTATTACTTTCTCTACTTGTACTATGTATATAGTGTATAGAGAAGGTATTGCACCCCACCCAAAAATTTGAAACCAAGATTTCACCAGAAATATATGTTTTAGGGTCTCCTGTATCCAAAAAAAGCATTTTCAGAAAAAGGTCCATGTGTGTGTATGTGTGTGTGTGTGTGTCTGTGAACACGATAACTCAAAAACAAAAAGTCGGTAAATTACCAAACTTGGTTTTTAAATTTAGTATCTTCCAGGGATGCGACACAAAGATTTTGAGAAAAATCCCGCCACCCAAAACTACCCTTCACATGGAACTTTTTTTGAAAATTTTGATTTTCTCAAAAATGCCTCTAACAATTTTGATTAAAATATTTAATACTAAATATATTTAACTGACAAATAATATGTATATCTTGAATTTTCTGGGAATAGCCTCTGAAGACTACTTTACTCTTGGTGAATTTTACAGAATTTTGCATAATTGCTAAACCGTAAGAGTTGGACAAAAACTTACCCCACAAAAAATGTTGAGCACGTTAAAACACACAATTTATATTATTTGCCTTTTTTCGTGGAGTTAAGCATTTTTGCGATATTCCTTGTGTTTGGTTTCAGCTTTAAAAAACATACTGCTATTTTTTTCTCGATTAACATGGATAGAAGCATGAGCTCTTTTTAATATAATTTGTTGTAGAGATGTAGAGAAAGTCATGTGATTTTTATTATTCTCATCCAGTGAGAGTAAGAATCATCAGTATTTCTGGCTACTAAAATTTTAGCACTAAATACCAATATCTGAACAACTATTAATACTAAAATAAATTTGACATAAAATGCATTATTCAGGTGTAACATACCAGAAGTGTTTAATAAATATTATTGTCAGCTACATACATCTTCTTAGACTATTTCCTACATATATATTAACATAAGTTTTGTTCTTTTGTGATGTTTCTTCTATATAGCAACCATTCATCCTTGGCCATATTATCATATACGGTCATTTGAGACATTAAGAGCTCTAACTCTAAGTTCATTCTTTGAGTAAATACAAAGGAACAGTACAATTGGTGATTCAGGAGAGGATGTAATGAGGGACAAAATTCATCTGAGTTTTTGGAGTCTACACTTTTATGAACCTGATGATATTTAATTAGATTTCAGACATAGTGCTTTTAGGTTAAGCCACCTGTACTCTCCACATCTTTTATGTAAATAAACATCAGGTTAGAGTAAAACAAAATTTGATGAGTTCCATTCACTGACTTTCTCTGTCTGTTCTACAAATAAACTATTCTTACAAAAGATTCTTTTATCTACATCATGCTAATCGAGATAAACATTAGCAGAATTGGTCTTATTACTTGCTTCCTTCTAAGCAAAGTGTAATAAGGGGATATGCCAGGCTAAGGTGATAGTCAAATCTTTTAAAAACTTGTCACTATGTGAACAATTGAATTTTGGTTCGCTTTGCAACAGTAAAACACAAGAGAGATGAAATGAACTTCCCACTTGCAAAAAAGTTGCATAGTTTAAAATTGACAGCAATAAAAAGGAAAATCTCAGCAACAGTTAACCCTACAAAAAATGTACATCACATAAACTATGCATTTTAACAAAATTTACATTTTTTGTATAGTAACTTTTGTCTATCTCTTATGTCTAACACTTGTGCAAATTCATCCAGAATAAAGGGGACTTGAGAGGCTATTCCCAGAAAATTCAAGCTATACATTTTATTTGTCATGTAAACATCTTTAATATACGATACTTTAATCAAAATCGTTAGAGCCATTTTTGAGAAAAACAAAATCTTCGGAAATTTTTGCATGTAAAGGACAGTTTGCTATGTGCGGGGGATTTTCTTGAAAATCTACAGGTTGCATCCTTGGAATATACTGAACTTAAACCATTTTGGTACTTAAATTCCTTTTTCTAAAATTCTGTGTGTTCCATTCACATGACTTTCACTAGCTGTTCCACTTGCAAACTATTCTTAGAAACATTATTCTTTTATCTACTTCATACTAGTCAACATAAACATTAGCAGAAATGATCCTATTACTTGCTTCCTTGTAAATAGAAGGGATATAAGATAATACACTAGGCTAAAGTGACAGTTAAATCTTTTAAAAGTTGTTCTCTATGTGAAACAATTGAGATCCATTTGCTTTGCATGGCCAGTTATAAAATAAGAGATGAAACAAAAGGTGTCTTCCCATTTGAAAAAAGTTAGTTGGTATAAATTTGAAACCAATAACAAGGAATATCTTGAAAATGGTCAACTGTACAAGAAAAATGTATGATATAAAATGGGTGTTTTAGCAAGATTTACATTTTTGTGCATTAAGTTTTTACTTATCTCTTATAGTTAAACAATTATACAAAAATTCTGCAAAATTCATTCAGAATAAAGCAATCTTTAGAGGCTATTCCCAGAATATTGAAAATGTGCACTTCATATTTGATGTAAATATTTTTAATTTACAGTATTTAATAAAAAAAAAAAAAAAAAAAAAAAAACTTCAAAAAATTGTCCATGTAAAGGTTGGTTTGTGGTAGGGGAGATTTTCTTGAAAATCTTCGTGTTGCATCCTTGGAAGATACTATGCTTAAAATACCATGTTTAGTATTTAGTATTTAACAGTCTTTTGTTTTTGGCTAAGCTGCTCCGCCCCCCCCACACATACACATGCACCTTTTTCCAAAAATCCTTTTTTTTTATTCAGGGGGCTTCAAAACATATTTCCGGTGAAATCTTGATAGCAAATTTTTTGATGGAATACAATACCTTCTCTAGCTACCATGTGCATTGCATGTACATATGTGCTAGAGAAAGTAAAAATGCTTTTTTTGGACTCAGTGTACCTCAAAAATATTTCTGGTGAAATCTTGGTACCTATTAAATATGTGGATGTCATACAATAACTTTTCTGTACACTGTATACATAGTATATGTAGAGAAAGTAATAAAATTGGAGGGAAATTGGATACTTGCCCTCATAATACTAATTCTTCTAGATGGATTTTCAAAATTTTGGAACTTTTCCTATCTTTACTTTCGCAGTTTTGCAATTTTCAAAATTTTCCTAATGCACCAGATTATGGCAAATAAATGCTAGTTTTCAAGATCTTAAATAAAATAATAAAGTTTCATAAAAAAAAAATTGCGACAGAATCGTGGGCAACCAACCTTGTTCCATAATATTAAAACAATAAAACTATTAATATGCATAATTGCTGTTTATATTCTCCTTGCTTCGCAAGTTCATATTTCCAGTACTGAGAAAATTAATGCTGCATACAGGTAATGGGATGCTGCAAAATTCAGTTGCTACTTTGATTTTTAAATGTCTCTGTTCCTTATAAGAGGACAGAAGTCTGTTTTTGAGAGCATGTTGAATACTTACCCTTTTCATTTCCTCATACTTTAGAAACAAGATATTTGCTTCATTACGTCGTTTCCAAAAGCCAAGAGTGTGACTCCATACAGGACCAAGAGGTACTGCAACAAAATATGTATTTGCTTAGTATAGGTATTAAAGATTGAAAGATCTGTTTAGAACAAATACTCTAAATAGGCTGCTTAGTGATGATATACCGAAGCACTCCTTATGAAAGAATAGTAACATTTAATTCTAAAATATAGCAAGTTTACATATTATGCAGATCATTTTCTTACAATAGGCAAAAATAGGATTTCAATCTAAGCCTATTTCTATCTGATTAAAAAAAATCTGTTATATTACAAAGAAAATAAGAAATGCACTAGGTTAAAGTGATAGTCAAATCTTTGAAGAGCTAGTCACTCTGTAATAGATTGAAATTCCATTCTCTTTGTACCACCAGGTTGAAAAAAAGAGGAAAAACAAGTGATGACTTCACATTTGAGAATATGTATGTGACACAAATTGTGTGTTTTACAGTGGCCGCAATTGAAATCTTTATATTTTAAATGCAAGGAAAATCTATACATAGACAATGTGTTCCTCTCCCACCACTATACAAAAAAGGCAGGCGCAGCTGCAAATCATGTGTGCAGCAGCAAGTTGCTTATACTAGCAGTAGTCTCAGTCTACCTCTGGTATTTGCTGTACAGCGATTTGTTTGCTGTATGTTGTTTTCATCCAATTTTTAATCTGAGTGCTGTTTTTGAAGGTGTGTATTTCTGCAATACACAAAATGGGACATAAGAAGCTCACTTCTTAGGAGAAGACTCGTCCTTTAACTCTGTTAGAGGTAGGTACCTCTGTAATTCATGTAGCTGCTGATCTAAAGGTTTCAAGACAAGCTGTTTACAACATAAAAAAACAGCAACACCTTTGCCATATGGCACCACAACAAATCGAAAAACAGGCTCAAGTGGTAAAGAAAGACTTCACCAAGAACTGATGACATTCTAAAATGTGAAGGTTACAGTGGCCAGGTTAAAGAACAATCATTCAAACCTGCTCAACAATGTTGCAATCCAGACCATTCAGCATCGGTTACAATAAAACCTAGCTTTACCAATTCAGTGTGCTGCCAAGAAGCCTCTTTTAACTGAAGCTATGATGAAGAAAAGAGTAAACTTCTGCAAAACATATCAGTACAGGACACCAGAGGACTGGCACAAAGTAATGTTTTCTAATGAAAACACTTTCAAATAGGTCAGAGGAAAGTCTAAAAAGATGAGAAGGCCAAAAAATGTGTCACGGTATGATCCAAAGTTTACCATCATAACTGTTAAACATCCAGAAAGTGTGATGGTATGGGGCGCTTTTAGTGGTAATTATGGTAGAGGTGGCTTGTATTTTCTCCCTAAGAGCATAACAATAAAGGGAAGTAATTATTCTGAAGTGTTGCAACAGCATTTGGTCACATTTTGGCCAGTTCATCAGTGTCAGTACTTTATGCATGATGATGCCCCTGCTCATGGTTTACCAGATATGCAAAAATCATCCAGAATAAGGTGGTCTTCAGAGACTATCCTCAGAAAATTCAAGATATACATTTTATTTGCCATGTAAATATCTTTAATATATGTATGATATTTTAATCAAAATTATTAGAGCATTTTTGAACAAGTAAAATTGTTCACAATTTTTTCCATGTAGTAAAGGGTAGTTTTTGGCAGGGGGATTTCCCCCCAAATCTATGTGTTGCATCCTTGGAAGATACTAAACTTGAATATCAGTTTGGTATTTTACCATCTAAAAGTGATTTTTTTTTTTTTTTTTTTTTTTTTTTTTTTTTGATGCAGGGGACCCTAAAATGTGTATTTTTGGTAAAATCTTTGAATCAAATTTTTGGATTAAATTTTGAATGAATGTATCTACTATGTACATTGTACATATGTGCTAGAGAAAATAATGAGACTGGTATATCATATATTCCTAGATGTATAAATTTCATACAGTTAAAAGTACACTGAGATTGCTAGCAAAATACTCTAATTAAAACATTGGTATATTTATAAGTATAGTTTTGAAGGACAGAAACCTAAAATAAAATAGCACTTCCATAACATTAAAATAAAGTTGGAACAGCAAGATATTCCATTAATCAAAGCAATTTGCTAGCATATCTGTAGGGTTATTCACTCTTTTGTTATATTCGTATGTACACTCAAGACATGAAATGCCATGAAACCACAACTCATTTTCAAAGTTTTGGTTTCAGAATGAACAATCAGTATGTGTTAGCCAAATAATTTTGTTGTCCTGGCATAGGAATCAATATATCTGTCTATCATTAACTCTGGTTGGTAAAAGATGATATATAATGGAATATGGTGAATGAAGACCAAGGAACTAAGATGAATCTGGATGCCTTAATTGTATTCAGTTTAAATAAATGTTCATAATAAACACTAAATTAGATTCATTATTCTTTTTAAAATTCTGATACTAATTAAGCAGGTATACTATTAATATGACTACTTATGACTTCCTTTGGTTCAGATGTAGAGCATTAAAAGGCTATCTTACTTTATGTTATTTGGTATACATCTTAGAAGTCAAATGATGTAATTAATATTATTTTTTGGAAACAAAAATTAGCATCAATGTTTGCTACTTGTAGAAAATTTATGCATATTACTTTTAATTATATGCATATATCACACTTTAATGATTCTATTAAGAATCAGCAGTCTGGCTTCTGAAAAGAACATTGACCTAAAAATTTTGAAAGCTCTGAGCTTAGGGATCTTTCATTGCTTTGAGCATTACAAAATTTGTTGTATAAATAAAATGATTCATGGCATTATAAAAATATTTTACTTACAATAAAAGCTTTCTCCAACCATACTTTGACAATAACATTGCAACTTTTCTTGTAAGTAATATGTCTATGAGGTTTCTGGTGAATGCTTCAGATATGGTTACATGGAATATTTTTACAAGAATCTAGATTGAAATTTAAGTTCCTGTATCAAACAATAGAGAGTTTTAGAAATCTAAAATCTTAAATAAAAATAACGTACCTATTCCTTTGAGAAACAAATCACAGAAGTCCTCAAAAGAACCCTTCATGTTATGTATCAGCATGCAGTAGTAATAATATGAAACACAAACATCCTTTGGATTTCGTGCTACATAAACAATCTGTTATGGAATAGAAAAAAGTATATTAATGTATTTAATCTGCAGAAAACAATAAAATCATTCCAGAAGAGGAAGTTTAATAGAAAGATAATGAATTAACTTAAAATGTAATCTCTGCTATTATACACTGAATAAGACATCCATTGTAAAGTGAGTCTGAGTGACCTATATAAGTGTATAGACTGCCATTACTTATCCTATACATATTTAATTTTATTAACATTTCTTTTAGTTAGCCCAAAAGTTAAATGAATCTTTTAAGAGTTCAGTTTATCTCTAAAAGTGGCATTTTGAATGATCTCAAAGAATGTGTAATTAGGATTATTATTTTGATATTTAATTGCATATGATACATTTTCAAAATATTATCCTTTTGATAGCAGGATTTCAGAAACATTTTTCCCTCAAATGTAAATGGCATGTTATTTATGGATGCTCTTTAACTGCTGTGGTTCTCAGCATCCCATTCTACATTGGGTGTGAAAGACCACTTAATTTTGCTCAGAGGCCTCTCGATCAGGCTTGAGGTTCTTTTATGTGCCGTAAATCTACGACAAGGGACCAACGGCTTTACTTCCCTTCTGAAGGAAGCCATGCTAAGGATTTTTACACCCGAAAAAATCCATCGTCCTCCGCCGGGTTTGAACCCGTGACCTTGGGTATATGAAGTCAGCATGGTAACCATTACACCATGGAGGGCGACATTTTTCCCTCAATCTTAAGATGACAGATGCAAGTACAGCCCCTTGAATTAGTATTCTAGAACTCCAGCTATTATTCTTTTTCATCATTATTGTTATTTTATAATTTTTTTGTACATTAACATCCTTTAACCTGGTTAGCCATATCAGACAATGAATGAAATCAGTGAAATGATATTCAAATGATCTCAGGGTCCATAAAACTTAAAGTTACTCAACATTTGTCTTCTCTGGATAAGGGAAAACCCTGAAAACAAATCTTATAAAGGTAACTCACTAAGTGAGATTCAAACTCAGAACCTCTTGAATTTAGTTGTTATTGTTTTAAGTAGCTCAGAACTCTTGAAAATACCATATAGTTATATATGATACATTCAGCTTATGAAAAAGTTATATATATATTCATCCAGTAAAGTACTTCGACCTCGCCACTGCCAATGAAGATGTCTACTGTAATCGCAGACAAAACGTCTGATAAGAAGAAGGAGGAGACCAGTAGATCACGGCCCACAATCCCGGCTTATACTATAGCTAGTATAAAAGATGAATTACCTACTCACCTTTGGTTTAACATTTTCTATCTCTCTAGGGAGTAGTTCCCATGGCAGATGACTTCTTACATAACGTGGTCGCTGTAAACTGTTCACCAGATCCACTGAGCTCCCCATTTGATTCTTCCATTCTCCTTGTTCATGTGCCAAAAGTGCTGAAAGCCTGGAATTTAATTACACTTTGAAAATACTCATAATATTGAAAACCAAATTACAAGAAAGCAATTTAAAGAGTTTTCTCTATGTGAAAATTAATTACTCCAATTATTTGAACTTTGAAAATTTTCTTTCATACTTATACTATGAAAGGCTAAGACATCACCAATGTAGATTTTATTTTAATTTAACTTTGCCCTTTTCAATGCATAAAGGAGATGTTATATTATTTTAAGTAACCTACAGTATAGAAATAAGCAAAAGAATGATGTAGGTACAAGAAATATAGTTATATTATAACCTACCAGACATTACCATTTTAATGTCTGAAAATACAATGTTCTGAAGTTTTTTTTTTTTTTTTTTTTTTTTTTTTTTTTTGCAATGTATGTATCACGCTTTCTGCAGCTCTGATTGCCTGTCAAGCAATTACTGTTTCTCTTGTAGCATATGTGTATATGTGGGTGGGTGGGGTGGGGGTGGGTGTGTGAGAGATTCGATTTGATGAAACCAAGAATATATTTACATTGTATTTATAGTTAAAATAATCTTATGTTAAAAGACATTCTTTAATTTTCAATTATACAGTATTATACTCAAGAACTAATCTGTGTGTTTATAACTACAGTTGCCACTATAATAGTTCATATAACTAATTCAAACATTTATTGTTATAGTTATCATAAAAAATAAACATCACAAAAACAAATTCTTGATATTAACTTCTATATTCTGGATCGACACTCAAATAAATATGAGATCACTTGTTGACATTGCTTCTACACTCTTTGGTTGAGTGGGATGATCCTTCTGTGGCATTGATTCTATAAAACAGCCATAACACTACATTTGCGAAGCTTCTATCATATCATTTGCATAATGCTTGCCACACTAACATTATTAGGTCTTATTAATGAAATCAGAAATAATGAAGAAATTTGCTTTATTGATATCCCCTATTTTAAGCTCAACAAAGGCACTGGCCTTCTGATCTCAAGGTTGCAGGTTTAAACCCACCCCAATAACCATGATGAAATTCCAGCACTGATATGATCCTCGCAATTCACAGTGTTTTAATAAACAAATAATTTTTTTTAATTTTCTTTGTTTTAGGGATTTTGCTATAACATGCTCATTAATCATTATAATACTAAGCATAATTGATTCTGTAAAACTTAACTTACTCAATCATTGGCGCCCTTAGTTGCTGAAGTGTTTTGGCTTTTTCATAATCTAGGTCATTACCAATACACCACACCATTTCATTTGCCCAAGTGCTACCTAGAAAAAACAAATTTGATTAGTTATAAAAACATAAACATTCTGGCAACTATTGCTTGAATTATTGAAGCCCTGAAGAAGCAATAAACACTACCCTCCATTCTTCATATTATGTTGGCTGTATCACTATTGCATCCAAAAATGTTACAGCTAACTGTTAGAATTTCACATTACCAAGCAAGGAATTGATGCTGAAAATAAATATAAGAGCTTCTAAAATTGAAACTCCTTTTTTCTCTAAGGCACAGAGGAACTTTTTTTTAACAAAAATTATCTGCTGAAATATGTTTATACTCATTACCTGTGTTGTATGTTAATATTAATTATTTGTTTAAGCATAAATTTAGTTTCCTGCATCAAAGCATCTGTACCTTTTGAATATTACAATTCAGGAAAGAAAAGAATGTTAACATTTACTTTTCTGCTGAACGAATTACATAGTGCCTCTAATCCTTCCTCTATTGTTTTGCATGCATCCGTTTAGATACAAGGGTCTATGTAATCTTGCAAAGCTGTTACTGAGACAATTCTCATTCTTGAATACATTTTACGTCTTACAAAAGCTTATTTTTTTTTTATCTATCTCACGTGTATCGATATGAACATTTGCAGAAATATTTTTATTAAATACTCTATACTTCCTTGTAGATACGCAATAATAAGGGAAAAATCAATTTGCTTGTTATTTATGGACGCTCTTTAACTGCCGTGGTTATCAGCGTCCCATTCTCTATTGGGCATGAAATAAGGCTTAATTTTGCTCAGATGCCTTCTTTATTATTTGAGATTCTTATACCTACGATGCAGAACCAACGGCTTTACTTTCCTTCCGGAGGAAACCATGCTAAGAATTTTTACACCCGAAAAATCCGTCGCCCTCTGCTGGGTTTGAACCCGCGACCTTGGGAACCAGGGGCTAGCATGTTATCCCTAGACCACGGAGAATAACGCCGCAATAAGGCTAAAGCGACTGTCAAATCTTTCAAGATTTGAAAGTCTTCAATTATATCCCGTGCTTTTTGTTGAACATGAGAAAGAAACATGAATAAAAATGTCCCATTTGAATAATGATAAGTATTTTAAAATTGAAAGAAATGTAGAGGAATATCTTGGAAATGGTTAACTCAAAAAAATGTATTTTATATAAACTGTGTGTTTTAGCGAGATCTAAATTTTTGTATAGTAAGATTTTCTCCATGGCTTAAAACAATTTATACATATGACATTTTAATCAAAATCATTATGGCCATTTTTTTAAAAAATCAAAGTTTTGAAAAAAATGTTGCACTTCAACTGTTTAGGGTAGCGGCTAGCTTTTTTATTGCTAAACCGTAAGAGATAGACAAAAACTTACTACACAAAAAATTAGATCTCGTCAAAACACACAATTTATGTCCTTTGCGTTTTTGTTGTGGAGGTAACCGTTTCCGGGGTATTTCTTGTTATGGGTTTCTATTATAAGTACATACTTTTCTCAGACAAGAAGCGTTCGTTTTTCTTTTGTTCCACTCCGGGCCAAGCAAAGAAGCGATTTGCAATGACAATCGCATAACGATGGCTTTTAAAACATTTAACTATCAGTTTAGCCTAGCGCATTCCTTTAGATCCCTTCTACTTATAAGGAACTAAGTAATAAGAACATTTTGCTAATGTTTATCTCGATTAATATTATGTAGAAAGAAGAAGAATATTTTGTAAGAAGTTTGTGGAGCAGCTAGAGAAAGACACGTGAGTGTAACATATCAGATTTTTTCACACGTAAAGTTGTAAACTCCTGGTCATGCATAGAAACGGATTTCAACCACATGGTAACCAGCTTTTAAAAGATTTGACTTTCGTTTTAGCCTAGTGCATTCCCTTATTTCCCTTCTACTCACAAGGAAGCAAGTAACTAAAGATTCTGTTAATGATTATTTCCATTATCATAAAATAGGTAGAAAATGCGTTTTAACAATATTTTGTTACAGCAATGTAGAAAAAGTAATGTGAACGGAACACATCAGATTTTTTTCTAAAAATGCGACTTTGGATTCAGGGGTCTTAAAGCATTTATATCGGTATTACCATTTTTGGAAGGTATAAAATACCTTCTCTACCTACTATGTATATTGCACATGGTAGAGAAAGTAAAAAGTTATTTGTAAAATCCATAATCCATGGAGAGAGAGGGGGGGGGGGACTATCAAAGCGAGGTGAATGTCAATTTTTTACTGAAGAATCCTACTGAAATAAGATGTATGGGCTGCAGCTCCTTGCTGAGAAACAGGTTTGTAACCAAACGCATTTCTACATTGGCATTCACTTGGAGAAAGTCTTGCATCGTGGATGGCACAGTTAGGGAGGCAACACTTTTTAAATTTCTCTATCTGCAGAGACCGAGAGAGAAAAATACTGGGTTATTTACGGAGTTAGTCAACTTTGAAAATCATCGATGATAACCATTGATGGGTTCAGCGCGTTTTCATTTATTACGTGTACCTACGGCAAGTTCAGTACACACCAAGCACGTGCGTTTTAAAAGGAGCGAATGGTTTACATAAGTAGTTTAAAAGGTTTCGTGACGTATCGCAAAATTTGTTTTTGTTTTTAATGTCTACCTGCTCTTAAAAGACTGGACAATCGCTTTAGCGAGTGTACAGCCATATTTTCCGTGTACCTAAAATAAAATAAGTTATAACGCCATTTCTCGTAATGTTTATCTCGATTAACACGAAGTAGAAGAATAAGCTTTTGTAAATAAGTTTGTTGTAGAATAGGTAGAGAAAATCCTGTAAATGTAACATGAGATTTTTCATTCTGTTATTTCAACCAATAGCAAGGGCAGCGACGATTCATAGGAAGCTTTTCATATTTTTTTAGTTGCTATACACGTACCTTCTACGTACATAGTAGATAGAGAAGGTATTGTATTCCACCCAAAAATCGATTTCGAGATTTCACCGGAAATATGTTTTGAAGTCCCGTGAATCCGAAAAAAGTATTTTTAGAAAAAGGTTCGTGTGTGTCTGGACAGCATTGCTCAAAAATGAGAGGTCGTTAAATAACAAATCTTGTATTTAAGTTTAGTATCTTTCAAGGATGCGACACGAAGAGACAACAAAACACCCCACCCCAAACCACCCTTTACATGGAAAAAAGTTTTGAAAATATGTTTTTTCTCAAAAATAGCTCTAATAAATTTGATTAAAATACCGTGTATTAAATATATTGATTGAGATGACAAAATTTCAGTCTTGAATTTTCTGGTAATAACCTCTGAAGGTCTCTTCATCCTGAAAGAATTTTGCATGTGGATGGTAAACTGTAAGAGATAGATAAAAGCTTATTGCACAAAACAAGTGGATCTCGTTAAAACACAATTTATGTACATTTTTTGTAGAGTTAACCGAGTCCGAGATATTCCTTGTGATTGGTTTCAGTTTTAAGCTACTTAAACTGTTCTCAAACGGAAGGCAATCTCTCATTTCATCTCTTTTGTTTTACTCCTGGCCGAGGAAAGCGAACCGAATTTAAATTGTTTTGCCGGGTTTTAAAATACTTGACTTTCGCTCTAGCCTAGTGTATTTACTTTATTCCATATCTGCTAATGCTTATCTAGATTATACATAAAAGAATGCACATAAAAGAATAATCTTTTGTAACAGTAGTTTGTAGAGAAAGTTATATCTTTGAATGAAACACATCAAGCTTTTTTTTACATTCTATACCCGTACTATGTACGTATAGAGAAGGTATTGCATTCCACCCAAAAATTCGATACCGAGATTTCACCGGAAAGACATGTTTTGAGGCCCCTAAATCCAAAAAAAGCATTTTAGAAAAATGTCCGTAGGTGTCTATCTGTGTGTGTGTGTGTTTTGTGTTAGTGTGCGTGGAGGGGCAGTTTAGCTCAATAAGAAAAGACCGTTAAATACCAAACTTGGTATTTAAGTTCGTTATCTTCCAAGGATGCGACACAAAGATTTTCAAGAAAATCTCCCCATCCTCAACTGCCCTTTACATGGACAAATTTTCGAAATTTTTGATTTTTTCAAAAATCGCTGTAACGACTTTGATTGAAATCTCTTATATTTGAGATATCTACATAATAAATAAAATGCATATCTTAAATTTTCTAGGGAATAGCCTCTGAAGACGTGTTTATTCTGAATTAATTTTGCCTAACTGTTAAACCGTAAGAGATAGGCAAAAATTTGCTTAACAAAAACTGTAGATCTCGTTAAAACACACAGTTTATGTTATATACATTTTTCTTCGTGGAGTTGACAATTTTTTGAGATATTCCTTGTTATTAGTTTCAGCTATAAAATACTTATACTTTTCTTAGTTAATTCCTCTCCATACAAACAAAGGTACTTCAATCACATAGCAACCAGCGTTTAAAATATTTGACTATCGATTTAGCCTACGGTACTCCCTTATTTCGCTCCTATTTACAAGGAAGCTAATAGTAAGACCCTTTCTGCCAATTTTTTCTCGATTAGCATTAAATAAATAGAAGAATAGCCATAACAATAATTTATTGAAGAGATGTAGAGAAAGACGTGTGAATGGAGCACAGATTTATTTTTGAGTTAACATTTCCAAGATATTCCTGTTATTGGTTTAAACTTTAAACTGCTTACATTTCTCAAATGAGAAGTCCACATAGCGATAGCTGTTAAAAGATCTGACTATCCCTTCTGCTTACTAGGAAGCAAGTAATAATGCAATTTCTGTCTATGTTTATCTCAATCAGTTTGATGTAGATAAATGAAATCTTTTGTAAAAATTGTTTGTTTGCAGAACAGGTATAGAAATTCAATGAATGGAAAACATCAGATGTTTACTTTCTTTACACGTACTATGTACATAGTGTATAGTATTTGTACTCTATCAAAATATTGGATGTCGAGATTTCTCCGGAAATATATGTTTTGAGGTAGTAATGTAAGAAATAAATAATAACGTTAATTTTTAAGCGTTACAAGTTAGAACTAAAAATGCTGCTTGTTGGAATACATTCATTCACCACAAAAGCAAACAATGAGCATCGCATGTGAAGCTAGACTTCCCGAATAATTTTTGCGTACTTTGCTGCCGAGCTATTTTTTTACTTTCTCTACACGTACTATGTACATAGTGTATAGAGAAGGTATTGCATTCCACCCAAAATTCGATACAGAGGTATCACCCGAAATAGACGTTTTAGGGTCCCCTGTACCAAAAAAAAAATTAGAAAAAGGTCTGTATGTGTGTATCCGTGTGTCTGTGAACACGATAACTCAAAAACGAAAAGTCGGTAAAATACCAAACTTGATATTTAAGTTTATTATCTCCAAGGATGCGACACGAAGATTTTCATGACAATCCTCCCACCCCAAACTACCCTTTACATGAAAAATATTTTGAAAGTTTTGATTTTCTCAAAAATAACTCAAACGATTTTGATTTAAGATATTTACATGCCAAATAAAATGTGTATCTTGAATTCGCTGGGGATAGCCTCTAAAGATCTCTTTATTCTGGATAATTTTTATTTAATTTTGCATAACTAGTAAACCGTAAGAGATAGACAAACTTACTACACAAAAATGTAAATCACGATAAAATACATAGTTCGTGTCATGTACATTTTTTCGTGGAGTATGCTTTTCTCGAGATATTCCTTGTTATCGATTTCAGTTTTAGAATACTTACACCTTTCTCATACGGGAACTTGCCAACGCTTGGCCACGCAAAGAAACGGATTTCAATCTCACAGCAACCACAATTTAAAACATTTGAAAGTCGGTTTAGCTTAGTGTATTCCATTATTTCCCTTTTACTTATAAAGAACTAAGTGATAATACCGTTTCTAATAATGTTTTAGCATTAAACAGATAGAAGAATAGGCGTATTAACAATAATTTGTTACAGAGATGTAGAGAAAGTCATGTGAATCGAGCACATAAGATTTTTTTACATCCATTTCATGTTGCCATGGTGAAAGTTGAATTTTCAACATTCAGTGCTGATGGCCTAACTTACCTGCGTGGTTTGCTTGTTTTACTGCAAATATATAGTAATAAATCCGCTAACTTTTGGATGTGTTTATTTTTGCAGACATCAAATATTATTTTACAATTGAATTTTAGCACTAGTTATTATTTTGGTGTTTTAATTATCTTGTATTTGATAATATTTACTTAAGAGTTAATGCATGTAGCAGCTAAATATGTGCTGTTCCTTACACGTCCCTCCTGTTATCGAAGAGAAGAATTCCATTCCTAAAATCTGGGCATCTCTACGCTATGAATTGATGAAGCAGAACTATTGTAACCGTTTTCAAGACACCGACATCTTTACCAACTCAAGAATAGTTGAAGAATCGTATAAAGCCAATTAGAACGAGCTGGCGTGGTTTACAGCTGCAGAGATCACAACACAGAAATATTTAGTACAGATATTCGTCCAACGACTACTTGCTCCATTTTCTGGCAGACGCATTTGCTTTAGCTCAAGCTATAAGATGGAATGTTCGAAACCAACTCAACGCATGTGTTCACAGTTATCCAAACGCCTCTCTTCAAGACAAATATCCTTGGTAAACACAATTAGAGATTACATTCAAAATACCACGCATATTTGTCTACCATGTGTTAACAGCCGCATTGGAATTATTGGAAGTAAGAGATTTGATCAAATTGCAAAGCGTTCTCCTAACCTAGAATTTAGCTATTTTTAATGTCAAAACTCATATTTAATTTTTGTTTCTAAAGAAAGAAACAGTAGAACAGCGAAATAACCTCTGTTTAAGTAGCTTTTATGGGCAATTAACAATAAATTAATACTTTCCTTCAATGTTCGATCTATGTCTTGCAAGTATTTCACAGCAAATTATATTCTTACACAGTAATTACAAAACAAGGAATATATAAAAGCTACATGCGACGTTTTAATTTAGAGTCACCACATGGTTTATATACAAATATGAAATGCCAGAAGAAACAGTATTTCACCTCCTATTCCAGTGCCATCGTGGCACATCAGAAGTTAACATTTCACTAGAACATGAGTTTACCATTATAAAATCAATTTTTCACATCTATAAACAAAATTATTAACAAAATCCTGTTGCATCTCTGCATCTTTATTTCTGTCATTTACTCATTCATTTAATTATTTGTAATAAATTAATTTATTTGTTTGATTTTGTATACACATTTTAACCTTGGCATGTCTTTAGTACATTAGGATTCAAATATTTGTTGGAGAATAAATAATAATAATAATCGTACCAACACTGTTTTATGTATCCCAAACATGAACAATAATTGCAACACAGATCAGAAGAATAGAAGTATCAGAGATGCGACTCCCGAGACGATTAGGAAGTTATAAACTTTTTAAACATCAAAGAAATGAAAACATACACAACAAATTAAATATACAAAACAACTATAATTTTAGATGTATACAGAAGAAGTTCGCACGACCATGTAATCAGAATACCACAAAGGTTCCTAAACTACACACCAAGAGCGAATAGAAACATTGGCAGACCGAAGAAGCGTTTGAGAGACCTGCTAAATTCAAGAGACGGAACAGGCCATCCGTACAACATTTGATGAAAGCAATAAGAATACCAAGAAAAACAATAGCCAGATTTGATTAAGTGATCTGAGTCCACCACCATGATTCGCCTTGCTACGGGAGTCCGATGTTCAACAGGTGTTAGGATTACTTTGCGTCCATCACGTGTGGACCACGTACGTGACTTCCCCACTGTGTGTAATGAGTGTGTGTGTGTGTGTGTGTGTGTGTGTGTGTATTCCCCTACCTAATTACTCCCCTCGTACCTGTTTGTAGCGACGAATGCTATAGTTGCCTCAGCTCCGCTCAAATCTCCGATGACCGGCCGGTGAACATGAAATTGACTCGCTCAGGTTGGAGTAACAACAGGGGTAGTTAGGAGTTATACTTAATAATGTCACAACACACTTTTAACTTGTACTTCTAAATGTATTAGTGAATAGAACCTTTAAATATCACGACAAGCACTTTTGCGCCCGCCTGGGTAGTGTGGTGGTAGCGTGTCTGCCTCACATTCAACAGGCCGTGAGTTCGAATCTCGCTTAGGATGAGTTACCCGGATAAGGTTTTTCTCGGACTTTTCCCTTATCCTGAGAAGACGAATGTCGAGTAACTATAAGCTCCATGGACCCCGAGATCATTTGAGCATCATTTCATAAATTTCATTCATTGTCAGACCAATCAGGTTAAAGGACGTTAAACTAATAAATAAATACATAAACAAACACTTTTGCCTCACATACTAAAGTTACTTTGTTTCCTAGCACTTCCTGCAACTTACAACATATGTATGCTACTATCTGACAACTATGCCTATAACTGATTATAACCGTGCGTATTTGACGACTGATCCTTAAACTGTACGTCCGGGCGTATATATCAACTGAGCGTTTACATTGTGTATCTCCGACAACGAAACTTGACATTGTGTGCCTAGCAACTGAACATTACGGTGTGCCTCTATCAACTGACCATTACGTTGTGCGCCTAGCAACTGAACATTACGATGTCTCTAAACTGTCTTCAATCTGCTACTTATATAGGACAATATGGTGTCTTAGATGCTTTATTTCTATTGATTAAAAAGACCGCGAACTTTGCGTCTATGTGTCCCATAGTGCAGTTCTTACTACCCATAATGCACTATAAATACCCCGTGACTACATTTATACAATGGAGAAAAACTCGTTTCTTGTACATTAAAGACTTCCCCCAGTTCACTTTCACTTGTTGCTCTATTGCACGCACATGCATAAAGGAGTACGTGACTTTTACCAGCTTTCTACCTTAACAAAGAATCTTCCCCCCTCGTAAACACCCTAATCTGCGCTTGCTTCTTGCTAGCTTTCTACACATATTGAGAAATAATTTATTTGTACATTAAATAATAACCAATAAATAATGACGAGGTCAACTAACGGTCTCAACTTTTATTCTCGGGAAAGTACTACTTGTATTACAATGATTGAAAATTTCATCTGCAATATGCATATGTTAAGTGCATTGGAGAACTCGGAATACGAAAATACCCTACTTCGTCTGTATTTCCAATGTTTTTTCACCAATTAGGCACTTATTGCGCTAATATTGCAAAATACTATTTACCTGTTCTGGGATATGAAATAAGCCAGGTGTCGTCTGGATACACTTGAAGGTTTTTTATGCTTTCTCCGAGCTCTGAAAATTCTGGAGGCAGCAAAGCCCCTCCGGGATTCACTTCCACAAGGCAGCTTTCAGCCCCAAACAAGGTATCTAGCTTCATGGCATCCTCGCCCTCCAGTCGAGCATAGCTTAATTCAGCACCGTCCCTGCATCAATATTACTGCATCAATGCATTTACCTCCATCTTCATTAAGTTCTCTACATTTGTATTCATACTCAAGTACAATTATTATCGTTCATTACTTTAATTAATTATCACAATAGGGTTTATAAATATTTAAAATTTATCTCCTTGTTATCCACTACCGTCATTTCGACCATAATTTATTTTATATTATACAGTGAAACTTATCTGAATAAGCGAAATTATGTCTATTTCAACAAAAAGTCTCGGCATCGGTGGAAAATATAGGCACTATATGTGTAAATTTTCCTAACAAATGAGGAAACTACTCAGCGCAGAAACGGAAACCGTTTGCAACTACTTAAAATGGAAATATATTGTATTAAAATGCCTTTATTTACGAATATGCTGTGCTTTCAAGGAAATAGCAGGCGTTTAGTATACCTCATTTTCAGACATACTATTCTTCAAGGAAAATATAGACCATTATGGTAAATTAGATACCCTTGTAAACGTATGTGTATACATAACGGAGAAAAAACCGTACCATTAAGATGTAAAGGGGTGGCAGTTGCAAAGGCATGATTTTACTTTCTCTAGTACGTGAATAGTAGGTAGAGAAGGTATTACATTCAACCCAAAAATTCGATACCAAGGATTTTACCAGAAATACACGTTTTGAGGACTCCTGAATCTTAAAAATGACTTTTAGTCCGTGTGTGCGTCTGTGTGTATGAACAGTATACTCAAAAACGAAAAATCAGCAGACTTGATGTTTAATTTAATACCTTCCAAGTATATGACGCGAAGATTTTCAATAAAATTCCTTACCTCAACTACCCTTTTAGTTGAGTTTTTTTTTTTTTTTTTTTTTTTTTAATTTTTATTTTAAAAAATGATTCTCGTCATCCTTCGTGCTGTAGTGGTTACCTTACTAACTTCTTGTTCCAAAAGTCGCAGGCCTGGCGAAGGGCGATAAAGGTTTTTGGAAGTAAACATCCGTAGTATAGTTTCCTTCAGAAGTAAAGTCAAGGGTCCTGTGTTGTAGATTTATGACACGTAATAGACCCTCAAGCCTGATAAAGAGACCTCTGAGGAAAATTAAGCGGTCTTTCACGTCCAACATAGAATGAGAACCATAGTTAAGTCCATAAATAAAACTCCATTTCTATTTCAAATGATCTCGGGGTTCATGGTGCTTAAAGTTTCGCGACATTCGACTTCTCAGGATAACGAAAACCACGAAAAACCTAACACACAAACGGACTTTTTTTTAATGTTTTATTCAGGGGACCTCCAAACATACATTATCGGTGAACTCTCAGCATAGAATTTTTGGGCGGATTACAATACCTCCTCTACGTACTATGTATATAGTAGTGTAAAGAAAGAAATAGCCATACGCCCTGATAAGAAAAATGTCTGTTGTGACAAAAAAAATTAATTAATTAATTAGTAAAACTAAATTTTATACTGTAGATTTTTCATAGATTATTAACTTTGTTCCTTCACAGTAATACTTGGAAAAAGGCAATGCCTTGCTTAACTTCAGTTTGCAACAAAAACCCCATAACATCATAGTAATTAATTTTATTTGGTGGATTATTTAAAGCATATAACTAACTGTACATAACAAAACATAACTAACGGTAAATAAATATATTTATCAACAGATAGGCATCATCTGTTAAATAGATCTTGGCAATTAAAATGAATCTAATGAAACTAAACAGTTCTTTTTGGTTTGCCGTAGTTTTTGTTTTTGTCATTTGAAGGGCTTTAAAATGAACGATTTATTTTCTATTTCAAAATAGAAGTGTTACTAAGGTTAAGTTGGTGCTACCATCGTATAATATTTAGTCTTTAATCGCCAAAACGAATTTGGTGCTGATTCATTGTTTGGTTTGATTTGGCAGGCATGGCAGTTAGTAGTTCAACATGTTTTTACAGTAAAAAATGTGCAGTATCGTTAAGAGATTCGTTTCTGTTTTTTTTTTTTTTTTTTAATAGCAAACCTTGCGAGGAAAAAAAGTCGAAATTGGCTGCTGTTTATGGGATATTTTGCCATCTATGACAATATTTATATATTGGTTTAACGACTTGATGAGGAGCGCCAGTAACTGTAATACAGTGAAACACCACGTGCTCTCATACTGGCTTTTGTTACGCGCTTAATGGGTGCAGTTTCCAATGTTAAATAAGAACAGCGTTTCCTCTAAAAGGAATTGCGCAATTCCTTCACCATTACGCTGATATGCAAGAGAACAAGAACGAAGGTCGCTGTCACTTATAACGCTACTGATCGGCGTAAGCTTGGATTTACGCCGTGGAGATCTGCAATTTATAACGCAAGAACGGTTGTCTGCATACGCAAAATACGGCGCTGTTGGGCTACCTGGTATAAAAAGAAGAGATACGGATAGAATTACAGCAAATGAAGACGTAAATAAAGGGGATAAACAGCAGAATAGAAGCACTGGAGGACATACATAGGAGATTTAATCTAGTGATATCAGCTTTAAAGTAAAAAAAGAGAAATAAGGTCCATACAGGAAGTGAAAGAGACCCTAGGATGCAAACTAGAGATGAGGTTAAAAGGTTGGGAAGCCGCGGAGACGTTTAGAGTCGGCAAACGAAGAGGAAGGAGGATGACTTATAATATTTGTAACAACAAAATGACACATGGAATATTAAAGAGAACGAAGAAATTAAAGGGAACATGCATGATATAAACGGAAATGTATCGATGTAGCAGAGAGAACTAGCGAAAACTAGTAAAGCGAGAGTTGTATAGCAAATGAAACAACCCAGATTGGAAGGAAAGCGAGCCTACCAAGTGGCTCAGCTGTTTTTATCATATATAGTTATCTCTAGTGCATTGAACAGTTACAGAACTCAACGGGTTCAAGTTAAAACTGGTCAGTGAGGAACTGGCAGAAGCAATCTTCGTTTTACTCCTCTCAGCGAGCGCGACCCGTTCACTGTTTGCGCTGATAACCTAGAACGGTAAAAGAAGATCGCTCACGCTAGTTCTCCACTTGAGATATCCCTCTTGAGTTCTGCAACCCTTTTAACGCACAAATGAATATCTGCACACGTCAAAATCAGGCCAACTGGTGTATTCCCCGTCACTTGGACATATTGTCGTATTGCACTAAAATCCCTAGAGTTAGTGTACTAACAAAGGGTCCCTGCGTAGAAGAAAAGGGGTTTCTTCCAAAATACGTTCCTTCCTCTACAAATGTTCTAAAATGTTTCTTAAACTCAATATTAGCTTGCCTATACACTTCTTATTATAAACAAACATATCGCTTACCAGAACATGATTAATTGTATTTACACATGTTGAAAGAATACTGTCTCACCTTATTCTACCACGTACAATATACATAGTAGGCAGATGTCCTGCTTAAAAGTTCGATGTTAAGATTTCAGCAAAAATGTGTTTTGAGGCCTCTTAAGTAAAAAAAAAAAAAAAGATTTTTAGGTAAAGGTCCGCGCACGCGCATGTGTTTGTGTTAACAGAAGAAATTAAGTTATATACCAAACTTGATATTTAAGTTCTGCATCTGTCGAAAAGTTTGACTTTCTCAAAAATGACTATCGATTTTGCTTATAATATATTTAAGATATTTTCATGTCTATTTAACTTTATTGAAATGTCCTCTGATGTCCTATTAATCCTAAATGAATTTTGCATAACAGGTAAACCGTAGGAAATAAACAAAAACTTGCGTTTTGTGGAGTCAATCTTTATTCCTTGTTATTGGTTTCAATTTTCCCAGGTTTATACTCTTCTCAAATGGGAAGTCCTTACTAATTTTTTACTTTCTCGTACACGTACTATGTACATAGTGTATAGTGTATAAAGAAGATATTGTAATGCGCCCGAAAATTCGATACCGAGATTTCACCGGAAATACATGTTTTGGGTTCCCTTGAATCCATAAAAAACATTTTTACTTTCTCTATATGTACTTGTACATAGTGTATAGAGGAAGTATTGTATTCCATCCAAATATTCGACACCGAGATTGCACTGGAAATACATGTTTTAGGACCCCCTGAGTTCAAAAAAAGCATTTTTACAAAAAGGTCCGCGTGTGTGTGTGTGTGTGTGTTTGTGGACAGCATAGCTTAAAAACGAGAAGACCGTTAAAGCCCAAACTTGGTATTTAAGTTTGGTATCTTTCAAGGATGCGACACGAAGATTTTCAAGAAAATCCCCCAACCCTAAACTACCCTTTACATACAAAAAAATTCGAAATTTTTGATTTTCTTAAAAATAGCTCTAACGATTTTGATTAAATATCGTATATTAAAGATATTTACCTGACAAATAAAATGTATATCTTGAATTTTCTGGGAATAGCCTCTGAAGACTATTTTAGTCTGGATGAATTTTACGGAATTTTGCATAACTGGTAAACCGTAAGAGATGGACAAAAACTTACCACACATAAAATGTAGCTTACGATAAAACACCCAATTTATGTCATATACATTTTTTCGTGGAATTTATTATTTTTAAGATATTCATGTTTTCGTTTCAACTTTGAAAAACATACTTTTTTCATACAGGAATTTGTCAACTCGTGTCCATACAAACAAAGAACTTCAGTTACATAGCAACCAGCTTTTGATTATCACTTTAATCTATGATACCCCCTTATTTCGCTTCTAATTATAAGAAAGCAAGTAATAAGACTATTTCTACTAGTTTTTTTTTTCTCGATTAGCATGAAGTAAATAGAGGCATAAGTTTTTTAATAATCATTTATTGCTGAGATGTAGAGAAAGTCATGTGAATGGAACACATCACATTTTTTACTTTACAGCTGATATTACTAGATTAAATCTCCTACGTTTGTCCTCCAGTGCTTCTATTCTCCTGTTTATCCCCTTAATTTATGTGTTCATTTACTGTAATTCTATCCTTATCTCTTCTTTTTATACCAGGTAGTCCAACAGCGCCGTATTTTGCGTGTGCAGCCAACTCTTCTTGCGTTATAAATTACAGATCTCCACGGGGTCAATCCAAGCTTAGGCCGATCAGTAGCGTTATAAGTGAGAGCGACCTTCGTTCTTGTCCTCTTGCATATCAGCGTAATGGTGAAGGAATTGCGCAATTCCTTTTAGAGGAAACGCTGTTCTTATTTAACACCCATTAAGCGCGTAACAAAAGCTATGTATGAGAGCACATAGTGTTTCACTGTATTACTATTACTGGCGCTCCTCACCAAGTTGTTAAACCAATATATAAATATTGTCATAGATGGCAAAATATCCCATAAACAGCAGCCAATTTCGTTTCTTTTTCCTCGCAAGGTTTGCTATTAGAAAAAAAAAATCTCTTAACGATACTGCACCTCTTTACTGTGAAAGCATGTTGAACTACTAACTGCAATGCCTGCCAAATCAAACCAAACAATGAAACAGCACCAAATTCGTTTTGACGAACAAAGACTAAAGATAATACGGTGATAACACCAACTTAACCTTAGTAACACCTCCATTTTTAAACACGGTACTTAATGAATCAGAAATAAGTTGTTCTTTTTAAAATCCTAGAAATGACGAAACCAAAACGTCGGAAAACCAAAAAGGACTGTTTAGTTTCATTAAATTCATGTTAATTGCCAAGATGTGTTTAACAGATGATACCTATTTGTTGCTAAATATATTTATTTACCGTTAGCTATGTTTTATATATAGCTATATGCTATAAATAATCCACCAAATAAAATTAATTACTATGATATTATGGGGTGTTTGTTACAAACTGAAATTAAGCGAGGCATTGCCTTTTTACTTTCTCTAGCCGCAATGTACATAGGGATAGAGAAGTATTGTATTCGACCCAAAAATTCGATACCGAGATTTCACCGGAAATACATGTTTTAGGACCCCCTGTATCAGAAAAAGGTTCGTGTGTGTCCGTGTGTCTGTGAACACGATAACTCAAAAACGAAAAGTAGCTAAAATACCAAACTTGGTATTTAAGTTTAGTATCTTCCAGGGATGCGACACGAAGATTTTGAGAAAAATCCCCTTGCCCCAAGCTACCCTTTACATGGAACTTTTTTCGGAAATTTTGATTTTCTCAAAAATGGCTCTAACGATTTTGATTAAAATATCATATATTAAAGATATTTACCTAACAAATAAAATTTATATCTTGAATTTTCTGGGAATAGCTTCTGAAGACCTGTTTATTCTGGATGAATTTTGCTTAATTTGGGATAACAACTAGTAAACCGTAAGAGATAGACAAAAACTTACTATACAAAACATTTAAGTCTTGTTAAAATACACAAGTTATGTCATATACATTTTCTCGTGGAGCTTACCGTTTTCGATGTATTCATTGTCATTAGTTTCAGTTGTGAAGTACTTATACTTTTCTTTCATTCTCAGACGGGAATGTCCGTTTTTCTTTTGTTCTACTCCTGGCCAAGAAAAGAAGCGATTTGTGATGACAATCGCATAACGACAGCTTTTAAAACATTTGACTATTGGTTTAGCCTAGTGTATTCCCTTATTTTCTTCCTACTTATACGGAACTAAATAATAAGAACATTGTGCTAATGAGTACCACGATTAGCAAGGTGGAGAAAGAAGAAGAATTTTATGTATGAAGTTTGTAGAACAGCTAGAGAAAGTCATGTGAGTGTAACACATCAGATTTTTCCAAGTATTGCTGTGAAGGAAAGTCAGTATGAACAAAGATAACCATCTATGATAAATCCACAGCATAATATATATATATATATATATATATTTTTTTTTTTTTTTTTTTGTTGCCACAACAGACATTTTTGTTATCAGGGCGTATGGCTTTTTCTTTCTTTACATGTGCTATATACATAGTACATAGAGAAGGTATTGTAATCCTCCCAAAAATTCTATGCCGAGAGTTTACCAATGATTTATGTTTGGAGGTCCCCTGAATAAAAAAATTAAAAAAAAAAGGTTCGTTTGTGTGTCAATGAACAGCATAGTTCAAAAACGCAAAGTCAGTTAAACGCCAAACCTGATATTGAGGTTTAGCATCTTCTAAGAATGCGACACGAAGGTTTTCAAAAAAATCTTCCCACCTAAACTATCCTTTACACGCAAGATTTTTCGAAAGTTTTGGTTTTCTCAAAAATTACTCTACTATTTTAATTAAAATATCATATATTTAAAACATATTTCAAAATAAATGATATATATTTATTTTGAAAAAGAAATATATATATCGATTATTCATCGATTATTCTCGATGACTTTTGGGCAACTGATAAACCGTGAGAGATAGACAAAACTTAGCACCAAAATAGGTAGATCTTGTTAAAACATACAATTTATGTCACATACATTTTTTTTCTTTTCTTTTTTATATTGATATCCATTTCCAAGAAGTTCCTTGTTATTGGTTTTAATTACAAAATATTTAAACTTTTTTTCAAACGGGAATTGGTTATTCCTTTTTCTTTTGTTTTACTCCTGGCCATGCAAAGAGAACAAAGTTTTAATCACATGGCAACCAGTTTTTAAAAGATTTGACTGTCGCTTTTGCCTAGTGCACCTACTCCTTTACTTCCCTTCTACTTATAAGTAACTAAGATTAAGTTATTTCTTCTAATGTTTATGTTGATTAGTATGAAGAACACAGAACAAGCTTTTGTAAGAATAATTTGCTGCAGAATAGATAACGCCATGTGAATAGAACGCATTAGGCTCTTTAATACAGAATAGGAACTATTGTACCATGATTTGCATGAATTAAGAACCAAAGAAGCGCAGCCTATTTATCTGCTTCTTCAGTTTCCGAGTTTACTACGCAAAGCAACTTCTTGCTTTCCTAACGCCAAGTAAAGAAATCGATGGCAATGAAGTTTTGTTGCTCGACTTAAATCGATCTGACGTTTATTTGAAAATAACTGGATTATGAAACGGCATTCATACATGTTCTTAAGGTTGGTTCTCGCCAATGTTTTTCATGCTTCAACCAGCTGTAGGTTGCTCATAAAAGGCGATTTTCTCTACATGTTCTGCAACAAGCTATTATTAGAAAAGCCAATTCTTCATTTTCTTCATCCTTATGTTCTTTTTTATGGTCGCATTCTTACTTTGTTAAGAAAATTGTCTTATTACATCCTTCCTTGCAGGTAGATCGGAAATAAGGGATTACACTAGGATAAAGCATTAGTCAAATTTTAAGAGCTGGTCACCATGAGATAAAATTAAAAATTCGGCTCTTTTTGTATAGTCAAGATTAAAAAAAACACTTCCCGTTTAAGAAAAATATACGTATTGGAAAATTAACCCAATAACAAGGGCGCTGTTATTGAGATAATTATTATCTTTGAATATATTTATAAAAATGATTATTTTTTGTTTTACAATGAAAATGTAATGTTTTATTTAAACTATATAAATAATTAAGATGTAAATGGGTTTTAACCACTTGAATAATAAGTTAGCAGCTTTTATTCGATCAACACATCTTAATTGGAATAATTTATTCAATGTTATCATTAACAGTGATATAGCTCTATTTTGGTTTCAACTAAATAAGGATAATTATTGAATGAAAGAAAGAAAGGAAGGAGGGAAAGAAAAATATATGACATAAATTGTGTTCTTTAACACATTCTAGTTTTTGTACAGTAAGATTTTCTTTATCTCTTATGGTTTATAAGTTATGCAAAATTCGTCCAAAATAAAGAGGGGGATATTCTCAGAAAATTCATGATATGCATTATATTTGACATATTTATATGTTTAATATATAGAATTTAGTAAAAACAATTGAGCTATTTTATTACTTTACTTTTTTATGTAATAAGTCATAAAACTTGTATTTCCGGTCTCTCGATATCAATTTTTGGGATAAAATACAGTATTTCTGCTCCTTACTACAGGTGTTAGAGAAAGTAAAAAATACCAATAAACATGTGCTAAGTATATAACGGAATTGCGGAAATAGAAGGTATTTAACTTTCTCTCTTAATTCCAGTTTTTCTGATCTCGTATTTTCAACACATTCCTCCAATATTTATAACGATTTGACCACTTTTATGTCAAAATATGCCATATTTATTACTATAAGAAGGAGTTTTAAGCGAGATAGTCCTTAATAATATTAAGATGGCTTTTTTTATTGGAAATAAAGCATTATTAAAATATAATACCTGTTTGAACATTTAGTCTCTCTATTTTTCTCATAGATGTCTTTTGTCAACACCGCTGCGCTGCTCATTTTGCAAACAGTAAACGAACTCGACCAAAGCTTCTTCTGCACTGAAGAATCTTCTGAACGAACACTGACCTTGTCCTCAACTATCGTCCACTTTCACTTTTTTTGAGAACCTAGTATCCGATATCCAATCAGCTGCTGGGAATATGTGGATCATGGAATGGAAAAGAAAGAAGCGTGGAAAACTAAAACGTCATGAATGTAAACTGTGTTTCCCGTTACTAAAAATGTTACCAGTTGTTGTTTACGTGTTTGTGTACTGCATTTAATGACGCAGTTACTTTCTAGCGGCTTGCCTGTTTGGAGAGAAGCGCGGAGAAAGTAGAGGTGGAATCCAAACGTATGAGCGGAGAAAGTGACGAACCGTTATTAACTGTGAATGCGGGACTATGCTGTAGCTGAACATTTGAAAATAATCAGGGCAAAAACAATACATATTATAGTTAGAATAAATTGAATAAATTAAAAATCTGATGTTATATTTACAATACTTTCTCTGTCCATTCTTCGATAAAATCTTCTTATAAAGCTTCCCTATCCTCTACTTTATGTTAATTGCGATAACATAAGTAGAAATGATTTTATTACATATCCTCTTGTAGATAACCATTTAGATTTTCTCAAAAATGGCTCTAACGATCTTGATTAATAAGCTTTATGTTTAAGATGTTTTTATGCCAAATGAAATGTATATCTTGAATTTTCTGGGAATATCCTCTGAAGACCTCTTCATGCTGGATGGCTTTTGTATAACTGGCAAACCATAAGAGATAGACAAAAACTTACTACACAAAGAATGTAGATCTCATTAAAACACACAATTATGTTATATGCATATTTTTGTAGATTTAACCGTTTATATATATTTCGGATTATTGGTATCAATTTGAAGGCACTAAACCTTTCTCGAACGGGAAGATATCTTTCTCTTGGACTTAGAAGGAAATAAGTAATAAGACTAATGCTCGAGATGAACGTTTGCAAAAATAGCTACATTGCGAAATCTACATTTTTTGTGCAGTAAGGTTTCTACCTCATACGGTTTATCAGTTGTGCAAAATTCACCCAGAATGAGGAGTTCTCCAATGTTTTTCCCAGAAAATTCAAGATATAAATTTATTTATAGTGTAGATATCTTTTAACATATGTATTCTAATCAAAATCGTTAGAACCATTTTTAAAAAAAAAAAACAACTCTCGAATATTTTTCCTTGTAAAGGATAGTTTAGTGTGGGGAAATTTTCTTGAAAATCTGTGTGGCATCCTTGAGTTAGGAGGATTGGTGTTTAACGGACTTTTAATTTTTGAGCTTTTGAGCTATGCTATCCACATACACATACACTCACACACACACAACTAAGAATAACAAAGCATTTAGAGAAACGCGCAAAACTCATTACTTCCAAGTGAAGAGAAACTACGAAGCACTAATCAGGAGGGAAAAATCAAAGTCATGGAAAGAATATTGCAATTAAACCAGCGCCATTAATCCATGGACTGAGATTTCTTCCGGCAAATTAAGAATCAACACAGTCACTTCAACCTTGGAGAAATCGGGTGGTACTAGTTTTAAAGGCCTAGAAGACATAATTAATGTTAAACCACTTTACACTAAAGGATAATATTCATGATGGCAAAGCACACCAAAAAGAATACCAGCTGAATGTACCTGCAGATACTGATGATGATAAATTATTCACTCCGACTGAAATCAGAAATAGAAGCTCTAGGGGTAGGTAATCAAATCATGGAGAGAGAAATAATCCCTAATTAAAATATTTTAAAAATATTTCAAACAAAAGAGCTGATGTGTAATACAGACATATTTTGCCCTAGTCATATTCATATACATCTTTCGTAAACTTAGTCTCATTAAAGCTTATTTTTCTATGTATTCCACGTTCATCATCAAACGTTCACAGAAATATTTTCATTCCACATTTCGTTGTTAATCTCTAAAGAATACAGGAGGCTGAAGGGATAGTCTTATCTTATAAAAAATCTGATATGCTCCATTCACATGACTTTCTCTACATCTCTGTAACAAATTATTGGTAATAAACTTATTGTTCTTCTATTAAATGCTAAATCATTAGCAGTAACGGTCTTATTACTTAGTTACTTTATAGGTAGAAGGGAAATATGGGAATTCCCTAGGCTCAGCTGATAGTCAAATGTTTTAAAATGTGGTTGCTATGGGACTGAAATCCGTTTCTTTGCTTGGCCAAGCGTTGAAAAGTTCCTGAATGAGAAAAGTTTAACTACTTTAAAACTGAAATCAATAACAAGGAATATATCGAAAACGGCCAACTCCAGGAAAAAATTGATATGACATATACAATGTGTGTTTTATCGTGATCTACATCTTTTGTGTAGTAAGTATTTGTCTATCGCTTACGGTTTACCAGTTACACAAAATTCAATAAAAACCATCCAGAATAAAGAGGTCTTTAGAAGCTATTCCGAGAAAATTCAAGATATGTATTTTATTTTGAATGCAGATATCTTAAATATAAGAGATTTTAACCAAAATCATTAGAGCCATTTTTGAGAAAATCAAAATGTTCGAATTTTTTTCCATGTAAAGGGTAGTTTGGGGTGGGGAGATTTTGTTTTTAAAATCTTCATGTCACATCCTTGGAAGATACCAAACTTAAATACCAAGTTTAATATGTAACGGTATTTTTGTTTTTGAGCTATGCTGTTCACACACACACACACACATACAGGGATATTTTTCTAAAAATGCTTTTTGGATTCAGGGGTACCCAAAACATATATTTCCGGTGAAATCTCGGCATCGAATTTTTGGGTGCAATGCAATACCTTCTCTATACACCATGTATATGGTCCGAGTAGAGAAAGTAAAAATTAATTGTTATGTGGCAGCTTTGAATTTCCAGGTTTTTCTATGACAGTATAAAACAATTAAATCGCGACTATTTTAAAAAAAGGACTTGTTCCCATTACTGTCTTCCTTTGTCAATCGGCAACAAACTATTCTTACAAAAGCTCATTTTTCTGTCTCTTCAAGTTGGTCAAAATAAACATTAGCAGAAATGGTTTTAGTGCTTATTTTCTTGGAAGTACAAGGGAATTAAGGCAATGCACTAGGCTAAAACTATAATCATTGCGTTTAAGAGTCGTTCGCTATGTGATGACCTGAAATTCGGTGCAGTTTGCATGTCCAAGTTTAAGGGAGAGAAAGAAAGAAAATGAATAACGACTTCCCATATAAGAAAAATATAAAATTGCTCTGCAAAATTTAAACCAATGACAAGGATTATCTCGGTTATGTTTGACACATCATATGTTTTAACGAAATCTAAAATTTTATATGTGCCTAGTAAGATTCTGTCTATCTCTTACAGTTTACCAATTATGCAGAAATCTTCTAAAACGAAGAGGACTTCAGAGGCTATTCCCAGAAAATTCAAATAGATTTCATTTGTCATGGAAATATCTTAAACATTTGCTATTTTAATCGAAATCGTTCGAGCCATTTTCCAGAAGCACAAAATTTTAGAAAAATGTTCCATATAAAGAATAATTTGGGATAAGGAATTTCTTGAAAATCTTCGTGGAATATCCTTTGAGTATTTTAGTTTTTCTGTCCTGCGCGAACCTCTTTAAGGTTCCATAAATCTCCCCTTTACCCTTTATAAGTGTAATTTCATATAATCCATGTCATTACTAATAATGGAAGAAATATCCTCTAATGTTTACATGAAAAAATCACATGTGTTACGTGGCTTTCTCTAAATATTCTGCAATTTATTATTCTCACAGAAGTTTATTCTTCTATCTACTTCAAACTAATCAAGATAAGCATTAGTAGAAATGGTTTTATCTGAATTAGTTTCTTGTATATGCAAGTGAAAAAGGGAATATTCTAGGCTAAATAACTGTCAAATATTTTAACAGCTGGTCGCTGGTAATGGCTTTGAAATTACCTTCTTCTTCCATGACCAGAATAAAAAAAAAAAAAAAGGAAAAGAGTGACGACTTCCCATTTGAGAAGAAAAGTATATGCCATACATTGTGTGTTTTAACGAGATCTATAATTTTTGTTTAGTAAGATTTGTATACCTCCCACAGTTTGCTAGACATGCAAAAGTCATTATAAATGAAGAGCACATCAGAGGTAATTTCCAGAATCCTCAAGCTGTAGAATACTATATTTTAATCATAATCGTTAGAGAAAATTATGAGAAAATCTTAACATTTCGAAAAATCATTCATTTAAAGGGGCGGGGTATTTTGTTCAGCGTCTTTTAGTCGCATCTTTGGCAGATGCTGAATTTAAATACCAATTTTGGTATTTATCCAACTTTTTGGTACTATGTACATAATAAGCAGAGAAGGTGTTGTATTCTACCGAAGTATCGTGTCGAGATTTCAGCGTAAATATGTTTTGAGGTCCCTTGAATCAAATATAAGCATTTTTAGAAAAAAAATGTGTGTATATGTTCTTGTACCTGTGTATAGCGTAATTCAGAAACGAAAATTCCATTAAATATAAACCTGGTAGTTTTGCGTAAGCTAAGCATCTTTCGAGGATGTGACACGAAGATTTTAAATAAAAACTCCCACCAAAACTACCCTTTACATGGAAACTTTTTCTAGAATTTTGATTTTCTCAAAACTGGCTCTTTTATTTGTATTAAAATACTGTACATTTAACATGTTTTATGACATTATATGATACCTTGAATTTTCTAAGAATAGTCTCCGAAGTCCTTTGGAAATTGATGATTTTGCACAATTGGTAAAACCTAAAAGATAAGGCAAGAATCTTACTACTCAAAAATATGTATTTCATTAAAACATATAATTAATCGAGAGTGCATTTTTTTAATTAACCATTTTTAGAAATTCCTTGTTATTTGGTTTAAATTTAGCAATACTTAAACTTTTCTCAAATAGAAAGTATTCATTTGCTACTGTTCAAGCAAAGTGAATGGCATTTAAAATCCATCGCTTAGCAACAAGCTTTCTAAATATTTGACTATAACTTAAGCCTAATATATCTCTCTATTCTCATTGTATCTACAATAAATATGCAACATGAGGATATCTGCCAATGATTAATTCCGATTAACATAAAGTAGATAGGAGAATAAGTATTTTTAGGAATAATTTTGAAAATGAGCAGAGAAATCATGTGAATGTAACATATATGATTTTTAATTTCTCTAACACATATGACATACAAAATGCATAGTAACTAGAGTATTGTACTCCATCCAAAATGTAAGCTCAAGATATCACCGGAAATATGTTTTGAGGTCCACTGAGTCCGAAAAAAGCATTTTTAGAAAAATATCCGTGTGTGTATCTGTGTGTGTGGCTGTGGGCAGCATAGCTCAAAAACGAAAGGACCTTCAAAATCCTAATTTGGTATTTATGTTTGGTATCTCCCAAGGATGGAACACAAAGATTTTCAACAAAAAAATTGCCCTATCACAAACTACCCTTTATATGGAGATTGTTTTGAAATCTTTGTTTTTCTCAAAAATGACTCTAATAGTTTTGATTAATATACCATATATTAAAGATATATATGTATATATCATAAACAAAATATATATTTTGAATTTCTGAGAATGGCCTCTGAAGACCTCTTTATTCAGGATGAATTTTGCAGAATTTTGCATAAAGACTAAATCGTAAGAGATAGACGAAAACTTACTGCACAAAAACTGTAGATCGCGTTAAAACACATAATTTAAGACATATACGTTTTTCTTGTTGAGTTGACCGCTTTAGATATATTCCTTGTTATTAGTTTCAGTTTTAAACTACCCAACTTTTCTCAAACGAGACCATGCAAAACGAACCGACCAGTTTTTAAAAGATTTTGCTATCGCTTTAGCTTAGTGTATGCCCTTATTTCCTTTCTACTTACAAGAAAGCAGGTGATAAGACTAATTCTGCTAATGTTTATCGCGATTAGTATGATGTACAGAAAAGAATAGTCTTTTGTAAGAATAGCATGCATTTGGAACAGCTAGAAAAAGCTATGTGATTGGAGAACATCAGATATTTTTGGTTTTGCGATCACATTCATACGGATGCACACAACCTATTTCTTTTGGGGAGAGGGATTCAACGTGTCCTCAAAACATGTATTTCTGGTGAATCTTGGTATCCAATTTTGGGAGGCCTGCTTTTTTACCCACTATTTAATGTGTGGTAGAAAAAGTAAAGAGATGTGAAGCATCGGGAGTTCGTCTGGCTTCTTTAAGGTATTCTGAGAGTGAAATTTCAAATTTCTATGTTTCTGTATATATTTTTCTGTAAATGTTATTCTTTGCTATTATTTTAATATGAATTCCATCTAATTCAAATTGAATAATTACTTATGTTCCACGCAACTCAGTATTGAGAAAATTGGTTAGCATTTTCAAATTAGAGCTTTGAATTGCACAGAAAAACTTTAAATGGTGACATTTTAATACATTTTATTAATAAGTTACAATTTTTTAACAGCTAGAAATTTTCATTTCTAAAATTAATTCTTTTTTTATAATTTTTTTAAAAATATTATTATTGGTTTTAAGATAACGTTTTCTTTGTAATATTACAATAGATAATTCTGCACATTCTGGGAACGTTGTTGTGTTTAAATAAAATCTGAGCCGCATCAAACGTTTTCAAAATGTGATGTAGTTTTGAGAAAAATACTGCTTTTTGAGATATGCTAGGGAACCTGTGTATTGTACGATCCTTTAATGGTTGAGGTGCCCGAAGAAAGGGCAAACACTATGGTGATCTAAAGGTTCCAGCAATTATTTGTTATCGATTGTTTTAACCGATTTAGTAACGCCCTATAATTTCCATCTAAAAATCTTCCAAGTTCTGGAAATGAAACATAGCCTATAAGTATCCTTTGGGTGGAACAGTCATCGAAATGAATGCCCAAATAGTTTTATATAATTGTAGTAAATGCAGTATTAAATGTTTTAACGTTCTCTTTGGTCTCAGGTTTCAATAACATAGTAATTTAATTAGTTTTCACATAATATAAATTTCACCTAACATGAACATCGAAATGTAGGTGAATAAATGTAAGATATGGAGGTGCCCCACTCCAATAAACATAGGTATACTTCTCTTTATAATATAAGTAGGTATTTGTCTCGCTGCCCTTTCTGTTTTGAGCAACTTAATTAGCTTCTTCCTCCTTTTCTGGAAGTTATGACACAGGTTTTGCAATAATTATTGTTCTTCTTGTTGACTTAACGGAACATCATGTGATACAGTTTAATTACACAAATGCTGAATCTTAACACCATATCTGTTGATAATGTCTCAGGTGATTTACTGCCAGCATATATTTCCATACATTGCTTGCTGGCATTTTCTAGATGTTTTTATATTAATACTCCTGGGAAGCATGAAATGCGTGCTGATATTTGGAACTGTCCGGTTTATGTCAAAGATTAAACTTTATATTTTCTTTCTCTATATAGTAAATTGTACTAGGTAGATAAGGTATAGCACTCCATCTAAAAATCCTACTGAGATTTTACCGGAAATACACGTTTTAGGGGCCCTGCATAAAAAGAAGCATTGTTACGTTCCTTACATGTACTAGTTTATGGAGTAATTATTGTATACCACCTAAAATTTAGATACCGAGATTTCACAGGATATACATGTTTTGAGGTCCCCGCAGTAAAAATGTTTAAAAAAAAGTTGCGCGCTTGTGTGTGAACAGCATAGCTCAAAAACGTTAAATACCACTCTTGGTATGTAAATTTGGTATATTCCAAGGATGCGACACAAAGATGTTCAAGAAAATCCCCCATCCCAAACTACCCTTTACATGGATTTTTTGTTGTTGAAACTGTTGTTTTTGTCAAAAATGGCTCTAATGACTTTGATTAAAATATTGTATATTAAAAATATTTGCATCACAAATTAAATGTATATCTTAATTTTCTGAAAATAGCTTCTGAAGACCAGTTCATTCTGGATGAGTTTTGTATAACTGGTAAACCGTAAGAGATACACAAAAACTTATTACACAAAAATGTAGATCTCGTTAAAACACACAATATATGTCACATACATTTTTGTTGCAGTATTGGCCGTTTCCGAGATATTCATTGTTATTGGTTTCAATTTTTAAACTAAGCAGTTTCTCAATCACCTGTCGTTTCATCTCTCTTTTGTTTTTCTGGAAATGCAAAGCGAACCGAACTTCAGTTGTTCACAAATCGATCTGATTTTAAAAGATTTGACTATCGCTTTAGCCTGGTATATTCCCTTATTTCTCTTCTATTTATAAGGATCTAAGTAGTGAGACCAATTCCGTTAATGATTATCTCGTTTAGTATGATGTAGATAGAAGAATACTCTTTGTAAGAATAGTTTGTTTGCAGAAAAGGTAGAGAAAGTCAGGTGAATGCAACACATCAGATTTGGTTCTAGAAATCTGTGTCCGTGTATATGTGAATACGATAACTCATAAAGGAAAAGTCGGTAAAATGCCAAACTTGGTATTTAAGTGTAGTATTTTCCAAGGATCCGATGCGCAAGATTTTGAAGAAAACTCCCCAACCCCAAAACCTCCTTTACATGGACAAAATTTCTAAAATTTTGATTTTCTCATAAATAGCTCTAACGATTTTTAGTAAAATACCGTATATTAAAGAGGTTTACACGGCAAACAAAATGCATATCTTGAATATTCTGGGAATGGCCTCTGAAGAACTTTATTCTCGATTAATTTTTCTGGATTTTACACAACTAGTAAACCGTAGGAGATAGACAAAAATTAAATACACAAAAATGTAAATCTGGTTAAAACACACAATTTATGCTATATACGTTTTTTCGTGAATTGACCCCTTTTTGAGATTTTCCTTGTTATTGATCTCAGTTTTAAAATACTAAAAACTTTTCTCACTCTGCCAACTTCTGACAATGCAGGGACATGGCTTTCAACCACATGGCAACAATATTTTAAAAGTTTTGATTATCGATTTAGCCTAGTGTACTCCCTTATTTCCCTGCTACTTTCAAAAAGGCAAGTAATAAAGGCAATTTCTGCTAATGTCTATCTCTATTAGCATGAAGTAGATAGAAAATTAAGCTTTTTAAAAATGATGTGTTACAGAGATGTAGAGAAAGTCATGTGAATGGAACACAAAAGATGTTTAAACTGCTCAAGAAATTGTGTTAAAAATCATTTTGTTCTTAAGATTGTGTGCACTTAAGTTGAGATTAACATTGTAATTATTCTACGGATTTTTAACACACGTGCAAATCTTGATTAGTAGGAACCTTCCTACTCAGCCATGGTTTAAACCTATGTCGAATTTATGTAGGTATGAGAGAATATGTACGTTAATAGCATTCAGCCCCTTATTATTAAGATTTTTTTTTTTTTTTTTTTTTTTTTTTTTTTTTTTTTTTTGCTGCGATGCATTTTTACTTTCTCAACTACGTACTTGGAAGGTAGAGAATGTATTGCATTTCACCCAAAAAATCGACACCAGGATTTCATTGGAAATATACATTTTATAGTGTCCTATATCCAAAGCGTACGCACGCGACTGTGAATAGCAAAAATAATAAACGAAAAATCGGATAAACATCAAATTCAATATTTAAATTCAGCATCTTCCAAAGACTCGACAAGAAGATTTTTAAGAAAATCCCTTTATGCCAAAAAAAAAAAATAAATAAAATTTTAATTTTCTCAAAAATGCTCAACAGGTTTTGATTAAAATATCATATATTTAAGATATTTTTATCATAAATAAAATGTATATCTTGAATTTTTCAGGAACATTCTCTCAAATCCTCTTCTTCTTAATAATGTAACTGATAAACCGTAAAAGACAAGATCTTACTACACAAAATATATAGATCTCGTCAAAGCACACGGTTTATGTGAAGTATCTACATTATTTTATGACAACCATTTTCGAGATATTCCTTGTTTGTTTAAATTTTCCAAGTATTTCGCGTTTGTCAAAGGGAAGTCATTATTTGTTTTTCTTTCTCCTCGTCAACCAAAGAAAAGGAATTTCAGAACCATCACTTAGTGACCAGCTCTTAAAGTATTTGACTATCGCTTCAGCTTTTCACGTTTATCTACAAGGGAATATGCAATGCAAGCATATCTGCAAATCTCAACCAACGAGTGATAGAAGAAAAAAGCATTTTAAGATACTTTATTGAAGAGTGGGTAGAGAAAGTCATGTGAATGTATGTTTTTATTATTCCATTTATACCTCGCCTTTAACTACAGTGATATTATCGGCGGTCTTTGAAACATATTGCCTGTTATTAATTGTGTATAATTGTCAGTGGATTTTGTTTCTTTGGGTGTTATACATGCCCGCATGCACACGCCCATTCATACCTCCAAACTCTGGATAGTATAGGTTCCAAATTCCTCGGGGCGAAAGGCGAATGCTGGGATGGTTCATTTTCTACCATGAATTTCCTGTCCATCATTTTCTGTGCCCTTCACTTCCTTGTCATCTGTTTCAAGGTTGAAGGACCAGGCTACGGTGGTTGGTGGGTTGCGGCTAGTGTTGTTTGTGCGTTGTGTATGGGTTTCTTCCCTGGTGTCGTTGTGAGACCACTCTATCAGACACTCCTTCGAGTGTTTTCCAGCTTTCGCCCTTTTGAGGGACCTACTGAGGCCTTCTTTCTCGTTTTATCTGCAAAATTTCGGAACCCCGTCATCCGCATCTAGTCGCTCTTTGGGTCTCTTCCCTCATTTCTCACTCCCAGGGTCATGCAAGCCGCAAAGGGCCAATGACTGGGGGCCCCATCCGCGATAATCCCAATCCTAATCCCGGCTGTGATTTGCGTTGGGCTAGCAACCTAACTTTGAGTTCTTTCGTGATTTTCTCAGGTTATTAGAGGTATCCTGGAGTGATTCCTCTTCTACCACAAATTTCCTGTCTCCTTTTATCTGCTTCGGGATTATATGACCGTCTATTGGTTCCTTGCATTGTGGGAACATTTTGCCCTGGCGCTTGGCCGGCCGACTGATTCCCCTTTCCGAGGGGCTGGTATCCGGTACCCCAGGGTTGCTGATGGGTCGGGATTGACATAATTCTGCCATTATTCCTTCCAGGGGTCGCGTAAGATACAAAGGACCTACCAGTGGTCTACATGCTGATCTGTGCTCCAGTGGCTGGAGTGCCTCCTCCGTGTATCCGACTCGATAATTTTTCCATTTTGATTACTTTAAACTATGAAGCTACGATGAAACCGTGATATTGCACATTTGAACAAAGGGGGAACATACATAATAATAATTACAGTTGACATAGAAGACACGTCTGTCGCATGATATGCCACTTAACAAGTAACAACCGCCCACAGGGTTAATATTGCTCGTGAACAAGCTTGTATTTGAGGTTCAGTTGAGCAATAAGTGGCAGTTCCTCTGACATTTACGCTGTCCAAGACTGAATTCTCGTCATAATCTGTGTGTGCGCGCGCAGAAAGAACTCTTCCTGGATGTTCGGTTTATTTCATCAATATTGTAATCACTGTGCTGTTTTCTTCGTAGGTCTCTACGAGAGATATTTTCTGATTATTTATTTGAACTAAACACTGCATTCCAACCAAAACTTGAAACCAAAATTTTACAGGTAATACACATTTCGAGACTCCTTAAATCCAGAAAAAAATCATCTTTATAAAAAGTTCCGTGTGTGTGTGTGTCTGCCTGTATATCTATAAACAGCATAACTGAACTACGAAACTTCGGTTAACTACCAAACTTAGTATTTAAATGCAATAACTTCCAAAAGATGCGACATGAAAATTTTCAACAAAAAGCACCCCCTAAAATTAATCTTTACATGGAAAATGTTTCAAAATTTTCGAAACAAATACAAAAGTATCGATATTGATTAAAATACCATATATTAAAGACATTATTCTAACAAATAAAATGCATATAGTGACATTTCTGAAAATAGCCTCTGAAGTCCTGTTCATTCGGATGACTCTTGCATAACTCGTAAATCGTAAGAGATAAGCAAAACTTACTTCACAAAAAATGTAGATCTCGGTAAAGCACACCATTGATGTCCAATACATTTTTACTTTCTCTACACGGATTATGCACATAATGTATAAATAAAGTGTTGTATTCTACCCAAAAATTTGATGTCGAGATTTCACCGGAAATATGTTTTGAGGTCCCCTGAGTCCAAAAGAAGCATTGTTAGAGAAACGTCTTCGCGCGCGCGTGTGTATATGTGTATCTGCGCTTGTGTGTCTGTGGACAAGTAGCTCAAAAACTGTAAGACCTTTAAATATCAAAGTTGATATTTAAGTTTAGTATCTTTCAAGGATGCGACATCAAGATTCTTAAAAAAATCTCCTCAACTTAGACTATCCTTTACATAGCATTTTGTTTAAAATATATATTTTTGTCAAAAATGGCTCTAATGACTTTGATTGAAATGTAGTAAAGTGTATATTTTGAATTTTCTGGGAATAGCTTCTGAAGTTCTGTTCATTGTGGATTATTTCTGCATTTTGCATAACTGGTAAACCGTAAGAAATACACAAAACTTTAGTACACATAAAATGTAGATTTTAAAACACACATATACATTTCCGAGATATTCCTTGTTATTGATTTCAGTTTTAAACTACGAAACTTTTCATCACTCTTTTGTTTTACTATTGGCAATGCAAAGAGAACCGAACTGCAATTGTTCACATAACGATCAGCTTTTAAAAGATTTATTTATCGCTTTAGTGCACTTTTTCATTTCCCTTCTGCTTATTGTTAGAATGAGGCAAATAATAGGACAATTTCTGCTAATGTTGATCTTGATTAGTATAGTGTAAATAAAAGAATAATCTTTTGTAAGAATAATTTGTAGAATAGGTAGAGAAAGTCATGTGAGAGGAGCACATCGGAATTGTTTTTAGTTAAACAATTCCATGATATTCCTTGTTATAGATTTAAATGTCCTAATATTTATACTTTTCTCAAAAGAGAAATCCCTATTAGTTGTTTTTCTTCCCGGCCATGCAAGGAGAACGGAATTATAAAGCAACCATATTGGGGTACGCCCTTAAAAGATTTGACTATCGCTTTACAAGTATGTCCTCTTATTCATCGCATATTTACAAGAAAATATATATTAAAACCATCTCAATTAGCACGATGTACTTGCATAAAAGAATAAACTTTAGTAAGAATAGTTTGTTGGGAAGTAAGTAGAGAAAGTCATGTGAATATAACATCTCAGATTTTTCTAAAACTGATTCCCTTTTAGATTCCTAGGACCTAAAACATGTTTCTAGTGAAATGTCAAAATCGAATTTTGGGGTAGAATAGAATACATCTTTTACTTGATATGGAAAATAGGCATAGAAAGAAAAATATTCTTTCATATTCCCATGAGAAGAAGAAGAAGAAGAAGAAGAAGAAGAAGAAAAAGTTTTAGAAAACAACTGTCTGCACACGTGCGCGTGTTTAATGTGTCTGAACAGCATAACTCAGAAACGAACTGTTGGCTAAATACCAAACTTGTTAAGTATCTTTCAGAAATTAAAACGAAGATTTTCAAAAAAGCCTCCCAACCCCCAACTACCCTTTAGATGAAACATTTTTCGAAATGTTTGTTTTTCTCAACGATTTTTTATTAAAATGTCATATATTAAAGATATTTCCAGGATAATTAAACTTTCCATTTTGAATTTTCTGAAAATAGCCTGTGAAGTTATCTTCATTGGGAAGAAATTCTTATAATCTTGTATAACTGCTAAACTTGAACCTATAAACGAAAATAAAGTACTCAAAAATGCAGATTTCCTTAAAACGCACAATTTATTTCAAATAAGCTTTTTGTGACACATGCATTGTTGTTAAAATTGTTCTATATTTAATCATTATTTTAAAATCCTGTTTTTCACTGTTACATGGAAAGTGTGAAATTTGAAGACCAGCATATAGTCCTTAGGTATTTGACTATCATTGCTCTCTTTGTATTTATAACGAAATGTATACTTAGCTGTTTCTGAAAAGGGCTATCTCCATTAAAAAGAAATAGAAAAATATTCTTAAGATTAATTTGTCATCATACTAATTAACGATTGAGATTAGAGAACATCCTGTGTATCTCACACATCAGATTTTCTATCTACTAATTCTGTGGAGAAAAGCCAAGACTGGCAAATTTTAACCATTTGGTATTTCCTGAAACGTTTCATATGCTTGTAACACATGATATTTGCATCTCGTTCATTGACGAGCTGAACATGATAAAGTCAATATATCATATTTGGTCAAATAGTTTGTGAATAAGTAGAAACTTCAACAGTGTAGACTGGCAGAAATGGAACAACCATTACTTTTTGGGATTAAATAGAAAAACAGAGTGAATGTGAACAGTGATGATATTATTTGCTCCCTTTGAGGGTTAATATTATTAAAAATATTCAAGAGTAATGGCAGATAAAGAGGGTGAATGGTTGCAATGTGTCTCACAAACAACTGATGACAGCAATAGTGAAGTTAGTGTAAAGCAGTATGTTTTAAGTATTTTACTCACAATTTGATGACATAATATCATCATTCTTAGTTATATTGCTCTTGTTAATAAGAATCATAATAATGCAACCCTTCAGATTGTGAATCAAGATTTCCAACCAATAAGAAAGAAATTGACTGTCTACTCTTCAAGTCCAATCTTCAATGTGTGGAGCAATAAGAACGTTGGTGAGGAAACAAAAGAAGTGATAGAAAGAAATGAGACTTCAATGATTAATGAAAATGAAAACATAAAATCGTTTCTGAAGATAATGACAGTAAAAACAGAAACCAAATATAAGTAAAATGAAATTTAATGCTGAAGGTAAACAGTACACCATAAGAAAAGGCAAAATACATGCAGCAAAGGAATTTGTACTAATTTTCCAAGGTTGCAGAAAAAATGTACTGAGATTTGCAAAGAAAATGAGCAGAGTGATATTTACATGCATTCATTCAGAGCCTGATGCCTGTATTAAAGATTAAATATTCAGTAATGGTATTCACATTAGTGGAAAACAGACAGAAAGGAAAATACAGTACAGTTTGTTTTCTGTTCCTATAAATGGTATACCTAAGAAAGTACTTAGGGCAGTGTTTATCACAGATATGGAATAACATGACTGTGTTTTAACGAGATTTACATTTTTTGTGTAGTAAGATTTTGTCTATCCATTACGGTTTACCAGTTATACAAAAGTCATCCAGATTGAAAAGGTCTTCAGAGGCTCATCGCAGAAAATTCCGGATATACCTGCATTTTGTTTGTTATAAAAATATGTTTTAACAAAAATGGTTATAGTCATTTTCGAGAAAATTAAAAGTTTAGAAAAATGTTCCCTGTAAAGAGTGGTAGGGGGGTGAATTTTCTTTAAAATCTTCATTGGAAGATATTGAACTTAGATTCCAAGCTTGTTATTTAACCGACTTTATTATGCTGCTCAAGAACAGATATACATCTACTCACACGGATATGTCTCTAAAAATGCGTTGTTGTTTTTTATTTTATGTTTTTTTTATTTTTTTTTATTTTTTTTATTTTTTTTTTTTTTTGAGGATTCAGGTCTTCTGAAAACATGTATTTCCAGCAAACTCTCGGTATTCACTGCGTACATTGCACATACTTGCTCGAGAAAGTAAAAAGCTAAAATATCCTTTCTACTCCAAAGAGTCTAGAAGTTATGATTTTGCTAGTAAAGTGATGCAGAATTTAGACTACAAAATGAACAAATGAACAGATACTGTAACATTCTTTACCGTGCATTTAAAATTTGCCCAAAATCTTTTACATACTATGTGCTGTGTCTCCAGTGACAAAATAGTATTAAATTAAAAACAAAAGGAATTACTATCTATAAAGCTTCAGAAAAAACCCCAACAAGTAATTTTTAGAAATGTTTGCGCTTTAGTCTCCCCTTAAGTAGCATAAAAGCTAAGCTTGGATTGTTGAAAGAGAATCTATGAAAATGTAATACTTGCTCTAAATACTATGAACATTGTACCTTGTAGAGAAAGCAAAAATTATATAATAAATTGTAAAAATTATCTACATAAAATATTATTTATTAAATTTACAGAATGCTATAGATTAATTTTACGTGGGTAAGCAAAACGGTAAGTATATGGATAATGATGTGGTAATTTAAAGATAAATTAAAAATAGAAGAAGTTGTATCATATTCGTGTTTGAAGAATCTGAAAAGAAAACGAAGAAAGCTGTGCTTGAAGCAGGTTTTACAAAACATCAGCTTTATTTAGAATTATTAGGCACAGAAAATTCTTAGCGAATAAAGAGAATTTCAAGCTTATGACGCAACATGCGGATACGGACAATAGCAACATGACTGTACGGTGTCATTAACATGGAAACGGGAGAACACCCCTAGTTTGAGAGATGAATTCATGACTATAATGATATCTACATACCTGACAATAGTAACTAAATTGATACGCATTTTTTATTTCTTCGCCCAAGAGCGCGAGTAAAGGATGTATAAAGCTAATTTTACTTCTTAGTTGGATAGTAATGTTTGTTTTATTTTCGAAAAGTTATGCTATGCTTTATAATAAAGTAGAGTACAAACTGGTAAAAGAAAGATGAATAAGAGGGGAGGTCAGATTCTGCTTCAACAGTCAATGCATACTTTTATGCTATTTAAAGGGAAAACTAAATCGCGAAAATACCAAAAATTAGTTTTTTTGAGGTTTTCTGTAGCGTTATAAATTGGAATTCTTTTTGTTTTTAATTTGATATGTAGGCACAGCACATACAATGACATGTTAGATATTTAGGCACAATTTTAAATGTACGGTTAAAATGGTATAACATGTGTCATTTTTATTCTGAATTCTGCATCACTTAAATAGAAAATATCGTAACTCCTAGACTCTTTGAAGCAGAAAGCTATATTAAATTACATGCGGACATTTTCCAAGCGCTCCGCAACTTTTAAATTGAGTAACATAACCAACAATACCATATAATAAAATTCACTCAATCCTTTGCACATACATGAGTTATAAAAATTACTCTCTAACAACTGACATTACATACATTTTTATCAAAAGCACTAAAATAATGCAAGTATAAAGACTGCAGAAAGTGAAAAGGCTGCACATTTAATTAACTGTGAATTATCTCTTTGCGCCTTACGATTTATGAGAGCCAAAAAATAAAGACGCAGATACATTAATTAAATCAAACGTAGATTCGCAAAGACTGCCATAACCGGGAAATGAGATACACCGCGGTACAACCAAATAGAAGACAAGAGCACGCATGTAAAACCTCGTATTGCGATCGTCTGTTGGACAGCAGGCAAGAGATTTCTTTCTCTGTATTCCTTCCTCTATGCAATGCCTGCTGTACAACAGACGATCACAATACTCAAGGATAAAGTTTGGAATTTGCAAACTCTTGCGTTACATAGCATTGCATGTTTTATGAACGCTTCAATTGAATAACATGGGTGCAAAGTCTTGCGCTTGCGCTTGCGCTGCATCTGCGCTTACATATCATTGTGAATGTGGCATTAATGAACACAGTATCGAATTCTGTTTCTCAACAATGACTTTATCTCATTCCAACTCTTTATTGCCATCTCTGCTTCAGCTCCCATGTGTTGGTCCGCTTGAACTTCGGTGATTTCTTTGCTGATTTCCTTCTGGTCTGGCTTGTTCCATAAATCTACATTTGATATCTTCCGAGGTCACCAAATTTCCATAATATTTCTCAAACATATGTTTATAAAAACTCTTTAAGTTTTGAGGAATGTTTGGATAGCCAAATAGATTTCACTTGTATGAAGGCTCACCTTGCCTTCTTAATTCTTATATCAACGGCTTTGGCCGAGCCGCCTTGCTATGAGATCATACTGCCCAGATATGAAAATTCCTCTACTTGTTTAATTATTTCCTGTTCCAACATAAAATCAGAATCCACGTTGGTATAGGTTCTCAGATCTTTCGTTTTATGTTTATTTATTTCCAAACCAGTTGAGGCTGTAAGTTTTCTTAATTTCTGTAAGTTTCCTTTGTGTCTGAGTATCTTCGTGCCTGCAGGCATGCAGCATAATAATCGTATTCTAAACTTTCTTATCTCTCATTTAATCCCCAATGTATACCGCGACGTCTCTTACTACACAATTTTATCATTAAGTCATCCAAAACAGAATAAACAGCAATGTCGATAACAGAAATCTTGCTTGGCCCCTCTTTCTGTGGTAAAAGTAGGGAGATTTAACCATTATGCATCTCACGACAAATTCTGTTTTGATATTTTTATTACTTTCTCTATACGTGCTATGTACATAGTGTATAGAGAAGGTATTGCACTCCACCAACAATTCGATACCGAGATTTCACCGGAAATATATGTTTTAGGGTCTCCTGTATCCAAAACAAGTATTTTCAGAAAAAGGTCCGTGTGTGCCCGTGTGTCTGTGAAGACGATAACTCAAAAACGAAAATTCGGTAAAATACCAAACTTGGTATTTAAGTTTAGTATCATCCAAGGATGCAATACGAAGATTTTGAGAAAAATCCCCCCACCACCCTTTACATGGAACTTTTTTCGAAAATTTTGATTTTCTAAAAAATGGCTCTAACGATTTTGATTAAAATATCGTATATTAAAGATATTTACCTAACAAATAAAATGTATATTTTGAATTTTCAGGGAATAGCCTCTGAAGACTACTTTATTCTGGGTCAATTTTACGGAATTTTGCATAACTGCTAAACCGTAAGAGACGGATAAAAACTTACCACACAAAAAATGTAGAGCATATTAAAACACACAATTTATGTTATATACATGTTTTTCGTGGAGTTGATTGTTTTTGAGATATTCCTTGTTTTTGGTTTCAGCTATAAAAACTTATACTTTTCTCATACAGGACTGTGTGAACTCCTGTCCATACAAACAAAGGAACTTCAGTCGCAGAGCGACCAGCTTTTGACTATCACTTTAACCTATGGTACCCCCTTATTTCGCTTCTACTAACAAGTAGGCAAGTAATAAGACTATTTCTGCTAATTTTTGCTCCATTAAATGAAGTAAATAGAATCATTTGTTGCAGTGATATAGACAGTCATGTAAATGGAACACATCAGATTTTTACATTAATAATTTTAAATGGAGCACCAATCTTCTTCAGATGAAACATATGTTTACCATGTCGAAATCCTTCACAAAGTCGATAAACAGCAATTGAAGTCGATTGTTCCGTTCCAGCTGCAGTTCCATAATTAATTAAACTCAGTAGAAGTTTTGGGCTGTGAACTATTGCATCGGTTATCCTTTATTTATTATTGACTTAAGCCTTTATTAGGCATCATTTCAAATTAATTATTTTCGTACATAATAGGAAGAGAAAGTATTGTATTCCACCTAAAATTTAGATACCGATATTTCACCGACAATACATATTTTGAGGTTCCTTGAATAAAATCCGTTTTAGAAAAAGGTCCATGTGTGTGTGAATAGCAGAACTCAAAAATGAGAAGTCGGTTAGATACCAAACTTGGTATTTAAGTTTAATGTCTTCCAAGGACACGAAGATTTTCAGCAAAATTCCTCCATTACAAACTACCCTTAACATGGAAAAAAATTTTCGAAATTTTCGATTTTTTAAAAAAGCAATTTTGATTAAAAAATATGCTTAGATGACAAATAAAATGCATATATTGAATTTCTTGGGAATAGCCCCTGAAGTCTTCTTCATTCTGAATGACTTTTGCATTACAGATTCGCCGTAAGAGATAGACAAAGCTTACTAATCTCATTAAAACACACAATTTATGTAATTTACAGTTTTTATAGATATAGCCATTTCCGAGATATTCCCTGTCATTAAATTCAATTTTAAAGTCCTTAAACTTTTCTCAAACGAAAAGTCCTCATCAATTTCTTTGTTTTATACTCACAGCCATTGAAAAGGAACCGAATTTTAATGGCACTCGCATAGCGACAGCTTTTGAAAGATTTGAGTATACCTTTAGCCTAGCTAGTGTATTCCCTTGTCTCCTTTCTACTAATAAGAAACTAAGTAATAAGATAATTTCTGGTAATATTAATTTGATATGCATGACATATATAAGATAATAATCGTTTGTAAAAGTAATTTGCTTGTAGATCAGAGAAAGTCGTATGAATGGAATATATCAGATTTGTTTTCTCTAGGCTAGCTAATCTTCAAACTCATATTTCTTCTTCCTCTTGGAGATATCGCATAATCAAAGCACAAAGCGGCACCCGCAGTGCATGTGAATAATTTTTCCTTATTTTCCCATTACTTATCATGAGGTAGATTGGCGACGTACCTACACACAGACAACCCTCTATAAAGACCTTGAAGGCCAATATTTCGCAGTAAAACAATTGGCAGTCATTACCCGTGACCTTATACACGCAGCGCATTCAATGTCGAGCACTTGGACGTGGGCTACTTACTCTTTCAGTGGGGTCAATCCAAATAATATTTGCCATCAAACACATAATAATTATATTTCACGTTTCCTCACAAACTAACACCCCAGCGAGAGAAATCGGTGCAAATAAGCGGTTTTGAGCTTATAAAATTACACAAACAAATATGTATTTATATTTCAAATTGTTAATCTACTTCTTGGTTTTGACTGAAATGTTGCTCAAAAACAGACAATAGACATGAGAATTGATTTAATTTTCATTATATATTAAATAAATATTCTGTGCAACAGTACACTGCACTGTAAAATATAGTGTACACATTTTCAAAAAATATTATGTTTACCATTCACATGACTTTCTCTATATCCCTGCAACAAATTGTCCTTAAAAAGCTTATACTTCTATTTACTTTATGCTTATCAGAAAAAATTAGCAGAAATAGTTTTATTACTTGCTTCCTAGTAAGTAGAAGCGAAATAAGGGAGTACCATAGGTTAAAGTGAAAGCCAAAAGCTGGTTGCTATGCGACTGATGTTCCTTTGTTTGTATGGACAGGAGTTGACAAATTCCTGTATGAGAAAGTATAAGTTTTTCAAAGCTGAAACCAAGAAAAAGGGATATCTCAAAAACGATCAACTCCACGAAAAAAATGTATACAACATTAAGTGTGTGTTTTAACGTGCTCTACATTTTTTGTGGGTTAAGTTTTTGTCCATCTCTTACGGTTTAGTGGTTATGAAAAATTCATCCAGAATAAAGTAGTCTTCAGAGGCTATTCCCAGAAAATTCAAGATATACATTTCATTTGTCAGATAAATATCTTTAATATACGAAATTTTAATCAAAATCGTTAGAGCCATTTTTGAAAAAATCAAAATTTTTGAAAAAAGTTCCATGTAAAGGGTAGTTGGGGGTGGGGGAGGATTTTTCTCAAAATCTTCGTGTCGCATCCCTGGAAGATACTAAACTTAAATACCAAGTTTGGTATTTTACCGACTTTTCGTTTTTGAGTTATCGTGTTCACAGACACACGGACACACACACACACACACACGGACCTTTTTGTGAAAATCCTTTTTTTTTTTTTTTGGTTACAGGGGACCCTAAAACATATATTTCCGGTGAAATCTCGGTATCGAATTTTTTGGTGGAGTGCAATACATTCTCTATACACTGTGTACATAGTGAGTATAGAGAAAGTAAAAAATAAAATTAACTTCCTATATGTGTTTGGACTGTTACCCATAGCAATCTCAATGTATGTACGTTTACTGTCGTTACATTAGTTCTATTGGTCTTTTTATTTTCTTTATCATGTACAATGTACCCATAAATTCTATATTAGTATTCCATCGGGAATATATGTTTTGACGACTTCTGAACAAACAAACAAACAAACATTTTAAAAGTCCGCGCTCGTTAAAGATTTGAAGCTGTGACTCAATTGCTAAATCGTGACCATCTGCATGCATATCGCTTGGAATGAAATATCCGCGGCATTTGTCTTATTTTATATGCTGCTAGGTATTTTGTATTCCAGTTAATCATAAATAAAATTCAAGGTTGTCTTCATAAGCATTCTTTTAAAACTCCAATGTATTCATATTCAAGTACAATGACCTTTTAGATTGTTTTTAATATTTTATCAAATGAAATTAGGTGTTTCATAGCCCGTGCCAAACAGAACAACTTGGGTTTCTCAACGGCGAAAGAATTATCAAAATTGGGCGAGTGTTTCCGGGATTACCCAACCACACACACACACACACACACACACACACACACACACACACACCCTCTCAGCTTACGTTAAAATCAGTCAACCATTGTCGATAACTACCAACTGGAAAGATAATTTGTTACTACTTTTTCTAGCCCGCATGTACAATGTACATAGTGAATAGAGAAGGTTTTATACTCCATCCAAAATTTGATTTCGAGATTTCACCGGATATATATGTTTTGGTGTCCCCTGAGTCAGAAAAAAGCATTTTTAGAAAAAGATTCGTGTGTGTCTGTGCATAGCTCAAACACGAAAAAACTGTTAAATACCAAACATAGTATTTAGGTTTAGAATCTTCCAAGGATGCGACACGAAGATTTCCAAGAAAATCCCCCCGCCACTAACCACCATTTGCATGGAAAAGTTTCCAAAAATTGTTGCTTTCTCAAAAGTGGCTCTAATGATTTTGATTAAAATACCGTATATTAAGATATTTCCATCACAAATAAAATGTATATCTTGAATTTTCTGGGAATATCCTCTGAAGACCTCTTTATTCTGGATGAATTTGCCGAATTTTGCTTAACTGCTAATCCGTAACTTACTGCACAATAATGTAGATCTCGTCAAAACACACAATTTATGTCCTTTGCGTTTTTATTGTAGAGGTAACCGCTTCCAAGATATTTCTTGTTATTGTTTTCAATTGTGAAGTACCTATACTTTTCTCAGGCATGACATGTTCGTTTTTCTTTTGTTCTACTCCAGAGCAAGTTGAGAAGCGATTTGCAATGGCAATCGCATACGACAGCTTTTAAAACATTTGTCTGTCACTTTAGTCTAGTGCATTCCCTTAGTTCCCTTATATATATAAAGAACTAAGTAATAAGAACATTCTGTTAATGTTTATCTCGATTAGCATTTGTAGAAAGAAGAATAATCTTTTGTAGGAAGTTTGTTTGTAGAGAAAGTCATGTGAGTGATAGAATTTGTTTTTCTTGGTGATCCACCCCGTGATTTTTTTCCAAAGCGGTTAACTTGGTGGCCAGGGAATGGAGGAACTTCATATTCACCATCTTCACGATAATTCGTCGTATATTTAAAAGTATATGTATATATTTAAATCATTAAACAACCATGGGACCAAAGAGAAGGTACAAAGCTTTAAAATGTCATCTTCGTAATAACTGTCTGCCTGTAATTGTCTAAAAATTACTTGAACATTCTGACTGATAAAATTGTTCCATAGGCTATACAAAATTTCCAGAATCCTAGCCCCGTATCAGTAGAGATTCGCCTACCGTACAAGGGGTGCCATTAAATTCCATGCTGGGGAAGGGAGTTAGTATTCCCTATTCTCCCCACAGTAAGGAAAAATGAGTGAGGTGTGAATAATGGCGTGTGTTCTAATGTATAAAAATCCAAAATCCAACTAAAGTAAAAGGTCTTAGATAATGTAATGATTAAAGGCGGGATATAAAAGGAATGATGATGATGATGATGATAATAATAATAATAATAATAATTAATAAATAAATAAATAAAACAATACCAGGTTTGGAATACTCTCGGGGGAGTAATTCAGATGTTTTACATCCTTTTCCGTGAATATTACAGTATATTTCACTGTTGCTAGGAATTGCCGGGGGAAATGGGAGGATACACCATAAGAATCTTCTAGATCATTGTACAATAACTTCATGAAAATGGGTGGATTTAAGAACTAGGATATTGGAAGGAGGGCGGCCTCCGCTCAATCGACATTATAATGAATCGATTATGGCTACACTACCCGGGAGACAGGAAAGAGGTGAAGGAGCCGGAGGAGATCCCAGGTCCACATAGATGCGCAGAAGGCTAACATTTCCAGTTCACATACACCCACTTCTTTAAGAGGGCGACGCAGCGACCTTTGCAGCAGGTGAAACAGCTCACTCAGGGGACTACGGAGAGAAAAGTTTCCACAGAGCAGCAACTGTGGTATTTGGTCAGGTCCTACGCCGATACTGCAGGACCCGAAAGCACAACTAAACCGCGATAGGGAAATGAAATCAGAGAAAATGAGGGAAAGGAGAATCGTGGTACGAGTACATTACAATATCCCGACATTCATCCTATACATCACTATGAGCATGATAAACCTCATTGGTTAGAGTGAGCGACCGCCGGGAGTCGAATCTTACACGCGATCTAGGAAGTGCAACTAGTTAAATCGTTTTTTGAGTTTAAAAAGCTTATTATTAAACCTTAGACAGACAGCAGGTGTACTAATAAACGTTACATTTCTATATTTTGAAACATAATTGTTAGCGTGAGTACAGCTGCATGCTAATGCATTAATATTTTGTGTTCTATTTGAATAACTGTCTGATTGTTAAAATAAGAAAATCACAGGAACTTCTAATTATTTTCTCAAACGATAAATAATTCATGAGCTAAATATGAACAAATACAGATAGTGCTTCTGAAAATACTTAATACTTAAAACTTCAAACACGTGCTCTCATGTGAAACAGTTCCTTTATTTCTCAAATAGTCATTGTTAAAACTAAATCTGATTTTTAATATGTATATGGCTTCATACCCAATACCTTTTATGTTTATATATCGTCATTAAGTTGTTCTTGCAAACGTACATTTTACTTCAAGTTGGTTGAGATAATATCTAATAAATAGTAATTTTACACATTTAGTTTATAGGGGGAATAGTTAAATGTTTAAAAACTAATCGTTATATACTGTCTTTGAAAATTCCATACTTGATATTATGAGAAACAATGATTAGCAACAAAAATTTAAAAAAAATTAAAAAAAGTTATGAAATAATGATGGGTACCTTCGAGAAGATTTCCCTCACAAAAAAGTAATTTCAAATGAATTACTGGTTTCAAAAATATCTCCATCTTAGGGAATAACATTTTTTATCTAACTCTTATGTTTATGTCCCCAAGAGACCTTCCCTGAGCCATTATCAGAAAATTCAAAATATATAGTTTGTTATGTAAATGTCTTAAATATGTCGTATTTCAATCAAAAATTTTAAGTCGTTTTGAGATAATAAAAATAAACGTTCCCATGTAACGGGTAGTTTAGTGTGGCATTTAAAAATCTTTCGGTCACATCCTTGGAAGATATTGAATTTAAATACACCGTTTGAGTATGTAAGTGTGTGCATATATGCGGTATTGCCTCGGCTAGCTTTAGAAGAATTACTGTTTTTTAACCGATGTTTATTTATGCAAGAATTCTATCTAGGTATTGGAATGGTAGGAAAACCAAATCTACTGAAATTATAAGGTAAGATTTGTTTTGTGTAATATTTGCATACATAAATAGCTTTAAACACAATTTAGAGTTAAAAACCTTTTGCGACGTAATTTGAGATAGCGTCTGTTACAATTTACACTCGCTTAAGATAACATCACTCTTAGCCTGGCTTTCCTTTCATAAGATTCAATATCTCATCTCTTACATAATGAGTCGCCCTCCAAGGTGTAATGGTTACCATGCTAACTTCTGATAACCAAGGTGGCGGGTTCAAACCCGGTAGAGGACGATGGATTTTTTCGGGCGTAAAAATCCTCAGCATGGCTTCCTTCGGAAGGGAAGTAAAGCCGTGTCGTAGATTTAGGGCACGCAAAAGAACCTCAAGCCTGATAGAGAGGCCTCTGAGCAAAATTAAGCGGTCTTTCACGCCCAGGATAGAATGGAACGCTCAGAACCACAGCAGTCAAAGAGCGTCCATAAATAAAACGCCATTTCATTTTTTTTTTTTTTTTACTTTCTCTTGCCCCGTATGTACAATGTACATAGGGATACAGAAGTATTGCATTCCACCCAAAAATTCGGTGTCGAGATTTCACCGGAAATACATGTTTTAGGGCAACCTGAATCCAAAAAGCATTTCCAGAAAAAGGTCCGTGTGTGTGTGTGTGTGTGTCCGTGTGTCTGTGAACACGATAACTCAAAAACGAAAAGTCGGTAAAATACCAAACTTGATATTTAAGTTTGGTATCTTCCAGGGATGCGACATGAAGACTTTGAGAAACCCCCCCCACCCCAAGCTACCCTTTACATGGAACTTTTTTCGAAAATGTTGATTTTCTAGAAAATGGCTCTAACGATTTTGATTAAAATATCGTATATTAAAGATATTGTACCCGACAAATAAAATGTATATTTTGAATTTTCTGGGAATAGCCTCTGAAGACTACTTTATTCTGGATGAGTTTTGCATAACTACTAAACTGTAAGAGATGGACAAAAAATTAACCCACAAAAAATGTACAGCACGTTAAAACACATAATTTATGTTATATACATTTTTTTCGTGGACTTGATCGTTTTTGAGATATTCCTTTTTCTTGGTCTCAGCTTTGAAAAACTTATACTTTTCTCATACAGGAATTTGTCAACTCCTGTCCATACAAACAAAGGAACATCAGTCCATAGCAACCAGTTTTTGGCTTTCACTTTAACCTATGTTACTCCCTTATTTCGCTTCTACTTACAATAAAGCAAGAAATAAGACTATTTCTGCTAAATTTTTTTCGATTAGCATGAAATAAATAAAAGATAAGCTTATTAACCATAATTTGTTACAGAGATATAGAGAAAGTCATGTGAATGGAACACATCAGATTTTTTTTCTTATACACTGAAAGCTCTCTTCTTTTGTCTGATATTACGCATCTTTTCGGCGTATGAATAGAAATTAGAATGCAAATGCTTACTAACAACTATTCTAAGTTTAATTTGCAATACAAATATGCTTCCTTTCATGCTTTTATACACAGGAAAATAACTTTGCAGCCATGCGATTTCTGATTTATATTAGATTTTACAACAACTTTCTCCAGCAGGAAGATTACGTAAATAAATAAAACTTCCATTCGGATATTTTCCATGCACATATATGAAAATATAACAAATATTTACACAATATTTTTTCTGACTTATGTAGGGTATTTTAAACTTTTAAGAACATTCTTTTTTAATTATTTCTGAAACCCAATACTGAGAATTCAGACCTATGTGCATTCTTCCGTTGCATATATCCGATATATTTAATTTCTCTACCACAATACCAACATTGTAGATAAAAAAAGGTATTGCATTCCACCTAAAAATTCGATACGGAAACATGTTATGTAGACCACTGTGTGCCTATCTATGAATAGCATAACTAAACAATGAAATGATCGTTAAATACCAAACTTGATATTTAAGCGCAGTATCTTCCAAGGATACGAAATGCAGATTTTCAAGAAACTCCCCCTTTCCAAGCTAGCCTTTACATGGAACATTTTATGAAAATGTTTTCAAAAACCTTCTATCGATATTGATTAAATTAGCATATATTTAAGATGTTTTTAAGACAAACACAATGAATATCCTGGCTTTCCTGGGAATAACCCCTGAAGTCCTCTTTATACTGGATGATTTTTGAATAACTGGTACAGTGTAAGGATAGACAAAATCTTACTAGAGAAAAAAATCTAGATCCCGCTAACGCACGTTTGTCAGATGCTTTTTTGAGGAGTGGCCTTTTAAATATTCTTCTTGCTATTAGTTTCAATTTAGAAATACTCATACTATTCTACTCATACTATTCTGAAATGGGAAGTCTTTATTTTTTTTTTCTTTCTTCTCGTTAAGCAAAGAGAACGTAATTTAAAATGCCAGCACATAGTGACCAGCTCCTAAAGATTTGACTGTCGTTTAATCCAAGTAAATTCCCCTATTCGCACTTTATTTACTAGGAAATATGTAATAAAGAACTTCTCTAAATGCTTAGTTGAATTAACGTGTGGGACATAGAATAATATATGCTTCTTCTTAAAGAATAGTTTGTTGAAGAATGGATAGAGAAAGTAAAGTAAATGTAACACATAAACTCTTTTTTATATTACAGTTAGGAAATTTCGGGATAAAGCCCGTCAACTTGTTAAATGAGAAAAGACATATTACACCAGCAGAGAAAACTCGCTGTCTTTGTCAAAAACTTCAACTGCGTTCCTTAGAGTGGTTTTACAATAGTAATTTAAAATAAGAACTGAAGCTTTCCTGGCGACGTGTTAATTCAAAATCTTCTCGGGCTTCTAGCCAGGTAAAAACTTGGCTTGACACCAACGTTTCGAAGAAGTGCATCTTCCTCGTCTTCAGGGTGAACTGATCAGCCCGAGAAGATTTTGAATTAATAGTAATTTGTTGCGCAGGTTTTGGGTTATTCTTATAGTGTCATAAAACCCGATACAGGAGCCTCTACGCGTGCTTTAGGTTATCATAAATGCACTAAATATATTGTTAGTTTAACTATAAAAAGCTTATATTATTATTACTATTATTATTATTCTACTGACAATAAGGATTGTCAACTGTTTTAATATCGTATTTTTTATTTGAAGGAAACTAAAGGAAAAGGACAACAGTATACAGCGAACACGACTTTACTTGTTCCTCTTAAAAACTCACGGTATCATAAGTAAACATGCACGGTATTTAAAGAACAAGCAAGTTGTTACTACATAGCAAATATTACATAGGAAGATATGCTTGGTTTTAAATCAACAGGGATTTAGGTTACGATTTACTAATCATTATGCTAGAGAATAGACAAGGTTTGGCCTTTGAAACACCTGTAAGTACTAAAATGTGATATAGAACAGTCACATAACTGTCTCAGCATTACAAACTTACAGACCTGAGTTATCCAGAGTGAGCCACATAAAGTGTTACAGGGAATATCTGTTAAATGAATAGAATAAAGCAAACGCCCAGATTTCGTAATCTTATTGCTACAAGGGGGCTTCCAACCTGTAATGTATACGATATTTCCACGGGTCAGTTTCAGAATTTTGAATGAAACCATGTTAATGTGCTTTATGTTCTGGTTGCCTCAAGAAACTACTTTTTAAATATATATATTACTTTCTCTTGTCCCGTATGCACAATATACATAGGATATAGAGAAGCTATTGTATTTCACCCAAAAATTCTATGTCAAGATTTCGCCAGAAATATATGTTTTGGGATCCCCTGAGTTCGAAACAAGCATTTTTAGAAAAAGGTCCGTGTGTGTCTGTCGATAGCATAGCTAAAAAAACGAAAAGACCGTTAAATACCAACTTGGTATTTAAATTTAGTATCTTCCAAGGATGCGACACAAAGATTTTCAAGAAAATTCCCCCACCACAAACTACCCTTTACATGGAAAAATTTTCGAATATTTTGATTTTTTTAAAAATGGCTTAACGATTTTGATTAAAATCCCGTATATACAATATATTTAATATCAAATAAAATGTATATCTTGAATTTTCTGGGGATAGCCTCTGAAGATCTGTTTATTCTGGATGAATTTTGACGAGTTTTGCTTAACTTGCTAAACCGTAAAGAGATAGACAAAAACTTACTACACAAAAAATGTAGATCTCGTCAAAACACACAATTTATGTTCTTTACGTTTTTGTTGTAGAGGTAACCTTTACTGAGGTATTCCTTTTTATTTGTTTCAATTGTGAAGTACTTATACTTTTCTCCGACAGGAAGCGTCCGTTCTTTTGTTCTACTCCTGGCCAAGCAAAGAAGCGATTTGCAATGACGATCGCATAACGATAGCTTTTAAAACATTTGACTGTCACTTTAGCATGGCGCATTCCTTTAGTTCCCTACTACTTATAAGGAGATAACTAATAAGAACATTCTGCTAATGTATATCTCGATTAGCACTGTGTAGAAAGAAGAATAGTCTTTTGCAAGAAGCTTGTAGAGCAGCTAGAGAAATTAATGTGAGTGTACCACATCGGATTTTTTTCTCTTTCTTTCTAAAATGAACTATTGAACTGTAATAGAAGTTTTCATTGAGGTTAGTTTACCTAATGAACTCGTGGAGGAAATTAAGTATCAGATGAAAGGGCACGGTCATTGTGGTTTCAAAGCCAACTGAACTCCAAAAATACAGCACTATATGTAGTTAACATGTTGACTGTTTTCTGTAGCTCACAAATAGAAAGTCACATTTACAGCACCAAATTTCGGATTTTTAGCAATTTTTCACCATAGTGAAAAGGCTAAAGCACCACACCCACTTACAGTTATCCATTAAAATCGTCACGTGATACGGTTTAAAGTGCCGCATGGTAATAAAAACAACACGAAATTGAACTACAAGCATTATATATTTAATTAGGCAAAAAAATTAAATTTTTGCAATTTTTGACCAATTTTCACAGATGGGTATCCTTAAGAGACATTTGCATGTAACATTTAATAGGGGCCAGCCTGTATATTATAATTTCCTTATAAGTATGTTTTACTTTCTCAGGCACATACATTACACAATGCATATAATAGAGTGTATTGTTTTCCACTTAAAATTTCGATACCAAGATTTCGCCGAAAATATGCTTTGAGACTCTCTGAATCCAATCAAAGCATCTTTAAAAAAGGTCACTGTGCGTGTGTGTCTGTTGTGTTGTGTTGTGGGTTGTGTGTTGTTGTGTGTTTTGTTGTGCGTTGTTGTTGTGTGTTTTGTTGTGCGTGTTGTTGTTGTTGTGTTGTGTGTTGTTGTTGTTGTTGTGTTGTGTGGGTTTGTTGTGTTGTGTGTTGTTGTGTGTGTTGTGTGTTGTTGTCTTGTGTGTGTTTTGTGTTGTGTTGTGTGTGTTTTGTGTTGTGTTGTGTGTGTTTTGTGTTGTGTTGTGTGTGTTTTGTGTTGTGTTGTGTGTGTTTTGTGTTGTGTGTGTTTTGTGTTGTGTGTGTTTTGTGTTGTGTTGTGTGTGTGTGTGTTTTGTATTGTGTTGTATTGTGTGTGTGCTTTGAGTTGTGTTGTGTGTGTTTTGTGTTGTGCGTGATGTGTTGTGTTGTGTTGTGCGTGATAAGTTGTGCGTGATGTGTTGTGTTGTGTGTGGTGTGTGTGTGTGGTGTTGTGTGTTAAATAACCCTTTACTTGGAACATTTTTCGAAATGTTCGATTTTCAAAGAATGTCTCTAACGATTTTAATTAAAGATATGTGTATAAGATGTATGAATGTCTTAGGAATAACCTCTGAAGTACGTGTTCATTCTGACTGCATTTTGCATAACTGTTAAACCGTAAGAGATAGAAAAAGACTTACCATACAATAAATTTAGATCTCATTAAAATACACAATTTATGTGATAATCATTTTTTTTTTTTTTTGTGAGATATTCCTTTTATTGGTTTCAATTTTAAGCTACTTAAATTTTTCTCAAAAAAGAAGTTATGTTCGTTTCATCTCTATTTTATTTTATTCCTGGTCGTAAAAAGCGAATCAAATTTCAACAGTTTCAAATAGTGAACGGCTTATTATTAGCCTAGTGTGTTACCTTATTACCCACCTACTTAAAAGGAACTAATTCAACATGCTAATGTAATTCTCATTACCATAATAGTAGTCTAATAAGGTTACATCTAGGACAAATTTGCATAATAATTGGAGCAAGTAATTTGCATATTCAAAATAGTTTGCATATCAAAAAATTTGCATTTCAAAAAATTTCCATATAAAAATTTGAATAATAATTAGAGCAATTTATTTGCATATCAGACAGCTATCAATCATTGATGCATATTAATGAGCCCACGGACCACGCCCCCCCGCGGGCCGCGCCCCTTACGGAACACTCCCCTCTCAAAAAATCGCAAATTGAGCTACATGGGACTTTGAGGGGTCAAATCCAATTGAAATTTAATGAGAGTTCTAATTATGCAATCGGATTTTACCTACCGCTGCATAATAAAAACTTTATACATTACCCAATTTGAATATTTACTATAATTAATTTAATCGTGAATGAATTGGCATTTCCAGGTATACCATCACAAGATGGCATCATACTTTATCTGTTTGGGCATGAAAATGTTTAGAAATATTTAATACCAACACTTAGTAATACATAAACCAAATTTCACCGTTTTATTTAGCGAAATCCGCTTAAAAATCGCCGAAATCACAAAAGATGAGAAATATAAGCAGAACAGATCTGCAAATATATAACCCTTAAGTGAATTAATGCAACTTATAACTAATAAAGGAAGTACATGACTCAAGGAAAAAGGAAAAATAGGAATTATTTATTTAATGTATTTATTTTTTATTTCATTGCAGAGCTGAGTATAAGCTCGGGAAAGAGACTTGTTGACGGGGGGGGGGGATGTGCATTCATCCAATACTGTGAGAACGAAATGTCTATGATCAATCAGTATGACAAAATACAAATGAAATGCAATAGCGTTACGATGAGAAAACACAGTACCAGCGGGAATCGAACCCTGATCATCAGAACACACATACACAGATACGCACACAGACACAAACGTAAATTCATATATTCAATAAAAAATCACGAATTCAAATGCAATGCAATAGCGCCACGATGAACAAATATCACGCACGCGGGCATCAAACCCTGATCATCAGAACATACATACAAAGATATGCACACAGACAAACTCTCATACACACACATACACACAAACGCGTTCGCTATTGCATATACACACGCACACGGTCACATACATATACACAGTTACACGAACACACACACACAGACAAAATCTCAGACATACATACACATGCGCACTTCCTCGCACGCACACACACTCATATAGGCATACATACACAGTTACACACACACACTAAGTAAGACGCTGTCTAACAGATACATACACATGCACACCTGAAAGCACGCACACACAAGCACAAACACCCATACACACATATGCAGTTACACGCACGCACACACACAGACAATATGTTGCTCACGACTATACTTGCATTAGAGCAACCACGCACACATAAACAAGAACATGAATTTCAATAACACGAGATTAAAAGATTATCACTGTAATATTAACAAAACTACGAGATCGGTTTTTCAACAATTTTCGTCAAATGTCAATAATATATTATATCAACAATTTTCACTAATAATACAGCAAGAATGAATTAGCAAACTTCTCCTACTGCGAACGTAAAAACATTTTAATAGGAAATCGGTCTACAACACATGTACTCCTGGCCAACGCTAACACCAGTCTGGCCTGAAATGCAAAGTGACCCGTATAATAACTCCCTTCAGGTAAAGACATGGACGACCCAGCATTCCATTGCAAACCCAAAGGCATTGTCTCCTACTGTAGGAAGAAGTATTACCGACAGAAAACCGCCACTTTCACACAGTCCCACAAGACCGAGATAAAAGCGACAAATTACAACGAAAAAAAACCTACTTTCCTATGATATTACACTGATCATTCCAAAGGACCCTAAAAAATTAAAAGTGTACAATTTTACTAAAACTCGAAATGTACCACTAATTTCCAATGCAGATACCCAATACATATCCATATTCTGCATTTAAGACATTTTCAGAAACATTTACCACACCATAAACTTAGACATTCCTTAAAAATAAAAGTGTGCCAATCGTACTCAAAAACATTTACATTGCAATTACCAAATACAAACTCTAATTCTACACTTAAGACATTTTCAGAAATATTTACCACACCATAAACTTACAAGTGCCTAAAAAATTAAAAGTGTACCAGTCTTACTCAAACTCGAAATGTACCACTAATTTCCAATGTAGATACTAACTACATACTCTAATTCTACACTTAACACATTTCCAGAAACATTCACCACTCCATAAGCTTACAGGGACAAAAAATTAAAATCATACCAGTTTTACTAAAACTCGAAATGTACCACTAATTTCCAATGTTGGTACTAACTACATACTCTAATTCTACACTTAACACATTTCCAGAAACATTTACCACTCCATAAGCTTACAGGTGACAAAAAGTTAAAATCATACCAATTTTACTAAAACTCGAAATGTACCACTAATTTCCAATGCAAATACCCAATACATATCTATATTCTACATTTAAGACATTTTCAGAAACATTTACCACACCATAAACTTTGACATTCCTTAAAAATAAAAGTGTGCCAATCCTACTCAAAATCGAAATGTACCAAACATTACATTGCAATTACCAAATACATACTCTAATTCTACACCTAAGATATTTTCAGAAATATTTACCTCACAATAAGCTTACAAGTGCCTAAAAAATTAAAAGTGTACCAATCTTACTCAAACTAGAAATGTAACACTAAGTTTCAATGTAGATACTAACTACATACTCTAATTCTACACTTAACACATATTCAGAAACAAGGTTACAGGTGCCTAAAAATTAAAAGAGTACCAATCTTACTCAAAATCGAAATGTACCAATAATTTACATTGCACTTAAGACATTTTCAGAAACATTTACCACACATACCTAAAAAATTAAAAGTGTACCAATCTTATTCAAACTCGAAATGTAACACTAAGTTCCAATGTAGATAATAACTACATACTCTAATTCTACACTTAACACATATTCAGACACATTTACCACTCCATTAGCTTACAGGTGCCTAAAAAATTAAAATTGTACCAATCTTACTCAAAATAGAAATTTACCACTAATTTCCAATGTAGATACTAATTACATAATTATAATCTACATTTAAGACATTTTCAGAAACATATACAACACCATAAACTTACAAGTGCCTAAAAAATTAAAAGTGTAATATTCTTACTCAAACTCCAAATGTACCACTAATTTCCAATGCAGATACCAACTAAATACTCATTTTCTACACTTAAGACCTTTTCAGAAACATTTACCACTCCATAAGCTTATAGGTGCCTAAAAACTGAAAACTGTAATATTCTTACTTAAAATCGAAATATACCACCAACTTCGATTTTAGATACCAACTAATTACTCATTTTCAACACTTAAGACATTTTCAGAAACATATACAACACCATAAACTTACAGGTGCCTAAAAAATTAAAATCATACCAATTTTACTAAAACTCAAAATGTACCACTAATTTCCAATGCAGATACTAACTACATACTCTAATTCTACATTTAAGACATTTTCAGAAACATTTACAACACCATAAACTTTCAGGTGCCTAAAAAATTAAAAATGTACCAGTCTTACTGAAACTTGAAATGTACCACTAATTTCCAATGCAGATACCAACTACATATCCATATTCTACATTTAAGACATTTTCAGAAACATACAACACCACAAACTTACAGGTACCTAAAAAATGAAAAAGGTGCCATTCTTACTCAAACTCAAAATGTACCAACAACTTCCATTTTAGATACCAACTAATTACTCATTTTCTACACTTAAGATATTTTCAGAAACATTTACCACTCCATAAGCTTACAGAGTCCAACAGTTAAAATCATTACAATTTTTTTACTAAAACTCGAAACGTACCACTAATTTCCAATGCAGATACCAAATACATATCCATATTCTACATTTAAGACATTTTCAGAAACATGCAACACCACAAACTTACAGGTGCCTAAAAATGAAAAGTGTAATATTCTTACTCAAACTCAAAATGTACTTCTAATTTCCAATGCAGATACTAACTACATACTCTAATTCTACACTTAAGAAATTTTCAGAAACATATAACACCACAAACTTACAGGTGCCTAAAAAATGAAAAGTGTAATATTCTTACTCAAACTCAAAATGTACTACTAATTTCCAATGCAGATACCAACTACATATCCATATTCTACATTTAAGACATTTTCAGAAACATAACCCACCACAAAGTTACAGGTGGCTAAAAATGAAAAAGGTACCATTCTTACTCAAACTCAAAATGTACCACCAACTTCCATTTTAGATACCAACTACATATCCATATTCTACATTTAAGACATTTTGAGAAACATGCAACACCACAAAGTCAATCCTCTAGTCATTTCCCATTTTTTCTTTTTTCTCGATGAAAGCGGCAAATTTTGGATGTCGTGTTGTATTTTTTCTATTATTAGTAATGCACCTCTTAAGGATTGTTTGTCAAAGAACTAAATAAAGTTGTGTCCTTTTTTATTGTGTTCACTTAGATGTAAAGGTAGAATCATACGATTTTTAATTGTAATGTGCATATTTTAATTGATTAGATAAAACAGGATTAGTCTAATCTATCATCACATATTACCTGTAAATACGAATGTTTCTAATATTCTGCTTCAGATATCAGTTGGTCATCGTTTGTTCATGTTGGTATTATAAATTTTAATTGTTGGACTCTGTAAGATTATGGAGTAGTAAATGTTTCTGAAAATATCTTAAGTGTAGAAAATGAGTAATTAGTTGGTATCTAAAATGGAAGTTGGTGGTACATTTTGAGTTTGAGTAAGAATTGTACCTTTTTTATGTTTTAGGCACCTGTAACTTTGTGGTGTTGTATGTTTCTGAAAATGTCTTAAATGTAGAATATGGATATGTAATTAGTATCTGCATTGGAAATTAGTGGTACATTTCAAGTTTCAGAAAGATTGATACATTTTTAATTTTTTAGGCACCTGTAAGTTTATGGTGTTGTAAATGTTTCTGAAAATATCTTAAATGTAGAATTAGAGTATGAAGTTGGTATCTGCATTGGAAATTAGTGGTACATTTTGAGTTTTAGTAAAATTGGTATGATTTTAATTTTTTAGGTACCTGTAAGTTTGTGGTGTTGCATGTTTCTGAAAACGTCTTAAATGTAGAATACGGATATGTAGTTGGTATCTGCATTGGAAATTAGTGGTACGTTTCGAGTTTTATTAAAATTCGTATGATTTTAATTTTTTTGGCATCTGTAAGCTTATGGAGTGGTAAATGTTCCTGAAAATGTGTTAAGTGTAGAATTAGAGTATGTATTTACTTCTGCAATGTAAATTAGTGGTACATTTCGAGTTTGAGTAAGATTGGTACACTTTAAAATTTTTAGGCACCTATAAACTTATGGAGTGGTAAATGTTTCTGAAAAGGTCTTAAGTGTAGAAAATGAGTATATAGTTGGTATCTGCATTGGAAATTAGTGGTACATTTGGAGTTTGAGTAAGAATATTACACTTTTAATTTTTTAGGCACTTGTAAGTTTATGGTGTTGTATATGTTTCTGAAAATGTCTTTAGTGTAGAAAATGAGTAATTAATTGGTATCTAAAATCGAAGTTGGTGGTACATTTCGATTTTAAGTAAGAATATTACAGTTTTCAGGCACCTTTAAGCTTATGGAGTGGTAAATGTTTCTGAAAAGGTCTTAAGTGTAGAAAATGAGTATTTAGTTGGTACCTGCATTAGAAATTAGTGGTACATTTCGAGTTTTAGTAAAATTGTACACTTTTAATTTTTTAGAATCCTTTGGAATGATCAGTGTAATATCATAGGAAAGTAGGTTTTTTTTCGTTGTAATTTGTCGCTTTTATCTCGGTCTTGTGGGACTGTGTGAAAGTGGCGGTTTTCTGTCGGTAATACTTCTTCCTACAGTATGAGACAATGCCTTTGGGTTTGCAATGGAATGCTGGGTCGTCCATGTCTTTACCTGAAGGGAGTTATTATACGGGTCACTTTGCATTTCAGGCCAGACTGGTGTTAGCGTTGGCCAGGAGTACATGTGTTGTAGACCGATTTCCTATTAAAATGTTTTTACGTTCGCAGTAGGAGAAGTTTGCTAATTCATTCTTGCTGTATTATTAGTGAAAATTGTTGATATAATATATTATTGACATTTGACGAAAATTGTTGAAAAACCGATCTCGTAGTTTTGTTAATATTACAGTGATAATCTTTTAATCTCGTGTTATTGAAATTCATGTTCTTGTTTATGTGTGCGTGGTTGCTCTAATGCAAGTATAGTCGTGAGCAACATATTGTCTGTGTGTGTGCGTGCGTGTACTGCATATGTGTGTATGGGTGTTTGTGCTTGTGTGTTCGTGCTTTCAGGTGTGCATGTGTATGTATCTGTTAGACAGCGTCTTACTTAGTGTGTGTGTGTAACTGTGTATGTATGTCTATATGAGCGTGTGTGCGTGCGAGGAAGTGCGCATGTGTATGTATGTCTGAGATTTTGTCTGTGTGTGTGTGTGTTCGTGTAACTGTGTATATGTATGTGACCGTGTGCGTGTGTATATGCAATAGCGAACGCGTTTGTGTGTATGTGTGTGTGTATGAGAGTTTGTCTGTGTGCATATCTTTGTATGTATGTTCTGATGATCAGGGTTTGATGCCCGCGTGCGTGATATTTGTTCATCGTGGCGCTATTGCATTGCATTTGAATTCGTGATTTTTATTGAATATATGAATTTACGTATGTGTCTGTGTGCGTATCTGTGTATGTGTGTTCTGATGATCAGGGTTCGATTCCCGCTGGTACCGTGTTTTCTCATCGTAACGCTATTGCATTTCATTTGTATTTTGTCATACTGATTGATCATAGACATTTCGTTCTCACAGTATTGGATGAATGCACATCCCCCCCGTCAACAAGTCTCTTTCCCGAGCTTATACTCAGCTCTGCAATGAAATGAAAAATAAATACATTAAATAAATAATTCCTATTTTTCCTTTTTCCTTGAGTCATGTACTTCCTTTATTAGTTATAAGTTGCATTAATTCATTTAAGGGTTATATATTTGCAGATCTGTTCTGGTTATATTTCTCATCTTTTGTGATTTCGGCGATTTTAAGCGGATTTCGCTAAATAAAACGGTGAAATTTGGTTTATGTATTACTAAGTGTTGGTATTAAATATTTCTAAACATTTTCATGCCCAAACAGATAAAGTATGATGTCATCTTGTAATGGTATACCTGGAAATGCCAATTTATTCACCATTAAATTAATTATAGTAAATATTCAAATCGGGTAATGTATAAAGTTTTTATTATGCACTGGTAGGTAAAATCCGATTGCATAATTAGAATCCACATTAAATTTCAATTGGATTTGACCCTTCAAAGTCCCATGTAGCTCAATTTGCGATTTTTTGAGAGGGGGAGTGTTCCGCAAAGGGCGCGGCCCGCGGAGGGCGTGGTCCGCGGTCTCATTAATATGCATCAATGATTGATCGCTGTTTGATATGCAAATAAATTGCTCTAATGATTCAAAATTTTTATATGGAAATTTTTTGAAATGCAAAATATTTTGATTATGCAAATTAATTGCTCCAATTATTATGTAAATTTGTCCTAGATGTAACCTTATTAGACTACTCATAAGGTAGATAAAGGAATAATATTTCGTAAAAATAGAAAAGACATGTAGAATTTTGTGTTAAGGTTACATTATTCACCATTTGTAGCTACACCATAATGTTGAAACAACTTCGAATGTCCATCGAAGCCTTTTAAAATACATTGTAACAGCCTCTTGCAAAGGAAAGATTAAACAGAATTCCGAAAGTCTCAATTACATTTGGAACATACAGAACCTTGTAGCTTCCAAATAAAGCATAGGGCATCGTTACGCTGTTTCCTTGATCAGGTTTGAATTTCTAGTTCGTGAGTTCGCCGTTATGCTCCATGGTAACGTGAGATCGGCTCGTCGCCCACAGATGCCACTTAGGACGAAATCACGACTTACTGACGCGAAATGGCGGGATTTTGCCTCTAAACTATCTTCTTTCAAGTTATGGTGGTTTTTGCGTGCAAATTAACATCGGGACCACCGGCCGGGAATCGAACCCGGGACCTCCGGGTGAGAACTGCTGGGAAAGTTGTATCGAGCTAAAAGGAGAATATGTTGAAAAAATCTACCAAAAATTGTCTGTTTTTTATATTACTAAGTATTTATTGAACGCCCCTCGCTCGTACTTACCCATCAAAATCTTCTTGCCGCATCTTTGGAAGTTACGCAACCTGTCTCTAACTTGAGCCGAACCTGGGTACTAAGTTTGTTAATTAAATATTTCGATTTAGAAGTATAAGAGTCTCTCTCTCTCTCTGTCCCTCTGTCCTTCTCTCTCTGTCTTTCTCCTCTCTCTCTCTCTCTCTCTCTCTCTCTCTCTCTCTCACACATACACACACACACAGACATGCACACTCACTCTCTAACATACATACATACATACATACATACATACATACATACATACATAAACATACATACCTACCTACATACATATACATATACACACACACACGGCTGCACTGTGACCGGGTGGTTAAAACATTTCTCGCACCTAGGCGGCTCGGTTTTGATCCCAGGCGACTGCTTGTGGGATTTGTGGTGGACAAAGGAGTGTTTTTTTCTGAGTATTCCGGTCTCCCTCGCCATCGCATTCCACCGGTGCTCCATTTTCATTCATGTATCATCAATGTCATCACCTAAAAGCATTAAAAAAACACCCTCAGACACTCGCACATACAAACATATACACACAAAACATCCACACTGAAGCACAAACATATGCATAAGGACTTTTTTCTAAACAATCCTGCAGGTAAAATCTCGGCATCGAGTTTTTGGGCTAAATACATTATTTCCAGTTGGCTTCAATATGTAGATAGTAGAGCAAGTAATTAATAATTAAAAAATACTTTTACACTGTTATCCGTTATATAAAACCAAAAGCAAGTATTTCGCAGTTGTGGGTCCTAATCTCGAAAAACAATATTATCGTTCAATGTAGTATAGGGGAACATGCTAGTCTCTGGTTCACAAGGTCATGGGTTCAACCCGGCGGAAGGCGATTGATTTTCTTCGGCCATAAAAATCCTTAACATGACTTCATTCGGAAGGGAAGTAAAGACAGTGATCCCGTGTAGATTTACGGCATGTAAAAGAATCTCAAGCCTGATAAAGTTGCCTCTGAACAAAATTTAGAACGGAACGCTAGGAACCACAGCAATTAAAGAACACCCATAAATAAAGATCTATTTTTTCGAAAGTTTGGATTAGCATGGTATTATCTAAGTGAATTTTTTTTTTTTTTTTTGCTATTAATGTTTAGGTGATTATCCTAAAGCTGATACAAAATACCGTTTTATATGAACTATTTGTAGAATTATACCTACTATGAAAATGGTGATGGGCAGAGAAGGTTCTGTTGTTACTACCCTCAGGTTTTACTTTCTCTACCGAGTACAAAGTGTAACGTAGGTAGAGAAAGTATTGCATTCCATCGAAAAATTTGGTACCGAGAGTTCAATGGAAATACTAGTTTTGAGGACTCCTGAGTAAAAAGAAAAAACATTTTAGAAAAATGTCAATGCGTGTGTAAACAATATAAATAAAAACAAAAGTCAGCTAAAAACCAAACTTCGTATTTTAAACTCAGTATCTTAGAGAATGCGACGCAAAGATTTTAAGGAAAATCCCTGCCTCTTAAGCCCAGCTTTAAATGGGAGATTTTTCAAATTTTCGATTTTCTCAAAAACGGCTTTAAGGATTTTAATAATAGATAATGCCATATGTTAAGAGGTTTATATGACAAATAAAATGTAAATCATGAATATTCTGGGAATAGCCTCTGATACCCTCTTTATTCTGTAAAACGTTCGCAAAATTGGCAAACCGTAAAAGTTAGACAAAATCTTACTTCATAAAAGAATGTTGATTTCATTAAAATACACTTTTCTGGAGTTAACCATTTCCATGATGCTCCTTGTTTCTTATTTAAATTCCAGTACTTACAGTTTTGTCAAATCAGAAGTCCTCATTCAGCTGACTTCTCATCCGGGGGTCCCGGGTTCGATTCCCGGCTGGGGCGGGGAATTTTCTTTAGCCAGAAATATTCCCTATCTCCCACAGAGTCTGGAAGTTTGTATGTGAGTGTGAATGTGTGCGTGTTTGAGTAAAACAAAATGATTTAAACCAACGTAAAAAAAAGTACCTACAGACAATGAGTTGTTTCAAGGGGAAAGCCCCCGACATGACCTTAGATGTTAAAGGGGGCTATATAAATAAAACAGTTAAAAAAAAAGTCCTCATTCGCTTATGCTTTTTATTCCCTTCCTTCTTTCTTTCTTTTCATATTGGGCTTTCAAATAGAAAGGAATTATAACGCCATAGCGACTAGATATTAAAATATCTAAAATTTTACCTTAGAGTTTTTCCTTTTCCCCCTTGAACCAACAAGATAATATGTAACGAAACGTTTCTTCTAATTTTATATCGATTAGTATTAAATAGATAGAAGAGTAAGCTTTTGAAGGAATATTTTGTTGCAGAATTAGTAGAGAAAGTCATGTGAATGTAACACATTAGATTTTATTCCTGCTTATCCACAGGTCATTTAATATTTCGGTAGGTCAGAGAAACATTATACAATTGAGCCAAGGCAGTAAATTGCATTCGCTTAAGACCAACACAAAGCGAGAGACCTAGAAACGCCATTCATCTTTCAGACATTAAATTGTGCACGTTTTTATGCTGGAGATCAGTGGCGTACCAAACATGTTTCAACTGCCTTGACGCTGCACTAAACGCTTTGCTATGAGAATATCTATATAATGGCAGTGTGTACATGGATAAAGGGATAAGGTATCTTATGTTACATTCGCATGGATTCCCTAACCCACTATCATTTATTTTATGTGTTTATTTTAAACTTTATGCAGCTTTTTATGTAGTATCTATATTCCTAGGAAAGTTCATATTCCTCTCTACTTCATGCTAATCCAGATAAACATTTGCAGCAATAATTCAACTACCATTTCGTAATAGGGATAGAGGAAACCGAATCAATATTCAGCTGTTTAAAAGCGGCTCGCGATGCGCATGCTTTTTAATTGCATTTTCTGACATCGCGAGGAAAATATTGAATATCGACAGTAGATTCAATCATAACGGTAGTGAGAGGGATGCGTGTCTGACTCACATTCAAGAGGTCGCCACTTCGAATTTCGCTTAATAGAGCTACCCATATAAACTTTTTTTTTTATTCTTGTTTTTTTTTTCCGGGTTTTCCTTTATCCTGAGAATATGAATGTCAAGTGACTTTAAACTCTATGGACCCTCAAATTATTTGAGCATCATTTCGCCGATTTCATTCATCGTCCGATATGACCAACCAGGATAAAGGAAGTTTAGCTTAAAATATAATAATAATAATAATAATAATAATAATAATAATAATAATTTTGTGTTGTAACTTACATTTCCATTTGCACGTTGTGCTAAATTATACAAAATTCCTTTTAAATAAAGTGGACTTCACGGGCGATTACCAGAAAATTCATGTTTTATGTGTTAACTTAAGTGGTGATGACTGCGAGGTTTATAAAAACGCGTTTTTTTTAAAAGACTTCAATTTGATTGATGCACCTGTTCCAAATGTATTTTGTTTTATTTCCATCTCTAAGTTAACTTAGAAAATTAAAAGTGCAAATATGCCATGCCGGCTTTAAAAAACCACCAGAAATATAATTCTTTATGAAAGTTTATATTGTTATTAATTGTTTCACTAAAATAGTTATTTATTTTAAAGAATGTTACCATCGCTGTTGAGAGTACAATGTTAGGAAAATGTCAATACCTTTAGCCAATTTACAATACAGATATGGGCACTTCTATCTGCCCGCGCATGTGTATACCACCAATTTTTTTAACCTACGCTGAACCTAATCCACAGGCCAGAAAGAACATCTAACGAATCTAGCTGCATTCCAATAGTACGTACTACTGAGTCAAGAAAGTTCCGGGAATTGGTCAATAAAACACAAAAAATGAATTATTCATCCAATTTTATTTTATCGCCTTCAAAGTAAGCCCCTTTTGACATTATACACTTATGCCAACGAATAATTCAATCATCAAAACATTTTTTGTAGGCACTTTTAGGAATCGAATCAATTGTCGCCGCGAATTTTCCTTTATGTCTTCTATCGTCTGAAAACGGGTGCCTCAAAGTTGTAACTTGAGTTTTGGAAAGGGAAAGAAATCAGCAGGAGCCAGGTCAGGTGAATACGGTGGTTGTTCGATGAAATTTGTTGAGTTTTTGGCCAGAAATTCGTTCACAATAATAGCCTTGTGAGCTGGTGCGTTATCGTGGTGCAGAATCCATGAGTTGTCGTTCCACAAATGTGGCCTTTTTCGCCGTATTTGTTCTCACAAACGCCGCATAATGCTCAGATAATAGTCTTTATTTACCATCTGACCTTCTGGCAAGAACTCTTGAGTACACGACCCCGCAATAATCGAAAAAAAAAAAAAAAAAACTGTCAGCATGATCTTCAGTTTTAATCAAGTTTGACATACCCTTTTAGGTTTCGGTTTAGTTGGAAGGCGCCATTCGGAAGCTTGTTGACTGGTTTGAGTGTCAAACTCGTAAACCTACGTCTCATCACCAGTTACAATGCGTTTCATGAATGTGGGGTCGGAACTGGCTCGTTCTAGCATGTCTTCAGCAATCTTTACGCGATTGAGTTTTTGTAGAAAATTCAAGTCTTTCGGAACTAACCGAGCTGCAACGCGTATCATGCCCAAACAATCGTTTAGAATGGTACGAATCGATTCGTGAGACCCAGAAAGTTCAGCGGCAATCTCTCTCAGACCTAAATGACGACTTTCAGACACCATTTTCTTCACTTTAGCGATGTTCAGTTCAGATGAAACCGTTGATGGCCGACCAGAGCGAGGCAAATCTTCCACCACATCTCGACCACTTTTGAAAGCAATGTACCACTCATATGCACGTGTTTTTGATAAAGTCGATTCACCGTAAGCCCTCTGTAACATTTTCAGCGATTCGGCACATGAAATACCATTTGCAATGCAAAATTTGAGACAGATTCTTTGTTCAACATTTGTATCCATCGTAAAATCGCAAATCACCTTTGAGATGAACTAACAAAATGGCGTACTGTAAACAAACTAGATAACAAATGACGATCAAACTCCGCGTGGGTATAGAGGAAAGTTGTACCAACTTAGCGACAACAATAATTTCGAATCCCCTTTTAAACAGGATTTTTAAATGATCAATTCCCGGTACTTTCTTGACAGAATGTATATTTCCGACCGTGAAATTAGAGATATCTTGCGACAGAGATACGTACTTACACTTATATGTATATATGCGGGCCAGAGCAAAATCAGTTCGCGAGAGTTATTATATTCCTTTTGTGATTTATTTTATTTATTTTGAGGAATAATTTCAGTACATTCATCACGTGACGCTTTTTGTAGCATTGCTAGATCAAAACAAAGTTACGATTTTTACATTACTGAAGTATAAGGTCTGAATTATTTTATAAAATAAAAACCCAAAGTGAGATTTTTGTCACTTATTGACCAATTTTCACAGATGTCTCACGTTAGCGACAAGCACATCATAGAAAAAAAATTATAGGAATACTTTGTAGATCACATACAAAATTAAACGACAGTGGCTAGAGAAAGTTATGTGAGTGCAATACATCAGATTTTTAAAAATTCATTTTACTTGCTCTATCATGCATGTACCAAAATATACTACATAGTAGGTAGAGAATTATTGCATTCCACCCAAAAATTCATACTAACATTTAACCGGAAATGCAAGTTTTGAAGACCATTGAATTGAAAAATTCAGATTTAGAAAAAAGTACTCGAATATGGCGAGGATGCGACACGAAGATTTTTGGGAAAATTCCCCCATCCCAAACTATCCTTTAAATGCAAGATTTTTCGAAGTGTTCAATTTTCTCAAAAATGGCTCTAACGATTTTGATTAAATATATTGTATTGTATTAATAATATTTAGATGACAAATAAAATATATACCTTGAATTTTCTGGTAATAGCCTTTTGAATTCCATTTCATCCTGGATGACTTTTGCGGAAACATTAAGGTTCCTTTCAGACGGTCAACTCTCTGCAACGGCATGAAACATCACAGCACCGACTGCAACCTAGAAACACAGCATTAATGAGTGTTGAACGAGCAAGTCCCTGCCTGCAGCTTTTGCGACATCGTGTGCAACAGCAGAAACCGTGCAACTGATTGCAACAGCACACCACTTCCAATTAAGTGAAGACTTGTCAACAGTATAGACACAGGAGTTTATTTTATTCATTGAAAATAAACCGGCAATATGGGATTGTCGATGGCAGAATATCACTCCCCTCAAAATGCCCTTTAGAAGCAGAAAATTTGGAGGGAAGTGTGCTCTCAACTGGTGGCGCATTTTAGAAACTTGTCAAGAGAAAGGAAGAGAAAATTGATAACTGTCCTGCATCATCGCCATTATTATTATTATTATTATTATTATTATTATTATTATTATTATTGATTTGTATTATTTTTCGTAGAATGTAAGGCTAAAGAATAAACAATGTAAGAGAAAACCCAAATCCTAGGTTTAAATCCCGACTATGACATTACTTTAAGGTCTGATTCTACCTTCTAAATCCAAAATTTCTAGGGGTAAGAAGCCTGTCGGGGAGCCAAGGGCACGAAACCACAGAATGGAGAACCTGGAACGAGTGGTCGGTGAGTGATATGAAATGCAAGTGAAATAGATGATAGGAAAGATGAGATGGAGTAATTGGTGGAATAAATGGCGGGGGAAACCGGAGAACCCAGGGAAAACCCACCCAGACGCCGCTTCGTCCACCACAAATCCCACTGCGGGTGCTTGGAATCAAACTCGGCCCGCCTACATGGGAGACGAGTACTCTAACCTTTCACCCACGGATTAAAATACTTATACTTTCCTAAAATGGGAGGTCATTATTTGTTTTTATTGCTGTGAACAGTTCTACATAGCGAAAAGCTTTTAAACGAGTTCATCGTTTATTCCCTAATGAAGTTCCATATTCCTGTGTATCTATAAAGGAAAATGTATAAACGCATTCATGCAAATTGATTAACATGAAATACTTAGAAGTACTATGTACAAGTACTTTCTATGCTTGTACATAGTACATAGGCATTCCACCATAAAAATTCGACTGGATTTCACTGGAAATACACGTAATCCCGGAAACAAAAGGAGCGTTTTTAGAAAAAGTGTGTGTGTGTGTATGTATGTGTGTATGCACTGTCTGTGTGTCTGTGCACAGGATAATTCAAAAACAGAAAGTCGGTTAGGTACCAAACTTAATATTTAAATTCAGTATCTTTCAAGGATGCAACACAAAGATTTTCAAGAAAATTCATATTGATCTCCTAAAAATGGCCCTAATGATTTTGGTTATAGTATATATAGTATATTTATATATGTGACAAATAAAATGTATATCTTGAATTTACTGCAGATCTCTTCATCCTGGATGTCTGTTGCATAGCTGATAAACCGTAAGAGATTGACAATAACTTACTATTAAAAATGTAGATCTCGTAAAAACACCAATTTATATCAAATATATTTTTTGTGGAGTTAATGATTCCCGAGATATTTGTTCTTGTTGATTTTAACTTTATAGTACTTTAACTTTTATCAAATAAATTTGTCATTCATTTTTTTTTGTACTCATGGTCATGCAAACAGAGCTGAATTTCAATCACATAGCAACCAGATTTTAAAAGATTTGAATATCGCTTTACTCTAGTATGTTCCCTTATTTCCCTTCTACCAACAAGGAACATTAGTAATAAGATCATTTCTGCTGTTTAACTCGATTAGCATGAAGAATTGTAAAAATAGTTTGTTTGTAGAACGGGTAGAGAAGTCATGTGAATGGAACACATCAGATTTTAAAGAATAGTTTGTTGAAAAATAGGTTGGAAAAATTAGGCGATGCAAAGGGGTGGACTAGAATAAAACACACTTCGGTAAATAGCGGGGTATTACTTTTTCCACACGTAGGTACTATGTACATAGTGTACAGAGAAGGTATTGTAATGTACCCAAAAATTCGATTCGAGATTTCACCGGAAATACATGCTTTGATGTCCCCTGAAATCAAAAAAAAATTTAGAAAAATGTCTGTGTGTGTGTCTGTGAGCAGCATAGCTCAAAAACAAAAAAGCTGCTTAACAGCCTATCTTCTTCCAAAGATGTGACACGAAGATTTTCAAGAAAATCACCCACCCTAACTACCCTTTTCATAGGACATTTTTCGAAAATTTTGATTTTCTCAGAAATGGCTCTAACGTTTTTGATAAGAATACCTTATGTTTAAGATATTTTTATGAAAAACGAAATGTATATTTTGAATTTTCTGGGAATATCCTCTGAAGATCTCATCATTCTGGATGATCTTTGTATAACTGGCAAACTGTAAAAGATATACAAAAAGTTACTGCACAAAAATGTAGATCTCATTAAAACATATCATTTATGCTATATTCATCTTTTTCTTTTGTGTAGAGTTCACCGTTTTCGAGATAATTCGGATTATTGGTTTAATTTTTAGCCACTTAAACTTTTCTCAAACGGAAAGTGTCTTTCTTCTCGTTTCTCGTTTGTTTTCTCCTGGCCGGCAAAGGGATTGGAATTTCAATCGTTTCACATAGCGACTGGCTTTTATAGAACGAGGCTATCGCTTTAGCCTGTGGATGTACTTATTTCCCTTCTACTTACAAGGAAGCTAGTAATAAGATTAATTCTGCTAATGTTTATCTTGATTAGCATGATGTAGATAACATATTAATGTTTTGAATAAAATGCTAGAGGATATCATGTGAATGGAACACATTAAATTTGTCCCTTCTAGTTACAAGGAACCAAGCAATCCAATTTCTGCTAATGTTTATCTCGATTATCATGAACTGGATAGAAGAATAAGGTTTTTAACCCAATTTGTAACAGATATGTAGAGAAAATTATGTGATGGAACACATCAGATTTTTTTTTTGTGTAGAATTATTTTAACGGAATAATTTCTCATTTCTAGATGTGTAAAGATTATTGAAGAAGACGGAGTTTGGCTGCGCGGTGGGCGCTAAGCGCATCCATTTACTGCTCAAGGCCTCGTGAACTATGCCTGCCAACAAATCACTCCAGCCAGTCTTCCAACACAAGAGGAATACACTCATCTTATTCCAACACCCCCTCAGAGCTATCACTGCTGACGAAGCCACTGCATTAGGTATGTACACTTCACTTAAATTCTGCCTTTATATACACAAAGTTACTCTACACAGTTCCATTCCAGCAAAATTTACATCAATTGCTTCTAATATTAACTAATAATTATTAATTGAAAATATAGTTGCAGAAGAACAAAACCCGTTATTTATGCTTAGTATTTGTTGCTCATTGTTTTTTAACTCATGGGCATTTTAATTTCTTTGACTTTTGCAAAAGCAAGCTTATAACTGATAACTGGAACCAAGCTAAAAATATTAAATATGACAGTTGCCTTCAACTGAACAGTTTTATAATCTGTCTGGTATTGTGCATAGTGATAGTATTTGTCTAAATTTAATTAAAGCATCATAAGGTTCTTTCCATTAATTTACTAATAACACTTATTTTCCTGGGAGATCTTAATTTATTAACAATACAATTCGTATCTCTCAAGCAGTATGAATCGAATTTTGCCCAAAAATGTACACAGATTCAAACATACAATAAAGGTAAAAACAAACCTAACCTACTCTGTAATACTATACAGCGTATTTCAAAATTCCCGCATATTTTCTGCTACTGCGAATGGAAATGCTTTATATGTATAAAAAGAGCCGATGTGCATTTATACGACTTTTTCTACGTTCTTCAGAAAACTTATCTTAAAAAACTTATTCTTCTATCTACTTCATGTTAATCGAGATAAACATTTGCAGAAATACTTTTATCAAATATTTCCTTGTGACTACGGGATTAGGTTTAGGCTTAAGTGATAATCAAATCTTCAAAGAACCAGTCGCTATGATGGCTTTGAAATGCCCCTCTTCGCTTAACCAGCAGAAAAAATGAATAACCACTTTATATTTGGAAACATATAAGTATCGATAAATTAAAACCAATAACTAGGAATATTTCACAAAAGAAAGGGGGGAAAAAAAAGAATTCTGTTGTGTTCCATTCATATGACTTTCCTACCTAACTTTACAAAAGAGTATTCATCTCTCTGCTTTATACCAATCGAGATAAACATTACCAGAAATTGGTTTCTTACTCAGGTCCTTCTAAATAGAAGATGGCTAAAGCGATGGCGAAGTCCTTTGAAATCAGTCGTTGTGTGAAATTCGGCTCCATTTGCATGGCAAGGAATGAAATATCTCGGAAACGGCTAACTCTAAAAAAGAAGAAGCACTATGGCATAAAATGCGTGTCTTAACGAGATCTACAATTTGTACCCATATGCTTTTGTGTATCTCTTACGGTTTACTAGTTATACGAAAGTCATCCGGAATGAAAAGGTCTTCGGAGGCTATTTCCAGAGAATTCAACATATGCATTTCCTATGACATAAAAACATTTTAAACTTGTGGTTAGAGCCATTTTTAAGAAAATCAAAATTTTTGACAAAGTTCCATCTAATTAAAAGGGGTTGGGATGGAGATTTTTCTTAAAAAGATCTTCGTGTCGCACTCTTGGAAGACACAAAACTGAAATGCCTAATGTGGTGTATAACCGGCTTTTCGGTTTGGAATTATGCTGTTCATACACACACACACATACACACATGTACTTATTTTTAAAAATTTGATGTGTCATTCACATGAATTTGTCTAGCTATTATGCATCAAAATGCTATTACTATTTCCTTTTAAGTAGAAGGGAAATAAGAGAATACACCAAGTTAAAGCGATACTCAAATCTTTAAAAAGTGGTGGCTATATGATAATTTTTAATTATTTTGCATTGCCAGTAGTAAAACAAAAGAAACCCGATTGACGACTTCCTGTTTGAGAAAAATGTTAAATGTTGAACAATTTACACTAAGTCTGCCTGGGTAGCGTGGTGTTAAGGCGTCTGCCTTACGTTCAACAGGTCGCTTAGGATGAGTTACCCGGACAAGGTTTTTTTCGGGAGTTTTCCTTATCCTGAGAAGACGAATGTCGAGTAACTTTAAGCTCCATGGGCCACGAGATCATTTGAGCATCATTTCACCAATTTCATTCATTGTCCGATATGACCAACCAAGTTAAAGGACGTAAAAAAAAAATACACCAATAACCAGGAATATCTTGGAATCGGTTATCTCCATACACACAATATATATATGACATAAATTGTGTGCTTTTACGAGATCTGTATTTTTTATATAGTAAGATTTTCTACATCTTACCGTAATGTAAAAAGCCATCCCTAGTTACTTTCAGAGACTATTCCCAGAAAAGTCAAGATATGCATTTAAATTATCATCAAAATATCCTAGACGTTTGGTATGAATTAAATCAGTGAAATGATGTTCAAATTATCTCAGGGTCCATAGAGCATAAAGTTACTCATTCAGTTCCGGGTAAGTCATCCTAAGCAAGATTCGAACTCGCTACTATTGAATATCAGGCAGACACGCTATCCCCACACTACCCAGGCGGACTTCTAATATTTTATTGGCATTGTAAATGGAAAGGTGAATGTTATCTTCATGTCATATGTTCATGTCCTCGCGTTAATATTGCTACATCAATGGTCCTTTATTGCGTTATGGGATGTTCTTTTACAATTAATTTTTATCTTGCAAAAGTCAGCACAGACGCCGAAAGAAGAGCTAGTGGGCAGAAGTGTATCTTACAGTTCAATAAAATTGCTATATACACTTACAGTTACAGATAGTTTCAAGTAGTCTTTCTTTGATATCCACATGATAAATCCTCAATGGAGTGAAACTTTGACTACAATCGATAAAAAATCGAAAACTGTTTTTTTCATTGCAAATAGTTGTTGGAACCATGGGCGTCAATAAGAATCAACATTTAGCTGTTATCTCCTTGCTTAGGGCTCTACAGTCATTTAAAGATCTATAACACACCAGTTTCCTAGCATACTATATATGTTATAAAACAGCGTTTTCCCTAAAACGGAATTTTCAAACCTTCAAAATCTACCACGTCTCTCAAGTTTAAATACACTAAACTTTCCCAGAATGCATATTTAATCATATTTCAGATATATATATATATATATATATATATATATATATATATATATATATATCTGAAATATGATTAAATTTAGAAATTAAAATTTTTAACTTTTTTACTTTCTCTATACGCACTATGTACATAGTGAATAGAGAAAGTATTGCACTCCACCAAAAAATTCGATACCGAGATTTCACCGGAAATATATGTTTTAGGGTCCCCTTTATCTAAAGAAAGTATTTTCACAAAAAGGTCCGTGTGTCTGTGAACACGATAACTCAAAAACGAAAAGTCGGTAAAATACCAAACTTCGTATTTAGACAAAAACTTAACACACAAAAAATGTAGAGCTCGTTAAAACACACAATTTATGTTATATACATTTTTTTCGTGGAGTTGATCGTTTTTGAGATATTCCTTTTTCTTGGTTTCAGCTTTGAAAAACTTATACTTTTCTCATACAGGAATTTGTCAACTCCTGTCCACACAAACAAAGGAACATCAGTCACATAGTTTATATGGTACTCCCTTATTTCGCTTGTATTTACAATAAAGCAAGGAATAAGACTATTTCTGCTAATTTTCCTCGATTAACATGAAATAAATAAAAGATAAGCTTATTAACAATAATTTGTTACAGAGAAATAGAGAAAGTCATGTGAATGGAACACATCAGATTTTTAAAAATTATAATAATCCAGTAATTATTAAAATATACCGTTTAAAGTTTCTGTGTGGTTCAGAGCTCTATTTGGGAAAATGTCAGCCAACCTTCTCAAATTTTGAGACGCGTGGAACATTTCTACTGTGGAATATATTTATTTAATAAAAGTGTGCGTTATATTAAGAGGTTGCAAATTCGAATCTCGCTTAGGATGAGTTAGCCAGATAAGGTTTTGTTTTTTTTTTTCTTCCCCCTTATTCTGAGAAGACGAATGTAGAGTAACTCTAATCGCTTTCCATGGTGTAATGACTACCATGCTAGCCTCAAATGTCTAAGGTCGCGGGTTCAAACCTAGCGGAGGATGATGGATTTTTTTCGGGCGTAAAAATCCTTAGCATGGCTTCGTTCGAAAGGGAAATAATGCCGTTAGTCCCGTGTCGTAGATAGAGAGATCTCTGAGCAAAATTGATCGGTCTTTCTCGCCCAGTATAAAATCGGACGCTGAGAATCACAGCAGTTAAAGAGCGTCTCCACACATAAATATCCGTTTCCATTTGAATAATTCTAAGCTCCCGAGATCATTTGAGAACCATTTTTCCAATTTCATTCATCGTGAGATATGACAAATGGGGTTAAATGATATTAAAGCTCCAAAAATAAACAAATACAATTTATAAAATAACGTACATCTTGGAAAATAAGTATCCAATTTGTATGCAATTTGGTATTCATATTAACATAACAGAAAGCGATAACAGTAGCATCTTCAGAAAAATCTATTTATAAATATAAACATTTGAAATTTCACTTCCAGTGCCCCTAATTTCTAATCATAACAAGCCTTCTAATAGCTGCGTCTGCAATTAAATTCCAATAAAAACTTCAAGATGTATTGAATCAGAAATATGTCTTTATTTGTTTTCTTTGTCCGTTATTATTCGCCAAATGTATTATGTTCTTTCTCACCTCCTTCCCCACCAAGACAAAGCATTTCATAACCATTGAACAAGATATAATGACCAATATTCCACTAGGCTGATCATTAAAAGTCAACTTGAAGTTGAGGGAACTATTTGTCTTCCCATGGCAATGCATACTTTTTTAAATAAAATTAACCAAAATAGAAAAATTGCAGAATGGTGGTAAAACAGATGAGTGTAAATACAAATATTAAAATTATACACACGCGCCTGGAGGGCGTTTAACTTTTTGGAATTGAAATGCTTAGAAAATTAGCATCATCATCGCAACTCATTGGGATTGGACGAGATACTGTGGGCACATCACCCCTATTCCTACTTCCTGCCAGCGGTCACAGATTCTTTGTCAGAATGGGTTCTGATAACATGTTTAAGATTGCAGTTACTAGATGTTCTAGCATTGAATTGTCTAAACTTCCATATTGCAAACTAACATGTACTATGAAGCAAAAACATCTAGAGAATTTATTCTACCGTTCATGGAACAAATACTCTCATCAGAGTCGCTTCAGTAATAGATATTATTGACTAACTGAAAATGATGCTCCCTTTTAAGTCACTTTAATAAATTAAATTCGTATACCCTGGTACATAATTTCATATACTAGGTAGATTTTATTATTTATTTTCAATTAGTATTTATAGTGTTATATAATTATACTAAATATAATAAACTACAACTACTAAGCAAAACCAAAGGTTAAAAATAAAAAATAAATAAATTTACATATTATTAAACATATATAACGAAACAAAAGCCCAAGATTATTCTTTGTCTTTAAAACTTTTTCATAGTTCTTAACATTACCGTATTCAATGTTTTTATGAAATAACAATCTATTTATAATTTATCCATATATTAATATATTTTATTTAAGGATAACGCTATCTTACAACATATATATATATATATATAATAAACGTATTTATAACTTATTTATTACGTTTACATATTTCTATAAATATTACATAATCTTTTATTTACAGTGTTATTTATAATTTATTTATTTTATTTTTATAAATAAATTTTAAATACATTATTAACTTTTAAATGTCAATATTCTTATTAACATTTATTTATTAACATGTTTATTGTTGTTATTAATATAACAGTCGGGTACAATTAGTTACCAAGTTTATATAATTACTTGTTCTGTTAGAAACTTGATTGCAATATAATTAAAGGAGATGAAGCAACATTTTCTTACATCAGGCTTATTAGATTTTGGCATCAAGAAACTTCAGTACATACGCCTATAGAATTATAATAATGGTTATTAAGAGATTTTGGCATTATTTCATTACACACACACACACACACACACACACACACACACACACACACACACACACACACACACACACACACACACACACACACCTCTGCAGTATTAGAAAAATTGCAGCTAAAGAAAAAACGCATTATCCTGCTTGAAGGGGATGATTCTTTCTAATGAATAAAAAAAAAGCTGGTGTGTACATTCACATGACTTTCTCTAGCTGTTATACAAACAACTTTCCTTACAAAAGATTATTCTTTTATCCACGACATGCTAATCAAGGTAAGCATTAGCAGAAATTGTCTTATTACTTGCTTCCTTGTAAGTAGAAGGGAAGTATGGGAATACGCTAGTTAATCGATAGTCAAATATTTTAAAAGCTGGTCCTATATGAAACAACTGAAGTTCCGCTCGCTTTGCATGACCAGCAATAAAACAAGAGAGATGAAAAGAAACGTCACTTCCGTTTGAGAAAAGTTTAAAAGTAATCTAAAATTGAAACCAATAACAAGGGATATCTCAGAAACGGTCAGCTCTAATTAAAAAGCGTGTATGACATAAATCAAATATTTTAACAAGATCCACATACTTGTGCAGTAAGTTTTTGTCTGTCTCTTATGGTTTAGCCATTAAGCAAAGTTATGCAAAACTCATTCAGAACAAAGATGTCTTCAGAGGCTATTCCCAGAAAATTCAAAATATACAATTTATTTGTGATGTAAATGTCCTTAGTATGCAACATTTTAATCAAAATCGTTAGTCATCTTTGAGAAAAATAAAATTTTGGGGGGTGCAGGGCTTTTTTTTTTTTTTAAATCCTTGGAAGATAAAATTTACATACCAAGTTTTTTTAACGGTTTTTTCGTTTTTGAGCTAGGTTGTCCAGACACAGACACACACATACACATACCCACGGACATTTTCTAAAACTCTGATGTGTTGTATTCACATGAATTTCTCTACCTGTTCTGAAAATAATCTATTCTTAGAAAAGATTATTCTGTTATCTGCATTATGCTAAACGAGATAAACGTTAACACAATTGGTCTTACTAATTAGTCCCTTATAAACAGAAGGGAAATAAGGAAATATATCAGGCTAATTCAAATATTTTATAAGCCGATTCGGTACGCTTTGCATTTCCAGAAAAACAAGAGAGATGTGAAATGAAAGGTTTGAGAAGATACGTAGTTTGAAACCCATTATAACAAATATCTCGGAAACGGTCAACTCTACAAGAAAAATGTTTATTTCATATATCCTGTGCTTTAACGAGATCTACATTTGTTTGTGTAGTATCTCTTACGGTTTATGCAAAATTTATCCAGAACAAAAATGTCTTCAGAAGCTAACCTCAGAAAATGCAATATGTACATTTTATTTATCATGTAAATATCTGAAATATACGATATTTTAAGCAAAATCGTTAGTCATTTTTGAGAAAATAAAAATGTTTGATTTTTTTTTCCATGTAAAGGGTAACTGGGGCGGGAGATTTTCTTGGAAACCTTCCTTCACATCTTTGGAAAATACTGAACTCAAATACTAAGTTTGGCATGTTACAGACTTTTCGTTTTTGAGTTATCGTGTTCACAAACACACGGGCCTTTTTATAAAACTTTGATGTGTTACATTCACGTGACTTCTCTACATCTCTGTAACAAATTATTGTTATAAAGCTTATGCCTTCCATCTACTTCATGCTAATCGAGATAAGCATTACCAGAAATGCTTTATTGTAAGTGGAAGGTAAATGGTGGAATAAATTAAGCAAAACGATAGTTCAAATATTTTAAAAGCTGATTGTCATGGGATAAAATCGATGCATTGTCAGGAGTTGAGGAATTCCCATATATTAAAAGCCTTAAGTATTTTAAAGAAATATCTCAAAAATGGTCAACTTCGTCTAAAAAATATGACATAAATTGTGTGTTTTTACGAGATCTACATTTTTTGAGTAGTAAGTTTACTTGTTATGCAAAATACAGCAAAACTCATCCAGAATAAAGAGGTCTCCAGAGGCTATTCCCAGAAAATTCAAGATATACATTTTATTTGTCATATATAGTCTTTAATATACGGTATTTTTAACAATATTGTTAGAGCCATTTTTGAGAAAACCAACATTTTCGATTTTTTTCTCCATTAAAAGGGTAGTTTGGGATACCCCCAAAATCTTCGTGTCGCATCCTTAGAATATACTAAACTTAAGTATCAAGTTTGGCATTTTACCGACTTTTTGTTTTAATTTATCGTGTTCACAGACATACGAACTCACGGACACACACACACACACACACACACACACACACACAGAACATTTTCCTAAATATGATTTTTTTTTTTTTTGATTTAGGGGACCCTAAAACGCATATTTCCAGTGAAACCTCGGTATCGAATTTTTTGGTGGAATACAATACCTTCTCTATACACTATGTGCATGGAGGGTGTAGAGAAATTAAAAATCGGATGTGTTCCACTCATATGACTTTCTCTTGATGTTCCGCAAACAAGCCTTTTATTCAAAAGATTAATATTTTATCTACATCATGTTAATCAAGATAAACATAAGCAGAATTAGTCTTATTGCTTGCTTCCTTGTAACTAGAAGGGAAATAAGAAAATGCACAGGCTAGAGCAATAGTCAAGTCCTTTAAAAACCGGTTGCTATGTGAAACAATTGAAATTCCGTCTCTTTGCTTGCCAGGAATAAACAAACGAGATATGAGAAGAAAGATGTCTTCCCGTTCGAGAACAGTTCAAGTGTCTTAAAATTGATAGGTACCAATAATCCGGAATGTCTTGGAAACGGTTAACTCTACAAAAAAAAAAAAAAGTATATAACATTATGAGTTTTAATGAGATCTACTTTTTTTTTTAATGAGTAAACTTGTGTCTATCTCTTATGGTTTGCAAGTTATACAAAAGCCATTAAAATGAAGAGGTCTTCAAAGTCTATTCCTAGAAAACTCAAGATATACATTTCATTTGTCATAAAAATATCTTAAGCATAAAGCATTTTAATCAAAATCGTAAGAGCCATTTTTTGAGAAAATCAAAATTTACGAAAAATGTTCCATGTAAAGGGTAAAAAGATTCTCTTGAAAATCTTCGTGTCGCATCCTTGGAAGTTATTCAAATTAAATACCAAGTTTGGCAGTAACCGAATTTTCATTGTGCCCAAAGTCACATATAGGCATACATGCCGCGCCGTGGCCGAGTGGTCGGACCATTCGCCTCTCACTTAGAAGGCCCGGGTTCGATCCCAAGCAACCGCATGTGAGATTTGTGGTGGACAAAGCAGCGCAGGGGCGGGTTTTCTCCGGGTTCTTCGGTTTCCCCTTCCCTCACATTCCACCGGGTCTCCATCTTCATGTATCATCAGTGTCATCGCCTGCGGTACCATTGCAGTAAAAGCAGGCGTTAAACACTACCCCCACAAAAAAGACACACACACAAGGACATTTTTCTAAAAATGATGTTTTGAAATCTATGCACTATATACATAGTACGTGTAAAGAAAGTAAAAATTAAGAAAATAGCAGCATATGGCGGTGCTTTTTTTTTTTTTCATTTATATAGTCCCCTTTAACATCTAAGGTCATATCGAGGGCCTTGCATTAGAAACAACTCGTTGTCTGCAGTTTTTTACTTTCTCTATACGTACTATGTACATAGTGCATAGAGAAAGTATTGCATTGTACCCAAAAATTCGATACCGAGATTTCACCAGAATAAAAACAAACATTTTTAGCAAAATGCTCATTGTGTCTGTCTGTCTGTGTGTATGTGTGTGTGTCTGTGGGCAGCATAGCTCAAAACCGAAAAGACCGTTAAATACCAACTACCCTTCTCATGGAAAAATTTTTTATTTTATTTATTTATTTATTTATTTTTTTTTTTTTTGATTTTCTAAAAAATGGCTCTAACGATTTTGATTAAAATATCATATATATATATATATATATATATATATATTAAAGCTATATACTTGACAAATAATATGTATATCTTGAATTTTCTGGGAGTAGCCTACTCTTATTCTGGATGAATTTTACGAAATTTTGTGTAACTGATAAGCCGTAAGAGATAGACAAAAACTTACCACACATAAAATGGCACTTTAGCAGTTGCTTGCGATTTCTTGATAATTACAACAAAAAAACTGATAAACTGTCCTGTTTCAATTTGTTTCATTATTATAGTACTATTATTATCATAGCAATGTTGTGTTAAAAAGGGGGAGGGAAACAACCACCTAAGTTTAGTATTATATACTACTAAAAAAAAAAAAAAAAATAACCACAACAACAAAAATTAAAAAAAGATAGAAAAAAAAAGTAAACTACAGCTGATTACAAATGTCTCTATCGTGTGTACACACAAATATAAACAGTGTACATAGTAAATGAATTCCGATGAATAGCATACATACGTATTTACGACAATATTGAACAATACAAAATAGCTTATTACAAAGAGAGAAAGGTATAACAAAGTGATTTTCACCGGTTTAGAGTTTTAATGGATCAATTCCATCCAAGTCTCCATCGTCATCATTATCGGAAGTTTCATCGTCATTGTCATCATCATCATCATCATCATCGTCGTTGTCGTCACCAAGACATACCATTAGTGGTTCACATACACTCATGATTCCGTCTAATTCCTGTGCTTTTCTTATTATTTTGTGCACATGATTCACTTTCTTCTTCCATGAAGCCGCTTCCACCCTCGCCACACCTCCCCGAAAAAGTCTATCCACTTCTATAATTGTGAAAGTCTTATGTTTCCTCACGTACAAACAAACAACAACAACAGCAATAAATATAAAGAACAAAGAATAATACGCATCTTGTATAGAACAGCTCGGCGCATGTGTTAGGAGTTCACAAACTGACCACGTGGTTGGAAATTACCAGATATTGCAACAGTGTGGTCTCTAGATCCGTTTTCGTTGTCTGACCGACCGACCGGAATGCTGCTTTGTGATTGGTTCAGAAAGCCAAACGGGTAAAGCTTTTCATATGTTTTCTGTGGATGTACCAACTTAACTCCTAACTGTCGAGTGCAATGATTCAGCGGCGGGGGTATAGACACAGGAAGCGTAACTCCCCATGTTAAAGAACGCCAAAGAAGTGTTGCACAAAAAGAAAAAGAAGAAAAGAAAAAAGTACAAGTAGCCGTGGCGTATCCCATTGCACTGTTTTGAGAATTTTAATAGAAGTACTCATTGATTTGCTGTTCTTGTCTTTTCTAAATAGGTAAGAGTTTCCACAGATGTATTTATTAGTTCGTTGCCAAGGCAGCACAAACTGAAGAATTAAAATTTTACCTTTTGAATGTAAAGTGAATCTATTGAATTTTCTGTGTCATTGTATTGTGCAAAATAAAATAGTTGTTATTTCTAGAATGAAAAGCGTCATGGAAAAAATATTAAGAAAAACACGCAAAAAAAGTGCTCTTTCATACATTAGAAGGAAGATCATATGTCACCTTCCTCCCGTATAACATACTATTCATACCGTTATAAACAACATTGATTGTCACTTGTTAAGCTGTCTTCTATTTGCATAACTATTACATCGTAGCCATCTCGTATGTTACTTGGCATAAACTCTAACCAGCTTATGTTTTTGCTCTCAATCTCTGCGAAGGACATTTGTTTCTCTGCAAATTCTCTGTGAAGTACAGTAACACTGTTTTCTAGTCAATGGCATTTTCATCGAAGGATTTGAATGATGTATGAATAGAAATTGGTTGTTTTAATAGCTATCAGGAAGAATAGGGGTTTTCAAGAAAGTCCCTCTATACAGAAGTTCCTGTAGATCAGGGCCTCTCAAACGCGGAAAAGAACCGAGATACGGAGGTGCTGTGCACCGTGCATCGTCCGGTCCGGGCATTCCGTAGTGAGGAAGAAAGGGCGAAAAAGGTGAGGATGGAGGAGTTAGGTGGAATGCGAGAAAGCATTGCAAAGAGAGAAATGTCACTATTACTAAAATTCAGGAATGGCATTTTGCACTTTGGTCAACCTGGCAAACTCGACTATTGCATTTTGCGCCATGCAATGCATCAGCGCATGTACCCTAAGGGGCGCCGTTTTAAATTGAAAATGTTTCATTATGTTTTTATTTTCTGACAAAAATGCTCTAACGAATTTGATTAAACTAATGACATGTTAAAACCTGACAAAATGCATGTTTTGAATTTTCTGCGAATAGCCTGTGAAATCTTCTTCATTCTGAACGACTTTAGTGTACCAAGTATAGAGATAGACACCATTTCACCATAAAACATGTAGATCTCGTTAAAGCACACAGTTTCTGTTCAATAACATTTTTTGTTGCATCAATCATTTCCGAGATATTCTTTGTAATTGATTTGAATGTTTAAAAAAATGTTCTAAATTCAGTAGTAATTTGCTATTTGGTTTTTCTCGGGGCAAGCAAAGTGCAATGAATTTCAAACTCATTACATAGCGACCACCTTTTAAAACAGCTGATTGTGGTTTTTAGCCTTCGTTTTCCTTCTTATATCTATAACGAAACATGCAAATGTATATATCTCGAAAGTGTACAGAAAATTTGCGTTTTACTTTCTCTTCTTAATACATAGTACATAAGTAGAGAATGTATTGCTACTCCACCCAAAATTTTGATATTTCACCGGAAATACACTTTTAGGCTCCCTTGTATAACACAAACAAACAAAAATTACAAAAACAAAAAACAAAAATACACCTAATGTTTAGAAAAAGCTTCGCGCGCGCGCGCGTGTGTGTATATGATGGGTGGGTGGGTATTTGGAAAAATGTCGGATATTCAATATTGCGAGAAATACAAATGGACTACAGAAATAATTTCTGATGGAGTATCTTACCTATAGTCGATGATGTGTCCTATTTCCGTTTTGCTCCAATCACATCTTGTGGTGTGGAACGAAGTTTTCACAATATAAAATCTGTTTACGTGCCAATCGGAAACGATTCACGTTTGAGACGTTACGTATGCATGTTGTTGTGGATGTAATCTATGTATCTTGAGAGAAAATGAAATGGATAATGATGATGATGTCTTGTTGCACAACAGCAATTGAATGTACGTAAATATTAACATTCTCAGTTCCTGTAAATTAGTGGTATTTATGCTTACGACCCACCTAACCTCAATCGCTTTCCATTGCTAGTGAAAACACCATAGTCTACCACGCAACCACAGTCCCATTTTCCTTCTATTAGTACCACGACGCACATACTGCATTGCCAATACATCACAACTATAACCATGCTGGGCTAACTTAGATTCTGCCCCATTCTATTCTGTCCTCTGTCGTCAGGACTCTATTCCTACACATGACTTTCTCTACATCTCTGAAACAAATTATTGTTGGAACGCTTATTCTTCTATGTCATGTTAATCGAGATAAACATTAGCAGAAATGGCCTTATTGTTGCGTTCTTGTAAGCAGAAGGGAAATAAGGGAATACCCCAAGCTAAAGCGATAGTGAAATGGCCAAGAGTTGCCCGATTCCCGTATGAGAAAAATACAGATATTTTAAAACTGAAACCAATAAAAAGGAATATCTCGGAAATAGTCAACTCCACGAAAAAGTGTATAGGATATAAATATTGTATTTTAGCGTGTTTATACTATTTGTGAAGTAAGTTTTTGTCTATCTCGTACGGTTTACCAGTTATGCAAAAGTAATCCAGAATGAAGAAGGCTTCATGACTATTTCCATAACATTCAAGATATACATTTTATTTGTCATGTATCTTTAATAAACGGCATTTTAATCAAAATTATTATCTACAGCCATTTTTGAGAAAAACAAACTTTTCTATTTTTTTTTTCCATGTAAAGGGTAGTTTGGGGTGGAGAGATATTCCTCAAAATCTTTGTGTCTTAACCTTGGAAGATACTTAACTTAAATACCAAGTATTTTACCTACTTTTGTTTCTGAGTTATCATGTTCACAGACACACGGACACAGGTGCATACACACACGCACATAGACCCTTTTAAACAAAAATGCTTCGTTTGGATACAGGGGACCCTAAAACGTGTATTTCCAGCAAAATCTCGATGTCGAATTTTGGGTGGAGTACAATACCTTCTCTACCTAAATACTAAGTACTAAGGAGCGGAAGTATAAATAGAAAAATAGTGGAAACCAATTACTTCATCACCGACAGCGAATATTAGCTAAATAAAGCAGGTTTGAGAGTTGAGAACCGCGAGAAAGAAACTCAGACAAATACATATTTGAAATTATCGCTTGTGTTCTCAGTATATTCAAAGATAGGAATTTTCCTTGACGTGTAATCACTTTAGTAAACAACGCATGTAATATGAAAAGTTCATTCTATTCGTGCCAAGAATAAGTTTACATTAGGGCAACGTCACATTGTTTTCTTAAGAGATAAATGTACATAAATCAAAGAATAAATAAGTCAACCCGCACTTAGCGCCAGAGACTATTTACAGGTAGGCAGACTTCATTGGGTTCATCGAATGCTCTAAGGACTGAAATAGTATATTGCGCACTAAGAACTATTTATACTTATCAGGTCGAGAATGCATATTTGGAATACGAGGCCCGCAGGGCCGAGTTTTCCCAGCATTCGAGATCTGATAAGTAACTTACAGTTCGTGATAGCCAGTTACTTTTTGAAACACCTACCTGTAAAACAAATCATAACTCAAAATTGCTTTTCAATATTTTATTAAACACTAAGAAAAAACGAATTCTGGATGTGAACAAATAAAAGCCTAGATATGCCCAGTGTATTCCATAAATGTCCTTCTACTTACACTAAAGCAAGTAATACGACTATTTCTGTTAATTTTTATTTTGATTAGTATGAAGTAGATAAGAAGAAATAACGTTTTAATAATAATTTGTTACAGAGATGTCGAGAAAGGTATGTGATTGGAGCACATCGGATTTTTATATGATTTCATTTGTACGGCCTCCTTTAACTTCTATGGTCCTGACGAAGGCTTTGACTTATGAAATAGCTCATATTCACTGTACGCTATTGCCATTATTTTAATCATTTTTTATCATTCAGCACAGGCACACACACATATTCACCTTAAATATGCATACACTCAGGCTCTTTGAGAGATAAGGAGTAACACTGGTTAAGGAAAAATTCCCCACCCCTGCAGGTAATCGAACCCGGGACTTCCGAGTAAGAAATCCGCTCGCAGTCCTTATAAAACTTACCTTTATTGCTATAAATCTTTGGGTTATGAAATCAGTAGTAGTAACATTATAGTCAACCAAGCAACAAGCCAACAGTGTTTTATAAAACTGAAGCAGCATTAATTCATATTTTCTTAGAATAGATCTTCTTTAATAAGTTTTTATCAAATTGAAATGTGATTAAACTTTATCGAATTAATCAACATAACTTTCCAAGTTTATACGAAAGGGCGATCTTATACATTTTTATAGACGGTGGCGTATTAATTTCATATGCGATGAGGCTGTCGTCCACTCTTCTGCGTCAATCAAGGGTTTGGCGATGACGGGCCTGTCGTGTCCCTCCATTATCTCTTACCTGCTGGTCAGCTTTGTTGTGGACAGTCTTTTGTTGGATGTCCAACCCGCTTCCTAGCACACACCGCTTCGAGGTGGACGCAGCTGTTATCTCAGACGCCTCCATCTGAGCATCAGGGCCTTATCGTATCTCAGTGTGGCGCACCCCGTGGACGAAGGAGTAGACAGCTTCCTGAGACACGTAACTAGCTGGGAGGTTCAAGGCTTTGTTCACTAGATGTTCAATTGCCAAAGGAAAATCCTGCATTGTCTTCCCTGGCTCCTGAGGCCTCACTTTGAGTTGACTGCGATAAGCTGCACTCAAAGCTGAATCCATTCTCTAGAGCCTCCCAGATCTCTCCGTAGTCAGATCGCATTCAGTACTTCACGTCCCAGAGGCTGGCTATCAGCTGTATGGCTTCCTCTTCAGCTGACCATCGGCTGTGGGTGGCGACAGCAGTGAACTGTCGGCGGAAGTTCTGCTGTACTTAGGTGGCTTGACGCAGGCAAATGATGTTTTGCGCCATTTCGTCTCGACCTTCAAATTCTCCTTTCTTCCATCGACTCTTCTTTCCAGGATGTTAAGCCGTACTCCGACGTTCTCCAGGACGTTAACGCTTTCTCTGAGGCTTTCCAGACCGTTAATTTGTTGGTCACAGTCTTCCCCCTTTCCACAAAGTTCTTCTTCATGCCAGCCAGTGATTCGTTGATTTTGGCTGATAACTCCATGTTCATCTCCATTGCGAAATTCACAGTCAATCTTTCGTTTCCCATCTTTTTCAACCCAAGTTTTAGTTTCTCTTTCATCTTCCCCATCCCAAACTCTATCTTTTCCATCTCGGATTTCATTTCCACCTGCAACATCTCCATTCCCGATTTTATCTTTTTCATACTGAATTCCAAGTTCATGTTTATTTTCTCCATTTTAGATTTCTGCCAGTAAGGTTTTCATCATCTCCAACTTGACTTAAAATCCCTGCTCCTATTAGCAGTGTAACAAAAGTCTGTTTATTATTGTAAAAATTGATATGCTTTCACAACATTTGGCAGGCTAAGGATAGCTCGAAAGTGGGTTAGTTGTGTGCTTACCCTTGCTAGGGCTTGGCTTGCAGCTCTTCCTTTTATAGCTATCTATGCTATGGCAAGGTCCTTCCAGAAGTAGCGATCATTCTTGCATGAGTAAACAACATTCAAGTTTTACAAGGTCACACACAGGTGTTAGAAGGCCTTACTTTAATATAAAGCAGCAGCCAACCTCACATGTGTTCACTCTTGCAAGTGTGACAGTGTTAGAGGAACTATCAAAGAAGCAGACTGCAGCAACAATCAGCTACAATGTTCCACTAGTGCAAAAGAAACAATTACATAATCAACCGGCCATGACGTGCGACAGCTAACTACTCACTTGTGTGCTAAATTACGAGCTGGCTTTACTGAAGTTGCAGTGATTTATACAGTAATAATTTGATAAACTTGAAGTTCTTAGCCATTGCAAAATATTTACATTATAGATCCGTGCAACCCTAAAGAACATTTTCTTTGAATTTCCGAGCTAAACAATAACAGTAACGGAAGCAAGTGGTAATGCTTGCAAAAGTAGTAGATCTAATTACACAATCTGTAAAACATAATATATCACCTTTCCTCAACTTTTGAGGGAACTGCTTTTTCAAATCAGTATATTATCTATATTAGATCACAAATGTAGTACCGTAAGTTTGATTGTCAGGGGTTTACATTGTTTATATCCAAGCAACTTCTAATCATTAGGCATACTATTACTACCAATTTTCATTAGTTTATATCTCTACATTTATTTTTGTTTTCATTTTTAGGACATAATATTTAATTGTTGTACATTTAATATTTTTAAATCGGAAAACTATTCCAGTAAATCAGTAAACAAATAATATATTGTAAAACTATATAACTTGCTTCAAGCATCCTGGTGGAGTTGCACCATATAGAGAAAGACATGGGAGACAGTTTGAAAGTGGGAATACGGACATGTAGTGAATGCCTTTCAAAGCTAGAATAATCAAAAACCCTAATGTTAGAAACCCAACATCAGCGAGTTAATAACTATTTCTAAAGCCAAAACCTCTGATCATAGCTAGAGGCAGATATACAAACAAATACTTTAAAAAGAATAACAGGAGTAGCAGCTCTTTATATGTCATAAATGTACTCTATTATAATACATCATGATTGGTCTTAGGAAATCAGATAAGCATAAGTTTTTTTTCTAAACTGCCATTTTCATATTACAAATTACAGAAATTTATAATGAACACACAATATATATACTAATAATAGCTTTAGCATTCAAATTTCAAAAGTTGTAAGCTTGCTATGTGCTTGTGAACTTGGTGTTTGGAGAGATTTTTACTCCTCTTGTAAAACTGAGTTTTTCATACGTAGCGGAGTATATAAAATAATGATGATATGTATCAAGGCTATATTAGGTGTCATACTAAAGAGATTTCATTTATTTGTTACAGGACTAATTTTTTCAAAGAACACGCAACAATGGAAGCAACAAAAGCATCAGTAGTGGATATTGGAATAAATCTTCAGAGATTTGGAGTGATTGACTACATTTTATTTTCGTTTATGCTCTTTATCTGTATGCTCATCGGAATTTACTTTGGCTTCTGCAGTGGAAAGGTTTCCGCAACTGATTATCTAATGGGAGGACGCAAAATGCAAACATTTCCTGTTGCCATGTCTCTTATTGCAAGGTGAGTGAAATATTTGAGTAGCATAATTACAGAATTGTGACTAGAAAGCTAAAAATAAAGTCTCAGTGCAATAAATCTAATTGTGAATTGTGTGCACAGTGCATTCTCAGCACGCACTTCAAGCCAAAGCCCTGAGTGATGAAGTAAAAATAAATCTGGCATGTTCCATTTACACAAACTATTTTTCTCACACAAACTATTTTTTTCAAAAGATGACTCTTTTGTCTAGATCATGCTAATCGAGATAAATATTAGCAGAATTGTCTTATTACTAACTTCTTAATTATTCCAAGATGACAGTGTGTAGAGTACCTACAAATGCATAGCATGGTGCAAGGAAAAAAAAAAAAAAAAAAAAAAAAAAAACCCCAAAAAAAACCAGTAAGTGTAAAGGTGAAAATTGCAAAAACGTGTTAAATGGAAGGTTTGCCACAGGAATCATTGAATAAGAAAACTGTGGAAATAAAGAAAACACAAATGGAAATCCCGAGTAGGAAACACATAGAAATGAATTGGTGCCATGCACACTTGGTAAACACAGGAGTCACATGAAACCGAGTGATATCGTCACTTCAGATCATCATAGACATGTTAAACAAAGACATAAAATGAGCTGAAGAAGAAATAGTGACTCTTAAACAGGAAAATGGTGAATTGAGAAAGGATCAACTAAGCGTCACTAGTCAAGTGAAGAGTACGAAACTGTTCCAAGAAACAAATCAAACAAGTGGAACCACATGGATACGAAATCCAAACGAATAGCAGCTTCAGTGTTCAGTCCGAGCAAAACGATGAATAGGAAATAGGCCAGCACAAGAATCACAGGGCATCAATAATATAAATTAAATCCAGATGATGGTATTTCATGATTCAATGCTAAAATTTGCCAGGGAGAAGTATAGAAAAGCTGGATATGGTGTGCGTTGCTATCCAGGAATTTGTGTATAAGAATTAGACTGAGAACTGAAACAAGCAAAACGTCACCAGATGTTGTAGCCATACAACATAGGAACAAACAACATGCAAAGAGGCGTGATAGCAGAAGAAATTATGGGCGATACCATGGATCTAATGGAGGAAATAAGATCCAAAACTCCAGAAACAAAACATGTGATAAGTAGAATACTGTGTAGAAGGGATGTAGCAATACGAAATGTGAGAAATAAATGAAGAACTGGACCAGCTATGTTCAAAACAAAAATGTATCATCCCGGATGGGAATTGGTGGATAAGGGGAGAGTATAAAGCAAGGGATGGTGTAGTTCCAACCCTGTGCTCGAAATGGAAATACATAAGTTATAATATATATAATTGTGACAGGTGTGCTTTCAGTTCCACATTTACTGGAAGTAAAATGGAATTAAACTGATAAGCTACATTCATTATAAGTGATAAACTGTACTCTAGAAGATTATTGAAAGGCTATGGCATCTATAAGAAAAAAGGGGAAATTAGAGGTCTATGGGCACCCTAGAGGGATAAAAGTACCAACAAGGATAAAAAGCTGCTACAAAAATACCTCTTTTATCAACTAGAGAGAGAATTTTACATTGTAGTACATATCTTTCCAAAGAGCTTTAATTTATCCTAACAGAAAAGATGTGCATCTAAACATCCTAACTCTGCTAATAGAGAACAGAACTCGTTATCAGCATTCCTTGCATAGTACCATGCCCATATATAGGAAAAAACTGTTGGCAGGAGAAAGGATTAATCAGATCTAAACCCAACAGTAACCTACTCAGCTAGCATGCACCTTTTCCTAGCAAATGATCTGGTATTATGTAATAAAAATTTCCCATATTAGGTTTATATGAATTTAAATAAATAAAATCTCTCAGAAGTTTTAGGGGATTGTGTAGAACTCTAAATACTGCCCTGCATGGCACTTAAGGTAAATCCATCTTTGAACCTCAAGAGAGAGCTACAGATTTCGAAGACCATCTGGAGTTTTGGGAGGAGCCCCAGAATTGGAGTTTTGGGAGGAGCCCCAGAATCAAGACTTCACTGATCTTATGGAGGTGACAGTGGACCACTCCTACATACCCCCACCTCCAATGAGGAGATGCACATTCTTTGTCACCTCAAAAGACATAGCTTCTCAAATCTAGAGTTGAACTCCAATGTTACTGCGCTCATGCTGCAGCATCTCCCCCAAGTAGCGCTACCTTTGTTGACACAGATTTACAATACATGTCTGCATCTTCATCACTTATAACTATTGAAAGGAAATGTGGGTGTATTTTAAAGCCTGATCTTCCTGTAAGGCTACTGCTCTATCACCTACTCCCAATCATCTCAAAAGGTTTTTAATGGTTGCTCCAATCCCACCTTCCTGCTCTTTTCGAGGAAAGACATCTCTTCCCGACCATCACCTTCCTCATTTTTCTTATGGACACTCTGATTGCAGCTCCTGTAATTGGCTGAGTAGGTGCCATGGGCTTTCAGCTGAATCTTGCAGTGCACTTGGGTGTGGAAAGACCTCTCCTACAGTTTATATGCTTAAGGAGACAAAGAGCTCTTGCCTCTACCTCATTCTGATAGGCAGTTTTCCTTTGAGATTTCCCATTTCAAGAACAGGAAGAGAGAAAAGTATTCTCAGTTAATAGTGGCCAGAGGGCCAGAAGCCAATGTACTATTGTTGTTACTCTTTGTTCCTAATGTCTAGCTTTCCCATGGAATCCAGTACATGCCAATATGCCAACATGTCCTCATAACTCCAGAGAATAAAAATGTCCATTACTGCTTCCATCTATTATAGAGAGAGCTCTACACCATTGGCTGGTGGGATGAAAAGATAAGAGTTTCCATTAGCCCACAGAACAGCTTTGTTCTTCTTCTGACCAAGATTTGTTGCTGGTGGTCAGAACAGGCTCTGAGGCTCCAGTATAGGACAATGCCATGAATGAAGTCTAGCAAATGTCTTTGCTTGAATGCATTCCACTTTACCATTCCCTCCACATGTCAAGGCAAAGGTCAGCTTAAACCATATAGCACTACAGCAGCTGTGACCTGTTTTCCACTTTACTATTCACTGTTCCACTTGTCAAGGCAAAGGTCAGCTCAAACTATGTAGCACTGCAGCAGCTGGCTGTGACTTTTTTTCCACATACCTTAAGCTATGGCTGTATCATATAATCATTCTGCCTCTGATGCTACATAGTTGTAAGTTTTGGGTTTCCTCGCCAGCATGGTGGCAGTGCAGAACAGAGAACCTAGGAATCATGTATAGCACAGACTATAGATTCCCATCCCACATCCTACACATCCAACAATGAATGTTGTGTGAAAAAGATCACATATAGTATACATAAACTTGTACCTCATCCCAATTAACTGTTAATACACACACTTAGGCAATACAACCATTGTCTGATGGCAGATAGACTTTCTGCTGTCCAAGGATACCCTGAGCTGATAACTTCTAGCACTTCAACCATCCACACCTGACGTTGCTAAGTAACCTTCACTCTGCTTTTCCTAGAGCACTTCCTTATCATTTTTTGCTAGCTCTCACTGCTTTACTTAACCAAGTGGTTGGCTAAGTTAAGCAGCATTGGACTTGGTCACCAGGTGATCACCTTGGTGGCAATACCAGTACCAAAAGCAAGAAGAGAAGCAAATAACCTTTCTAAATCACTCATACAGACACAAACTCTTGCTTATATAACACAATCTTTTATATCACATACATAGGTAAATCCAAACTAAATGGATAATTACTATGGTGATCTACCTACTGCCTGATAGTGAGTTAACAGAGGCAACCTGGTTTTGATTCTGAATTTTATCTCATTATAACAGAACATCAGAAGCATCATTCACATGGTCAGCCAAATTGGCAAAACAGTCATTTCTTCCAACCCACCAAGGGTGTTTGAAATTCCCTTAATAATGTCTGATGAAATGTGAATTGTCAACTGATTACAACTGGTTGACTCTCCTCTGATGGTTACGATTGTCTCTTAGTTCCTCTGATGGTGGTTCTATGAATTTATTGGTCAGTATCCTTCTTTTGGGAACTCAATGTTCATTACTCTTGGACGAAATTTCCAAAGAAATATATTCTCTCAAATATTTAAATTGGTGGGTTTTTGTGCCTGCCTAACAAGCAATGCTGTATTGAAAATTTTGTATTAAAAAATGTGCTGCAACTGCTGATTTTTTTCTTCCCTGGATTTATGTTTCTAAAGTATTCCTTAAGCCTCATTTCTATGTTTTGCTTAATTTGAGCTATACAGATTTGATCACATTACTTGCAAGCTTTTCTATAAATCCCAGATTTTTTATGAGCTGGCATTGTTTCTTTTTGGTTTGCTTTTTGAGGGATTTTATTGAATTTATTTTGGGGATGAGTGCTATGTTGCTGTCTTTTGAAAATCTTCTGAAATTTTTTATGTGCCCATGGATGAAATGTGATCTTATTGAGCACTGGATTTTAATTTTGCGGTTTGAGCATTGTATTGACTTTTATATCAGCACTGCAGGGTTAATATTTTTTATGGCTACATTACTAGTTGCTTTCACCCAATTTGTCCCTATACTAAATAAAAATAACTCTGAGTTCCTAACAATTTTTATGTGATATGAGGTTCAAGCAAGAAGAGATCCAAAACAGCATAATTTTATTCTGATTAATTTATGTTATGCCCAACAACATAAAGATGTCAATGGTTCAACAAACCATGAAACATATTGATGCCTGATATTGTAAAATGTGACATGCCAATATCATTTTTGTCTCTCAAATTCAATTTTATTCTAAAGTACCTATACAATGTTTCATAACCCATCTCAAAGTGTAAAACATTTGCAAAAAGAAGAATTGCTGAAGAATACACATAGTAATAGAGCACATTTAAATGCTGCCATATCTTGAAGCTTTTTAAAGCTTAACATGAAATTTGATAACTTTTATGTATATATAAACTGGATGATACTAAAAGGACTAGCTTAGTCCTGCTAGTCCTTTGATGGAATACTTTTGTTTCCAGTATCTCTGTCTTTTTTCTGTGTTTGTTTCTGTAGGTAGTACAGAAATTAATTTTCATGGGCAAATCACTGATTTCCTGCTCCTCCAAGACCATAATAGTTTCCTTTATAATGAAGTAGGAAAAGTGAAATCTCTAATATAAACAGACAATATGGCTGTAAAATTAACCAAATGCAACTGAACTTAAAATACTGAAACCATTGGCACCATTTCATCAGTGGGTCTTTTAGGGGGAAAATTAAAATATTGGTGACAAACTGAAAATATACACTTTTTGTTTTCAGTAAAATTCAGTCAGTTTTAATTTCTCAGTTATAGCAAAGCAATTCATGGTCATGTAATACCTACCTTAATACTATTCAGTTTCATTGAAAATTAAATTCAGTTTTCAGAGTGGAGGAAAGCAAGACTTTAGAGAGAGAAATAACTACTAGCCACTATCTCTATATCAACTGTTTCAAATGAAAACAAATTTTATAAAATATAAAAAATATTTTCTCTAACTCTGCAATATGCATGGTAGAGAAGGTATTGTATTCCACCCAAAATTTGATACCAAAATTTCATTGAAAAACATTAGAAAAAGGACTATGTATGTCTGTGGACAGCACAACTCAAAAACAAAGAGTTGGTTAAATACCAACTTGATATTTAAGTTCAGTAGCTTCAAAAAATGCTACATGAAGATTTTCAAGAAAACCCTCCCACACCCAAATTACATGCAAGATTTTTCAAAATTTTGATTTTCTCATTAATGGCTATAATGATTTTAATTAAAATAACATATATTAAAAATACTTACATGACAAATAAAATGTATATCTTGACATTTCTGGAATACCTCTGGAGTCCTCTTATTCTGGATGACTTTTTGTTGTGAGTTTAAAGGTTCCAATATTTATACTTGTCTTGAATGGGAAGTCCTCATTCACTATTCTTTTGCTTTGATTCCTGACCAGAACAGAATTACAAGGTCATATCATTACAGAGCCACCAGCTTTTAAAATTTTTACTATCACTTTAGCCTAGTTTATTCCCTTATTTCTCTTGTTCATATAAAGAAATAATAATAATAATAATAATAATAATAATAAAAATAAAAGTTCTGTTGATTAGCATGGAGCAGATAGAAGAAAAAGGTTTTGTAAGAACAGTTTTGCATAATAGAAAAAGTTTTGTGAATATAAAATATTAAATTTTTACTGTCATTACTCTACCATAAACATCAACAACATGTGTTAAGCTGGAGTATTATGCCCTCTCTGCTTTAGCTATGCCATCATTTCTAGGATATGTAATCCTTATCTTCCAACAAGATATTGCTCATAGAGTGATTCATAAGCAAAGTATACATTATATTATTGCAATCTGTTATTAAAATGTTTTTGGAATTTTAAGTTTATTTTATTACATAATCATTTATTTATTTGCTTAGTTTCATTTCAGGTATCACACTATTAGGGACTCCAACCGAAATCTATGTTTATGGTACACAGTACGTTTACATCATAGGTGGTGTTTCAATAATGGGTCTAGTGATGAGCTATTTATATTTACCAGTCTTCCATGATCTTCAGTTGACTTCTACCTATGAGGTAGGCAATCTTTATGTAATTTCATTCTTTTTAATCTAAATGTAAGACTGTTTTTATAAAAAAAAAATGATATATTTTCAGTATCTGGAGAGGAGATTTAACAAGAATGTTCGCCTGTTTGGTTCATTACTTTTCTCTATTGCACTGGTGAGTACACAAAAATGCCACTCTATAAGAAAATGCTTAATAGATTCCTACTTAATCCTCCATCAGGCACAGTACCTATTGTTATGTAATCAGATGTAATATGTATAAGAGATAACATTTACAGGTGTGTGTCTGAAATTCTTCCTAAATGTAATATGTTTGTATTCTATTCTATTTTGATATTCCATATTTAATTTGAAAACATTGCAATGCATCACAGTGTGTTTCAAAAATATAAGTTGTGTAAGTTGCTAACAACAAAATGGCAAAAGATAAATATTATATTACAACTATAAGGCTAAATAAACATAATCAATTCTTTTGAATATCATAAACATCATTACAACTATCAAAATATCTAAGGTTCAGGCATTGCCTGTTGCCCATATGCACATATTGCTTATCTACAGTAGGTATTGCTTCTATCCAAGGTTGTATGGTTTCCTTGGCAACCTTTCTCAGTGTTACATGAATGCAAAAAAAATGTAATTTTTTTTACTGTGCTGCTCTTCATATGTTAGCAAATGAATTCTTGAAAGCACCTGAATTTGTGGGTTTCTGCATAACAAGTGACATACGAAAACCAATAAATGAACAGAAAGAGTTAGGCAGCTTTGTGCTTCCCTATCTTCAATCTTGCTCATTTGAGATAATAATGTAGTTATAATACATATGCATACACTTAAATACTTAATTATAATTACTACTTGCTAAATCATGTTTTTTTTTCTCAATCATATTAACTCTACAGAAAATCACTATGGATCTAATTTCTATCGCATTCCCAGCTTCATTTATTATTTAATGCAGAAGTATTTTCAAGCTTACAAAGATAAATCACTTGCAGGCTTATTCTGGTTTTCTTAATATGCACCTCTTTTAATAAGAAAAATAAACAATATAATTTAGCCACAATGATTTAATTTGAAAGCAAAAGCATGCATATCCGCATATGCACACCACATGCACACTACATGTGTAAATACACATGCACACACATATTTTTCTCTCCCTTGCCCCTTTCTCTCTCCCAAAGTGTGAACATTGGCTTCAAAATTGCTTATTTATGCACATTGAAAAATACCAGTCAATGTTGCGAGGGGGCTTTCAGTAAGTCCTTAGAAAATCCAAGAAATGGCACTTGTAGCCATTGTTTGCATTTAAAAGTGTCATCTCTTACTAGATAGTAGATAAAGTTTCAGCTATGTCCATCATGTGGTTTCATTGTCATAGGTGATTGAATCAACAAACTTGTGTTCATTTAGAAATATGGATAAAAACGAGTTTCATGGAGTATTTAAAAGACTCAACACCAAAAGAGATCAAATCTGAGTTGGATGAAGTTCATGGCATATCTCTCCTGTGTTTACAATAGTTTACAATTGGATAAATGAGTTTAAACAGGACCATACATCCACAAATTATAAACATAGTTCAGGATATCCAGTGGAAATGACTTCCTTCAAAATGGTTGTTTTTTTTGTTGTTCTATTTTGGTAGCTCAATGTCCTTTAACCTGGATGGTCATATCAGATGATGAATGAAATTGGTGAAATGATGCTCAAATGATCTCGGGGTCCATGGAGCTTAAGGTTATTCAACATTCATTTTCTCAGGATAAGGGAAAACCCTGAAAAAAAACCTTACCCAGGTAACTCACCCTAAGCAAGATTCAAACTCACGACCTGTTGAATATGAGGCAGATAGGCTACCACACACTACCCAGGTAGGCAATATAATTTTGATGATTGACAAATCAAAGTTTGCAAAATACTTGATGCCATAGGCATATCATAAGGATACAGTGTGTTTAATTTTGCACCAAAAATGAGGTTTGACAAAGATCTCAGCAAAGTGGGTGCTGCATTTGCTCTCAATGGAGAATAAATGCATTCGTGTGATCAAGTCGGAGGCTAGTTTAGCAATTTTCTGTTGTAATCCTGGCGAGTTTCTGCATCGATAGATAAGTGTAGATAAAACTGGATACAATACAACACTCCAGAGACAAAAGTACAGTAAAAAAGATGGGTTTTTAAAGGCATTACTGGCTCTGACGAAGACAAAGGTGGTGAAATAGGCTGACAAGGTGATGGTCTTAGTTTTCTGGGATGCACTAGGAATCATCTACATCAATTACTTGTGGAAAAAAAAGAAACTGTAAAATGGAGAGTATTATGCATTGTTATTGCATTGCTTGAGTGAAGAAGTCAAGAAACAATGCCCTTATCAGACAAAGAAAAATATTCTCTTTTATCAAGGTAATGCACAGGTGCACACCTGCACAGTTTCAATGGCGGAAATTATGGAATTAAGGTTTGAATTACTACATCAACCACTGTATTCAGCAGATTTGGCCTGCAGTGACTTTTTCTTATTTTAAAAAATCTTGAGAACTATGAAAAAATATCATTCGCATCTAACACGTCATCTCTCAAACAGATACCTGTTTTGAGGACCTTCCAAAATCCTATTTTTTGGAGGGTTTAAAATGGTTGATGAAACCCTGGAGAAAATGTTTCAAGCTAAAAGGAGATTATTCATATAATAAAAAATAGTCTATCAAAAATAATTTACTTTTCTATTTTCTTCTAAGGGCTTATTGAACGCTCCTCATACCATATGCTATCTAGGTTAATGTATAGAAATGACTATTGCTTTATTACCTATGTGTCCTATGTATTATTTATTGCAGAAGTTACATATTTTTCAGGACAGATATTTTATTTGCATGCAAGTGTCATCTATTATTTATCTCTCTGTGAGTTAATCCCTCAAATAAGAAAAAAAAATCAGTGCTCTGTTTTCCTATCTTTTATTGGATTTTAGTTTTTGGTAAATATTTAAACCAAAACTAAATATGACTTTTTATGGATTGCTGTTGCTCTGTTTAGAAATCATATTAGCATTTATTGATTTTAATTTCCTAATGCATTATTATTTTCAATATAACAGATTACATGGATGCCAATAGTAATCTATGTTCCTGCCCTGGCTTTTAATCAAGGTAGGTATATTTTGTAAGAACCTCAACAGCAAGTATGTGAAAAGATAAGTGCTGAACTTCTGTTAAGTTTAATCTAAGACAAATTTACATCCAATTATTATAAAAAAAATCATAATTTATATATATTATTATATATTTATTATTTATTCATCACTATGCCAAACATAAATAATGTATATGTTGTAACTAAGAAATGTTTCCGGGCTGTTTTGCCGTGGTCTGCTGGTGTTAGAAGTCCCAGACGTTTCGTCTACAACTACGGTGGACATCTTCAGTGGCGCGGTCGAAGTTTTCTTGGAGAAGGTTTCGACCGTGCCACTGAAGATGTCCACCGTAGCTGTGGACGAAATGTCTGGGACTTCTAACACCAGCAGACCACGGCAAAACAGCCCGGAAACATTTCTTAGTTACACTGACTCCAGCCGTGAAAGCCTACGTTCTCTAATGTATATGTTGTTAGAATTATACATGCACATTAATATTCACAATATAGATACATTGCTGATAAGATTTTACAAATTCATCTGTAGTGTAATATGCCTTATCTATTAAAAATATTTTTAATATTTCAACTCTATTTAATACAGCATAACTCATATATGAAAAGCTGGTTAAACACAAAACTTTGTATGTAAGTTTAATGTCATCCAATGATGCTTCAAAAACTTTGCAACTCCCCTTTCCCAAACTATCCTTTACATGGAAAATTTAAAAATTGTGATTTTCTCAAAACTGACTTTGCCAATTTTGATTCAGATATCTTTTAATATATTTCAATCATAAATTAAATGTATATCTTAGATATTCTGGAAGTAATCTCCGAAATCCTCTTCATTCTGACTAACTTTTGCTTGACTGGTAAATCATAAGAGATAAAAAAATTCTTGTCGCACAAAAAGTGTGTAGTGTGGGTAGCTCGGTTGGTTAGGCACTAACACTAATCCCCATGTAATGGTTTGTAATCGGCTCAGACAGATGTTTTATAAGTGTGATTAAAAGTGACATCCTTTAACTTGGAAGGTCATATTGGATGGTGAATGAAATAGGTAAAATGATGCCCCAATGAGCCCAGAGTCCATAGGGCTGTGTTATTTACTATTCCTCTCCTCAGAAAAAGGGAAAACCCTGGAAAAAACCTTATTTGGGTAGCTTATTTGAACTTGAGATATCTTGTATGTAAAGGTACACTATACAGGCTCCTTAGATTTATTGGCATGTAAAATATTTCTGCAGGACAAAATTTGGCCACACTGATATGATTCTTGTAATTGCTATGTCATTACAAAAATCTGATGTGTTCCATTCATGTGACTTTCTCTACATCTCTGTAACAAATTATTGTTAAAAAGCTTATTATTCTAACTACTTCATGATAATCAAGATAAACATTAGCTGAATTGTCCTTATAAGAAGAATGGAAAAAAATCTAATGTGTTCCATTCACATAATGTCCTCTGGTTGTTGAGTATACAAACCTTTTATTCAGAATATTAATCTGTTAGCTACATCATGCTAATCAAGATTAACATAAGCAGAATTAGTCTTTTTACTAGCTTCGTTATAAGCAGAAGGGAAATAAGAAAATGTACATCCTAAAGTGATAGTCTCTTCCTTTAAACGCCGGTCGCTTTGTGACAGTTGAAATTCCAATATCTTTGCTTGCCAGGAATAAACAAACAAGAAACCAGAAGAAAGTTGTCCTCCCGTTTGAGAAAAGTTCATAAGTGGCTTAAAATTGAAACCAATAATCTGGAATATATTGAAAACAGTTAACTCTTCAAAAAATGTATATGACATAAATTGTGTGTTTTAATGAGATCTATATTCTTTGTGTAGTAAGTTTTTGTATTCTTTTACAGTTTGCCAGTTATACAAAAGTCATCCAGAATGAAGAAGTCTTCAGAGACTATTCCTAAAATATTCAATATATGCATTTAGGTTGTCATAAAAATATCTTAAACATAGGATATTTTAATCAAAACTGTAAGAGCCATTTTGTGAGAAAATCAGAATATTCGAAAAATGTTCCACACAAAGGGTAGTTTGGGGTGGGAGTATTTTCTTGAAAATCTTTGTGTCACATCCTTGGAAGATATCAAATTTAAATACCAAGTTTGGTATTTAATGGTCTTTTTGTTTTAGAGCTAGAGCAATGCTGTCAAAAAAAAAAACAAAAAAAAAAAAAAAAAAACAAGCATGCACGCACGCACGCACGCGCACACACGCACGCGCACACACACACACTCACACACACACATGCACGCACTCACGCACATGCACATTTTTTGGATTCAGGAGGACCCAAAACATGTATTTCTGGTGAAATCTTGGTATCAAATTTTAGGGTGCATTATTCTCATTTCTCTATACTCTATGTACATAGTGCGTGTAGAGAAAGTAAAAACTAATTTTTACTTTCTCTAGCTATATGTACATACAATAAATATAGTAGCTAGAGAAGGTTTTATTTTCCACTCAAAAATTCAATGTTGAGATTTCACCGGCAATAAATGTTTTGAGATGAAATGGTCTGAATCCAAAAAAAGCATTATGGAAAAAGGTCATATGTGGTGTGTCTGTGGCAGTATAACTCAAAAAGAAAATAGCATTAAGTACCAAACTTGGTATTTATGATTATCTTCCAAGGATATGATATGAAGATTTTCAAGAAAATCCTACCTCTATAAACTACCCTTTAATGGAAAAAATTTTGAAAATTTTGTTTTTCTCAAAAATGACTCTAACAATTTTGGTTAAATAACATGTATTAAACATTCAAAATCTTCTCGGGCTTCTAGCCAAGTTTTTACCTGGCTAGAAGCCCGAGAAGATTTTGGATTAATACGTCGCCAGGAAAGCTTCAGTTCTTATTTTATATTAAACATATTTATATCACAAATAAAGGTATATTTTCAATTTTCTGGGAAGAGCCTCTGAAGACCTCTTTATTCTGGATGAGTTTTGCAGAAGTTTTAGAAGCACAATAGAAGTAAACTGTTACAGGTTCAGCTACTAACAAACTATGTTTTCCTGGAGCTGTGAAAAGAAATAAAAAAAAACATTTTAGTTGAAAGATTTTTTGAAACAGATACAAAAAGTGTTGAACTATTTTTACTACTTTCCTTACTTGTACATAAGTACAGAGGTATACATTAGTACATGTGTAGAGAAAGTATTACACTGCATCTAAAAATTTGATACTGAGTTTTTTGCCACAAATACACATTTTAGGATCCCCTGCTATCCAAAAAAATCTTAGAAATCGGTCTGTGTGTGTGTGAGAGAGAGAGAGAGAGAGAGAGAACACAATAACTCAAAAACGAGAAGGACTGTAAAATACCAAATTTTATACTTAGGTTTAGCATTATCCAAACTTGACATAAAGATTTTGAGAAAAATTCTCCCATCCCAAAGTATCTTTTACTTGGAAAAAGTTTTAAACATTTTGATTTTCTCAAAAATCATTCTAATGATTTTGATTAAAATAGCGCATTCTAAAGATATGTATATGTCAAATAACATGTATATCTTGAATTTTCTGGGAATAGCTTCTGAAGACCTCTACATTCTGGATGGCTTTTACATAGCTGGTAAACTGTAAGAGAAAGACAAAAACTTAAGTACCTACTAAACAAAAAATGTACATTCTCATTAAAACATACAATTTATGTCATATATAGTTTTTCTGTGGATTTGACCATTTCCAACATATAATTACTTGTTTAATGGTTTCAATTCTAAAATACTTAAACTTTCCTCATACAGGGATTTGGTAACTCCTGGCCATGCAAAGAAAAGAATATCAATCACATAGCATCTAGCTTTTTAAAGATTATTCCTTATGTACTCCCTTACTTCCCTTCTACTTACAAGGAAGCAATTAATAAGACCATATCTTACTATGTTTATGTCGATTGGTATTAAGTACATAGATAGAGAAATAAGCTTTTTAAGAATATTTTATTACAAAAATGTAGAGAAGTCCTGTGAATGGAACACATCAGCTATCTTTATAGAGTTAATCATTTCCAAAATATTCCTTGTTATCGGTTTCAATTTTAAACTAATTAAACTTTTCTCAATCGGAAGTCACTTTTCATTTCAGACATCATTTACTCCTAGCTAGTGTATTCCCTTGTTTCCCTCGTAGAAGGAAGCAACTAATAGGACAATTTCTGCTAATGTTTATTTTGATTAGCATGATGTAGTTAGTTGAATAATCTTTTGTAAGAATAGTTTATTTGCAGAACAGGTAGAGAAAATCATGTGAATGGAGCGCATCAGATTTTCAATATATTTACCACCAGAATTCAGGCATTCGTCATACCGTGAGATCAACCTTTATATTCCTGTGTCATAGGAGTCTGCGCCTGGGAATGAACTACTGTGTGACAACCATATCTGCCTCTCTCAAACTACCGCCTGCGGTGCCATAAGTAGTTAAAGAGGGCGTTAAACACTACCACTACTCTCTCAAACTGAAAATGTCTGCACCTTGAATTGGAATTACTGTGTGACAACCATAATCTGTCTCTCTATCTGAAAATATTGACTCCACAATAGATGGAAATTACTGGAAGTAGGATGAATATTTCTCCATAATAATTTATTTCTACACAAGCTGCACAAGATCATCTGTAATGATGAATGGCTTTATTCTGCACTCTTCATCATAAACATTTTGGTGACCTCTGTAAAGTCTCTGAAGCAGCGAGATATTATCTGTTTGCTCATGATTCTAGGCCAATAGACCTGGTTCAACTACTGATGAATTTCAACTGATGATGCTGTACTCTGTGCATTCACAAACTTTATCACCAATCATACTTCAGATGCAGCGGGAGCTGGAATATGACCTCCATTTTCAACTGCTGCTATAAATCTATTGTAAGACCATGTGAAGTTCCATTAGCACATGAGCTGTGCTACATTATTACTCCACCATGTACATGCAATCACTTCATCACACTATGGTTAGTTAGCTGTGGGACAAGTGGGAACCTACTTTATGGATGTGGGTAGCATGCCCCCTTCTCACCAAGTAGGCTACAACATAATAAATTTCAAACAAACATTTAAAAATAGACACAAAATTATTAAAATAAGGATAAACTTAATTAACATTGATATATGTATGGTAAATAAAAATAAATACTTTATTCTGCTAACCTAAAGTGATACATGTGTCTTCATATTGGCTGGTTTACAAGGACCTGCTGAGCTGAGAGGGGTGAGTGAGAAGTGAAATGCAGGTGCAGTAGGGACTTTTAAAATAATGTGATAACTTTAATAGTTCACATCAGTTTCGTCTGCTTCTAAAGTTCTTCTATTACAGGTTACTTGACATTTACTTGTATGGCATAATGTGATAATTTTAATAGTTGAGCTATTCTGCCATTATGTGATGATTAAATTTTATTTTTTGTGACAGTCTTCAAAAAAGGAGAACATTTCTAAATTCATACAAGAGTTTGTAAAAGTATTACAGGTTACTTGACATTTACTTGTATGGCATTAAGATAAATTATAATTGTTACAATTACACTTGATATCATTAAATATCTACAACTTGCAGTGGCGGCCACTCCATATGTGCAAAAAACAAAAACACATCAGTTTCGTTTGCTTCTAAAGTCTGGAAGAAGCCTGAGCTATGTTGCATCATGATTACAGGAGAAACACATGTTGCGCTTGAGCTAATCTTGCCTTTTCATCCCCTCACTTCACTTCAACTACAGCTGAGAATGTCTCTGCACCAAGCACGTGTGAACCATGCTGCCAACATATTAGCTGCTATGAATTCAAGGAAATAGCTTTCCAGGAACAAAGCTTGGCAGTTTAGTCATTGATTCAACCTGACAATCATAAAATCACTACAATGCACTACTGTACCTACTGTTAGGGGGAAAACTGTTAGGATGTATTGTCAATGTGTATTTCTTTTTCTTCTTTACACTGTTCTGGCAAATGCGCGCACAATGTTTGCATACCTTGGAGTTTTTCCAAGCCATTAACCAGAAAATAATGCAAGTGAAAGGTAGTTAATTTGAGCGAAGTAATAGTATTGATAATTTTTTATATATAATGAAAAATGATGTGGACCGTTTGTTAAAAGTACCTTTCTCACATAGGCAACTCAGGGAAAAGATACAAATTAAGCAGTTAGGTAGATCTACACTGGATCTTGATATAAACAACTGTGTCAAATAAATCAATATATTCTCGCAAGTTTAACAAAAAGATGTATGACCATGATCAGGTGTGTTGATACAAAATCAGGAAGGCTCTCTTTTGTTTTCCATGTATGATTTTTTGCAATAATGATGCATGGTGCATAGGTAATGCAACAGACCTTGGACATGTAAATCTGTTAATTAAAAAACAGTGAAAATGCAAATCATATGATTAATGTTTTAGATCTCGGTACTTTGGGTCGGGTCAATATTGCTACACAACTTAGTAGTGCTTATCACAAACAGATAGAGTAATATAACAGAGAAGTGGAAAGAAACAGATATATGCTTTCTAGGATAATTGATTGCATCAATTTTTGTGGTGCATTTGAACTTGCCCTAAGGGGACATTATAAGACTGACTCATCTGAAAATCAAGGTGTTTTCTTGGGATTAGTAAATTTAATTTCCAGTATAGTCAATACAGCGAAGCAACACACAGAATCTAATATGGCTCACGTTTTTAAGGGAACATATAAGATTATTCAAAATGAATTGTTGGAGTACATGCTGGATACCTGTCATGAACAGATAATGCAAGAAATGAAAGCGAGCAATTTTGTAGCAATAATGTTAGCTGAGACCACAGATATTTCTGAGTAGACACAATTAGTGTTAGTGTTTAGCTATAAGATAAAGAGTACCCTGTATTAAAAAATGTTGGGCTTTCTTTAGACTAAAGCAACAAAATGTGGATGCAGTGTCTGAATACATCTTAAAGGAAGTATGGCTCGGATTCAATCCCAAGCAAATACACGTGAGATTTGTGGTGGACAAAGCAGCATAGTAGCGGGTTTTCTCCAGGCTCTTTGGTTTTCCCCACCATCAGTGCTCCATCTTCATTCCATGTGTCACCGTGTCATTGCCTGTGATGCCATGGTAGTAATAGTGGGCATTAAACACTATAAACAATAATTAAATAATAGAATAGAATAGGATAATTTTATTTATCACAAACATTTACAAAGTGAGCAAGAGCTCAGTAAACAGGTGACACGTCAAGCGAAATACAATGAGAAATATATACAGTTGAAGTTACAATATTTAGGGCAATAAGCCCTTATAAAATTGAATTAATACAATTTTTTAACTTTTATAAACTATCCTCCATAAATTCTCTTACCGAATAGTATGACTTTTTTACAAATATGTTTTTGATGGTTTTGGCAAATGATTTTATATCTTTTATTTGTCTTATTTTAGTGGGTAATTTATTATACATTTTTATTCCTGCATAGAGTAGGCTTTTTTCAAATAATGCTAGTCTATGTTCTAGTGGTTTTAAATTGCCTTTAGTTCTAGTTTGATAGCCATGTTGATTTTGAGTATTATATAGAGTATCGAAATTTACATGTATATATTTGCAGAGTTCCAGTATATATTGAGATGGGAAGGTTAATATCTCTAGATTTTTAAACAGTGGTCTACAAGATTTTTTTGGCCCTGTATGTGTTATTGTACGGATTATTTTCTTCTGAGTTTTGAAGATTGATTCCCAACCTGTTGCCTGACCCCAGAGAATTATTCCATATGTCATAACCGAATGAAAGTAGCTAAAATATACTATTTTCCTAGTCTCTAAGTTTGTAATTTGGGAAAGGCAGAACATATTAAAACAGGCACTGTTTAATCTTTTAGTTATGTATCGTATATGTTCTTGCCATTTTAAATGATTATTTACATATATTCCAAGTATTTTTGCTGAGGTAGTAGAACTTATGTTGGTAACAGGTAACATATTATTGTCTACTTTTGTTTGTGTTTTGAAGTGCATAACAGAAGTTTTGGATGTGTTCAGTTTTAGTCCATTGTTATTAAACCATTTTTTTAGTGCAGTCGTTGTTTCGACCGTGTTTTGCATCAGCTCTAAGTTAGTTACTGTGTTTATTCAAACTGTTGTATCATCTGCATACATTATTGTTTTCCCACTGATATTTTCCGGGAGATCATTTGTATATAATATGTACAGTAACGGCCCTAAAACACTTCCCTGTGGTACCCCGTTTTTAATTGTGCTCCAGTTTGAGTGTGCCTCACCGATACTACTTTTAGAATTACTTTCTGTTTGCGATTATTAAGATAAGACTGGAACCATTTTAATGCCATGTTATTTATACCATAAAATTCTAACTTTTTTATCAGTATTTCATGGTTTACACAGTCAAAAGCCTTTGAATTGTCACATATGATCAATGAAGCAGATTTTTTTTCATCCAGTCTTTGAGATATGTCGTTCATGAGATTTACTAGTGCTGATATTATTGAATGATTTTCCCTAAATCCAGGTTGTGAATCTGTTAGTTTGCTATAGTGATTTAAATATGTAATTAACTGTGAGTGAACAATTTTTTCAAAGATTATTGCAAAAGCGGGAAGTATCGAGATGGGCCTAAAATTTTTAAATTCATTACTTCCCCCTTTGTGAATGGGTTTAACAAGTGCATATTTCATTCTATCTGGAAAAATGCCAGTAGTCATTGATTGATTGATTATTTGACTAAGTGGCTCACTAATTTCATGCCTGATTTCTTTTATTAAGAATGAAGACAGCTCATCCCAACCCTTGGCTTTTTTTGGTTTAGACTTTGTTATTATTTTATTAATTTTATCAGGAGGGACCATTGTAAAGTAGAATGTGGGTGTGAGCATGAGGCAATTGTTTTTATATAGGGCTGCTATTGCATCATCAAGTGATGGAGGAACCTCCTGGGTCTCTCTACCAATGTTTATAAAGTAATCAATTAGTGCGTTGGCATTTTTCTTGGCTTCTGGATAATATAATTTCAGCAAGGAAGGCCCAGTATAGTTGGTTTCACTCAATCCTAATTCCCCTTTAATTACAGACCAAGTAGCTCTATTTTTACTATCCGCTTTTTTTATGAAACTCTCAATTGCCATTTACTTTGCTTTATTTATTACTGTTTTAAAGATTTTGTTGTACGTTTTGTAATATTGTATTAAATTTGGACAAGTGGTTGTTTTATATTTACTGTGTAGCCATCTTTTTCGTGCACTAGAAATCCTGATGCCTGTAGTACACCAGTTGAGTGAATATTTTTTAATGAGTTGAGTACATGAGACTTTTGGAAAACAGGAGTTGTAACAGTCTATTAACTCCCTAAGGAAATTGTTATAATTGGTATCTGTGTGAAGATCCGGATCAAGCGTCCATTTTAGGTTACTTAGTTTTACTTTAAAATTGCTAATGTTCTCTATGTTGTAGATACGTTTAGTAATCACGTGTTTACGTTTTACTTTTGATCTCTGGTTTTTTGGGAGGCTTACCAAGACTGCTTTATGGTCGGAAAGACCCGTTTCAAGAGGGAAACACTCTTCGTTTGCATATAATATATTTGTTAGTATATGGTCAATACAAGTGTCAGAAGAGCTAGTACTCCGTGTAGAGAAATTATTTCTAATTTCAAAGCCATGGCGGTGTATAGTGTCAAGATAAGTTTTTGACGCCCCACTAATTTTACTATCAGGCAACATTACTTTTGATTTTAAGTCCAATTTATAATTTATATTTAGAAGGTTAATATTACTATCTAATGCGATTATGATTTTTTTCTTTTTTTCATTTTGTAGTTTACACATCAATCTTTCCAATTTATTCAAAAATGGTTTTAATGATGAATGATAAGGTACCCTATAGGCAGAGATCACAACTGTGTTTTGGCTGCTGATTTCTATTGCAGATAGTTCCAAATTTCCCTCTTCCCCCAGCATTTTTATATCTTGTCTAACCTTTACTTGTTCTAATAGTTCTTCACATACTAATATACATGTACCACCACGGGCTGCATTCGTTCTGACATAACTATCAGCTAGTGCGAAACCTTTCAATTTATTAAGAAGGTGTGTCTCATTTTTCCCCAACCAGTGCCCATTTAGGAAAATTATTCCTAGTCTGATATCTTTGATTTCATTTATGAATAGATTAAAATCATCTATTTTAGAACGAATTCCTTGTGTATTAAGATGTAGAAGTCAGCAAGCTAGATTACTTTGTGATCTCTTCAGTTTTACAACTGTTTTTTTATTTACAGGAGGTTTTACCTTAGGTACTACACCATCTGATTCTGCATTTAGTTTCCCTGATTTTTAATTACTATGTTTACCACGTTTTCAAGAACCTGTTTCAACCTCCAAGATCCCCTACGATTTAAATGGAGACCACCCTTACCCAGGCATGAATTATCCATGTATTTATCAACATCTACATACAAAGCATTTAGAGAGCAACATGCCCATCTTATGCTTTCGTTAACAGACCTTAAAAAGTTTGCGTGAATGTCCCGTCTTTTCACCACACTATTTACTGCTACATATGCCTTAGGAAACACTTTCTTTGTGGATTTTATTAGCTCATATACCTCACCTAGAATTTCATCTGCACTATTCGCCTTCCTTAAGTTGTTTGTACCGACATGTAGTATGACTACTTCCGGATTTTCGGGATACTGATTCTTCGTGCACTGGTTTTCAATTTTTTTCGATAACTGTTCAACATTTATACCTCTGTACACTTTGGCAATAGCACGTTTCACTTTCACATGCGCAATCACTGAGTCACCGAGCACCAATACTTTCTTCTCTTCTTCATGGCTTGAAACAGCTGGGGTTTGTGGGTTTTGTTGAGCACAAGTAGCGTATAATTGTTCTTCTTCTTCTGTGGATAGCGCTGCAAGGACGGCATATGTATTTGTGGTTAGGAGCGGAGATACTTTTGCAGATTCATCTCTGTTTGACCTCCCACTTCCTTTCTTTGCCACAGTTGACCACCTCATATTATTTTCGCTGTGGTTACAGAAGGAAGTAGATACCATATTCAAGGATTTGCCATGCAAAATCATGGCTCAAACCTATGATGGCGCAAAGCAGTGGTGAAGCAGTTTGGGTATAAGCAAAAATTAAAGTGCTTATCCCAATGCTCATTATGTTTGCTGTTATGTGCATCAACTAAATCTAATAATTCAAAAGGCTGCATCACAGAATCACTTAGCAAGTGTGTTTTTTCTAAACTTGTCAGCATTCCCTGCTTTGTTTGCAAAGCCACCAAGTGAGTGTCAGCATTACAAGCTGTGACAGTGATTTACTATTGTGAAAGAAGTCAATATTTATGATTCAGCTACCTCTTAAATTTTATGTACCTGTATAAACTTGAACCGTACTTGTGTAAATTTGAACCTAACTGCATCTTACTGTATACTGATGTTGATTCTCATAAACAAATATTCTCAACAGATACACAGGCAGACCTGGCTGTAAGCCCAAGAACAATTTCAGATAGACAAAAAAATTAACAGTGCTATATATTTAGTGATACTTAGAAGCTTCAACTTGTAGAACTTTTGCTTTTGCATGCATAGTTAAACTAAATTTAATGTGTACAAAAATTTTAAACACAAATAAATTATTTTTTTCAGTGACTGGAATCAATGTCCACATCATTACTCCAGCAGTATGTCTTGTGTGCATCTTCTATACTTGTGTGGTGAGTGATGAAATGAAGATATGTCCTTGTGAGTTGGCTTTCATTTTTATTATAATCCTTCTTAATTTTAAATGTTTTACTAATTTATTTTTACTATCCATAGATATATAGTTAATTTATTTATTGCAAAATCTGTGAAAATGTGTGCCTATACATTAGGACATCAAATTTGTCATTCCTGTGTTATAGAAAGCATTAATTTGATATGAGAGCCAATAAAACTTGCATGTTAGAAGCACTACAAACTAACTCTTATCATACATTTTGAATCATTTATACATGTATGGTTATTCTTTCTTTAGTAGTAAAATAGCATGTAAAAATAATTACATTAGATGCCTGTGGTATTCTGGCCCTTGTTTTTGGAGAAATATTAAATCTGAATCTATAACCAATGCAGTAACAGTGTGCAATGACCATTGAAATACCTGAAGCAATGAATATTACCTATACTTTTAAAGTAAATAAAATTAAATTGATGAAAGTCACAACTAGTAATAATATAAATCAAAAGAAGAAATATTAAAGATAAAAGTACAGCTGACAGTAGTTTAAATTAAACGAATAAATAATAGTGATAAAATTGCAACTGGTAATCATTTAAAGGGAAAGAATAGTTATTGAAATACTGTATTTAATAAAATTATATTAAGTAAAATTTAATAAAAAATAACGGTGAACTTAGATTCACTTTTGAAATTTGGTAGGTGGTCTCTGATTTGGTCTGGATGGCTCACTTGGTTAGGCACTGCCCTTCTTGTCTCAAGGTCGCAGGTTCTATGCTGGCCCAGACCAATGAATTTTTGTATGCTTAAGGGGAGTTGGTTGTTATCGCATTCTAAAAGTTAGGGAAAATTGTATATGTTCAAGAAGCCATAAATCAGATGTTATCAGTCAGATCTTTTTCAAATTTTTTGTGCTGTGTTAGTAAATTCTTGAGTTTAAAATAAGCCTATAGGGGCTGTTGTATTACTCACTATTTGCTATAAAATGACTTTTAAAGATGCAATAGATATTTTAGTTTTGTCATTGTTTATCTTGACATTTGTACCCTTTATTCCAGTTTTATTGCTTAGATTTCTGTGAAACTTTGGGAATTTACTAAAAAGGGATACCTAAACCTACCCTACCACAATTATTGAAATATATTCAGTATTACTGGGTAAAGTTGCATAAAAACTTTATTACTAAAAAAAACCAATTTATTTTTACCATGAAAAATACAGCAATTTCCTCAAATTCCTAAGTAATTCTATAATACTGGCAAGGGAGTTTTATCATACATTCATACAGTAATCCTGAAAGTTTCAGGCTGTTAGCTTGAATGGTTTGAGAGGAAATGGTACAAGAAGTGTAAAAAATGTGATTTTTCAGGAGAGCAAAAAGAAAATAGCATACATTCTCTAACCTTACTTTTTTAATTTTAGAATGCTCCAGGACTGTAACTGTCTCCCTCCTGGGCTTCCTTATCTTCTCTCTTCCTTTTTAGCCCTCTCTTCTTCACTCTGGCTTCTTTGGACATCTCCTCCATAGCTTTATCAGCCTTAGCAACACGGTCCAGGTCTAATGCTCGCAGTGCTTTCTTCATGTTTTCTCCTGGTTCAATGTCCATTGCTTTCATTACATGGATTCTCTTGTAGCACCCATCATTAAAACATATTACTGAGTCGAAAACACCAATTTTAATTGTTTTTGCTCCAACAAATACATTTTTTGGTATCCTTTGCCAGATGCAGCTGTTGAAAGACTCGTTCTGGTTTTGAGTCTTGCCATGTAGACATTTTCTTAGTAGTTCTTCATCTGAAAGCTTCCTGTAAATGGGCTTGATTTTTTCAATCACAGCATTTGGCAAGGAATGTTTATGTACATATTCAGCTCCAGTTATAAGTGATCGCTGATAACCACACCATGATTCAACTCCTGGTGGACAGAGACCATGGGAAGGGTTCTCATCAGTAGAGCATTTGTGAAAAAAAGAAGCCCATACAGCTTTCTGCATTTCTTTTAGATTATTGCAATTATTTCTAATTGCCATTCCATAGTAGTTTTGTAACTGATCAATTTCTGATTTGGTAAGCCGACCTCGTCCACCAATTGGCTTACCATCATCTAATTTCTGCCCTTTCAAAGATTTGCATAATTCCAGTAGAAATCGACCCATTCTCTTTTGAACATGGCCTACACATTCAATTTTGGTAACTTCCACTTCACTACCATAGGGCTTTGCCTTAGACACTGCATGATACCCCTTGGAATCACCATCACCCAAATATTGCACATAGCGCAGGCCTCTGGTAAGCTCAGATCTTGAGCAAATTTCAACTGCACCTGCAACCTCCATCCCTCCACTGTAGCCATCAACATTTTTGAGGCAGGCATGGTCATTATTCCTAGTGCATCCTGCACAGTACTTGCTATATGTTGCTACATCTAGCACTTTTCCTGTGAGCAGCGAGGTTCCAGTCACAACACCATGCAGTGATGAGAAACCTCTCTTCTGCCATGATCCATCTATGACAATTGTTGTGTCAGGACTACCTTCTAATTCCTTGACTTCTTTAGCAGCATTCCACATTGAACCCTCAGCAACCTCTTTTACACTGTCATATATAGCTTTGTTATACACATCAAATTTACTGGCAGGTGGTGGTAGGTCCATAAGAGCACAAAAGGTACGAGCTGCCAGTTTACCTTTTCCAATACACCTCATGGCATAAGCAAATCTAAGATTTACAGAGGAGACTTTTCTTGTATTTACTGGTGATGTCATTGTATAATTGCTGTGGTTACAATATTTACATTCTAACTTTAGTTTAGTTGACAAACCTCTTCTGCTTCGCTGTTCCTCAGTTATTTGTACACTATTTACAGCATTACAACTTGAACAAGAAACACTTTTGTTTATAAATAAAGATAATATGGACAAGTCAATAATTATATTTACACTATTTGTAGCACTTGAAGCTGGCATATCATTAACATCATCACTAACATTGAATAAATCAGACAGCTTCTTTCTTGAGGCACTTGAACTTGCAGGGGATTGGAGGTTAGGTGAAGATGTGCCACCTTTTACTGTAATGTTGTTCAGCTTCTTGTGTTGGTTACCTCTAAATTTACGTTTACGATTGAATGAGGTATTTCTTCCCATATTTAAATTTGAAAATATACTCAAAGACCTCCAAAACTAACACTGTTATACAAAATTCCTTTTCTGCACCAGCTAGTAGACAGATTTCCCTTGCTTACATACAAGAAAAGAGATCATAGTTCAGTGCTGCCACCAGCAAAAGATCACAGCAACAAAACACACATGGTATGATATTAGTTCAGTGCTGCCAACAGCAAAAGAATAAGCTTCCCAGCAACAAAACATACAAATAAAAAGCCTCTTACCCATACGGAAACATATCTTGAGCTGGAGTGGGCGTGGCATTCAAACATGGAACGCACGTAGCGATTTAAATCCAGGCATTTAAAAGTGCTTAATAATAATGCAACACATACATATCATATATCAAAATGTTCAGGAAAGTATGCTCTTTCATATAAACAAATAAAATTTTTTTTCATTTTTTGACACTGATAACGACCAACTCCCCTTAAACAGCACTATCCCAAGTCAGTTGATTTACTGGCATGCAAAATAACCCCTGTGAAATGAAATTCTGGCACTCTAGTGGCACTGATATGATCCTAGCTTTTGACAGTATTCTTAAAAAACAGATAATTTTAATCTGTAAGATCAAGTGAATTTAAATTCATTCTTCCTCTTCTGGGAAGTAAATAATTTTCTATTCCTTTTTTTATATATATAATTCTCTTAGTTAAATAATCGAAAAGGAGAAAAGATTTGATTATTGCCTTAGCCTAGAGTATTCCCTTATTCCCTTCTAGTTACAAGGAACTAAGTAATAAGACCATATCTGGTAATTCTTATCTTTATTAGAATGAAGTAAATGAAAGAACAAGCTTTTGTAAGAATAGTTTTATTTCAGAATAGTCATGTGATTGAAACACATCAAATTTTCCCATTTATTATTTTTATAGCTATCTTACCCAAATAGAAGCTTGCTCTTCTATCTACTTCCTTTTATTTTATTTAATTTTTTCCAGAAGTAGTTTTAACTATTATATAGTATAATTTTTGTTTACTGAAAATGGTACATTGTGAAGCTAGCAATTAGTAATTTTAATTGGAGTTGAATATACACACATGTGCTTCACAAAAACTTACTTATGCAGAACTAGTTTCGCTTGCATGTTGCATGCATTATCTACTGCTTTTGACTCATGCTATTATATGGTAGTTTGAGCAGTGGATAACTATTGACCTACAGCATAGAGTAGGTTGAGATAAAAGTGTTTAAAAGGCAGGTAAAATACATACCTTTATGTGCTAACCTTCACATTACAAACTCTGCATGAGGTTATGAGAAACAATGTCATTTCAAGAGGTACAGCTTAAAATTAGGTAAACTTAGGATGAACAACAATGAGGTTTCTAAAAAGAGACAACTTTTTATTTGTTATTATACATATTTTTGTATATTTATTATTATATATAAAAGAAAATCCCTACCTTTTCTCCAGTAACTCTTTGTCCTGCCTTATGGTTTGTCAGTTATTATATAGTATTCGTCAAACAAAAAGCACTTTCAAGTATACCTTTTTTTTTGGTCATCCAAATACCTCAGATATGTTACTTTAATCAAATTTATTAGATATTTTTGAAAAAATAAAAGAACAATAGCTTTTCTTGTCAAGGATGAGGCAAATTTCTTGAATATCTCTACCTTGCACATTAAAGAATATCTGACTTAAATATTAAATTTGGCTTCTTTTACTTACTCTTAGTTCTTTATCTATCTGATACACCCTATGACACAACATGACATGACAAGATACAACATAATACAGTATAACATGACATAATACAATACATTATATGCGTTTCATTAAAAAAAAATTGTATTTTGAAATCAGTAGGCCTCAAAATATGTGTTTCTTGTGAAATATTGGTCTCAGATATTTGTAAAATTCAATACATTCTTGATCTAGATAAGCTGGAGAAAATAATGCTAGAGGTTTCAGTCATAAAAAATGTAATTCTGAGGGCCCCTTCTCATAGCTAAGGACAGCAGAAACTTTAAGGCACAGCATTTTCTCATTTCTATTGTAATTGCTTTACTTTGTCATCGGCACATATCTCATGTGTATGAGCAGCCATGGGAAATATCAGTATATCAGTTTGCACATCATCTAGAAGCTTGAATCAATCTTTGTTATCATTTTACTTTGTGTTATAGATGTACCTGTTTATAACACATTCTAAATTACTACATCTAAGTTGGCTATAGTTTATTAGTATTATTAATATATGTTCCTATTAATGCACATTAATAGCAATAAGATTTAAAATTAATATTCTGATGTATGATGTACTTTATATGCAAAGTACAGATTATTTGCTTGAAAGTGCACAAATTCTGTATCTCTATGTCAATAACAAAATAAGTACTTTTGTGCCATAAAATTTCTTGTTTCAGGGAGGCCTAAAAGCAGTAGTTTGGACAGATGTGGTACAAACTATCATCATGTTTGGAGCAATGATCCTCGTCATTGTGAAAGGAACACTGGATATTGGTGGCTTTGGTGTGGTTTGGGAGCGAAACTACAGTAGTGGCCGATTGGAGCCTCCAAAGTTAGTTTGATTTTGTTATTCTTTATATGCTACTCTTTTATGTGAAAATGGAATGAGTTTTTAATTAATTATTTATAAATTTAGAAACAGACAACATATCAACACCCTACTCTCCTAAGTAAAAACGGCATATCTGAGTGTTTAATTATTTTTATTATAGCAAATTGTATGAATACTAACTAGTCTTAAATACTAATGCTAGTTTTGAATTAGTTTGATTTTATCAATAACAAATTTTTATTGATGTAAGTTTCCATCGTCCTTCATTAAGAAATGCACATTAACTCAGAGCTATACAAGTATTCCAAGATCAATAGTTGATAATTTAAAATAAACTGAACCACCACTAACGCCAGCACCAAGATCATTAAAGCATTGGAGATCTGTAGTTCAAATCCTGCCAGGACCATCCTCTCTAACTGAAGCTTTTTCCTGGTTTTCTTCAGGCCTCATAACGTACCCTAAACTTAAGCATGAAATGTTTTTTTCTGAATTTTTTTTTCCAATCACTTCATTTTATACATCACCAATGTCATGTTTAAGCTGTAATATGTTGGAAACACAAGCAGTAAACACTATTTTTAAAAAAAAATCATCAATAAACCATTTAGTTATCTAGGCAAATGATTTTTTAATATAATAAATCCTCATTAAGTTAGCACTGAAACATTAGACTGTGCATTTAACTTTAGGCTGGGTAAATGTTACAACAGCACGAGCAGTTGCACTATGCGGGTGTCTCAATATGGTGCCAATGCTACTCAAGCGCTTAGGTCATAACACAATGTGAGTCACAACACTTGCAAGATTTGAAATATTTCAAAGGGTATGTTAGTCGTTTGCAGCATTCGTTGAAAATAAAGTTTTCATTGAATTTATGGAACTTAACTATGTTTATATATGTAAACGTAAATGATGTGTTATTTATTTATGGAAGCTCTTTAACTGCTATGGTTCTCAGTGTCCCATTCTATACTGGGCTTGAAAGACCACTTAATTTTGCTCAGAGGCCTCTCTATCAGGCTTGAGGTTCTTTTACACGCCGTAAATCTACAACACTGGACCAATATCTTTACTTTCCTTCCGAAGGAACCCATGCTAAGGATTTTTACACCCGAAAAAATCCACCGTCCTCTGCCGAGTTTGAACCCGCGACCTGGGTATACGAAGTTAGCATGGTAACCATTACACCACAGAGGGCGACAAACTATGTTTACAAGCTTTATAATTTAAATAATATAAATAATATGATTCACTAATGGCTAAAGCTTGCATATACTTAGAGTTTTGAAATTATTACAGTTAGAAATAACCTTGATGGAATTAATTAGATTTGGCAATTATTCTGGTTTTATACCTTATAGAACAAATACTTACTAAACAGTAATGCATGTTTCTGATTTTTCACACAAAAAAGAAGCTGGGCCATATTTGAGCCAAGGTATTCAGTTCAGCATGCCTGAGTTATTTCTAGCAAAACTGAATTCCATGAAATTAGTTACTGGAAACTATTTGATTGAAGCAAACACACTAACTCACACTGCATTATTACTAACATACATATAGAAACTTGATTGTTAGTATATTTTTCTTGACACAGTCACCAAAGCACCAAAACATATTTTGAAATTAAATTGACATAAATCCACTAACATTCTGCTGCTTTGGCACTTAGATGCTTCAAGCAAATATTAGTAATAAATGTTGCTAGATCACAGCATGTATGAATGGCAGCTCAAGCTAACTCGAGACTTCTTGAGAAATTATGTCATGTTCGTGAGTTGCTCAAGCTGAGCTCAAAGCACAGCACTAATTTAAATGCAGAATCCATAATATTTGACTAAGATAATAGCAATGTAACAATGACCTTGAGCTCACTTTTTTCATGAATGAAAATAACCTTCAGTACTTTCTTGCCCATTAGAACATAGCAGTAAGGTAATTGATTGTTTTTTCTCATAAACCATGAGTGAACAAGGTTGTAAAGGTAGAATTAGAGACTGAAAAATTTGATACCATAGCAAGAGTTTAAACTTCAGATCTACCAGTTTCCATCCAGTTTCTCTAAGTTTGAAGCAGAATTTCATATTTGTATTTACTCCATTTCCCCCACAACACCCGACTTTCATAATGCATACAGATAAACTGCATGTCTGAAAAAGTACATGGCTTTGTGACTGATAGCGGAACTTGTCAAACAATAGGATCAACTAAAACTAAGCTGTATGCCAGAAATTCATTCACCATGTTATTTGATCAGAGGTTATACATTCTATCAGTGTAAAGGTAAGAGAAGTTAATATCTAGAAAATAAATAAATTCATTTAAATTTTGCTTAAAGGAAAACCTTGGTTGTGTTACTTGCTTTGCTGGTTTAAAAGGTTTTATTTCAAAGTTGGTAAAGGTACCTATTTTGATTTTTATGCTAATGTCAACTCCAATTGTCTATAAAGTAGAAGCCAAAATATTTTTTTCCTTGTGCTAGAAGAACTAATTTGAGAATCATTAATCACAACTTTAATAAAAATATACAACTTCATTGCTTTACAAAAGTATTGTTTATCCATTTATCCTTGCCACAGTTTCATACCAGAGTAATTGTTCATAACAGCTGCCATGAATGTAAAATTTTGAATATAGGTATTTATTGCTCTTGGAAAACTTTTGGAGTATGCAAATTATTTTATATTAAGCATATTAATTTTGATCTTGTATAAAATAACATGTAATTTGATGTTTGAGTGTTGTGTACTTACGGGGTCTTATGTTGTTAGCTGGGATATAAACCCACAGACTCGCCACACCATTTGGGTCTTAGTTATTGGTGGGCTTATGCTTTGGCTTCAGTCCAATGCAGTGAACCAGAATCAAGTTCAGCGATATCTCTCACTTCCTTCTTTACATTCCGCCAGGATGTGAGTGATTTAGAATATTAATTACCTTGTTCTTCTAAGCATATCTTGGAAATAAACAGCATGCATGCTTGCATAAAATTCATTATGCATGTCAATTATTACTCCATTTCTATCATGTTATCAGTAGGATATTGTATGGCCTAATAAATTTAAATAATTGCTATGGTTTTAACAGAAAAATAAACTGCTAAACAATGTAAACAATGCATAAAAATATGCGTAAGATTGTTAAAATACTTTCTGTTCAATAACATTTAAATTAATACAGCTTAATCCTCTAAGCATTCGCCACACTTGTGGAAGTTATTAAAACTGAAGGCAAAATATTAAGAACCTATTTGAAATTAAAAAAGTCTGATTTGTTAGGTATCTTTGAAAAAGTTGTCATTTTTTTTCGCCAATGAATTTTAATGCTCAGTCATATATGGGTTTCATACAAACATGAAATTATTTGTAAAAAAAAAAAAAACTGTTTAAAGCATTTAGTCACATAACCATATAAGTATTATAATCTAATGTGTTTCTCAGACTACTTTCCTCAACTTATTTTGTCAGGATTCCCTTCCAACATTAAAAAATTATACATTTCAGAGAGGTTATCTGTTAAATATGTTCTTGAATTACAGGTTACATTACATGATATTTTTTTCACACCATACCAATATTTTATTAAGGTTTTATTCTTTTATATTTCAGAGCTTCATTTATAAATAATTTTTACTGACACTAGATTTAATTGCTGCCTCACTGAAATGCATCACCATTAATTAACTTGACATTTTTAATACATGATTTAGAAGCAGTAAAAGCTGCATGCATCCTATAGTCAGTGGTATACCATTTAAATGGATGCATTAAGTTAACCTTACTTTTCCTCCAATAACTTTAATGTATGCATTTCTTTTACTTTTAAAAATGTATTTCTCTAGTTTTCTTGCTTAGCTGTAAGCTGAAGTGAATATGTAAAATAGCATGTGCTTATATTTGATTAAAAAGAATGTTCCAAATATGGCTTAAGGTAGATGCATGGAATATATAGTCAGTTTCTTCACCTGCTTAATAGCCTCTCACTGGATCCAACAATTCGTCATTCACTTCTGACGGTGGTACTAGGTGGAGGATTCTTCTGGATTCAGACAAACTGTGTGAACCAGAACATGATTCAACGGTATCTCACCCTTCCCACAATGCATGCTGCTAGAGTGTAAGTTAACTTCTCAGGACCTAACTGAGGATATTTCAAGAGCTCACAATTGATTAGATTATTTTAAGGATTTCCATTTATACTATTTTATGCATTTTTTTTTCCTTTTATTACAATTTAAACATGTTTCTTACTTTAATTCAGAACATGGTAAAAATAACTCAAACTGCTTAGTATATCTTACCCCTTTTGTTAGCTTTATTAAGCCAAAAGCCAAGAAACATTAATACGAATGTAAAATATGAAAGAAACATTTAGTTTTTTATATAATCATGAAGCAGTCTCAATAATGAAAATAACAGTGCTATGGTTTGTCAGATTTTATTACAGTTAATGTCAGGGATTTTTTTACAGCAATATGAAACTTATCAGAACTTGTCTTCCTTTCCCTTTCCATATTTTTTCAATGCAATGCCACACTTTATATTTGCATGAGAAGTTAATTTTTAAACATATAAATATGAGTGATATATAACCCTTCCATTAAATTAATTGTATCATGTTTAAAAATTATAGGACATTTCAAGCTTTCATATTTACTATTTGCGATGAACTGGAGCACTTGGATGGAAACATTTCCAGAAACTACAGTTAAACATAGAATAACATAAAAAAATACTGCAATATGTAAATCTCAAAGGTATTCATTCATAACTAGTTACAGCTATAACAGTGCTTCAAAGTGTGCATAAAAATGAGCAGCATAATAAAAATATGCAAATGATGTGAAAACACAAAAACTGTGCAAAAAAGTACAATGTTGAATATCTTAGAGCAAACAATCTTGGTATAACATTTACATCACTTCTGTTATAAATATTGTATATGCATCCCTTAAATAGGTATATTACATTCACAAAACTAAGAGATGTTTGTATCCATGATCCTTTATTATAATATTTGGTTATAAATGGTTTCAAATTATTCACTCCAGACTCAGTTGCATGTGCTACCCAACATTTATACCATAAGTGAGTTTTGTTAGTAACAAGTTCTTCAGAAGAAAAGAGGACCTTCACCATCTATGATAAACTCACACATACCAATTATAATGATAGTATTCATATAAAAATCCTTCTAACCATGTTAGATTAATGAAGATATATTTTTGCTTAGGAATAATTTCAAATTAAGCAAGAATGCTTGGTTATAGCAGGTGAAAACAGGATTCAAATGTTTATGCTGTGGTAACAAACTCTTAACATGGAAACAAAGTAAAGAAAAGTAAGGTACTACATGCTGGCTTAGAAATCCCATTGTGTTTCTATAATATTGTAAGAAACAATTAAATGGTGTCAACCTGCAAAAAAAGGATAAAAGTATAGAACATTTTAAACCAATAGCACCGAATATAACAGAAAGCTATTAAAAAAGAAAGAAAAAAATGTAATTAAAAAAAGTGTTTTAAAGATACATTTTTACTTTGTCTACCACATAACTATTAAGTGGAGTAAATTATGCATCCCAAAAAGTAATACCAAGATTTTGTCAAAAACACATATTTTGTGTCCACTTAAACAATAATATATTTATTTTAACTACTAATTTGAATCATGAAAAATGCTTGCAGAAATAGCTACATAAAACATCTCATTATAGACACAAAGAGAACAGCAGTAGCCATATCTTAAAGAACTGAATGCTGTATGCTGAACTTAAAATTCCTTACTTCCTTTTCTGCAATCACAAGAAACAATTGAACTTCAAATGGACTTTAAAATTAAAAAACACATATGCACATACATACACTCCCCCCCTTCCTGAAAATGTTTTTTTTATTATTATTCAGAGGCATTCAAAACATGTATTTCTGGGAAATTTCTGTATCAAATTTTGGGGTTGAATGCAATACCATCTTTGTCTACTATGTGCACTGGATGTAGTAAAAAGAAAAATATGAAATGTTACATGCACATGACTTTCTCTAAATATTCTGCAACAAATTATTCTTGCAGAAAGATAGTCTTCTATTTAATTCATGCCAATCAAGATAATTTTTAACATTAGTAGAAATGGCTTTATAACATGTTTCCTTGTAGGTACATGGAGAATAAGGCTTGGTTGTACTCCTCTAGTAAGAGAATACACAAGGCTAATGCAATGGTCAAATCTTTTAACTGCTGATTGCTATTGAAATTCTGTTTGCACCAACTACTTCCAAGATATCCATCAGTAATGGTTCAAACTTTTCAATACTTAATCATTCTTTTAAAGTTCTACCAATTTTCAATTGTTTCTTGTAATATCCTGGAAAGAATTTGAAATTTTAAAGTCAGTGTATGGCATCCAGTTTAAAATATTTGATTATTGCTATTCCTTTTGTATCTATAATGAAATATGTAATGCACCTACTTTTGGAAATGTTTATCTTGATTAAAATGAGGTGGATGGGAAAATAAAATTTCATAAGAATAATGTGTACACCCATTAATAAGCGATAGAGGATAGATAAAGCCACATAAGTGTTACACACTTGTACTGTTTGAAGTTTATGTACATCTACTTTAGTTTTTATGTGAAAATTATACTTTGTTATAAATAGGATTGGTTTATAAGTAGAAGTATATAAATATATGGATTAAGAAGAACTGGAACCTTCAGCTATCAAAGTGTATTTCTATATGAATCATTTAATTTAGATTAACCAGATATCTTATTGCTTTTTTTGTTATGAAATGTTTACTATGATATTATTTAATTCTCTACCATCTGGCATTTATCATTTATCATTATGGTATATAGCCATTACTTTAGGATCTCTTTTAGCTAAATGTTTAAGATAAACAAGCTTTTGCTGATAATTGATAAATTAACTGCCTTAAAGGTATCCTTTGAGAGCACATTTTCTTGAGTGCTCAGCTCCCTAGCCTTCATTTGGTAGGTTTTATGAACTTTCAGAAGAAGAGCAGAGCAACAACATTATACACCCTGATATCTAGTGGCTTCAGTGCTGATTTCAATCTGTCTGTATGCTGTGTTTTGTCTAATAAATCAGCCAGTTCATGGTAGATTAGATAACCTATTCATCATATTGGCTGAGGCTCTCAAAGAAAGAAACCTTCTTTGGCACTGCAGAAAGATAGGCAGGTGACTTCTCTCTTCTTTCCCCTGGCCCTAGCTTTGCTGTAAAACTAGCACCCCAGAAAATGTGCATGCATATTAGATTAATTTGTTTTACGAGGGTCGGCTGATAAGTCCCGGGCCTCACACAGATATGGTGCCACTAGGCCAGTTAGACAGTAGCATCATAAAGTTTAACTCTAGACTAGCTTGTAAGCATAGTTACAGGTCAATAGCTTGTTTAGTTTTTGAATGACAGCATTTTAAACAAGACGACTTTAGTGTTTTCCTGAAAATAGAGGATTTGGAAAAATAAGCAGTGATTAAATACTTCCACTTGAAAGGCTTAATGCCTAAAGAAATCAAGGAAGAAATGGACAGTACATTGAAAGACTCTGCTCCTTCATATTCAATGATTAAAAGGTGGGTTGCACAGTTTAAAATGGGACATACGAGCACTAGTGATGAGCCTTGTTCTGGATGCCCTGTAGAAGTGACAATTCCAGAGATCTTTGAAAAAATCCATCATTTAGTACTGGAAGACCACAGATTTAAATTGTTTAAGATAGCAGAGGCTATAAACATATCAAAAGAACGTGCAGGTAATATTTTAAATAATGTTTTGGGCTTTTACAAGGTCTATGCAGGATGGGTGCCACATTTGTTGACACCTGATCAAAAATTGCAAAGAAAAACTGTTTCTGATAAGAATGTGGAGTTCTACCATAAAATTCCCTGTGAATTTTTGAGACGACTTATTACCATGGATTAAACTTGGATACATCACTACACTTCAGAAAGTAAATCACAGTCAAAACAGTGGATTGTGCCAGGTGAACCAACTCCAAAAAAAGCAAAGTCAATTTTGTCAGCCTACAAGGTTATGGCGAGTGTTTTCTGGGATGCACAGGGAATTATTTTTATTTATTACTTGGAAAAGGGTAAAAGTATCACTATGCAAGCTTACCACAACATTTGAGTGATGAGATGAAAAGAAAAGACCTCATTTTGCAAAAAAAGAAACTTGTTTAACCACGATAATGCTCCGGTCCATTGCTCAGTCATTGCAATGGGAAAAATGTGCAAATTAAAGTTGGAATTACTTGAACATCCACCCTATTCACCAGATCTAGTACCCAGTGACTACCATCTGTTCCCAAACCTCAAAAAATTTCTTGGAGACAAAGATTTCACAGCAACAAGGAGGCCATTGAGGTGGTAAACAGCACTGATGTGACAAATGTATTAGCCTCTCTGAAGATTATGTTGAGAAATAAAGCAAAAAACATTTTTTTAAATGCTATTTTCATTGAGAGGCCCAGGACTTATCAGCAAGCCCTAATATAATCACTTGCTTTATTTGCATTAAATTTTATTTTACATTTTCTTCTTATTTCTAAGAAACTTATTAGTTCTTGTTCCTTTGCTTTGCCTAATAATTCCTTGCTTGCACTCAATTGTTTCTTAACAATAAGAATACATAAATCCTCTAGTGGTTAGTATTTAAAAAAGATTTGTCTATTTTAATAGGTACCTAATAGTTTTATCTCCTTCGCATTTTTTATAACATTTTGTCAGTTGTTTGAAGGGTTTAAAAGCATTTTGAATAAAGAAATATTATTTTACTTCAAATTAGTCAATTTTCAATAAGCAACCTAACAATCATATACAACAAAGAATATAACCACTCCTAAAACAAATAATGAATCCATAACATTAAGTGCAGAGGTTGTGAAGGAGCTTATGAGTGAGTAACTTACATAGCAGATCCAAAATGAACAGCAAAATCAACCATGTTAAATAGCTTCTGAATAAAAAATGTATGAAATATGTAGATGAAATTCCATATTTGTTAAAGTAATTGACAGAATGAAAAAAACATCCACATAATGAAACAAAGGATTTAAATTACTATTATAAGACATCCTTGTGAAAGGATTCATCACCCCATTTCAATAGAACACAACAAAGCAAGTGAAGATTAATGATGATAAAGCCATCTTTTTTAGCCATAATCCAAATGAGTAAACATGTCCTGAAAGATAAATAAATTGAACACTGCTTTAAAAATCTTACTTTCATTCATTAAAATCCTAAATATGAGAAAAGTGTAAGTTGAAATATTATGATCATATGATGATTATATTGAGGTTGAATTAAGTGAAATTATGAAGGTTCCTTTACTGTGAAAAACTAGCTTCCAGAAATATTTTACATCCTTCTTAACTAAGACATCATATCAATATCAGAGTAATAAGCTTATATACAACCTGCTATTACAGTCAAGCAGATTGTCCAACAAAAGTACTTTGAAATATCTGTAATGTTAATGGAAATTAACAAACAATGGTACCTATACAGTATACTTCTTCTTTTATTAAACCTTTTAGAACAATTTACATTGTTATTCGGACATGTCAATGGTATAAATATTCCACTAACTTTATACATGTGTGCAGTAGTGCTGTAGCTAAATGATAAGACAATAAACAATTTTCAATTACACATCATTAAGTTATTAAGATCTAGTAATTCACATTATATTTTGAAAACACACTATAACACAGATTTATTAGTTTTTAATTGGTAGTCGAATATTCGCAAAAACTTACTTTTACGCAGAACTAGTTTTGCATGCGTGTTACATGCATTGTCTACTATAGTGTGTATATTCGACTACCAATTAAAAACTAATTGCTAGCTTCACAGTGTACCACTTCCAGTATTCAAAATTACAGATTTATTAACTCATGGTATTTGTACAATATGATACATCCTCATCTATGGAATAAAATGTATGCAGTAGTAGGAACGATTTTAAATGTTTTTTAAAATGGTGAATTTTAGTAATTACTTTGATATTCTGAGGCAATATGTTAAATAGTCGAATACCCAAATTCTTTACATTATTTTTAGTTATGTTAGTTCTACAGAACTGAACATGTAGTGCATCCTTTTGTCAAGTGCTATATTGATGGAGGTTTTGATTTATTTCAAGCTGATTGTACATTTTTTTTAATATAAGTTAATGTCTCCAATATCAATATGCAAGTAAGAGGCAATATGTTTTGTTCTTTGAAAAGAGATCTACATGAGCACCGACTATCCTTGCCACTTATTATTCTAATTGCCCTTTTCTGTAGTTTAAATATTTGTTCACTCTCATAACATGTTCCCCAGAAAATTATGCCATAGCGTATTAGGCTGTGAAAATTTGCATAGTAAACATTCCTTTGGATATTTAAGTTTACTTTATTTTAAATAGATCTTAGTAAGTAGCAAGCTGAGCTCAATTTAGACACTAACTTTTCAATATGGTTCTTCCACTTTAGGTTCCCATTTAAAATGATTCCCAGAAATTGTGTATCTTTCCTATATTTAATGTTGAGATTGTTATAATAAATTTGGGGCTCAAGATGTGATTTATTTTGGTATGTGTGGAAGGATACTAAAAATGTTTCTGCATTGTTCCTCTGCTTCAATTTTCCAAAGCAATACTGCAAGTGAATGCACTTTACAGGATTGTGGAAAAGAAAGATATAAGTATTTGTAACCACTATAAATACTGTAGAATATTTTAGAGCTGGTATAAACTATAACAATTTTATTATACAAGGGCAGTTCAATAAGTACCTGTGTTTCAAAATATATGTTGTTACCAAGGAAAATTAGTGTTACCATCATGTACTGTCATTTGTACATGTTGCCAAAACAAATTTAATATTTATTCATAGGTTAGTCCAGTCTTGGTAGCCATTTCAATTAGTTGTTGAGCATCTTTTTGCTAAAATTTAAAAAGTGCAGTATCATTCAGTGATTTCCTTTCTTCTTTTGGATGGGAAAACTTGCATGGAGATAAAAATGAAATTGGTTGCTGTTTATAGGGACTTTGACAACAGTAAGATATTGGTTCAATGACTTAAAATGGTCAAACACCTGTTTTTATGAGAAGTGCTTAGGATGTCTGGCAGACATGGTTATTAAGGATATCTTTTAAAATGTTCACAACATGATTTTTGCTGATCATCAAAGTAAAGTTTGTGAAGTGGCATAGGCCATAGATGTATGACAATTCATATTTTGGAATGACAATTCATATTTTGCATGATAAATTGAGATGAAAAAGTTGTTGGCCCGATGGGCCATAATTGCTCACAGTTTACAACAAGTAGGTGCAGCTATCAACTTTGGAATAATTTGGAGATATTTAAGCAAAATCCAATGAAATGCATTGAGTTGACCCCCTTAACTAGTGAGACCTGGATACATCATTAAACTCCGGTAACTAGGGAACAATCAAAATAATGGGTTGCTTTCAGTGAATCTGCTCTAAAGAAGACAAAGTCTTTCCCATCGGCTGAAAAAGAATTGGCAATGATTTTTTTTCTGGATGTTCATTGATTTCTTAGAAAAAAGAAAAATAATCACTGAACTGAGTTATTGAACCAATTCAACAAGAAGTTTAAGGAGACATTGCCCCATTTCCTGAAAAAGAAGAAGAAGAAGAAGAAGAAGAAGAAGAAGAAGAAGAAGAAGAAGAAAGTGATGTTTCACTATGACAGTGCATCAATGATTTCATCCAGATTGTTATTTCCCAAACTTCATGAACTGCATTATAAGTTGCTACCACTTCATCATATTCACTTGACCTGACTTGCTGTGATTTCTTCTTTTTCCCAAACAGGAAGAACTGGCTCACAGGAACAAAATTTAGATCAAGTGAAGAGGTCATCATCGAGACAGAAGCATATTTTGCAGAGCTTGAAAATTCCTATTTTTGAAGGGGTTAAAATACTGGCAGGAACATTGGGAGAAGTGTATGTTCCTAAAAGGGGGCTTTTTTTTTTATATATATATATATATATAATGTTTAACGCCCACTTTTACTACCAAGGCACCGCAGGCGATAAAAGGATGCATGTTGTGAAACAGATAGTTTATGTTTGAAAAAATTGGAATCTTCATTCTTAATACAGGTACTTATTGAATCACCCTCATATTCCTAGTTTTTGAACTGACTAAAGTTTTGGAAAATTTTTCTCTCAGTTTTGATCCATATCCTACTATTCGTCATTCCTTTTGGACTCTAAATGTTGGAGCATTTGTCTACTGGTTGGGCTCAAATGCTGTCAGACAAGAGATGTGTCAGCGATACTTCAGTCTTCCAACTCTACGAAATGCTAGAATGTGAGTTGTAACAAAAGCAATAAAACTATTTATTTTTCTAAATTGAACAATTCATCAATATAAAGATTCCAGCAGTTAGCAATGCATTAGTACACAATCCACCTAGTAGCAGTAGCCATAACAGTGTAAATAAACAACATCAAAAACCAGACCAAAACTGAGACCATAAGGAAATTTTGTTGATAATGCAATAAATTCATTGCAAAACTAGTCCAAAGCAAGGATTCCAAAAGATAAGTGAAGATTTGTTGCAACTATTATTTTTATATTAATAATTCATCAATATATTTAATACTTGCACAGATGATTAATATCATAAATATGGTGGTATACATGTTAGATACATTATCTTTTTTCTTCTTCTTTTGACTCTACTGTGTCCAAGTTTAGAAAACCACAAGTTGGCTAGGTATAGAGCAAATAAAATACAAATCTGAAGTATATATAAAGTGTTATTGCTTGTAATGAATTTTTAACAAAACTGAAAGGGAGTATAAGATCTAAAATTGAGTAGGTGCCCATTGTAATTCATTGACAGAAATAAATAGTACAAAGGAAAAGTGAATCAGACTTAAAAAATGCCTAGCCATGGCTTGAGTTTCAGTCACATTGGATTTTTCAATTATGATTCAACTTTTGTGTGCTAGTACAATACTAGTGTTTAAGAACAACAATTACCCTTCTCATTTTAGTGGAATAAACAAGTGAAGAAGTTAAATTTGATTATCTGCTGTGACTTACAAATTGGGTAACAGATAAAACAGTTAATGCCGATAAATGAGAAAAGCTCAAAGAATGGTTTAATGTTAACAGTTGTGCAATGCAAAGAAAACAAGAATTTTGCTGTTGTCTTAGTAACAGACCAATGACCCTCAAGTCACCCCATATTTGCCACTCATGGTTCCAAAATTTAATTTTTTCAAGAATATGCTTCCGAGTTTCATAAAGCTCTTTAGGTAGAATGTGCCAGCGATATTGAAGCTAACTTGTTACTATTACAAAGAAACACTACCTTAAAACTTCATTTGGAAGAATCAATAAAAATACAACATTTACTTGGCCTATATGCTTCCCTGCCAACTGTTGAATAAGATTGCACACATCCACACAAAACACAAGTTGACCTTCTTCTGCACAGTACTTGTGGAAATATATTTTGTAATCCCTTTATCATGATTCTTCTGAATCAGAAACCAGCTCATTGTTGGAAGTCACAGAGCTGTTTCAGGTTCACTAAGATTGAGTCTACTGGTGCTCTAGATATAGATAGTTATAGGCCATGTAGCTGTGTTCATATTATTTGGATATTTCATTCCTGCCTTTTTCTTTTCTTTTCTTAACAATTGCCATGGTGATTTTGCTTCTCTATCCATGTCATTGCTTTGGCAAATGGCATTGTCTTCCGTTTTCCTTCATACCAATAGCATATCCCTCAAATTTCATGCAATATGAGGTATAAATGATTTGTCCTGTTTACAAATTTTCACTTTGAAATATGAGTAACATAGTTTCTTTATTTGTGAATCTATTTTACTTACCCTCCTGTCAAACATGTGATGCCCACAAATATAACAAAACTTCTGCAGGCTTTGTAAATCCTTTCTCCTGTGTAATCTAGGTGTAAAAGTCATACTTTAACTTTTATTTTAGCACTATAATATAGAAGACAAATTAATGTATTAACACAAGTTTTCAGCTCAATTGAAGTTGAGATCTATGATAGCTATAAATGTAAACATAAATACTTCACCCATAGAACAAAACTGCTAAGTGCTTGGAATATACACATAAACATCTGGGTGATAAAGAGGGACAGAAGTGAGCCAATTAGGAAGAAAATCAACAACAAATTAAGAGTAATATAATGAAACATAGCAGTAAACTGTATAAGCTGAATGAATGCATTTAGCTCCAGAGGTATATATGCACATATCATAAAAATTAGATGTGATAAACAAAAATGAATTCTATAGTTTAAATCAGGACACTGTTTCAATTAAAGTCATGTATTTTCCTTTACACTGCAGAATCAGGACCAGTGTAATGGATGGAATTTAGTTTTGGAGCTTAATTTTGTTTGCTGGAACCTAGTGTAGTGTAGTATTAAAAATAATTCTTAACTGGATAAACCATAGCACTGATATACACATTACAGAGTGCATTTTCACCTGAATCTTTATATTCATGTTTGTTTTTAAAATTCATAAATAATTTTGAAGTGCATGCTTACTTTGGCTGTATGGAAATATGCAGTATGCTAAGATTTGCATGCTTTTTAAAAGTACTATAGTAGCATGAATAAATTGTGTGTATAATAATGATTTAATAAGTAGCACAAACTTAAGTAGCAATGCCAGAGTGTTTGTATGCATACAGAAAGGAAACTTGTGCACAATTAAAATTACAGCAATTTCTAACCAAGCATTACTGTCTCTTTAATGTTGCAAACAACAGGGCTAATTCTTATAATTCAGTATTTGCTTAGGAAACAGTTTTATACAAAATACTGTATGATTTTCTTTCATTCTGATGACATATCAAAGGTCTGAAATCTATTCTCCAGCTAAAGGAATGAGGAGGAAATGGCAGAATAGGTGTGATGGTGTAACATGTTTGAGAGCTATTAGGAATATTCTACCACCACTTATAACTGGTATGTCTCTAATAATTAAGAGTCTGTTTCTACAGTAAAATGATTCAGCTATTCCTTCTTCCAAATATGTCAATGATGATAGAGAATAATCAAAAATCACAATGTAAATTAAATTTATATCTGAGTTGATTCATTAGGAAATTATTTACCTGAACATGTTTCAGAGGCGATGTTGATTTCATCAGCAGAGTTAAACTGTCAGACTTTTTGCTGATATCCTCGGTGATTCTCTTGGTCTCTCATCAGCCAATTGATGAAGTGGGTTGTCTTTGGCGGAAATTTCAAAATTCATAAGTTCTACTTTTTGTTCCAGTATAAAAATATTTTCCCATATGACCAGTTCTAGTGGTCATTGTATCAATCTTAGTAGGTCTGCACAATTTTCTAACTTGTGGTTTCTGTTCCATAGGTGTGAGGAACTAGAAGAGAAACCACAAGAACAGGTGTGAAGTATACACCTGTTCAAATGGGTACAAGTGTAAATTTGACTGTATTTCACTGTATACCACTTCCAGTTTTTTATTAGCAATGTCAAAGAATGTAGGTTTTTTATCTCCTAATTCTTTTATTGCTGTGTTTCTTTTCTATAGCCATAAAAGAAAGTACAGTCTAATCCACCCTTGAGTTTCTTTAATATACAAGTGTTTATTACTTTTTAAACTGCTAGTGAAAAATCAATGTTTGCATATCATTTCTGGTAGAGACAAAATGTTATTTCAACACATCAGAATCATGATTCTGAAATTTTACATGTTTACAATACCATTTCTGCTGCATAAACATTGTTTCTTTCATTAGAAAACTGCAGATGGCAAAAATGCTTATTCAGTTTTGAACTCAAGAGAACTAAGAATATCAAGAGGTGATCATTATTGAAAATTTTAAATTGGAAAGAGATCTATCATTTTTTTTTCTTTCATAAAAATGGATATGAAACAATTTTCAAAAATGCAATTGTATTGCATCATATATGTAGGGCTACAACAAAAATGCAATTGTATTGTATCATATATGTGGGATTATAGCAATGTTTACAATAATACCTTACACACAAAAAACAAATGAGCATATTGAATAAAAATAAGTAAAACACACTGTTCTGAGAGCCTCTGTAAAGTAAAGCTTTCTGGCTATAGTTAGTATTTAGTGGGTGATAGTTGTATTTATTTATTTACTATTTTTTCTGTGGTTTGGGAGTATTTTCTTCCAATCGTATACATTCATTAATAGCTTTATTAAGATTGGAATTTATTGTTTTAATGACCACAGATGAGGTAGTTAGAGGGTAGAGCACACACTTAGGGGACATACAGAACACAGAAAGATGTGTGTAATGGAGTGGCAAAGAAAATTCCAGTTAATGCTCCTGCCCATGTCCTTATATTTTAACTTAAGGGTCTGCAGCGCAGTCTGTATCTTAGGTTGTTATATACAAAATTATAAAAGTGCACATCAATTTGAGCCTGCCCACCAAGTACATTACAAAAATGCTTGTCATGAGTCAGCCAGTGCAGAGACAGTCCATATGGGATCTTTAGGGTAGTGGCAGCTATTCAGGTGAAGGTACTAAAGCTCCACTTTAATTAAATCTGAATATAGGTGCTACATTTTTTTTGTAGTTAACATCCTTTAACCTAGTTGGCCATATTGGATAATGAATGAAATCAGTGAAATGATGCTCAAATGGTCAAATGGAGCTTAAGCTTACTTAACATTTGTCTTCTTTGGATAAGGGAAAATCCTGAAAAAAAGTCATTGAGGTAACTCACCCTATAATTTGAACTCACAACTTCTTGAATGTGAGGCAGCCACACAACACCACAGTACCAAGGCAGGCATGTTTAGTTTGTTACATATCAAGTATCCAAAATACCAGACAGAAGCATATCTGTGAGCAAAGAAGGAAGTGGTGGGAGTGACAGGATGCCTGCACTGGCCTGACAGCCTTGAAGTGGCAAAAGGAAAGAAGAAGAGATACCTGTTGTTTTGCAGCTCTTCCCTATCAATTGATTTGTAGCTGAATGATTACACCTGATTGTCATGACAAAAACTGGAATGGAATGTTCCATTGTTACTAAAATTGAGCTGTTTTGAAGCTACAGTGAAGCTATCAGTAAAAAAATTAAGCAAACCACAGAACCCTCCTTGCAGAGGCTAGCCCATGGGTTTATTTCACTCATGAATGAAAAGCAATCTTGAAAGTTATGTATCCCCTTTTCTAGGGATGTTTGGGATCACCATTTCTACAAAAATTGAACAACAGTCTAAAAATATACTTTGCATAAAATGGTTGTGTATTTGAATTTTCTAATTCTGTTGTGTTCTTTTATTTTACTGAAGTTAGCTTCTATTTTCATCCACTGTTTGGTTCAGTTATAAAATTAGGAGAGAAATGAATCCATAAAATGTTTTAGTGTGTCCACCATTTTCGCAGTGGACTGGTTTTAATAAAAATTATGTGTTATTAACAAGAAGACCAAACCCAATTTTTAATTTGTCTGTGCAAAGTGGAGCAAAAAGGTGCAAAATCATACAAAAAACACTTTAAAAGTTTGTAGTACAGTGAATACGAGAAGTGGTTATTATATGGGAAAACTGTTTTGTTGACTTTGCTTATTACTTGGTGTAAAATGGAAAGAGTTGAATATTTCTGGTTTTTGTACATGACATAATTGGCCATTTCATAAACATGTGAACTCTGGTGAAAATCTCAACTATGTGCTCCAGTTGAAGCAACTCAAACAAATTAGAACACCATTACTCATGTTGTGAAGTTGTTTGTTACTCAATATAATGAAAATGTAAGACCAAACAGATTACTTTTTAAAGTTGTAATTAATGCAGTACTGTATATGGCTAGATAAGAACTTTATCATGGTCATGATGGAAGTTCATCTTCATCTAATAGGGGGAATTTCAAAGAGCTGCATTTACTATTGATTTTAACAAGTATGTAAGAGATCCATACTTGCTCTAATAAAATTAAGTGTCTTCGCTGGGGATTCGAAAACTGTATAGAACAAGATATTTGACTGTATTTGGGAAAACATTAATGATTATATCAAGCTGGAAATATGCAACAGCAATTTTTTTTCTGTTCAAATTAACGATACTATAGGTACACACAAAAAGCTCAGTGTTCTGTAATTGTCAGACTAATAGATGCCAATGGTGAGCTAGTCAACTGGTTTTTGGGTTTCCTTGATGTTAGTTGTGAACAGAACTTCAGAAGCATGGTTTGCCTTGGTTGAGTCTGTGTTTAACTTTAGTAAAAACTTACACAACAATTCCACAAGGCAGTCCTGTCTTGACATTTAAATGCTATGCAAAAAAGGATAGAGAAATTTTTACCTCAGGTAGACTTTGTTTATTGTTTAGCTCATTGGTTGAACTTGGACATAGAAAGCAGAATGAAACAAATGTCTCAATGTTGCATCTGTTTTGCTGATATTGCTGGAATCCCTTCATTTTTTATGTCTCTGCCAAGAGAAGCTATGGCTTAGACACTGTTGTAGGGTAGTGTAAAACAACTGCAACTTACCCAATGAAGTGCAAACTCCAAATAGCCTGAAGGAATTGAAGAAAATTGGAATGATCTCAGCAAGGTTTTTCAGGAGAAAGCAGATAATTTTGAGTCTGATCAGACAGCAGTTCAGCTTTCCAATGGCTTTCTCAGTAACATAAATGATTTTGAATTTGCATTTTTGGTGATTCTTTTAATGAGACCTTTCACTTTCTACTCTTCTCTTGACATGGTTCTCTGTCAGAAGTAAATAGAAAACAGTTATTGTATAATTTGAAGAAAAATAACATTTTGAAACAGCTAAACAAAGAAAAGAGTTTTGGGGCAAAAATGGTAAGCTGTTACAAGATGAGCTTTCTCAGAAGTACAAATTGCTATATTTTGAAATACTGGATTTGATCTTTGCACAAATTACCATTAGATTCCAAGAGTTTGGAGAGCTTTAGTTTTGTATTCTTGCTGATTCTTCAAGGTTCCCGCAGTATTCAACTGTTTTCTCTCACTTTTCACCAGGAAACACATCCAAATTTGTTTAAAACAACTTGGGATTTTTAATGGAAATAATACCTGCATAACATTCCCATTGCACAAACATTGAAATTGCTCCAAGAAAACAAGCATATATTTCAGCAGGTGTAACACTTTTTTTGCTTATCATAACACTGCCACCAATGAGCATTTCAGTGGAGAGAAGCTTTTCTGCTCTCAAATTATAAAGACATGTTTGCAGAGCTCATGTCCTAGGAAAGACAACTTTGGGTAACATCTTCATCTACAAGGACTTGCTGAATGACATGATTGTGAAATAAGCCAACAGAAAGGACCTAAGAGTAAAGTTAATGTACAAGAAATATGTATGTTGCATGTGATTTTAAGTGATAAGAACTTCACAGAGGGTCTCCACTTGTGATCTATACTGTGAGGCATCAGTGTTCCTTTAATCTATATTCACTATATACCCTGATTTCAACATTTCTGTGAGTGTTGGGATATGTTTCCAGCCTAAAATGCTACAACACTGTATGATTCCTTATTTAAACAGTAATCAGTCAGTAAAATTTTTTCCCTTATAAATCTGTAACTTCCTTGCTCTGTATTGTACATTAAAATATTCATAAAAAAAAAAAAAGTCCTCACAACTTAAAGATTTCATGAGTTCAAGTTATAATAGTACTGTATGGAAAGTTATACAGTATTAGTATTTTTTAGGTTATGCCCTGATATACAACAATTTGTCAAACTGTTAGAATTATATGGCATTTTGGGGGGATGATGACTCAGCACTGATCCAGTGAGGATATTGTACCCATGCCACTTGAAGAGGGCTTTCCAGGAGGGAGGGGTGAGAGGGAAGAAGTCATTGGGCAGCTAAAACCAGAAGTGAGAGCAAAGTAAAGACAAGGTGCCTTCAGTTTCAAGAATGAGATACCCCAACAGTCAGACAGGCAGACCAGGAATCCCCGGCCCACCTACAGAATTTGTTATTCCCTCAAAAGAGCACTCTATATATTTTGGCAAGTAGCCGAAGATAAAGTTCCACAAAAAGCACCCTTTTCCCCTGCTATGCTGCATGAAAATACCATCGCCGATACCTCCAACCCTGAAACAGACCAAGAGATTGAAGAATGAATGAAATGATTAATGGAACTATATGGAGGGGCAGAAAATTTGGGGATGGGAGAAACCACTTGGGATCTCCCAAATGTGAGTTATGCTGCAGCACCATCTTGCTTGGTTGTATGTATATACTGGAAACATTTTATGGCAACTAAAGAAAATATTAGATCAGCACAAACAAATATACTATGATCATTATAATTAGTATGGTACCTATATGGAAATGTTTATTATCTAGAATTGGTTATCAATTCAACAGGTAATAAATCTGATCAGAAATTTATCAGTAATATAAAACATAGGTATGATTATTTTACAGTTTGATGATTAGAATCATATAGCAAATACCTCATTGACAGAGAAATAACAAATTTCCTTAATGTATGCATACATCAACTATGTTAATACTCTGGATTCAGAATCACAAGTTCCAGTTTGCACTTTTGTAAATGTTGCAGCACTTTAATGTTTGTTTAAACTTTTCACTCCCAAATTACTTTCAGCTGAAAATAGTTTTTGGCACCAGAGGGCATGTGGTGGATGTCACCATTCTTAGAAGCTATGGCTATTTGATATTGGATTCATAGCTCAGTTGGCCAAAGCACTGAGCATCACTGGCCTGGACTTCAATGTCTAAAGTTCAACACTTCAGCTGCTCAATCAATGTTGAAGGATGGAATGATTGACTTATACAGAGTGAAAGTGAAATAATCCTGGAGGCCTTAACGGTGCATTCTCTTGTGAATAACAGGAAAACCTAATACCAAAAAGCTGAAAGGTTTATACTTTTCTAGAAAAAAAAAATCTTTTCCAAAAATTTATCATCAACTTGCTGAATTACTGTTGATTAAAGGCTCTTAAATTATGACTATATTCATAGAAAATTGAATAAATTAAACCTTTTTCCATTGGTGTATTTCATAATAATGAATGGTTTTTGTGTAAATTAAACTTATAAAGCCTATAATTTGATGCTTCCTTACTTCTGTTGAAACTGGCAATATTGCATTAGCTCCATTTACTTGCTTCTGATATCAGTGTAGATCCCAGGGAATGTTTACTTTATAACATGGAATTGTTGTTTGTCAAAGCCACAAGTTAAGATGGAAGCAGTTAAAGGAGGAATAGATAAAAAAAAAAAGGATAAAAAATCTTGCTACAGAACAACATACACAATGCCAAAATTTTCAATGTCCAAAAATCTATACTTCATCTTAATTTACAGAGAAACGTAGTGCAAACAGCTCTATGCTGAAAAATTTCCTAACAGGATCCTGCCAAGTGGAGACACATTTGTTGCTGTCTGTCAACAGGTTTGTTATATGGGTATACAATTCTGAGTAGTTGTAACCAAGGACTGATGAAGTTATTAACATGGAAGAGAAAGTGTTATATTTGGTTGATGAAAATATTGATTGGAGCTGTTGTGATCGCTTGCACAGTGGGGAGAGTTGCAATGGACTGTATTTAGAACTTTTAAAGGACAGTTATTGCACCCATATCCAGTAAGTACAATGTTTATCACTAAATGACTTTCACCCACATGTTGGATTTTCCGAGTGGCTGCTTCATCAGTTTTCACAAAATCCAAATTTTGTAACAAATGTGTTGGAAACGGACAGGCCTTTTCACACAAAGTGACATTATGAACTTTCATAAACACACACATGGATGGTGGAGAACTCAAGAACTATACAGCAGTGGAATTTTCAGCATAGTTTCTCAATTAACATTTGTACCAGCATAATTGGAGATCATCTTATTAGACCATTCATCCTTCACTGCACTTGACTAGTACAAGGTATTGGCAGTTTTTGAAGAATCAATTGTCCAACCTGTTGGAGGACATTCCTTTGGAGATCAGGAGGAAAATGAGGTTCCTTCATCATGGTGCACCACCTTACACAACTCTGAGCGAAGACTTTCCCACACTGTTGGGTCTGTCAATTTGGACCTGTGGCTTGGCTGCCAGATCACCAGACTTGAATCCCCTCGGTTTTTATTTTTGGGGAGGAGGTGTACAGGGCTAAAATAGAAACTGCGGAAGAACTGCACCAGTGTAGTTTCTTAGCAGTTGAGAAAACTAGAAACAACCTAGGGATCTTTGCCAGGGTGTATTAGAACTAGTTAAGAAGTGTGAAGCCTGTCTATAACCAAATGGTGAACATATGGAACACCCCTAATCTCTCATTTGAAGTTTACATCCTATTCAGATATTTTAAGTTAATCGTAATGTTTTCCCATTCTTATAAATGCTACTGATAAGGTTATGATCAGTTTTTGTTTACAAAGCTACCAAGTAAATAATGGTAGTCTATGACTGTGGAATTCATTAGACATGGAGAGCAGTGTCAATTTTGTTTATTGTATTGTGTTATAACAAACAATAAATGGAATTGAATTGAATACCTACATTTTTTAATGTTTTGATATGTCATACCTATGCACGCAAATCTTATCAGTATCATTAGTGTTAAGATTTTCACTAAGTAAAGTGTTTTTGCACTCATAAGCTTATTATTAAATCATATTGAAGTAACTGCTGGTGAAAGTGCTTCTAAAAACTTCTCCATCATGTAATACAGATTCCTTTTTTTAGACCAATAATTAGATATAGTGCTGGCATGAAGCACTTTACATTATACATAATATACAATGGGTACATTGAAAATTTAATAGATGCATACATTTTCAGGTTGGCCAAAACTATAAACAATTGCACATAGTATCCTTTAAGCATATTGCAGTGAAGTGTAAATTCACATTATAAATTATGCTTTCCTAAAAGTTTAGTAAGTATTAGTGCCATATGTTAAATTCAACATAGAATAATGGTGTTAATAACTTAAGAGGTGTTTCACATGAGAGTGCCATAACTTTGGAATGCTTATTTTCATTTCAAGTAAAGCATTGCATTGTCACATATCACTGCAGTAATGCATTGCATAATAATTAAAATGTACCTTTTAAACCTCATTTATACGTATTTCGTGTGCTTACACAAACCTGTTTAATACCAGTAACAATTCCAGGTTGGTTCATTACCTTACTATGGCATAGGCCAGATATTCAGGCTTTAAACATATTGAATAAAAATTATGCGGGAATATAGGATTTGAGGTAATGTTTACATATGGTGCAGTGAAAAACAACCTCACTTTTTCCTGAAATTTTCTGATGAATGGCAAAGGAGTGAGAAAACATCTGATTCAATTCATGGCCAACTTTGGTTTTTAAAGTGTCAGAATTATTCAGAAGTACTGCCATTAGAAACATACTACTAAATCAACAAGTTGTCAAATACTCCTCCTTTTAAACATGTTTATCTAGTTAAAGGTGCATTTAATTTAAAAAAAGTATTAGAAGTATTTGTTTATTTACATCTATTCTCGCACCTCCAGTCTGAGGGATTATTTCACTTCCAACCTCCTGACAGGATCACTAGCATTTTTTATTTATATTGAAGAAAAAAAAGATGGGAAGGGTGTTCAAATTAAAGTTTTTATCCTCATTTTTATTTAATTCAAATTGTGCAAATATCAATAAATAAACAAATACCAACATTTATAACAGTAGGAATAGTGTTTACATTATTTAATAACCTTTTGTAATTATGTTTATAAATAGACTGCTGCATGATAATAGTGTGCAGTTTGATACAATTAAATCCAATAAAATTCCTTTTGTAATGAACAATAATGAAATATTAACATAAGATTACTGTGATATATTCTGATAATATCACTCTTTACTAGTGTTATTCATAACATTAATCAACTCAAATATCCAAAAAAGCATATTTTGAACAGAACTGAGTCATTCTGAATCCATGGTATTTGTGTATATGAACAATATACACTTATTTGAACAGTAAATTACTTAGAAAATAATCCATAAAATTATAAAAGCAATGGAATTATAATTAATAATTGGTAGCAAATAAATATTATACTAATCAATTTATAGTATAGTAGCATTATTTTAAATGTCCCTTTAAGTAGTAATTTGTTTGCTCTCTAAAAATTACCTAATTTAGTAAGGCTGCTTTGGGACATAAAAAGAAAAGTTTTTGTTCTTAAACTCGCTATACCTGAATAATATTGAAAAAAAATGGATTATAATTTACTCAGAAATTTTTATATAATGACAGAAATAAATTTTAAATTATCATATATTTGTATATAAGTGAAATAGTTTTAAATTAAGTAGAATAACAAGGGATACCAAATAACCACTATATGCACTTATTAATTTTTATTTGTAAATTTTAAATAAACATGTAAAATGATTACAGAGCATTGTTTACTTTTATTATTGGAGCACTGGGATTGGTGGTACTATGCAGTTACAGCGGAATGCTCATATTTGCAACTTACTATGACTGTGATCCACTAACAACTAAGGTAATCATCATATACTAATTTGCTCACATATAATATTAGATAAGAACTAGAAATAGCAATGATACACTATGGTACACTAATGGTGTAATAGTTTCTGAGATAGAAAAATAAACTTAATAAATATGTAAGTAGTTGAATATAATAATAATATACATTTTATAAAATTAAGTGAATTATATATAAGATGAGAAATTATATATATGTGATAAATGTAAAATCCTATATTTTAAATATAAGAGAAAGTCATTTTGAAAATAATTTTTCCAATAGCATGAGGCTTTTAGCTTTCAAGGAATTATTATTTTCTTTGCACGTACTAAGTACATAGTGTGTAGAGAAGATATTGTATTGCACCCAAAAATTTGATACTGAGATTTCACCAGAAATAGATCCCCTGAATAAAAAAAAAGAAGAAAAAAAAAAAGTATTTTTAGAAAAATGTATGTGTGTGTGTCTGTGGGCAGCATAGCTCAAAACCAAAAGTCTGTTTAATATCAAACTTGGTATTTAAGTTTAATATCTTCCAAGGATGCGACACAAAGATTTTCAGGAAAATCCCCTCACCCCCAACTACCCTTTACATGGAAATTTGTTTGAAAACTTTGATTTTCTCAAAAATGGCTCTAACAATTTTGATTAAAATAACATATATTAAAGATATTTACATGATAAATAAAAAGTACATCTTCAACTTTCTGAGAATAGCCTCTGAAAACCTCTTCATTCTGGATGACTTTTGTATAACTGGTAAACCGTAAGAGATAGACGGAAACTTACTTCACAAAAAAATGTAGGGCTCTAAAACATACAATTTTTGTCATATAAATTTTTTCGTGGAGTTGACCATTTTTGAGATATTCCTTATTGTAGGTTTCAATTTTAAAATACTTATAGCCTATAGTAGTGTCTTATTTTCCTTCTACTTACAAGGAAGAAAGAAGAAAGACCATTTTTGATAATTTTTTCTTGATTAGCCTGAAGTAAATAGAAGAATAAGCTTCTTAACAATAATTTGTTGCAGAGATCTAGAGAAAGTCATGTGAATGGAACACATCAGATTTTTGTTTTTATTCTAATATAATATAGCAAGTTCATTTTGTTTCAATTGTAAATAGAAGGAAATACCACAAGGAGGTACTGAACCTATCTGCCTCAAAGCTGAATTAGAAGAATTATTTGAATTGGTCTATGCAGAAGAAATGTTACTCCTTATTTTAAGAAAATTATGGAAAAAATTATATTTATGTGTTACATTATTAGTCTAAACTAAACCTGTTTGCTTCAGTCTTAATACTTTTCAAGCACTGGACAGCATTTCTTATCTGCAGAGAATGATGGAAACTCTCAATAATGATATATTAAGCCATCCACATCTGCATTTGGTATTTTTTAAATTAAAACCCCTTTGCACTGAGCTTCTTAGTTTAGTTTAGTTAGCACGGTATATGAATGGGGAGTTCTATAAAACATTTACACCATTTGAAGTGATAAATAAATTTAATTTGTGTATAAAATATCATGGTTGCTCCTCGAAGAACTGCCATGTGCAAAAACATTAACTTTTCAAAAAAAGCAAAAAACATTTCCAACTTTTACCAAGTTATCAATAATGCATGGAAACTGCATAAAAATGTGAAACAGTAGACACTAAATGATATTATATTGTTGAAACCTGGTGCAACGAAACATTTTATTGCATATTTGTATATTCTTGTGGCACATAGCAGATTATTTTTGTGCCTTTATAACCATTAGTGGTATTATATACATTTTTTGTAATCTATAAACTTTCTATTGATATTTGGCCTTAAAAGACATAATTAGATAGTTTTATAGATTTTAATATTGTAATTGGTACAGTATTTCGGTTTAAAGGGAGAAGAAAAGCAACATTGTACAGTTAACAGCAGTCAACTTTATTTATTAAAAATGTTCAGCTAGAAACAAACTGAAGACCTACCCCGTAGGTTTCAAAATTATATTATAATTTTTTTAAATATTAGTTTTATAAACAATAAGAATCTCTAACTACAAAAATCTGATGTGTTCCATTCACATAACTTTCTCTACATTTCGGTAACAAATTATTGTTAAATTTTTTATTTTTCCATCTACCTCATGCTAATTGAGATAAACAACAGAAATTATTCTATTACTTGCTTCCTTGTAAATAGGAGGGCCATAATGGAATACACTAGGCAAAAGCGATAGTCAAATATTTTAAAACGAGATATATGCTTTTTGTGTAGTAAGTTTTTGTCTATTTCTTATGGTTCACCAGTTATGCAAAATTCAGCAAAATTCATCCAGAATAAAGATGTGTGAGAGGCTATTCCCAGAAAAATGAAGATATACATTTTATTTGTCATGTAAATATCTTTAATACATGGTACTTTAATCAAAATCATTAGAGTCATTTTAGAGAAAATAAACATTTTCGACATTTTTTCCATGTAGTAGTTTGGGATGGGGCGATTTTTTTTTCAAAATCTTGTGTCTCGTCCTTGGAAGATACTAACTTAAATACCAAGTATGGTATTTTAGTGACATTTTGTTTTTGAGTTATTGTGTTCTCAGACACGGACACACACACACACAAATGCCAAATGTTATTATGAGCTTTGAATGTTCTTATCCTATAACATTTTAAAATAATCATGGTGGTAAGGTATGCACAGTTACAGTTTATTCACAGTTTGTGCTACTTGGATACCTATTCTCAAATCAAGGTTAAGAACCCACAATCAATGATGGAAATTCACGTTGACAAATTAATAACTAATGCATACAAAGATACACATAAACTACATATAATGTGATTAGTTCTCTCCAATGGTTTACTTACCTGTTTTTACTCAAAGCCCAAGGGTCAGCTGCATTAATTTCTTTCTCTCCAAGACATCATTAACAACTAATGCAATGGTGTGAGTAAATATATGATAATGCACAAATTTATTTTTATTGTTAGTGATAGTGAAGAGCTTACATGAATAGTCACAAGCATAAATTCATGGGATTTATTGATTAAAAATCTGCTATTTGTACCAGAGGTAACATAAGAGGTACTTTAAGAACATTAGGAAAATCCACAATTGCTGGTTAAAGGATCAATTGTGATGCTATCCACATAGTGATTCTATTTATTCTATTTTGACAAAAAGACTAATGAATATTCACATGTTGGGTTATAAGGAATGGCTCTAGAGAGCTTTCTGCTCATTTTGTGTTGCATAACTAAATTTTACCAAAATGTCACATAGTGGTGTTTCGAGGCCAATGATGATATACTATAGTAATGACATTTGGTTAAGTGAAACAAACTTTCTGTGCTCCACTAGTTGTTTTGGTTCTTACTGTAGCATCAACACCTGGATGCAGATCTGAAGATCTAGTACCTAAGTAAGAACTAAAATTAATGCAACATAGAGTATTTATTTAACTCAATTTGGTGCATTGCTGTACTCTATCCATTTAATATTTTATCTCCTTAGTGATCTAGTGGTTATATGCTGGTTTTCAAGTTGCAATGGATGTTTTTGGGACCCCCTGAATCCAAAAAGAAGCATTTTTAGAAAAATGTCTGTGTGTCTGTCTGTCTGTCTGTCTGTCTGTCTGTCTGTCGTGTGTGTGTCTGTGGGCACATAACTCAAAAACAAAAAGACCATAATATAACTTAAACTTGTGTAATAGGGTACATCTGCAAAATCTACCTAGCACCACTCCATAACAACAATTTTTTTTTTTTCCATAGAGATTACAATCTCATCATTACTAGAAGTTTTGCTAAATATCATCTTTAAGCCCTAGCTCATATAATAAGCCATTTTGTAATGTCAAAGTTTTTAATTGTACAGTACAAAAATGGAGGCATTTAATGTTTAAAAACTGTCTGCAATGTATTATTGGATATCAATAAAAACTTCTTTTTGTTAAAGAACAGGAAAAAAAAATCTGATGTGCACCATTCACATGACTTTCTCCATATCCCTGCAACAAATAATTCTAAAAAACCTTATACTTCTATTTACTTTATGCTAATCAGAAAAAAATAGTAGAAATAGTCTAATTACTCGCTTCCTTGTAAGTGGAAGCGAAATAAGGGAAACCGTAGGTTAAAGTGATAATCAAAAGCTGGTTGCTATGTCAATGAAGTTCCTTTGTCTATATGGATAGGAGTTGACAAGTTCCAGTATGAGAAAAGTATACGTTTTTCATAGCAGAAACCAAAAATAAGGAATGTCACAAAAACGACAAGCTCCACAAAAAAACGTATATGGCATAAATTGTGTGTTTTAATGTGCTCTACATTTTTTGTGTAGTAAGTTTTTGTCCATCTCTTACGGTTTAGCAGTTATTCAAAATTTAGTAAAATTCATCCAGAATAAACTGCTCTTCAGAGGCTATTCCCAGAAAATTCAAGATATACATTTTATTTGTCAGGTAAATATGTTTAATATACGCATTTTTAATCAAAATCATTAGCGCCATTTTTGAGAAAATCAAAATTTTCGAAAAAAGTTCCATGTAAAAGGTAGTTGGGGGTGGGGGGATTTTTCTCAAAATCTTCGTGTCGCATCCCAGATACTAAACTTAAATACCAAGTTTGGTATTTTACCGATTTTTTGCTTTTGAGTTATCGTGTTCACAGACACACGGACACACACACACACACACACACACACACACACACACACACACACAGACCTTTTTGTGAAAATGCTTTTTTTGGATATTGGGGACCCTAAAACATATATTTCCGGTAAAATCTTGGTATCGAATTTTTGGGTGGAGTGCAATACTTTCTCTATACACTATGTACATAGTGCGTATGGAGAAAGTAAAAAGGCTTCATCTATCACAATAAATGCAGGAAAAAATATAAAATATCCAGATACATTTACTTAGTAACTTCAAAACACTATGATAAACTCAATTTAAGAGAACACCTAGTACAACAATTTCTTTTTTCACAGTTAGCAGTTGCTAAAGACCAGCTGTTACCTCTGTTAGTGATGGATACTTTGGGAGAGTTTCCAGGACTTCCAGGATTGTTTGTGGCTGGCGTCTTCAGTGCAGCTCTAAGGTAATCCTCTCTTTCCTTCTTAAATGCATATATTCACTCTACTGGTTGACTATTAAATACTATTTCTGTATAAGCACAAAAGCTTAAAATTTTTCATTAATGTTAGTTATCGGAATAAATTGCTTTTCTGGAATTTCCCCCAGCTACTGAACATGCCAATCAAACTATAGATATCTGCTATAGAGTGTTCAAACATTTTAACAATTTAATAAAAGGCATAAGGTTTATATTATTCTCCTTTATTTTAGAGGGGTAAGTGCTAACTTTTAAAACAACCAATTATTAATTTTAAACTTTATTTTTAATCTAAGTATATACCTACTTAAAAAGCTTCTTAAATTTCAGTTCATTATCCACTGGCCTCAACTCAATGGCTGCTGTAATATTTGAAGACTTCTACAAAAGCTTTAGTAAAACGGAACTGAGCCCTAAAGCAACAAAGCTTCTAATGAAAAGTGTTGTTGTCATAGTTGGAATAATATGTGTAGCACTTGTGTTTGTGGTGGAGAAGCTGGGAGCTGTATTACAGGTAAATTATAATTTCAACATGCTAAATTCTTTAGAAGTAAAATCAATACAGATATTTGTTGAATTTTTTTGTGCAGTTTTTGTGTACCATGAGAAATACTTCATTTAAAAGATTATTTTTAATAAATGAATTAAACTCTGGCTGTATATTCCTTAGGATTATGTCTAAACAATTTGCTACTTTTATTTAGCCAGGTCAAGAGTTTTGGATAAAAAAATTATTGAATGCAGAAATGGCTTGTTTTTTCCAAATTATTGATAATTTTCAAAATCAAAATTCAATAGCAATTGAACTGCTGCATCTGTAACATATTAATATTGAGTAATCAGAAGGATGTACAGGGTTTTACTCTTAAGTTAACCTTATATATGACTAGAACTAGCTAAACTCTGTAATGTTAAATTGTTTTTAAGGGAAGGCAACAGTGAAATTTAGGTAAAATTGATGAAAAATCAGACTTTTTGTTTTATTCCTTAAAAGATGCTTGTACATTGTACTTTTAGCATCTACTAACGTTTACAGTGTCATTTAAAGAGCTGTTTCATCATGGTTTAAATGTCTTTATGCAGGTGTGCATGGCTCTTAAAATACTACTAAGATGAAATATATTTGAAAGTGCTTTGTATTTTGAGTCACATTAAGTGACATTAGATTACAATCTTAATCCTGTTAAGATGAAACACATTTGAATGTGCTTTGAGTTCTGATATCACATAAACTCTTTCATGGATACTCAGTTTTTACTATTAATAATGATAATTTAACGACTTATATGCACAAGTTAAGCCTGCTGTTCCATATAATCAGATTCTTCAGCTTGTACTTTATAAATCATTTCCAGGATTTTGTGTTAGGAGAACATTTATCTCCTATCCTCTACTGGGCTTGCAGCACTCGATTTCCTAGATGGAAGAAGAAATCAGACATTTATTATTTGATGGTATCATAAAAAGAAGTGAATGTTACTATATGTCTTTGTACTGATTTTAAAATAACTGAATAATCTCATGAAAGTGTATCATTTTTCTTTACCCCTGAGTGAGAACAAATTCTTTTGCTTTTTTGAAGGTATCAATAATTTGGTACTGAGATTTCACCAGAAATATTTGTTTTAGGGTCCCCTGTATCCAAAAAAAGTATTTTCAGAAAAAGGTCCATGTGTGTGTGTACGTGTGTCTGTGAACACGATAACTCAAAAACGAAAAGTCGGTAGAATACCAAACTTGGTACTTAAGTTTAGTATCTTCCAGGGATGCGACACAAAGATTTTGAGAAAAATTCCCCCACTCCAAACTACCCTTTACATGGAACTTTTTTCGAACATTTTGATTTTCTAAAAAATGGCTCTAACGATTTTGATTAAAATATTGTATATTAAAGATATTTACCTGATAAATAAAATGTATATTTTGAATTTTCTGGGAATAGCCTCTGAAGACTATTTTATTCTGGGTCAATTTTATGGAATTTTGCATAACTGCTAAACCGTAAGGGATGGACAAAAACTTACCATACAACAAATGTAGAGCACTTTTAAACACACAATTTATATTACATACATTTTTTTCATGGACTTTATTGTTTTTGAGATATTCCTTGTTTTTGGTTTCAGCTATGAAAAATTTATACTTTTCTCATACAGGAATTTTTCAACTCCTGTCCATACAAACAAAGGAACTTCAGTCTCATAGCAACCGGCTTTTGACTATCACTTTAACCTATGGTACTCCTTTCAAGGAAGCAAGTAATAAGACTATTTCTGCTAGTTTTTTTTTCTCGATTAGCATGAAGTAAATAGGAGCATAAGCTTTTTAACAATAATTTTTGCAGAGATGTAGAGAAAGTCATGTGAATGGAACACATAAGATTTTTTCAGTTAGTTACAGGCCAAATTCTTAAAGATATACCAGTGTTGTTACTGTTATTTTTTGTGGAAGAATTTGGTTCTACTGGAATGCAACATTTTGACTCATTTAATTTGCATCCAATAAGTGACTTTTAACTCTTACACATACTATGGTTTGTTGAACTTTTGCATCTAATATTGTAGACTTTGTTGCAAAGATATCATAATTTCAGATAAAAGAAAATGTAAATATTTTCAATGCACTTTATTGACTAACAATGGGTCTCTGTCATATTGATGTTGCAGATTGAGTTTTTAGAGTGAAAATGCATAAAAAACAAAAATGCCCATGTCTCTGCTTTCTCTCCCTTAGGGTCTCTATTCATTAGAAAGAAAATGTAAGTTTAAAGATGTGAAGGCTGACTCTAGCTCTGTCTTCCATTCAATGATCAGCTACCTGGTATGATAATGAACTTGGCCCACTGAGGTTACAAGGATCCAGTCACAAGTCTGCACTAAAGTTCACAAAAGATAACTTACAAACAACAGTTCATTTAGAAAAGAGAATATTGGCCATAGATAGTTTTATTTTTCCCCAGTAATCAGTGGCTCCAAGTAAAAATAGTTGAAGAGATAATCACTCAGCTTTAAGTTCTCTCATTTAATAATTTATAAATACTAATACATGCAAGGAATTAAGCATTATTAGTGAATCATTCTAATTTGAAAATAATATTTTTCTTGAAAACTTGCAAATATGCAAAGAAGTTGTGTCAGTGATCTGTTTAAATTAAAAACAAAAGAATTTGAGTTGGTTTTTGTAACACAAACATCACTTTTTTTACTTAGGTACTGGGTTTCGGGAATAAGTGCAAATGCAGATCCAAATCATATTGAATCATGGATCTGATCCTCTTAGAAAGTAGGATGAATGAGCTCAGATCAAAATGTTATATGGAAACACCTCCTCCTTATTCAAATAATTTTGAATACAGTAAAGAAACTCTTCTTCTACTATACTTGTTGTACATAGTAATCATATGTTAATGATTTTTTTTTAATTGCTCTGTGGTAGATTATAATATAATTGCTTTTATGATTTCCATAGTTTGCAATGTAATAACTTCAAAATCTACTTGGAACACACAGTTAACAAACAGATAACAACAGATTAATAGGTTCGCCAACCCAATTCCAAGTTGACCAACATATACAACTGAATAAAACTATTCTTGAAGCTTGCGCATTCAAAATAACCTGAATTTGTTTTCAATTTAACATGTGAAATGCAGATCATATTGAGATAGAATTGGATTCAAATTGATTTCAATTCCCCAGGAAACATGGTAAATGTCATCTTCAAATTTAAGTAAGCAGGCCAAGAAACGTCAGCATTTCTTTATAGAACTTGTCTATGAACACTTCAAAATTCAAATAGCATTGCTTGATAAAGTTAATGAACTAGTGAGCATTCCTTCCACTCCAAGATAAGGTACTGACAAACTAGAATCTTCAAGTATTTCTGTAGATAATCTTTAGGCATACCCTCTGTTTAAGACCATACCTAATGAAGTAGATAAGGTAAAATATGACTAAAGAAATTAAATGATTGTAGTGTTTGCATTTATTGCACTCAGATTATAAAATAAGCAGAATAGCAATATTAACCACGATCTTATTATTTCAGATGTCAATGAGCTTGAGTGGTATAACCAATGGACCATCCCTTGGAATATTTAGCATGGGGCTATTTTTACCATGGGTTACATCTAAGGTACATGGTAAATATATACTGTAACAGATAAATCAACCTGATAATTTTGGTATGGGGATTAATTTCATTATTTCTAAAGACGATGAAGTAATAAACACTCTTAGTGTACCAAAATTCCTGCTTGCAATGAGAGATGCATACCATCTTTGAAAATTCGTAACAAAGCAAGCATTTTAGAATTTTTGCTGCAATGCATAAAAACAGGAACAATCAGTTTCTTATTTTATTGTATTAATGATAAACAGATACAAGTTTTAATCAACTTCCTCAATATGTCAGAAACAGTATTACCTCTTTTGTCTATTTCATCTAGTACATAAGTGGAGAAAGTATTGCATTCCACCCAAAAATATGATTCAAAGAGTTCAGTGGAAATATATGTTTTAGGGTCCCCTGAGTCAAAAAAAACGAAAATTAAAAAAAGCTCTGTATGTGTGTGTGTGTGCCTGCATGCCTGCGTGCGTGCAAGCATATGTGGGGGGGTAACTCAAAATCAAAAAGTTGGTTAAATATTGAACTTGATATTTAAATTCAACATTTTCCAAGAATGAAACATAGAGTTTCAAGTAAATTCCCCCACCCCAAACTACACATTACCTGGAACAAATTTAAAAAAATGTTAATTTTCTCAAAAATGGTTATAACAATTTTGATTAAAATGCTGTACATTAAAGATATTTACATAACAAATAAAATGTATATTTTGAGTTTTCTGGGAATAGCCTCTGGTGAGTTTTGCAAAATTTTGCATAACAGTTAAACTGTAAGAGATAGACAAAAACGTATCACATAAAAAAATGTAGATCTTGCTAATACACGCAATTTATGTCATACATTTCTTTTTCCAAAAATTTCTTGTTATTGATTTCAGTTTTTAAGTACTCAACTTTTCTCAAATGGGACCTGCAAAGCGAACCAAATCTGAATTGTTTCACATGGCAATGGGCTTTTAAAAGATTTGACTATTGCTATAGCCTAGTGTACTTATTCCCTTTTTTCTGTTCTACTGACAAGAAAATAAATAAAAAGACAAATTCTGCTAATGTTTACCTCAATTAGAGTTAAGTAGATAAAAGAATAATCTTTTGTAAGAATAATTTGTATATGGTACAGCTAGAGAAAGTCATGTGAATGAAACACATCAGATTTTTTAAAAATATTTTGGTAGAGTTAATGATTTTCTAAGTATTTTTTGTTATTGGTTACAATTTTAAAATACTTAAACTTTTCCCAAACGGGCAATTGCCATTACTGTTTCTTTTGTTTTACCCCTGGCCATGCAAAGATAACCAAAGTTCAATTGCATAGCGATTACTTTCAAAAAATGTTACTAATTGCTTTACCTGAGCATATTCCTTTGTTTCCCTTATACTCATAAAGAACAATACCATTTCTGCTAATGTTTTATCTTTATTAGCATCAAGAAGCATAAGCATTTGTAACAACAGTTTGTTACAGAATAAGTTGAGAAAGCATTGTGGATGGAACACATTTTCATTTCATTTTTGAGTACCACAATCTTGCATTGTGTTTATCATAGAATATTGCCTAAATTATAAAAAAGTAAATTCACATCTGATTCATAAACAGACAGATTCATCTCTCTCTCGCTCTCACTCTCTCTCTCTCCCCTTCCCCCTCTCACCCTCTCTTCCCCTCCCTCTCTTCCCCTCCCTCTCTTCCCCTCCCTCTCCCCCTCCCTCTCTCTCATGTATTTGATATAATGCAGTATGTATTCAGTGAAGGAAAGAATAGAATACTGATTCACTTTAAGAAATGCAATGAATTCACGGCTTCATCAAAAAGAAAATAATATATACTGTAACAAACTTAACTCTTAAGTGTTCTCGGGCTTCGCCAGGTAAGTCCATGAACTTATCTGACTAGAAGTCCAAGAACACTTAGAGTTAATACATCATCAGGAAAGCTTCAGCTCTTACTCTAACTCTTACCGAAACAAACTTTCCACAATATCGATCAAAATACTAAATATAAAGGGCAGTAACTAGACTCTTGGTCTTATAGCCTAACATAGCCTGCGGTTCCATAGCAGTAAAAGCGGGTGTTAAACACTACCAAAAAAAAAGCCTAACAAGCACACAACATTTTGCCTGTGCGCAATTGGGTGTGCCACAGCTTATTTGGTCCTGTATAAACTCTGCATGTAAAGCATATGCAATATTCTGCATTTACTGTCTTCTCGTAAAACTTTGGTCACATTATGCTTCTAGTGCTAACAGCTCACCAAACTCCAACTTTCCAATCATAATGAGGGATTGTACCATGTTATGAGTGTTGACACGACCATTTAAGTGTAAACATGCCTCGTCGGAAAAGAACAGAATCAATTAAACCATCATTCTCTGATGAAAGAAACCATTAACAATAAAGCATCCGTGATACTAGGTCACCTTGTTTTAAAGAATGGGCACTTGTATACTTATAAGGTTTTAGCTTTAATAATTTAGTTGCTCTATGTGCAGAAGACTACTGTTGTATTAATTTTGGGATGGATTTTGTTGGTGAACGTTCAAGACTTGCGCCTATGTTGTCTAACTTTTCCTCTGTTAAAACTGTACGTTTACGCTTTTGTTCTTTGTTTGCCACAGTAACAGTGGTTTCAAATTTCTTCCTCACAATCTCATGAATTGTAAATCTGGAAAGAGGCACTTCACCAGGGAAATTTTTAATATACTCTGTGCAAACACAGCTTGGTGATTCCCATTTGTAATAACTTTTACTCACAAAAATGCATTGCTCTAGAGTCAATCACCTGTTCATGTTGGTGGCCAATGCAATACAGTCGATGCTAGCCCATTCTCCTGCATGGGCTAGCATCTCTCCCTTCTCAGGAAAGGCGAAATGCCATGTGCTCCATTAGGTTTTAAAGGAAGAACCCTGTATATATATTTATACATATTTTTTTTTATTTATTTATACCTATAAAATCATCTGATGATTCACACATTTATTTACAGTTAAGTATATGTATGACTTTTAACAAAATTATCAAAATTCAAACTCCAAATAGTGATATAGTTTAGTACCTATTTTTAGTACATAAAATAATTAAAACAATGCTTTTATAAATTTGCCAAGAGAATAAAACTTGTGATTTTTAATCTCCTTCTTAAATGCTTTGCTCTGTGGGACTTTAATAGCTTCAGGGAGCTTATTATGTAGGGCAACACCTTTATGGCTAACCATTTTGTTTTATGCTAATAGGAAATTATATTCTTTAGAATTAATGTAAATAAATTGTCATACAGTAGGTAAAAGGTATTAATTATTGAAAGGCATCATCTATATGTAGAAAACAAACAAAATTGTAATTTGGTCCTAAATGACCCAAGTTGATAGTAAATGGTACTACCTTCATGATAAGCTACTTTACATACGAGGGCTGTAAATAAAGTAGTGGCAACATTGATAGAACACAATATTTATTGAACTCCCAAGTACAATCGCATTACATTCCTTCAATGTAGTCACCCGCAAAGTCCCTGACCTTTTGCCAAATGTAGGGCAGCCATTCGGGACCGTTGGCAAGGCGATCTCTGTTGATGACTGCAAACTCCGCCCTACTGCGCGGACTACAGATGCCACATCAGGAAATCGGTGGCCTCGGAGAGTTTCCTTCAACTTCGGAAACAGGTCGAAGTCACAAGGACTTATGTCTGGAGAGTACGGAGGATGTTCCAAAACCTCCCAATGCCACCGTTGCAATAAGAGCTGGACATTGTTTGGGATATAACAATGTGCATTGTTATGTCGCTGTTGACGGTTTGTCTCTTAGGCACAGCATGCGTAAGAATAACCCCCTCATAGTCGTATGCCACAATCAGCATCAGCTTCACCCAACTGGGTTCCTGTCGAACTTTCTGTGGATGTGGTGAACCTGGGTGAGGCCATTCATTCGACTGGTGCTTCAATTCCGGCTCATAGGCTCATGCCCACTCTCATCAATGGCGACAATATGCTGCAGAAATGCATCTCCTTCGTTGTGGTATCTGTCCAGGTGGATGCCAGCCAGTGCATACCGGTGCCATCTGTACCTTAGTGAGTCGATGTGGAATCCAACGGGACGCAATTTTCCCCAGGTGAAGACATTTCGTCAGGATATGCCACACAGTTTGATAACTGAGACCAACCTCTATGGATAACTCCCGGACAGTCCTTCGATGGTCCATGGCAACGAGACCACTCACAATGTCAATCTGATCTTGCGGAATGGACGGCCGACTTGTGCGGTGCAAATCCGCAGTCTCAGTCTGATCTGCACGAAATGCCTTGACCCATCGTGTAACGATCCTGTACAGCAATGCATTCCCACCACAGGCTTCATGTAATCCTCGATAACATGCTTTTTTTTTATGCATTTTTTCCATGGGCAACCTCGATTTTAATCCATGAACGCTGATTGCCTTTGGTAATGCTTTAGAACGATGCACTTGACACTGTTCACTTCAACGCTACACAGCAACAACACACTCTCAACTGGCAGCCCGACCAATGCACGCCACACGTCGACACTAGTCACCTGTTCGCTCCCTTATCCTATTGGCTCATATCCGCTCTCCTGTGAATGTGGGAACCATGTTGCCACTACTTTCTTTACAGCCCTCTTAGAAACATGATGAGTTACAAACTAACATATAAATGGTAAACAAGTAAAATAAGAAGTTAAAAAGAATTATTCAATTTAGAATATTTCCCCCAAATACTATAAATATTACTAATCCTAATATACGTTTATACTGTTAAAACAGGGAGCTATTGCAGGTGGACTAGCAGGTCTTGGAGTTATGTCTTGGATATGCTTAGGAACTCAAGCAGCAATTGCTGCAGGATCTATTAGGTTTGAACAGAAACCTGTCTCTGTGGAAGGCTGTACATATGATTTTGTGGCATCTAGCTTCAACAGCACATCAACTACACAACCAAGGTAGCGTGTACAAACAATACTTCCCATTAATATTAACAATGTAGCCAAAGTTACACTTAGAATGAAGAGTACAAAAATGTTTGCAAATAAATATTTATTTTATTAAAATAAATGTGCTCTAAATAAATACGTTATAATATATTCTAATTTTAGCAGAATCTTGTTATATTAATAAATAAGTTACTTGTATGTAATAGCAAGTTAAAATTTAAGTATACTATATATAGCTCTGAAATGATCTGTAGGGATGGTAGGGCATTACTGGAGATTTATAGGCAGAGAGACTAAATCAAATTTCATAAATCTAGTATAAATGTAACCATAGATCCCTTCATATTAATAATCAAATGATATGAATATAAAACTTGCTACTGTTGCTTCAGAAGTTGATCTGTCATGGGAGGTACCATGCATCAGGCTTGGTACCTTGTAGAAATTAAAATCACTAACACTGTGAAAGTATAGCATTTAGTGTTTTAAATATGAGAAACTTATTATATCACTTCCGCTTACATATTCAGGTGGGATTTGTCAATTTGTACTACATTTCTTACTGATTCATGCTACACATGAATTACTCATTTGTAAAAAAAGTTTAGTGATTTCTGTGTTCTATACTTTAATTTATATATAACACTTTTATATATAAAACATATATAAAAGTGTTACCAATGCAGTTTTACAGTTCAAGAAATTGTCCATAAAGATGACACTACAATCCTAGCGTTTTTATCTTTTAATATTATCACTTCCTCCAAAAGAAAAAATAGTAAACTAAATTATTGCACAGTTTTGCACCATTTGATTTTCTGCACCCCAATCTTGTAACACAGCATCTCAAATTGGACCGTCTCTAATAGCTTGATCAGTAAGTCAGCTAACTGGTTTATTCCTTCAATGTGCTCCAGTCCAAGGTCACCATCCAAACCTCAAAATGTCTAACTTCTGTGCCCCTAGATTTTCGATGATATGGTGGAATGGTACAGTGAAATTTTGGAAGTTTCACAGCTCCAGCATTGTCGATGTAAAGAGCAGGAGGTTTGTCTTGGTTGGCAGTTCCAGATAATTCAGATAGCAATCTTTACAAACAGATCAACTCCTTTACTGCTTCACTTGCTGCTACTATTTCTGCTTTTGTGGTGGAAGTTGTTTCTGATTTTTGCAACTGACTGAACCATAATGAGCTCCATGAATGAAAGTTCCCAGGAGTTATTCAAATGCATTTGAATTTTCATAATTCCCTGTTCAAGAACCAGCATGCTTACAACTTGGTTTCCCACATGAAATCTTTTCAGGAACAGCAAATCTTGTATAAGATTCAAAATATTGTTGATTCACAGTGATGTAATGCATGGCACCACTGTTGCAGTACCATTTCTGCTTCAACAAGATTACCAACTGAGGCATGTGACAAAAATGCAGCATTCTTTTCAGACTGTTTTTGCTTGTGCTGTCATTTGCCTTTTTCAACAGACACTCCACCTCTCAGTGGCTTAGCTGATGTCATTTATGACATGGAAATTTCTGTTTTGAACTTTCTACATTACTTTTTGAATTTTTCATTATTTTGACTTTTATTCAGCTAATTTTTCTTCACAGGAGTACCACAACATGCAACAAATGCAGCAATATTATACAATTTTTCAATTAACAAGTTCACCGTTTTATTTTCTGATGAAATTGTGTCCCATAAGTCTTTAAAGTCATGGATCTTTTCCAGTCATGGATAAAATTCAGCCATTTAAAATTTGTTTTAAAAGAATATTTTATTTGTGCTCCTTAAGTTCGTTGTTCAGATCAACAAAAAGTTCTCCAGTTTTGTGAAATGTGTGCTGATATCTTCTTTTGTCATCACATTGAACACGAAAAAAGGCTTAGCCCAAAATGTTTAAATATTGCATAGTGCTTCTTTCGAATCGCATGCATAACTTGGTCCAAATTTCACTTGCATGGCTGCATGTTAACACGAGTTTAGCAATGGCTTTTCCCAGTGTTCTTGCCAACAAACTTGCCACTTTTGTGCCATCTTTCCACCATTTCTGATGAGTTGTTTGTTCTGCCATAGTCGTACTTTCTGCAAGATGATTAAAAAAATAAGTGTTTAAAATAAGCTTTTACCTATGATTTTATTTTGATCCTGTAATAAAAATGACATTTTCCTTTTCAGTGATGTGTTTATTTTGTACCGTATGTCATACTTATGGTACACTTTGCTTGGAACAATTGTATCTATGATAGTAGCTGTGGTTGTCAGTTTTATTACTGGACCTAATGATCCTGAAACCATTGATCCCATTCTACTTAGCCCTGGCGTACGACATTTCTTTCATAAGAAAAAGCAACCACAAGATGTGGATATAGCATTACTAAATGGTTATAAGGTAAGCTTCTGACTTGTGTTTTTAAATTCTGTAAATGAACATATCTGCATTTGGGAGTGAGTAGAAACCAACCTTGAAATTTTAAATGAATTTTAGGGTGACATTTGAAAATCAGACCCATTAATATTCACTTTCCAAATACAACAGTTATAACTAGGTGCATCAAATGCAGATGCAGTCATATAAATACCATAATTTTTAAACCTTTAATAATATATTTCTGTTTATAATAACATATGATAACTAATATGTTACCACATGTTACTATGACTAATTTATGCTTATAAAAAATAAATAAAAGGACAAATGTTTGCAAAAATTTTCCAACTTTCAGCCTATTATGTTTAGGTAAGCTCACATATTCAAAAGCAGGAGGCCAGATGGCAAGCCCTTGTTGATTAGATGTGTGCAATTATTTCACCAAATAATTGCACACTCTTGTGTCAGAGTAGATATATTAAAATGGGGAATAACTGACATGTCATTTACTGTTAAGCAATTGTTACAAAATGTCCTGTCTGAGCACTGCTGTCACATGTATCAATTGCTTTTAGCTTTTTTTTCAGTTTTATTTATGAGTCTAATGAACATATATTTTGCTATTCTCACTCAAAGTAAGATATAAGTAAGTACATCACTTTTGATAATTAGGAGCAATGTTCCAGTGGATAAATTAGGTTATGCATGAGAATGAGCTCCATCTGAATTTCTTTATATAAATGAGATGTTCAATGATATTTATTAATCATAATAGCGAACATGAGCAGTGAGCTAGTGAGGAAGAGATCTCTACCATTGGAGGATCGGAGTGAGACAATATAACAGTGTGGAAAGTTTGTGTTCCTTCAAGAAAAGAAATCATCACTGAAGAGCAAAAATTATTGTTTAGCATCCTCCATGTTAAGAGTCCAGAAACAAAGAACTGAGAGTATTGAATTGTTGGAAATTATTTTTCTTTATCACATTAATTAAAAGAAAAATTGTAGAATTTGCCAACTTAACAACTTCACTCCAAATACAGGAGATATCTTAGCACAATTAAAAAAGAAATAAAAGTTCTGGATTGGTGTATTTAGCTTGGTTCGTGAAGTTGTCATATCTGTATACCGAGGACCTTGGGTACCTGATGACATAATTCCTGAACTTTTTGTCTGGTGATGTGGTACAGTTGCTTTTATTTATGACTTGGTGTTTTTTGGCTTGGTGGTGTTAGATCTATTGCAAAAAGAAAATGAGTTGAAAGCTTGCACCAACTCAAGAACTTTTTGAAGAATTTATGCTGCAATGGATGAGGAACTATTTCCTTATGAATGTATCACATTTGACAAAATATCAGAGAACTTCTGAGGACACTGCAGCTTTAGGTAATACATTGGTACCAAAATAATCCAGTAAGAATGGCTAGAAAATGTTTTCTGTTGTTAATTCACTTGCATGGCATACAGAAGAGAACATGTTCACCAAATATGAATTTTCAGAATTGACAAAACAAGTTGAGTATGAGAAAAACAGAGGTGAAATTAAAATGCATTCCTTATAGTATTTAAAAATCACTTTGCTTCTCAAGTTAAATCTACAAAGAAAATATTTCTTTGAAATTCACAGTTAAATATGGACATATTCGCTTTTGTATGAATAAGAATAAAGTTTATTGACATTAAGCAGTTTTACAGCATTGCAATTGGTCTTGTCAAGTACATGATTTATCACATTACAAAATTGGAGCTTTATACAATTATTTATACCATTTAAAACAGTTGAATATATTTGCTACTATTTGCATAACAAACTATTTACAATATGTTTATGATAAGTTTGCATTAATGATTACATTTTACAAAGCTAGCTTAGATATTTCGCATCTATGTGAAAGTTATTTATTACATTCAAAAACTCTTCTAAGTAAAAAGCTTTATCTTTCAGCCAATTATTCAGAAATGTTTTGAATTTATGATTGGATAATGGGTAATGTATATCGGAAGTTTGTTGTACATACTTAATCCTGCATATTTATGGCTGCCATGAATTTTTAATAATGTTGAGTAAGTAAGCCCATAGTATAATTATTTTGTGTTATGTAGCCATGTACTGTCTGTTGGAGTGTATTTTTTTGTAGGTTTTCTTTTATGAACACCAATGAGTGGTAAATTTACAATGCTGGCACGGTCATGATTTTAAGTTTTTTGAAAAATTGTCTGTAAGGATGGTTATAATCTAGATTAGCAATACATGTAGCTTCCTTTTTTTGCCACTTGAATATAGTTTGTGTTCCTGCAGAATTACCCCAGAGAAGTCTACCATATGTTAGACAGGAATGAAAGAAGGCATAATATGCATGTAGGTATGGTTAAGTTTTCACTAACGCTATGACAAAGTTTGTATAACGCTTGCCTAAGCATTTTCAGAAGGTCAATATGTTGTTTATCCTTCAGTTTTGATGAACATTTAATATAAAAATACTAGTTTTACAGATAGCCAGTTTAGTTAGTGACAAACATATTGGAATTCCATAATAAGGTTCTTTTATTTGTCTTCAGAAATATTCTTTTATTTTTTAATTAAATTATTCATATTAGATTGTTGTTGTTTATAGAATTATTAACATTTTCATTTGAAATACTGAATTTTAGCTTATAACATAGGAACATGAATTCTTTCTCCAATATAATGAAAGTAAAGTACAAATTCATTAACATGCCTACTGTAAAATAATATTAAACTCAATACACACTTATCATCTAAGAAACTATAGTTATTGATATTCTGTTCTCCTGTTTAATCCTAGGGCATACAATCAATAATGCTTGCATACCAAACTAAGTCTCCTGACTTTACCATTCTTCTCTGAAAATTATACTCAGCAATTCAACTTTTTTTTGATCTTATCACTAGTAATTTAAGCATTCTTCTCTGAAAATTGTACTCAGCAATTCAAAAATTTGTTTTTTCTCTTATCATTAATAATTTAATGGTATACTTTCAATTGGTTGCTTAAAGGAGTCTTTAAGGTCCATCCTCATGGGGGTTACAGAAGAATCTGGCCATCCTTGGTGCTCCCCCATAATGAAAAAGAAGAATAGTAAGCTATGTTTCTGTGTGGACAATAGGAAACTGAATGCTGTCACCAGGAAGGACTTTTTTCCCCTGCCCCATATAGACGACATTCTACACAGTGGTTCTCAACCTTGGACCTGAAGTCGGGATATGGCAGATGGTTCTAGTATACTCGAGGACAAGGAAAAGACTGCATTCTCGACTGGCCAAGGGCTTTGACAGTTTACAGTTATGTCATTTGGTCTCTGCAACGTGCCAGAGACAATGCTCCACATTTCAGCACCTAATGGAGTTGGTGATGCAGGGGCTAGTTACGCCACCTGCCTACTATATTTTAAAGAATCATCATCGTAGGCAGCAACTTCGAGGACTACCTTGTTAACCTGACCAATATGCTACAGCGATTGCAAGCGGCCAACCTGAAATTGAACTCGAAGAGGTGTCAATCCTCTGAAAGGAAATCAATTACATGGGTCACATTGTCTCTCCTGATGGAGTGGTCACCGACCTAGAGAAGGCTCGGCTGTGAGAGGTTGGCCTCGTCCAAGGGATAAACAAAGTTGCGCATTTCTTGGGTCTGTGTAATAACTACCGCCAATTTGTTGGAGGATTCTCCAACATCGCAAAATCTCTCATTCGCCTGATGGAGGAACAATGGCCTTTCTCGCAGAAGAAGAGATCCAGGACAGGAAAGAGTGGGTGTTAGCAAGCCGCTTTCCAAGGCTTACTTAGAGGGAGCTCCTGGTAGTAGTAAAAGCACTTGAACATTTCCATAAATACCTGATGTACATCTTCAAAACGTTGGAGTCAATCCATGAACTTAGGTGGTTAGAAGTCTGAGAATACTTAGAGATACTATGTTGTGGAAAGCTTGAGCTTTTAATTTATTAGTGTAACTGTCACTACTGCATCTGTGACTTATTTCCTACTTGCCCTCTTGTAAACCTGCAAACATACCTATGTTTATCAGGTTAGGCAAGTAGACTACATGGAGTATTTGTTGTTTGCCATGTGAAATTCAACTTTACTTCCAATTGTATTTATTTTACTAATACTGTGTCCAATTTTTAAACCATTATTTGAGATTTATTCTGCAGCTACCTGTATTCTTTTATTCATGTTTTGTTTGGTCAGAAGGGAGGTACGCATCCTCCATGCCTCCTCTGGATCTGCCCTTAGTCAATAGCTAAGAACTATAGTGGAGTAATCTATAGTGAGTCCACGATGTAGTGGGAAGAACAACATCACAGCATCTTATGACTGTACTCCAAAAAAAAATCTAAAAAATGAAATAAAAACTAAAAGCAATGAGAGAATCATGTAATGTGAACAGTTATGTGATTCATGCACATAGCTCATTAAGATGTACATGTTCTGCTCTCTGTAGAAGAATAAAATAGTTGAATTCTTATATAAAATTATAATTTCTAAAATAAAACTTGTTTCAAGATTAATCATAAAAAGTATACAGTATCCTATTCTATTGGCTTCAATTGTAAACAAAATAACATTGAAATCAAAGTGCTCATGAAGTGACTAATAAAGGTTATTCTAAGTGACGGATTCCTATAGTGACTTACTCATTACCTATTAATGTGCTCAGCTTAAATGAGTAAAAGGATTAAAATTTGGGTCTATGTTTTAGAAAGCTACATATTGCAATGTTATAGATACTAAAAATAATTTAGAGCATTCACTGAATGGAATGTTTATTACTACACTGGTAGCAATAAACATTCAGGTTGTACTAAGAAGCTGCCAGAAATGCATTCATTTTCTAACAAAAGTTTATTCTATTGTTTCAGGCTGCGCCATGACACAGCTGGTACATAAATGTTCAAGTAAATAGTTGCTATATTTATAATAGTGCCTAGAATGGAAGGCTCTTAATTCTAAAACAAGGGGCACATTATAGCAGGAAAAACTGAAAAATATTCTGCTGATTTGTCAAGATGAACATAAGAACAAATTGACAATGCAAACATCTGAACAAAGAGAGAAAGTAATAAGAAAATTGTATATAATGATAATTAAAGAAAAAAATCTATCTGCTAACTCTTAAATACTTAGGTACCTTATTATTTATCTTAATAAATATTTTATGGATAAGAAATGGATTATTTTGTGTTATTTTCTAGAGCTACCCTAACCTCTGCACTTTGACTAGAGAATTTACTGATGGCATTGGTGGCTTGTTGAAATTTAGCCGCTTGATGAGTGTTATTTATTTTCCCCAATCACTCCTGTCTTCATATGCTTTGTAACTAGGTACTTCCAATTAAGGAAGAAAATTTCTAAGCCACAGCCAAGAATGAAACCAAAGACCTCTAAGCTGAAATGCTAACTCATTGATCAGTAGGTTACAGTATCAGTCATCATTAATATTGTTGTATGTAATACTTGCATTATAAACACATTAAAATGGTCAAAAATATGCATAATTGCAACTTTCTAGCATATAATGATAGTCTATAATAATGATGAAATAAATATGCTGAAACAAATACATTTGTAATTGATTCCATTCTAATTTCCTCTTAGCTTCCAAAATTCTACAGCCTTCTGTAATATATTGTTCAAATCATCTTCAAATATGAGTTGCCAATGCCAGCAGCTATAAATAGAAACACACTTGAGATAAACAAATGCAAGAGGCAGCTCCAAGCATGTGGCAGTAGTGAATATTCCCATTGTCCCATGATCACAACACTTAGCCCAAAAGTAGCTGTTATCTTTTCTTTATGGCATTACTTTTAAAATGCACTAGTGGATATGTTTAATGAGTTCATTATAATATGCTGCATTTTAGCTATTATTTAAAAATAGAAACAAATAGTGTAATGAAACTCAGCAGTTTTAGCATATTTATTGCTTAAGATGTGCACATGTTGTTTGCAGAGTAATATAAAAGTGTGTTTCTTAGAGTAGATATGGTAAATATGGTATGATAATATAAAGCAGCAATCAAATTCCTCATTAACTGATTTGCCAATATGAATCCCTATAAATGTATGACTTATCCTGCATATTAATAAACTTATATTAAGTGCCTTTTAGAGTTTTCTCCTAAGTAATTGTTTTTTCTTGACAGAATCAATGAAAATTACTGGAAAAGCTGTAAACAATTAAAATTTAGTTGAGTCGATTTTGTAACACTACATCACTTACTTTTTTATTTCGGAAAACATGTTTCAGAAGCCATGTGCTTCCATTGTCAATTCCTTTGGTCGACATGGCTTCTGAAACATGTTTTCCGAAATAAAAAAGTAAGTGATGTAGTGTTACAAAATCGACTCAACTAAATTTTAATTGTTAAAACACATCACTGTCTCAAAGTCCACCATATATCAGGATAAAAGCTGTAAACTTGAAATACAAACAAAACTATAGATTTCTTTTAAGTTTTGATTTCTCTGTATATTTATGCTAATGCAATTTGTTATAACTAGTGCTTGGCACATTAAGTTTAAATTAATAGACAGGTGAATAGGCACTACAAGAAATTCAAAATAGGCACTATTACTTACCTAATCTTATCCATCCAACTTACATATAAAGGAAATTTAAGCATACCAGCACTGAATCCCAAAGGTCAGTACACATAATCACTTTGCCAGTATTGGGTAACTGAGATAAAAAAAAATCATAACACACAACTAATCTAGCCATATATTAATTTGAAAATAAACAACAGTTGTACAACTTTCCTTAAAAAAATCTGATGTCTTTCTCTACATCCCTGTAGTAAATTATTTCTAAAAAATTATTTTTTTTGATCTACTTCATGCTAATCAAGATAAATATTAGTAGAAATGGTCTTATTACTTGCTTCCTTATTAGTAGGAGGGAAATAAGGAAATACTATAGGTTAAAGCAACAGTCAAATCTTTTAAAAGCTGGTTGCTCTGTGGTTGAAATCTGTTTGTTTGAATGGCCAGGAGTTTAATTCCTGTATGAGAACATTTTTAAGTATTTTAAAATTGAAACCAATAACAAGAAATATCTCTGAAATGGTTAATGCGAAGAAAGAAAAAAAAATGTGTACAGCATAAATTGTATATTTTAACGAGATCTACTTTTTTTGTCTAGTAAGTTACAAAAAATATAGATCTAGACAAAACACATAATTTATATCTTACAGCTTACCAGTTATACAAAAATCAACAAAATTCAACTAGAATGAAGAAGTCTTCAGAGGCTATTCCCAAAAAAATGCAATATATATTTTATCTTTTATGAAAATATATTTAATATATGCTATTTTAATCAAAACTGTTAAGAGCCATTTTTGAGAATATCTAAATTTTAGAAATTTTTTTTCCATGTAAAGGATAGTTTTGATTGGGAGGATTTTCCTCAAAATATTTGTATAGCATCCTTGGAAGATACTAAACTCAAATACCAAGTTAGGTATTTTACCAACTTTTCATTTCTTATTTGTGTTCATAGACACATGGAAATACACACATATGCACACACTCAGGCACATGGACCTTTTTCGAAAAAGGCTTTTTTTTATATGAAGGGGGCAGTAAAATGTGTATTTCTGTGAAATCTCGGTTTCAAATTTTTGGTTAGCATGCAATAGCTTCTCTGCCTATGTTCTATGTACTATGTAGAGAAAGTAAAAATTACAACAGCAACAAAAAATTGTTGGAATGTTGAGTTTGAAATAATGGAGGGAAAGAGAATTGAAAGTTTTGGTAATGTTTGCATGAAAAATTTTAGGAAACTAATATGTAAAACTAGATGTGTCAAGTTTATAATTAAAAACATATTTTCATTAATTTACACCCAATCATTATTTAGTATGGTGAAGTCAAAAACATTGAACTAAAAGATGTCACCAAGTGTTTTCAGGTGCCTAATTGTTACTTTTTCTACTATGCACCTTGGTTATAGCATGCCTGTGTGTGCGTGCACATGCTCAATATAAAAATATTGTCTGGTGAGATAGAGAGGGAAGGCGATTGGCTAATATAAAAAAATCTTATGTGTTCCATTGACATGACTTTCTCTATATCTCTGTAACAAATTATTGTTAATAAGGCTATTCTTTATTTATTTCATGCTAATCGAGAAAAATTAGCAGAAATAGTCTTAATTCTTGCTTTATTATAAGTAGAAGCGAAATAAGGGAGTAGCATAGGTTAAAGTGAAAGCCAAAAGCTGGTTGCAATGTGACTGAAATTTGTTTGTTTGTATGGACAGGAGTTTGCGAATTCCTGCATGAGAAAAGTATAAGTTTTTCAAAGCTGAAACCAAAAACAGGAATATCTCAAAAACGATCAACTCCATGAAAAAAATGTATATAACATAAATTGCGTGTTTTAACGTGCTCTACATTTTTTGTTGGTTAAGTTTTTGCCCATCTCTTACAGCTTAGTAGTTATGCAAAATTCATCAAGAATAAAGTAGTCTTCAGAGGCTATTCCCAGAAAATTCAAGATATACATTTTATTTGTCAGGTAAATAACTTTAATATACGACATTTTAATCAAAATCATTAGAGCCATTTTTTAGAAAATCAAAATTTTCAAAAAAAGTTCCATGTAAAGGATAGTTGGGAGTGGGGGGGATTTTCTTGAAAATCTTCGTGTCACATCCTTGGAAGATACCAAACTTAAATACCAAGTTCCGTTTTTAATGGACTTTTCGTTTGAGCTATGCTGCCCACAGGCACACACACACACACACACATACACACACACATATACACAGACAGACAGACACACACACAGACAGTTTTCTAAAAATGCTTTTTTTGGATTCAGGAGGTCTCAAAACATGTATTTCCAGTGAAATCTCGGTATCGAATTTTTGGGTGCATTACAATACATTCTCTATACACTATGTACATAGTATGTATAGAGAAAGTAAAAATATTTGAGTGGGTGAGGAAGATTAAATAAGGAGGGATGAATATATAAAATCTGTTTAGTGAGGAACAAAATGAGGAGAGAGATTAATAGATTAATAGATGATGGCTAAATAAAAATCTGATGTGCTCCATTCACTTGACTTTCACTACAACTCTGTAACAAATTATTGTTAGTAAGCTTATTCTTCTATTTACTGCATGCTAATCGCTTAAAATCAGCAGAAAGCATCTTCTTACTTGGTTCCTTATAAACAGAAGGGAAATAAGGGAATACGCTAGGCTAAACCAACAGTCAAATATTTTAAAATGTAGTTGCTATGGGATTGAAATATTTTTCTTTGCATGGCCTGGAATTGACAAGTTCCTGTAAGAGAAAAGTTTTAAGTATTTTAAAACTGAAACCAATAACAAGGAATATCTCAAAAAAAAATAAATAAATAAATAAAAAATTATGTGTTTTAAAGAGATCTACATTTTTTTGTGTAGCAAGTTTTTGTCTATCTCTTACAGTTAATATGCAACATTCAAAAAAATTCATCCAGAATAAAGGTGTCTTCAGAGGCTATTCCCAGAACATTCAAGATATACATGTTATTTGTCATGTAAATATAATTAATATGTGATACTTTAATCAGAATTGTTAGAACCATTTTTCAGAAAATCAAAATTTTCGAAAAATTATCCATGTAAAGGGAAGTTGGAGGTGGGGAGAATTTCTTGAAAATCTTCGTGTTGCATCCTTGGAGGATACAAGTTTGGTATTTAAGGGACTTTGATTTTAGAACTATGCTGCCCACAGACACATATCAACATTTGTCTAAAAATACTTTTTTTTTTTTTTTGGATTCAGAGGTCTCGAAACATATATTTCCGGTGAAATCTCGGTATCGAATTGTTGAATGCAATACAATAGCTTCTATATACACTATGTGCATAGTACGTGTAAGTAAATTAAAAAAGACAATTGGGTGGTATGAACAAAAGTGAGACGTGTCTCAATACTTACAATTTGCGAGATATGTCTCACTTTCTATGAAAAAAAATTGACGATTGAAGCTGGAGGTGACTTTGATCGCGACCAATGTCTCGCACGCTTATGTAATGAGACGTATCTCAGGTTTTGGAATAAATAAAAAGTAGTTGCGTCTTACTTTCATGAGGCTCAGAAGGCGTCTCAACACACGAAACGCAGCTTCTTGCAACAAATTATTTGCAGATTTGGTATCAGTTTTGGTGTTTTTTGAGCGCCGAAGAAAGTTTTATTAAACCCGGGGAATTCAGATGAATTAAATTATAATAAACTTTAAAGATTAAAACAAAATGTGTAGTGACTGGTTCACACTTTCTTCCCGAAATAATAGGAAACAGAGTTGGAGCCTCGTAAAGGAGCAAAGATTATAATATCGTTATTATTTTTACTTTCTCTACACAACGATGTACATTGAGTATAGAGAAAATATTGTATTCCATCCAAACATTAGATAAAGAGATTTTACCGGAAATACACGTTTTAGAGTTCTCTGAATAAAAAATCTGATATGCTTCTTCATACAATTTTCTCAAGTTGTTTTAAATACAAACTATTCTTATAAAAGATTATTCTTTTATCTCAATCGTGCTAATCGAAACAAACATTAGCAGAAGTGGTCTTAATACTTGCTTCCTTGTAGGTAGAAGGGAAATAAGGGAATACATTAGGCTAAAGCAGTAGTTAAATATTTTAAAAGCTGGTCTCTATGTGAAACAATTGAGGTTCGGTTCGCCTTGCATGGTTCCGTTTGAGAGAAGTTAGGTAGTTTAAAACTGAAACGAATAACAAGTGATATCTCAAAAACGATCAACTTTACAAGAATAACTTGTATGACATAAATTATGTGTTTTAACGAGATCTATATTTGTTGTATATTACGAGTAAATTTTTGTCTATCTCTTACGGTTTAAACGTGGTGCAAAATTCTTCCAAACTCATCCAAAATAAAGAGGAGTTTAGAGGCTATTCCCAGAAAATTAAAATAATATTTTTTTTTATTTGTAAATATCTTTAATATACGGTATTTTTAACAAAATCCTTAGAGGCATTTTTGAGAAAAACAAAATGTTCGAAAAGTGTTCCATGTAAGTGAGGAGAGTTCAGTATAAAATGGTTCAAGAGAGCGAAAGAATAAATTAGATGGGGAATATTGAAAGAAGGAAGTATAAAAATAAACAAGATAGAAGAGATTAGATGGGTAGAGTGGGAGATTAAATGAGGAGAGACGGAGAGAAATGATCAGAGAGGGAGAATTAAATAACAGAAGCTGTGTATAAAATGCTCTGGAGAGAGGAAATGGATATTAAATGAGGGGAGATGTGTATAAACGCTTCTGAAGAGGTAGAAATAAGAAATTAGAGGGGGAGATTAAATGACGGGAGCTATGTATAAAAATCTTCTAGGATGAGAGAGGGAAAGGAAATTAGAGGGACAGGCTAAATGAGGAGAGCTAAATATAGAAATATTCTAGAGAGAGTGAAGGAAATTAAATATGAGGATGGCTAAATATAAAACAAATTCCCATAGAGAGGTGGAAATTAAATGAGAGTGACTCAGTATAAAAATATCTGAGAGGATGAGTTTGAGAGATTTAATAAAACGGGAAAAGCTCTATATAAAAGAGACATCTGATTTATTCTGTATAGCTTCCATGTGAAACGAGCACAAGGAATAAAACAAATTTAAAGAAAAACGCCAATTAGTATTTATAATACTAGCTGTGTAATACTGTATAATACAGCGAGGATTGTTTTTTTTTTTTTTTTTTTTTCACGTGCAGGATTATAGGTAAATGATACGGACGAAGGGCCTCGACACCGAAGCTTATGCTGATTATTGTGCCTATGACCTATGAGGGGAGACGTGAGAGGATACGTCGGGTGGTCGAACCAGGAGCGATGGTACAGCAATGACAGGGCCCCTATGGTTTCCACAATAGTAGGACAGGCAGATCAAGGACCCTGCCTCACACAAAGCCCAACGCCTCCACCAGGGGTGGTCCTCGTTCGGCAACCAGTTGAAGTCGGGGAGGGTGGCGCAGAGATTCACAATGAGCATTATTGTCCCTGGATCGCTGACACTCCCTACCCTGAAAGAAACCATCGGGGTGAAGAAAGAATGAAATGACAATAGAAACGACTTGGAGGGGTAGGACATTCGAGGGATGAAAGAAACATACCCAGCATTCACGTTGCTAACTGGGGAAACCCCCCAAAACCCATAGATCAGGTAGGCCGGGATCAAACTCGCGACCTGCCGAATGCGGGCCACAGACAAAACCACCTGAGCCATCTCGTTCGGAAGACGATTGTAACTGTATCATTTTGATATTTGCTAAACGATGTAAAATTTTAACGCGAGAAAATCATTAATTCATTGTCCTTCCGTTTCAGTACATCTGGTTATTGGTTTTCCTCCTTTCCTATATTTATCAGTTCCCGGTAAATACGCCAAATCCATTTGGTCATATAATGGTGGGTGCTGAAGATCTACAATAAGTGTTCCCAGTTGAGAAAAACAATTACTTTCAGGTACATATCGTCACAGTTAAATATTCCTAGCGTAGATATCCCTTTAAGACTGCAGTCTCTATAACTCAGTACATACAAAAGTGAGAGTTTACAGACTAGAGCTGCACAATTCTGCGATTTTTACCTCCTGTACTACCTACTCCGGGAGGTAGGTTTCCCGAGGACCAATCTACGCATAGGCAGGTAGGTTTTTTTTTTTTTTTTTTTTTTTTTTCTTTTTTCTTTTTTTTTCAATACTGGGCAGGTTAAGCAAAAATGGATTATATTGCAACTGCTAGCAACGCGCATGTTTATCTCACCAAGGCGACCACATGTGGAATTTGTGGTGGACAAAGCGGCGCAGGCCAGGTTTTCTCTGGCGCCATCGCATTTCACTGTGCTCCATCTCCAATTAATGTATCATCGGTGTCATCTCCTGCTATAGTAGTAAAAGCGGGCGTTAAACGCTATAAAAAGGTATCTACAGTTTTAGAGAATGTGAGCTGATTTGGGAAGCATGTCTCTCGTACTCTTGACTGTAAACAGTCTAACCGTTACGATGTATAGCTTTACAAAACACCCAGATGGCAGATTTAAGTTGTTTCTGTAATTATATGCTCTGAACTGCTAATGCAATAATAAAACTTCAACATTTTGAAACTGCTCGGAAAACTCTTAATTGGGATTATTTAAAGCATTAATTGAACAACCACTTTCGATGTTTTATAATAACCAGCGATATCCAAACATTTTCAGCTCTACAAATTGATCAGTTTATTATATTTATCACCATTGTTATTAACAGTACTTCTGTTTATAGCGGACAAAATCTATGCTTTTAACAAAGTACACAAATGACTTGCGGTGTCTCTTTAGTATTTCATAGTTATTTATTTGCCATTTTTTCGCGTTTATTTGATTTTGAATATGCTGCGCAACACATAGAAGGTAATCTAGCTTTTTATCTCGGATAACACAAACACGTCCTTCTAAACTGGTCGAATAGTTTAAGAATTTAGAAGTTGTAAACTGAAGCAAAAAGATCTAATCGTATAAAAATGTAAAAACACCGGGAAAATGTTCAGTAGTGTAGAAACCAAACACAAAATTTGGTGAAGAGTAAACGGTTAAACGCTGTAAAATTGTGGGAAATAATATCTTAGAAGCTGTCTTTCCTAATGCTTTCGAAAAGTATGAAGAAAGTCGCTATCCTTTCTATTAAGAGTTTCCACAAAAGATCATGTCGAATACCAAGTTAGGATGAGTATTTAAAAGGAATGTGTGGGCTTCACTAACTCCGATGTAATTATCCCCAAGTAATTACCAATTTATTATCAGCTATCCTTTATTTAGGTATTGATCTGGTTCAATGAGTCTGAGGGAGATATGCTGTAGATAATACAACTTTAAATCGATTTTTCACATTCCATTTTGTTCTCCCGTTTATTGTAGCTGCCGCAGTTATAGTTAGTTCACTTATTATTCCTTCACCAAACCGGATCTAAGTATAGGTATATTAAATAAGGTTCCAGTTCCTCTAGGACGTCTTAGCAATTAGTAGGTACAAATGTGGAGGTGAGGGTTAGAGAGGATAAAAAAAAACTGCCTCTCCTTACTCCAGGACAAATATCGTGTGTGTTGCATAATAAAAAATAAATCTGATGTGTCCCATTCCTATGACTTTCTCTACCTATTCTACAACAAATTATTCTTACAAAAGCGTACCTATCCTTTTCTCTACATCATGCTAATCGATATAAACATTACCAGAAATAATTGTATTAGTCCTCTCCAAGTAGGAGGGAAATAAGGGCATGGGGAGAGTTGGATAAAACGGTATAGTAGGATAAAATAGTATATCCAACTTTTTACACAGGAGAATGCTGCCACCAGCCGATTGGTGAATTTATTTCATTCACAGAATACACACTGTCGTGTCAAATGTTCTTTTGTTGAAAGACGTTTGCTAGTGTTGAGCTCAAAAAAAGATAATAAAAGGATAAAATATGCTCTTTTGGTGAGCTACAACAGAAGAAAGGCAAGTATTTAATGTATATGCTACATGACGGTGTTTTTATTGTAAGCCAGTTAATGCGCATCTGCTTTGTTGGTCTTGGCAGAACTAATTGCTTTGATTTCCAATCCTTTGTTGGTTAAAATGGGATATCTGATGGTACGGCAAAATGGGCTTGTATCCTGTATTATCCAGCTAAAATTTCGTGTGTCTGTAATGATGGAGATTATTTTTATTATTTCAACATTTGGAAATACAAAAGAAAATCAGAACATCGGTCATTGGATGAAAACAGCATGAGGCAAGTTATAAATGTGTTGAAAGGCAAAGGCATCAAAAGTATATAGAGTTTCTCGCAGTACTCTTGAATCTACAGTTTCTAGTAAACTCGTATGTATTTATGAAAACAACAATGGAGACGACGAATAAACCAATTGCAGCAGCTGTCGTTAGTAATCAACATCTACTTTACTTACATCTAGTTGACAAACACTTGCTGCTACAGAACAGATGACCAATGGTCCAAAGTTTGAATCCTCTCTCCCTCTCTCTCTCTCCTCTCTCTCTCTCTCTGCCTCCACTCATCTACATGAAGAATGTTTACCTAGTTTTTCAACATCCGATACTCCTTCATGAAACTTTCAGGTAGATGTGTCTCCAAAAGACTTGAAAATCGCTCAAGATGAGCGCAAGACCAAAATATAATAAACGGAAGCAAAAAACAGTAGTTCTAACTTCTAAACCTTAAAAACAAGAACTGTTTGAAGCTGAGAAGAAATAAAGCAGGAAAAATTACAAGAAAACTTAACAAAATCAAAGAATAATTCACGAAGAAGGAGCAATAGGAATAAAACTGTAAACAGTTTTCAAACCAATCAGTAAAGCCAACCGACACTGCAGCAGTTCTTGCTCAAATGAAGAAATAAAGGACAAGGATGAAGCATGTACTAATTGCGGTGATTTCTTCTCAAATTCCAGATCAGAAGAAGAATGAATAAAATGTTCTCAGTGTAAAGGATGTATCCATGAAGCATATAGATACTGCAATAGACCGAGATGATTGCCAAAACCTTTTTAGTTTTTTTATTGTAAATGAGCAACATTAAAATCTATTATAAACCGATGCTTAAACAATGCACTTAACATATGTAAAACAATGGTATATTTGTATGTTATTTGATCCTTACTAACTGGTATTTTGAAACTACTAAAAGTACATGTTTGTATTTTTTAAGTGTTGTTCTTCATTCTTAAGTAACCCTTTTGCCCAACTGGTAGGCCAAAACGGGACACTTGCCCTGTTTTACAAAATAAAAATTCCTCTTAGACTGACTATTGAAATTTGCTGTAACTATTTTTTTATAAAAGAGATAAAATACCGGGTTTATTAATATAAACACAACTTTTCTCCCGTAAATATATACAATAATATATTCAATCCAACACTAAATAGCATGTTTTGTCCAACTTTCCCGCGAGGCTAAAGCGATAATCACAGTTTTTTTGAAAAGCCGGTCGCTGTGAATAGAGGCAATTGAAATTCCCTTTTCTTTCATGGCTAGGAGTAAATCAAAAAACGATACGACACGAATGACGACATCCCGATTGAGAAAAGTGCGCATTTTAAAATTCAAATAATAATAACAACAACAAGGAATATCTCGGAAATGTATAAAGACAAATTATTATGTGTTTTCACAAAATTTACATATACATACCCGCCGTCATAACCACCGGTAAACAAAGCCAGAAATAAAATAAACAAGGGAATACATTAGTCCAAAGCGATAGCAAATCTTTTAAAAGCTTGTCGTCGCTATGTCATGCCATTGAAACTCCCTTCTCTTAGTATGACCAAACGGAAAATGAATAACGCTTCTCATTTGAAAATATTTAGGTATTGAATATAATATTAAAACTAATATGCTAACTGTATGTGACAATTGTGTGTTTTAACAGATTTATTTTTTGTAGAAGTCTTTGTCTAACTTTTACGGGTTACCAGTTACGCAAAAATCATCAGAATGAAGAAGATTTCAGGGACTATTCCCAAGAAATTTAGACTATGTGCACATTTCACTTATCATGTAAATATGTTTAATGTACGAATTTTAATCAAAATCATCACATCCATTTCTGAGAAAATCAAAATTTCGAAAAATGTTTCATTCAAAGGATAGTTCAGGTTGGGGAAATGGGATTTTCTTTAAAATATCCAGGTCACATCCTGGAGTATACTGAACTTAAATCTTGCAAATTTGGTATTCAATTGACTTTACGTATCTTAGTTATGCCCCCAAAGACATACACGTATACCTTTTTCTAAAGATGCTTTTATTATTATTATTTATTTATTTATTTATTCAGGGATCCCTGAACATACATTTCCGGTGAAATTTCGGTATTGGCATTATACATACGTGTTAGAGAAAGTAATTACTATACTAAAAGAAAGTCGACATCCGTTTCACATTACATATACATATAGCTTTCTCAATTATAGATTTACTCAAATTAAAAACAGTCACGTCAGCAATAAGAGATATAAAATATTATAAATTCAGATAAGCTTAAAATATGAACATATTGTTAGTGAAAGGTAAACAGATAAATTGATAACAATCCGCTTCCCTTTTGTTTTATGTTGATTGGATCGAATATCTTTACAAAATAATAACCTTGGTAATGAAATGTAAAATAAATCATAAACGTTACAGAAATATGTTACTAAATGATTCAAATCTCAAAAGTATTGGAGGGAAATATCTCGCATTCATCTCCGCCAGAGACGCTCTTGATTTAAAAGAAAGGCAGATTCTTTTCTTTGTAAATACTCGTATCTACTTTGACATTTTTGTTTTTTTAGCCTTTAAGTGACTCTTCTTTGCTTCTGCTTTATTATTTAAATTAAATGCGGTCGATGGAATAATAAAAGCCTGGTGCAGTGACTTCAGTGACACTTGAATGACGACCTCTCAACACTTCGTACTAATGTTTTGCTTATATAGTGCTATAAGATCCAAGATCTGCAGGCAGGCTCCAGGTAGTTCAGGTAAGTAATAGGTGTCATTATGGAGGAAATTAGTAAGTGCATGTGTTGTGCTATATATTCTCGCTTAAAGGAATGGCGTTTATTACTTTCTCTACACGCACTATGTATATAGTAGACAGAGAAGGTATCTGTTGTATTCCACCCAAAACATTCGATGTCGAGATTTCAGCGGAACTATGTCTTGAGGTCCCCTGAGTTCAAAAGCAACCATTTTTACAAAAAATCCCATCTATGTGTGAACACAATAACTCAAAAACGAAAAGTCTGATAAATACCAAACTAGATCTTTAAGTTTAGCATCTTTCAGGTATGCGACCAGAAGATTTTCAAGAAAATCCATCCACCCTAAAAAAAATTAATAAACAAAAATAAAATGCGTCTAAAATTGTCGAAAATTTTACTCTCTCAAAATGGCTCTAACGATTTTGATTAAAATATCTTACCTATATTAAAAATATTTATGTGACAAATAAAAGTGTTCTTGAATTTTTGTGGGATTAGCCTCTGAGATCCTCTTCATTCTGAATGATTTTTGCATAACTGGTAAACTGTAAGATATATAGGTCAAAAAACACTACATAAAAATGTAGTATATATATATAGTTAACGATTTCCAAGATTTTGCTGTTGTTGATTTCAATTTTAAAATTTAAGTATAGTGTAGCGGAGGGGATTTCGCACCTCAGTGAGCGATTAGGCTTCTTGTACGTTAGACCCCGGGAGGGAAGGATGAGATGAGAGCAATTTATTATGGCAGCCGAAACCAGACTGCAACAGGGATCCATTCGGAGAGTCCCTAACAGTTCCTAAACAGTTTGTCTCAACGCGGTGAGCGCTAGTACCCCGCGCCTGAGGTCTTATTCAGACTCTGAGTATACGCCTGACGACTCCAGCGCCATCCTGCCATCGAGGGCTGAGTTTCCAAAACGCCATCATCTCCACGAGAGGGTCCTAACATCCCAGTCCTTACCGACAATTGCAAACCTGAAAGAAAGGTCAGATGGATGAACTGGAGGGAGAGGACATACGGGGGAATGAAGAGTCTTCCCCAGCATCCGCCTAGTGACCTGTGAAAACCCCTAAAAGAAACTCAGAGAGGTCGGCCGTGGCAAACCGATTCCACGACCTCCCAAATCCCAGTCCCAGATAAAACGCCTGAGCCATCTGGCTCGGTTAAAACTTACTCTTCTCACACAGAAGTCTTAACATCTCTTTTGTTTTACTTCTGGGCATGGAAAGAGAATCAAGTTTCAATATCAATCGCATAGCGGTATCTTTTAAAAGTTCTGGCTATCTCTTTAGCCTAGTGTATTCCTTAATTTCCCTTCAACTTACAGGAAGCAAGTAATAAGACCATTTCTGCTAAGCTTTATCTGATTAGCATGATATAGATTCAAGAATAATGTTTTGTAATAATAGTTTTTTGGGGAATAAATAGGAAAACCATGTGAATGGTCCACATCAGATTGTTTAAAACTTCTTGCAGCTTGATATAGGTTGTATTATAAGCTGCAGTTGTATGCATGAGTGACAGCGATGGGAAAGGAGGATAGGTAGAATCAGACTGAAAAATTCAATGCCATAGCCGGGATTTGAACCACGGATCTCCCGATCTCTAGCATTGAATTTCTTAACTGGCTCGTAAGTTTCCCGGTAAAATTCAATGCTATGCCGTGTTGCCATGGTAGCTCAGTGGCAGAGCAACCGGCTAGAGATCGGGAGATCTGTGGTTCAAATCCCGGCAATGGCATTGAGTTTTTCAGTCTGACTCTACATATCCAACCCCTGCCCTACACACGGCTTGTGTGAAAAAAACAATTATTCCAAGAATATCATTAATCGAAATACATAATTAAACCTATTCCTAAGTAAATGTTACTGTATTTTAACTTCTATGGTCATATCGGGGGCTTTGACTTGACAGGCAACTGTTGATGTTTTGCTCGCTGAACTTTGCGGTTTCTTAACTTGGTTTTTCAGTTTTATATTATAAACACACACACACGTGCATTAGCATTCATTCCCAAATTTATACTTCCAATCTCTGTGGGAGATAAAGAATAATTGTGATTAAGGAAAAATTCCTCACACCAGTCGCAAATGGAATCTTGGACCTCTGAATGAAAGACCAGAACGCTGACTACTCGATCGCAGATGCAGTCACTCGTATAATTTATTATAACACAACACATAAACAATTAGTAAATTATAGCTATCGGACTCTATAAATAAAGAAAAGTAACTCAGAAAATATTATGGAAAAGCACTGTTGAAGAATCACATGATGATGGTTTCTGTGAATGGAGCTGTGTCTTTCATCTTGACACATTTGGGCTGCCTTGTGGTGCTATGTGCATCTTGAGAAAAAACCCAAGGTCGTGGTTTCAAACACGGCGGAGGACAATGGATTTTTCGGGCTTCCGTTGGAAGGGAAGTAAATCCGCTGGTCCCGTGTCGTAGATTTACGGCACGTAAAAGAACCTCAAGCCTGATAGAGAGGTCTCTGAGCAAAATTAAGCGGTCTTTCACGCCCAGTATAGAATAGGACCCTGAGAACCATCGCAGTTAAAGAGCGTCAATAAATAAAACGTCATTTCATTTCTTAGATGGGAAAAAGTAATAGCAGTTAAGCAACGTCATTCTGAATGACTTTTGCATAACTAGTAAACTGGAATAGATAGACAAAAAATGTAGATCTCTTTAAAACACACAATTTATCTCTTGTACTTTTCCTTTTTACTTTTGTTAACGATTACCGAGATATTCCCTGCCATTAGTTTCAATTTAAAAAAAAAAAAAAGTAAATGTTTCTCACACAGGACTTCCTTATATCTCTTTTGTTTTACTCCTGGTCAAGAAAAGAGAACTAAACCTCAATATCAATCACTTAGCGACAGCTTTTAAAAGAATTGACTATCGCTGCAGCTTAGTGTATTCCCTTATTTCCCTTTTAATTTCAAGGAAGCGAGTAATACGACCATTTCTGCTAAGGTTTATCTGGATTAGCTTGATGAAGAGAAAAGAATAATCTTTTGTAAAAATAGTTTTTGGAGAAGTAAATAGGAAAGATATGTGAATATAACTAACCAATGCTGTTAAGTTTTCAACCATCGATTATAGCGGCATTGCATTTGTGAAAATATAATAAGTTTAACTGTGCATTTGAGTGTATTATTATCATTGTCAATAATAGATTAATATGTAAACTCATGTTCCTTTGTTATTTTATGGGACTGCAAAAGACTATGTAATTAATTTTCTTATACCTATGGGCCTTATGATAATTATAAATTTAGGCTTTCGCGGCCACCGTCCAAATTAATACATTAAGTTTTGTTTACCGTCCTTACAGACCAAGGTCTAGAAAACATCGAAGATAACAAATGTTTCGCGTAGGTCTGCGCTTGGTGTCCTCAGGTTGAGGATATTCGTGGTTTGTGCTGTCAGAGCTCGAATCTTTGAGAAAATATATAGATGGTCTCGTGAGCTTTTGTAGACATTACATGAAATTACCAGTCACTCGCCCGCCTGCTCGAGAGCCCACCCACCCAAAATAAAAATCAGTGCGATGTGTGTTTGTCGAAATTCTGAAGAGTGAAACATGCTTTATATAATTGTACAAACTAGTGAAAGAAATATAAGCTGTAATAAATTAAAAGTGATTAAAATGATGAATAGTACTGGTAGATTAAAAAAAATATAGAAAAGCATTTGAAATTCAAAACTAAGTATAGAACTGTAATAATCTGATAAAGAATATATGCAAGCTGCATCCATCCATCCATCCATCCATCCATCCATCCATCCACCCACACAACCATTTCATATAGAGAATTTCTACCTATTATTCCTACGACAGCTTATCTCTCTATTTCATTTTAATCGAGAAAAACGTTGACAAAAATAGGTACAATACACATTACATTATAGACGAAAAGGAAAAGGTGAGTCATATGTTTAAGAAATGAACGCTAAATGCCGGGCCTAAAATTCCGCATTTTCAATGTTATTGCGAGAAACAACTGTATTCATCAGTGACTAAAGTACTGAACGATTCAAACCATTAAAAACTAGCTTTTACTCGCGGCTTTACCTGTGTCCATATTCGTTGGCATTGGTGTAGTATCTTGTAGTATTTAAACCACCACGGTCCTGGAAATTATGTTTTTGTTAACGACGAAGTTTAAATGTCTAGATCATATCAGCGCCGCCGGGTGACGAAATTTCGTCCGCAGGAGTTATTTTACATGTCAGTAAATCTACTGAACGTAAACACATTAGAGTTATAAAATAACGCGCTTGCAAAGAAGACCGTGACGTTTGTTGAGAATGTCATTGAGAAGAAAATAGTTGTTACACTACATGACATAAAAAAAGTCTGATGTGTTCCATTTATATGACTTTCTTTCCATATCTGCAACACATTATTGTTAAAAAGCTTATTCTTCTATTTACCTCATGCTAGTCGAGAAAAAAATAGCAGAAACTATCTTATTACTTGCTTCTTTGTAAGTAAAAGGGAAATAAGGGGGTATCATAGGCTAAAGCGATAGTCAAATGTTTTAAAAGCTGATTGCTATGTGATTGAAGTTCCTTTGTATGGCCAGGAGCTGACCAATTCCCGTACGAGAAATGTATAAATATTTTAAAACTGAAACCAATAACAAGGAATATCTCAAAAACTGTCATCTCCACGAAGAAAATGTATATAACATTCCTAAGCGTGTATTTTAATGAGCTCTACATTTTTGGTAAAGTAAATTCCTGTCTATCTCTTACTGTTTGCTAGTTATGCCAAATTTCGCAAACCTCAACCAGAATAAAGATGTCTTCAGAAGCTATACCCAGAAAATTCAAGATATAAATTTTAATTTTCACGTAAATAGTTTTAATACATCTACGATATTTTAATCAAAATCTTTAGAGCCATTTTGGAGAAAATCAAAAGTTTCGAACATTTTTCCATGGAAAGGTAGTTGAGGTTGTGGGGATTTTCTTGAAAATATATGTCTTGGAAGATACTGAACTTAAATACCAAAACATATATTTCCGGTGAAATCTCGCTATCGAATGTTTGGGTGCAATGCAATTCCTCTATATACCTACACTATGTACATAATACGTGTAGAAAAAGTAAAATTCTTGCATAAAATAACAAAACCCAGTTACAGTTCGATTCTCGGCTGGGGTGGGGAATTTTTCTTTAACCAGAATTATTCCCTAACCCCACAGAGTATGGAGGATGTGTGTGTGCGTGTGTGTGTGTGTGCGCGCGAGCGCGTGCGCTTGAGGAAAATAAAACGATTTAAACCTAACGTAAAGAACCTTCAGACGAGTTGTTCCTAATGCAAAAGCCCCCATATTACCTTAGATGTTAAAAGTGGATAATAAATGAAAAAAACAAACAAACAAACAAAACGGTTTCAGTTTATTGCAAGGATGAAGACTATGATGTAACACTTCAGTAAACAGAAGACGGTCAAAAGCAATAATAGATCCTTTGTATATTTGTTTCTTAATTATCATTTATCAAATACTGCAAATTGTGTAAATAAACGGTCCAAAACTTTATTATAATTCTATATATGTAAACCTGTTAATAATATTCACGTAAGAAAATGTTGTGATATTTTGGATTTAATGTTAAAATATTAAAACACAATAGTAGCTTTTAACGTTTGCTTTTTGAGCTTCTAAAAAATTGGTTTCAATATAAAACAAGCCTCTTGGATAAAAGATTAATAAAAAATAATCCGATGTGTTCCATTCACATGACTTTCTCTACATCTCTGTAACAAATTATTGTTAATAAGCTTATTTTTCTATTTCTTGCTAAAACATTAGCATAAATGGTCTTATTATTTAGTTCTTATAAATGGAAGAGAAATGAGGGAATACACTGGGCTAAACCGACAGTCAAATGTTTTAAAATGTTGTTGCTATAGGACTGAAATCCACTTCTTTGCGTGGCCAAGTGTTAACAAGTTCCCGTATGAGAAAAGTTTTAAGTATTTTAAAACTGAAATCAATAACTAGGAATATCTCGAAAATGGACAACTCCACGAAAAAAATGCATATGTCATAAACTGTGTATTTCAACGATATCTACATATTTTGTGTAGTAAATTTTTGTATATCGCTTATGGTTTACTAGTTCTGCAAAATCCAGCAAAATGCATCCAGAATAAAGAGGTCTTCAGAGACCATTCCCAGAAAATTCAACATATACAGTTTATTTGTCATGTAAATATTTTAATATATGGTATTTTAATCAAAATCGTTATCCAATATACTGTATACTTAATACAAAACAAAACAAAAAATAATAAATTGAATGAATTCACCTTTTTTTCTTTTAAAAGCAGAGAAAGCACACCTGTTTTACAGGCATTGCACTCCTTTAAGATAGCAACTTTCAAAAAACTTCAAAATTTTGAAATTCTTCATGCAGATCATGGGTCAGAAACTGCACTTATTGGTTGTAAGAAGCATTACCCTTTCTATCACCCTGGCTTATTCAATAGTTTAGTTGCTACTTTATGTTTAGTAAACATGTTTCAGAATCAGACACACACAATCTATTGGAAATAGAAAAAATCAAAGATCTATAAATTGGTAAAAAACAAGTGAAAGTTCCCTTAAATTCCAAGATGTGTGTTTGTATATTTATATGGAGAAGGACTCGGTAAATAATATTTTCTTTATTTACAAATAAAGATTCCCTTAAATATCAAGGAATGTTTTTTGATTATTTATAAGAACTTAGGTGGAGAAGGTTAGCTATATTGATTTGATTAAATGTTGCCGATTACAGTTTTTTATTTAAAAGGGAAAGTTCCCTTGAATTCCAAGATGAGCGTTTTGTATGTCTAGAGGTATTATGTAAAAAAGGTTAGTTATATTGATTTTGTTATATGTTGCCGGTTATATTTTTACTTTCTCTACACGTAGTATGTACATAGTGTATAGAGAAGATATTGTATTGTACCCACAAATTTGATACCAAGATTTCACCGGGAATACATGTTTTGAGACCAACTAATTCCAAAATAAGCATGTTTAGAAAAATGTCCATGTGTGTGCGTCTGTCTGTCTGTCTGTCTATGTGTGTGTGTGTCTGTGTGTCTGTGGGCAGCATAGCCCAAAAATGAAAAGACTGTTAAATACCAAGCTTGGTATCTAAGTTTGGTATCTTCCAAGTATGTGACAGAAAGATTTTCAAGAAAATACCCCTATCCCCAACTACCCTTTACATGGAACATTTTTCAAAAACGTTTATTTTCTAAAAAATGGCTCTAACGATTTTGATTAAAGTCTCTTATGTTTAAGATATTCAGAAGTCAAATAAAATACATATCTTCAATTTTCTGGGTATAGCCTCTGAAGACATGTTTATTATGGATGAATTTTGCGTAATTTTGCATAACTAGTAAACCGTAAGAGACAGACAAAAACTTACACAGCAAAAAATATAGAACTCATTAAAATACACAATTTATGTTATTTACATTTTTTTCGTGGAGTTGACCATTTTTTAGATATTCCTTATTAATTTCAGCTTTAAAATACTTATACTTTTCTTATATGGGAGTTTGACAACTTCTGTCCATGCAAACAAAGGAACTTCAATCACATACCAACCAGCTTTTAAAAGATTTGATTATTGTTTTAACCTATGGTACTCCCTTATATATATATATATATATATATATATATATATATAGAGAGAGAGAGAGAGAGAGAGAGAGAGGAATAAGATTTTTAACAATATTTTGTAACAGAGATGTAGAGAAAGTCATGTGAATGGAACACAGCAGATTTTTTTACTAAAATAACGTATCGTTAATTTTTCAACTGCTAGAGGACTATATCACTGATGCAGATTTCAGTTGTGTGGAAATAAGATAGCTGTCATTGATTCAGTGCTTTGCTCTCACAAGAAAGTGGAGTGAGTTTCTAATGCAGTATTTTATTCTTCATTACAAATTCCCAGACTATGGTCTTTAGTTATGCCTTTAATTTCAAAAAAGTTACGTAAAAGATGCTTAACTTTAAATTCTGAACTTAAACTTCGAAACACTTATATTAAAATTTCAAATAACAACATTAGTCTTTTAGACAAGTCTATCATTTAAGAATTCTATGTGTACTACCACCAAAGCATTTAAAGAAGGAGCAGCTATATTACAAGAAGATGATGTAACAACTATTCTTAAAAAATACCCAAGAATTTCATAACTGAAGAAAATGTACAATGATTGCCTTTTTTTTATTATTGCTGATTAGGCATTAATGTATTTAATAATATTAATTGATAGTGGTGGTGTAAACTGTATACAAATAATGAGTTATAAACATAAGAAATGACAAGTCAAATAAAGACTCAATTTTGCAGCTTTGGAAACAGTCTGAAGAAGATAGTATTAACAATGGAACAAATGTTGCATTCACAAAGCTCTCTTCACCAAAGTTGTTTTTTTGATTCAGATCGCCCAGATGATAAATGACCTCAGAAAATTTTAAAGTTACCTTCGCAGATTTGTAATCATTATATACAGTTTAAAGAGAAATAGGAAACAGCCTCATATTCACTGCAGAATTTAATATCTATATTGATAAAATACTTAATCTTAGGGTCATTTTCAACAATATAATGTAAGGAAGCTAAACTAAAGCATGACAAAGAGTAAAAGGATTCTGCTATATTTTTGGAATAAATATGTAATTTAATTAATAAAATTACAGATATAATTCTGCTAAAACCATCATGTTGTTTTTCAGGTGGTGGCATTAATCCGGAACAACAGCGTTACCCATTACAGCAATCCTCTCAGACAAGTGGGAAATGTCAAGGAAAATGATTCAGCATAAGTTCAAGTGGAAACCAATGTCTAGATATCTGTAAGTAAGGGAATAATAATAATAATAATAATAATAATAATAATAATAATAATAATAATAATAATAATAATAATGACAATAACAATATAGCAATTAATAAAATAAGAATAACAATTAATAATAATGATGATAATAATAATAATAATAATAATAACCATGTGTATTTATTTGAAATGTTTTAAGTACAGCAAAACCTGGCCGTTAAGAGTTGACTTTAGCGTACGGATGTCACGTGACATTGCCCCCTAGATGTTTTTATCCTACGCAGTAGACCATTATGTTTTATTATTACGTCTCTGACTACGTACCCCCCGCAGAGGAGAAAATAGGAATTGAACGTGGTCCACTGCACCAGGTCAGCATCATGGAGGTGGAATAAATACCGGAGAGAGTTGTATACAGACTCCTTACGAAAGATAGGGCTTTCGTCTGCTACTCAATACAGTGGGTTCTAAAAATGCCTTTTACTTTCTCTATACTCACTATGTACATAGTGTATAGAGAATGTATTGCACTCCACCAAAAAATTCGATACCGAGATTTCACCGGAAATATATGTTTTAGGGTCCCCTGTATCCAAAAAAGGTATTTTCAGAAAAAGGTCCGTGTGTGTCCGTGTGTCTGTGGACACGATAACTCAAAAACGAAAAGTCGCTAAAATACCAAACTTGGTATTTAAGTTTAGTATCTTCCAGGGATGTAACACGAAGATTTTGAGAAAAATCCTCCCATTCCAAACTACCCTTTACATGGAACTTTTTTCGAAATATTTGATTTTCTTAAAAATGGCTCTAACGATTTTGATTAAAATACCCTATATTAAAGATATTTACTGACAAACAAAATGTATATCTTGAATTTTCTGAGAATAGCCTCTGAAGACTACTTTATTCTCGATGAATTTTACGGAATTTTGTATAACTGCTAGACGGTAAGAGATGGACAAAAACTTACCACACAAAAAAAGTAGAGCACGTTAATTTTTTTGTAGTGTTTAACGCCCGCTTTAACTACTTATGGCACCTCAGGCGGTGACACTGATACATGAATGATGGAGCACCGGTGCAATGCGATGGCGGGGGAAGCCGGAGTACCCGGAGAAAACCCACCCCAGCGCCGATTTGTCCACCACAAATCTCACATGCGGCCGCTTGGAATCGAACCCCGGCAGTGTAGGCGAGAGACGAGTGGTCTAACCACTCGGCCACGGCACGGCCAGAGCACGTTAAAACACACAATTTATATGATATATATTTTTTCATAGAGTTGGTCGTTGTTTAGGTATTCCTTGTTTTTGGTTCCACCTTTAAAAAAAATACATTTCTCATACAGGAATTTGTCAACTCCTGTCCACACAAACAAAGGAACTTCAGTCACTTTAACCTGTGGTACTCCCTTATTTCGCTTCTACTTACAAGGAAACAAGTAATAAGAATATTTCTGCTAATTTGTTCTCGATTAGCATGAAGTAAAGAGAGGTATAAGCTTTTTAACAATAATTTGTTGCAGAGATGTAGAGAAAGTAATGTGAACGGAACACATCAGATTTTTTTAAAATGCAATGTTTCTAAATATAACTGAATTTTTTTATATATGACAACTATTTTCTAATGTTTTGCGAGTTGATTCCCGTAGTTTGTTCGATCTGCTCTAATAGTTTGTTAATTTTCATAATTTTAAGACTTTATGTTCTCCGAAAAATAAATTTGACCACAGAACATTTCCAGGCAGTGATTTTTTTCGATCCTAAATCGTCATTAACGCCTATAAGCATCGACTTAGAAATGCATTTGATGAAGAAGGCCCATCTAAGATAACAATTTATAACTGGTACAGCGAATTCAAATAGGTGTTTTCTTATTTATGCATTTCGTGAAGAACGTCCAAGAATTCCTGTTACCGCTGTTCTAGCAGCTTGAAGTTCGACAGATATCTTACGAATTTCTTTAGGCGATTTTGGGCATTGGTACGAATCAAATCTAAAAATTTTACATCAACGGGAGAAACTTTTTTTTTTAATCGATTAGTTCCACATAATCTGATTCCCTAAAGAAAAGCAACGCCTTGATTGATGCAAAAAAAAAAAAAAAAAAAAAAAAAAAAACTCTGCACTTCAGATATTTGGAATATTGTTACTGGCGATGAATTTTGGATTTATTGTTATGATCATGAAAAGAAAAGTCAATCGGTAGTGGTTCCTTTGAAGAGAATCTAAGCTTACAAAAATCCAACAAAGTCACAGTACTGCTAGGAAAATGGCAATTTTTCTCTCTTCTTTCTTTCTAAAACGACCCTATTTGCTATTGCTTATAGATGATAGTCGTGCCGTTACTACCGATTGGTACACAAATGTATGTTTACCCCAAAACATTTTAAAAAGTTTGTGAAAAACCCCAAAAGGAAAAACAATGATATAATATGAAATCATGTCCTTGCATACAGCAATAGTAATAACTGAGTATTCGGATGCCCAAGGTTAGCACCTGATCTAGAATCTTGTGGTTTATTTTTGTTTCCAAAAACTAAAGACAAAATGCGTGGAATCTATCTCCCTTCATCAGATGAAGCAATAGAATTATAAAAACCTGGTTTCTGAAGTTTCTCAGGAAGAGTGGCACTATTGATTTAAGAGCTGGTTTCATCTAATGCAAAAATGTACTGACGTTAGGAATATTTTTAAGAACTATAAAATCATTAATATTTTTTAAAACTAGTCCTTGCCTAATTTTCTAGAAAGTTCCTGTCGCCCTGGTAGTAAATAAGAACTAATGAGGAATTCACCTCCTAGTTTAAATTCAAACGTTTATACTTTTATTGGAGAAGAGGCCTAAGCTTTGAACTGTTACGCATACACATTTGCTTCTGCAGTACATTTATTTTTTGTAGTTTAACGTTCTTTAACCCGGTAGGTCATATTGGATGATAAATGAAGTGGGTGAAATTATCCTCAAAAGAATTTGGGGTCCATAGAGCTTAAGGTTACCCTTCGTTCTCTTTACAGGATAATTAAAAATCCGGAGAATACCTTAACTCGCTTGAATGAGATTCGAACTCGAGACCTCAAGGATGTGACGCAGACACCCTACCCCTACACCAAGTAAGAGGGATTTTTAATAACATCACAACAAATTCTTCGACATGTGAATAGACAATCTCTTCTAAAGTTTTTTTACCTTCTCTATACGTACTATGTACATAGTGTATAGAGAAGGTATTGCACTCCACCCCAAAATTCGATACCGAGATTTCACCGGAAACATATGTTTTAGGGTCCCCTTTATCTAAAAAAAGCAATTTCGGAAAAAGGTCCGTGTGTGTATGTGTGTGTGTGTGTGTGTGTGTCCGTGTGTCTGTGAACACGATAACTCAAAAACAAAAAGTCGGTAAAATACCAAACTTGGTATTTAAGTTTATTATCTTCCAGGGATGCGACACGAAAATTCCACCACCCCCAACTACCCTTTACATGGAACTTTTTCTGAAAATTTTGATTTTCTCAAAAATGGCTCTAACGATTTTGATTAAAATATCGTATATTAAAGATATGTACCTGACAAATAAAATGCATATCTTGAATTTTCTGGGAATAGCCTCTGAAGAGTACTTTATTCTCGATGAATTTTACGGAATTTTGAATAACTGCTAAACCGTAAGAGATAGACAAAAACTGACTACACGAGAAATGTAGAGCACGTTAAAACACACAATTTGATTTATACATTTTTTTTTTTTTCGTGGAGTTCATCGTTTTTGAGACATTGTTTTTTGTTTCTGCTTTGAAAAACTTTTCTCATACAGGAATTTGTCAACTGCTGTCCATACAAACAAAGGAACTTCATTGCCATAGCAACCAACTTTTGACTATCACATAATCCTATGGTACTCTCTTATTTCGCTTCTACTTATAAGGAAGCAAGTAATAAGACTATTTCTGCTATTTTTTTTTTCTGATAGTAAATAGAAGTATATGCTGTTTAAGAATAATTTGTGGCAGAGATGTAGAGAAAGCCATGTGAATGGTACACATCAGATTTTTACTTTCTCTATACGTACTATGTACATAGTGTATAGAGAAAGTATTGTATTCCACCCAAAAATTCGATATCGAGATTTCACCGGAAATACATGTTTTAGGACCCCCTGAATCCAAAACAAAGCATTTGAAAAAGGTCCGTGTGTGTCTGTGGACAGCATAGCTCAAAAACGAAAAGACCGTTAAATACTAAACTTGGTATTTAGTTTTGGTATCTTCCAAGGACGTGACACGAAGATTTTCAAGAAAATCTCCCCACCCCCAATTACTCTTTACATGGAAACATTTTCGAAAATTTTGATTTTCTAAAAAAATGGCTCTAACGATTTTCAATTAAAATCCCGTATATTAAAGATATTTACATCCCAAATAAACTGTATATATTGAATTTTCTGGGAATAGCCTCTGAAGATCCCTTTATTCTGGATGAATTTTGCTAAACTGCTAAATGGTAAGAGGTAGACAAAAACTTACTTCATATAAAATGTAGATCTGATCAAAACACACAATTTATGTCCCTTACATTTTTGTTTTGGAGGTAACCGTTTCCGAGATATTCCTTGTTTTTGGTTTCACTTGTGAGTACTTATACGTTTCTGGGACAGAAAGTATCCGTTGTTCTTTTGATCTACTCCTAAACAAGCAAAGAAGCGGTTTGCAATGACAATCAAATAACGACAGCTTTAAAAACATTTGGCTATCGGTTTAACATAGAGTATTTTCTTATTTTCTTTCTACTTACAAGGAACTAAGTAATAAGAACATTCTGCTAATAATTATATCATTAGCAACGTGCAGAAAGAAGAATATTCTTATGTGAGAAGTTTGTAGAAGAGCTAGAGAAAGTCATGTGAGTGTAACACATCAGATTTTTTTTTTTTACTACGGCCATAAGTTATACAACCAAACAAAAGAACACTGTAACGTTTAGAAGCCAGCGCAGCTGTAGGTAACACCCGCACTATAGCATCACGTTTCGATTCCACCGTACTTTGTGCTTCGTGGCGATGCACGTGCTCTGCGGGATCGATTACTCTACTGTTATATCACATTTAACTTCATACCGTTCCCCCGACAGCTGTCTGTCGACTTTCTCTGTATTAGCACCATGGAAATAATTCGAAACTCCATATTTCAAAATACAAAAGCAATTGAAAATTACAAATATTTGACGGGACATTCATACTTTGAATTTAGAACCCGGGGTAGCTCTTGTGCTGAGGGCTCATGTTCGATTCCTAGTTCTGGAGTGGCGAGTTTTCATATGAAGTATCCCCAAGGCCCAACGGTGTTCGCAGTTCACGATGAAGGTGGTGGGTCCTTTCAGTCTACCGTAATTCTCATCACCCAATCATTAGAATAACGGACACCAGCCGCAGGGTACTTCCACCTCAGAAATGGGTCCAGGTGTCGCTTGGTAGCATCATGAGATAAATCCCGTAGATCAGAAATCGTAAGGAGAGCATTAGAAGAGCATATTCTGAGTGTGCTTCTTCTATTGTCTATAGCATAGGCACCGACTTAAAGGGGGCAAGGCACTCTCTAACGAACAAAGCCAGGGCATCGCCGTTCCAACAACTTAACTGAAGCAGCCTGGACTTCTCCAAAATTCAAAGATAAATTATTGTTGTTTTGTCAAGTTTTCTTTCCAACGCCATATTATTTTATGTCATTTCATATTTTAACTATTCTGTGGTCAGATGGTTAAATGATAAGAGACTGGAGTTTAGCTGTTAAACAAAAGCAATGCGAATATAACCTAGGTTTTAGTTACAGCCTGATCAGAACCCGAGTACACAAATAGGCTTCTTTGTTGTTTTTGCAGATCGGTTTCTAAAGTAAGTTGTAATGCAAAATGCAATTCATTTTATATTTCCTAAATTTCTTTACTATTTTCACACTTAAGTAATATCCAACTATTAAAATTACTTATATATATATATATATATATATATATATATATATATATATATATATATATATATATATATGTGTGTGTGTGTGTGTGTGTGTAGCCGCGTTTTGAAATTCCGTGTAACCTTCAGAATGGTTTGCTGTCATCCACTGCCATCGTGAAGAAGCTATGAACTTATATCTTATTTCAGTGGCACCATAGTATATACCTCGTCAAATATGTAGATAAATGCAGATAAAATATTGAAGCACAAACGCATGAAGTGTTCTTAAAAGTTAACCTTAATTTATATGATCTAAACTAGAAGGAGTTTATAAGAAGGAAATAACTCTTTTTAGTGGTGTTTAACCTGTAAACGGGAGCTTTGGAACGCGGCACGTCTAGTACACGCTTTGCTTTCAGATTTTACAGAATGTTCTGTGGCGTAATGTTTAGCTATAAAAAGAAAGAAAATTTTCTGATCAAGTCAGTGAGTAATGAGTCAGATTTCGGCTAGAGTGTAAGCGCGCAGTGACTGAGGAGAAATGTAAATGGCTTGTTATTTATGGATGCTCTTTAACTATTGTGGCTCTCAGCGTCCCATTCTAAATTGGGCGTGAAAAACCGCTTAATTTTGCTCAGAGGTTCTTTACATGCCGCAAATCTACGACACGGGACCAACGGCTTACTTCCCTTCTGAAGGAAGCCATGCTATGGCTTTTTACACCCGAATTTTCAAACCCGCCGGGTTTGAACCCGCGACCTTGGGTGCATGAAGTTATCATGGTATCCATTACACCACGGAGAGCGACCATGAGGAGAAAGCTGTCAACTGCCTTCATGTCGAAGCATCGATTGAATTGTTTGTAAATTACCTAATTCTATATTTGTAACACATTTTTGGGACAATAAAGACGTGTCAGGAGTGGAGTTCTTACGCCTAGATGGAGATCATGAAAAGTAGGGCCGCGATGAAACCAGGAATGGAGAAGATAGATGAGAAACTGAAAACCAGAATTGAAACCGCAGTGGAGAAGATGGAGGAAATGAAATGGCGTTTTTTATTTATGGACGCTCCTTAATTGCTGTGGTTCTCATCGTCCCATCGCATATTGCGCATGAAAGGCAGCTTAATTTTGCTCAGAGGCCTCTCTATCAGATTTGAGGTTCTTTTACGTGCCGTAAATCTACGAAACGGGACCAACGGCTTTACTTTCCTTCCGAAGGAAGCCATGCTAAGGATTTTTACGCCCGAAAAAAGCCATCGTCCTCCACCGATTTTGAACCAGCGACCTTGGGTATATGAAATTAGCATTGTAACCATTACACCACGGAGAGTGACAGTATGTGTGGATGGTTGAGTGAATGGATGAATGGGTGGATGGTGGGTCGGCGGGTGGATGGAGGAGAAGATGGAATCCGGAATAGGGAAAATGGAAGAGAACATGAAATTGAACATTGAAAAATCTGATGTGTTCCATTCACATGACTTTCTCTATATCTCTGTAAATTATTATTGTTAATAAGCTTATCTTTTATTTGTTTCATGCTAATCGAGAAAAATTAACAGAAATAGTCTTATTTCTTGCTTTATTTTAAGTAGAAGCGAAATAAGGAAGTACCATAGGTTAAAGTGAAAGCCAAAAGCTGGTTACTATGTGGCTGATGTTCCTTTGTTTTATGGAGAGGAGTTGACAAATTCCTGTATGAGAAAAGTATGTTTTTCAAAGCTGAAACCAAGAAAAAGGAATATCTCAAAAACGATCAACTCCACGAAGAAAATGTATATAACATAAATTGTGTGTTTTAACATGCTCTTCATTTTTTGTGGGTTAAGTTTTTGTCCATCTCTTATGGTTTAGTAGTTATGAAAAATTCATCCAGAATAAAGTAGTCTTCAGAGGCTATTCCCAGAAAATTCAAAATATACATTTTATTTGTCAGATAAATAACTTTAATATACGACATTTTAATCAAAATCGTTAGAGCCATTTTTTATAAAATCAAAATTTTCGAAAAAAGTTCCATGTAAAGGGTAGTTTGGAGTGGGGGGATTTTTCTCAAAATCTTCGTGTCGCATCTCTGGAAGATACTAAACTTAAATACCAAGTTTGGTATTTTACCGACTTTCGTTTTTGAGTTATCCTGTTCACAGACACATGGACACACTGACACACGGACACACACACGGACCTTTTTCTGAAAATACTTTTTTTTGGATACAGGGGATCCTAAAACATATTTCCGGTGAAATCTCGGTATCGAATTTTTTGGTGGAGTGCAATACATTCTCTATACACTATGTACATAGTGAGTATAGAGAAAGTAAAAAATGTAACTCGGCATGGAGAAAATGAAATGTAAAATGGAGTCGGCAAATGGAAAACATAAAGACGGAATTAACGATCAAAATCGACAGACGACTGGCCGACGTGGAGACAAACATGAAAGAATGAAGAAACATGACGAACACATTGACGCCCTGGAAAACCTCGGGGAACGCTTAATGCTCTGGAGGGAAAAGTCGACAGCGGCGCCAAGAAACTAATCGGTGTGATAGAAAAGACGGAAGCCTGAAAAACTTAAGCTCGAGACGCCCAGACGGAACATAACATTCACCCGCGTCAATCCACCCAAGTATGTCGGGGCTTTAATCTTCGAAGTCTTCTGCCGGCAGTTCGTCACCATCGCTACAACAATCGATGGTCAGCAAATGAAGAAGCTGCACAGCTGATAACAAGGCTTTAGGGACGGGCAGCAGAAGTCCGAAGAGATCTGGGGGGCGCTTGAGAACTACTTCGGAAATCATCGCTTTGTTGCAGCCTACCGCAGTCATGTTAGCCTTTGGTTCCCAAGGTCGCGGGTTCAAACCCGGGAGGGCGATGTTTATTTTTTTGGGCGAGAAAATCCTTAGCATAGCTTCCTTCGAAGGAGATGTAAAGCCGTTGGTTCCGTGTCGTAGATTTACAGCACGTAAAAGAACCTAAAGATTGATAAAAGGCCTCTGAGCAAAATTGGTTGTTTTTCATGCCCACTATAGAATGAGACGCTGCGAATCAAAGTAGTAAAGAGCGTGCGTAGATAAAAACTCAATCCAATTTTTTTTCGCAGTGAGCTTAATGGGAGGTTGCAACAGCCAGGTGAAACGATACAGGAGTTTGTGAACAAAACCTTGGTGGGCTTATCACCTAGCTACGTTTCTTAGAGCGTCAACCTTCGAAGTCTTCCGCCGACAATGCGTCGTCACTACCTCAATCGAGAGCCAGCTACCCGTAGCGCTACCTCCTTAACACTATCAAACTAAACTGCACCAAAACAAATCTTAATCCATCCCCTGCATTCCAGTGGTTAAGCCCTTACAAGGGTAGGTACACAGCAACTATATCTAGGCCTACCACGCGCGCAAGCGCGCACATGCACCACCACGGAAGGCAACATTTTAATGCAAGATTGCATCAATATGAAATGTATGCTGAAATGTATGAAGCTATTTAAAATGGCATTTTAGTATAGCGATGTATACATTTGTACGTCGTACATCGCTATTGTTTGTAGACATTTTGTTTGCGTTTCTCCACATGTAAAGGAGTAAAATATGTTATTACATAAGAATCCTACTTTTTCTTTTTAGGCAATGATTACTTTTAATTGAACTAAAACTGTTTATAATACTCACTTAATGCACAATCCTGTACATAGAGGACTTTGCTGGTAAAGGCCACAAGTTATTACTCTTCCCATCTACTTTAACGTTCATACATTCTTATCGTGGCGAGAAGAAATACGTAGATGATCAAAATGAATGAAAAAAAGATCAGTACCAAAGCTGCACTGTTTCTACAGACGTTCTCAACTTCTTAACATGTCAGAAACTGTTCACGAGATTGTGAACTTGAAGCCAACCTCTGAAGCTATTTCCTTCATATACTAAACAGCCGTAGGGTGGCTGCTAGCCTATGTTTACATAAACTGGTTTGTATTTAAATCAGATTGTAAGTGGCAACCTTAAGCAGTCAAAATGAAGATGCAAGGACATTAAGTTTAATTTTAAGTAACTCTAAGAAAAGGATTAACTCTCGGAAGAGGTCTCAGTCTTTGGGGTACTGCACGAAGGCCTTAGGGTTCTTTGCGACCTACGTGACAGGCAGAGAACCCGAAGGAAGTCCAGATCTGGATATCGGCGGGCGCAAGCATGTACGGGATTGCTAATAGTTCCCGACTGAAGACCTCTGACTCCGCCCGAACCTAACCCACAAGCCCTGAGCCTCTGAGGATTCTCCGAAAGGGACCTAGCTCGCAAGCACCCCAGGAATACTCCCCCTAAGACGCCAGGAATAATCTACAGTGCGCAAGCCACCATCCAGTTGTACCCCGCTGGATACCTCGCCTGAAATAGTTGTTAAGGAAGTGATGGGAAAAGGAAATGATAAACTGAAAATTAGGGGGATGAAATGAGCTTCCCAGCATTCGTCTGATGACTCGGAGATAAACCCGAAAAAAACATGGCTTAGGAAGACTGGCCACGGGAATAATACCCACGACCTCCCGAACACGAATCGCTCAAGTTGAGAGTGAATACATGTGACTGACATCACTGGAAGTATGTGTACTGCTTTAGCGCAGAAACATGAGAACAACGTACACATGTTCTGACTTCCGTTCCTGCTTCTATGTCCAACGTTCCAGTAAAGGTAAGTGACTCGCATCTAACCTGACGCAGGATTTAATGTTAAGTAAATCAAGTCAAGAGAAAATGAAACAATACTGCCCTAAAATAATGTTATAAAATAATAAAACATATTGTTTTGCAGTGTAAGCCAAAGAATTGTCTGTATAAAAATGGCAGCGTGACGTCATCGCCTTAAGATACACACGAAATTAGCCTAAAATGGCGTGTTTTTCCGAAAGGTTATGTAACGAATACAACACATAATATTTAGCGCGCCTGGGTAGTGAGGTGGTAGCGTGTCTGCCTCATGCTCAACAGGTCGTGAGTTCGAAACTCGCTTAGGGTGAGTTACCCGTATAAGGTTCTTTTTATCCTCAGAAGACGAATTTCGAGTAACTTTGAGCTCCATGGACTCCGAGATCATTTGAGCATCATTTCACCAATTTGATTATATGACCAACTAGGTTAAAGGTCGTTAAGCTAAATGTATAGCTAAGAATTGATACTTAGAAAAGCATGTTAATAATAAAACATAATTAAAGTAGTAATATGAGAGAAGAAGAAGAATAATAAAAAGCGAACGAGATATCGGATGCTGTAAATTGTTTATACCGGTAACAATGCATAAATACAGAGTTAAACTAATAACTGGTTTAAAAATGTCAGCTATGTATAAAAACATTTTCATATAAATTATACAAATGTATTAATTTTAATTATTATGAATGTGTAAAATGTATTGTAAATACGTATTTCACGAAATATGGAATAAGGAAATCTGTCGTTCCCATGGTGACGGACAGATTACAATGTTATAAAACATTGATCTTCAACTTTTATATATAGGTGAAAATTTTAAAAAGCTTCCGGGACGCAGTCAACAAGATAGACGCCAGGGGTACAGTCGCCAAGAGATAATCTCGCAAATCGAGACCTCTAATACGGCTATTTATTGTGAAATATTGTATTTTACTGATCATCAACAACAGATTTATTTTAAGTACAGATTACAACGTATATATTTGGCACAGTTTTCTAAAAAAGAGTTCAGTTTAAATAGCATGCCTTAGTTCACCACATTGTTTCAACGATTTACGAAATAAAAGTTTATAATTAACAAGAAATCTTCTTAATTAATTCAATATTGTATTAAGAATCTCATACTCACCGACTGAAGCTAGCAGACTTATAACGAAAAACGTGGTTGAGCTGTACATAAATAAGTTAATTCGCCGCCGATAATAAACTGGCAACTGCTCCAACAATCAAGACTGGCGCAAATAGTTAATTCCAGTTTCGCCAACAGTAAGAGTTACCAACTTCATATACAGCGGCAAATTCAAACCTATAATAAGGTTAAAAATACTTCACCCATCCACAGCCTACACTGAGACGCACAGCAACCAGCAGCCCTGTGATCCACAACACCAGAGGACCACTTTTCAACCGCCCCAAACCTGACTTTTCGATTTTTAGTTATCGTGATGGCAGACACACAGACCTTTTTCTAAAAATGCTTTTATATTTGCTACTTCGACTTTATCCACTGACATTAAAAACAATTTTATCTCATAACATTAAAAAAATTAATGCATTCCAAACGGTTCCAAACTTCAGGGAACAATAAATAAAATGCTCTTCAACGCCTGGTGGGCTTTTGACGATTTAGCAAACAAGCATGTTGCAGGCAACAAAGAGCGACATTGAAGGTTTCATTACGTCAACAGCAGTGGGACAGCTCGCCAGTCGGAGGCTATTTGGAAATACACCTTAAGGTCAAGAAGGTACTCCACAAGGTGAACGCCGATTATATGAGGAGAAGAAAATGCACAATATACGAGTACTATATTAATACTGGGAGAATGAGATTTTGAGCAAGTGAAGTGTTAAGAACAAATGGAAGATTTTGCATAAATAACATGTTGGACAAAACCTGCAGAAAAAAGTAGATAGAGTGAACATAGTCAGTTAAAAGAGGAAAGGAACAACAATGTATGCGTGTTTGAATAATTTAATGTGCCTAATGTATAATGTGGATTGTAACGGTAGTTGAACAGACCACCTGAACAGTGGCGAGGGCCAATTTCTGTGGCAGTTCAGTTTATTAATTTCCTATTATGCAAATGTATTATTGTTGTTATTATTATTTTATGTATTGTTCTTCATAGAAAACTCAAGATAAAAGATATGTTATAGCCTGCCTGGGTAGTGTGGTGGTAGCATGTCTGCCTCACGTTCAAAAGGTAGTGAGTTCGAATCTCGCTTAGGGTGAGTTACCCGGGTAAGGTTTTTTTTCGGGGTTTTCCCTTATCCTGAGAAGACGAATGACGAGTAACTTTAAGCTCCATGGACCCCGAGATCATTTGAGCATCATATCATCAATTGCATTCATCGTCCGATATGACCAAACCAGGTTAAAGGACGTTAAACTACAAAAAAAAGATATATATATATATATATATATATATATATGTTATAACAATATATAAAAATCTGATGCGTCCATTCACATGACTTCTCTACATCTCTGTAACAAATTATTGTTAAAAAGTTTATGCCTCAATTTATTTCATGCTAATCGAGAAAAAAACCAGCGAAACAAGTCTTATTACTTGTTTCCTTGTAAGTAGAAGCGAAATAAGGGAGTACCATAGGTTAAAGTGATAGGCAAATGCTGGTTGCTATGAGACTGAAGTTCCTTTGTTTGTATGGACAGGAGTTGAACAATTCCTGTATGATTTTCAATGCTGAAACTAAAAACAAGAAATATCTTAAAAACGATCAACTCCACGTAAAAAATGTATTTAACATAAATTGTGTGTATTAAGGTGCTCTACATTTTTTATGCGGTAAGTTTTTGTCCATCTCTTTCGGTTTAGCAGTTATGAAAAATTCTATAAGATTGATCCAGAATAAAGTACTCTTCAAAGGCTATTCCCAGAGAATCCAAAATATACATTTTATTTGTCAGGTAAATATCTTTAATATACGAAATTTTAATCAAAATCGTTAGAGCCATTTTTGAGAAAATCAAAATTTTCGAAAAAAGTTCCATGTAAAGGGTAGTTGGGGGAGGGGCGATTTTTCTCAAAATCTTCGTGTGGCATCCCTGGAAAATACTAAACTTAAATACCAAGTTTGGTATTTTACCTACTTTTCGTTTTTGAGTTATCATGTTCACAGACACACGGACACACACCCACACGGACCTTTTTCTGAAAATACTTTTTTTGGATACAGGGACCCTAAAACATATATTTCCGGTGAAATCTCGGTATCGAATTTTTGGGTGGAGTGCAATGCCTTCTCTATACACTATGTATATAGTGCGAATAGAGAAAGTAAAAAGACGTACTCAAATGAAAATCCATAGATCATTTTTGAAAAAAAAAAAATAAATTTTTCTATGTAAAAGAGTTTTAGGAATGTAGAATGTTCTTAAAAATCTACCTCTGGGATACTTACGTGCTATTAGACTCAGGAATAAAGTGCATTTTTCAGACTTTCCATTTCTGGGTTTGCTCTCTCTCTCTCTCTCTCTCTCTCTCTCTCTTTCTCCCTCTCTCTCTCTCTCTCTCTCTCTCACACACACACACACATGCACACAAATGAGATGAGCACCTACCGCTAGTAACCGAGATTTTAAGCATGCACTGGTGAACGGGAAGTCCTTGGTTCCTGCACCATCCACCATAGTAGTTTTGTTTGTTTGTTTTGTTTAGCTTAACGTCCTTTAACCTGGTTATGTCAGACGATGAATGAAATTGGTGAAATGATGCTCAAATGACCTCGGGGTCTACGGACTTAAATCCGGAGAAAAAACATTATTCGGGTAACTCACCCTAAGCGAAATTCAAACTCAGGACCTGTGGAATGTGAGGCAGACACGCAACCACCACTATGACTTAATATTGCCGCACTTTCCTCGGTCCTCAGAAATGGCAAAAGACTGAGAGATACACTAAACTTAGACCTGGGATTTTCCTACATAAATTTACTTTCCGAATTATCTTTTCAATTCATGTATCCTCAATATTTGCAGAGTATGTGCCTTATGATACAAGAACAGACGTTAAAACACTACTTTTAAAAAATCTGATCTGTTCCATTCATTTGACCTTTTCTAATATTCTGCAAAACAGACTCCTTACAAAAAAAAAGAAGAAGAAGAAGAAGAAGAAAAAATACTTGCCTTATTACTTGTTCCTAAGTAGAAGGAATTAAGGAAATACGCTAGGTTAAAGCGATAGGAAAATGTTTTAAAAAGCTGCCGCTATGCGCTTATCATTGTAATTCCGTTCTCTTTACGTGGCCAGGAGTAAAACAAAGGAAACACGAATCACTTCTGTTTCATAAAATTGAAACAAATAAAATGGAACATCTGAGAAACGGTTAGCTACAGAACAAAATTCATGCGACATAAATCGCGATTTTCAACGAGATCTACTTTTCAGAATAGAGCGGTTTTGTCTCTCTCTTACGGTTTACAAATTATGCAAAAATCATTCAGAATTAAAGGGACTTCAGACACATTCAAAGAAAATTCAAGATATACATTTTATCTGTTAGGTAAATATTTTAATATGTGTTATTTTAATCATAATCGTTACCGGCATTTTTGAGAAAATCGAAATTTTCGAAAAATATTCGAAGTTCAGTGTAGTTTGGGGTGGGTATTTTCCTAAAAATTTTCAAATGCATTCTTGTAAGATAATTAAATTAAATACCAAGTTATAAATTTAACCGAATTTTTCATTTTTACATAGTGGATAGAGAAGATATCGTATTCCACCAACAATTTGATGTCGAGTTTTCACCGGAAATATATGTTTTGGGGTCCCCTCAGTCCGAAAAAAAGCATTTTAGAAAAAGGTCAGTGTGTCTCTGAGGACAGCATAGCTCAAAAAAGAAAATACCGTTAAATATCAAACTTGGTTTTTAGGTTTGGTATCTTTCAAGGATGCGACACAAACATTTTCAAGAAAATCCCCCTACCACAAACTACCCTTTACATGGAAAATTTTTCGAAAATTTTGAATTTCTATAAAATGGCTCTAACGATTTGATTAAAATGCCGTATATAAACGTTATTTAGAAAGATATAAAAAATAAAATGTATAATATGAATTTTCTGGAAATAGTCTCTTGAAATCCATTTCATTCTGAATAATTTTTAGACTTTTTTAAAACTCGAAAAATGTTCCATGTATGGGGTGGAAGGATTTTTCTGGAAATCTTAGTGTCGTATCTGGGAATAGCCTCTGCAGACCCCTTTATTCTAGATGAATATCGCCAAATTTTGCTTATCTGTTAAGCCGTAAACGATAAAAAAAAAAAAAAAAAAAAAAAAAAAAGCTTGCTGCACAAAACGTGTAGATCTCGTCAAAACACACAATTTATGTCCTTTATGTTTTTGTTGTGAAGGTAACCGTTTCCGAGACATTCCTTGTTATTGGTTTCAATTGTGCCCGTTTTTCTTTTGTTCTACTCCTGGCCAAGCAAAAAACGATTTGCATTGACAATGGCATAATGACAGCTTTTAAAACATATGACTATCGCTTTGGTATACCGCATTCCTTTAGTTTCCTTCTTTTTATAAGGAACTAAGTAATAAGAACATTCTGCTAATGTTGATTTCGATTAGCACTGTGTAGAAAGAAGAATAATCTTTTGTAAAAAGTTTTTTGTAGAGCAGCTAGAGAACGTCATGTGAGTGTAACACATATTCTTAATTATGCTATCCAAAACACAAAGACACATACACTCTCGGACCTTTTTCTAAAATGTTATCTTTTTTATTCAGGGTTTCCCAAAAATGTATATTTAATCACGACATTGAACTTTTGGCTGGAATACAATATCTTCTCTACCCAATAGTATGCGTAGAGATAGTAAAACTGGTCTTATTACATATATAGTCCCTTATAAGGGAAAAAGAAAATGGACTAGAGTAAAGCGATATTCACATTTTCTAAAAGCTGTCGCTATGCATTGAAATTCGATTCTCTTTTCAATGAGTAATGAAACGCATTAAGGTTTTCCGTTTGAGAAAAGTTTTACATATATTAAAATTGGAACTAATAACGGGAAATATATCTGAAATGGTTAGCTTTACACAAAAAAGAACGTGACACAAATTGTGTGTTTTAACGAGATCTACATTTTTTTTAAGTAGTAAGTTTTTGTTTATCTCTTAGGGTTTACCAGTTATGCAAAGGTCATTCAGAATGAAGACTTCAGTAGCTATTCCAAGCAATACAAAATGCACATTTTATTTGGCATGTAAACATCTTTAATACACGGCACTTTAATCAAAACTGATATAGCCATTTTTTAGACATTTTAAAATTCCGAAAAATGTTCCATGTAAATTTTGGGTGGGAGGAAAAACAAAAAGGCTGATGTGTTCCATTCGTATAACTTTTTTCCACTTGCTCCACAAACAAACTTATTAGAAAAGATTACTCTATCTACTGCATACTGATCGAGAAAAACATTAACAGAATACGTATTACGTATTACTTAGTTCCTTATAAATAGAAAGGAACTAAGGTAACACACTAGGCTAAAGCGATAGTCAAATTTTTAAAAACTGTCGGTATGCGATTGTCATTGTAATTTTCTTATTTGTATGTAATAAAACAAAAGAAACACTAACGACTTCCTGTTGAGGAAGTTTAAATATTTTAAAATTAAAACCAATAATAAGGAATATCTCGGAAATGGCTAACTCCACAAAAAATGTGTATAGGACATAAATTGTGTGTTTTGACGAGATCTAAGTTTTTATTTATCTATTACGGTTTACCTCGGTATCGAATTTTTGCGTGGAATGCAATACTTCATCTATACACTATGTACATAGTACGCATAGAGAAAGTAATTAGAGCAGACTGGTATATACAATGACGATCACGTGCCATGATCACAGTCCTTTAGAAAAGGATGAAGCAACTGCTTCTAAGAGTGAACAAATACAGGACAATGAAACAGTCACCAAGGCGCAAAATACAAACCTCCTTCCTTCAAGGACCAATCAGTAGCGACAATGGGAGCGGTGGTAACAAGTCAGCAAGCTGCTGAAGATAGAATTAAAAGCTGACAGCTGGAAAACACCCAAATCAGATCTGTATACAGCACAAATGGAAACTGGATTCGACCGTTAGGTACGACATGCTCTGTCAGAACAAACAAAGCAAAAAGGTCAATGACTTCTGAATCTACAAGTCAAAACAATGATGAGCCAGATCTAGAATCTGCAAAACAAAATGCAAAAGAAGAAGTGTCTGTTCAGAATGAAAATGAAATCAAAATTCCATGAAAAAATGAAAAACCCAAGGACAACATAACATTGATTAATCTCTAAAACCACAATTAGAATCCAAGTCCAAAGGTTTTCGTTTTAGCTATAAACAACTGAAAAACGTCTATGAAAATACTTTGGATGCTAGAGATATATAAATGTAGCAGAATCACACACTAACGATTGTAATTTCACAAACAGCTTACAGAAGTACAGCCTGTTTTAAAATCCAAAGGTATGAAAATCAAAACCACTACAATAATCAATCTGCTGAAAAATATCGAAACTACAGAAGATGGTAAAGTTGCCAAAGAAAATGAAAAAAACGTCTGTTAAACACCTGCAAAATGGACACTTTCGTTCTCCAGTGGAATTGTATGAAATTGGGCTCAGAATGAATATTTAATACTTCTGTTAGGCTCACATCAACCAGATATTATTTGTCTGAAAGAGACTAATATTAAATACTCATATGTTGCAAATATTAAAGAATACTCTTCCCACCATAATAATCGTATATAACCGTAATAACCGTGAGTTTTTGTCTATATCTTACGGTTTGTCAGTTACACAAAATTCAGCAAAGTTCCTTCAGAATAAATAGATCTTTAGAGGATATTCCCAGAAAATTGAAGACACATTTTATTTGTCATACAAATATCGTTAATATATGGTCTTTTAATCAAAGTCTTTAGAGTCATTTTTGGGAAAATCAAAATTTTCGAAATTTTTTCCATGTAAATGGTAGTTTGGGGTAAGGGGGATTTTTCTCAAAATCTTCGTGTCGCATCCCTGGAAGATACTAAACTTAAATACTAAGTTTGGTACTTTATCGACTTTTCGTTTTTGAGTTATCGTGTTCACAGACACACACATTTTTCCAGAAATGTATAGAGTGCGTAGTGCGTAGTACGTGTAGAGAAAGTGCCAGTAATAATAATAATAATAATAATAATAATAATAATAATAATTGAATAACTGTTTGATTGGTGATGATAACGATAATGATATTAATGATGACTGATAGTGCAGTTGCTTTTGTTTGTCGTTGCTGCTGTGGTGGCTGTCGGTAGTAGTTTCCAGATCAAATGAAGTCTGCTCCGGGTTGAGGGGACAAGAAGTTAACTCACGTTGTCTGTTTATAACTGCGTGGCGCGTTGCCAACCGTGGCAGAATTCCGCCGCGTCAAATAATCTGTCGCGTGACAGTAGGTATAATGCAAACGATAAAAATAATCTAAGAATTACTAAGAATATGTAGCAAAGACACAATAGAGTTCAAACTGGTATGATGTGTAGCGATATCTGACGCATCTGGTATTTCCATGTAATACAATACAATAAAGAAATAAATAAAAACCTTACGTTCCAGGCATTATTTTCGAAAACAGAATAATGAGTTTTTAAAACGTATGCAGCAGCATCATTTTAGTTTCTAGTTGGCGAGGGACAAGATTATCTGAAGCCCGCGTGTTTGCCTCACATTCAAAAGGTCGTGAGTTCGAATCTCGCTTAGGGTGAATTACCGGGATAAGTTTTTTTCGGGGTTTTCCCTTATCCTGAGAAGACGAATGTCGAGTAACTTTAAGCTCTGTGGACCCCGAGATCATTTGAGCATCGTTTCACCAATTTCATTCATCGTCCGATATGACCAACTAGGTTAAAGGACGTTAAAATAAAATAAATAAAAAAACCCTGTCTGAACAAAACAAAACATTGGTTCTATTAGTAATACTTTTAGTATATTTTTGTACTCACAGATTCCATTTTTATAGAGAAGATTTCCTGAAATTTCATGTGAATTTTAAAGACACATTTAGCATAAAACAAAACCATCTTTTATTTCTAAAATGTGAGATATTTGTAATTAAAATTACAATTGTGTTAATTTTTCATTTGATAGAGCAATAATATTCATTAGCTTAATTATTTCTCATAATCTGCGGGGCAATTTAACCTCCCTGCACACTAAATGGCGACCCTAAATGTATGTGAATAGGAGTTGTTAAAATGGATGTTTTTTACTTTCTCTACGCGTACTATGTACATAGTGTATACAGAAGGTATTGTACTCCACACAAAAATTCGATACCGAGATTTCACCGGAAATACGCGTTTTAGGGTCCCCTGTATCAAAAATAAGCATATTTGGAAAAACGTCCGTGTCTGTGCCCGTAGGTCTGTGAACACGATAACTCAAAAACTAAAAGTCGGTAAAATACCAAACCTGATATTTAAGTTTAGTATCTTCTAGGGATGCGACACGAAGATTTTGAGAAACATCCTCCCTCCCCAAACTGCCCTTTACAGGAAATAAATTCGAAAATTTTGATTTTCTCAAAAATGGCTCTAACGATTTTGATTGAAATACCGTATATTAAAGATATTTATATGGCAAATAAAATGATTATCTTGAATTTTCTAAAGACCTCTTTATTCTGAAGAATTTTGCTGAATTTGGCGTAACTGATAAACTGTAAGGGGTAGACAAAAACTTACTACACAAAAAACGTAGATCACGTTAAAACACGTAATTTATGTCATATACGTTTTTTCGTGGAATTGACCATTTCTGAGATATTCCTTGTTATTTGTTTCGGATTTAAAATACTTAAAAAAATTTTCATTCGGAAAGTTGTAAACTCCTGGCCATGCATAGAAACGGATTTTATCATCATGGCAACCGGCTTTTAAAAGATTTGACTATTGTTTTAGCCTAGTGTATTCCCTTATTTTCTTTCTACTTACAAGGAAGCTTACAATTTCTGCTAGTGTTTATATCGATTATTATGAAGTAGATAGAAGAATAAGCTTTTTAACACTAATTTGTTACAAGGATTTTTTATTATCTATCATGTAATTCGAATATCACTTTCGGATAAAATGAGAAATCACAAATGGACATAGTATACATTTCGCATAAAATGAGAAGTGAAGATAGTATAGTAATCTTAGATATCGCAGTGGTTTCGGTGTGGGAAAGTATCCCGAAAGCTTCACTTCTACGAAGATCTCAATAATGAATGCACTCGGCGCGCCCACAGAATGCAGACGTCAGCTTACATGTTAGGCTTCCTCACGTTTGTGCAACGTGCTGGAGGTGAATTGACCTTCACACACATAATTATGTATTCCGTTCCTTGTAGAGCACCACAGAAAACTCAGCACGAAACGCCGCTTATTGTGCTTGCATAATTAGGGTCACCCGATCAACATTTCATAAGCAGGACATTTGAAGGGGGCTAAGGGCATTTTGAAAACATATGTTTGACAGCACATTGAATTCCTTTTATTCGCCGAGAGCATTAGGTAGATTAAGATTGAAATTTAGTTTTTATTACTTTTTCTACACTACATAGTGTATAGAGTAGGTATTGCATTCCACCCAAAAAATCGACTCCAAGTTTTCATCGGAAATATACGTTTTAGAATCCCCTGTATACAAAAAAAAAAAAAAAAAAAAATAGAGAAAAAGGTCCGTGTGCGCGCATGCGACTGTGATCGCGATTTCTGAATAACGAAAAGTCCGTAAAATACCAAACTTGGCATTTAAGTTTGGTATCTTCCTGGGATACGACACGAATATTTTGAGAAAAATCCCCCCACCCTAAACTATCCTTTACATAGAAAAGTTCTTGAAACATTTGATTTTCTAAAAAAATAGCACTAATTTTAATTAAAATATAAAATGCTTATTTTGAATTTTCTGGGAATAGAATCTAAAGACCTCTTTATTCCGGATGAATTTTGCTAAATATTGCGTAACTGGTAAACCGTAAAAGATAGACAAAAACATACTACTCAAAAAATGTAGATCTCGTTAAAAGATCCAATTTATGTCACATACGTTGAGACGGTAATGCTTGACGTCACTGCTCTAGAATGGTTATTATGTTAATATCAAAGGCCTATAAACAATCCGCAATATTTTCATTATCATGATTACCTATATACATGTTTGTTTAAGTGATTTGTTTTATTTTCTTGTGTATGTTTCATAAGTTATAAATTTAGCTATGTTAACGTGTTCCAAGGCAGAGCTACTAGAAACTACGCAGTTGGGTTTAACAAAAGACTTCCTTCATTGTCTACCTAAGCCTTGAGAATTTGTAACTTTCCTTTATTTCTGTGCATGCATTAGAGTTACAAGTGCTTACTCGGTAAAAGTCTCTGAATACCAAGCAGGGTATTTTTCTTTGTATCCACGGGTCACTTGATCAAAATACAATGAAACCATGTGATATGGCGACATTAAATGCAGTTTTTGGCAATTAAGAAAGCTTAAGGCAGACATCTTGCCTAGCGGGCTATTTAAACAGACCCAATTTCATAATTTACAAAGATACCAAATGTGGTACTAAAGAATTTACCCAAAAGGGCAGTAACATTGCTTGCAAAAATATTCAACTACACGCTCGAACACGGCAGGTTTCCACCTGCATGGAAAGAGGCAAAAATCCTACTTTTCCCAAAAGTAAACAAAAATCTAGCACTACCGATCAACTACAGGCCGATCAGCCTATTAAATACGATGAGCAAGGTATTAGGAAAAGTGATACTGAAGCGAATAAATTCACACTTGCATAACAAAATATACTTATACCCGAACAGTTCGGATTTCGAGCACATCATTCTACTACACTACAACTGTTAAGAATGACGGAGCAAATCACCAAAGGGTTCAACACAAACAAATCGACAGGTGCCCTCTATTTAGATATTGAACGTGCCTTCGATAAAGTATGGCATGCAGGGCTACTCAGAAAACTGAAAGTCTACGAATTTCCTGACACTGCTATAGCCCTAATTAGGGACTACCTCTATGACCGACGATTTCACACCTCAGTAGAGGACGCAGTCTCAAGCTCCAAACAAATCCGAGCAGGAGTTCCACAAGGAAGTATAGTGGGACCAACATTGTTCAATTTATACATAAATGACATGCCAGAATTGGTAAGAACCAACAAGTACATATACGCAGATGACACTGCTATAACCACACAATCCACTCAGCCACGAATTATACACTTACGCCTACAAAATGCTTTAGACTCACTTGAACCATGGTTCAAGAAGTGGAGAATTAAAGTAAACGCGAGGAAGACACAGGCTATAGTCTTCACTAAAAGAATACAGCACCGTAAAGGCAGAAACTTGCTACAACCACTTAACTACCAAGGCGAAACTATCGAGTGGAAAGACCAAGTGACCTACTTAGGTCTTGTCATGGACCAAGGCCTAACCTGGAGTAGGCATATAGCTAAGGTCAGAGCCAAGGCTAATGGTCAACTAAACAGACTATATCCCATCATCAATCTCAACAGCCAATTAAAATTAAACATGGGAATTACCCTATATGAAACGCTAATAAGAACGATCATTACGTACGCATCCCCTGTATGGGGCTACGCTGCAAAAACGTACATACATAAATTACAAACACTCCAGAATAGAATAATTAGAATAATTGCCAAACAACCCCCAGTAGCGCCGGCTTATCTCCTTCATGAGGAGCTAAAACTGCACTCAATTGAGCAGTTCATAAAAAGCCAAAGTTACAACCTGTATAAGCGTAAAGCAAGAAACAATAATGAACTAATACAAGAACTAGGCACCTATGAAGCAGAAAATAACAAACACAAGAGACCGCTCTCTCTATTTGACAGAACCCTCGGCCTGGGGGAACCCGATTTAAATATACAAGAATATCTAGAATCGCTAGTAAGAATTCTATAATAAAATTACCCATGAATGTGTCTACGACATTAGTTTGGTGGCCCTTGAAGTCCTTACTTTCTGAGTCAAGGCGGATCCGAGGGTTTGAGGGACCCCCACTCTACAGCGACCTGGCAGACCACTAACGGATCTTCTCTGGTATTTAGATGATAGAATGTAACTAATAAGTAATAAGAATAAGTGTTTTATTACAGGTAAAGCAGCATTGGGCATGGCCATCACTTGGATGGGTGACCACTAAGGCCATGAGAAACCAATGATGTCTCTGCTAAATGACTACGCCCTCTCTAGTTAAAGGGCTGAACACAACTAATGACTTCGCCAGACAGGGCAGCAGTAGTTGTAAAAATATAACTAGCTTAGAATATATACCAAAATGAAATATCTAAATGACTATGTCCTTATGTTACAGGGCTGCAGACATACGAAATACACCGACTTTACCCGAAAGGGCAGAAAATGTTATACTGACTACGTCCTTTTGTTACAGGGCTGCAGATATATACGCATGCAATATGTACTTATTCCTCACCACAAATCTTCCAAGGGCGCAATCAGGGCTCCGGTCATGTTTGCGTCCTGGCCCTCACTCTCTTCTGGCTATGGCCTCTGGCCAGCCATAACACCCGCTCCTTGAATCCGCAGGTGCAACAAGCGGTACGGCAGCATTCCTTCCTGCACCCGAATTCTCTCCGGTGGAGTGGTTTTTTAGTGGGTATTGCCAGTTTAGGGCGACCCCCACACTTGGCAGAGTTATCCCCTCTGTCGCCTGTAGATTGGGTTTTTCCACTCCACTCGAAAAAAAAATTTACACAGTTCCTCCTGTCTTTCCGACGAGTACTCCACGTCGCTTTATGCAAGAATTCCGCGCTGAAAGTATAAAGTGCGATGTAAGTGTACCACATCCACAAGTGTTAAAAACGAAACTATTGTACTCAAGTGTACGCTTTAACAAGCAGAATACATACGACCCTGAATGAAGTATCTCAAGCATCTAGAGTTACTTCTTATAAAACCATTGATTTTTCATTTTTTTGATCATCACTGCCTACTTTCTTCAGCATTTTTATTTATGAAATTTTTCTTTAACATGAACTTAAAGATGAATCATATTTTCATGATAACTTCTTCTTTCTCGAATTACCCTCCTCTTTTTGTGGAATATAACTCCCAAGGATATACAAAGAAGCAAATGCCTTGGGTCAGTAGCCTGTCAAGGAGCCAGTAAACTCAGGATCAAGGAATATCCAGCATAAGTGATCAACAGTAACGTAATCAGAAAAAAAAAAAAAAAAAAAAAACATTAAGGGGGGATTATACATAGTGATCCATTTTTAAACAATTTGTATAAAATCAAATGATAAATATTATTCTATTTACATCCATAGATCAGGAGTAGCAATTACTTTTACTTCTTACATTTTTAACATGGGGGTCCAACCCCCAATCTAGGGGTCCTTAGGGGATTAACTGATCAGTGCAATGGCTAATATGGCGGGAAAGAAGAAGGAAATGAAATTAAGTGATGAACGGGAAATAGGAAAATTCGTGGATCAAATTAACCAATCCAACATTCGCTCCGAGGAAAGCCGCGAAAAAACTTTCGGTCAGATTTTTCGGCCCTGAGGGTTTGAATTCGGGAGCTCGTGAATGTAGAGCACACACGTTGCTCCCTAAGCCATCCCGCTGAGCAACCGAAGTAAAGCTGGAATCGTAATTCAATCTGAACTGCACATTCTATTGCGAATGTTGTGGCAGTTAAGCGGAAGTAGGATCAATGTGCGTACGAACATCATAATTTCCTTTAAAATACCTAAATTACCACAGACATATACTGTTGAATTCGGATGTCCTTATATGAGTATTTCAATACATGATATATTTTGTTGTTGAAAGGCAGAAGCCAGACACTTTGGCTTTAGAAAGACCGGACACCATAAAAGACTAAAAAAGCAGGACATGTCAGGCGAAAACTGATGTCTGCATACCTTATGTATAAGAGTTTACCCAGTGTTTGTTTATATACGAGTATGTATGTATATATACATACATTTGTAGACAGCAGCGCTTAGTTGCAGGACATGTCAGGATATAACCGACGTCTGTACACCATATGTATAAGAGGTTACGGCGGTGTTTGTTTATCTACGAGTATGTAACTTGTATGTTTATATACGAGTATGCATGTATATATTTTATGTATTTACACTCGTATACATAAGAAGTAGATAAGGTCATATGGCGTGACTTTTGCATCGACATGTTGCGACATGATGAAGACGATGCTAGTTTTTGTGAGCGCATCATTTCATTTTTGTGGTAACGTGTTCTAAAATGTCGTTGGACAACAGTTGCTGATTGCAAATTCCAACACGCAATATGCCTTTTCCACAGGATTTTCCGCCATTTCAGCTTCTGCAACAACAAACAAATCACTACAGCGTTGCCAATAGTAACAAACGAAACTTTGAGAGCTTCTCAACATACCTCCTAAATAATTAGGTTGTTATCTCTAATAGTTTTTGTTTTACAGGTAGTTGAAGTCTATTTCTTTTGTAGTAACTCTGTACAAGCTTCTCAACATCATGTGGCTTACCTTGTCCCTTATTACCCTGAGGGTAAAGCATGTTTGTCTGAGTCTTGAGGCCAGCTTCTCTATATGTGTACACCATTGCAGGTTTTAATCTATCCTTATTCCTAAGAATTTAATACTATTTTCATAGATGCTATATTACACGTAAAATGTTTTAATCATAGAAAGTGATAGTGTAATATAGGCCTTAATCTGGAACGATAACTTACAATATAGCATCAGTTCAAAACATTTGACTGTCGCCATTCTCTTTGTGTCTATAATGAAATGTGTAATAACACCTATTTTATATAGTCGCCCTCCGTGGTGTAATGGTTACCATGCTAACTTCATATACCCAAGGTCGCGGATTCAAACCCGGCGGAGGACGAAGGATTTTTTTGGGCGTAAAAATCCTTAGCATGGCTTCCTTCGGAAGGGAAGTAAAGCCGTGGGTCCCGTGTCGTATATTTACGGCACGTAAAAGAACCTCAAGCCTGATTGAGAGGCCTCTGAGCAAAACTTAGCGGTCTTTCACGCCCAGTATAGAATGGGACGCTGAGGACCACAGCAGTTAATTAGCGTCCATAAATAACACGCCATTTTTTACCCATTTTTTATATATATACATCTTATAAATAAGAAAAAAGATGTATATACGTGTGTATACGTGCGCATGTACCTAAGGTAATATTAAAAAACAACACTCTACTGACTTAAATAACTCTTTTACCATTGAAAAGTCCAATTCATTCTGACGGACATGGAGTAATAAAATATCTAATTTAATTTTTTGAGTAAGTAAAAGGTTAAAGAATGTTCACAAGCCCTGAAAACGAACATGCTCACGGAGAAAGTTGATAATGCCATGGAGTAGAAATATCTGATGTCCTGCATTCACATAACTTTCTCTACCTAACCTGCAGCATTCTATTCTTACAAAAGCTTATTCTTCAGTTTACTGCACACTTATCAATATAAACATTAGTAGAATGTTTTATTGCTTATCACTTCCTTGTACCTACTAGGAGATATCATTAGAGATAGACTTGAGCGCACGAGTGCGTGTTGAGAACATCATAACTTAAAAACGTAACGTGCCAAATTTCATACTTCCAGGCTCCATTTCAGTCGTAAGGCGAAAATGGTATGGAATTCCCCAAACCCTAGGAAACCTGTACACGACAAAATGTTCACTATTATTACGATTGAGAGGATTCAGAGGATTTTAAAATAAGTATACCTGGAGAAGTATTGGTATTGAACTTTTGTGGGATAATATTTTCTGTTTAAAGCTATTTAGCAATAAAAACAAGAAAACGAGGCAAAAGCCTCTAAGTCAAGTATTCTAAATATCCTCTCATTTTCTATTAAACGGGATCTGAATAACAAACTTGAAAAGTAATAGTAATATACATGAATGAACACTTATTCCAAGGTTAACTCTTATCTTCACGTAGATTTTTTTCTTCCCTTTCTTACAAATGCGGTCTTTATTCGCTAAATCTCCGGGGTGACTTTTCAATGCAAAGTGAAAATGAGATAGCAACCGAGACAAATTGCTCAAATACGTTACTCCAGCTTTAAATTACATTTATAGAAGTTCTATAATTTGTACAGCTTTGATATCACTCCATACTACTTTCACAGCAGTAAGGTGGAAGAATCACTATCTACATTTCTGTAGGAACTCGCTGATTCCGTTTTAGGGTATCTAATTTAGTGTGCATTTCATAAAAGAAAGCTAACAAACTTAGCGAAAATGTCAATGAGTTGGTAACACGACACACAATAATTATGTTTGCTCAAGAGCACGTTGCTTTTGCACCTGCCTCCTACTGTAAACTTTCATGCGCATGCGTTAACTGAAGTGCGCGTGTTCGTTTATCCGCTCTCACGTGTACGGGTACGTGAGTAGAACGTCTCGTCTTTCACAATGTTAATGTCATATCAGTAACGATATTATTGTGGTTTAACCAGCTCACAAAAGCTAGAAGTGTTGGTGTGAACGTAATAAAATAGCAATAAAAAGGTTATACTTTCACAAGTGAACAATCAGTCAGTGTGAAATCCTGTGACATTTAAATAGGTAAACATTGCAGATTATTTGTGAAGAATAGTGGAAATGTTAAATTATAGCGTATGTTGGATAGAAATGCAAACTTATTAATATAATGTGAATTAAACATTTCTGTATTTCGGAAATATGTTTATTGAAATGTGGCAATGATATTAGTATTCAATACTCTCGAATTTTACATTATAAAGCCAAATCCACACGGAATCATCTGTGGATGTAATATTATATTTGAGATAATTTTCATTAAACTGTGCTGGTTCACACTTTGAAGGTTTCATGAGGTTAGGTTAACGCATATGGCACGCAAATTAGTAGAAAAACAATTCAAGTTCTCCCAAGTAACTTATTTTCCATGTTAAGAGGTATGATTTGAACAGAAATGAACCTTGTAGTTTTTTTATGTCAGGGTCACGTTCGTTGTTAGCTTCTTTTGGGATAATTATGAATACATTCCTTTTCCCAATTATTTGATTAGTAGTGGTAGATTACTCATCTGTTAGTGTAATGACATTGGGTATATTGAATTAATGCTATTTGCAATATTGTTGCAATATATCTCCTTGAGGAGATTTACAATTTAATATTAACCCCGTATTCGAAATAATAATGGCAGTAATATAAATTATGAAAAATAATACAATAATGAAAGGAATCATAATGGAGATTCTCCTGTACTTGTCGTGCAGCCGATTGGGGTTTCAAGAGGGGTGATCCCTTGTTATGTTCAATATTATTAATGGATTTTATATTGCTATACTTATCAGATTAAATGGCCTTGCTTTTAACAGCAAGTGGTGCTTCCCTCCAGACACTTTTCCCCAGAGTGTACTGTCTTATGCATAAAACGAATATGATGAATGGACAGGCAACTAGAACCATTATTATTTCACAAATTACAATATTGGATGTTGCTTACATCGCTTATTTTTTCAGAGATGATATTGGAAATATTCTTCTTGTGTTCAAAAACAGGCATTGCAGTATCTTAACGGTTTATTATAAAGATGTTGCAATTGTTTTTAGGATATGTTGGCTATTTTTCCCTATATTATTTTGTACTTGTAATGGTTGGAGATTAAATTACTTTACTCTTTTCTTGCAAACTGTCCCACAAATAAAATCTCTAACTTCGAGAGTGACTTTCTTGGCGAACATTATAATTGTGCACCAACATCGTGAATCTTTTCATCTGTTAAAACGTGACATTTTCAATTTTTTTCTAGTCCAACAATGACACCGTCCTTTTAAAATTTTACTATTTTTTGAAGACCTCTGTGAACTTCTATTAGGGGATTAATATCAGGAAGACATTTCCAAAATGCTGTATGACACAGAAATGGAGATTCTTGTTTTGTAAGGTTGCAACAACTGAAAACTACTCTCATTATCATATGCATTGTTTGAGTCATTGCAATCTCAGTAGACAAATGACATGTGCCCAAGACCCAAATGCTGATAAAGACATGGCCGCTTAAATCTAGTGGCACCATATTTCTGAAAATATTGTTCTCAAGTCCTGATTACTCAATGAATTCAAATATCTTAACCTCTGTGCAGATTTTAAAATATCATTTACTGCCAAATTGTTTTTATGCATGCCTAAGTTATATAGCTTAGCTGGCATTACAATTTCCAAGTGAGTTTGTCTAGTAATGAGATATTCTCATTGTTTTGGCCTCATCTGACTCCTGGTGTTGAGTTCCAATCATCAATTTCAGCTCTGGTCTTTGTAGATATTAAACTGTGATCATTTATATTTCTGCTATATTGTCCCAGTGCAGACTCTGATATTTCTGTTGATTGTTATGCCTGTCATAGAAGGTAACCTGTTGTAAACAAAAGCATGTGGCAAGCTGTGTGCATCAGCCACGGATTACAAAAATATAATTCCATGTAGGGTTACAGAAATTAATTTTTGTTTATATCATTTAAGAGTTGTTGTTGTTTGTTTTTTTGTTTTTTGTTAAAAATCATTGTTAGAATATTAAATTTTTTTACATAGTACATTTAAAAACTTATATGTGTAATTAATAAATACTTAATGGAATAATGCACATGCTGCATTTCCTATTACTATAGTACAATTGATCAGTCCAATTGCATTTCACTTGTTTTCATGTTGTTTGTTATAGTGTGGTTAGTGGTTAAGATTAATAATTGTATTTGTAATCTATAAGTGAAACATTCCAAAGGGACAATTTTGAAAAAAACTGTGAAAAAAGTGTTGTATTGAATGTGTTTATAAAGTTTTGTGAGAAGGATCTGTATTTAGCCATTAATTTAGCTTCCAAGTTTATGCATGTTTCTGTAAAAAGTGTCAACTCATTTGCATGGAAAAGCACAAAGTGGGAATACTGTCATTACCTTTATATTCCTATTAATAAGGTACATTTTAAAGTTTATCATCATACCAATTCTATCATTCTGTACTGTTTATATTACTACTTCAATATTTTAAATACTTTAATAACGCATACTTGGTCTGCAGGAAACAGATTAACTAAGTATGTTGTTCTTCAAAATTCTAATGCACTATCAAATTATTTTGAAGTGAGTTTGGTCATAAGGTACATCATTTAAAACAATCGCCTGATGTGAAACAAAATATCAGTGTTAATGAAAAGGTGATAATGCAATTGTTCAGAAATAAACTCAGCTGATATGCATTTATACCAGTCAGTGGTTCAGGTCAGAAGTATGTATCTTCAGATTATGCTCAGCCCAGAACATACAATTTGAATGCCAGTATTTTGTGCTTTGTTTTTTATGTTAGGTTCCCTTAATTCCCGTATTTCTTACTCATAAGTGCAGTAAGATGCACTATAAACTCTAATGAGTATTAACCTTATTATAAGTGTTGTGCATCTATCTAGATCAGTGTTTCCCAACCTTTTGAAGTTCACGGCACCCTTGGGAATAACATTAAACACCAGGGGCACCCTTCCTTGAATTAAAAGAAAATTAAGCTTAATATGTTAATTTATTGAAATATTATATAATAATAACGTACACCATAACATAATACAGTAAACTTTACTACAATCACTGAGTAAAAATACATCAATAAATTTTGTTCGATTAATGATTAATGTGAAACTTGTGATTGATGCTTAGAGCACAGATATGTGATGTCGGGTCTTACAGTTGACAGTGAAACACGCAAATCATCCTCAAGGTTATTCAGTCTATTTCTTGCTTTGCATTTTATTGTCACCATAGCAGAGAAGGCTTGCTCTCATAGATAGGATGTTGAAAAGGGCAAAAGTGCGTTAATTGCTTTCTTCATTAGGTTAGGGTACTCCTCTCTCCGTTGAAGCCAAAAACTAGCCACAGACGCCTCACTCTTGGTGAACTTACCTTTGAGTGTGGAATCAGCGCAAAGATCAATAAATTCATCTCGTTCGCAAGCAGTGAAATCTATTTCCTCTGCACTATCTACGAAATCAAATGGTGAGACAACCCAGTCGAGATTCGTAGTGGAAATAGTTGGAAAGTACGCATCTATTGCATCTTGCAATCTTGATAAGTGATCACAAATGCGGTCTTTCAGTTTACCCAGATCTTTATCTCCTGCCACATTAAGAAGAGATGGAAAGTTCGACAAATCTCCTTTTTGAACTGCAGACTTCCAAGAACTAAGTTTTCTTTTAAAACCTTTCATTTTATTGGTTGAGGAGATTATTGTTTCATGTCGACCCTGCATCGAAACATTCAGTTCATTCAGCTTATGAAAAATATCTGCCAGATACGACAGTTCAAAACACCAAGAATCATTTAGTAAGAGCTCATGAAATGTGTCTTGATTTTCATCCTTAAAAAACGTTTTTAGCTGTTCTTTAAGTTCGAGAAACCGGTTCAATACACGACCCCGCGACAACCACCTTACTTCTGTGTGAAGTAACAAAGAGATATGAGCTGCATCCGCTGCGCGACATAACTGTTCAAAAATTCTGCACTTTAAAGGTTCTGCACTTCATATAGTTCACCATTTTCACAACTTGGTTAAACACTTCAGCAAAATCTTCATTACACGCTTTCACGGCTAATGCCTCTCTATGCAGAAAACAGTGAGTTATAATAATGGATAGATTTTCATTGAGAGCTCTGGCAGTAAAACCTTTAATTTTCCCAGACATAGATGGTGCACCATCTGTACATATACCACAACAGTCTTTCCATGAAAGATCATGGTCATTGAGATAGGAATTAATAGAAACGAAAATATCATGGCCTGTGGTTGTAGTCTCCAGCGGTCTACAGAACAGAAACTGTTCACTAATATCTTTCATCAAAATATCTGATAAAACCAAGGAGTTGTGGTTTGTCACCAATATCGAGACTCTCATCTACTTGCAAAGCAAATGTTCTTTAAGTTTTTATTTTCTCCGTGACTTGTTCGTTGATATTGCATGACATTTCAGATATCCTGCGGCTGATTGTGTTGTTGGACAGAGGAACTTTCGAAATTGGATTAGCTGCTCCTTCGCCAAGTATTGTTGAAACTATAACTTGACATGCAGGGCCAATGATTTCCTCTCCAAAAGTATGAGGTTTCTTTTTTTTTAGCTATCAGTTCTGCTACTTTAAATGAGGCTTCAAGAGCAGTATCACCTATGGTCATTCTCTTTACCATTCGCACAGCTGTTTTCTTCTCCCCTTCTAATATATGTGAAAAATACATTACACTTTTCTGTGACACACTAGGATGCTTTGTTGTAAGATGCCGCTTCAGTTTGCTAGGTACCATGGCCTCGTTGCTAAGTGTTTCGCCACAAACTAAACACACAGGGATAGGGTTTTCCTCGTTGTTATTCCACTTAAATCCATACACTAAGTAACTGTCCTGGTATGTTCTTTTCTTTCATTTGTCTTCTTTATGTGGTGAATTCGACGGTCCGGGAGAAACTGGAAGATTTGGCTTCTTAAAGCAAGCATTAGGAGCCGACTGTTCACTTTCACTGTCCTGGCGTTTACGTTTAACAATGAACTTATCCATATGTAAACACTATGAATCAACACGAGGAAGACAACTGAAAGCGCCAAGCGGCGTACACTTTTATATATTCATGTCGAAGTCTCGGGAATGTTCGTGAGGAAGCGAGTAGTCTCGGGAATGTTTGGCAGGGTATAGCTGTAATGCCATCTGTGGGATACTAGTATAACTGAATTATTGAAATGAATTGACCACTATCACCATCTACTGTGCATGAGAGTAATTGATTTGACTTATTTTATTTCAAGACCGTACAAGACTTAAGGCTTGAGTAGAAGGCATTTTTTTTGTTTATCTCAATATCTCGTGGCACCCGTTAGCCAATCACACGGCACCCTAGGGTGCCGGGGCACACCAGTTGGGAACCGTTGATCTAGATGAAGACATTCCTGGCATTTTTGGAATGAAATTTTCATTCACATGCATATATTGTTCTTGCATAATATTCATAATTTCTGTTTTTATATTACTCTTAAGTTTGTCTATGGTGTGGGGTTTGTTCCTATAAATTTTATTTTTTAGGGTTCCCCACAAATAGGTTTAACTCATACTAATTGTGTGCACTACACTGCTGACTGGCTAAGCACTGTGAACCTGTTCTGCTCTGTGCTGAGTTCACATAGTGTGCTATCCTTAAGCGTAATGCTCCTTAGTCAGCATCATATCATAGGTACTCCATCACATACAATGGCAATAAGATTAAGAGACATGTCAGAAATGCTGTACATCTTAAGGATTTTCTTCAAATACTGAAAATATTTTTAGGTACTTTTTTGATTCTATGAAACAAATATATAATAAGTGAGTGAAAAAAAGTACGAACCAGCCATGCAGTGTTTTGCCTGTCTGCATCCGTGGCACGTTGCCACCTTCCCTTTGTCATAAAAAGGCGCAAATGAAACCATAGAACATTTTTAAACTATTTTTAAAGGCTTTACTTATCAACGTCATGAAAGTAAATGCTGAAACAGCCACCGTCGTCGTTCATACATTTTTGGCACCTCTTTAGGAAACTATCCATCACTCACCATAGTTCACCTTGAAAAAAATGCTGGCAATTTCTTGGTGAATATTTTTTTTTAATTCTTCCTGGATGTTTGGGTGCTCTTTTTGTTTTAAGTTACTCCAGAAATAGAAATCCCTGGGGGTTAGGACAGGGGACTGAGAGGGCCACAAATCTCTACTAATAATTTTTTCCTTTAACACACTTTCAATTGTTCTCATGAAAGATTGCCATATGAACTGTTGCAGAGTCTTGTTGAAAAAAGCAAAATCACTGTCTGTTAATTTTATTAAAATGGGGGCAAAATTGTATTTACATAGTATAGGCATCAACTGATGACTAAAAAAAATTGGCCCTATAACTATTTCTTGGCTAATTGCACACCATACACCAATTTTTTCATCAAGGGGTACTTTATGAACAATGTTAGGTTTCTCAGGTCTCCAATAATGATAAAATTTGTGTACACACATCCATGAAGGTGGAACCAAGCCTCACCCGTGAAAAATATCAAATACGGGTCTATTTTGCCAATGTATCCACTGTTGAGAGTCCACTCACAAAATGTCCACCAAATTACAGGATTACCTGGTTGAAGAGCATGTGCCACAGTTATTTTATATGTTTTAACGTCAGCAATTTAGTACTTTTTGCACAGAGCCAGAGCATAAGCGATTTTCGGGGGGAAATTCTCCAAACAACGACCAATGTCATCTAATGTTTCTTCGGTAAAAACCGTATGCCATCTCTTAGACTTCTTAACCTGAATACTTCCTGTGGCCTGAAACTTATTGTAAAGTTAATGGATTATTGTACGGCCTGGAACTTTTATACCTGGAAATCTTTCTGCAAATTGTACTTTCACTTAGTGAGCTGACTGAGTTAAGACATATGAATCATAAATAAATACAGCTGTACAATAGAAAACATATGCTGAGCCATAATATATTTTGTGACTAAGTACAGGACATAATAATAAATCACTGTATTAACTGAACTACACCATATCGCAGCCAACTCAATACTGCACTTCCAGAGCAGAGCAAAACTGCGTCAGAAGCATGACCTTGTTTGCAACAACAGTGCAGAATCATGTGTCCACACACGCAGTGGAAAATCCTGGTTCAGAGGATTTTAACTCACTTGGTTCTTAGCAAATTGACCTGTTTCTGGAAGAACCTTTTTGGTATTCTATATCTTTACCCAGGCAGATTATATTGACTGTAAGAGAATGAAACATGTGAAGTGATGCTCAAATGAGCCTGGGTTTATTGAACATAAAATCTCTTCTAAGGATAAGGAAAAAATGTTACCTTGATGACTCCCTCAACAAGATTCAAATTGGGAAATTTTTGAATATGAGGCAAACATTCTGTTGTCATACCAAAGCAATGGTCCCAGTGGATATTGCTCTATTAATATCTCTTCCTTTGCTTTGCAGAGCTTGCTTGCATAAATATCATTAATATTGATAACCAATTGTTCTACCTCATTAGTTTGAGGATGAATATAAATTTGATAAGAACTATAGCTTTCCTGGCGACGTGTTAATTCAAGATCTTCTCGGGCTTCTAGCCAGGTGTCAAGCCAAGTTTTTACCTGGCTAGAAGCCCGAGAAGATCTTGAAATAAATTTGATTATTAAAATAAATACCATTTATGCTTTTCTTTTTCTCACGTCTTTCTTCCAATTGCACAATATTCTTTAATTTGCTATTTTTGGAATACAGAATTTGGTTCATGTTGCATGCTTTTATCTCCTGAAGTTCAGCTGTCGCAGATGGTGAAGGATTGCTTAACATTATGTTGAGAATAGTTTAAAAGTTAGTACTCTTTTCTTACATTCACCTTCAAGTAAATTAACTCTGATTCAGTGATTTTGTAGAAATAATAATGTTTATTGTTACTGATATTATTACCATCCCATTATTATTATTATTATTATTATTATTATTATTATTATTATTGGAATATTTGATGCTTTGCCACCTTGTAACCATTAGGATCTACAAGCAATGGTGGAGAACATTGAGCGCACTCCTTGATACACATGCTATGAATGGACAGTGGGTTTTAGGCAAATGCCTATTCTATTCTGTAACACAGACTTGCCTCACCTTTTGATTTACATGTTTCATTAATGCTTAGGTCTAAATAAAACGGGTTGGTGCTTAAAATATTTAATTTGACATTAATATAACACATTCTAAACCTATTTTAAGCATTTATTACTTTTTCTACACAAACTATGTACATAGTATACAGAGAAGCTGTTGTATTGCACCCAAAAATTGGAAATGGAAATGGCGTGTTATTTATGGACGCTCTTTAACTATTGTGGTTCTCAGCGTACCATTCTATATTGGGTGTGAAAGACCGCTTAATTTTGCTCAGAGGCCTCTCTATCAGGCTTGAGGTTCTTTTACGTGCCGTAAATATACGACATGGGACCAACAGCTTTACTTCCCTTCTGAAGGAAGCCATGCTAAGGATTTTTACACCCGAAAAAATCCATCGTCCTCTGCCAGGTTTGAACCCGCGACCTTGGGTATATGAAGTCAGCATGGTAACCATTACACCACGGAGGGCAACCCAAAAATTGGATATCAATATTTCAACGGAAATACATTTTGAGATCCCTGAATCAAAAAAAAAAAGGTCTGTGTGTGTGTACAGCATAGCTCATAACGAAAAGTCTGTTAAATACCAAACCTGGATTTAAGTTCACTACCTATCTCTCAATGATTTTCAAGAAAATCCCCCCACTCCAAAGTACCCTTTAAATGGAAAAAATGTTGAACATTTTGATTTTCTCAAAAATGGTTCTAAAGATTTTGATTAAAATATTGTATATTAAATACATCTATATTACAAATATCTTGAATTTTCTGGGAGTGGCCTCTGAAGACCTCTTTATTCTGGATGAATCTGCTGAGTTTTGCATAACTGTTAAAGTGTAAGAGATAGACAAAAATTTACTATACAAAAAATGTAGATCTCATTAAAGCACATAATTTATGTCATATACATTTTTCAGTGTAGCTGACTATTTCTGAGATATTTCTTGTTATTGGTTCCAGCTTTAAAATACTTATATTTTGGAAAAATGAGTCAAATTTACACTGAATTGCTTCACTAAGTAATTAGGTACCTGGACATGTTTCAAAGGCATATTCATTTTTCCAATGTGTAATTATGCTTCACTGTGTACCACTTCCAGTATTTTGATTCTTTTGATCAATACTTATACTTTTCTCATATGAGAGTTTGCCAACTCCTGGGTATACAAAGTAATTTTTATCATGTAGCAATCAACTTTTAAAATATATGGCTATCTCTTTAGTCTATAGTACTCCCTTATTTCACTTCTGCTTAAAAGAAAGCAAGTAATAAAACCATCTCTGCTAATGCTTATCTCGATTAGTATGAAGTAGCTAGAAGAATAAACTTTTTAACAATAATTTGTTAACAGAGATGTAGGGCAAGTCTTGTGATTGGAACAAATCAGATTTTTATCTTTGTTACATTCATATTTCTGTTAATTTTTCCTGTACTGCATTCACATTCTGCTTTTGCACTATTCTTAGAATCATAATTAAATATAAAGGTCTACTATAATTTTTAAAAGCCTGTGCTATTAAACACAGCAAGACAGGAAGCTCTAAAGACCAACTATTCACTACAGTGGATACAGTTGCTGTTGTAGTGAAATCTCAGCATACAAATTATTTGTGACAAACACCATATCTTTTCTATGGATAATTTAGACAGAGCTTATTATTTACTGTGAAACCAACTGTGGCAATGATGTTTAATCTGAATCTGTAATTGTGAGTATATTTGTGAAAGGATTTGGTTTATTTTCAAAGTCAACATTACTTGTTAAGATCATTAAACCATTTACATCTCTTTTTAATGATTTTTCTTGCCTTCTTTATATCTGCCTATTTTCAGCTTAACGGAGCCTAAATATAACAGTTATGGAGTCTATTTTAAGCACATATAACATCACTTTTTAGTCCCTAAACTTCTGTTCATTAGCTATGAGAATATTATCACTTAAATAACCATTAGAACCTATGACTAAATGATGAAATTTGTGTTGCTCTTTAGTGCTGAATTGATGATTAACTTAATAAAAATAAATGAATCCATTTATTTATTTTTTACATTCACTACAGTTTACCTAATGTAAGCATAGGATAAGTATTGCATCCCACCCATAATTTGATACCTTGTAATTTAGAGGCTCTCTGAATAAATAAGTAAACAAACAAATAAAATTGTATATTGGTCTATTTGTGAACAGCATAACTCAAAACAAAAAGTATGTAAAATGCCAAACTTGGTATTTAAATTCAGTATTTTCTAAGGATGTGATACAAAACGTTTCCAAACTACTCTTTACGTGGAAAAGTTTTAATTGTGTTTTATTTTCTCAATAATAGCTCAATGATTTTTAAGATATTTATAACAAATAAACTGTACCTATATTGTCAATTTTCTGGGAGTGGACTTTGAAGTCCTCTTCATTCTGAATGCTGTTTGTATGGTATATAAATCTTACTGAGAAGGTAGATGTTAATTCTCACAATTCATGTGAAATAAATTATTTGGTAGCATTCACCATTTTTAGGATGTTCTTTGTATTGCTTTGAACTTTCAATTTCTTAATACAATTTTCAAATTGTTTTTTCCTCTGGACATACAAAGAGATGGCATTTCACTGTATAACTATCACTTGAGCTTGTTATGTTCTTCTTTTTGTTACAATGAAATGTGTAATTCCAAAATTTGTTGTTACTTATGCAAAATAACTTCTACATGCAATGGGCTAAGTCTGGTTAAAGATAAGATTAATGTAATGATATTGATATTTTGCAGGTATAACATGGAGGAAACGGCTACTAGAGACACTAAAGTTTCGGATTCAGGATGCTCCAACAGCTGTAACAGCCAGTCACAAAGAAGGTAAGATAACCTATCTTCCATGATTTAAACTAAACTCCTTTTCCAACAAAAAAAAATGATGAAATATGGTTATCTTGGAATAAATGATTATAGAGGAACATTTGAAAATATGGATCTGATGTTATGTTCTAACAAGTTGACAATGCCTCATTAGCAGTACCTATTCATGAAAATTATGGTGTCCAGCAACAAAATATATTTTCATGACTTACAGGTAATTAGAATCGTGACATTCACCTCTACATTTTCTTGGCATTGATAAGTACCCCATGTCTTCACTCTCATAGTTCAGATTAGAAACATTATAACAAAATAACACAAAATCTATAAAATGTTTGGTTTAAAAGAAAACAGAACTCCAGACCTTAAGTTTAAATAAAATTAGAGTGACATTGGTAGATATGCAGATTTTCTATCTCTGTAAAACATCTGTTGCAAACAGACACTACAGATAGCCTGTGATAACTAAGAAGAAATAATCTTTTCAGCTGTGAAGTAGAATATATATCAATTTTATGGTTTCTGAAAATATTCTGCATACAGTTTTTACTTTCTCTAGCATGTTTCACACAATACGTAGTAGTTAGAGAAGGTATTGATTGCATTCCACACAAAAATTTGATACCAAGGTTTCACCGAAAATAAACATTTTAGGGTCCTCTGTGAACATGGTAACTCAAGAACGATAAGTCAGTAAAATACCAGACATGGCATTTAAGTATAGTATCTTCCAACGATGGAACAGGAAGATTTTGAGGAACCCCCCCCCCCCCCCCCCACCCCATGGATAACATTTTGCTTTTTTCAAAAATGTCTCTAACAATTTTGATTAAATATTGTGTATTATAGATATTTACTTGGCAAATAAAATCTTGAATTTTCTGGGAATAACTTCTGAAGACCTCTTCATTCTGAATGATTTTTTAATAACTGGTAAACCGTGAGAGATAGACTAAAACTTACTACACAAAAAATGTAGATCTTATTAAGGCATATAATTTATGCCATTTACATTTTTTTTCGTGAAAGTAACCATTTTCATTTTGTTATTGGTTTCAGTTTTAAAGTACTTAAACTTTTCTTATACAGGAATTTATCAACTCCTGGTTATGCAAAGAAACAAATTCCAATCATACAGCAACAGCTTTTAAAACATGTGTCTATTACTTTAGCCACGTATTCCCTTATTTCTCTTCTACCTATAGGGAAGAAATTAATAAGAACATCTCTGCTATCTTCTGTTTATTTTAAAGCAAAGTAACTATTCTGTTGCAGAAGGTAGAGAAAGTCATGTGAATGGAACACATCAGATTTTTTTCTTTTTAAAATTAGTTTAATGAAAATAATGTGTTAGTGTCAGAAAATTCACTGTATACATTTTAGCATTAAAAGATTTATTTGACAAGTTGATTAATTACAGTAAACAACCTTTACTTAGGATTGTAAGTCAACATTGAGTATATTATTTCAAAACAAATTTAAGAAAATGTTAAATACCGGGAAAAATGTGAATCAGTTGAGACATTTAATATCTTATTATTGTTGCCATGGCTGCATGGCTTCAGCATATTGTCGGCTCAAGTCGACAACAACTAGGAGAGAAGCTGTAGGAGTTTGTCTTGGCCATTGAACAATTAGTGAACAAAGTTCTGGTGGACCTTCTGACCAGTTATGTTTCCAGGAAGCTGCCTTCTCTTTTATTGAAGGATTGTGTGCTGCTGAGATATGCAGCAACTAATGCTCGTGATTACAAAATCATCACAAAGTACTAATGACCATGCTAACGGAGGTAGCCAATGTAATTACAGCTCCTGCCTGGAGGATTAGGAAATTTAGTACGGCAGAGACAGAGACTCAACTTGGATTTCTTGGCAAGACCTTTCAGCGGTTTGTGATGGGGGGTGTCGGCAGCCAGGAACACCTAATAAGGGGCTGCTCACACCAAAATGGGGAACAGGCAATGTCGTTGATAAACAGGAAAGTGCCAGCTTGAGGGGGGAGTAGCTGACAACCGAGATAACAGCATGAAGAAATCAGGAGAAGGGCATTTACAACAGTTTTCTAGTGGTATGTGCACTTGTTGAACTGTCTGCAACCAAGCCGATGAGCATCAAACAGTGTGCTTTAGGGAAACAGGTGGGTGGAGTACCTAATTAAGTGCTGTCCACAACCAAATCAACAAGCAGAAAAGAACAAATAAGACCCAATATGGCAAGATGCATGCTAGAATTGTGATTGCTATCCCTTCACATGACATTGAGCCTTGGGCAGAAGGATGGAGGACATCCTCATTGTGGATGATTGGATACAGGGGTAATTGGGGTGGATACTGGTGGATGCAGGTGCAGCCATGACCATAATATGACCTGATATGGCAGGGAGCTTGCCAACAAGGAAACCAAAGTAGTCCTACAAGATAGTTATGGTATTGGAGAAGGTCTTGCTAGAGTTGACCTTGAGGTAGGGCATCATGTTCATCGATATTGTGGCTGAGGAAGTGACATTGGGACTGGATGGATCAAATGGGACAACATCAATTGGTGAAGACAAGGTGCGGGTCTGGAGTTCTGACAAATATCCTAGAGTCCATAGGGTGACTACCCTTAAGCAAAGTGTGATTGTGCTTGCAAGAAGCGCAATAGCCTCATGGTCAAGACTGGTAGACAGTGCTTGTAGGACCTTGTGCTGTCTTTGCAAGATGGAGACCCATGATGATTGAAAACTTGGTACAAGGATTTTTGGCGGGAAGATCAGGCATAGACTAAGTGCCTGGACTAAGGTGCTTTGGCCTAAGCTTCAGCAACCAGGCCAGGACCATATGTGTGGTTGGAAGGATCCACGATATATCTCTGCAGAGGCTGCCTTGAATGAAGATACTGGCAATGCACCTAGATCAGCTTGCCTACTAGGACAGTGATGTTTGGGATGACAAGCTCTGAGGAGGGAGCAGTGTGACCGCAGTGCTATTACCTGACTGGGCAGGTGACTATTGTCTCACTCACTGGTTCTGTAACAATAGAGTGATTTGAACAATAATCGGACAAACAAAGGCCATTATGTCCTCTGTGATGAGTGAAACATTTCCCAAGACATTGACCTTGTGTCGTCTAGAATGGACCATTTCTGTCTTAACTCTGTGCCATGGAGGTACATAAGAGGACAACAAAAACCCCTGTGGGGCTATGTGAAAGAGTCTTGGGAGTCTAGAAATTCAGTCTAGTGAGTACAAGTTAAATCTGTGAAGTGAACTTTAACATTTTAAAAGAAAGGTTTTTTTATTAATATGACTAATTAAATTGTTAATGTTTACACACACACACACACACATATATGATGACTATCATATAGACACACATTATCTATTGTAAGATAATGAACAGCACAAAACAAAAACAAATTGCCAAGAAAACCTAATCAGAGGCAATCTAATAAATCTAATAAATAGTTACACTCCTGTCATGCATGTCTTATTTATTATGTATAGTACTGCACTGCTGGATATATTGCATATATATTCCAATATATGTAATTGTGCTAATTGTTCATGACATATAACCTAATGCTTATCTTGCATGTGGTGAACCTATCTTTGATACTCCTCTATTGTATTACTTAACAAAAGTAAAATCATAGCCATATTGTCCTGCAATTTTTATGCTTGTTATAAAACATTCTCACTTTAGATGCACATTAATTCAGGTTAACCTTTCAAATTACAGCAGCAGAAGTTCAAAATCAAGACATAGTAACTCCAGTGGCAGTAGTGGCTACTGTGGCCATGCACCCTCAACACAAGGTAGTAGGTGAGTATTTCCATTGATTATTATGTTGAAAGTCATGTGAATGGCACACATCAGTTTTGGGTTTATTACTTTCTCTACCAACTACCTGTACTGCTACCACTTAATCTTGACAGTCGGGTAATTTTGGCTTTATGTTCCATTTCAAGCACAATGCTCATCTGTGGGCATCTTGGTGAAAATCCCAAAGAAGCTTATGTTGCTAGCAAATACATGACAGAGTAATTTTTTCTAAAAAAAATGGTATTTCTGGGCACAAACTGTTGAATAAAAATGGTATATCAGTGGGTTAAAGGAACTTTTGTGCATAGATGACTGATATGACATAATTACCTTATAGGTCAAATATATGTGGATTGCACACTCTTAAAGGCAGACACAAAGCTTCTCCTGCTCTTTATCTCCATACTATCATTACAATTTTAATTGAATGCCACTGGTGGCACCTCACTATGCTGGAAGTCAAGGCTGTAGGATTGTTAATGATTCTGTACAGAGGAGCCTTAATTATGACTTCTAGGAACAAAAGCAGATGTGTACAAGCATCTCACATTTTTTGCATACCATCCATGCCCTCAAATATAATTAATTTACAGATTTAATGTTTTTTCCTCATAAATCATGCAGAGTCAGAATGAAGCATTTAAAACCATACATGGCATTTAAACCACTAATCTCCCGGTTTCTGTCTAGCGCCTTGATTTTTCATTCTGACTGTACCTTTCCAACTCTTGTCCTACACACAGCTTATGTGGGGTAGGGGAGAATTAATTAACTAATACTGATTGACCTAATAGTTGATTAAATTATGAAACTTATTACATAAAGTACTGTGACACACATTACTATTGGGATAAGTCATCTCAAAATAATTTAAGATCTCCTTGTGATTTACTGGGAAAAATGCAAGTTAGTGGGGGAATTTAGTACAAGTTGGCACATTGCATGGTGACTGAGTTAATAAGAGCAACCAAACGGAAATCAGGATATAGTTGTTTAAACCCTAGCTATGACATTTAATTTTTTATGCTCACCTTTCCAACTAAATTATACACTACTTTGTTCTTGGGTTAAAACACTACACTTAATTATGTAAATAACAACAAACATCAAGAAAAGCAACTGTTTCTTTTGTAAGACAACTTATACATTGTAAGTTGTGGTTATTATTAATTAGGTGGCACAGTAGCCAAGTGGTTAGACCGCTCGCCTCCCACCTAGGTTTGATCCCAAGTGCCTATATGTAGGATTTATGGTAGATGAAGCGTCATCTGGGAAAGTTTTCTCTGGATCCTCCAGTTTCCCCCACCACTCTTCCACCAATTGTTCCATCATCACCTTTCCTATCATCCATTTTGCTTGCATTTCACATCATTCACTTCCTCATGCTCATGCCTGGCTAAGGGCTGATCAGCCGTTCCAGGTTCTCTATTCTGTGGATTTGTGTCCACGGCTCCTCGACAGGCTTCTGACCCCTAGGCCTCCTCTTGTAAGTCAGTCCTAAAAAAGTATGGAAGGGTAACTGACTGAACAAACAATTATTATTATTATTAATTGTAGCAGTAGTAGTTGGGAGTAGCTGCTGTTATATATTTTTGTTTAATCGTAACTACTGTGCTGCAGATGCTATTTAACACCTTCAGGACTATCTGACTAAACTTTTGTAAAATTCAAAATGTATATACATGAGCATCACAGCATTTAGATGTAAAAAAGGGGGTAAAATGTAAATATTGTACTCCTGGCATTAATCATTTTGTTTTTATTTATGCAAAAGTTCTCTTTCCACTTCAGAATCATACTAAACCTCTTTATTCTGTTTTGGAGTAAAATCCATTGACCTGTACTAATTAAGATGCTAGTGTGTGGGAAGTTAGCACTCCCCCAATAAACATACAGCATTTCAGTGCTATATAAACTGGCGGTTATATATAGGGATTCATTTTTTTTTAACAATCTGTATAAAATCCGTGATGGACATAAATTAATTCAGAGTTAAAATGTTAAAAGAAAAGTTGTATATTCATAGATTGTGCTGCAATTGGAATTAAAATTATGTTTTGCTATTATTTATTACATTTTTTAGCAAACACCCTCTCCCCAGCTATGCCTCTGGAAGCATGCAAGGCTGATGTGTGTCATTCAGATTGATCTCTAATGCATTAATGCAAAACAATTCATCAATGTAAAAGAATGCAGACAGCTACATAACAACTGGTATTTTGTAATAACCTATGTTGATAAACATCATTCCATTGTCATAGACTTAAAATTCATTCCTTCCCTTCTTAAAAGAGCACTAGTTCTCATTAAAATTGGATTACTTGCGCATAATGTTGAAGTCTCTAAAACCTGATGAAATAGCAATCCACACCTTATTTACATTGCTCTAGAACAAGAACAATACCACTTTAGGCTGCAGGTACATGGCAAATGAAATATGGGGACAAAATTGTTTTTGCTACTGCCATCTTGTGTGTGTAGTTAGGAAATTACTCTGTTGAAAATGATAACATAAAGCATAAAATAATATTGATGACTCTTCAAGGATATTTAATTTTATAAAAACATTACAAGGATAAATCTATAAAAAAGGGAACATGTCTAAATAAATAAAAAATCGGGGGTATCCTAGATAAAATGTTATATACTTAGGCTGTACCTTTTTAATGTTTTGTTAAAAAGTTTGAATACTTTAATCTGTTGTCAATGAGTTTCTGTTTCATTACTGTGTTTTGTCTTTGAAGTGTGTGTCAATTTTGCATTTCAGTGGTGAACCCTTCTGCCTACCTTCAGCAGCCAAGCACAACAAAGATAAAGAGCACAAGAAAAAGAAATTAAAATCATCATATACCAATGATTCCCTTGTGGGTATATTGACAGCCATTCCTCTGGAGTCTGAAGTGGGAGAGGAGATGGAGAAACCTGATAAATTAGATATCAAGTTGGAAACAGAGAACACATGTGATATAGAAGTGGGCCCTTTGCCTCCTACTGTCACAGCACCAGAGCATGAAAATCAAATGGTCACACTTCAGCAGACCTTAAGCTGTATACAAAGTACCAAGAAGAAGGAAAGAAATGAAATTTGTCCAGGTAGGCCATATAGATGTAATTGAATTGGAGTAGGCTGCAATATTCAGTTAAATTAAAAGTTCTCTGATGTTTGCTAAGTGTTTTTGGATAGAAATCTCGTAAATTAGGCACAGTTATATCCAAGAAAGGGACTCCATTTTTTTTTTTTTTTGCATAAAATTCATATTGACATAGCATGAACTTGTATCACTTGCAAACCAATCTATGTGCACATTTTGGAAATAGGAAACATTACTACTTGCGGGTAGCATGTTAGTGGGAAAATATCTGATGTAAAAAGCTATGGGCTTAAGGTTTCAATGCTTTAAGAGGACAAGGTAGAAATAGTTATCAAAAACATAACAAAACATCCTAAAATAGTTCATTATGTGTTATTGTATTTTAAATTCACTTTTACATGCATATTATTTAGTAAAAGAATATATGTAACATAGTCTCTAGAACCATATAAACCATTTAAATATACATAAAATCAATATTTAAATTCAGATTTTATATACAGTTTTTTTGGTAGAGTATGCACTTCCAAGATATTCCTTGTTATTGGTTTCAATTTTAAAATATTTACTGTTCTCAAATGGAAGTCCTCATCATTCATGTCTCTTGTTTGACTCTAGCCGTGAAAAAAGAACCAGATTTCAATCACATAGAGACATGTTTTAAAAGATTTTACTGTTGCTATAGCTTAGTGTAAACCTTATTTGCCTTATATTTATAAGGAACTAGGTAATAAGACATTTCTGGTAATGATATACTTTGATTAATTCATATAGTCTCCTGTACTTTCTTAGGGTCGCACACTAGTTATTATGCCAAGCTTCCTCTGTATTGTCAGAAATCACCTTATGCATGTGCAATTCTTTTGATCTGTATATAGAACTGAGTGACTGTTATAACTGTGGAGGATCAGCTGGGGTCTGATACAGGATTTCATTTTACACAAGAAGTTGTTTATCCTACCTTATTAATCCAGGTTGATTGTTTTCTTTATTGGCTTTATTGCGTCTTAAATGCACACAAATTTGAAAGAAAAATAAAGCTTACATGCCATTTCAGAAGTTAAAAGTGAGTGAACTATTGAGTTTAAGTACCTTGTTTACTTTTGTTAGTGCCAAAATAAATGTTTATACAAATTAGTACTTTATATTTGCTTAACAAATTGTTTCAAGGTTAACTGGATGATTTTTGTTAACTCGGATTACTTCTGATTTCATCAAGTCCCAATTGCTATCCCATTATGTTTCTCTGTGCTTGTTGATCAACAATGACTGTTAATTTTTGCACTATCAGAAGTGAACACTTTACATGTCCACTTCTGCTTGTGAGAGCATCAAACAATTGAACTGAATGACTGTTAACATTGTATATGATCGGCACATGACTGTAGTAGGGCTTCATTTTATTCATTGACTCTTTCTTTGTGTGATGTCAATAGTGAAAAAAATTCAGAGCTTAATATGATTGCATTATATGGATAGGATTGTTTGGTTAATATTTTCTTTAAAGAAGTAAATGAAATAATAGAGACTGCTGTGAACATAAAAGATTGTCTAACTTTTGTGGGATTACACATCTACACTATCAGCATGTGATACAAAAATGTCCAAGGTTGTCATTTCAAATACCATAAAAACTTGAAAATTTGGTCTATGTTACAATTGTACAAACTATTATTCATTAAAATGTGATTTGAACTAAAATAAATTATTACTAATCTGGTTAAAGGAATAGAAACAAAAATAAAGTAACCCTTTCCATTTTAGTATGTATGATTTTACCTCAGTACATAAACAACATTTGCATTTCAAAATTGTGTGTCTCCATAACCATATATACAGGCCACGAGGACTGCATTAACCGGCTGGGTGGGGGTTCGAGGTGCTGACCACGTCTCACCCTCCAATACTGCACCACATTCATGATGTCTGTCATGGACCAAGATGGGGTACGCAGCGGCCAAGTGGTAGGCCAAGGTTCCTTGTGAGCTGTCGTGCCATTGTTTTAACCATATATTAAATCTAATTTAAACAGAACCACATCACTTTAAATATTGAAGAGTAATTTTAAATGTCACTGTTACTAAATTCCTCTAAACATAAATTATTTGAGGAGTAAGTTTAAAACTAATGCTACTTCGATTTTAGTTTCATCTCCTGTGGCTGCGTTGCAATTTATATTTAATGATTATAATTTAAAGCATCTCTGTTGTAAAAGAGCAAATGAAACACCATAGATTAATTTTTATTCAAACTGGGTTTCATTCTCCAAGAACTTCACACCAGAAACACTCAGGGCTCCCAGAGTTTTATATAGTGAATTTCAGCAACATACAATATAATTCAAATTGGTGTTATACTCTGCTATATATGTTTATAAACTGAAATTAATACTCATAGTATTTTTGTTATGATAACAGCTGTATAACATCCATCTTTGTATTACTTTTGGGCAGTTCTGCATGAAGAAATTGAGGGTCATGTGAGTCAGAGAGAGATAAAGGAAAGCAATGAAGGACACCAGGATATGGGAGAAACAAGCACACAGAGTGAGGTAAGATTTCATATGTGTTTTTAGAGGTAATAGTTTGCTATAATTTCAATAATAATAATAATAATAACAATAACAACAACAACAACGACAATTTGAGTGCTAAGTTCAATACAGTGATGGCAACCTCATGTGGCCTTTAAGCTGCTCTTGGTCCTTGAACATCTTCTTTAACTCTACCTCATTATCTCTCCCTAACACTTCTGTTTAATCAATTCAAATTTCCATTCATTCATGCTTTCATTTAAACATTATGTGCAGTTCATGCTTTTCCTCCCCACAAATTGGACATAGTCTCTGCCTCCCTCCTCTTGTCAAACCTTTCAGCTTCCATATACCTAGTTGGAACCATGCCAGCCCCGATCTCTTATATCTTTTGTAAACTATAAGACATTCTTCTTTTTTTACATTTTCTTTCATCTTGTTATGGCATTGAAACTATTTTTTCTCTCTCATCTGTGCCCATAGATTCTGTCTATCCATATTCTCCAGTCTGTTTCTTACCTCTCTCCAAAACCCCCTAATAGAATTACCCATTCTGTACTAAACCATTCTTGATCAATTGCTACTTAATCTTACCCAATCATTATTACTTTCCACCTTATTCTCTTGATACCTTAAACATACTTTCAGAATATCTGATTCTGGCAGTCATCAATATGAAATAAGTACTTGAGTACCTTTTCCATTATCTAATGCTAACCCTCCCTATTTCTGCCATCTTTCCTGCATTAATATACACTGTGGGACTCCTAAAATTACTTTACTTTTTGTGGAAGTTTGTAAACAGTGTTGTTATATTCATTTAATTGACTCGTCAAATAAACTCCTAAAATTAGCTTGCAAAATGTTCTCAACACTAAATTCAATTTTTGTCAATCTTTTGATTCCCCAAATTTTTGCTCCATATATCCATCTAGACTCAACTAATGCACAATATATTCTCTCAAACCTCTCTGCACTCATTGTTGGTGTCATATGCAAACATGTTATTGCATTTATAGCCAATATCCTCTTTGCCACACGCCTCTTTATCTGCCTGTCCCACCTTCTTGCACTGGATAACTTCACTCCTAAATATGAAAATTCCCTAAAAATTTGAATTTCTCCGTCTTCACCAAACCACTTTTTTTTTTGTTACTTAATTTCACTTCTTTCTTAAACACCATAATTTTTGTTTTCTTCTGATTCATTTTTAGCCACCATTTATTGCAGAATTGCTCTATTGCATCAATGGCCAATTTTAAAGCCATTTTTGATTCCAAACAGTAGACATGGAATTTCTCAGATATTAATCACTGGCATTGGGGCTTTGTAACTTAACTTCTTCCAAAATGTTGTCAATAAATAAGTTAAACAAAACTGGGCTGAATTACATCCTTGGCTTAAACTCCCTTCTTGCTTAACTTCCTTTGTCACTTCATTTCTTTCACATCTTGCATAAAATGTGTTCTGGTAATATAGCTCATTCAGCAATTCTGTCATTCTGTTGCTCAATCCTTTGGTTTGAAGTTTGTACCAAAGTGCTTCTCTTATCACCATATAAGCTTTCTCCAAATCTACAAACATTTTGTATAATTTACCCCTTTTCCTTGTTAAATATTTCTCTATCTCTGTACCAATCACCAGTATATTATCAATTGTCCTCCTACTCCTTCTAAAACCAACTGAAATGGCAAAAGCCAGTTATTTATTTCTGCCCACCTTTTTATTCTTTCTGCTAAATATACTTGTAAAAAGTTGTTGTTGTTGTTGTTATTATTATTATTAATAATAATAATATAAAAATAATAGTTGCAACAAATCTTCACTTATCAAAAACAACATCAAAAAAGAGACCAAAAGGATATTATGTTGATAATGCAATGAAATCATTGCGAAACTAGTCCAAAGCAAGGATTCCAAAAAATAAGTGAAGATTTGTTGCAACTATTATTTTTATATTAATATTTGTGTTATTCTTCACTGTTACTAGCTTCTTTTTACATTTATATTATTATTATTATTATTATTATTATTATTATTATTTACACACATTTACAAAGTTATTTCCATTTTATTTGCAGGGTGAGTTCAGTGTAGTAGTGTCAATGCAAGATGGCATTGTGGTATATACCACACCAAGTCTCACAGAAATTGCAGGTTTTCCTAAAGATATGTGGATTGGCCGCTCTTTCATTGATTTTGTTCATCCCAAAGACAAAGAGGCCTTCACCAGTCACATAACTTCAGGTGTGGTAACGCCTCTAATGCACACCCAAAGTTTAGGTGAGACCTTTTGCTTTACAAAGATAATGTGTTTTGTATTATCATGTGATAACACTAAACAACTTGCTAATAAACAACTTATCTTCTATGTGAGCATTAGGGAAGGGTTCTTGGATAGTAAAACTTAGAGAATGTTTATATCTAAGAAGAAAATTTATTCTCTACCCAAATGTGTAGCAAGACAGAAATTATTATATATTCATGTCTTTGGGAATTTTGCTATCTTGTCTTACAGAGTCAAATGCATATGAGAAAAATTTTTCAGCCAAAAATCCAGATGTGAACTGATTTGTCCCTCTGGACAACAGTTAATTAGGTGGAGCCTGAGTTATAGAATGACGTTGGCCAATGAACTTTCGCCTAATGAAAAGTTCTCTCCCTCTAGCAAATTGTAGAAGAATACTAATGTAACATGCAATGTCTAAGAAAAGATAGATATTATCTGTCCAACCTTACTTCATTGGCGATGTAAACAAACCAGAATGTATTCTTCTGCAAACGCACATGGACAGAGCATGTGATACTAAGCTGGTTCGTCTGCCATACAATTTTAAAACCGCATACCTACATTTGTCAGGAAAAGAAATAGCTACCTACTTTCACTGTTCACAGATAATTATCTCTGTGAAATGTATAATGAATAAAACATAATAAAATAGATAGGCGAGTCATTATTCAGTTCAAAACGTAAAATTCTGCTGTAAAATTTTAAAATGCAGACATGTTGTTTTGAAAGTTTGCTGGTGTATTGCATACATACATCATTCCAACAGTTTTTTACAAATCTCGGCACTCACAAATGAACAAAAATAAAATGCACATTTCTTTAATACACTGGCACAATGCAGCTAATCTGAAGATGTAAGAAGTAATACTACTTCAAGATACAAGTCATGATGCATTTGCGCTCGGACTGTCTGAATCATCAACAAAATTGATAATTAGTCGGTCAACGACAATATCCATCAACCCCTTCAAATCCCACTTTGTTTGCTCTTCCTGAACAATGCGCAATACACATTCACTGCATTTTAGGTGTCGCTTGTTGCAAAGCTGCTTGCATAAGATGTCGCACCTTGGCAAATTTATGTTTTGCTTGCTCTATGCTGTTTTCAGAAACAGTAAATTCTACTGTTAAGCTGAGAATATTGTTTAATGCAAAAGTAAGGCATGTTTCACAAAACATATTGTGTACAATATGAATAATTCTTTTCTCAACACTTTTTTAGAGGTTTCTTTACTTACGTCTCACTAGACTGGTATTACATGTTTCCGCCATTACTTGCTCACCAGAAGCAGTGTTACAGACAAACTGCACAACGGACATGCATTGTTATATAAAGAAATAATGTTTAAATGCTCAGTAAATTTTATTCCCTAATCATTCAATATTATTTACACAATATTGCATAGATTAAAGCAATATTTTTGTACTCAATAATTTAAGAGGAACTATTTTGTGATGCAGAAAAGCAGTAAAACGTTCAGCAACCAATCATAACCATTGCAACCTGTTGCTTTTGTTTACATTAACGGTGAAGTAAGGCTGGACAGACAATAGAAGCAATAACTTAAAGGTAGACATGTGGAAAAAGTTGACTTTATAATTGAGAGAAAAATATACTCAATTATTAGGGATTTTATGTATAGTTTGTTTGTTTCTTTCTTTTCACATTTTTTACCATTTCTTTTAGCTTCATCTTCTGAGAGAGAGGGAGGAAGAGGGTGGAGAGAGAGGGGGGTTGTGCACATAATCCCTACATCACCAGAGTCTTATATATCTAAAATTAATGTATCCTACAATTCCTAAAATTGTATTACTTGTACTAAATCCATTCATTGCTTTCTTTATTTCTATATTTTTGGAACTATGCTTAAATTAATATAATTAATATATGCAACACTGTGATTGTGTGGATTTATATGTCATATGAAAGGCCATTAGGCATTAAAAACTACAAAGTACCAGACATATGCATTTTTATCTGAATGCAAATATAGGCGTAATGAAATGTTTCCTTTGGTTGGGAACTCTGGTCTATACTGTTCCACTATTTTAACATTGTAATTTAAGTGAGGTGATAATTGATGCAACCACCATTCACAGCCGGTTAGATTTGAATATGGCAAAATTCTTTATAAACTTTTACCATCGATAATGCACCATAGATGAATGTTCTGTATTTTATTACAGCAAAATCTTGGTTGAAAATGGCACACCCAGCGTTAGTAGGTATGTTTAATAATATGGTGAGTCCCTTTTGTCAGGGTGCACCAGTTGGCTAGTGTTTTTTTCCATGTGAAGAACTCCATACACTTTGCACAAGTTCTTGACAGTATCACAGTGAAGCCATTGGATTTGCTTTTTAGTTTCAATATTATATAAAGTTAAGATGTCCTATGGTCATCCTTTTAAACCATCTAAGAACAAATTATTTTGAGTGTTTTTCCGTAGTACATTTTTTTTCCATAGATTACCATTTTTGAGGAAATTATTAGTTTATGTTGTACAATATTGCAACACAGCAAAAGCAACAGCTTCTCTTTACATTCAACAGGTTGATTCTTCAGTTTCTGCTGCTAAGGCAAGGAGTAAATAAACAAAAAACTACATATGATTTTAATATAACCTAAATATCATATGGAATAACAAACTGGGAAAGCATTTTCAAATATATATTGTTAATAAGAATATGTATTTATAATGGTAAATAGAAGCTTGAGAAATGTAAGTTACAGAATTATGTTTCCTTTCTTTGTGATGTGTAAAATACAATTAATTAAAGCAAGATAAGAACAGAACTTCTTTTAATGCTCTCAAAACAGTCCAATATGCCAATAGTGCAAGCTATCCCATGGCTGTTACTTCCAGGATCATCTTTCAACAGGCAAAGGATTTCTTCTTGAGCACCATTTCTTGAATCAACTCCTTCAACATGAGATGCGCTTCCTGTATTTACAACTCTTTGATAGATGAAAACTAATGTCCTATGATGTGGCGTTCATCTATTTGGAAATCTTTCTTGACAAATTTTTGTCGCATTTAGCAAATTTCAACATATTTCTCCATAAATGTGTGCCAGTTAAAAGATACTCAGCATTAGTAAAGTGAGCTATTTTTAATCCGCTGTTTCGATCTTTCTATCTTACAGTGTAGTCCTATTATGAGGGTGATTCAACTATAAACGGTAATTTTGTTAAAAATATTTATTGATTACATATATCCACAAGTGACTTCATCAACATAGTCTCCTTCACACTCTACATATTTTGCCAACATTTTGGAAGCTTGACATTCCTTCTTCAAAAAAAGTTTGAGAGCGTGTCACCAACCAATTGCGCACATGCTCCTCGACATCCTCGTTGTTTTCAAAATGTTTCCCTCCAAGCAATTCTTTCAGGGGTGCAAAAAAAATAATCTGGGGGGGGCAAGTCTGGACTATAGGAAGGGTGTTCAAGGGTTTCCCAGTGCATGTCCACCATTGTGTTTATTGTCAAATTGGCAGTGTGAAGCGTAGCATTTTCTTGGAGAAGGTTGACATCTCTGATTGGCATACAACTTTTGTTTCGGTAGGCAGCTTTTACAGACCTTAACAATTGACAATAATAAGCTGCAGTTACTGTACATCAATTATGAAGAAAATCAACCAGCCATACTCTTCTGTAGTCAAAAAACAATCACGAAGACTTTTCCGGCTGAGTGACATTATTTGACCTTCACTGGGCAGGCTTCATCCTTCCATTGCCACTCCTTACTCACCATTTTGTTTTCCGGAGTGAAATGATTAACCCATGTTGCATCACATGCAATGATCCGTCTCAAGAAATCCTCTGCTTCTTGCCGAAATCAAATCAGAAACCTCTCACAGATGTCCAACCTCCCCTGTTTTTGCTGCCCGGTTAACAACTTTGGAACTAATTTTTTTAAAGCCAAGAGCGTTCCTATTAATGGTATGAGTACTCCTAATGCTGACACCAACTTCTGATGAGATTTCTTTGACAGTGGAGCGTCGATCACCTTCAATATGCTCTTAAACGGCACGGATGTTGTCGCCTGTGAGACTTGACCTTGGGCATCGAACATGACCTTTGTTTTCCACAAATACTCGGTCGCCCTTAAATTGTCTTGCCCAAGTAAACACTCGATTCTGTGACAGTATAGTGTCCCCAAACTGTGCCCTTAAACAAGTTAAAATTTCCAAAGGTTTAACCCCTTCCTTGGTTAAAAACTTGATAATAATGCAATGCGTAACAGACGAAGGGACTTCTTGCTCACTCTGGCTGTACTGATGTCAGAACCTAGCAAAGCAGCTAACAAAGCTAGTTCTGCCTCCCTAACATATCGACCTTCAACCCCTCCCCGCATTCCACTGCCCCGCTCTGAACTGCTTGCTCTGTGATATGCAACAATTACCGTTTATATTTGAATCACCCTCGTATGTAATCTTCATGGCTAATGATATAGATTTAACTAAGATAAATTTTGAAAGCTTTTAATAATAGTATGTAAATTGTTTGAACTTAAAATATATTTAAACGTGCAGAAAACATTTATATTTCAATCCCCTCTAAGAAATATTTGAAAATATTAGGTTTTGTAAAGTCTTCATTTAAAATAGAGTTAATATTACTTGATTTTTGGTTTTTTCTCAAAATGTTCTTTATAAACAGCAAAATTGCAATTATATTTTTTGTTTTATACATTATACAGTGTCATCCTGTTCAAGGGTGATCATAGGTCACCTTTCGTATATTCATCAGGATGCCCCAAGTGAAAACCATAAAATTGCTCTCCAACCAATGGCCATCTGACATTACTATTTGTTTAGGCATATACTCACCTCAACTTATTTTTTATGACAGCATATACTGAGCAGACAGAAGAGGTTTATGGGCTCTCTTCTTTCATCAGCTATTAATAACATTTACATGGGTTTTTGGAGCTTCCTACAGCTCCATTGAAGTGCACACATTGGTTTTACTTTCTCTAGTCCTTATGTACAATGTATTTAGTGAATATTTGTGTGTGTGTGTGAGTGTGCATGCATGAGCGCGTGGGTGTGTCTATGTCTGGACAGCATAGCTCAAAAATGGAAAGACTGTTAAACACCAAACTTGATATTTAATTTTGGTATCTTACAAGGATGTGACAAAAAGATTTTCAAGAAAATTCCCCAACCCCATTTTACATGGAAGAATTTTTGAAAATTTGGATTTTGATTAAAATACTGTCTATTAAAGATATTTACGTCACAAATAAAATGTATATCTTGAATTTTCTAGGAATAGCCTCTGAAGATCTCTTTACTCTGGATGAGTTTTGCAGAATTTTGCATAACAGTTAAACCTTAAGAGATAGACAAAAACGTACTGCACAAAAAATTTAGATTTCGTAAAAACACTTAATTTATGTAATATACATTTTTCATGTAGAGTTGACCGTTTTCGAGATATTCCTTGTTATTGGTTTCAATTTTAAACTACCCAGCTTTTCTCAAATGAAACCATGCAAATTGAACCTAACCCAATAATTGTTGCACATAGTGGCCAGCTTTTAAAAGATTATCTTATCATTTTAGCCTAAGGTATCCCCCCTATTTTCCTTTTACTTACAAGGAATCAAATGGTAAGACCATTTTTGTTAATGTTTATCTCAATTAGCATGAAGTAGATAAAAGCATAATCTTTTGTAAGAATAGTTTGTAAATGGAATAGCTAGAGTAAGTTATATAAGTGGAACAAATCAGATTTTTTACTAATGTAGATATGCTTGTGATTTGGCCACATAGTCTACGTATGCTACCAGATTTCCTAACATTTAAATAGCCTCCAAATACAGTTCACTCCCTTGAAGGACAGCTCACTCCCTTTCTTGGTCATTATTGTTTCCAGAAAAAAGAATGGAGCTCTTAAGGCTGGTTCACAAATGGTAAATGACAATGGGAATGCATATCAGTGACCATATTCATAAAATGGAAAGATAATTTTGTGTTTTGGGACTTCATTTTCTAAATACAGATCCATTTCTATTTCTGATCCCTGCAGTTGTACCAACTTTATTAATGGCATACATTAAAGCTCTTGCTCATTGTCAGTTTCTACCAGTTTTGCTGTTCCTTTGTGGTTTATGTATTGTTTGCGAGACAATAGCCAGTTTTGTGTTGTTTGTAAATAAATACAGATGATGGTTTCATATAAAAACAGTGCTCAGTCAGTATGTGAACAATTGAAGTTTGGTTCACTTTGCAATACGAGTAAAACAAAGGAGAAATCAAAAGAAAGGTGACCCTGCTTGAGAAACGTTCCCAAGCTAGTTTCAAATTGAAACCCATAATAAGGATTATCTTGGAAATGGTCAACCCTACAACAAAAACGTAAATGACATAAATTGTGTATTTTAACAAGATCCATATTTTTATGAAGCAAGCTTTTGTCTATTACTTATGGCTTACTAATTATGCAGATTTTAGCAAAATTCATCCAGAATGAACAGATCTTCAAAAGCTATGCCCAGTAAAATCAAACTATGCATTTTCTTTGTCATGTAAATATCTTAAATATGCAGTATTGTAACTAAAATTGTTACAGCCATTTTTGAAAATATAAACATTTTCAAAACTTTTTCCACTTAAAGGATAGTTTGGGAGGGGAGGATTTTCTTGATATTTCTTTGTCTCTCATCCTTGAATTTGATATTTAACAGACTTTTCATTTTTGAGATATGCTGTCTATGCATGCACTCACTCACCCACTCACTCACTCACCCACCCACTCACTCACTCACTCACTCACTCACTCACTCAGACCTTGTTCTGCTTTTTTGATTTAGGGGTCTCAATGTGGTGAAATCTTGGTATCGAATATTTGGGAGGAATACAATATGTGTGTTGTACATATGCATTAGAGAAAGTAATAATACTAAGAAAGTTCCAAAAATAAGTTTCATCATTTTAATTCACAGAGAATCCAGTTACAAAATGAGAAAACATTGTCATAATGGAAAAAAAAAACAACAAAAAACATTTTTGGTTATTTTTCTACATAGATATCTCCAACATTGGTGGATTTATCATCTGTGAAATTGATTAAAGAAACCCTACTGTGGTAAAACTCAGTGGCCAGCATTTTCAGGAAGTTTATACAACTTTTTACACCTTCATTACTTCCAAAATTACATCCTGATAATAGTGACTTAAAGGTAGAAGTTTTATGGGGCAAGATTAGAGTTATAAGCAGATATTGTAATCTCTGGACTGAGACAGGTTCCTGGTGTGCTGCATTGCTCTTCTTTGTGTCTCGGCTGGCCTCAGGATCTAATCTTGCTTCCTGCAGAAGGCTTGGGTGATTTCTGGGAATGCAGGATCAGTGGAGCATGGATTCTGATCCTGGTAAGGATATTAACAAAGATCCCAGTGGTGGAATGAGATAGCATGACACACAGCTTTCTCTATTTATTTCACCGGTGAACCAATAAATTATACTTTGTATAACAAGTTTACACACCACACTATGATTTGTCTAGTTTGATCCCTTAACAGCAAATATGTGTTACTTCCGTGTCTCACAATGCCCAACAGAATCCTGTCACTATTCCGGATGTAACTTTGATGATCACAGCAATAGAAATTTCTCAAGTCGTGCATAATTAACTGTCCGGCACGCTTAATTATTTCACGACTTACGAAAACTTAAGTTGCATGTGAGCATTCTGGTGACATCTGGATATAGCTTCGCCATCACTGTCTTCCAGAAAAGTGCTTGCAGCTGTAATTTTTCATCCCTTTTTATACAAATTTAAGGTTTGTGACGTTTACACCTTAGTTTTACAGGATTGGTGGATTTTTCATACTACTATTGGCATCTATTCACGACATCACTGTATTTCCATCACTTGATTTGTCTATTGAATTTTTTCATCTAATCATTCTCCATTACTTTGTGCAAGTTCTTTGTCCCACATGACTCTCTAGTTCACTTTACAGTAATGGGATCTGATTTAATAAAAGATGTTTTCCCTTTTTCACCTTCACTGGAGTACAAAGGAATGGGTGCCTACCTGTTGGCAACATGTGTGGTTCCAAGTGATCTTGCTATTTTCTAGCCCTTATTACAGATTCCAGCCTATTCTTAACTACAACACTTTTCAATAACTTATAAGCTAACACAATATCTTCTCAACTTATTTACCAGATTATGTGTATGATTTTTCAATGAATGTCTAATAAGAATGTCTAATGTAATACATGGAGTTATGTTTTGTCTCATGACCCAGATGATGAATATGTTCTATAGTGTCTCTTGCAGCAAATGGTGGTCTTTTGATACCCCAGCAATTAGTGAATCATGTGGCCGCTTGAGGAGATCCAACACCCAATGTGGATGTGACATCAGATACAGTTATGCATCTGTTAGCTAACATCATTTCCTGTACTCAGATGAAATTTGTTGCAGTTGTGGAGTATAGGGTTGCCCAGATTGGTCTTCATCTTCCATACTCCTTTCTTTCACTGAACTTTAAACACCAGCATCCAATCATTCAACAAGACAAAACTCTGTGGATGCTGTGTAGGTGTCTGGGAACATTTTAAACACCAATTCCACACACCCATTCTAAAACATGACAGTACACATTCCATTCATGATCACATTTACAGCATACATCTTTTCATAATACTGATTTGCAATCAAATGAACTCAAGCACACCAATCTATTGCTACTCTCTGTTCTTTGGCGCTTGTGCATGCACCAGTGCTTCTCTTCTCTTGTTCTGCCCATCAAAAATTCAAGAAAGATTGCCTTTTGTCATGGTGATTCATTTGCTCACTTTGTAATACAGCTTCCCTGTGGTTTAAAATGATCAAACTTATTTTTGGAGCATCCCTTATATCTCAGGATAGGCTCAAGCCATTTTTTTTTTTGCATAAGACCCTCTGGGTACTGACACTGACACTTTGCAAGTCTCAGATACTACTGATTGAGCCTTCATGGTTATATGTATATGAAAATAAAAGCTGGGTTAACCCAGCCATGCTGATATTTTATATTTCTTCAGATAGTGATTTAATAATTATAATCAATACTAAGATTAACAATTAAAGATTACAGATCATGTACATCTCTTTTTCTAATGGAAAGAAAGTTGAAGGAAGCATCCAACTTCAGGAGGCCAGACTAGGGGGTAATGAAATGGTCAAAGTTCAAAGAAAATTAAACAGAGAAATGAAACTTTAACCATTCCTAATATATAGCACCACTAAATTGTATGCTTTCAATAATGCTTTAGCTCTCAAATAAGGCACTGTCCCTTAAGGATGCCTGTCAACCTTGGCTATTTTATTGAGATGGCTGAAAATGCATTAATGGCTATTTTGTTCCCAAAAGTTCCTTGGGATTTCATAACCTAGAAGTATCATGGTCACAAATAATTGATGATGAGGTGCCTTGCAAGTAACATGACTGTGGCCATTTTGGAAGCAATAACTTTTCCTGATGGAGTCCATTTTCAGAATCAGAACCAAAAACAGAATTTGTTGATTGTTATGCTGACATTGTTGCATTCTTGCCCATTCCAAGCTTAGTAATAAGTGTTTAGTAATAAATAAAAAGAGAGATCTTCTGAGATGCAAGTTCTTAACCCTCCAGTGGTCGCATCCATTATTGTAAAGAGTGCCTGCATAGCTGACAATGGTCATCCAGCATAATTAACTTTGTTCAAGCATGTTTTGTTTAATATACAGGATTGTTGGATATTTCCATCAACATAAATAACAACAAGAACAAGAACAACGTTTTATATGGGTTTTGATACATAGACATCTTTACATTCTTGTATGAAATAAGTACATGATCACAACATGAATTTAAGTTGTCTTTTGACTAGTTAGAATAATACAGTAAAATATGTTTACAGATTTAAATGTCAACAGCCCACTTGAGACATATATGGTTTTCTTGAAAAACGACCTAAACAATCACAGTCTACAAACATTCTATGCAAACATCTCTTGCATGTTCTGGACACACCTACTTATTGCATTTGTTGCAGGCTCTTCTACTCATCTTGTTTCTGCTTCTACCACATGGATAACATCGTCCACGAGTTCCTGGCATCTTCTTATCTGTAACTCTGTGGTAGTTGCAGACCAAGAAGATTTTGTGCTCTCTTCCTTATTTTAGCAGGAACCGTTTGAAGTCTTGCTCGTCTTTCAACTTGTGGTTTCATAAATTTTTAGCTTATTTCTTCTAGAAAGTTGCATCTTGTAATCGTTGCACTATTGTTATCAGTATAAATTGTCATTGCATTTATATTCAGAAGATAAAAGAAAATGACCATAGCCATTGATGAGCATTCCTAGCTACATTAAAATGACTGCATAGCTAATGTACAACATTGACTCTAATTTTGGTTTTGTTATAGCATGTTATTATTTCAGGTTTTATCTTATCGCCTGTGGTTGCATCTATTTTGTCATTATGATGCATTGTGCTTGTGGAGAATGGTGGGAGTATGGCTATTGTTTTAGCTTGTGATGTAGATGTGTACGCACACCATTGAAAAAAAGAGGAAAATTTAACTGCACAAACTTGCAATCATTTCGTATTTAGTTGAAATGACATACAAAAAATTCTGATTATTTTGCATGTTTATTAAGAGTTGTTTTGAGCCCTATCTGTATAGGAGAATTTGTCACTGCCTGCAGCACTAAAGCAAAACTTTTTATTTGTTAAATAAACATATATTGCTAAACATATCCAGATATTAACGTTAATTTAATGTTGCAAGTTGCATGAAGTTATGATTTAATACTTTTTTCAGGCTACATGGCAAATTAATTAGGCATATTTCATTACTACGTGAAGGTGCCCTCATTTATTCTGTAATAGAACAGCTATGCATATAAATCATTGAGTTGCCACCTTATTCACTGTTAAGGAAGCTATGCAGAAGTACTATGGTCACACTTTTTCTTGGGTGCTGATTTTGGTCCAGAGGGAAGAAGAGGGAGCCCATGCAGCTGTCTTTCAGCAGTGTTGTTAACGAAAGAAAATTTCTTTTTTTAAGGCCCTCAGCCATTAGGGTGAATAGATTATCTAATTTACTGCAAACTAACTAAATTATTAAATGAAACACAATGCAAGTACTTGTGCATGAACTCCAGGATCTACAGGCAAAATGAAACCTTACCATTGAAAAATAAAAACTGTAAATGGCGTGTTATTTATGGACGCTCTTTAACTACTGTGGTTCTCAGCATCCCATTCTAAATTGGGCATGAAAGACCACTCATTTTGCTCAGAGGCCTCTCTATCAGGCTTGAGATTCTTTTAAGTACCGTAAATCTATGACATGGGACCAATGGCTTTACTTCCCTTCCAAAGGAAGCCATGCTAAGGATTTTTACACCTGAAAAAATCCATCGTCCTCTGCTGGGTTTGAACTCGCGACCTTGGGTATATGAAATTAGCATGGTAACCATTACACCACAGAGGGCAACATTAGCATTGTAGCCACTGTAAGTTAGTACTACTATATGCTTACATCCTAATATATAGTGACTTAGCATTGAAGCCACTATATATCAGGATGTATAATGTACTTCATGCCGCAATGTGGTCGCCTTGCTCTTCTTCTGAAACTGTGCAAAACCTACCAAATGAAGACTAGGGAGCTGTGCACTCAAGAACATGTGTGTATATAGTAGTACTAACTTCATACCCATAAGTGACATCAGTTTTAAATTCTGCAAGATTTGATTTTCGTTTGTGCAGCTCTGGATCCAAAGTATACATTACCAAAATGTAATGTGTAGTTTCTTTGTGTAATATATATATTTTCATTGGTATGTTGCCTGCTGTACTTCCTCCAAATGAAAAGTGTGAAAAGTTAAGATAGCCTCCTAACACTGTTTTCAGTTTCCAGCATAACAGCAGCTTTTACCAGCAATCAATTTTGTTTCTAGGTGACAAACTGTTTTGCTGTCGGCTACGAAAGTATCGTGGGCTTAAGTCAAGTGGGTATGGTGTTACACAGAAGGAGGTGACTTATTTACCATTTCTGCTAAAAATGTCATTAGTTGAGTTCCCAGTAGCATATACCTCTTCCAAAAACAGTTCCAGTTCACAAAGCAGCAGAAGCTGTATGTACCTTATCATCAGAGCAAAGCAGCTTACATCAGCTTTTAAATGTAAGTAGTATCACAAACAGAATGGCTTACTTTTTATATATGCATATAGAGCAAAGAGAGATTGTGATGAAAGTGGCAGTAGTCATAGGTAATGCAGGTAGAAATTGCCAAGCAGACTATTGTCTATAGGATTATTGTGCACATTGTTGTTCCACTGTCTTGTTATATTGCTAATATCACAATATTTGTTGAATAATAATTCATTAACTTAAAATTAAAATGTAAATTTTAGAGATGAGACTGTATCTGTGGGTTGCTGCACCCTCATATGGTCTTCTGCAACATTAAATTATGTCTTAACCATATGTTGCCTTCTTAAACCTTTACTCAAAAAGCATTTTAGTTATTTACTCAGCATTTGGTATCTTCCTGCACATTGCTGCTTTCTTACCACCTGTTTCTCTAAAATGCTATGAAATTATGTTATGTTAAGTTACATTTGGCATGCATATTTGACTGACTCAAAATATTTGAGGTTTTAAATTCTGATGTTTTCAATTTCTGAACCACAAAGCCATTAATGATATATTTTAACTGTCAGAGTTAAAAAAAAATCTGTCTACCTTCCTCTAATTTCCAGTTTATCTCAAATAATGTTGAAATTTGAGCTAATTATAGGTGATTATTCCATACAGATCCAGAAGAAACCAGGGTATCACCAAAGTTTGTAACACGCCATTTGGCATCTTGTAAACTAAGCCATGTGGATCCTGAAATGGTTCCATACATTGGGTATTTGCCTCAAGAACTTATTGGAAATTCTATTCTGGACTTCTGTCATCCAGAAGACTTACCATTTTTGAAGGAAGTATATCAAAGAGGTATGTAAACAGATCTCTAAACTAACTAAAAGGCATATTCTGTGACAGTAGGTTTTTGGGGCACCTAGCAAATTTTGAATTTCTTTACAGTAGTACATTCATTGTTGTCCTTGCAAAATTCAATGCTTTTAGAAAATTAATTTTTTTCTCTAGAGACTCTTAATTTTATAATATAAATTATGGAAATACACCTTATCACCATTGTGATTTTTGCTACTTTTCATAAAAATTATCACATTTTTGTGTTAAATTTGTATTAAAATGGAATTTAAAGATGTCTAATCATTACAGGCAACTACCATCCACTGGCAGATAGAAAATAAATTTTATGTAACCAGAAGGGTTACATGGGGGTAGCTTGGGAATTGGAAACTGCCCCTTGTTAAACTCTGATTTTAATAGAATAGAACAGAATTTATTCACAGAATAATATACATCAGTATACAATGGCTTCATCAATAAATTTGCATACTATTTCAAGAATGTACATATTATTTACAACATACCTTACAAATCCATTTTCACTATAAGATTTATATTTCAACAACAGAGCTTTTACTTTCCTCTTAAACGTTTTGCTTGTTAACATCTTGAAAGAACTGGGTATCTTGTACAAAATTACTCCCTTATAATATACACTGTAAATTGTTTTTACAGGTCTAAGATGAATAGATGAAGTGAATCTATAGCATGTGTTATTATGCGTGTGCTGGTCTTTATTTTTTTGAAAATAGTGCAAATTATTTTGAATAAAGGATTCTGTTTCTAGGAAAAAAAGAATATATATATATGAATCAGGTGCATGGGCATTGCATGGGCCCAGCAGGCAAAGTGAAGTACATTTGGGTAAAAAACCTTAAGAGCAGTAGCAGCTTTAATCATGTACGCTGCGGCATCTGAATACATAATTAAAACCTTTTCCTCACTCACACCCTCTGTCCACAGAATCTTCATCCCATCATTTATGAATCTTGCAATTGTAGAATGATTTGTTTGTTCTAACACCTTGCAACAGATTAGAAATGGTTTTGCTAAATTTGTGGAATCTAGTTTTCCTGCTACTAAATTTGTTATGTACCGACCCATGTTGTCTGTAGTTTCATAGATGGCAAACCAAATACAGGAGTCTCCAATTTCATTCCATATATGAGCAACTTCTTCTTCATAACACACATGAAGGTACTTTTTCCTCAGAGTAGATATGTCAGGAATAACCTTTTTGCAATATTTTTCTAGAAAAGAGTGAAATTGAGGAATTTGAAGTTTATGCCATGGAATATTAGCTGCAACCACCGCACTGCACAGGTCTTTAAAAAAAATCATTTCCAGTCGGTTCCTGTTGCATTTGTGTCAACAGAACTTGCTTTCTAGAAGACTGTAGGAGTTTTGATTTTTGGAGAGTAGTCTAACAAAAGTCAATGTTGAAATCCCCACACACAAATAATGGTAATTTTGTACACTGCAAGATATCCAGCAATGTTTCAAATCCATCAAGAAACGCATTTGTATTCCCAGCTGGGGAGCTATATGAACAAACAATTAAAAAACTAAGTCTAGGATAAATAATCTCCGTTACTACATGCTTAAAGTGAGTCTCCTCGTGAGTGGTACAAGTTATATTTTTATACTGTAATTCTCTTTTTAACCATATTCTTACACCTCCATTTTTATGCAGAGATCTACAATTGACATTTACAAGTTATAAAATTAGGAATACTGTACAATTTACAGTCATCTTCAACAAGTCAATGTTCAGTTATGCAAAATGTGTCTTATTTGTTTACTTTCTACATTTAGCATTAAATCTATATCTGTTAATTTGATACACTGATAGTTTTGCAACATAATGGGGTGAGAGGGAGCTTCTATATTACTCATTTTGTGTTGTAGATTTACACTTCTGTTATTATCTGCCACTGTATTTCTTAGTTTCCGGTTAGCACACTTGAAATTACTTCATTTAGCAGCTTGCCAAATTTGAAAGAGCCATATGATGTAAGTGAATCCCGTCCTTACAAAGATAAGTCCCCTAACCAGAAATTACAATCTACCATTAAACAGTTTTTTGCGCGACAAAACCAATCCGTGGTTGATTCTCATCACTCTTCTGATTGTAGCATCACGTCTAGGGAGCACATCACTTTACACTATTTTTACATTTGGTACTTGAGATTGAATGCTGTTTATCAAGTCAAAAGTCTCTCCTGTAATTTTCTCTGCTCTGACTTCATACCTAATATTGATACCAGCATGCACTAACATGACTTCTGGATTTTCTTCGTTTAGATTCATCTGTACTTTATCTTGCAATTCTCTCAGCTTTATCCCCGGGAAACACCTTGCATTGTAACCTTTGTCTGCACACGCTTTACTGTGGAATTTTAGGATTGAGTCAAGGTGATGTAAAACAAAAAGACAGGAAAGAGTGCATAAGATTGCTCCATAAAGTAATCAATATGAGCACTGACTTAAAGGATGCAAAAAATTAAATAAAAAGACTATTCCCCGCATGTGATTAATATTTCCATTGCTTACTGGTCATTAATAACCATGTTAGACACTGCTGAGGAGTTCTCTCTGACATTATTATTATTATTATTATTATTTAAAGGAATTTAGTCATGCTTGAATGTGTTACCCTTACCACTGGTGCCATCTTGAAGAAGTGCTTGCAAGTGTGAGAGCATGGCTTATGTCACTTCAGCATTGCCAACCCAAGAAAATTCATGCATGCTAACTGAAGCCGTAGATAAAACACAAGCTATTTATCAAAGCGAATATAAACTATATGCTAATAACAAATGAATATGCTCTATCTTGAAGCACACCAACTAACGTATGTAATTTACAAATCAATTTTTAAAATACTTTAACTCAAAATTAATTTATATTTATCACTTGCAATTGTTTAAAAAGTGTATCCCTTAATATGCTACTGTAAGAGTGAAGTACAATAGACTGAACTCATAAATGTTTAAAACAAAAATGAAACGTGACATAGTCATTAAATGAATGATTTACAAAGCCTAAAGTTAAGATCACTTGACTTAACTGCTTTAATCACAGGCAGAATAGTAGTTTCGGAAGGTTTTGCTGCTGAATTATTCAGGTACTGCTTTTATCTGTTTACTTTATTATGTGTAAGAAGTTTAGGATGTTTGTTAAAATATAGGAATGATGCATAGAACATATTAAAACCCAATAATCCACAAGTTGCAAAATGTGCATATATGCATTCTGTCTGAGGCAATGTATTCTCAAGACTACTGAGTTCCTGTCATATTTCCATGTGGCACTGCCAGGTATTCGTCAAAGTGATACATTAGGGTTTGTTTTCTTCTACTTTGAACTAAGAGTAAAAAAATCTGATGTGTTCCATTGACATGACTTTCTCTAGATCTCTGCAACAAATTATTATTAAAAATCTTATTCCTCTATTTACTTCATGCTAATCGAGAAACAAATAGCAGAAATGGTCCTTATTACTGGTCCCTTGTAAGCATAAGGGAAAAAATCTAATGTGTTCCCACTCACATGATGTCCTCTAGCTGTTCGGTAAACAAACCATTTTTCAAAAGATTAATCTGTTATCTACATCATGCTAATCAAGATAAACATAAGCAGAATTAATCTTATTACTAGCTTCCTTATAAGAAGAAGGGAAATAAAATGCACAAGCTGAAGCAATACTATCATCCTCTAAAAGACAGTCGTTATGTGAAACACTTAAAATTCTAATCTCTTTGCTTGCCAGGAGTAAACAAATGAGAAACGAGAAGAAAGATGTCTTCCTGTTTAAAAAAAATTTAAGTGGCTAACATTGAAAACAATAATCTGGAATATCTCAAAAACAGTTAACTCTACAAAAAAAAATGTATATAATAAATTGTGTGTTTTGATGAGATCTACATTTTTGTGTAGTAAATTTTTGTATATCTCTTATATTTACCAGTTTTACAAAAGTCATCCAGAATGAAGAGGTCTTCAGAGGCTATTCCTAGAAAATCCAAGATATACATTTTGTTTGTCATAAAAATATTTAAACGTAAGGTATTTTAATGATATTCGTTAGAACCATTTTTGGGAAAATCAACATTTTAAATAAATGTTCCATGTTAAGGGTGGAGGGATTTTCTTGAAAATCTTTGTCACATCCTTGGAAAATACCAAAGTTATATACCAATTTTGGTATTTAAAGCTCTTCGTTTTTTAGCTATGCTGCCGACAGACACACACATGCACACACACACACGCAAGCACACACACATGGATCTTTTTCTAAAAATGCTTTTTTCTGGATTCAGGTGCTTCAAAACATGTATTTTTGGTAAAATCTTGGTATCACATTTTTGGGTGCATTACAATAATTTCTCTATACACTGTGTACATAGTACATATAAAGAAAGTAAACATAATAGATTGGTGATAATCTAAGAAGTGGGTGCTGTACTTAATAATATGTATTTATTTTGGTACCAGGAACAATTTCAGAAGGTGTAATAGAAGTATTATCAAGTTATCAAGAATTCTTATAAAATGGAATTTGGAAATATTGTATATACTTTGGACATTTTAGGCATTCTAAATTTCATGTCATCACAGAATTACTACATTATGATGGCCAAGGGAAAGTTATATGAAAGTTTAAGTTTCGGAAACTTGACACGTATACAACACATGAAATGTGACAATGTCTTGCAGTTTGATTTTGAACAATGGAGAATGGAGAATTTAACCCTAAGTGTTTTCAGGCTTCTAGCCAGATAAGTAGGATTGACTCCAATGTTTCGTAGATGTGCATCTTCATCTTCAGAGTAAACTGAAGTTGGAATCAATCCATCTACCTACCTGGCTAGAAGCCCAAGAACACTTAAGAGTTAATACAACATCAGGAAAGCTTCAGCTCTTACCTTAATTGAGAATTTTTTTTAAATATTTTGATAATACATATGTGGTTTTGCTTTGTTGCAGTTATGAGGGAGCAAGGTGCACCATTCTGCAGTAAGCCTTATCGCTTTAAAGCACAAAATGGGAACTATGTAATGTTAGAAACAGAATGGTCAAGTTTCATCAATCCTTGGACTCATAAACTGGAATTTGTCATAGGAAATCATCGTATACTTAAGGTTTGTTTCAATTATAGAGCTATATTATAGTGTTCATTTTCATAAAATTCTTGCATTTATATCCATGATGTACCTCATTCCCTGAACCTTAGAGCATAGGTTTGCCATCTAGATAATCAGTTATTTGAACTACCAGTAAAAATAAAATACTTCCTCATTCTATTGCTATGAGCTAATCTCAGAAATTGAGGTTAATATTATAGTAATTGCATATAAAATCATGTACTATAACAATTCTTATCAATAATTTATGTATCTACCATGAAATAGATACTAAGCACAATTTTTGCAAAGGAACTCAGTGCAAGTTACGCATCTTGGTACGTTGTATTGTTATAACAATTTTCACAAATAAAAGTTTTAACGTGGCTAACCCTACCAAATTACTTTTAACTTCACTCTCACCTATAAGATCCTACCAACCAAGCAAAGGGATTGAGATTCTTATACTCACCGACAATGCAACTAGAATTTACTTGAAGTAAGCCAGGACAATCACAAATTAACAGATCCTATAGCAGAGAAGAAAGGTTAACACTGTCTCAACAATTGGTTCAGCGCTAAATAGAATTTCCAGTTCTGTCAACTGTAAGCTGACCAACGTAACAGATCCAGTGGCAAATTCAAACATACAAAACACGATTAAAATTTAGTTGAGTCGATTTTGTAACACTACATCACTTACTTTTTAATTTCGGAAAACATGTTTCAGAAGCCATGTGCTTCCATTGTCAATTCCTTTGGTCGACTACCGGTATTGCTTGCTGTGGTGGTTGTCTCTGTCCCTGGTGGTGGTTTGATGAACTTCTGTATGAGTAGATCGCCTGGCGGTATTTCAAAATTGAAAACCCGGTTCTTGTTTTTCCATATATATATGTTTTCCCAAACTTTTAATTCTGTCTTCCTTGTGATGTTTTTGAGGATTTTTGGGCTTCTATTTATAGTGTGTTTCTCTTTCCAAAAATGCCAAGCTACTGCAGATTTTTCTTCTTGTTTGAGTTTAATATTTCTGTGGTGTTCTTTTGCCCTGGTTTTTATATTTCTTTTTGTTTGGCCGATGTAGATTTTTTCACAGTCATTACAGCTGAACTGATATATTCCTGGTTTGTTTTCTTGTGGGATATCATCTTTTAATTTGGAATTTAAAATGTTTTTTATAGAGTAATTGTTTTTTGGGGCTAGAATGATGTTATGTCTTTTGAAGATCCTCTGGAATTTGTAGAAAGTTGTAGGGTGGTATGTAAACTTCTTGTAGATCTTGTTTTCTTTCTGGTTTTGAGTGAGTGTGCTGACTTCTTTAATTCTCTTTCTATTTTTGGCTTTATTAACTTTTTTGTACACCAGTTCTGCCCGAAATCCATTCTCTGTAGCTATGTCCAAAATTTTATCAAGTTCACATTGGTATTCTGTTTTTCCCATTGGTACATTTACCAATCTGTGTGTAAGGCTGTTGAGTAAAGCATGCTGATGGGGAATGGGATTGTAACTCTTTTGTTTTATATAGCTGTTGGTGTGGGTAGGTTTTCTGTAGATGCCAAATGTAAGGTGATTATTAGTTTTTATGATTTTTAGGTCGAGGAATGGTAGTTGTCCATCACATTCCTTCTCCATTGTGAAATTTATAGACTTTTCTTGCATATTTAGGAGTCTTAGTGCGTCTTCTAGGTGTCTTTCTGGGACTATTGCAAAGATGTCGTCTACATATCGGTACCATATTTTGAACATCCAGGGGAATGCCTTTTTAATCCTAGTTTCCATAGTGCTCATGAAGAGATCTGCTAATATAGGTGACAGCGGGCTGCCCATAGCTAAACCAGATGTTTGTTTGTAATATTTCCCGTTAAATGTGAAAAAATTTTGATTTATGCACAGATTTGTTAATATGATGTATTCTCGCACTTCTTCTGTTGTTTTTCCTATTGCAAGTAACCAATTTTTGATGTGGGATTGTATGCTTTCTGTAGGTATGCTTGGAAACAGAGCAGTAACATCAAAGGAAACTAACATATCGGTTTTTTCTAATTTTATGTCTTTAATTTTTTCGATCAGATCTAGAGAGTTTTTTATACTTGCTGTTTCAAATTTAGGGAAGGAGGAGAATCTGTTTGTTAACCATTTTGCTAGATTATAAGTAGGTGCACTTATATTGTTTATAATTGGTCTCATTGCATTTCCCGGCTTATGTATTTTTGGAAGGCCATAAATTCTGGGCAGAACTGGATTATCAACTTTAATTTTGCATTTTTCTTTTTTGTCTATTAGTTTACATTCTTGAATACTGGCATTTAATTTAACTAAACATTGGTTTAGAGGGTTCTTTTGTATTGTAGAGTATTCTTCTTTTTCTAAAAGTGTTTCCATTCTTTCTACATATTCAGTTTTGTCCATAATTACTATTGTGTTTCCTTTGTCTGCTTTGCTATAAATTACCGGTTTGCTTTTTAATGCTCTTATTACATTTTTTTGGGGGTTAGTTTTCTTTTTGCTTTCTATTGTTTCGATAATTTGGCAACATTCACTTTTTATTATGTTTTTATTAATATCATTTATGTGCTGGGTGGCTATTTGTACGTCCGCAATGTAATCGTCAATTTTTTCTGAAAAATCGATGCAAGTTTTCATCCCTTTGTTTAAGAAATCCAGTTCTGATTTGGTGAAAGTTTGGTCCGATAGGTTTTTGACGTTCATTTGTGGTGTGGACTTTTGAATTGGTTTTCTTTTCCCCTGTTCTTTGCACAGCTTTCCAAGTTTACGTTTTTGCGTTAAAGTTTTGTTTCTCATTTTGATGCTTAATTTAGCCAAAAGATTGTTTTCTAAATTTTCCCAAATGATGCTTCCTAATTTTTTGGTTAGTTTCAAGTGTAATTCATATAGCTGTAATTCTACTTCACTCCTACTTTTGTAATGTTTATTCTTCTCCATTTCCAAGACTTTTTTGACGACTGCTTTTTCTAGTTTACTATTGTTATCATTTTTTATTATTTTTCTGACAAAGTTTGGCGTGGCGTTTTTAATTCTACATAAATTTAGAAAGCGGATATCCGCGGCTAATTTGCGTTTCTTTTCTTGTAGTTTTTCGAATAACTTTATATCCTTTTTGTGGTTGATTTCGTTAAAAGCCTCGTAATGAATATTCATTTACGAGGCTTTTAACGAAATCAACCACAAAAAGGATATAAAGTTATTCGAAAAACTACAAGAAAAGAAACGCAAATTAGCCGCGGATATCCGCTTTCTAAATTTATGTAGAATTAAAAACGCCACGCCAAACTTTGTCAGAAAAATAATAAAAAATGATAACAATAGTAAACTAGAAAAAGCAGTCGTCAAAAAAGTCTTGGAAATGGAGAAGAATAAACATTACAAAAGTAGGAGTGAAGTAGAATTACAGCTATATGAATTACACTTGAAACTAACCAAAAAATTAGGAAGCATCATTTGGGAAAATTTAGAAAACAATCTTTTGGCTAAATTAAGCATCAAAATGAGAAACAAAACTTTAACGCAAAAACGTAAACTTGAAAAGCTGTGCAAAGAACAGGGGAAAAGAAAACCAATTCAAAAGTCCACACCACAAATGAACGTCAAAAACCTATCGGACCAAACTTTCACCAAATCAGAACTGGATTTCTTAAACAAAGGGATGAAAACTTGCATCGATTTTTCAGAAAAAATTGACGATTACATTGCGGACGTACAAATAGCCACCCAGCACATAAATGATATTGATAAAAACATAATAAAAAGTGAATGTTGCCAAATTATCGAAACAATAGAAAGCAAAAAGAAAACTAACCCCCAAAAAAATGTAATAAGAGCATTAAAAAGCAAACCGGTAATTTATAGCAAAGCAGACAAAGGAAACACAATAGTAATTATGGACAAAACTGAATATGTAGAAAGAATGGAAACACTTTTAGAAAAAGAAGAATACTCTACAATACAAAAGAACCCTCTAAACCAATGTTTAGTTAAATTAAATGCCAGTATTCAAGAATGTAAACTAATAGACAAAAAAGAAAAATGCAAAATTAAAGTTGATAATCCAGTTCTGCCCAGAATTTATGGCCTTCCAAAAATACATAAGCCGGGAAATGCAATGAGACCAATTATAAACAATATAAGTGCACCTACTTATAATCTAGCAAAATGGTTAACAAACAGATTCTCCTCCTTCCCTAAATTTGAAACAGCAAGTATAAAAAACTCTCTAGATCTGATCGAAAAAATTAAAGACATAAAATTAGAAAAAACCGATATGTTAGTTTCCTTTGATGTTACTGCTCTGTTTCCAAGCATACCTACAGAAAGCATACAATCCCACATCAAAAATTGGTTACTTGCAATAGGAAAAACAACAGAAGAAGTGCGAGAATACATCATATTAACAAATCTGTGCATAAATCAAAATTTTTTCACATTTAACGGGAAATATTACAAACAAACATCTGGTTTAGCTATGGGCAGCCCGCTGTCACCTATATTAGCAGATCTCTTCATGAGCACTATGGAAACTAGGATTAAAAAGGCATTCCCCTGGATGTTCAAAATATGGTACCGATATGTAGACGACATCTTTGCAATAGTCCCAGAAAGACACCTAGAAGACGCACTAAGACTCCTAAATATGCAAGAAAAGTCTATAAATTTCACAATGGAGAAGGAATGTGATGGACAACTACCATTCCTCGACCTAAAAATCATAAAAACTAATAATCACCTTACATTTGGCATCTACAGAAAACCTACCCACACCAACAGCTATATAAAACAAAAGAGTTACAATCCCATTCCCCATCAGCATGCTTTACTCAACAGCCTTACACACAGATTGGTAAATGTACCAATGGGAAAAACAGAATACCAATGTGAACTTGATAAAATTTTGGACATAGCTACAGAGAATGGATTTCGGGCAGAACTGGTGTACAAAAAAGTTAATAAAGCCAAAAATAGAAAGAGAATTAAAGAAGTCAGCACACTCACTCAAAACCAGAAAGAAAACAAGATCTACAAGAAGTTTACATACCACCCTACAACTTTCTACAAATTCCAGAGGATCTTCAAAAGACATAACATCATTCTAGCCCCAAAAAACAATTACTCTATAAAAAACATTTTAAATTCCAAATTAAAAGATGATATCCCACAAGAAAACAAACCAGGAATATATCAGTTCAGCTGTAATGACTGTGAAAAAATCTACATCGGCCAAACAAAAAGAAATATAAAAACCAGGGCAAAAGAACACCACAGAAATATTAAACTCAAACAAGAAGAAAAATCTGCAGTAGCTTGGCATTTTTGGAAAGAGAAACACACTATAAATAGAAGCCCAAAAATCCTCAAAAACATCACAAGGAAGACAGAATTAAAAGTTTGGGAAAACATATATATATGGAAAAACAAGAACCGGGTTTTCAATTTTGAAATACCGCCAGGCGATCTACTCATACAGAAGTTCATCAAACCACCACCAGGGACAGAGACAACCACCACAGCAAGCAATACCGGTAGTCGACCAAAGGAATTGACAATGGAAGCACATGGCTTCTGAAACATGTTTTCCGAAATTAAAAAGTAAGTGATGTAGTGTTACAAAATCGACTCAACTAAATTTTAATTGTTAAAACACATCACTGTCTCAAAGTCCACCATATATCAGGATAATACAAAACACGTTTCAACACAGCTACCACACCGAGGGTCCAGGACAAGGAGCGGTGTAGTTCCAGAGATGCACAGCAGCCCAGCCAACTCCAAGACTACGAATTAACTAACTAGCTGAAATAAAATTTCTGCACCTAACCCCTTATCATTCCTCACAAAACATTCTATACCGCCTGAAACTCTGCTTTTGATCCGATTTTTCTCACCATTGGTACTATAGAAATCAAACCCAGGTATTTCTATCTCTGTTCTGCTTTCCAACCATGTCTCCACTACCATCACTATATTGCCACATTTTAACACTCGTATTTCTTCACAATGCACTTTTTTTTTATTTATTCTAGCTCATTAATGTTAATTTGAATCCATATACCAAATCTTTTCTCTGAAATGCAAAGTTCTCTAAATTTGCCTGTCTTCTTGTATGCACATAATCTTTCACTTCCAAAATACTTCCCAATGGCGTTGAAACTACACTTGAACCCCCTTGTTTCCATACATCCAATCAGCTATTGATTCCAAGGCTCCTCTGCGTGCATCTTCAATGGGCTGAACTGATGGTGACATTAGCTTTGTCCCTGGGGATGTATGTCCTGACTCTGGAAATCTGTTGAATGTCCATTTTTGCTAAAGTTAGTTGTACATATGACATGGTTGTCTTGCATTCACATATAATACTGACAAAGTTCATGCTTCTCTTCCTAAACTAGAGAACTCCTTTTAAAAAGGCTTTTTTTCCTGCATCTCTCTTTTTCTTCATTTTCATTATTGCTACCAATTTCAATTCACATTGTCTCTCACCCAAATCCTGTTCAATAAATATTTATGTGTCTTTAGCTACTTGCTGTTTCTCAACACTTCCCATTTAAATTTCATTGTATTGGTCTTGGTCTCAGCCTCTTTCTTCCAATTCTGAAGCAATTGGTTATCTCCCATCCAACTGTGTTTAATTTCAGTTTCCCTTAATATAGATTCTCTATATCCTGCCAAGCTCATGTATGCCTTCTCACTTCAATCCCAAAGATTATCAGATTTAACTTCCTATTTCCTTCCTCCATATTTTTCAATTGAATCAATTTTCTTTTACATTCCTTTTGCTCTTCCCTCACCTTCAAATTTATCTAACTCCATTCTGATCTCTTCAAACTTATTGCTGATTTACTTGTCAATTCTAGTTTCCATTTTCTTTATTTCCTTTGTATCCGGTGATAGTTTCCAGCATCTTGCCTATCTGCTCTAATGTTGTTCCGGGAATCTCCCCGAAGTTTACATTTTAATTCTTCCAGGATTCGGAAGAATTTCTCATGTATTTTCACATGAAAGAGAGAAAAGGAAGCATTTGGAAATTTGGTATTCAAGCATGTCTGCCATTGGATTTTTAGATTTCGTAGTATGTGCTCATCATATATTTACAGTAGGAATTTCAAATGTGTACATTGATTCATTCAATTTTAAAACTAAAATAGAATTCAAATCTAACCATAATTTGCGGGGATTTGTTAGAATTTTTTTCCATGTCAAGTTCTCTTATCTCTTTTTTTAATGTAATTTGTATGTGCATTATGATGCCTTCATTTGTTTACATTTGTTGTATTAGGAGACCTCAGAACATGTGAGTTCCAATCCCACCATAAATCTATCAAAGTTACAAAACAAAGTTTTCCATTGGTTGACTTCCTGACTGATTGTATGTATTTTTTATTTATTTACTATTATTTTTATTCATTTATTTATTTTTTGCAGCATATGATTTTCATTCCAGTTTTTGTGCCTTTGATTTGATTAAGAGGAATATGTTATAAAAACAATTTATATCATTGAGAGACCTGTGCCTTTGTGAATTCAAAACCAAAAATACTTTTTCTTGCAGGGTCCAAAAACTGCAAATGTATTTGCGGCGCCTAATAATGAGGAAGCAGCACACATATCTGAGGAGGTATTGAAAGAGAGCAAATTAATTGAAGAGGAGATTAAAGCATTGCTTAATGAGGTAATTCATATAAACCTTATCCTTAAAATGCTTTTAGCAAGTATGCAAGTGCATGTAGGTAGAGGGTTTTGAAGAAATTAAGAAATGCTATTTCTCTGTGCTGCTTTGGGTAAATGCAGCTGCTAGCTCCTGCTTTAATTATGCCTGACAGCAGTACCTTTTGTTTTGCCTAATTCTTAATTACGGACTCATCCTTGCACTGTTCATGCCATTGCTCAAAGTAAATCCTTGTTTAGCATTTAATGACTCTGTCACAGAGGAAAGATTTTTGGTGGAGACTTTCAACACCTATTGTGAGGTAATTTTATGCACCAATGGATCCTGGACTCATTTGTGTCATTATATTCCAATAATTATTCTGACCATCTGTCAGTATTTTTTGTTGTACTTAAGAAGTACAAAAAGATATTCATTATTAATGCATAATTCCCAGAATTTGAATAAATTGGGCCTGTTCTGAGCAATGTGAGAATGAGAGCCTAGCTTACATTTTTGTTTTTAAAAAACATAAGTTGCATGAATGCTGATTATCAAAGTATTTAAACTCAGAAATGGGGGGATTGTGAATTAGAATTCTGTTAGTTGGTAAAGCCTGTTGGCATATCATGTTGGTAGCAGTGGTATTCCTTTGTGCATCTACCTAAAATGTTACTCTTTTGTCACGTGGCAGCAGAAGCTGACAACTTTTCAGCATGCAAAGGTGTGCATCTAGGTCTCATTTGCAATCTAATATGCATATTATGCAGTCATATAACTCCCAGCTTTTTTTTTGTTCTTCTGTGATTTATTTATTGTATCTCCCTATGAAAAGCTATTTGTAATAAAAGAAATCAATTTTAAAAACAGCAAATGTTCTCATTTGAAAAACACTTACGTTCATTGAACTATTAATGGTGTTAAACACAACTATTGGTGTTAAACACAAAACCCTTTCAATGAAGACAAGCCATTTTAAGCTGTTGAAACTCAAAGCTTATATATACATATATTTATATAACTTACATCTGATATATGCTGCCATATTAATTTAATCTAACTCAGCTATTTTTTAAATCCAGTCTTTAATTTTTCCTTTACATAAGGGAAACATGGCAATATATCCCTTGGTGACACCCTTGAAATAATTAATTTATTTTTCAAGATAAAGTGGAACTAGATTTAAAATAAAAAATAAATCAGAAGATGCAATCAAACATTTACACATTTTCTGAAGTATGCTGTCATTATTACTATAATCAGCATTATCTTTGAGAGCAATCTACATTGCTATTTGGCATATCAAGGGACAAACCTGAATGACCTTTCTCTTCAGCATTAAAACTGAGTCACACAGTCTTGTCAAATAGTAGAATCAGTGAATTAAAGTGGCTTGAGATGAAATCTTTAATGTTTTGCTGTATAGGCATGGAAATTTTAATTTTCCCTTTATTCATCTTTTTTTCTTTCTTCCCTAAGTCTATCATCAAAACTTTATTGAACATTAGTAATTATCAGTAATTTAATTCTCTATTTATTCCATTATGATACAAAAACAAACATTATTTAAGACAGCATGGACTGTTTAAAATTGCATAGATTGCAGTACTTCATCTCATTTTGTATTGAGACACGATATCTCATACGTAATATTACAAATACTTTTTGATCACCATGCAACACCATAAATGTAATGTTTACACTGACATACCACATTTACAAAACCAGCCAATATGCCTTTAAGAGGTAATGGATCGTTTTCTGAGCAGGGTAGTATAAGTAAATGAAGCAATGGCCTCTCCTCCCAATTTGAAAGTATCTAATTTTTAATTGTGTAAAGTGGTAAATTTGATAAAGAAATTTAATGCAGCAATTTTTTTTTTGCTATATGTCAGCTAACAGTTTCATTACCAGGAACAGCAATAACATCATCTAATAACTTTTTCAAGTTGGTTAGGACAGGAAAAAAAACAACAACATTATTGAAAGTTGCCAAAGTTTAATTTTGGGTAAGATGAATGGAGGAACGCAATTTTGTTATACAGTATTTAAGTATGCAAGAGAAATGTGAAATTACTAGTAATATATGAGGTGGATCAAAAAGTAATGCACAATAATTTATTTAAAAAAATATTTAATAGTTTAAAAAACAAAATCACAAATGAACTTACCCCTTTTACCTACTTTTCGGTATATCACCAACTTTCTCAACACATTTGTTCCATTGTGATACCAGTTTCAATATGCCCTGTTCATAGAAGTCCATTTCTTTGGAATCTGCAGACTGCTGATTTCACTTCTGCATCTGTTGCAAAGTGTTGGCCAGCTAGGAATTCCTTCATGGGATCAAACAGATGAAAGTCTGACAAGTCCAGACTTTATGGTGGATGCTGGAGCACCTCCCAACCAAATTTGGTGATTTTCTGACAAAAGCAGCAGCAATATGGGGATGAGCATTGTCATGAAGTTTGACATTGTCAGCATTAATATTGTGGCATTTGTCATGAAGGGTATGATGCAACTTCACAGAAGTTTTAATGTAGACTATAGCATTCACAGTGTCCTGTGTTCATCAGAGTCCACCAATAAAATGGCAAGCATATTCCAGAACACTGTCACAAGCACTTTCCTGGCAGATTCATTCACTTTGAATTTTTTCTTTTCTGGGGAACCAGCATGTTTCCATTCCATATTTGCCTGCCTTATTTCAGGCGTGTAGTGTTATGCCCATGACTCATCACCAGTGACAATTCCTTTCAGAAAGTCATGCCCTTCTGTGATGTACCACGTTAAGTGATCCAAGCTTGTCATTATTTGCTGACCCTTGTGGTTGTCTGTCAGGTTCTTAGGCAGCCAATGAACACCAACTTTACAAAATTTCAAAATATCATGAACCATATTGTAATCTGTACCATAGGAAATGTTGAACTATTACAACAAGATTTGCAGTTGCACATGCCAGTCATTTAAAATTGTTACCTCCAATACCTCTGCAGGGTTGCAGCTGTTACTGGCCTCCCAGAGCATGGTGAATCACTAAGGTTCACACAGTCCTCTTGGAAGAATGCACACCACCAGGAGACATCACCTCGGCCCATACAATCATCCTCATACTGCCACATGTCCATGTGAATTTCACTTGGTTTATGCCCTTTGGCCCACAAATATTGAACCACACCTCTCTGCTCTTCACACCTGGACGGCAGTTGCATGTGTGCCATCTCTGTTGCGTGGTTCACACTTCTCTTGCTAGAGCTGCACATAAAGCAAAAAATACTCTCTGTGGTGAAATCTTCAAACTATATCTGTGTGAAATTGCAACATTTCAGCTGCATTACCAAGGCAGAAAAAATTATTGTGCATTACTTTTCGATCTGCCTTCATAGTATCATTGCTGTATCTCCGGCTCTGACATTTTGTACAACTGAGAGATGCAGTGTTATCAGCTTTTGCAAGTACTGCAGATACATGTGCTATCTTTTCTTAAAATGGAAACAATGAAAGAGGTATCGTTAACTATAACAATAACTACAATTACTACAATGATAACTGTGAGAGTAATTGTAACAAGGATAATGCAGTACAAGGTAATGCACATGCACAAAAAATCAACTGCACCTGGACAACTATTCATAACATGTAGCACTTAAGATAATGGGCAACATAGTCAAAAATTCAGTATCTGCAAATGGGAAGGAAGCATATAATTGACAGTTTTCACCCTGTGCAGTACTGTCAACCGAAAACTGATTTTCTTTACTTTTCTTTTGTGTTGTTTTTTGTATGTAGCAAAGCTCTGAACAATCATAGTAAATTATATTGATTAAAAACATTATGGTAAATTAAATTAAAGTGCTGATGTGTCTGTTAAAAAAATTAGAATAATTAGAAACTATGAATTGGACTTGTTAACACTACATCACTTAACTATATTTCTTACTGAAAATGTTTCGGAAACAGTTTGTTTCCATCATCAGCATTTATCCAATTAGCTTGATCTGTGGTTTGTTGAGGTAGGTAGGCACATCACTGTTATTAACCTTAGATAATAAAATTAGAATAACTTCCTTTATGGTGGAAATTCACAGTGCTGGTATTGCAAAAGATGGTCATTCTGATATACACCAGTTTCTTTACCCTTGTGAAGTGTCAGGGCTGGAGGTAGAGCAGCAGTATAATAGATGTTGAAATTGCAAATAATTTTAGAGAAAATTGGTATGGGCATTGTATGAAAGGAGAAAGAAACTCTAGAAGGCTTTTGAAAGAGTTTAGATAAATAAAATTGATAAACAAGAAATTTTAAGGAATGTCAGAGATAAGGAACTTGAGTATTTTGTAGAGAAATTAAATATGGCTGGGAAAGAGAGAAATTTGCTAATTAAAAACATACATGTATGTATGGTACACACAAGGTTTCCCTGACAAATATTTCCCTGAAATAACTTAGAAATAATCAAACCCTTTATGACCTGACTGGAAACAAGCTCATAACAGTAGATTAGATAAGGTATGTAACATTTTTAAAGGACATTACTGCACAAATTTTTCTATTTAGTATGTATATATTTGGGTACATCCAAATTTAATCACTTTTAGATGCTGCATATAAATTTGGTAGCAAAGGGACATGGAGTCCATTGCATTAAGGCATTAAGAATAATTTTCATTACTTTCAAAAGTAGTGAAACTAAAAATCAATGAAATGGCTACAGTTACCATAGAGATGAAATAAACATTTTCAGAAAATTTCTTTATTCTAAATAACTTCTTATTTTCCTAAAACAACCTCAAAATTTTGGCTGTAGCATACTGTAGAAATTAGCTGTTACTTTTTTTTTCCCTCTTTCTTTCTTTCTTTCTTTCTTTCTTTCTTTCTCTCTCTCTTTCTTTCCACATATTGCATACAACTAAGCCTGTATACTTAACTATGAAATGATTCATAGCCAAATTTTTGTGATGAATAATATATGTGAGGTAGAAAAATAACTTGTTATATGAATAGTTCAAAATGGGAACACTGAATTTGTAATAGTTAGCTTCTAATTTGAACTCTGAAACAACTTAAGAGCACTAAAACGCATCTGTAAGTTTTTGTCTAGGCCTATTAATATCATATATGATATCTCAGGTTTTGGATGTTTTTCTCGGTCATAAACAAGTCAAAATAATGACAGCCAATAATGTCATGTTTCATACATTCTATTCTGCATGCTCATATCTTTCTTCTATCTCTGTTTTGAACCAATGGTTGAATTAAAAAATCCATGAAAACTGTATGTCCCCAATATATAAGATACTTCCTAAAACACCCTACAACCTTCTTGAAAATAAAATCAGAATAAAATCTCTTGAATATTTGTGATGTTTTGGTCATTAACCACATATATCAATCCACAGAGTAAAATTTATAACTATTAATCATATTTAAAATGTCGCAAAAGCCTCCTCTTTTTTATATTTCAAAACCATAGAAAGTCACTAAGCACAAAAACATAAATTGTCCTAATTTGTTCTTGGATGCAAGAGTTTATCAACATTTGGAGTCATCATGATAGAACTTAGAAGATAACTTTTGAGATTTCATTCAAAATTCTGTGGAGAAAAAGTATTCAGTACTCTATAGAAAATAAGTAGATGCAAGTGATTTATGCCCCCCCCCTAAATTGCATAAATGGTCATAGTTTAACAAACAAGAAAACAGAAGGAACAACAGATCAAAAGATATTTGGATCCTGCATATAACAGTATATCTGTTGGATATTTATTTTTAATTAACATGTGTATAGAAATTATCATTAGTACATCTGAGTAATCTTTAATCTACCATATTTATCCGAATATAAGACAACTTCAAATTCAAGATGATCTTTTTTTTTAAAACTTAAATTTGGAATTTAGCATATTATTTATATAAAAAGACATGATAATTTAATTTTTAAATAAAATATAAAGTGTAGCACATATATTTTGAACACACTAAGGCACATTTTTAAGAGTAATTCCTTTTTTGTCTAATTTGAATTCATGCAGAAATACACATAATAGGGGAGAGGGAGAGGAGAGAATGGAAATGTATAGGCATAAGATGCTAGAGAGAGATAGGGAGAGTGAAGAACAGAAATGTTGGGATGTATGTATATAGTGGGAGAGGGTGGCAATGGCATCTGTCAACTGCAGCAACAATGATGAATAAGATTTTCTATTTAGACAACATACCTAATGATTTGTTAAAAGTTTTACTTGCTTTGAATTTGTGTAGAAACTCGGGTAATGAGCAGGAATGAAAAGGAGAGGAACAGCAATGCATGGTATGTGTGCAGTGGAAAGCGGGAAATGCGTGGCTAAAGCTCTCTCTCTATGTTTGAGTATTGATCCCCACTGATGCAAAAGGAAATTCTGTATGTTTATTTTAGTTGGAGAGAAATCTTTTTTCCAATGAGAATTGCTTATAATCCCCCTAGGTCCATTAACAGCTAACTGTGCAGCGCAAAATGAAATGGATAAAATGTTATACATGTCTCTCACGACCTTGACAGCAATCTTTACCCTTTCTCCCAGGCTTCACCATTGCCATTCTTGCAGTATTTGAGCTTGTGTTTTCCTGCATGCAAGTTAGAAAACATATATTGTGAGCGGAAGACAATCTCAATACTAATATTTTGGATAAAAACATTGTCTTGTATTCGGAAGAATACGGTAACTCTGTTACTGGATTTATGTTAATATGTTTTGCTGTTAAATAAGCTAAATTAAGGAAAATGAAATCAAAATGAATCAACGTTAAGATTGTTCAACTTACCAAATTACTGGTAGAGCAATAGATCCTTGAAACATGCCATTGATTTGCAGAATGGAACAATACGAGATTTTAATATTGAATAATTTTCTGTAATTTAATTATTTGCTTCATTTTGTGCAAGTTCTCAGTTATTTTAAAGTTAGGTTTTTTCTGTGTTTGCTGTAATAGATTTGTTTTTCAATGCAAACTAAATATAGCAGAGAAAGCTCTTTCCAGCATAACATCAGAAGCTACTTAGATGATGTTTAAAATTAAAAACAGAGAAATGTTTACAGACTCTATGCCTTGTCTAAAATGTTTAAATCAAAAAGAATTCTCATATCTACCAGTTTCACTCCTATTTTATTCAATATTTGCTTCAGATGATTCTGTATTCCATTAATGTGAAAATAGAATCTCCAAAATGGCAATGATTCCAAAGAGAAGATATAAAACTTAAATTTTATCTACCTGCTTATTTAAAGATTACCCATTCACATGATTCTTTGACCACCTAAAAATACTCAGGTTTTATATTTCCAACACGTTTGAAAATTGTCAGGGTTACTTTAAGAAATTATAGTCCTAAGGGATAAAAAGTTGCATAAAAAATTCTTCCAGATCTATATGTGACAGTGTGTAAATGAAATGAATTAAATCATCATTTGAGGTGAAAAACCACCAATGCAAATCCATAGTATAATTTGTTGTTAGCATTATAAACAAATTATAAATGATAATTATGAATCATATAATAACATTTCCTATCGATTCTTTTGTTATTTTAAAGCCTCAAGAATTACTGTGTGTAGATGTTGCATTGCTAATATATTTTTAGAAAATCCAAATTACTTCTTTTTTTATTTTATAAAATTACTAAAAATGAGGAATTTGCATTTGTATGAATGTGTAGTAATCACAGTTATTATATTATTTATTAGTACATTTAAGTGTAATGGCAATTCATTTAAAAATAAAGGCTTTTTACGAGGCTGGTATAGGAAGAAATGCATTAAAATATGGCAAGCTGGTTGACACATTTCTAAACTTTGTGATAGGGGAGGGAATTATTTGTCCATGTAATTCATAGGAGTAAGTTTTGTGGTTAACATACGGTGAATTGCATTAGAGAGCAAATAAATACACAAGCTTGCCTCATGTGGAATAGGGATTTTCTTTCTTTAATGATTTAAGTAGCAGTTTACAACAAATTGTTCAAACTCAAGCCAAACTAACTCAACCCAACTTCAAATGTTCAAATGTTTTAAATAAAGGTCAATAAAAGAAAAGGAAAAATAAATAAATAGAAGTGCTTGGAGACATCGGGTGGTATGAATAAACTGTAGACTTTGCTCATATCCAAGATAAGGAAGCTCCTCCCATGTGGAATTCTTAAATTTTTAATGAATAAGAACTAAAAATCATTGAACTGGCTCACAGTTTACTTTGCTACATGCTGCAGAATGCAATAATTTAATACGTATCCTTCTAAGGTATGTATGGAGAAACTTGAATCACTTCACCTGCAACTGCAAAATTATTATTTTGTTTGTTAATGATATTGTCCATTGCCAGATCATATGTGCACCACCAGTGTGCCAGAGCTTCATCCTACAGGAGTTATTTCATACCAGTAAACATGGGGCTGTCATTTTTAAGCACACTTAAAAACCATAGGTTTGGGCCATATTTGATCCCTCGACTTTGGGATCAGAAGGCCAATACCTCCACCCAAACTGAGCCATCCAAATGGATGCAACCCGTGAAGTGTGTTAACATCGCATAGTTTGAAATGTACTGTAGAAACAAGCTGACAATGAGTGCAGTGATGGTTGCAGATTCTTAGATAAGCAGTATTAGTTTTGTATACAGTTTAGACTACAATACAATAACATAAACAATATCTTATTTTTATTATTTTACATTTGCAATTATTATATTAAATGCAATTATATTAAAATCTGGATTATGTGCCTCTGGTAGAGGGTGATGTTTGGTTAAATGAGATCTGCGTTTTGATTTGACTTAATTCATTTGTGAAAACAGTTTCTCACACAAATATGTTTTAAACAAACATAGTCAAAATGTTAGCAGTAAAGTAGTGTATATTTTGCAACTGGTAACTTATAATAGATCCAACTCCTTGTTACTGTGGAAAAAATATTTCAAAAAAATATTACTTTTCAAATATATTAATTTAGCTACAGCTACAACCTTACCTTTGTAGGTTTGACATGCACAGTGTTCATAAAAAAGTTAAAAATAATTTTCCAGCAAATCATAGAGTTAGATTCTGTAAGGAAATATACTTTTTGAATACCTTGTTCTCATTTGTACTCTGGAGGGATTGCAAAGAGGAAAAATTATTCAGCTGCCCCTCTTTTAAGTGTACCTTCCACAGTTCCAACTACGACCAAGGGTTTTAATTAAATTGTATATGTTTATCATATTTTTATTTTCCTTGCTGGTTCATGAACCAGTAAATGCCAATGTCTGCTCTAAGGGCTGGTTCATATAACCTGGGAAAGAAAACTAGAATAGGAAGCAAACCAGCATACAACATTTTGGTTCACAATATCCTGGGAATGAGAACAGGACTATATCAATAGCAGAATGGAGAATCAATTTTGCACATTGAAAAGTTGTTTGATTGTAACTTACCATGATATTTTTTCAGTTGCTACCAATTCAGCAAATATAATGCAGGTTAGCTAACTTCCAAAATTGATAGAGTAAACATTTTTAAATGCAGCTCCACTACAATTTCCGATTACTCTAATTGTTCCTTTAGCATACATTAACGTTATTTATTATTTTGCTTTTATTTTTATGAAAGTTTGTAAACAGTGTGGTTATAATCATTTATTTGACGAGTCGATTAATTACACTAAATAATAAAACCTACTTGGGATTTTTGCTGAAACAGGTTTCGATTGACTAGTTTCCTTCTTTTTCAACCAGACATTGATGCGGGTGAAAATGAAAGAAACTAGTCCTTGGAAGCATGTTCTGGCAAAAATCTCAAGTAAGTGTTGTTTAGTGTAATTAATTGACTCATCAAATAAAAACTTATTATAGTTGTTTATTGTTTTTTGTTAATTTCTACTGGTTTTTGCTGCTCCTTGTGGTTTTTGTTATTGAGGCAACAAATTAGTTTTAAGTTGCATATAAACAAATTACAGATGACATTTTTGCTATAAGAACAATAGCTCAATGAATCTAAGAAAATTAGGATGCACATTTGCTAAAATTTCACCTTCTTGCATTTTTGCCAACTTGCGACCAGAGAGCACTCTAGCAGCTGTTTAATGTCATGGCCACCTTGAATAATTTTTACTGTCTAATATGCAGTCTCCAGGAAAAAGAATGGAAAGTTAAGCTTGACCTAGTCTGCTTTCCATTTCTGGAACTCAGGAGAGTTTTCCATTAATTTTGGACACACTCATTATAATGTATTTTAACTTTCATTCTTATTCTGATTTTCATTCCAGGTTATTGTGCTTCAGTGTGAAGTGCTACTGCCATATGGTTTCTCTGTAGAGCCTGTTGTATTTTTGTGATCATAATGATTAACAAAGACAATGACTTTGTAGAAAAACATGATGATTACACATTATCAAGGATTTTCCCAATTGTTTTGACAAACCAATATAACTAGAACAGGCCAAAAAAAACAAGATTACATTTCATATAATTATTAGAGAAAAATTTGAAAATAGCATCTCTTACTGAGGGGCAGTAAGTGAATTTAAAATCATCTCTAAAAAGATGCATTTGAAGAAAACAAAAAGAAATGATATGATGTTGATGATAATAATTTATGATACATTATAAAATATAGAGTAACTTTATTTCTAAGTAAATAATTTTAGCAATTGCTTTATGCATTAAAATGTAATACCTGCAAATAACTAAATGCTTTAAAGACTGGGTTCATACATAGTTATAAGACATGTTTTCAAAACAGAAAAGTTCTCTTGTTTCATCTAAATGCATTGAGACAGAACTTTAAGTATTATCTGTATGATTGGAACAAATTACCTTATACCTAATTTAATCCATTGTCCACAAGAATTATTTAAATTATTAAAGTCATTTATCATTGATTTTCAACCGTATTGTGGAACATCTATTGTGAATTGATGGTTGAACGTTTTGCATTATTTGAAATACTTTTGGAGTATACCTACAGTAATGGGAATGCTAAAAGAATAAAAAGGATTAAAACTAATGCTTATAAAAATGTAAATCTGTCTATGAAAGTTTTAAATAACCTTAAGTGCTTAAATAATAACATAGAAAATGAAATGCTGCTGATGTTTGAATTGTATTTGACTAGTGTTAATTTATAATGGCATTTCATAAAAAAGTATACCATTTTACTCTATCTTAAGGGAATTCCCATTTTTTAAAACATATTTTACATTTAGATAATATTAAAAGCTAAATATAATTTGCAGAAGTTTACTACTGATCCAAAAACACGTTTAATATCATCATTAGGAACTAAACATCTTTATCTGCATTATTTTTCTCAGTAACATTCAGAAAGTTGATTATTTTTTTAAATAAAATTAACATTTTGGGCTGCAATTGTGAGAAATGAAAGCAGCTTTCTCTTACCCAAAATCAAGACAGTTATCCACTTTCTTAAATCATGCCAGACATTTTTGAGTCTCTTAAACTGTTGACATCTTTGGGTGAAAGAGAATACCTGAAAAATGGAAATGGAGTTTTATTTATGGATGCTCTTTAACTACTGTGGTTTTCAGCATCCCAATTTGTTATCGGGCATGAAAGACCGCTTAATTTTGCTCAGACTTGTTCTTCTACATGCCGTAAATCTACAACACTGTGCCAACAGCTTTACTTCCCTTCCGAAGGAAGCTATGTTAAGGAATTTTATGCCCAAAAAAATCCATCCTCTTCCGGGATTGAACCCGCAGCCTTGGTTATATGGTAAATGATACATCATGGTGAGCAACAAAAAAGAGTATCTGTAAACCCCTCAGACGCTTTCCCATCAATTGCCCATTAACATTTTACTTTTTGAGCAGTAAAATGAAACTATTATACTGAAGCTAAAACTGGCTTTCCTGTGGCAGCAAATAGCTCATGCAGCACCACAGATGCAGAAGAGATAAGGTCATTCAAGTTTATTCTAGATTCTGCATTGTTTCCAGCTTTTCATTTACTTCCTCTCGTAAAAATTGTTGGCTAACCATGCTCATTTTCTTGTTCTAACTGGTACAGTGCGTTATTATCTGTTGGATTGTATATTCTTTCTCATGTCTTTGTATATTCATAAATCTTACCATTGCTATAAAAACTCCTTTTCTGCACAAGCAAGCTTGAGGCACCCACATACTAAGGTGCATATTTCAACACTTTTGTAGAGTAATTTTCCAGAGCAAAGAAGGCAAGCTCCATTTTTTTTTTTTTCCATACAGAATATTTGTTGGCTCATCATGATACTTGACTGCCAACTCATCCAAACAAAATGATGGAAAATTCTCCAGCACATGGAGAAAGCTCATTCTACTTTGCTTTATTCATACCACCCATTCACTTTGCACATCCAAAGGTTTAGGATTTTAGCCAATTTGACTTACGTTAAAACTCATGCATTCACACTTTCAGTAGCTGTTCTACATTCTGTCTGCCTTGATTGTGCTAATTATGAGGTAAGTCAACCAAACCTTTCATTAACTCTGCATTGTTGTTTTCGCTTCTACTTAAATATTTTTGCTTAGTTTCTCTGTAATTATTTTACACATACAGTGAAAATATTATATGAAACATTTCAACTATTATAGTGTTACAAACAGAAGTATTACATTTTTCCATGCATCTATAAAAAAATATGGAATATAGATTATAAACAACCTCTAATAGGAATGCTATTAGCTGTGTTTCAACAACATATTTTTCTTATAACAGCACAACTAGTTCTGTGCATATTTTTGAAGGAATCCTGAAACTGTATTAGTTATCCATTGTTCACTTTTGACAACAGTGTTGTTAGGTCCTACATGTTGAGGAGTATTGGTAATATTCCAGATATCAGAATAGGACATATATAAGTGAGATCAATCTTGGTAAGACAGCATTTGGGCAGATGTTTTTTGATACAATGCCAGTTAATTATAGTAAAGCCTATGTCCCATTAGCCTGCAAAGACTTGTGACAGCAGCATGATAGGACTGGTCATTGTTAAGAGGTTCAACTTAAACAAGATGTTAGCCATTTTATTGCAGTTGTGAAGTCTTGTTTTTTGTATCTGTTGCGAACATGTGTGCTGGGTGAGAGCAATGTATTGTTGAATGTATCTCCCCATCTTGCTGCCTTATTAATGTTGGTGGGTAGGAATCCACTGGAGGAGTGATATCCATCCCTCAATGACTAGCTGGTTCACATCTTTTCAAAGTCCAAGTGTAATGTTTATTATAGTTGCAGAAAGTAAGAATTATTGTCTTTAACTCTGGGAAATATAAAGGCTTATGGTATAGGCGTTACACTTTTACCAATCAATTACCTTCTCCTCTGAGGGGAAGGCTGATGGCACAACTCAAGGAAACTTATCGATAGCTTTTCCTCTCCCAGGTATCCGTGAGCAGTGTGGAGTCGATAGTGCTTGCATGAGGTTAGAAGTCCAGTTTGATACTGTCTTTGATAGTCAGTGAGGGATACTCAGGAAAGGATAATTAATTAGGTACTCCAAGTCTTATTCATAAACCATACTGCTTCTTAGACCATTTATATTTTTAATATGTTTTCAGTTATCTTTATGAAGGCGCTCAAGAATTAAAATAGAATGATAACCAATATTATTTAAATTTTGATTATATTTAGATGTAAGGATAATATAAAAATTGTTCTCAAAGTCTGGAATGAGCTTTTAACTTTTATACTCAGCAACCTTTCTAGACATTTGTTGTATGTCTTCATTTTCAGATAGACCACTTTCAATTCTTCTCATAATTCCTTTAGTCATTGTAGTAGGGAATAAATTGCTTAGCATTAAAGGTTTCTTCAGTCAGAGATGAGAAACTTGTTTATCTTGGAGACAGAATGAAAGAACATTTTCGAACTTGTTTCTGACTGCTGTTTTAACCAATGGAATCTTGAATTCATTCTGATACAGATCATTTTACCATATTCCATTAGATGCATCCTAATGAAGTTGTCATTGTTACTCCTATGTAAGTAAAAGAAAAATTCACTGTGCAAAAGAATGAAATTGGATCTATATTGACACATTCATTCATATTCAATAAAAAATGGAACTGGCTCCTTTCTCCTATGATATCTATTGTCCAGGTAAAGGAAATGCTAGAGCACTCTCTCAAAGATTTGTAAATGACCTTCACCCATCTTCTTGTCACCCAGGTATAACTTGCATGTTCCATTGACTGAAAAGTAAGAATCTTCTCTATTCTCTTGATGTCAGAAAAATGACTGCTAATTGCCAAATTTGTGCAGAATTCAAACCTAGATTACTCATAGTTGTAATACCGAATACTTATGGTTGTAGAGAAACAAAGTAGCCAAGTTTCCATGAATAAATTTATACTTTTAAATTACTTGATCCAATTTTCCGATTTTAATGTTGAAATGAAAACCACATACTCATGAGTTTTTTAGTAATTACATTTATGTTCAGCAACAAAACTAAAAGTAGAAAGTCTCAAGTTCTTAAAAGTTCTAGATATTGTTCAAGAGAAATGGAGTATAATTCACAAGTGTTTTATATACTAAATATCTGTAAATTAATTGATAGTCATCATAGTTATCAGTTGTACACATATCTGTGGTAAATACTCAGCATTGGTAAATTAGTGAAATTGTATTGTAAGCGTGCGCGTGAATGCATGTATGTATGTGCGTATTTTTTTCTCTCTTTCTAGAGGTGACTCTACTCTAATAAGTGTCAGTCTGTATACAATATCAAATTTTATTTATGTTTCTTTAATTTTTATTTTAATCCCTAATTATAATTACAATATGTTTTGTTAATAAAATTGTATCTTGTAATGCAAGTTTAGTAGAGTTTTTACTATAATACTTATATAACATCCAATTTAAGGTAATTACCATTTCATTTAATAATTTCTTTTGCTAGGAATTGCCAAAAGCTTCTTCTAGTATGGTTTAGGATGCAGGATCCATGTCGGAGATCACAGCTGGTTGATGAGGATGAGGTGAGAAGAGGTGTCACTTTTAGAACATGGTGACCACTAATCACTCATTGTAACCTTTTTTAGTACAACAGAGTGGCTGTGGTGCTCATGATTTGCAGTGAAGCGCCAGTGCTAATATAGTTTCCTATATGGCCACAGGCCATTCCTCCTCATCCTCTTATAGAGAACCATTCTTAATGATAATGCCAACAGAAACGCTTCGTGGATGAACAGGGTGCCTAAGGTCTTGAAATATGGAAGCTAATTCTGAAGTTTCAAATGAAGTCAAAGCTATTTCTGTTAACAGAAAGGAATTAAAGAGATTATTGCATGATACAGGTATATTTTTGGAGTAAGTTTTTAATACTATCACTTACATTTTTTATATATGAGAGATTATTGCTTCCACTGTCAACCTTAAGAAATCGGACTTCTGAGGCTTCAGAAATTATTTTCTCATAAATGAGTGACAAGTGTTAAAACTACTCCACAAATATACTTATATAATTGAACATCACTGTTACCAAATTCCTCTAATCAGTGATTAATGATTGCATACATTTTATAATGTTGGTACCAAGTGCATTAGCTATTAAATGCACAATGCCATTTCTTTTTCTGGACTAGATTTATATACTGGTTTTATGCCTTTCATTTGAATGCTGTCTATATCTGAACATATTCTTAATCTCAGTGTATATACAGTGTGTTCAGAAAATATTTAATAATGGCAACTGCCAGATGAGCATGTGGGAAAATTGTGTTAAAGTGATACATCTATAAAGTTAAAAAAAATATATACCTGAAGTATACTTTGTATTTGGATTGAAACTTTATTTTTAAACAGTGTAGCATTACAATCCATGGCAAGTTTCAAACTTAAAACCTTCATAGCTTTTTAATACTGCACATTTATTGCTTATCTATTGCAATAATCAAAATACCCTGTATGATATATTTTTTAGACTTACCAATTCATTTTTATTTAGTATATAAATCTATTTACTTTCTCTACCATATACTCAGTAGGTAGAGAAGATACTACATTCCACCCAAAAATTGATACTGGGATTTCACTAGAAATATATGTTTTGAGGACTCTGAATCCAGTACACATATTTTTAGGAAAAGGTCTGCTTAGGAGAGGGAAAAGAAGGAAGGGGAGAGAGAGATAATCCAAAAATGAAAAATTAGATAACCAAACTTGGTATTTATGTTTAGAGTATTTCAAAGATATGACATGATTTTCAAAAACATTTTTCAACCCCAAAGTACTCTTTACGCGGAACATTTCAAAGACTTCTGATTTAATAAAAAATTACATTAATAATCTTGATTAAAATACTGTATATTAAAAATATTTTCATGACAAATAAAACTGTCTTGAATTTTCTGCCTTGAAGTCCTCTTATTCAGAAGGAATTTTGAATAGATAATCTTGTATAACTGAAACATTAAACAATGGACAAAAACATTCTGCAGAAAACATGTAGATCTTTAGAACACACAATTTATTCCACATTATCTTTATTGTGACAGTCATTTCTGAGATATCCATTATTAATAGTTGGAATTGATATTTATTCTGTCATTCATTGTAAAGTTCTATTGATTTTTAGTTGTTTCTCATTATTGCATGGAAAAAGTATGGAATTTTAAGGCCAACATTAAGCATCCGTTGTTAAACATTTGACTATCATTACTCCCTTTGTATATACAGAACATTCAAAAAGTCACCACACTCATACTTTAAAAAATTACTTTAGGGTATTATTTCAGTGCAGTTGTTGCATTGCTTGGAGTGAGTCCTCGAGACATAATCGGAAATAATGACTTTTATCCGCTCACAGCGCGTTGCTATGATGGAAGCATATTTTGAGTTCAGTTGTATGAAAAATGTTTGGAGGGATGGAGATGGCTATTTGCCAGTGATCCATCACCAGATAAAAGTGCCATTTAAGCACTTGGGCACCAGTTTCGTGATATAGGCTCTATGAATGAAAGACGAAAAAGTGGAAGACCCAAGATAATGATACAAGATTCTATTCATGATGTTGAGCAGCAAATGATTGCAGTGCTCTGAAAATCTATATTGGATCATCAATTGAATCCACTTATAAAGCACTTAAGGTAGCCAAACTGCACCCATATCACGTCAAAGTTGTCCAGGAGCTGGGGCCACCCAATCTATGGGTAGTCAAGGAAGTCATACAAGATTTTATTCATGATGTTGAGCAGCAAATGATTGCAGTGCCATGAAAATCAATAAGATGTTTGGCACAACAGATTGAATCATCAATTGCTTAAAGCACTTAAGCTAGCCAAACTGCACACATATCACGCCAAAGCTGTTCAGGAGCTGCGGCCACCCAATCTACAGAAACATTGCCAATGGTTTCTTACTCTCAAACACAACATTGTAGCCATTCTCGATAAGACTTTCTTTACGGATGAGGCATGGTTCCACTTAATGGCTACATTAATACCCAGAACACTACCCTGTATTCAGTTGACGTACCGGACGGACGTGTTCTGTGTTTGCTGCTGCTATGAGTAACATGGCCACGGGTCTTGTGTGCAAACGTTGTAAAGCGAAAGTAGTGAATGGGATAAAGTGCATAAGCTGTGCTAATATATTTCATGTAAGCTGTGCAAAATTAACGAGCAACATTGATGTTGTAAATGAATCTACTTATAAGTGCTGTGACATTATCAGTGAAAATGATAAGAAAATTAAAGTTGTGGAAGACGTAGAGCTAACTGATGCTCTTAGTGATATTGCTACTAATGATAATAAGGTGGACATTAAAATTGTTCAGTACATAATAAATCAGAAAGACCAAATTATTTTGGAATTGCGAGAAAAAATAAAAATTTTAAGTGATCATGTATCTGTGCTAAAGATGGTTTCTGGGTTAAAGGAATGCCAGGTTAACAGTGATACTAATGATAATGGTGGATTAAAAAATATTACTGAAAGTGGTGATAATGATTCATGTGTTATTGCCAGTGAACTACAAAGTGGTGAAATGGGGTCAGATTCTAATGGGTTGCCGAATAAAGGCCAATCTAAAGTGTCAAATAATGCTGGTAAAATGAATAGCTCAATTAATTCTAGCAATAAAGAGGTATGGTCAAGAGTTATAGGAAGAAAATCCAAACGCCCAGTGATAGTAGGTAGTAATACAAATGAAAATAGCGAGTTGAGTTTGAAAGGTGTACTTAAGACTATATCCTTGCACGTATGCAGGCTCTCGCCTGAAACGTGCTCTGAGCAGTTATTAAATTATTTGAAACCAAGCTTTCCAGAAGTTAAATGTGAAAAGCTGAATTCAAGGTATCCTGATTTATATGCATCGTTTAAGGTTGATATCTATGAACACCATCTTGATACTGCATTTGATCCGAAATTCTGGCCAAATGGTGCATGTGTACGTCGTTTTTTATACGGAAGGCGGACACAGGAATCTCCGCCTCAAACTTAAGCTCAGAAGAAACCAGTATGCAATTATCGAAGCGTAATACTTTTTTGACTTTGCTGTTTTTGAATATTCAAGGCTTAAGTGGTAAAATAAATATTCTTATGGACTTTCTGGTAAATAAAACATGCCATTTTGTTTGTATTTGTGAACACTGGCTGAATGATGCCTCAATTCAGTTAATTAATATTGCTGGTTACAATAGAGTTTGTTCTTATACAAGATCTCACCAGACACATGGGGGAACTGTAATTTTTGCAGTATGCAATATTGCCTGTAGGAGCCTGGACATGTCAGACTTTTGCTGTGATAGGCATTTTGAAGTTTGTGTTTTGATAGCAGATAGTGTTAAAACTATTGTTGTTAATATATATCGTACACCTAATGGTGATACGACTATATTTTTAACCAAATTAAATGAGCTTTTAGTATATTTAACTAAATGGTCAGGTTATAAAGCTATTATTGGAGGTGATTTTAACTCTGATTTTGATATTACAGCTGACAGAAATACCGTAGTTAACTTTAAGAACCTATTGTGCCAGTTTGGGCTAAATTATCATAATGACAAACCCACAAGAAACAAAGCTTGCCTGGACAATGTAGTAAGCAATTTTTCTAAGCTTGACTGTACAGTTGAACTTCAGAATTTTTATTTTTCTGACCATTTAGCTTTATGGTTTCATTGCTTTAAAAGCGATTTTAATGACATATTAAAAAGTAATAAACAAATGTTAAGTTACAGAAATTTTTCTTCTAGTAATTATGATAAATTTATTAATATTGTTGGACAAATCGACTGGGATATATATTTTAGTAGTATGCACTATACCGCAGAAAATATTTTTAATGCCTTTTTTAAAATAATCTATGACATTTTTAATTTGTGTTTTTATAAAAAGTGTACAATGAACAAAAAAGTTTACTCTGGAAACAAGATTCAGTTATCTGATGAATTAAAACAGCTTAGAATCAGGCTTAGGATTTATTATGATATATTTAAACAATCAGGTTCTGAAGTGGCTAAGCAAAGATATTATCTAAACAGGAAATTCTATAAACAAAAACTAGAAGAGAATAAAATGATGAAAAATATTAGTTTGATACAGAATTCAAGAAATAAAAGTAAAACTGCTTGGTACCTAATTAATAAATCAAGAAATTGTGGAAATAGTAGACCTGTCATTCCAGTATCTGCTGAGACATTTAACCAACATTTTATAAATTCTGTGGAAACTACTAAATCAAAAATTAATGTATGTAGGACGACACATGATGTACTTTTAAAAAATTGTGCAACTACAAATGCTGTCTTTTTCTGGAAAGTCATTACTGCCAATCAAATATTAGAAATTGTATCTAATTTAAAAAGTTCTAGAAGTACTGATATTTATGATATGTCAAACAATTTTTTAAAGAGGATTATTGACGTAATTCTTTACCCACTTACACATTGCGTTAATCTTTGTTTGCAAGAAGGAATTTTTCCTGATTGCCTGAAAATTGCTAAAGTAATTCCTGTGTATAAAAAAGGAAGTGCATATGAAGCTGCAAATTATAGGCCAATATCTCTCATTCCTGTAATTGGAAAAATTTTTGAGCACATTATGTTTGAGCAAATAAATACTTTTTTCAAAAACTTTGACTTGTTTAACAAAAATCAATATGGCTTTTCTAAAGGTAGAAATACTACTGCAGCAATACAAAGTTTGGTCGATATAATACATTCCTCATTTGAAAGTGGTGAATATGTATTAGCTAATTTTTGTGACTTGAGTAAGGCTTTTGATTCCTTTGATCATAATATCTTATTAGAAAAGCTTTCTTATTATGGCATACAAAATACTCAATTGAATCTCATTAAATCTTATTTATTTGGTAGAAAACAATTGGTTTATGTAAATAGTGAATGTTCATCTATGTCCCACATAGCAAGTGGTGTCCCGCAGGGTTCTGTTTTGGGCCCATTGCTATTTTTAATTGCAGTTAATGACTTACCAAGTAATATACCTACAGATACCATAATGTTTGCAGACGATACTACTTTTATATCAAATGGAAATGACCCAAATGAATTGAATAATCACTATAAAGCCATAATGTCTAAAGCTTCGGAATGGTTTGAAGCTAATAGTTTATTTTTAAATAAATCCAAGACTATCTCTGTTTTATTCACTTTAAAAAGGATAACAGACAACTTAGCATTACAGTATCAGACAAGTACTAAATTCTTAGGTGTATATATTGATAACCAATTATCGTGGACCACCCATATTGAGTATTTAAAAAAGAGACTGTCTAGCATTATATTTTTAATTCGTAATTTGAGAGATTCTATCCCAATTGAATACGTGAGAAGTATGTATTTTGCTTTCTTTGAGTCTGTAATCAGATATGGCCTAATTCTTTGGGGTGGTGCTAACAAAGTAAATGACATTTTTTGTCTTCAAAAGAAAATTATTAGGATAGTTAAAAAATGTTCCTATATAACCCCATGTAGACCCCTATTTATTGAGTTAGGCATTTTAACTGTTATAATCTTTATATTTTAGATACTTTAGTATATATACATGCTTCTTGTCATAGACATATTTTGAGGATGGATATTCATAGCTATAGTACTAGATATAGGTCCAATGTAAACATTCCATATTATCGACTAACAAAATCTCAGAATAGTTATCAGTACTTAGGTATTAAGCTGTATAATAACTTGCCTGATAGTGTTAAATGTTTAAACATGCAGAATTTTAAGTCCAGAATATATACATGGTTAGTCAAACATCCTTTTTATTCTATACATGAATATTTTAATGATAAATTTTGTGATCTTGTTTTGTAATTTATTATGACAAGGTTATTGTACTGCTTTTAACAGACTATGTCAATGCCTGTATAGTGCTTTTAGACAAATTGAAATGAAATGATCTGACAATTGAAAATCTGCATGTCTTCCATGATTTGCACAAAAAAATTGGCATTTGATGTGTCATATAGTGAAGAAGGATTGTTGGCCCCTTTTCTCTGAGGAAACAGTCTATGGTGTCATCTACAGGGATGTTGTCCAATGACATTTTAGAGCACGTTACCACAAAACGCCACCGACTAGACAGTCAATCTACGACTGGTATAGAAAATTCGAGACAATGGGATGTTTGTGCAAAGGGAAGAGCTCGGGAAGACCAAGAGTTTCAGAAGAAAACGTTGAACGTGTTTGTTCTGCCTACATAAGAAGCCCACAGAAATCGACATCTATGGCAAGCATGCAATTACAAATTCCACAGCAAACTGTATGGAAAATCTTGCGGAAGCGACTGCACATGATGCCTTACAGATTACAGATGTTGCAGTTTCTGTGTGAAGAAGATAAGGTCATACGGCGTGACTTTTGCATCGACATGTTGCGACATGATGAAGATGATGCTGGTTTTTGTGAGCGCTTCATTTCATTTTTGTGGTAACGTGTTCTAAAATGTCGTTGGACAACAGTTGCTGATTGCGTTCTAGCAAATTCCAACATGCAATATGCCTTTTCTACAGGATTTTCCGCCATTTCAGCTTCTGCAACAACAAACAAAACACTACAGCGTTACTAATAGTAACAAACGAAACTTTGAGAGTTTCTCAACATACCTCCAAAATAATTAATTAGGTTGCTATCTCTAATAGTTTTTGTTTTACAGGCAGTTAAAGTTGTCTATTTCTTTTGTAGTAACCCTGTATTTTAGACATAATATTTTTAGCATGGTAAATGAAAATAATGTGCATCTGCACAGTAAAAGAATATCTATATCTGGGGAGATAAGACATAAAAATACTTAATTCATGAGTCTAAAAGCAGTTGCCTGAAAGACTGCAAAAAGTGAAGATAAACAAAAATATCCAGAAGGTTACACGTTCTAAGAATGTTAAAGCTAGATAGGTCCACAAATGCTATCAGTGTCATTCCAAAAGGAAGTATCACACCTTCAAACATTTAGAAAAATTGAATTTTATTTATAGAGCTTTGCTAACTATCCTATCAAAGTTCTAGCTCATAAACAGTTTTTAACTGAAAAAGCCTGTTGTAAAAATACACTCATATGTGTTTCACTTAGTGTGATCAAATTGTTTCATACGAATGATGAGTACTGTTCACAGAAAAATATAAAGCTTTTCCATTTCCGTTCCTCTATGAAACTAAAATCTAGATGAAAATCAATTTTAGAGGTGATTGGACTGTTTATTGCTAAAGATAATAAATCGATGCTGTGCTTCATATTGTGAACATTTGAGGTGTCATAGCCTTGCTGTGATCTCCATTTATAGCCGTGTGATGATTTGGAAAGTAAATTAGAACACCAACTTAAGAAGTCAGCTATGTTGTATGTATGATTTACAAATCTAAACCTACAGCTTTTTCCCTCCAATGTTTTGGTGATACTTAATGCATAGCATTTTCTGAACACTGTGTATCAATGCCTGATATTCTCAGAGATGAATAAAGAAACATTCTTTTGCAAGATCAGTTGAAAAGAGTTCCAAATTTCCTTTTAATAGACAGTGGCTAACATTATGGATAATTAATTTAGAGTGCATTCAGTGATTTCAGATTAGTCTTGTTTATTTGGTTGAACAATGATATTGAATACAAATTATTTTTATTTAAAAAAATGCTTAATACAGCTTTGCAAAGACTTCCAACATTTATTTCAGATGTGCTAAAACAATAATAAATGTTCAACTATGGGATCTTAGTTACCAATCATCTTCATATTTTTCTTAGTGTAGACCTGATATTATTATGCTTAGAAGCATTTTTTGAAACTGCTGTAGCTTAAAACTCTGTGTATAGTAATTGAAACCTACTTAAAATTTTGAAAATAGTAAGTTTATGCATCGTTATACGTAATTCAGATATATATATACACCAGGTGAGTCTTCTCAGCCTGCAGATTGAGAAGTTATGCAATCCCACTGTCTGTAAGACTATGCCGTAAACACTGTCCAGTGCATTGCATCGTATCAATTTCAGCTGAAAAGACTGCTTTGCACTGCTGTGCATGAAGTGACTTGTTCATGTAGTACATTAGTGTGCACACAGAAGTGGTGAAGATCCCAGGTTCAAATACAGCCAATTGAAAGTATCTTTTATGTTTAGAAACTTTAGAGAGAAGTGATAGTTCGGTATGGAAGTATTGTTTCACTTAATTTAACTATGTGAATTTAATTAAAACACAAACTGTTATTTGCTTTAATGAACATCATAAACAAATGCATATAACATTTTAATTATAACTTACAAACATAAAACATTATTAAACAATATTTTATTATTTAAAGCCAATCTAGCACACTAAAGAAAACCAGTAAATTGTTCTGAGAGTTTACAAAATGCAATACATACGTACAACTACATAATGTTTGCAAGCCCATATTATAATCGTTGTGAACCTCTCTTCTTCCCAAAGTAGTGCATTTCACAGTGACTTTAACATTATGCCAGGCCATCACACAGATAAACCTTTACAATTTACCTGTTTCCACCACATGATTGTAATAGGTGTTCGAACTGGCCTCATGCTGGTGGATGCAAGATCTCAGTCTAGTGAAAGATCAGTTAATACTGAAATGTCTGTAAATGTCCCTTATACTACAATGTGGATGCTGAATGATATAGTCAGTCCCGTATTCCAGAGGGCGGGTTCACAACTCACAAAAATGCATGATCTGTAGAAAGTGTTTTTTGTGGAAACCTCCATTGGTATAAATAACGTGCCTCTGTTGCATTCTGCTGCACTTCCCCGTATACTTGCAGCATGTCTAAATACATTCTATTCGAAAACATTGTTCCACAATGAGCATGAATGGCTAGAATTTTGTATGTATGGGCAATCCTACTAGTGCATTCAGAAAAAAATCATGATTTGCCAAAAAATTCTTGATTTTTTTTTTTTTGTATTAGAATCACTGCTGATTTACAATCTGTTCTTAACAGAAGAGCTACAAGCAAGCACTGAAACATTAAAGTTTGCTAAAGCGGAATGGTAGGTCCAAAATGTTACAGTGCTGTAGATGGTCAATAGTAGTACTCTTGTCTAGTAGATTAATGGCAATGGAATTTGAATGGCTACATAATTTCTGTTAATATTGAAGACAATGGGATGTGATTTCTATATTGTCAGGCTGCATAGACATAATTGGAGCATTGGCTACACAATGAAGAGATCTGAATCCAAATCTCTGTAGCATGTCGATGTTGGAGTTATGGTAGTTTCCCAAAGTTGGATACCATATGTCCATACAGATCTAATGATGTTCTTGTATATTAATATTTTGTTGTAGAGGGACTTAAGATGATGTCTGTTTAGTACCAGTATAATTGTTGGAATTTTATTTTTGCTTCTTTACTTTTCATAAGAGTGTAGTTCTTCCATGTCAGCTGCTCATTTAAATGTAATCCAAAGTATTTTATAGTTGAGGCTACTGGAATTTGTTTAATTTAAATATACTTAAGGGCATACTGCACAACGCAAAGAAAACATGATCTGGTTTGATTTACTGCTATTTGCCTTTATTTTGCATTTATTTAGCCAATGTTGTGACATGTCTAGATGATTTGGAGATATTCTGAAGCTTAATGGGGATTTTCATGCAAAGCGAGAATGGTCGTGATATCCACAAAAGCTGTAGTCTCACATGTTCAGTTAGCAGATTATAAGTGTAGAGAAGGTACAGGATTGGGCCAAGAACACTTCCTTGTGGTACCCCAAGAACGCTTTATTGTGATACTCCAAGCTTAATGCCATGGAAGGTGGAAAGTTCATCTTTGTATTTGACTTTGAAATATCTGTCATTGAGTAAGGATGAGGAAGTAGGAATTTTATTTTGTGTAGAAGACCTATATGCCATACCTTGTCAAAACCTGTTGTATATCAAGAAAGGCTGTAGTGCAGTACCAGCATGATTGAAAAGACTCTTCTGTAATGTTTACTCTTTGTAGGTTTGATCAATTGTCGAATTGCTGTTCAGGTACTATTTCAGAAAGTGAGGGCTTTAATTGTTGAAGAGGCAGTTTCTCAAATACCTTTGACAAAACAGGCAATAGACTAATTAGCCAGTGATGCTGCTTCAGTTAGGGGTTTTCAAGGTTTAAGGATGTTAATTATTTGAGCCATTTTTCACTGACTAGGGAAATGGCCACAACAAAGAATTGCATTAAAAACAGATGTAATAAGTGCATAAACTTTTTTAGGCTATTCTTGTAAGACATTACCTGTAACAAGGTCTTAACCAGGGCTTTTGATAGGATTAGTATGCTTTTTATGGTAATTTTGACTTCAGCAGAGAAGAAAGGCTGGATAGTTGATAGTTGGAGAGGAGCCATAATTTCTTCTTCAGAAGTGCTCCTCTTGAGAGTGGCTGGCTCACAGACAGATGCTAAATGTTCTGCAAGTCACTTTATCTTTATCACTTTGAGTTCTTGAAACATGAGCAGAAATGAATAAAAACTTCATTTATTTGCACTTCTGATCTTCACCATGATTTTCCAGCATGTTAACCATTGTGCTACTAGAAATGTCAACAACGAACACCACCATAGACATAATCAGTGGGCTGGTGAATGCTGTGTCAGTACCTGCATTTTACATCATCTGTAAAAATGCAGGGTTGCCAGCTACCAATCCGTAGACTGAGAAGACTCATCTAGTGTATAATATTCATTAGAAACATGTGCAACTATTTCCATCCGATTACAGAACTTGCAAAGGTGCACATAAATATAATTTTGTTGCATTTAAGTAATAAAATAATATCAATAACAACGCTATTACATTCAGTAAATGTTTCTATTTTTTTTTTTCTTATTATTTCTGCCACATATCATTAAATGCTAAAGGCACATAGGCTTCTTCTGCAAGCAATATTTACACTTCTGACCAGGGACATAAATATGTTACATTGGTTTCATTATTACTTACACTAAATGTTTATACAAATATGCTTCTGAGCAAACTGCTATGAGATTTTGTTTCTCTGTTGATCTAGGAGGTTTCAAGTTGCTATTATCATTGGGAATTTATTTGTATCACCTTAGTTTCAGTAATGTTTAGTACTTAAACACAGCTGACTGCAAAAAAGAGTTGTGAAGTTATCATATGCTTTCTTTGGAGATGAGCATTTGGTGCCTTCATCCCTTTCTGTCATTAATATGGCAAAATGTGAAACTTTATTTACATAATTTTGCATGAAACTTAATACAGTTTTTCAAAGTTGGATATGTTTGCATTAAAGTTAAATGAGGAATATGAAATACCAACAAGTTTAAATAGTGAATAGGCAAGTTGAGAAGTAAAATTGTTACCTATATAGAAGGTTAGTATCGAAAATGCAATAGATGGTTTTAGAAAACCAAATAACTATATTAATAAAATACAAGTACTATGGTAATAAAATATATATATTTTAGCTGGAGAAGACAAACATGTTATAAAACCATTCTTTAAAAACTATGCTTTTGTCAGTGTTCTATAAACATAGAGAATAATGCATTTTTTTTATCTTGCTCAAAAATCCTTCATAAATGTTGTACCCAATTGTTCCACTATCTAGAAATCACTTTTGACCTCTATTTTAGTTTAAACATGTATTGCTTTTAATTGCTTTTGATAGTTCTCACCAAGTTTTCTTATTTCTGTTGTACGGCATGTTACACTTGCTGTAATAGAAAGTAACAAATACATACCAGGCTGAGCGGCAGCAAATGTCAAAGAGATGTGCAGATCTAGCCACCTTCATGGAGAGCCTGATTACAGACCCACTGAAAACAGACCTGAAGCTGGAAATGCCACAAGAAGGAATGAGCTTTTCGGTATATAAATTTGTTCCATTGATGTCTCTTGGTGTTTTAATTTGCTAGTGTCAGGGTAAAGAGGTTCAAGTCCAAAAACATAATTTTTCAGACAATTCTCACAAATAGCTGTTTTAACTTTTCAGTAATTTTATGGTACTGAGGTTTAGATTAACTATTATTGTGATAGTAAAAAGCTGTGCATCACAATTGGATTTTCTTTGTTTGATTCTGCATGTGTAAAATGCAATTTTTGGACTTGCTACCCTTTTTCCAGGTACAGGTAAATTTCATTATAGTGCATGGAAAAAAAAATATTCTATACTTTCCACATTGAAGAAGAATTTTCTATTCAACCATTTAAGCTTATGCAATGTTTCAAACATTCACCAATCTAACATTGAATTGGATAGGTAGAGTCAGACTGAAAAATTCAATGCCCTAGCTGGGATTTGAAACATCGACTTCCCTTTCTATGCTCACTTCCCAGCAAACCACAAAGTGACCTAAAATTATTTTGAGATGACATACACTAATGTGACTTACAGTGTTGTAAGTACTTTCAGTCCTGGGCTTCATAGTTTAACTATGAGTCAGTTGAGGAATTTAATGCTGTGTCACCCTGTTGTCATGTTAGCTCAATGGTTAGAGCATCGACTAGTAACTGGGATATCCGTGGTTCAAATTACATCAATGGCACTGAATTTTTCAGTCTGACTCTACCTATACAGCTCCTTTTCTACACACGGCTTGTGTGGAAAAAGCAATTAATGAATTGTTCGGAATTGTTCATTTTCAATAGTTGAGAGAATATTGAAGAAACATAGAATTTTATATAGATCAGAATCGGTAATCTTTCTTTCTTCTGACTTCACACGACTTGTGCATCTTCACAGCAATGAGTTAGTTACATCTGTTATAAGATTCTGTGATAGTATCTGTGCATGAGCAAGGGAACGGGAAAGAATAACATGAGTGAATTGCAGGTGCTCCAATATTACAATGTGGATTCCATTTGTTTCTAACGAAACAGTTTCTTTTGCACAAGGTTTCCATTCCTTCCTGTATTTCTTTCCATTAGTATAATCTACCTCCAAACAAAGCCATATATAAGCCCGCCTGGGTAGTATGGTGGTAGCGTGTCTGCTTCACATTCAAAAGGTTGTGAGTTCGAATCTTGATTAGGGTGAGTTACCCAAATAAGGTTTTTTTTGGGGGGTTTTCCCTTATCCTGAGAAGACGAATGTCAAATAACTTTAAGCTCCGTGGACCCCGAGATCATTTGAGCATCATTTCACCAACTTCATTCATCGTCCAATATGACCAACCAGGTTAAAAAAAAAAAAAAAAAGTATTCATTGTGTTGGTGGATGATAATAGAGCTGTAGAAAAGGCTTTAAATTTTTATCAACAGTGACTTTTCATTCAGGATTTATTTTTAGACACAGTCATGGAGCAGTAGTTGAGATTTTTAAAATTTTAACACATATGACTGTCAGCAATGAGGATTTAGTTTTAGGTATATTTTTTTAGTTCTATTGTTTTTAATATACTTTGAGATTCATCTATGTCTTTTGCCATGAACAGTTTTATTAACACTGATTTGTATATCTTTCTCTGCTTCTTATTTTATTTATGTTTTATTTTTATAATGATTTTTATCTCCAGATAGTGGCAATTTACGAGGGGCATACTGAAAGTCATGAGCAACCCATTGTAAAAATTTAAATTTCAACAATGTAACGAAACGAATTGCAGGATCGTAATCTACAGACTTTAAGCCACATGTGACATATTGTGACGTCATTAGCTTCTATCACGTGACCACAGACAGTGTTTGAAAAATGACTGACATTGATGTTTCGTTTTGACAGCGTGCTGTCATTGAATTCCTTGTGAAAGAAGGAAAATCTGCTCCTGAAATTCATCTCAGACTTCAACGTGCATATGGAGGTGTCTGCATGGGTGCCAGCAGTGTTAGAAGATGGGTGAAACATTTCAAAGATGGAAACACGAGTCTGCAAAATGCGCCTCGTAGTGGGCGTCCTCGAACTGCCTCTACAGAACGCAACAAGAAAAGAGTTGATGAGCTCATTCATTACAGGAGATAGGCGTTTCACTGTGAATGAAATTGCTGCGCAACATGGAATAGGACATATTGCAGTGCAAGAAATGATCCACAGCTTGGGTTATCGAAAGGTCTATGCCCGTTGGGTCCCCCGTTTTTTGACTGAAGACCACAAACTTCAGAGAAGAACCTTCTTCAGAGATTTCATAATGAAGGTGATGAATTTTTGACATGTATTGTGACTGGAGATGAGAGCTGGTTCCATCACTATGAGCCAGAAACGAAACGTCAGAGTATGGAATGGCACCACTTGAACTCACCATCGAAGAAGAAAGCGAAGACAGTGCAGTCTGTGGGAAAAGTTATGGGAAGTGTCTTTTGGGATGCACAAGGTTGCATTCTGGTTGACTTTCTTGAACGTGAACAAACCATAAATTCTGCCCACTACATCAAGACACTTCTGAAGCTCCGTCGGGCTTTGCGTGATAAACGCCCTGGAAAGAGGATCATCCTTCAACAGGATAATGCGCGTCCGCATACTGCCCGTGCCACTATGGAGAAGATCAGGGCATTAGGGTGGGAAACTCTTCCACATCCTCCCTACAGTCCCGACTTGGCACCCTCCGACTACCATCTTTTCGGTTCTGTGAAGGAGCAGATGCGTGGCCAACGCTACGAGACGTTGGAGGATATTCAGAAAGCAGTGCGTCAGGGTCTGCGGGCAGCTGGAACGGAGTTCTATCACAAGGGCATTTTCAAACTTGTAGAACGATGGGGAAAAATGTGTGCAAAACAATGGAGACTATGTCGAAAAGTGAAAGAAAGTCTGTAGATTATGATGATGTATTTGGTTTGGCTTAAAAATAAATATTAAGATTGTAAAACAGTGTTGCTCATGACTTTCAGTATGCCCCTCGTATTTTATAAGGGCAATAATTACCTAGCAGTTGAACGCTTTTAAGCACCAATCACCATCATCATCATCATTGTTCGAGTTTGTGGTCCATATTCAGAAACTCTAATAAACTTCTGTTCATTGTGGTACTCATTGCTTTGTTTTCATGTTCAATTGAATTGTAGATGATAGTAACATGACCCTGAAGCTGGACTGCAAATTCTAGAACGATGAATTGCCTTATGTGCATGTATTCTACCACATTAATTTTAATTTCTGTCATTAAGTTATATGAGATCTGACTTTAATACTATTTGAGCGGTATCTCTAAGTAGGTCTTTTTCCTAATGGTTCAGAAATGTTACAGAAAGTTCCTTCTGATTCTGATATCTTATTTTTGAATATAAGCATCCTCATACTAACTTAATGGTCAAAACATGGTCAGATTCTATGAAAATCGTAGTTTGCTACTGCTTGTATTGAACATATATTTCTTATAAAGAAACCAGTTAGCTACTGCAAGCTGGACATAACCTCAAAAAAAGATTCTTATAGTTCAGAAAGATGTTGTTTTTCTAGTTGACCCTCTCAACTGAATTTATACTTCTCTCCATCTCATACTGACCTCGGCAAATGTGCATCGACTTCCCTTAATGTCTGAAGTCGTGAATTTGTATCAAACCTAAATGGTGTAGCTTTTTTATCTTATACCTTGTCTATTTTTCAAAATTAAGGGGAAAAGAATGAAACCAACTAAATGAAAAAGTCACATTTGGATAAATTGTAATAACGCTTAAAAATAGAACAAAATTTGTGGTTCCAGGAGTAAAAGCACATTGTTTTAATTTGACTTTAAATAACCCCAACACCACACAGCATTCCTTTTTAAATTGCAAATAGAATTAATAATTCAGGCATTAAGGAGTTAAAACTAAAGTAAACAACACACAAATAAAATTTATCACTAATTTGAAATCATTTGATGATTGAGGATATATCAGTTCTCAAAAATCAAATTTATAAATAGGCATTTGTATACTGCATTTATTAAGTTGTTTTGAATTTATTGTGTACTGGCTTATTCAGCTTGCATTGCAAAGTAAGTTAGTTGCATGTTTAAATTTCTGTAACTTACATAGATAATGAAATCAAATTCATAGAGGTCACAACAGAATTTTCTGCACACTATTATTAATGTCAACAAGTTAATAAATCACAGGAAATACCATTTATACATATTTTAAATATCTACGAGGGTCATTTGATAAGTTCTCATAGTAAAACCCAAAACAACAACTGACTGATTCAAACCCTGGACTCTAATCATTTGGTCCATCAACATTCCAATACCTATTCAGTTGGAATTAAGGGTTGAAAATGGGAACAAGTGTTTCTGAAACTGGTCCCAGTAAGTAAAAATAAGCGATGTTTGTGTTACAAAAACCGACTCAAATTCTTTTATTTTTTATTTAATCACAGCACTTTCACAAGCTTCTATGCATATTTGCAAGTTTTGAACCTTTATTCCATCTCAAAAATGAGATTCTGCCAGGGTTGCAAAATACTTGTTAACTATGGCTATCAGTTCTTCACTTGAAGAGAATCTCTGCGCACCAGGGAAACTTTAGACCTTAGGAAAGAGATGGGAGTTTGATAGAAGTGAAAAAGTGGGTGGAGCAACAAATTGTACCTCAGCTCGTGGAATTTGCCATGCAACAACATATGTGTACATTGCCCTGATAGAAGATGACTTTCTTCCATGCTAAACCTGTTCTTTTTGGTGTACCTCTTGCTGAAGTTAGTCCAAGAGGTTAGCTTAGTATTGTTCCATAATTGCTTGACCATTAGGAAGATAATTTTTCAGCAGATTCCCTTTCACATCCCACTAAAATGAGACCATGATCTTTCCAACTGACTGTATTGCCTTTGCTTTCTTTAGAGGTGGGGAATCAACATGCTTTCATTGTTATGATTGTTGTTTTGTTTCTGGTGTAGGGTAGTGGACCCACACTTCATCTGTGGTCATGAACCAGCACAAAAAGTCTTGTGGGTTTTTTTGAAAACAGGCTAAACATTGTTCAGAAATTTGCACTCTGATGCATTTTTGATCTGTGTTAACAATTTGGGCATCCATCTGGAAGATAATTTTTTCTTATCCAATTCCAATTCCTCAGTCAAGTGTAATACGCCCTTTCACGTGGTATCACTACAGCTTCAGCAATTTCTCACTTTTTAGTTGGCAATCCTCCAAGAACATTTCCTGAATTTTTGCAACCATTACTGGGGTGGTGACACATTTTGGCCGAACACCATGCAGATCATCTTTTATGCTCTTCCAACCAAGTTTAAATTTATTGGTCTTTTTAGCAACTGTTGAATATGAAGGAGCAGAGTCTCCCAATGTGTTCAGAAAGTTGGCATGAACTATATTTGCTTTCATACCTTTCTTTACAAAGTACTTTATGACTGATCAAATCTCGGCTATTTACAACTTCAAAATTTCTTACATGGGAACAACAATAGTAAGACACGTGCAAATAACTTTCCACTGAGAGCACTAAAATGCCACCTTTGCACTCATAAAGGATGGCTAATTATTGCATCAGAGCTGTGTTGCTATAGCGATGATCATTGTTGGTGATTCTGTGTACTTATCAAGCGATAAGATACTACTACATATATACTTCACTGATTGTTTGTTCAATGTCACACAGATTTGTTTGAAGCATTTACAATGTTACACTTTATTTGAGCTTTATTTTGGCTAGTGCCTTATATTTAGTTAGTAAGAAGTCATTGTAGCCATATTAATCAGAAATTATAAATATATTACTTTACAACTCAGTTTGTCTTGCACTAGTTTGCAAGCCAGTTAATGGAGTAAAACAGGAAATATATTTGGGTTTAGAACAGCTTTATGGTGTATGACATAACCTTCTCTTTTCTTTCTTTTTACCCCTTATATTTTTACTTTCTCTATACATACTAAGTACATTGTGTATAGAAAAGATATTGTATTCCACCCAAATATTTGATACCGAGATTTCACCAGAAATACAGGTTTTGAGACCCCCTGATTTTAAAAAATAGAGCATTTTTAGAAAAAGGTCAGTGTGTGTTCGCTTGTGCACAAAGATTTTCAAGAAAATCCCCCACCCCAAACTACCCTTTACATGGAAAAATTGTCGAAAATATAATTTTCTCAAAAATGGCTTTAACAATTTTGATTAAAATATTGTATATTCAGATATTTACATGACAAATAAAATGTATATCTTGAATTTTCCTGAAATAGTCTCTGAAGACCTTTTATTTTGGATGAATGTTGCATAACTGGTAAACTGTAAGAGATAGACAAAACTTACTACACAAAAAATGTAGATCTCATTAAAACACATCATTTATGTCATAGACGTTTTTTTCTAGAGCGCTGACCATTTCTGAGATATTCTTTCTTACAGTTTCAGCTTTAAAATACTTACATTTTTCTCATATGGGAGATTGTCAACTCCTGAGCATACAAACTAAGGAGTTTCAATCACATAGCAACCAGCGTTTAAAATATTTGACTATCACTTTAGCCTATGATTTCTGATAATTTTATCTCAATTAGTATGAAGTAAATAGAATAATAAGCTTTTTAACATTAATATGTTACTAACATCTAGAGAAAGTCATGTGAACGAACAAATCAGATTTTCATTTTAATGAATGCTTCCAGGAACGTGATTCTGTGATGTTGGGGGAAATCTCACCCCATCATGACTACTGTGATAGTAAATCTTCAAGTGAGACTCCACCAAGTTACAATCAACTAAACTACAATGACAATATTCAGCGGTAAGTATATGAATTCAGGATGTTGACAATTCTAAATTCTTTGTGTTGATGTGAAATTTTATGAATAATTTTCTTAAGCCCCTGTGCATTTTTGTTTCTCAATCACAATTCAACATTTCATTCATTCCTTAATTTAGTCATTCATTCTTTCTTTCTACATTTCTAGAGATGATCTGCAATTTTTTTATAAATTGAAGGTCATCTTACTCAGCTACCAGCATAATATAATAAAAAGTTGCCAGAACAGAAAATTCATTTGACAATCTATGAAAATCATTACCTCGGTAATAAAATATGTTCATTTTTCACACATTTGAAAAATAATTGGTGAACTGAAAATATAAACTCCAGCAGCATAAGAAATTGCTGCTGTAATTTCAGCTAATGAGTGTTCAGAGCTTAATGGTCCTTCCTTTCTCTCCTTTTTCTTTCTTTCTTTTAACATTGAGTGTTTTTAAAATATCATTTATACTCTTTACTTCTTCAAACTGTAGAGCAAACAATATAGCACCAGAAAAGCCCTAAAATTTTAAAGAATAAACATATAATAAACCAGATGCTTTTGTGAATAAAATGCAGCGAACAAATGCAAATGCTGCTTACATTAACTAAGTATTTGTAATACATAAATGTAGCTTATAAATATTTCCCAGCAGAAGATATTACACTGAAAGAAACATCACAGCTGTTACTCTAAATATATAAAGTGCTTTTCTAGTATTCGTATAAAAAAAAAAATTTAAATTATTCTAATGTCTGGCATTGACATAGTTATTTTCTTATATAAATTATTAACTTTAGTGCAAATTATAGATTGAAGATAAACAATATTGGTGGTTTCACTAAAGTTAATAAAGATAAGATTGTATGTACCATGTAATGTATCAAGATTTGTATGTAATGGAAAAGAAGTTTATAATGAAGGAAGTGTCATTATAGTTCATTTACATTTAGTAAGCAAAAGAAAATAAATACACTAATAATCCACATGTACAATTAGCTGTGTAAAGGTTCCTAATTCCTATTTGGGATGAATATGAGATAATCAATAACCATTATAACCATCTACGCTAATAATAGGAATGTTTTGTCAGTTGGCTTCATTTTCAGCTCTTTGACATAAGTTGAAAATGGAGGTGATTTCCCTGACACATGTCCTAGTTATCAGTGCAGGTAGTGTATAGAGGTCACAAATGGACTCAAAATGTTTGCAGAATATTAAAATAAACCTTTGTTTAATCTCCTAAAAAGAAGTTTTATGCCTTTAGCTTTCTTTTCTTTCCTGGTTCTCAGTGAATTTATAATAATTGTGATCAATTTCAGTTTTTTTGAGAGCAAACCCAAAACAACATTCTCAGATGAATCTGGAGAATCCAAGACTGATGTCAAAGCTGGATCACTAATGAGTACAGATGAAGATGGAAAAAGTGGACCTGCAGCAGATTCTTCTGGCGGATCAAGTAATAATCGGTTAGTTTTCAAGTTAACTTTACTCTACTGTAATAAATTATGATTTATTAACATGTGTCCCTTCTTCCAGTGAGGTTAGGGCCTGTTGAAATTAAGGTAATCTTACATTGTGATTTATGCCTTCTGAATAGTGTGCAGAAAGAAATAAGCAAGCTTTGGGTTGAGTGGAAATGTGTATGGCTAATATCATAGTCACAGTATATTAGCTGCTTTTTGCACCATTTTTACTTTCTCTATACATGTTGTAAGTATTGTATTCCACCCAAAAATTTAATTTTCACACTTCACTAGATATTATGTTCAATAAAAAAAAATTAAGAAAAGGTCTCTGTGTGCCATCCATGTATGTATAACCAAAAATGATAAGTCTGTTAAATACCAAACTTGATATTCAAGTTTAGAATCTTCCAAGGATTTTCAAGAAAATCCCTCACTCCAAACTACAGGGAACATTTTTCAAAAATTTTGATTTTCTCAAAAATGTCTGTAATGATTTTTATAAATAGTGTATGTTTTAAGTTATTTTTAGACAAATGAAGTGTATATTTTGAATTTTCTGGGAATAGCTTCTGAAGTTTTCAGTCTGGTTGACTTTCACATTATTGGTAAAACGTAAAAGATAGACAAAAATGTTACTACACAAAAATGTAGATCCTGTTAAAGCACATGATTTATGTCAATTTTTTTATTTTTTTTATTTTATTTATGTAGTTATCCATTTCCAAGATATCCTCATTATTGATTTAAATTTTGAATACGTACTTTCCTCAAATGGGAGGTCTTCATTCATTTTTTGTCTTTCGTTAGTCCTGGCCACGCAAAGAAAGCCAAATTTCAAAGTCATCACATAGCAACTAGCAGTTATTACCAGTTATTACTCAAACATCAGATTGCCATAGATGTCATTTAACTTTGTAGCTGTTATCCACAAATCAGTTGTATTGTTATAAGTATTTTATCAAAATAAGTAATAGTGGCATTTTGTAATGTGCTAAGATTCCTAAATTAGACTCAGGAAAGAGGGGGATTGGTTGTTTTTTACTTAGGAAATGCACTATATATATAATTTAGTAATTATTTGTTTCCCAGAAAATGCTGCTCTTCAGGGAATGGTAGTGGAAGTGGGCATGGCAGTGGTCATGGGAGTGGTCACAGCAGTGGAAGTGGGGGTAATGGTGATACAACCAGTCAACCTGCTACAAAAACTTCAAACAATTCCTATAAACCTCCTGTTCTTACAAAGGCTCTGCTTTGCAGGTAAGAAATACATTCAAGTTTTCATGATTTTAAATTTAAAATTTTGTATTTCACAGATAATTTGAACTGAAGGAAGCCAAAGAATTAGTATCAATAATTAATTAAAGCAATCTAATAGTTTAACTAGATGATGCCTTTCTCCACATAACCTATTGTGCTCTGACATTTGCAGTTATTTTCATATCAGATTCAATCCATGGCTAGATTCAGCAAGGAGCAAGAAAATCTATAGCCCCCCTTAATATAGAAAAAAAGAAAGAAAAAAAAAAAAACGCATACAAATTTTGTTGTTTTGTTAACCCTTAGGTATCAATGTCTAATTTGAGCTGTTCTGCGTGTAAATTGCAGAGAGCCAATCCATTCTGATCCAAAGAGATTGGTTTTTACATTTAAATACCCTATTTAAATTGCGTGTTGGTAGCATTTTTCCTCTTTATTTCAGTTTTCTTTGTGAGGTTACATGTCTGCCTTTGTAGTGTACCATAAACAGAATAGCACAGCTAGGCTTGTTTCTTTGTGATTTCTTGTGGCTTAATTTTACTGTGCATCACAGAATGGCAGTGATATGCAGAGGTTTTGACAGAGGAGGAATTTGGATCATCATTGCTAGAAAATGATAATTATAGTGATATCCATCAACAAATATGATAACAATAGAAATTAAAATTAATAATTTAACTGTTTTAATACATAATGAGTAAAGTAATATCCTTTAAAGTGAGTGTAAATCTAAAACAATTTACCAAAGTGTCAACACAAAAATTTTCAGCTCTACAGTTGGAAATTGAGAGTGGAAAATGTAAAATCTTACATTTCATCTTACTTAGGAGTGGCAGTTTAAACACTAGCATTGCATTTTTGCTTGACAACAAAAGGGTTAAAGTCAAAATAAACACTTTTATTTCTAAATATTAATATAAAAATAATAGTTGCAACAAATCTTAACTTTTCTTTTGGAATCCTTGCTTTGGACTAGTTTTGCAACCAATTTATTGCATTATCAACAAAATTTCCTTTGGTCTCAGTTTTGATGTTGTTTATTTACACTGTTATGGTTACTGCTACTAGGTGGATTGTGTACTAATGCATTGCTAACTACTGGAATCAAAACAAATTTGGTAAGAGAGACAATTGGAGGTATATCAAAATTCATTGCATGATTTCTATACTTTAATATAAATATTTTCTCCCAAACCATTAAATCTATGGGGCCGTTTAAGATCTGGATTTGTTTCATGATTAAATTTCCAAAAATGTTCTGCTACAGCTGATTTATCAATTTGTTTGTATTTAATATTCCTAAAGTGTGCTTTTCTCTGGTTTCCAAATGACATTTAGTCTTACCAATATAAACAAGGTCACAATTTAAACAATTTAATTGATTTTTTATTTTTTGAAATTTCATCCTTTTTAGAAAAGCCTAACAAATTTGTTATACTGTATTTATTTTGAGGAACCAATATTATGCCATGCTCTTTGAAAATATTTGTGAAGTTTTTATTTGCCCAAGGGTGATAAATCAATTTTTTAAAAATGTAATTATCTTTTATTTTCTTAAGCGTAGAAATATCTTTAATAGCTTTTTGATATTTAAACTTCTCAATTTTTTTATTTATAAAATCAGTATTAAAACCATTAATTAAAGCAGTGTTGATAATGTGTTTTTATTCTTTATAGAATTCATCTTTATTAAAGGGTAAATTAATTAACCTATAAATTAAACTATTAAAAACAGCAAATTTATGTGAAAAAGGGTTAACTGAAAGTGATGTCTATCTCCCTTTCCTATTTAAAAATAATCCAAAAAGACGATAAATTGAATTCTGGAATATACAGAAAGCAAACCCACACTGATAATTATATAAAAAATAATGGCTTTAACCCTTTTTAAAAGTATTAAGTCACAGTCCTTGTGCATTTAAAAGATTGTGTATGATTTAATAAGAGCTAAAAATAAAAATATTTATGCATACTGAGAAGTCATGTGACCTTATGAGCCTGGCCACTGTAAATCACAGTCATACCATTTCTGCATAGAAGTATATAAGAAAGTGTTATAGTGGTATTTGTTATAATTTTGTTTATTAACTGTGCAATTTACTCTTAGGCATAATGAGGACATGGAAAAGAGAATGGTACAAAAACATAGAGAGCAGAGGAACAAGGGCCTAGATAGAGAAAATAAACAGAAGAAATGTTCACATGAGAAGAATGCTTTGGTAAGCTTTTCACCTTAATTATTAATATACTTCAATTAAATTTGCAACAGTATATTAGGAAAACTTCCATACTAAGGAATACTTTATGTAAATTTATTTTTTGAATCAGTATAGTATTATAGAGAAATGCATGTGAGAAATTAAGTTATTTACTTTGATGAATTTAGTGTACATATTTACTTCAGTCCTAATTTATTTGAGTTAAGGCTCATCTGCTGTTTTAATTTGATATCATAACTGTGATATAAAGATACAAAATTCTTGTGATACTGCAAATAGGGATCCCTAATATTTATTGTAAAATTGAGCAACAGGCACAGAAAATGTGTATGCAAGTGTAATCATCCTTAGAATATAAAACATTACTACAAAAAGTATGAAGAATATTCAGTGTGTATACATTTTAGTTTCTAAAAGTTAAGTTTAAATATAAAGCAACAAAGCTTAGAAAACAGCTGTACAATGAATATTACAAAATGTTTCGAGGAGATAAAAATACAACTACAAAGCACCTTCCAAAATTTTCCAGCCTGGGCACTTTTTTAAAGTTGTAAAAACAAAACAACAATGCTGTTTTTTAACATAATCACTCTTTATTTTAATACACTTTTCACATTTGTGGGTTAACAACTCTGTCTTTCAAAAAGTAATTTGCTTCTTTATCAGAAAATTCAGCAGCTTTCTATTTATCATGATGATCATTAAATTTCCTTCTCCAAAGATCTTTCTTCATTAGAAGAGATAGATCTAGATTGTAGGGCGGGTGGTCAATCTCTTGGAAGCCACATTTCTTTATTGCAGTGACTTGGATCATGACTGAGAATCTAACTTCCTTTCAGCTTAGTGTTCCAAGAATGTTCTAGAGAAGGATGTATTTTGGTCTGAATGCAAGCACATGGCATTTTTTAAAGATTAAGTGCCTTTAAAAATTGCCTCATTTTGCTCATATTCTCTGTGGAACGTTGTTTCCATATAGAGCATCTGCACATGCTGCTATTATATGGAAACATAGCAGAATGCAACAAGCGCAAGAAGTTTCCACATAGAAAAATCTCTGTGTGTCACACTCTTGTGTGTTGTTCCTTATAGTCAGGAACACTGCAAAAAGAATCTCATTCACAAAGAGAATAATACCCTGTCTGTGACCAGATAAGACAATGCCATTATTGTCTGCATCATAATCAAGGAATATTTGCAGACATTTCAATATCAGCTAATCTTCCACATGGATAATGGCATAATGCAAAGTTACCAGTGATGGCCAAAGCCTTAAATAGTAGGTGAAGGGCTGCAGACTTGAATAAACAATGATAGACAAATTTAAACATAATAATTTAGCTAAATAATAATTATCATGCGAGACTCACCTATTTTATTTCTTTCTTTGAGCGCAGCAAACTTACCCATGTCCTCACAATGGCTTAATCATAAGTTATAAGCATACACAAAAGTTCCCTCTGGACAGAGATGCTCACTAATGATGTCAATCTTCCTTCTGATATACTGTTTCTGATAACAGATTTAATTCTTTTCAAACACAAAAACTTCTTTCCACTGATGCACTTGTGATTGGAATTGTTAAAACTAAAGCAAATAACTTCCATGATTCCTCAAATACATCCTTATTTTCTTGTCACAATTTTAAAGCACTCCACTGTAGTAACAGACCTATACACTTTATCAGCATACAAAAGATGCAGTGCATTCTTTAAACAATCCAATTCTTTGAAATAGCTTTGAATAACATCATTGTAAGTTGTCAAGCACTGAAGAAGGAAAATCTTTAGCTCAATTTTCAGATTTTATGATGTCCACAAGGGCAAGAAATTTAAATTGTCACAGTCCTGAAATCTTATTTTCGTTTCCACTAAAATGAAATCCAAAATTTCAAAAATTTCTATTCTTTACACAAGTGTTCAATTGTAGATTGATGTTTGAAGGAATTTAGTAACAGTGACTTGTCAAATTAATTTGTGGTATTAATTTGTTGAGTCTGTATTTTCAATGCTACGTCACTTATATTTTCATTACGAAGGACTAATTTCTGAAGCTTATGCTTCCATTTTCAACCTCACGGGTCCAACTGTCATGGTTGCATCTGCCTGTGTTCTCTTCTCTGGTGGTAAAAGGATGAACTTCTTAACTAAGTTGCCAACTGGCAGGATTTCAAAGTTTATTAGGGGATCTTTGTGTTTCCACATGAGGATGTTTTCCCAGGTTGAGAGTTCATTGTGGCCTGACATGGTTTTTAGCAATTTTGGACTGACTTAACAATTTAGTACCACATGTTCAATTGTAGTTTGCATTTCAGGTGTAGAGAGAAATCTTTATGCTTATTTAGAGTTTGCAAAATGCTCTTAATATCTGAAAATCCTTTCTTATTCCACTCATTATTGTTGCTGCTAAAAAGTAAACAGGGCCAACAGAATAGTCTTCCTAAATTGGAGCTACTGCACAACTACAGAAATGCGAAAAACCAAGATGTTTTGAAATTAACATTATAGCATTTTCCGCTCTTTTCCTTTTTTCATACAAAGATTTAATGGCATGGTAAGTCCTTCAACTGTTACCATGTCTTTCCACCTGGAGAACAGTGTCTCAAGTATATTGCAAACTGTCATTAATTGGATTCATTTCATAAACACAAAAATAACATCCACACGCCATTTGTACACCTCACTCTCAAGGAATGAGAGACAGAGTGAGTTGTATATTCCTTCCCATGGCCCAGAAGCAAGCATATGCAGCGCATTTACTCTGGAAGCACACGGTAAAGATATACAGTGATGACACCATCCTAGCAATGTGGCAGAATATTTCTTCCATTCCCTTACAAGTTTAACAATGCAAGCAGAAAGAATGGTTGACATCATGTTGCCATAGTAGCAATATAAACAAGAGGAACAGCCCTGTCTCTTCAAAACCAGTAGCAAGCAGGTGTAGAAAGAGCATTCACTTCCTTTCCCACTCTGTCGTAGGGATGAAACAAGATTGGACTGTGATTCTGCTCCACAGTTCATTGATACTGTGGAATTGATTGACAGTGAAAGGTTAAAAGTGGACTACATAATTTAACTACTGCAGTTACCAGCTGATTAAATTAACACAAGTGTGCTTACATCAAATCTATTGAATACTAATTAGTTAAGCTACTATACTGTGGCTGCATTTTCAATTATTGTTTATGTTGGTAATACTATTGAGTCATATCTCTATTTTTAAGAAAGGTTATGGACTAACATGTAGATGGGGAAAAAAAGATTAACAACTATACGTATAGTGACATATAATTGAGGCGTTGTGTCAGAGATAGTCACAAGCCACAAAGTTACAATTTTATAGGAAAATGTTTTAAATTTTTGGAGCAATCCTAAAATCAGAATAGTCGAATACATGGTAGAATGTTAATACAATTATATTCTCTTGTATTTGTGAAATGTGTTATACCAGAAAATATTATTTTATTTAATCCATTTATTATTATTTATGTAAAAATATTAAGGCAAGTAAGTAATTTTAGTGGTGTCTTATGACTTTCTGGAAATGCACAATTATTAGATTTTCATTGCTTAATTATCTTATTTTCTTCAAATAACATAAGAATAAAGTATAACTATTAAAAAAAATTGTTCATCATCTGTTCTTAATCAACTTCTTCAACCTCTTACCAGCTACAAGGACACGAAAGATGGTCTCACATTGGGACATAATCTGTTAATAATGGTACATCCTGGAGTTTCTTTTTGTTTACTTTCAAGAATTCTTTATATTTTTTGGGTACTGAATGGATTAGATGGAACAGATATGCCTTTTCTAAGAATGGGAACCATATAATAACATTTTTGATTGTAGGGCTGAGAAAGGTGAAAATTGCAATTATTCTCCTCAAATCTGATGCTCACAGCATGTTCAAAATGAAAGGTTCTATTATTGTACACTACCTTTTTCACTATGCCAGCTTGCAAACTTTCCACATCCTTCCATATCATCTCTCTGCATCATAGTGACAATAAACAGTACTTTAAAAGATGATATGGTTTTAAAAAAGCTCAGTCATAGCTTCTGCTTGTTTGGGCATGTTGCTCTATTCATCTGAAATCACGGTCACAGAGTAGTCTAGTATAACCAACTTGGGGAAGCCAGTTACTAATTTGAATCTCCTGCATTCTACTAGTGCCTTCTTCAGGACTACCATTGTCCAATTTTTGTTCTGTCCTTTACAGTTGTTGCATATTATGTGGAGATGTTCAGCTTTAGAATTGGCCTTTTCTAAGTATTTTTAATAAGCAGCTTCCCATTTCATCAGCTCCTCTTCTAGCCTGCTGCTAAATCGAGAGAAACGCACCCTACATTTGTGCATATGTATAAGTTGTATACCCAAACCTTTCAGCAGTAAAATGCTACAGTTACAGTTAACTTTGGGGTTGGTAGTGTTTGTTGGAGATCCATTGCAATAATATGAATTTTGTCGTCTTTCTTAACAGATTTCAGATAGTTCTTTTATTAATGCTTCCCATGTTTAACCTTTGCATGAGGAGTATCTCTGGTTGTTTCAGTTTATTTTATTTCTGACTCAGACTTTTGTGCTTCTTTAGCTCATTCACCTGTTTCTGAAGATTATTATATTTGCCACATGTACCTATCAGTGTGAGAGTTTGAACCAATGGTAAATTTTGTATCAAAAATTTCTCTGAACTTCTTTATACTCAACTTTATTGATGTGTTTTGTGTTGCAGTAGTTGACATAAAAGTTTCTGTACAGTTTTGAAACATTTAGGTCGGAAATCAAGCATACTTTGCCTGGGTTTTGAGAACGGCTATAATGACCGGAATACTTGGGAATACTCCCCATGAAATCTATCATTCCTGAATACTGTCTTCTGTGTATACAGTATGCATGAAGGTGATTCTGATGCTATTTCCTATTTATGTCCCTGTTAACTTTTTTGTGTACCATTTCTGCTTAGAATCCATTTTCTGTAGTTATGTCCAATATTTCTTCTAGTTCACAGTTGCATTCTTTTTTGCACATTGGTACATTTACCAATTGAGTACGTAAGACAGTTGAGTAGTGCTTGCTGATGGGGAATGAGTTTATAACTCTTTTGTTTATGTTGGTATGAGTAGGTTTTCCGTAATGCCAAATGCAAATCATTTGATAGAACACATCACTTGTCATAAAATCCACCATATATTAGTAATAATTCAGTGGAATACCAGCCTTGTGGATGGAGACTGCTGTTAACAAACAGGTGGTGAAAGAAATAGAAGATGGATGCTACAAAGGTAGGATCTAATTCAACATTCATTCATGAGGGTTTTAATGTAACAGACCACAAGAAAGATAGAAAATTATTCAAGAAACTCCAGGAAAAGAAATGCATATTTGCTGTGGAAATCTGTTTTCTAAATTTATGCAGAATTAAAAAGGTCACACCAAAATTTGTCAGGAAACTAATAAAAAAATGATAACAGTAGTAAACAAGAGAAAGCAGCCATTAAAAAAATTCTGGAAATGGAGAAAAAAAAAACATTACAAAAGTAGAAGTGAGGTAGAGCTACAAGTAAATCTACAAGTATATAAATTACACTTAAAACCAAAAAACTAGGAAGCATTATATGGGAAAATTTGGAGAGCAATCTTTTGGCCAAGCTAAGCATCAAAATGAGAAACAAAACATTAATGCAAAAACGTAAGCTTTAAAACCTGTGAAAGAACAAAGGAAAAGAACACCAATAAAAAAAGCCACACTACAAATAAATGTCAAAAACCTATTGGATCAAACCTTCACCAAGTCAGAACTGAATTTTCTAAATAAAGGAATGAAAACGTGTGTAGATTTCTCAGATAAGCTTGACGATTACATTACAGACATATAGATAGCCACTCAAAACATAAGTGTAATTGAAAAAAGCATTATAAAGAGTGAATGCTGCCAAATAATTGAATCAATAGAAAACAAACCCTCCAAAAAATGTAATACGAGCACTAAAAAGCAAACCAGTAATTTATAGCAAAGCTAACAAAGGGTACACATTAGTAATTATGGAAAAAACCGAATATGTAGAAAGAATGAAAACACTTTTTAGAAAAAGAAGAATATGCTACATGCAGAAAAACCCCCTAAACTAATGTATAAACAAATTAAATGCAACTATTAAGACTATAAATTAATAGATAAAATAGAAAAACACAAAATTAAAGTGGGCAGTTCAGTACTTACCAAAATTTATGATCTTCCAAAAATGCACAAGGCAGGAGAGACAATGAGGACAATTATAAATAACATAAGTGCACTTACATGTAATCTAGCAAAATGGTTAACACCAGATTCTCTTCTTTCCCTAAATTTGAAACTTCAAGGATAAAAAAACTCTCTAGATTTAGTTGAAAAAGTCAAAGATATGGAAATAGAAAAAACAGATACATTAGTTTCCTTCGATATTACTGCTCTTTTTCCAATACCAACAGAAAACATACAATCCCACATCAAAGCTGGTTACTAGCAATAGGGAAAACAACAGAAGTCCAAGAAGTCATCTCATTGACAAATCTTTGCATACTGAATATTTCTTCACCTTCAACAGGAAATATTATAAACAAACATCTGGTTTAGCTAGGGGCAGCCCACTATCACCAATACTGACAGACCTCTTCGAGAGCACTTTGGAAACAAGAATAAAAAAGGCATTGCCCTGGATATTCAAAGTATGGTACTGCTATGTAGACGACACCTTTGTAATAGTCCCAGAAAAATACCTGGAAAATGCATTAAAACTGCTAAATCTGCAAGAAAAATCCATAAAGATCCCCATGGAGAAGAAATGTGATGGACAATTACCATCCCTAGGCCTTAAAACCATCAAAAATGAAAACCACCTGACATTTGGCATTTACAGAAAACCTACCCACACCATAAAGTAAAAGAGTTACAATCCCATTCCCCATCAACATTCAGTACTCAGACAGTCTTGCGTACAGATTGGTAATTGTACCAATGTGCAAAAAAGAATACAACTGTGAACTGGAAAAAATATTGGCCATAGCTACAGAAAATAGATTTCAAGCAGAAATGGTACACAAATCTCATCCCCAAATAAACATATTTATTTACTATCCTCTATGTACCATTTGCCATCCTTTCTTAGCTTGTTTCCTTTTTTGAAAAGACAAGCACATAGAAGATAATTTTTGTGAGATCAATATGCTGTAGAAGGCAGTATTTATATCGCCCTCCGTGGTGTAATGGTTACCATGCTGACTTCATATACTCAAGGTTGCGGGTTCAAACCCGGCAGAGGACGATGGATTTTTTTGGGCATAAAAATCCTTAGCATGGCTTCCTTCAGAAGGGAAGTAAAGCCGTTGGTCCCATGTCATAGATTTATGGCATGTAAAAGAACCTCAAGCCTGGTAGAGAGGCCTCTGAGCAAAATTAAGCAGTCTTTCAAGCCCAGTATAGAATGGGACGCTGAGAACCACAGCAGTTAAAGAGCGTCCATGAATAAAACGCCATTTCCATTTTTTTTTGCAGTATGTATATATGCCTGGAATATATCCAATGTTTTTTTCCAAAATGTTAATATATGTAACTGGGGTCGTATTGCATTTGCAATATGTAATATGGGAAAAAGTAAGTTGAAACTTTGCAGGTATGGCAATGGTGAAACATGAAGGAAATGGCAAAGATTATCACTAAAGTCATGATACATGCAGCAGATTTTGTGTGTTTCGTTTTGTGCTGTAAAGTTAGCTGTTATTATAAACATTCTCATTGAAAAACTTATTTTCCACTGAGACTAAAATAGAAATAGAGTATTTCCTTTCATCAGCGGTTGTGTCTAATATTGTATTGGGACTCAATGATGAAACAGAAAGAGAGAGGTTGAGCTGTACGTTACCTTCCTTCCATCACGCACATAATGTTCTCTTCCATTCTCCCCTCTCCCTCCCACCTACCGCTGAATTTCTGCACTGATTTGAATAAATAACGCTTTTTATAATGACGTATTATATTAATTGTATTATCATAATAGAAAATGTTATCATAGCAGCTGTGTTTTCTTCCACCACTTACATATTGGTACTTTTCTGTTCTCCTGCACCCTCCTACCTACCACATGAATTTCTGAGAAATTCAAATTAAGCATAACTTTTTACAACAATGTGTTATATGAAACATGTTGACAATAGAAATTCTTGTCCATTATTGCACTGTTGCTGTCATCTTCTCCCACTGCACATGTGCCTGTAAATCTCCCTCTCTCTCCCATCCACCATGTGAATTTCCATGCAAATTCAAATTAGTAAAAACACAAAAAGAAAAAAAAAAATCAGCTTAAATATCCCATACTTTGTTCAAAATATGTATGCAACACTTAAAATTTTGTTTAAAAATTAACTTATGTCTTCTTTTTATATCTAGATGCAAAACTCCAACATTAAGTTCTGGAAAAAGGAGATCTTTTTTGTATTTGGTTAAATACAATAACTTCACAATAATCAGAATGAGAAGGCACATCTGCTATCAAGCAGTGTATGCTTGTACCTGTTGCAAAACAATGTGTGCATATGCATTATAAACTACAATTTAATTAATGACAAATGTTTAAAATGTGTTTCTAAAAATGCTTTGAAAAGTATAATTTAATATTGTAGGAGCAGTGCCATGGACTGAAGAGGAGTGGCTCTCATTCATGGGAGGGTGGAGATGCATTCAGATCAAACAAACATCTTCATACAGAAGGTGAAAAAGAAACTGCATTATTTCAAGAACCAATGAAACAGGTTCCTACAATGGCACCTCGAGCCCCTCCCATATACAATGGAGGTGCTAGCATCAATCTGTGGCCTCCCTTCTCAGTAACGGTTGCACCTCTGCAGTATTCACAGCCATGTTCTTCACACGGGTGAGTATAAATTTGAATATAGGATATCCTTTGTTCTTTTTAACCTTTAAGCAAATTCTAAATCCAAAATAAAAATAAAAAGGATAAGAAGCCAAGAAAATGGATGTAACGGCAGCAATGCATTTACGAAAAATAATTTTGATGCTGCAAATAAAGGCTGAGTCTTCAGTAAAATAAAATAACCTTAAAACAATGCAATTAAATATTATGTTTAACTGAACTTAGTCTTTGAGCTCTCTCTCTCTCTCTTTCTCTCTCTCCCTCACACGCATTCACTCACTCACTCTCCTCCCCCTCTCCCCCTCTCTGTCTATATTTTGGGTTCAGGGAGCCTCAAAGCATATTTATGGTGAAATCTTGGTATTATACTTTTGGGTGGAGTGTAATACTTCCCCTAAATACTATACATAGTAGAGAAAGCAACAAAGAAAAAAAAAGAAAGAAAGAAAATAGATACAAATGGAAATGTTGCATTCTCAATTAACTTCTCTATAATATCCTCCTTGTCTTTCTTATTCTTTTTCTTCTTCTTCTTCTTCTTCTTCTTCTTCTTCTTCTTCTTCACTTTCTGGTATAGAATTGATTGCCTGATCCATCTTCACAAATAGTTTAAGATCATCTCTTCTGAGGACATCTGACATCTCTTCTTCCTCTCTGAAAATAATGTAGGATTATCTTTGGTAATCTACTCTCTTCTATTCTTTCTACTTGTTTTTTTCAGTTTCTTCTTGTTAGCTTTTCTTTTTATGGAGTAGATCAGCAGTTCTTCACAGACATCATTGTTTCTTATCTGGTCCATTCTAGTACACCCTTTTACTGTTCTTAAAAATGTCATCTCAGCTGCTTGGAAAAAAATTGCTACTATGATTGTATAGTTTTACTTAATTCACAGCCATCTCCTATAAAGGAATTGCATATCAACAAAAACAAGTTTAGGTCAGAATTAAAAAGGATACCTCATTTCTCACACCTATATAGAGAAGGATTTCAATCAATCAAAAAGTTCTAGTAATAATTACTGCAGTGTTGTAAATATAATATACTTGAATATTCTAAGAATGTACACTGTACAAATTTGTTTTTGGAAACAGATATGTAATTGTAAATTACTCAAAATTGACACCTCAGTGACACCAATTCAATATCAGAGTAATGTTTGTAATTGAATGTATTAATAATTATCAAGAGAAAAAAATAAATGTAATTTTTGACTTGATCTACATCCTAGAGTTGGACTTTATGTCTAATCTGAAAACACGGTCCACAGATTGCAATGTAATGTAATGTACATTATTAGACAAGAAAAGTTTTCAAATAAAGTTAAACATACTGTTTTTTGTATATACATTGTAATAATTGACTTTTGAATTCATGCTTTTATTACCCATATTAAATAAATAATACTAAAGCTTATATCAGGTGACACTAAAATAATCACTGTCACTACTTTTATTTTTACTTACAGATATGCTGCAACTAACACATCACCAATGTTTCCCTTATTTTATATACCTTCTGGCTCACCACAAACAGGAGTGGCACCTCAAGAGCATCCAGGACCACCTCCTACAAAGTCTTCAGACTTAGGAATGATATCTGGATCTCATACTTATGTTTCTCCACAATGTAAGTGCAATAGGTCATACATAGCTTATTAAAGTAAAAACACTTCAGCCATGCTACTTATTAGCATGCAATAAAAGAGCTATTTCATTACTGAGCCTTGAGTACTACAAAAGTAATTGTTATAAGTCCTTAGAAAATCCATAAAAATAACACTCATAACATCAAAAAAAGATGTACTTAGTAACCGTCATCTCTTACTAGATGGGAGTTAAAGTTTCAGCTACATCCATTACATGGTTTCATTTTCATAGGTGATTGAATCAACAAGCATATGATTCTTTAGAAAGATGGGAAAAAACGAGTTTTGTACAGTGATTAAACTTCTATTTAAAAGACTTAACACCGAAAGAGACAAAAGTGAGTTGGATGAAGTTCATGGCATATCTCTCCTGTTTGCAACAATTTACAATTGGATAAATGAATATGTGTATTAATTTGTTGAGTTGGTTTTTTAACACTATGTCACTTACATTGTTATTATGAGGATAAATGAATTTAAATGTGGCTGTACATCCTCAAATGATGAACTTCGTTCTGGATCCAGTAGAAGTGACTTTCTCAAAAATTATTAACAAAATCCAGAATATGGTTTTGAGTGATTGAAAAATCAAAGTTCACAAATAGTAGAGGTCCAGGCATATTACAGGGTACAGTGTTCTCAATTTTACACCCAAAATTAGGTCTGACATAAGCCTTGACAAGGCTACATGTACTCTCAATGGAGAATAAACACAATTGTGTGATTGATTCAAAAACAGCGGGTTTTTAAAGCCGAACCAGCTCTGAAGAAGGCAAAGATGGTGGATATCTGCAGACAAGGAGATGGCCTCAGCTTTTTTGGGATGCATGTAGAATCATGTACATTGATTACTCGCAGAAAGGAAGAACAATAAATGGAGAGTATTATGCATTGATATTGCACCGGTTGAACTGAGAAATCAAGATAAAATGCCCTCATCTGGCAAAGAAAAAGATTCTCTTTCATCAAGACAATGCCAGGGTGCACACCTGCACAGTTTCAATGGTGAAAATTGTAGAATTAAGGTTCAAATTACTGCAACATCCACCATATTCACCAGATTTGGCCCTCAGTGACTTTTTAAAGTGTGGCTCGGTGGAAAACAATTCACGTCTAACAAAGAGGTCATATCGCAAACACATGCCTATTTTGAGGACCCTCTGAAATCCTACTTTTTGGAAGGATGAAAACAGTTTGAGAAATACTGGGAAAAGTGTATCGAGTAAAAGGAGATTATGTTGAAAAATAAAAAAAATCTTCCAAAAATAATTTCTTTTTCTATCTTTTTTAAGGACTTTTTGAATGCCCCTCATAGTACAAGCTTATTGACAATAACAGCTTGAATGTGCACATGAGCACAGACATGTGTGCATGACATAAACACATACATTCTCTCTCTCTCTTACTTTTCTCTTGGAGCTATTTACATTTAATAATTGTGCTAAAATTTGACAAGATTTTGGATGATGAACTTCTGTACACATCAGTTGAAGTTTTGTGTACAGAATTTTGAAGAATATTTTTAAAATGTTTCAAATAGAAATCATAGAAAACTTGGAAACAAATATATATGGAAAGATTCTTAAATGTTTACAACTTTTAAGACTTATTTCTCAAAATATCCAAATACTTTTTACCAGTTGTACCATACTATATTTACTACAGTATATATGCATAAAAATGTTATTTTATTTATGTTTATGGTTAACAGCCTTTACTTCTTTCCTGTTTTAATGATTCCTGTGAAGTACCGATGTGTAGTAAAGTTGTAAAGCACTAATCAATAGTTATTCCACTATTATACGTGATTATCAGTTTAGAGCAGAACAGGTTTTGCAGCTCTTAGCTGCTGCTTACTATGCATGCGGGTGACAACATCCATAGTAAATTTATTACGGTTTGTTTGTAAATTTTTCCTAACAAAGAAACAAAAAGTAAATATCATATGTCAAGCCAGCCGATGTTGGAAGTGCCTCCTTTCATTGTTCAAACACTTCTGTTACCTGCTTACAAAATTGGCCATTAAATGCTGCTGAGAAATGGCAGTAATTTCTTGATGAATGTCATTTTGAAATTCCTGTCAAGTGTTTGTTCCGTTTATATGTGACCTTTAACATCTAGGTCATATTGGCGGCTTTTCCTTTGGAATGATTGCTCATGGCAATAGTATTCACTCATTTATGATAACTTTACATTCACACTCTTATTCATATTTCCAAACTTTTGGGAAGTTGAAGAATTATTTTGGCTACAGAAAAACTCCCAACCCCCAGCCAGTGATTAAACCTAGGACCCTTGCACAGCAGGCAGGTGGTCTACAAATTAAGCTACAGGGCCTGCCAAAGTGTGAGAATTAGTTCTGTGCAGTTTCTCTTTTAACTATCACCCAGATTCTGTATAGACATGACTCATATGTCTATTTTATGGGGAATAGAACACCAGTACCCAGATAGAGCCATTTCACTTAATTCACATGTATTATGTCCACTAATAAATAATACCTCATGTGCAAAACTTCAACTTAGCCGGAAGAACACCAGCCAGCTTAGAGCCATAACACTTGTTCTGCTGATCATCCAGTAAAACAATGTTGTATAAATGGTACTGCATATTTTGTTTTAGTGCCATATGCGACTCCTCCAATGATGTATCAATACCCGACACCAATGTACAGTGGGCTTCCTATGATGTTTCCAACCATGGCCATGCCTCAGCCTACACCACCAAGGTTTCCAATGCAAGGAAGTGCTCACATTAATCTGCCACCTTGCAACAAAGAAAATAAGGTATGTAAATTATACATTATTTGATGAAATGGGTATTTTAATATAAGTATCCTCAGCATTTATAACATACTGATTTGTTATAAAATATCTATTCTCAAATCCTTAGAATCTTGGTACATAAGTTAATGTAATTTTTAAAAATGCTGGAGGTTCAGATCAGCATCATTACTGGTGTCGTGAGTGATGGTATAAATCTGCAAGAATAGGGTGACCATATTTCATGGGTAGAAAAAGAGAACCTTGTTAACTAAATGCCTATTCAAATCCTACTGAGGAATATTTCAAGACTCATAGTACAGATTTGTAAATTTTACAATCCTATACATGCTATTAGGACATGTTATTTAGGTTTAAAATAGCAACATTACAATGGTTTAGAAGAAAACCTCTTGATTTGTTTAATTTTACTTGAAATTATTCTGATCTTGTATTACACTGATACTCAAAAGCAGTGGTACAACGATCACCACTACGATATTGGACACCATCTATTTATTTTGTTACAGATTCATTCAATATGATTCTCCTTCTCATGTTTCATCATTATAATTTCTCTCCCGCTCCCATGTATCAGAATAGTTCAATGTTGTTTATTTAAGGAAGTTCTATTTCCATGACAAGTACTTGTAAAATTCCAGACAATTTTATTTGTTTAAAATTGTATTGAACGCTTATTATTATGGACTTCATTGTGATTTCTGCATTTACCGAATTCATGTGAATACAGGACAATGTCTATTTCCAAAATATTAATGTTATGAACTGGAAGGGTGGGGGGGTTTGCCTTGCATTTGCAATATCGTTTTCTAAATAGCATGTGGCAAAAAGTAAGTCTCAGATTTCACAAATAAAGCAGTGACCAAACCCTGGGGGAACTGATCAAGATTACTGCCAAGGAAATGACAATGCTCAAATTTTGTCCCTTCATTTTGCACTGAAAAGTTTGCTGTTAACAAGCCTATCGGCATTCTTATTATAAAAAAGATTTCTCTCCGAGATTAAAATAAAAATAGAGATCTTCAGCTGCGCATTTTCCTCCTCTCACTACACATATACAGGCACATTTCCATTCACCTCTCTGTTGCCCACAATGTGAATTTAAGTACAAATTTGAATTAAGGACGAACATGATGTGTTCTATTCGGTATGTTGTCTAAATAGAAAATTGTATGAATTGTTGTTATGGCTAAGCAGCTGCCGTCACCTCAGTGTGCAGACATAATATACATTTTCATTCTTCCTTCTCTGTATCTCTCTACTGCTCATAATGTGAATTTGTGCACAAATTCAAATTAGTTGGTTTTTACAATGCATTAATTCTGTATGTTATCTAAATAGAAAATAATTGTATTCATCGTCGTAACAGATATGATGCTGCTGCTGCTGTTGTCACATTCTCCCACTCTCACATACAACATTTCTGCACTCCCCTTTCCATCTCTCTCCCACTCAAAGCGTGGATTTCTGTGCAAATTTAAATTATTAATTTAGGTAAAACTTTTTACAATTGTATGTTATATTAATATATCGTCTAAATAGAAAATCTTGTCCATTATCATTGTTACTAAAAAACTGCTACTGTCATGCTACCTCTGATCGCACAAATATCAGTACATGATTTTCATTCTCCCTTCTCTGCTATGCAGTCCAAAAAAAAAAAAAGACTACCAGTTTAAGTGTCTCTTAGTTTGTTAAAAATGTATGGCAAGACTTTTAAATTTAATTTAAAAATTAAGTTGTCTGCTTTTTGTATAAATGATATACTAAATTCCTAAACTAAGTTCTGAAAAGTGGATATCATCTTGTATTTTGATAAGTATGGTTATAGCCTCTCTTAGGTTCATTAAACATTAATCAAAGAAAATAACCTTTCTACATTTGCACTATGGCCAGAGACATGTACTTAATAGATACAAGAAACACATTGTTAATTAAATGCTATGTCAAAAGAGCAAAGTGAAAAATATTGAAGTCACGATATAATGTATACAGCCTTGGCTTGACTTGCATTTGCTATCTCAATTGCTATAAATTTAGATTTAGATTATACTCCTACCCTGGTGTTTTTTTACACTAGAAAAAAGTATATATGGTCACCCTATCTAAGATTGAATGATACAGTTTGATGAGTTACTGTACACATGTATTGTTATTGCAGAAGTGTGTTTCCTGCAGGGATCCAAAGATTGGGCCATCATAGAGGATAAAAGCATATAATACAGTACATATACATATGAATTTTATAATAATATGAATCTAAGAAATCATCTTGCCTCACATTCAAACAGAAAATTACCTAGCTTGAAATACATGTCAAATGTGATATTTTTGGTAGTTTTAATTTCAAAATTGTATTGTCCATCTATTTAGTAAACCATTCATACATCAGCTTTGAAACTACGCATACATCACTTCAATTCTTTGTTATAAAAATTGGCTCATCTCTTTAATCCTGCCATTGGCATTGCTTCTGCCCTCTGTTCAAATACTTTATCTATCTCATAGATTAACAACTGAAAGATAGTCATTAATGTTGACATATGCTTCTTAGAGATAATTCATGCTTTTTGGTGGTATTTCTCAGAAGCTCATCTTTAGTGTTATGTTGTCAAACACAGCTTCATTGAAGCACTTCTGAATTCACAGAATCCCTGGCAATGTATGGCACCTTAAATACTTATTTTTTCTCATTGTTGATTCTAGTGCAATGACCCTTCTCTGTACCAAGCTCTTTTAATGAAACTTTTTCAGGCAGAACATTATGCCTTGATCTAATGTGAAACTGTTTTCTGGGAAGAAAATTATATTTTTGTTTCTCAAATTATTATATCTGGTGGATAAGCTACATTCTGATCAATTAAGAGTGTAGTTTTCCTATTTCATATCTACAATCAGTATCACATTTATGTAACAAATTTTCAAATACTGCAGATGTTGTTCATGGTTTTGTACTGGAGGTATACTTCATGGGAATGTCACATGCTCTTGAAGCATTTGGATTACATAACCAGTGGTACTATACGTCAGCTCTATTTCCATTACGAAACAACAAAACTGTAAACCTTTCTTTGCTAAGTTTGTACCACTTCATATCCTTAAAATACTTATTTGTTGACATAAATACATATTTGATATTCAGTAGAACATGGAAGATGATGTAAAGTTCCAAGATGTCTGGCTTATAGAGAGAGGGTAAAATATGTTATATTCTGTTCTCGAAATACAAAAATTGTAGTTACTGTGCTATGCGGGTAATAGTGTAACAGAAATCTCTTTATTACTTCCAAATTGATCAGCATATTTGTCTTTATTTCATTGTTTTTTCAACAAATCTGCAATACAGCTTTTCTTGTCGCTTTGATGCGTAGACACTTGACAGCTCTTTCTCATGCAACTACTGCACAGTCTGAACTCAACAAATGAATCTGACTCCCTGGTTTGCACTTCTTCCTTTTATAGCTGTTAATGACATCAACAGAAATTTCCAGAAAAATCAAACTTTCTAGCACATCTCCATATCACCCAGGTATTACATTCCCAGGCTTTGAGGTAGTGTCACTACTTTTCACATTTTAATTTCTCAGATACATGCAACAATGACAATGGAACTATGAAAAGAACTGTACATTTGAAAGCAAGCCACTCATACACATGCAGCAATTACAAGCCGACAAAGCACAGTCACATGCAGAAGGCTAAACAATAAAAGTGTGCTATTAGCCTCTTCCCTCAGAGCAGCCTCTGGATGTAGTATATGATATCATCAATTCTCATCATGAGGTACAGTCTTTGCCATGGTTTTTGAAGTTGGGGCAGTTCCCTTGGCCTAGGTAGAGTGATATAACCACACCATATGTGATATTAATTTGTTGAGTTGGTTTTTTAACACTACGTCACTTACGTTCTTATTATGAGGGACTAGTTTCAGAAGCCTATGCTTCCATTTTCTACCTCACAGGTCCGTCTGCCGTTGCTGGTTGCATTTGCTTGTGTTCTCTTCTCTGGTGGTGAAATGATGAACTTCTTAACTAAGCTGTCTACTGTCAGGATTTCAAAGTTTCCTGGTGCCTGAAAAAAGCTGTATCATGCACTGTATTACTTCAACTAATAAACATGCACCAATGCAAAAATTCAACTCGTACTGAAGCCTTGTGCTTCACAACCAGCTGGCTAAGAACCATGAAACCTGTTCTGCTGTATGCTGAACACCTACTATAACCATTTCATTCTAAACATGTGGAAGGCAGCACAAGTTGGTGGAATGGTTCCCTCTATAACAGTAAATAGTTAATATAAGCTTTTCCATTGACTTTTGGGAACAAGTAATTACTTGTATTACGCCAAGTTTATACATAAACATAACATCATAAACTTTAGAGTTATGTGTGCCTCTTGATTGACTGGTATAACCCTCATTTTCTTAACTAGTCATAGCTGGATTCACCATTCTTGGCCCTTGGAGGAAGTAAATGTAAAGCTTGAGAGCGAGTTTACTTATCAACCATGTGATGTAGAAATCAAGTAAATTGGTGTGTCAGTTCATATGCTGCTCAGATAACCTTTTTGTTAGTAATGCAATGCAGTCCATACTGAAAAATTTCTACACATCATATCCAGCTTAACTAGATGTGCAAATGTGTTTGTATTAAAACATGCACCACTGAAAATATTGTAAGTAACTTTATTCAAGTTGTTAATGCCAGATAGTCTTCTTTACTGGATTCCTCTGCACTGGATACTCAAATTATCATTGTCACTATCACTGTTAACTGCAACATCCTCAATTAAAAACCATAATAGTTATAAAACTAGTATTACGGTCATCAGTCCATCCTTTTGTATAGATTGGACACTGTGTATGTATGTTTCATCTGTGTAAACAATGGTACTTTCATATGGCTTTCAGATAGTGTTCTTGTTATGCTTTTCTATTAGCGGTACTCTGTTGTTTTGGTCTTTTTCAATTTAAAACCCAGGTCTTTCCTATTCTGTTTAAGGATGGCTTGCTGTCCTGAAAATTAATGCTGCCTCTTAAAATAATAAGTCATTTAGCTATTGTAGGGGCACTTTTGTACTGAACATAAATATTTTGAATAATTCTCCTAATGATGCATGTCAAAGTTATAGATTTACCTGATGTTCCAAAACATGTGTCCTGATTTTCATTTTGTTATGCACTCTTAAATAATTCTTTTCACTGATCTTTCTGTCATTCCTATAGCATCTGATACCTACTTTTGAACTTTCAGCATTTTTTGGGAAAAAATCTTCTGATGTCAGTTTATTTGTTGTTAGCTTTTATCCTCATGTGTGCCCATACATTTGAAACAACTTCTCATCTCTGACTGTGCAGTGTTTTGGACTCCAATTTAAAAAGTACGGTGGTATATGATTTATGCAGTGATCAGTGCATCACAAATTCACAAATATAATCCTTATTATGAAGCTATAATTATGTTTTCAGCTGCAAGCTATACAGTAACTGTGTATCAGCAAGAACTATGCCTCAGATGCTATACCCTTCTTGTTGTGCATGACTTCATTCAGCAGAGTAGAGCTAATAAAAGCAACAATGGGTAACTTACTGGACTTCCAGTCAAGGCCAGGGCCCAAGAATGATGTGTCCAGCTGTACCAAAATAATTCCCATTGACTGTGTATATTTTAATGTTGATAATGTTTAATACAAAGTTTCGGCTTGAAAACAACAATAGAAATTATGATAAACATTCTGCAAGTTAAAATCTTAGCATTTGTTTTTATCTTATATCTCATTCTCTATTATAACCGTTGTTTATATATTATTCTTTTTAATTTGTGTTTTGACTTTGGGTATTTGAAAACCTTTAAAGGTTAGACCACCAGAGGTGCTTATTTCATTTTTACTGCATATATTGCAAAGTGCCAAGTGTTTTATAAATTTGATTTGCTTTTAAATCTTTAAATCATTGATGAATTTGCAGGTTGCTGTTGTATGCTTTTGCACATTTGATGATGTTCCTGCTCCACAATGCTATGCTTTAAATTTTATAGCATTGGTCATTGTGCCATATATTAGTAAATGAAGTCTTATTTCTTATATATTGGGTTATTTTATTCTCCAGCTCTTAAAGGAGGAAATTTTTCTTCAGAAGATGCTATATTACATGTTGTTAGGGCTCACCTGATGTTCCTGCATCTGCAAAGTTTCAACGCCCAGCTTCACAGGCAACATCTGTCAAAGCAGAACCTGGCTCAGCCATTGGAAGCATTGCCTCAGCCTCTGTCAAGAGGGTATGTCCCTTTCATAATGGTTGTAGTAAAGTATATGATTGTTTAAAAGTAGTTACCTTCATCACTCAGGAAACTTGAATGACCTTCCAGATCAAAACATAGTTGATAAAAAAAACAAGGGAACATCAGCATTTAACTGCATAAAAGCAAGTAATAATGTCCATATAATAGTGAAAATATACGAGTATATAGCACAAATTAGCTTTTACTATAAATATTTGAAACAAGGATACAAGGTAGAAAAAGCAACTTAAACATAATGCATAGAAAGGATAAAGGAGATAAAAACTAATAAAAGTTTTATTTACTTGAAAAAAGCTTGAAATGGAAAAGCAAATAAATAAATAAATAAATTGAAACTTGGGAGGCAAATGATGACACAATTCAACTCCTAGTTTCAGTTGATGAAAACTGTATAAAACAGATTTTAGCATTGTCTGAAGGAAGACTTAAAGAAAATAAACTTAAGATTTGTTCCTGTAATAACATCACATTAAAAGTTGCAAAATAAAATTAATGTTTTTTGTGTCAAAATGAGAGAAACAGTAAAGCTGTAATCCAAGTTTCCTGCTGAAGTTAACTAAATGCAGCATTTAACATCCATAGAAAAAATTACATGTAGTAATATTGTACATAAATTTGGCACACAAGTTTGCATATTTTAATAAAATTAGCTAAAAATAAAATAACTTATTTTAAAAATTACCTCACTAAAATCCATTTTTTGGTATGATTAATCTTTAATGTATGCCTAGCATAAAAGAATTGTATACCCATTTTAAATTAATATTCATAATAGAAATATGCAAACATGTTTTGATGTTTTTGTAACGTTCAGCTTTTCATTCCTTAATGCTTTGCCAAACTTCACGTGGTTTGTGAAGTCAAGGCAAGAGAGAGGTAATTTTGGGGAAAATTTTTTATATGTAAATTTGTTAGATGAATGCTGCTCATGTTGGCCAACATTTTATGCACCTGTGGACATAAGACTCCAGTCTAAAAAATATAAAATAAACCATTATACATTTAATTAAAAATGAATGTGTTATAAAATCTTCATGTTTATTCTACATACAAGCAAATACTGAAATTCTCTTTGAAATGTAATAAAACCTGCTTTTGCAGACATAATATAATTTTGGCACTGATTTTAAAAATTTCAAAATTTAGTCTGTTTTTTTTTTTTTTTTTTTTTTTTTTTTCAAAGCTTTTCTTTTTTGTTAATTACTATAGCTATATAAAAATATGTATAAAAATTGAAATTTTCACAAAATGAGAACAATTTTTTAAATATCATCCCAAGATAAAATTTACAATTATGTGCATAAACAACATATTTACCTCGTGCATAGTTCAGCGCTTTCAGAATACTATTCCAAGAATTATGTATATAGACACAGTTTCCTTAGAGTTACATCCCCCTTCAATTTCCTTTCTTATTTATAGTTATCAATCAATTCTTCCTTCCAGCAGTTTTAGACATACTCAAATTTTAGCATATGCTTGTCATAAAAAGTCACTCTTAAGATCAGAATAGTTGAATTTTTGAAAACCATTACTTTAATGACTTGTTGACCTTTGAAGATATGAATAATAAATATTAACATCCTGGCTTCTCAACCAAGAGGTGTCCAAAGTTGGGGGCAGGGAAATTTTCTTCAACAAGAACCATTCCCAAACCTCCACAGAGTCTGGAAGTATGAATGTGAGAGCGAAAGTATGTTTTTCAATAGTATAATACAGAAAAAAATCTTATATTAAGAAGCCCTACAGTGCAGCGAACAAAACAGTAGTGGTTGTTTCTAAAGTAAAGCCCTGGTATGACCATAAAAATTAAAGGGGGTTATATAAATGCAACAATTAAAAAAATAATTTAAAACATGAATATAAACCCAACTGATATGAAAATGCAAACAAAAACCAAAGAGCTGAAGAAATAGTTGGAAAAATAATAAGTAAATAATAAAAGAAGAGTGATTATTTGGGAACTTGTAAGTTCAATGATTATTTTAATTTGTGTACAACTGGGAGAAACAAATATTTATCATTAAAAATGTATGTACCATCATAGGATAGAGACATAGTAGTGAAAGAAACATTCAATGCATCACTGCAAAGTACAACAGAATAAGCTCAAGAAAATAACAAACAGGTATTTGCAATGGGAGACTCAAGTGCACAAATTGAAAATGATACCAAAAAACTTTGGATATATGGAAAAGTATGGAATAAGAGTATTGAGAACCAAAATTAAGAAAGAACAATTCTATATAGGTAATTAATACTAGGCAATAGTTATCCCAAAAATCAGTACGCCAGATCTTTATTGCCAAGAAGAAATGCTATGTGTGCAATAAACTTATTTTACCTTCTCAGAACTGCCATATGTCCAGTACAGAATTTAAGGATATTGTGAGGGGCTGAATAAAATGCTTATACATGCTCACAAATCATTTATACCTAATCCTTATCATCAAACATAAGGAATTAATCTACATGAATTTGTAAAACTCTTATAGTGAATAAAAGCATATGCATAAACACCCATCGCCAAAAAAATGAGTCAACCCCAGATTCCATGTGTCAATCGAAGAGCTTCAGGTATCTTCATAAAAGCTGTGTTCACAATGCACACAAAAGATCTGTACAGTGGTCAGTGACTGACAGCGCAATAGTTAATTTTTGAGTACTGGAAACAGCTCTCGAAATAATGCTACAGTGGGCGAGAGGTTAAGAAGGCCTTGTTTCCACTCATAGGTTCAAATCTTGTGCTGCTTGTCATTTTTTTTATGTTTGTTAATTTTATGACAAAATATTGCAATAATATAACTTTGGCATTTGATGTTATGAGTCTATCTATGCACACAAAAACATAATTCTACTACCACTAAATAACTAAAAAAATATCTGTAAATAAACTGTTATCTTCTAAAACTGAAACACAAAAAATAAATACAATTAATATCAGGTGTATGAGCATTCAGTGTGTATAACTGCCCTCAAACTTTGGAGCATAGACAAAATAAATGCCCTTAGTAATGTGGACGAGAAGCTATAAGAGCCCAGGTTTCTTGAATTTGTGCCCAGAAGCCTTATTTTGTCCTTTGCCCATTTACAGGTAATAAGAGCACAGCTCCTTTTTTACCTCATCCCACACATTCTCAATAGAGAATAGTTTCTCACAGAGGGAATCAGAATATTATTGAGTATTACCATGTATTGCACACCATTCATTGTATCGTCAAACTATCACAGCACACCTAGACTGTCCCTTGATATCCAACTCCAACACAATACAGATAGCGACCATGATGAAATTGTGAACTACATATTCTGCATTGTATGGGGTTCCCTTTGGACAATAGACCTTTCCCTTACTTGTGGAAGAAAATGTCACCTCATATGAGAATATCACCACAGACCTGTTTATGAAGGGTATGTTTTATCACTTTGTGAAGGGCATATTAATTTTAAAAAATAATTTAATCTTAAAAAATGTTTCAAAACATCGGTTTTCTTAACAATACTTATAGTATTTCTGCACACCACATGCTTTCGTGTGCAGCATATTGATGTTCATGGAATAAACACTCAAAGAGGCATCATAAAATCTATCATATTATTAATTGTACCAAATACTGTGCATGAAATAAGTATGTCTAAAATAAATAACCCATATGTGTTGATCAAGATCATTAAGAGAAGGAAAAAAACTGTTTGCTACATGCGAGAAGCGAAACTGTGACCCTCACCAGAGGAGTAACCTATGTTTTGTCACATCACTACAGGGAACACACATGTGAAGTAGGAGGTTTACAATCCTAATTGTATCATGTTTTGTGTTGTTAATATTTTTAATTAATATTGATAGTTGTTGAAGAAGATTAAGTTATGTATTTGGTTACGATTATTAATCATATGGGTTAGTAATATTAAGATGTGGGTGGAACTTGTGACAACTTGTTGCTGCTATACAACTGTATCACGAATGGCGTACACAAGATTGTGTGCCGTGAGAGACTTACATACACTTGGTGTTCCAGATATGACTCATTTTTTTTTTAGCAACAGGTGCACCTATATGTACCAAAATCAAAATAGAAACATAAAAACACAAACAAAAAAAACAGCAATACAAGAGATGAGCAAATGAGAAACTAATAAGAGATAACATTGTAGAGTACCTCATATGGTCATTTTGAGTAAATTATATTTCATTTAGTAAGGGGTAATGTTGCACCAGTTTCAGCAAGGAAACTGACAAAGTATGTTATAACTATAACATAAAGAATAAAGATGACATGAGAAAAGATACATAAATATGAAGTAAAAAGGAAATTGGAGATTGTATGTTGAAGCAGGAATCATGCCAAAGGAAAAAGTAAGAAAAGCTAAACTGCAAATCTGGTAAGAGTCTGGCAGCAAAATTGAGAAAACATTTTGGAAGTGACAAGAAATGATTTTGAATGATCAAAAAAAAAAAAAAAAAAAAAAAAAAAAAGGAAGTAATATGAATGATGAAAATAACAATAAGTAGCAATTATTGAAAATATATTACAGGTTTGGGAAACCTGAGAAAGTTTTACAAATATAATAAAGAGAATAAGCAAACACAAATTTATACAGGAAGAAATGGTGATGAGGATGAAATAGTATGTAAAACACATCTGATAAGACAAAACCAGAAATTAAAAAATTCAGAAAAAAACAACCAAAAATATATAATTTATTTTTTAAAATTAAATTGTGTTAACTGAATGAAAAAATATCAGCCCAATATAGAAAAAAGAAAGTAGAAAGGAAATTGTCAAAACTATAGCTTTCCCTTGTAGTATGTAAAATGTATGCAGGGATTCTCGAAATGAAACTGTAAATGTAATAGAGACTGATTCGGAGATAAAGAGCTTGCAGATGAGGACAACAAACACAAACCAAATTATTTGTATCAGATTAATGAGCGTGAAATGAAAAGTAATATGTTGAGCATTTTTTACTTTCTCTACACATACTATGTACATAGAGCATAGAGAAGGCATTGCACTCCACCAAAAAATTTGATACCGAGATTTCACAGGAATTATATGTTTTAGGGTCCCCTGTATCCAAAAAAAGCATTTTCACAAAAAAGTCTGCGCGTGTGTGTGTGTGTCTGCGAGCACGAGAACTCAAAAATGAAAAATCGCTAAAATACCAAACTTGGTATTTAAGTTTAGTATCTTCCAGGGATGCGACACAAAGATTTTGAGAAAAATTCCCCCACCCCAAACTACCTTTACATGGAAGTTTTTTCGAAAATTTTGATTTCCTAAAAAATGGCTCTTAACAATTTTGATTAAAATATCATATATTAAAGATATTCACCTGACAAATAAAATGTATATTTTGGATTTTCTGGGAAAAGCCTCTGAAGGCTACTTTATTCTGAGTGAATTTTACGAAATTTTGCATAACTGCTAAACCTTAAGAAAGGACAAAGATTTACTACACAAAAAATGAAGAGCACATTAAAACACACAATTTATGTTGTATACATTTTTTTCGTGGAGCTGATCGTTTTTTAGATATTCCTTGTTTTCGGTTTCAGCTTTGAAAAACTTACATTTCTCATACAGGAATTTGTCAACTCCTGTCCATATAAACAAAGGAACTTCATTCACATAGCAACCAGCTTTTGACTATCACTTTAACCTATAGTACTCCCTTATTTTGCTTCTACTTACAAGGAAGCAAGTTATAACACTATTTCTGTTAATTTTTTCTCGATTAGCATGAAGTAAATAGAAGCATAAGCTTACTAACAATAATTTGTTGCAGAGATGTAGAGAAAGTCGTGTGAATGTAACACATCAGATTTTTGTCTTTTGGAGCAACCAATAGTTAATGGAAAGAATTAGAAACATTAACAAGTATCGAGGAAAATTAAGAGTTACTCTGAAATTTATACAAAATTTCTACATAGATGGAACAGTAGGACTAAATGGAAAAATTAGATGCTAGTTTTTGTCATGAATAAGCGAATGAAAAAAAGAAGCTACTTTCATCATAATTTTTATAAATGTTGTAATCAAATGACCAAAGATCAGCAAAAAATACATGTTTGCATTTGGAATATGATATCCGATACAGAAGACTCTTGTGTGTGTGACACACTTTTAATTAGAAGTAATACTATCTGCAACAAGTAGAAGCAGGATGGGCAAACATATTAAAAGAGTGAAAGTAAATGCAGTTGAAGGTAAAATCATGATGGAGGAGAAAATGAAAATTGAAGCATGATTGCTGAATGGAAAGGGGATAGGTAAATTCATTTTAAGTATTTGGGGATAGCCTTAAGCAAAAAAGCATAAATTCTAAAGATATCACTAGCAAAACTGGTAAAGGAAGACAAACAATAGAATACTTGAATTTGTTATGATAGGATAAATACATCTTTGGAAACTAAAAACAGCAAAGGCTATAGTAGAATCAGTGACCTATTATAGAAGTTAGGTTTGATTTCTATAACAAGAAGTCCAATGAAAGCTCTTGGCTTTGGAAATGGATTACCTCAGGAGATAAACTAAAATTTCAAGACTGAAAAAAAATCCAAAACATCACCATTAAGAATAAAATAAATGCAGAAGAATTGAGAAGAGAGAGCTGAGGTGGTTTTGACATCTCAAAATGGAAGAGTATTAATGGCTAAAGAAGATATACCAATGGACACCATTTGGAAGAAGGAAAAGAGGGAAACCACTGCTATTATGGGAAAGTCAAATCAAGGACTTCATGAGTAGCAGAATCATGGAAGAAGCCATGGCAGGTGATAGACATAAGTGGCGTTTGGAAATAGGTGAATGGCAAATGGCTGTATAAGTCCTAATATAATAATAAATTCATTTTAATATTAGTTACAATAATTTCAGCTGATAGTGAATTAAATGAGGTAAATAAAATAAAATGGAAAGAAAGAAATTAAATTTAGGTCAAGATCCAAGACACAAGATGTTTTTTCTGTCCACCCTCCTATATGTTTCAGAAACCTAAAAGCTGCATTTGGAAATAATTTACAATAGTAGTTTTACCTTATTTATGAACCTGAATCAAGGTACATGGGATTTCTCAATATACCCTCCACTTACATCAATACTTCGCTGCCATCTTTCTGGTAATTTCATTATTGCACCACAGAACGATTGTTTGGGAATACTATGCATCTATTTGTGGACAATTGCTTGCAATTCATTTACAGACTGAAGAAGTAGCACTGGTGGGATGTGATGGTGAGGAAACCGGAAAACCCAGATAAAACCTGGTCCTTTGTTGCTTTGTCCACCACAAAGGTCACCTAGGAGCAAACCTGGGCTGCCTGGTGAGAGGCAAGTGGTCTAACCAGTTGGCCACAGCTTGGCTAATTTCTTGTTGCCAAAATTTTCCCTTAAAACGCATCATTTGTGCTGTCAAATAGAGTTTAAGCAGATGGAGCTAGATATGGTGGGTGTGGCAGAACAATGAATCCCAGTGATATCAACTTTGCAGTCATGGCATTGCTGGTGTGGCTTCGCACTTTTGTGCTGGAGCAGCACTCTTTTCGACCATTCCCTTTTTCTGTTACTGAATCCCATGGTTAAGTCATGTAAGGGTGTCACAGCACACCCTGCTGTTGATAGTTGTTCCTAGTGGGAGCCAGTCCATTTGCAATATGCCACAAGTGACCCAAAAGCCAGAGATCATCTGCTGAGCTGCAGATGAAGCAGCATGAAATTTCTTGGACCAGTGGCTCCCATGATGTTTCCATTGTATAGTTGAATTTTCTTCTCAGGTGTATGATAGTGACAACATGATTTGTCACCAGTCACTCTAAAAAACTCTGGATCATTATTAATTTCCAATAGTCGACAACAGGCTTAAACTCTTCTCCTTCAGGGCTTATGTCAAGTACCGTGGAACCCAATCACCTTTTTCATATCCAAATCGTCATGGATAATGGTGTGAAGATTCCCTTCCACTGATGAACCCAGTGGTCCAATTGTTAAATGATATCCTGTGCAGTAGTTTCTGGGCCACAAACCATGGTTAAACATTTATGAATATCCATTGTTTTGACTCCTGCATTCCATAAAAACCATAAGGTCCACCTTTGTCCATGATAGTCACCTTCCATCATGTCCATGGCTTTCTCTATTTGACAACAAACTAGTGCTATCCTTTTACTATACACTGTGCTCATAACTGTAATCTAACGTCTGCTTGGTGTAGCTGTATCAGGTTATCATCCTTTGAGAGGATGTGCTCATAGATTGAGCGGTATTTTTAAAACAATGCAATTGTAAGTCATTTCCAAATGTCCATATAATAATAATAAATAAACATGAAAGTAGATTAACATTATTAGAAATAAATTATCTGAAGATAGCAGAGAATAAGTTAACAGGGAAGAAAAATGGGAACAGTAGTGGGATTGGTACAAAAAAGCAACTTAAAATATTAACGCAGGTAAATCCTCAAAGTTTTCATGTATCAATAGAAGATGGAGAGGAAGAAGAATGGTGAGATAACAAAGATGAGAGAAATCGAATTGCAAACTTAAAGTATCAGTCAAATTGAATAGAAGGCTGAGAGACACAGGAGAGTTATAAATTTCTGATTTGCATAAGTAATTTAGACTTACTAGATTGTTGTGTTTATATCTGCTTATGTAATTTAATTGGCAGCTGTAATATATGCTGGTGTAGACTGTAATGTGTGTGTGTGTATTTGTAAAGTATGTGGTAAGAATAGCATTAACAGCAACGAAAACTCACACCTGGGTGAACAGGTAAGTCTTTTAGAAAGCCTTTAATACTTAGTAACCATAAGTAGACTGAAATGAGCACACACAAACCTAAACACAACACATTTATCCAACCGCCCAGACACAGGGAACAACTTGCCAACAATACTTTGCAGGGATACAAGTTTTACTTTTCTCCTATGGCAAAAGATAAAATAATTAGAAAAGCTGTCTGGTTGGGCAAATACCTAATTAGGGTTATTGCACAATACATATACATCTTCTTTGTAATACTTTCCCAGTCCAGAAGTTAACATTTATTTAATTATTTATAATATAATTATGATTTAATCATTATTATCATTAATGCATAATATTTAACTTTCAAATTCACTTGCATAGAATTTGATAACAATAATAATAATAATGTATGGGCTTTAAAATTTTATATTTTCTGATCTGAAAGTTGTGGATGTAAATAATCAATATTGTTAATGAGAATTATTTTGCATACTTCTTCAGTTATATAAATAAATCAGATGCATTGAGAAGTTAAAATTCTCTAAAGTTATAAACCAGTAGACATTAAATAATTAAATTAAAATAATCATATTAGATAATTTATGGCACTGGTAGATCTAATTTTAGTAATAAACCGGCATTGGGGAAAAAAAAAAAAAGAGAGAGAGAGAGAGAGAGAGAGAGAGAGAGAAATTCTATTAATACACTAATAACTTACAAGGGGCTATTGTCAAATTGATGTTATAAATCGAGCTGGAATTTTTTGTAGTGAAAGAACACAGAAAATAAAAATACCTATGTCTTCACTTTCTGTCCCATAGAGCCAAGTTTGACATGACAAAAATTATTTGCAAATTAGAATCATTCATTAGTAGTGTCTAATTCCTTGCATGTATCACCTTTTAAAAAGTACTAAATGAGAGAAATAGCAAAATAGTGCAATTTTTCTTTATGCAGTTTTTTTTTTCTTTCCTGGGAGCATTTATCATTGGGAAAACAATGAAATGTTATTGCACTCCACTTTTGTCTTTGCAGCATAAAGTTTTAGTTGTTAGTCATCTTTAGTGCAGTCTTGTGCACTTCTAGCCTTGCCCAGACAAAGTCCATTATCAGCGCCTGACACAGTACCAGACAGTATATCATTAGGCAGAAGACAGGCCTAAATTCAGCCGTTTTAACTTAAAATTTACAAATATTTTCCAGCAGTTTGGGACCCTTAGGGAGAGAAAGCTAAGACGAGTATTTTTATTTTCAATTTACATTCAATACAAAAAAATCCCAGCTTAATCTACAACATTAATGTGACAATGACACCTTGTTAGAGATGTATTTAAATCGCATGATACAGTTTATGAATTCTCATTCACTTCATCAGCTGTTTTTTTACCCCTTAAAACATGTACATTTAAAATAAAGCAAGAAATTAACTTTTGAAGCTGAAGCACTTTTACAACCTCAAAAAAAAAAAAAAAAAAAAAAGTCATCACCAACCATCACAGGTAAGTAAAAATAATCATCTTAGTTTGGTTTGACATAAATTTGCATTTTTGGCAATTTAATTGAATATTTCTGTAAGCAAAAGACAAATATGATAGTAATGTTTACATATATCCTTGGAATGCTTTAAAGACTATGACATAATAATAATTTTCAGTACTTTTTCAATACTCTGTGATACAGACTTTCATAAAGTACATACACTGTGTTTCAAAGCAGTTTGAGGGATTACAGTAATTATCTTAAATAAATTATTGAGCTTATAGTAACAGGATTCAAACTTAACTGGAAAGTCAGAAAAGGTCAAGGAATGTCAGGGAAATAAAATAAAAGGTCAGGGAAAATCAAGTAAACGTTTCAAATATGCCAAAAATTCAGGGAAACGGCTAGATTTCAGCAAAAATGTCAGTGAAATTTTCATATTGATTGTCCTAATGTGGATGTTGTATAAATGAGAGAGACACACACAGATGCAGATTTTTTTTGAAGTGTTGATTGTAATTATGCTGTGACATAGTTGGATTGGAACACTAGTTTGTATTAATACAACTTTGCTATCTAGTAAGCTTGTTGTAGATTTTTTATTTTACCTAACATATTTATTGTGAATATTGCACTATTTTGGTTCAGTTGTTGCCTAAAGCAAAGAGGGTTTTGGTATATGTAGCAATCTACCTATTGTTAATGTCTATAAATCTGCTTAAAGTGCAATTTATTTCTATGAAAGCATAGAAAAAATTTGTATCGTCTATACAATGCTAACAAATCTGAAGGCTGATGTAGAATATACAGAAAGTACTTCAAGGAATCAAATCAAAGCCAGAATGAAGAAGAAAAGTGATGAGTTGAAAAAATGAAATTTTCTTAGAGCAAAACTTGAACAAAGAAAGAATTATAAAAACTCACGACAGTTAAAGAAGAAGATGCCATAAAAGTAAAGATTCAGGCGCTGGAGAAAAAGAAATTAAATTAGCTTTACTGGTTTGTTTATATTTTGAGCTTATATACATCTTATGTAGAAAACACACAGTGAAAACAATTGTCTTTGTATTCTAAATTTGTAATGCTGATAAAAATGTCTTATCAAGAAATTTGGTGTTGGATGACTATGAGGATGATTATCAAAATCAATGAAACGTAATTGCACATTCCTTTAAACTTAAAAAGACATCACCTTCTGGCTTCAATATATTTAATGGCATTTGGAATAAATTACAATATCATGTTAAAAAGTATTGATTGTCATGGATAATTTCTCAATATAATCATGGAAAGTTAGGGTGATCAACATATGGAAAATAGTGAAAATCATAATGAACCAATTGAGAATGAATGAGGTACTGAAACAGTGTGTACATGTGAGCTTTATACTGATGTCTACAAGTTCTAATGCTAGGCATCACAATGTTTTTCTTACATTTTGTTACAATGCTTATTACTTGTGTTGAAAAATTGTTCTGTTAATCAGTTAACAGAGAAAAGGAAAAAAATCATCTAGTTGCTCATCAACTTCAGCGGAAGGGCTTGTTTTGCATGAAGCCCTCAAAAGTTGGCAACTGGAGTTAGACAACTGGAATATCAAATAACAGTGTGGACAACTCTCCATAAACATTTATCTTTTAAACCATTATGCCTTCAACTGCCCCAACAACTATCTAGTGACAATCAGATTATTTTCAGTTTCAAAAAGTGATGAGAAATAGAAGGTAATCTTCATTGTGAAACTACTTTCCATGCCAGTGGTAAAGTAAGCCATCAAAAAGCCAGAATATTTTTTTCCATAAGCTATCGTGGAACACTAGTATGATTAATCAAAATGTAATGTGCTCTGTGTCATCTCAATAGAAAGAAAGTATGGGTCATTCGTTTTCATATAAAGAACAATAATTGAGGTTGTATTTCTGCACATGCTAAAGCAGTGATTAATGCCTCAGTTGCCAGAGAACCGTTAATTACATTTTTCAACAATGTGGTTGTCCTTACTCCCAAAATGAAATCTTGTCTCTACATGACGATGGATAGGCCTTAAATCTGAAGATGATGAGTACCAAATGTGGAAGCTCCCAATAACTTTTAGAATTACAATAAACACAGGTGTACATTATATCAATACTATATAGTAATCAGATGTGAGGAAGTGTATCATGTACTAGTAAATGCTATTGACAGGCTCATGTTGGAAAATGCAGCAAGAACTAGTCTATTAGGTAGATATATGCCTCGTCACCCATGGTATGCCCATTGAACTTTGTAGGTGTTGAAAAAAACAAACAAAAAAAACTGAGTTTGTTGTTCATTTTCATCTGGTTTCATTAATTCAAGTTAAGTAGTTTGTGTGCATTACATTTCTATAGTTCCTCAAACCTATTTGAAACATCCTGTATATTGGACTTAACCATTCTACCTCATGTTTGGAAAATGCAATTATGTTACCCTAACCTGTGATACAACCTTCATATGCCCAGAAAACTAAACATTTTGTGGAAATCAAGAATTAAAAAGTATTTTAGCAACTAATTGTAACAAAATTGTACGTAAAAATCATTTTTGTCATTTAATTATGAAATAAAACAGGAGAGCTAAGTTACTAAAATACAATTGGAGTTAATTGTAGGAGAAAATATTTTGTAAAGTCAGACAGCACTAATTTTGAAATTCCACCCATTATTTCTTCGTGGAATTTATTATGATCCCAGTAGATGGCTGTAATATTTTAAAAAACAATGACATGATACTTCCATCAATTATAATAAAATAGAGCAAAAAAGTTTATTAATTTCAAACATCTGCACTGCATTTGAAGACTTTGCCTTAGCAAAGACAAACTCTACATATAACTAGTTCTTCTATGTAATACTAAATACTCTTTGTTATTTTGTACTGTTCAGGGAATGAGTGAATCTTCCAAAAAGGATAAGTCATTATGCTCACCAGGAGGTGAACCGACATCAGCAGAACTAAGCCAGGATGATGAAAGGAGAAACCGTCATGAGTTTGGTCTAACAAATAATTTGGATGGTACCTGTGATGATTCAACATTTTCCTCCTTTTATTCCTTCCTACAAATGGAAAAGTCTGACTGCAGCATGAAAAGTTCACCAGAGGTAATGTTTTAGTCCCTGATTACATAGGTTTTTTTATGTTTATCTAACAAAAGGTTTTTCAAATCACAAAATAGAGTATATGGCATTAACAAATCAATCAGTATGCTTTTTCCTTACAGTTGATGGACCTAAATCTTAATCTCAAAGTCTATTTTAGTTTAATTAGGTAGCAAGTGGTTCATTTCATGAAATGAATGCTAAATCATAAAAAAATACTGTAATGGAATTGTACTACAAGTATTTTTGCTTTAATCAATATACTCCCTAATTCCCTTCTATTTACAAGGGAGCAAGTAATAAAAACATTCCTGGTAATGTTTATCTTGATTAGCAGGATGTGGATAAAAGAATATTCTGTGCAAGAATAGTTTATTTCTAGAACAGATAGAGGAGGTCATGTGAATGAAACACATCAAATTTTTTCATCTTGGTCATGCAAAGATAAGGGAAATTCAATCATTTTAAGAGATTATACTATTATTTGAACCTAACGTGTTTCCTATGGAAATTCATGTGGATTTCCTATGGAATCCATGTTGCTTAATTTGTGGTTATTTCTAGTTGAGCATTTATCCATAAATAATGAAATGTGAACAGAAGAATAATTTTATATATAAGGGATTATTACTTTCTCTACTCGTACTATGTACATAGTGTATAGAGAAGGTATTGCACTCCACCAAAAAATTTGATACAGAGATTTCACCGGAAATATGTGTTTTAGGGTCCCATATATCCAAAACAAGTATTTTCCGAAAAAGGTCCATGTGTGTGGGTGTAGGTGTGGGTGCGTGCGTGGGTGTCTGTACACGATAACTCAAAAACGAAAGGTTGATAAAATACCAAACTTGGTATTTAAGTTTAGTATCTTCCAGGGATGCGACACAAAGATTTTGAGAAAAATCCCACCACCCCAAACTACCCTTTACATGGAACTTTTTTCGAATTTTGATTTTCCCAAAGATGGCTGTAATGATTTTGATTAAAATATCATATATTAAAAAATATTTACCTGACAAAAAAAATGTATATCTTGAATTTTCTGGGAATAGCCTCTGGAGACTACTTTATTCTGGGCGAATTTTATGGAATTTTGCATAACTGCTAAACCATAAGACTTAGATAAAACTTGCTATACAAGAAATGTAGAGCACGTTAAAACACACAATTCATGTTATATACATTTTTTTCGTGGAGATCATTTTTGAAATATTCATTGTTTTTGGTTTCAGCTATGAAAAACTTACTTTAACTCCTGTCCATATAAACAAAGGAACTTCAGTCACATAGCAACCAGCTTTTGACTATCACTTTAACCTATGGTACTCCCTTATTTCGCTTCTATTTACAAGGAAACAAGTAATAAGACTATTTCTGCTAATTTTTTCTCGATTAGTATGAAGTAAATAGAAGCATAAGCTTACTAACAATAATTTGTTGCAGAGATGTAGAGAAAGTCATGTGAATGGTACACATCCAATTTTTTGAGATATTCCTTGTTATTAGTTTCAATTGTAAACCTAAACTATTTTCAAGCAGGACTATTACTTGCCTTCTATTTATAAGGAAGAAAATAGTAAGATCATTTCTATTAATGTTTAGCATGATGTAGATAAAAGAATAATATTTTGTAAGAATAGCTTGTTTGCAGCACAGATAGAAAAACTCAATGTAAATGGAGTACATCAAATTTTTTATTATTGTGCTAAGTTGTTCATAAAATTTATTGAATGTTCTTGTGTTTTGCTGGATGAAATCATTTGTTTTGGGAATTAATAACTTCTTGCTAGTATATTTCTGATTCAAGTATCTTATGTCTTTATTGTTTTCTAGGACATGGTATGGGAGAAGAGTGAAACCCATAAATCAAAACTACGGCCAGTATTAAAGGTTTGTTTCTGTTTTTAATATTTATGCATTGAACTATATATTTGAGAATGCTACCAAATTAAATTAGTTTTACACTATGAAGGTGATGACAGTGATATTGTAGATTTTCAGCACATGAAAGAACCTCAAGCCTGAAAAAGAGGCCTCTGAGCAGTCTTTCACGCCCAATATAGAAAGATACACTGAGAACCACAGCAGTTAAAGAGCATCCATAAATAAAACTTGCATATCCATTCGTGATGGTGGTGGTGAGAATAATCCATTTAAAGTAATACAAAATTTAAAAGTCATAAGTATTCAGCATTGTTTTGCTAATCAATGTCCTGATAAAAGAATTCCTGCTACATACCTAATAGCACATCATTACTCACTGAAGTGGTTGCTGATTTTATTCAATGTTCAAGATCAGTGACATTAGCATTAGTAGACAGTAGAAAAACTTGCATATCCTTGCAGAAAAAAAATGTATTCAGTAAAATCTGGAATCTTGACTGTATAAGTACAAAGAACAATCCATCACTGGGGTGCATTTTCATTTAAAAGACTAAAACTATTATGTAATAATGAGATAGTGCACCATCTTGTTGGAAAATGAAATCATTTGACTCTGCTTACAGCAAAACAAGCTAATTTTGGAATATGCTAAGATAGATTATTTCTGTAGTAGTGTGCGCATAACAAAAAGGGAAAGGAAGCAAGAATAAAAAGAAGAGAGACTTGTATCTTGCACTGAGACAGCATAGAAAAAGTTATCATTAGACACTCTTAAATGCTGAGTTGTTTCATTTGGATTTTCTGTTCTCCATACGTGTAAGTTATGATACTTGATGAAGTCATTCAAGCGAAAGTTTGTTTTATCTCTGAAAAATTATGCATGAAATAAATATTACAGCATCAATTCACAAAGTTCTCTCTGTCTTCTTTGCCATCCTTGGAAGGTGCCTGAATGAACGAGTCTGCATTCTTTCAAAACGGTAACCAGTGCAGGCTTACTACAAGCTCAAGCTGTGAACATCCATAGGCTCTCCTCTGAAATTTGCAGTCTTCCTGGACTTTTTCATTTATATTTTCTTCAAACTGTTGAAAGCATCATCACATTTTTTTGGAGAGGGCAGTTATTTAATGCATGCTGTACCACAACTTTTTGAACAATAAATGGAGTTAATGAAATGATGCAATTCAAACCATTGAAAATTAAGTAAAAATGCTGTAATAGACCTATCACTATTTAGCAAACTCATCTTAACAGCTAAAGGATGTTATGAGATTGTATTTATTTATATCCAATAATAATTTTTTGAATGAATATTAATGAAATTTATTGTTTTTATTTTCTAGGAGCCACCTTGGATGGAAGGTATAAAAGTGACATCTGACTTGGTGTACAGGTATCAAATAAAAGATCGTGTCATTGGGGATGTTCTGCAAGCTGATATGCAAGCACTGAAATGTATGAATCAGCCTTTACTTGTAAATGATCAGCTGAGTCAGTTGTACAATGATATGGAGCTAGAAGGACTTTCACATGATTTGAAACTCGAAGAAGGCATCACATCTAGCAGTGGTAGCAGTGGGGAAGAACAATTCCAAAGTTGCACAAAGGTAAAATTTCACCATTATACTGTTTGTTTTGTTAGTATTCTTGATATCTGACAATAAGGTTTTCCATTTACAATAATCAGAAAAGTATTTTTGCACATGACTTGCAGTTCCTTCATGAATGTAGTGTTTTACATTGGGATAACCTTTTATGCTGTCAGGATGATTTGAAAGGTTAAGGCCCTCTACCTAGCCCGGTTCACTCCTTGCATGCTTCCTGTTTCAAATTATTTTTTGTTGGATTCTGGCATTTTTAGCAAATAACATTATGTTCTTTGAGCTCCGTTATGTTCTTTGTTTTCTTTGACTGTTAACCTTTTCAATATAATCAGTTGATTGTCTAGAGCCATAGTCTCCAAAATATGGCTGGTGTGCCAAAACTGGCCTGTGACAGCTAATGGCTTATTGTCGTTATTGTTGCTGTGATAAGTTGTATAAAAAAACAGAACAATAATAATTCAGTTTTATTTACTTGCTAGGTAAAGCTTAATGACAAGTATAATAGGCAGAAAATTTAACTTAAGTATAATAACTAACAAATAATTGAAATGAATCCCACTAACAATATAAACTAGTGATCATCCCATGGTTTCACCCTCGGTAGTTATGTTGGGGTAAATAATATTGTATACGTATACCGTTGTTTTGAATGTATATATTCTATATCACACACATGATTTCATCCGGAATTCACATGCATTAGCTCAGCTTCCAAAATAGCATTAATTTCTGCCCTGATATTTTGTTTTAATTCTTTTAAAATGTGGATATTAGTTTTGTATACTTTAGTTTTCAAATTGCCCCATAAATGAAAACTGCATGCCATAAAACCAGGAGACTGAGCAGGCCATAAACCCTTACTAATAATTCCATCCTCAAAAATTTTCACAATAAAGTAATGATTCATCAGCTGTATGCACAGTGGCTGAATCCTACTGGAAAAATCCACACCAACATTCAATATCCATTGGCTGTTCTAAACATGGTGCCCATATATTATTTCTTTATCTCTCTGCATTTAATGGTATAATATAACAGAGAGGGCATGTAGTTACTACCATGAACCATATTGCTGTTCTTCTTTGTTGTGCTGCTTTGTTTCTACTTGTTCAACACCTGCTGTCATGCCACATATCTTGAACTTGTGTACAGTAAAAAACTGTCTTCCAACTCACTAACCTATTACTTCCAAGTGCATGGCTTATGATATAATGAGAAAATGAGTTAACTACAAAATTTCACAGTTGCAGGATATAACATCTCACTTAAAACTTGAATGTAGCACACTTTACCTTATATATGTATTTCTCTTTCTTATTTTCAGGCAAAAAAGAAACAAAGAAAAGTTGACTATGCAAAGTTAGTAATGCTTTTTGAAGAAAATGCACCTCTTCCACCTCCTCCATGCACAAGCTAAGATCTTACTTCACATCATTTGAAACAAACTTCACTGATGCTACTGTAGCCATGAAAAATTATTGGGCTTTTGAACGCTAGGTTTCACTTAAGCTGCATAATTGGTCCTTAAGTAGTGAAAATGTCAAGTTTTAGTGTGAAGCTGTCACACAATTATAAGCTTGATAATTATGTCCACTCTTACTGCATAAGCCAAAACTGCTCACCATGCAGTAAAAACTGATCTATGTGCCTCAGGTAAGGTTTCTGAAAGCTTCACCATCTGTGATCCAGGAGATAGAATGTTAAGAGAGAAAATGAAATGTTTGTTGCTTTAATGTGCATGGTAATAATTCTTACATAATTGCATTTATATCCTTGAAAAAGACAGCCATAGCAACTTTCTGCTTCAAAAAAGCAAGCAATTTTAATGGCATTGAGCTATACATTTGTATGTGCAATTAAATATTGCATGCTCATAAAAAGTGTTATTGTGCTGCACAGCACAGTATCTTTTACAGAGGAAAAACATTTTTAGTGTTTAAATCTGGTACCAAATGATAAATAATGTTATACTAATAGATCATATTGGTCAACAGTATTATAAATAAGGATTGTTGTGTAAAATTTGTTACTTAGGATAAGTTGCAGTTTGTACGAATTGAATAGCTTAACAAAGCAGAGATAAAGCTATAACATTTTGTCAGAGCAAAAAATATATTGGAACTGGTTTTTGATATGCTATATTTTGCTTCATTTGTTGCTTGTCTTTTATTGTTTATCTCTTAAAAGCTAACACATTTGTAATTATCCTGCAGACTTCCATGGAGCACAAGATGCTGGAATATGTATTGATATGTTGCTATATCAAAACGTGATTCATGTTGTGTATACATGTTGCTGTGATTGACAAAGTTGAGCTAAAAAGAACCAGCTCTTGGTATCAGTTGGTATATGCAGTTGATTGAACATTGTTTTGAAGAACTTAACCTAGCAGAAAAGCTATTCAATAGTTTCTGTTAAAAAGATAATCCACTTTAATTTTGATTCAGCAAATTACATTTTCTAATGATGTAATATATTAAGAGTAAGCATAAGAAATAAGAAAATGTCAATATGAAAGTAACCACGCAGTTTCAAAATGCTTTGCACTAAAGAAGCAAAACTAACCCAACCCTTTTTTCAAAAATGAGTTTGTCATTTATCACTGCAGCAGAAACTGACTTTAAAATGCACAAGAAGAGTAAACTATAACTGCTACCTAGGAAAAGATAAATGTTCTGTTTTGGATAAAATGAAAAATAGAGTTCCTCATTAACTGAGTGTTGTATTTCATTCCAGGAGGAATGAACTTCCTGGAATTTGTATTCACTTTTTTATATTCATTTTAAGCTGTTATTACAGTAGCTTAAATGATTTCAAAATGTTTTTCCTGCTACAATGGTCCATGGTGTGATTTTCTTAGATAGAACAATTTAGACACTTATTTTGTCATTTAACAACAGAAATGTACATTTATTGATTCTAATAAACTCGGAATTGAAACACAAGGATAATATCTGCTTCCACAAGTTGTAAATAAATAAGTGAAAATTCAACTGTCTACTTTGGAAATACTTGCAGTAGGAAAAATGTGGCCTTCTGTTACACATGGCTGGTTGGCTTAACCCTGCCCTCACATAAATCCACAGTGACAAAGTAAGGCTTATGATCAATGCAGGAACGGGAGAGATGTGAGATTAGAATTATGCTGGAAAACAAATCCCAGGTGAAAAAGAAAAGAAATTAAAATCATAGAAGGGTATAATAGTTAATGCAGAATCAACACCACTAATCAGAGTATGTAAGCCTTGTCAATTTCAGAAGTAATTTGTGTCACACAGAGGCATTTATTTTCTGTATGGGATTGACAGTAACATTCCAAAATTCTAATATGGCAGAATGGCATACAAAACTATCTTAACCACATATTTTCAAATTATTCCAGTATGTTTTTCTGTTCTGATAAAAAATGTACAAACATGAGCTAGAGATAATAGGCTCATAGAGGTACTGCTACTTAAAGAAAACTATTTTTTTATTATACATTGTATTTGTATGTATTTATTTATTTATTATATAAAATATGAGAGTACATAATGTAATATTGAAAATATCAATAAGCATGATGAAAGCTTTACACAATGTCAAGGAAGTTATTAATTGTAAAAGAAAAAGTTTTAATAATAAATGAGATAAACTATAAAAAAGAACTTTTGAGTATCTATAATTAGTGCATTAGAACCCTGCTTATCAGGGGGGAATGAATCTTTAATTGTGTATAACAGCTTTTCTGCTAAGCCGTTTTAAGAGAAAAACAATTGCAGTCAATTTTTCTCTTTTATTTATTTGTAAGTATACATTACCTGTGATTAAAGTAGTGGGGTAATCTATGTTCATCACATTTATCAGATTTGTCACATAGTATATTTTCAACTAATTTTGAGTATCATTTTTAAAGCTTGCCATGTTTTGTATTACTGTTTTAAGGGACTTAACATTACCAACGGGTCAAAAAAGTATAAACTGCTGTGCAGTATTTTGCCTGTCTGCATCCTCAGTGCTCATTGGTGTTAATCACTATCATAGAAAGGTGTGAATGAAACCATACCACATTTTTAAAACTACTTTTAAAGGCTTTGCTTACCAATTTTATGAAAGGAGATGCTGAAACTGGCCACCGTCATTATCCATACATTTTTGGCACTCTTTAGGAAACTATTTATCACTCACCGTAGTTCACCTTGAAAAATGCTGACAATTTCCTGGCAAATATTTTGTTTTAATTCTTCCAAGGTGTGTGGGTTTATCTTATACACTTTATGTTTTAATTTACCCTAGAGATAGAAATCTTAGGAGGTTAGTTCGCAGACCAAGGTGCCACAAATTTCTACTAATAATTCTGTCCTGAAACACACTTGAATTGTTCTCATCGAAAGATTGGCCATCTGAACTAGTCTTTTTTAAAAAAGCAATAATCATGGGGGGGGGGGGGGAGATTTTATTCACGTATGTACAGGTATCAACTATTGGCTGGAAAAAAATTTGCCCTATAACTCTTTCTCTGCTAATGGCGCACATACAGCAATTTTTTTGTTATGAAGGGGTACTTCGTGAAGAATATGTTGCTCAGTGCTGCAATAATAATTATTATCAGGGGATTTTAATTTAGTACCTATATATACGTTAAAAGAAGAGAGATGAATAATAATTTATGGAATGCTGGGGTTAATAATTTTTGCAGTTTTTGGAGGTAGATTGTTAAATTGAATAATTTTTTTTAACTCATTTCATATTTTTCCCATTTATTATAGGTTAATATATGTACACCATGAAGGTGCAACCAAGACTCATTCATGAAAAATATTAATCCACCCACCCCTCTCCTGCTGCTCCACCGATCCTGCTCCCTCTGCCTTTCTGATAAGCATTCCCTCTGTTTTTCATTTTAGCATTTCGAGAAATGCTAAAAAGTAAACTGAATAATAATGCTAAAGTTAATTTGAAGACAGAAATGCGAACAGTAATACTGTTAGATAGAGAGGATGAGATTAGGGAAGTAATAAAAAAAGAAACTAACAGAGAGATAGATACTCTGCAAATAAGAATGGCCAAGAAAGCAAACAGAAACAGAGTAAAGTATGCATTTGTAACAGTAGACTTGGATTCAGCAAACCTTCTGCTGAAAAGAAGAGAATAGGATAAGCATGGGAAAGATGGAAAGTGAAGGAAGTTATCACCCTACCCAGATGCTATAATTGTTATAAAATAGGACATATAGCCAGAGAATACAGAGCAGTCCAAATTACAGATAATTGTTATAACTGTGGGAAAACTGGCCACCAGAAGAAGGAATGCACAGTTCTGCTGTTTGTGCAAAATAGGTCACAAATCTGAGTCTATGAAGTGTCCCATATATAAAGCTAATCCAAGCAAAGGAGAATAGGAGGACTAACAGCTATGATGAAGCTGGTTCAAATAAACACTGATAGATGTGAAAGGGCAATGGACCTTCTAAGGCATAGATATTGCTCTGGTTGCTGAACTAATAAAAATATGACAAAGAATAGCACAAAATGGGTTGTTAGAAGAAGGGATGCAGCTATCTATATGTTGAAAAATGATTTTAAAATCCAGAGAATTGAAGGTGGTAAATGTAAATGCCGTGTAATTTATGGACACTCTTTTAACTACTGTGGTTCTCAGCATCCCATTCTAAATTGGATGTGAAAGACCACTTAATTTTGCTCAGAGGCCTCTCTATCAGGCTTGAGGTTCTTTTACGTGTCGTAAATATACGACATGGGACCAACGGCTTTACTTCCCTTCCAAAGGAAGCCATGCTAAGGATATTTACACCCAAAAATATCCATCATCCTCCACTGGGTTTGAACCCAATCCTTGGGTATATGAAGTTAGCATGGTAACCATTACACCATGGAGGACGACATTGGAGGTGGTGATGGATTTGTATGGATAGAAGGTGATAATCTCACAATATATTCATGTTGCATATCCCCAGCACGAAATTTAGAAGATTTTCAGGAATATCTGTTTGCAATACACCATGCAATGCAGCAGCACATAAATAAAAGAATAATGTAGGGGGCGATTATAATGCCAAGGTGCTCTGCCAGGGGTCACCAAGGAAGACAAAAAAGAGAGCCTATTGGCAGAATGGGCCAGCAAAAATGGTTTTATAATACTAAATGATGGAGAAGTACCCACATTCAAGAGGAATGGAGGATTATTGTACATAGATATACGCATTTGTGTACAAAATGTTGGAAACTTAGTTAAAAATTGGTATATTAGTGATGAAAAAACCTAGGCTATTACAAAGGTACATGTATATATATATATTTCTTCTCTTCTTTATATATCCATCCATAGAGAAAGAGAGATGGATGGAAGCACTTCCAATAGATAAACAAAGTACGAATCAAAAAAATGGATGGATATATAAAGATGAGAAGAAAGTAGAGATATAAAAAAAGTTGTAGTACATATGAGAATTATAAATTATCAAAACTGCGAGGTGCAGTGTTTAGATCTGGCCATAAAAAAAAGGTATGTAGCTCAAACTTAAGAAGGAAGGAGATATATAGGTATCACAGCAGTACTTATTGGTGGAATCAAGACATTGCAAAATTAAAAGTAGCCTGTACCAAAGCAAAAAGGAAAACAACTAGGTTAAACATCAAAAATGTTACAAACGACCAAAAAAGAGAAAGCAAGAAATAATTATAGGCAATGTTGAAACAAACTAAAAAGAGAAATAAAAAAAGCCAAAAGTGAAAAATGGAAACTATTATATGCAGAAGTAGATAATGATATATGGGGTAAAGAGCACAAAATAGTGACCGATAAATTGGGCCGGAGGCTGCCAATAACCGTTACCGATGAACAAATAAAGATAGCAGTAGAATTGTTTCCTAGACATTAAAGAGTAAGGCGGGAAAAAAGAAATTCCCCAGATACAGAAAAGATCCTGGTATATACAAAGGAGGAAATCATAATCGCTGGACAAAGAATTAAATGTAAGAAAGCAGCTGGACCCGATGTAATACTGCCAGAGGTGATAAAGCCTCTAGCGACGCAAAAACCAGAGATACTGGTAGATACAATAAACAAGCTAATTAAATCCGGAGTGTTTCCAAAAGCATGAAATTAGGCAAGCTGGTGCTGTTAGAAAGCCTAGCAAAAATGAGGGGGAAAAGTCCTATAGACCAACATGTCTATTAAATGTTACAGGAAAGCTCTTTGAGCGAATTATAAATAAAAGACTAATAGAAGCAAGAGAGCAAGGGGAAGGACTATCGTCTAAACAATATGGCTTCAGGCAAGGAAGGTCTACAATAGATGTAATCCATGTAGCGCAACATATAGCAGAAGATGCGAAAATAAATGCAGATAAATAGGTGGTTCTAGTAACATTAGATATTAAAAATGCTTTCAACTCTGCACCATGGAAGGGGATTGTACAAGAACTAGAGAGGCAAGAGATATCTCTATATATGACTAACTTAATCTACAGTTACCTAGAGGACAGAGAAATCCAGGTAGAAGAAAAACGTAAAATGAATATGACGTGTGGTGTACCCCAAGGGTTGGTGCTGGGGTCAATGTTATGGAAAATAAATTATGATGGAGTGTTAAAACAAAACAAAAACAAAATTAGGTAAACGGAATAACAACTGTGTGCTAAACAGACAATCTTGCTTTGGTAATATGCGGTGAAGATAGAGACACGCTGGAAGACCGAGTAACATTTAAGAGAAATGTAGGCTACCTTGGTATGCAGCCCCCAGGGGCCTAATACGGTAGGTACGGGTTGGGCGCACCCGGGGTCCCGAGCCACCTTGACTCCCTCTGTGGGCAACCTCTTAGTGATGAGGGAGTCAAGGTCAAAATGCCCACCCACATGTAGGCCGTGCGTGGAGACCCGTGTCGGTGGAAAGGAATATCCTGGTTGGTTGAGGGTTGCATATCTGAGCCTGGGGTTCTGTTTTTCAGTAACTGGGGAGGTTATGCAACCCAATGCACCACTTTGGTTTCTGCTTAGTCTAAACGGGAGGCTAGGGACTAACCCTCCCCTAGTCAATCGGCCCGGACTAGGTATTATACCGCACTCCAGAGTGAGTGGGACGGCGCGGCCGCTATATCCCCTATGTGGCCCTGTCACCCCAGTGGGGTGACACCTTATCGGGATCCGTGGTGGGTGGGGAGCACTGGGGGATGAATTTTAAGTACCTTTATGGCACCCAAAACAAAAAACCTTAATATTGGAAAAGAAGTAGTCGAGTCTTGTGGTCCTCGCTACTTGGTGATAAATCGGACAGAGGAAGGAAGTTTTTCGCGGTGAGCCCTTTTGTAATTCAAAGGGTGAAGGTCGAACTGCATAAGACGCTAAACTCCTCACGCGGTGTGATCACCACCCGCATTCTTGACGGATTAAGTACTGAGGAGATTCAGGAGAACATGAATCAAGGCGTAACATCTGAGTATCGGGTTCAGCGTAAAGTCAATGGAGAATTCATGCCTCTCCATACCCTGTTCCTAACGTTTGATCGGGTAGATCTCCCGCAGAAGATCAGAGCAGGGTACGAAGTCATCGAGGTTAGGCCTTATATACCGAACCCGCTCAGATGCTATAAATGTCAACGTTTTGGCCACACGCGAGATTTTTGTAAGGGCGAATCCACCTGCGCCAACTGTGGTGATCTATCCCACGATGGTGTGTGTAGTTCACCGCCATCGTGCGTGAATTGTGACGGCGAACATTCATCTACTTCCCAAAACTGTCCCCGTTTTACAGAGAAGGCAATCCAGGAGATGCGGGTGAAAGAGAAGGTGTCCTCGGAAGCCCGGACTCTCTGTCCCGAAGTCCGGCATGGTTAGCTCTGTTGTAGCTAAACTGGTGCCGTGTCAGGAAATCGCAACACAAAACTAACGATATAAACGGGACAATTATCGCAGAAAAGGTCCTTGTAGCCAGAACAGTGCACAAGCCTACGTTACCTTCCAAGTCGGCATTAACATCTGCCAAATCTGTCAACCTACAGAGCTGTTCAGTAATCTCACCTAAAGCTTCGATCTCAGGAAATAAAACCTCTAAGCTTGCGACGTACTCTGCACCTGCTAAGCAATTTAAGACCAGCTATGTCCGGCAAGACTTTCTGAAAGATAGTGTTAAGACCGCTCCCAAAACTTCTAAGGGAAAGCAAAGTCCACGCCACTCTCCACGGAGATCTTCTTCTAAGGAATCATCTTCGCCGATCAGTACCTCTAATCGGTTCGAGGTTACGCACAGTGCGTAAGCGACAGGATCGTGCTGCAAAACAAAGTGTTAGTCCGGCACCAAAAAAGAATAAACTGAACCGACCAACGCCGCCCAATATGCACAAACGGCTTTCAATTTAGAACTTGTCCCATCATAAAGACTACGGCTATCCTACAGTGGAACATTCATGGAGTTAGATCACATCGACCAGAGCTCGAATTGTTGCAACATTTCTTTCTGACGCCTTTCATACTGTTTCATACCTTGATATAGCTATTTGTTCACCCCAGTTAACGGTTTCCTTAAGTTGGAATACCATCTCTGATTTGCATTCAAGTGGCCACTTCCCGTGTCTTATAAATCTCTTGATGCATCCTGTATGTTCCACCCGTTTACCAAACTGGCGCTTCTATCAAGCCAACTGGGATATGTATTCCCGCTTGGCTGTTTTTAACTATGATGAGCACTCCTCTGTGAATTATTTAGTCGAACACTTCACAGAGAGAGTTCTATCCTCTGCTGAGCAATCAATTCCACGTTCCACTGGCCAAACTCGTCGCTTTCCGGTACCTTGGTGGACCGACGAGTGCCGGACTGCTATTCCTGCCCGCAGACGTGTTCTCGGGGTTTTCCAGCGTCCCCTACACTGGAAAACCTAATACACCATAAGAAAATGCGTGCTCAATCTCGACAAGTTATTAAGGATAGTAAAAATACATTCTGGCGCGACTTTTTTTTTTGTAGTGTTTAACGCCCGCTTTAACTACTAATGGCACCGCAGGCGGTGACACTGATGATACATGAATGATGATGGAGCACCGGTGGAATGCGATAGCGGGGGAAACCGGAGTACCCGGAGAAAACCCGCCCCAGCGCAGCTTTGTCCACCACAAATCTCACGTGCGGTCGCTTGGGATCGAACCCCGGCCGTCTAGGTGAGAGACTAGTGGTCTAACCACTCGGCCACGGCGTGGCCATTGGAGCGACTTTGTAGCTTCCTTTAATAGGCATTCCCCTTCCTCTGTTGTATGGGATAAGTTGAGGCGTGTGGCCGGCAAATCGACCCATATGCCAATCGCTGGTCTCAGAACAGCTGCCGTTGTTGTTAACGCATTTGACGTGGCTAACACTTTGAGCCATGCTTTCGCTCTGGTGTCTAGCTCAGACAATTATCCCCCTGAGTTCCTTAGAGTTGAGGATCAGACGGAATCTCAAGTGTATTCCTTTCGTTCCGGAAACCTTGAGGATTACAACCGTGTTTTCACCATGGCGGAGTTAGACCATGCACTTAAATCTTCGTGGAACTCTGCGCCTTATCCAAGTGGCATCCACGTCCAAATGTTGCAACATCTCTCTCCTGATGGTAAGCCTTTCCTACACGAGGTGTATAACCGGGTCTGGGTTGACGCCACTTTTCCAGACAGATGGTGGGAGGCCACCTTTATACCTATTCTGAAGCCAAGGAAGGACCGTCATCTTCCTTCCAGCTACCGTCCTATTTCCCCTCACGAGCTGCATTTGCAAGGTGATGGAACGCATTGTCAATGGACGGTTGGTCCGGTGGCTAGAATCCCAAATCTATTATTGACTAATGCCCAGTGCGGTTTTCGACGGCGTCGGCCAGTAGCTGACCATCTTGTATCGCTATCGACGCAGATTATAAACGGCTTACTTAAAAGCTGTCACACGGTTGGAATATTTTTGACCTTGAGAAAGCTTATGATACGTGTTGGCGAGCAGGTATATTACGTTTCCTCCACAACTGGAATTTTCGTGGACGCCTACCGTTATTCTTTCAGGAGTTTATGCAGGACCGCGCTTTCCGAGTAAGGGTCGGCTCGGTTTTTACTAACCATTTTATTCAAGAGAACGGTGTGCCGCAGGACTCTGTACTAAGTGTGAGGCTGTTTGCTATAGCGATTAATTCCACATCGCAATGTATTCCCCCAGGCGTCTCGTCTTGTTTATTTGTGGATGACTGCAATTCACTGTACTTCTCAGCGTACACCGTTTTTGGAACGCCGCCTCCAGCGGTGTTTGAACAATCTCTGTGATTGGAGCTTGAAAAACGGCTTTCGTTTCTCACCTGAGAAGACAGTCTGCGTTAACTTCTGGCGCCATAGGTGGCGACATCCGCCATGTCTTAGACTCGGGCCAGATTTACTACCATTCGCAGATGAGACGAGATTCCTTGGGTTGATCTTCTATCGGAAACTTTGTTGGTCACCGCATATAGCACAGTTGAAAGCGCGATGTGACCGTTCTCTCAATAGTTTACGGATACTAAGCGGTAAATCCTGGGGAGCGGATCGGACACTGTTGCTTCGTCTTTATCGCGCACTGATTCGATCTAAGTTAGACTATGGAAGCATTGTTTGTTCTTCAGTGCTCAAAAGATTAGACACAGTCCATAATCAGGACATCCGTGTGGCGGTTGGAGCTTGTTAGCCTCTACGCCGAATCGGGGGAACCCCCTCTGCGATATTGGTGCGATGTCCTGCTATCTAATTATGGCTGTTGGTTCAAATGCATGCCTGGTGATCCAACTTTCCATGTGTTTTTCTCCCCCGAGCTGGACGAACGGTATCGCCACCACTCCCTTAGTCCAAAGCCTGCAGGTTTTCGTTTCCGTGAACTTCTTCGGCAGCATGATATTGACATGTTGAGGCTGTTTCCCAAGGTGGAGAGGAGGTTCCCTCTTTGGTTTCGTGCTGCCTCTCATGTCAATCTGGGGATGACGGTTTACGGGAAATCTGCTGTGCCTGTTGATAGTATCCGTAGAGGTTTTTTTTTTTTTTTTTTTTTTTTTTTTTTTTTTTTTTTTTTTCTTTTATCAACAAGCAGTGGTCATATTTTTATATATACCGATGGCAGCAGGTGCCCCGACGGTGTTGGTTGTGCCTTTGTCCATGGGACCGAATCTTTTACTTTCAGTTTGCCTAGCAGCACATCCATATATTCTGCCGAGCTGTATGCTATTTACCGGGTCCTTTTGTATATTCGCCACCGAAAATTAAGTGACTGCCTTATTCTTAGCGATTCCCTCAGTTCCCTTCAGAGCATTCGTGAGCTGTACAATTACCATCCTTTAGTGCAGCGCATCCAGGACGCCCTCCACATTTTGCAAGCTTCTGGGGTTAATGTCGAACTTGCATGGATCCCTGGACACTTTGCCTTCTAAGGAATGAACTTGCAGATTTGGCAGCGAAATCGGCAGTCACAGAGCCCAGGGTTAATGTTACCATTGCAACTGCGGAAGATCTTAGGGCCGTTGTGCGGAGAGCTGTATTTTTGAGCTCGTATGCGGAGTGGTCGGCTCTGCGAAGTAACACGCTTCGGGACGTGAAATATCTTCTGTCATCTGGGCAACCTCCTCACGTCCTTCTCTCCGGGAGAAGGTGCAATTGGCTCGGTTGCGAATTGGCCAGTTTTTTTTTTTTTTTACCCATTGTTTCCTTTTTAATAGAGATCCTGAACCTGGCGCAGCACTGACGGTAGCACACATGCTGGTAGTGTGTGCTGCTCTGGTATCTTTTCGCACCACTCTCCAACTGCCAGCCTCCCTAGCGGAGGTCCTTGGCAATGACCCCGCTACTGTTGACAGAGTTTTTAAATGTTTATCTACAATAACATTTACGTTCAGGATCTAGTTCAATTTATAAGATTTCTTACTTGTTTATATCCATTGTTTTAACTGGTTTTATGGATTATATGAATTAAATGCTGTTTCGTTTTTACAGTTTCTTTTAGGTCTAATTTTAACACGCTTTTTATCATTTTAAAGCCCTTTTAGATACCATCTCATACCCCGTTTAGTTTTCTAAGGGCGCTGATAACCCTAGTAGTTGAGCGCCCTTAAACCCCAATCATCATCATCGGTAAGCACATGGGTCACACCTTAAGTATGTCGGCGCATATTCAAAGCGCAACATAGAAAGCAGAAAAGATCGTGGCAGATTTAAGCCGACTATTACAAAATGTAGGAGGGCCTAGAGGTGAAAAAGGACGTATACTAAGCAGTGTAGTTAACTCCATTTTATATGGAACCTAATTTTGGGGAGATTGGGTCGATAAAACCACATATAGAAAGCTCATAGAAAAACTACAAAGAAAGATTTTAATCAGAATAGTTACTGGATATAGAACAATCTCAACAAAGGCAATACACGTTATAGCGGGAATGGTGTCGATACACCTATTAAAGAAAGAAAGTGTATGAGTGGGTTGGAACAGAGTAGTAATAAAACGACAGTAAAAGAAAATATTAAAGACATGGCAGCTCGAGTGGAACAGAGAAGAAAAAAGGGGCCGACTAAAAGGCTCATACCTGATATCAAAAAATGGATAAATTGAAAGCATGGAGAGACAGAGTACTAGCGAGTAAAAACTCAGTTTTTATCCGCACACAGATATTTTAGAAGCTATTTGTTTCCGTTTGGTCTGGCTTCAAGTGACACATGCCTCCACTGTGGGGAAAGAGACACAATTGAATACAATGTAATTAAATTTACAAATTGGAAAGAAAAGAAGTGTCTGGTAAACAAACTAGGAAGACTAACAGTATAAAACATAGTCGTAATCGTGTTAGAGAAAGAAAGTAACTGTAAAGCTATTGCAACATTTATTAAAGAAATTCTGCAGGAAAAATATAAGAATGACAAAGGAATTATGGAAAATCAAAATCGAGAAAACTCAAACTGCAGATAACTCCAACTCGAGGAATTAAATAGGAAAAATGAACACCATAGAGTCATCACCTCTCGAAGTAATGCCTCCAGTAGTTCCGAGAGACGTAATCATACAGGGCCGGAAGTAGGAGTTTTTAGTTGGCGAAAATCCAACTCCCACACAGAGTGGTGTCTTTGAATGATTTTCTCCTACTGTAAAAAAAAAAAAAAAAAAAAAAAAAAAAAACTGCTTACCTTTCCATTGCTTCCACTACTCGCCGCACCTCTCCAATGACTCGCCCATTTGTGCTCATTCATTCCATGCGCCTTCTATTTCTGTGATGACCCAGAGAGCCCCTCGCCGTGTGTCCTTTTCTTCTTCTGCTTCCTCACCGCTCCTTCCCACCTCGCCTCCTCATCCTGTCTCCCAGATCCCGGGTCCTTCCTCCCCTAATCCCGGTCTCCCTCCTGCTCCTTTCTACACCTTACCCCGGCCCAACTCAATCCTGCCTCCTCTTCCCAAGGACCCTCGAACCCCAATCCTGCCCCATCCGGACCTCCCTCCTCCTACTCCCAAGCTCTGAACTCCAAGTTCCTGGATAGGTTTCCCGCCTTCACATGACTTTGTTTCAGAACCTACAGGATTCAACGTCCTGCGTTCCAATCAGGGTCATGTTGTAACCTGGACCACGCTGTCGCGGGACTTCATGGTGCTCACTAGGTCCGCGGAGGACATTTCGCGCCTAGAGCATTCCTGAGGGAACGCATGGTCCCCCTGACATAGACAAGGACCAGCCAAGGCGAGAGCTTCCGAGCGGTGGTGAGGAACTTGTACTTTGACGGCGTGGAGGAGGCCATTAAGGTCGAGCTACAAGCCGCGCACTTTTCAGTGCTGCGCGCATTCCAGCTCAGGCGTTAGGACCGGACGCCTCTTCCAATGTATTTAGTGGGTCTGGCAAGGACAGAGGACCTCGACCGTTTACGGTTTAGGCCACGGAGCCAGGTACCGGGGTTGCCCCGAGTATCAAAGGCAGATTGCTGCGGTGACTTTGAAATTCATTTCTCCTTGTATGATTGGGAAAAAAAATAAAATAAAGATTGACATATCATTTGAGAAAGGTACAAGTATTGGGAAATTTAAACCAGACACAAGAAATATCTCAGATATAGTTAACTCCAGAAAATCAAATATATTTGAATAATGTGTTTTAACAAAGTCTACATTTTTTGGTGCAGAAGATTTTTTCTCATAGTTTATCAGTAGTGGAAAAGTCATTCAACAAAATACATCCCTTGACTACAGTTTGCAGCTTAGGGCCTAATATAGGTAAAACAGGAACAGTAGATGGAATATTACAATAATGCCTCGGGTGAGGTGTATGTTGTGTATGAGGGACGAAGTGTAAAGTTTGTGTAATATATGCATTAGGATTTTTTCTTATACATGCCATATTTCACAGTCTCTTAGATATGCCTTGCGGCTTAGAGCCTTCAATATTGGGTCACACTTAGATGTATGCAAAAAATTGGAGTTTACTCATGCATTAAAACTTGCTGTGTGAATTAGTGTGCATTGCCACACATTTTGACAAAATATTATTATGCACATGCCTATGATGTATGCATGTGGGGATTTTGAGTGGTACCCTATCGTGGGAGATAATCCCGTATTTCATTTAGCGCTCGCAGAATTAATGGAGCTGTCGCGCACAATTATTTCGACGTTTCTTCGTGAAAACTGAAAAGTGTAGGACTACCGCCAGGGATCATTGGGGGTTATAGACGCGCATAACCCTAGTCCTATGCCCTAGGCTAAGCCGTCGTCGCCTAAATTTGCGGCCTGCCCTCTACTTATAAAAAAAAAACGTGCCTTGGCTATGTTTTGCGGTATAGGTTCCTAAACACGTAAGTGTGGTTTTTTGGTCTGCGGCTATACCAACAGCATCAGAAAACTTGCTTCATTCCCTAGTGAGTTTCTGCAGGTTAGTAGATACGTCCTGAAAGCCTGAGTTCATCCATTACTCATTTTGAGGTTAGAGTACTTAGTTAAGCACATGGACATTGATGACACTGGAAACGAGAGGTACAAATGACGTCATTTTATAAATTTACAACACACATTTAGTCCTATGTCCATAAAAATATCTTGTATTATGCCAGGAATGTTGCTTGATTCATTGCATTTACTTACTTACATAGCATTGTCTACAAACAAAAGAAATTTGGCTAAATAACAAGTATTTTACCCATTTAAGAATGACCTGGACAGTTTTTATTCTTTATTCCGCCCATTTGCCCGCCCTTTCATTTTCTTCACTGTGAAAATGCTGCACAAATGTCAATAAAAAAACGCAATTTCCCCATGCCCAGGTAGGGCCCAAACAGCTGCACGGTTTGCAACAATTATTGTCTTCTTCTTCTTCTTGAACATATATTATTGGTGAAGAAACAATACTAATAAAACACACATTTTACAGGAGAAACAAAAACATTTTAAAAATGTGAATCATTTCCGCATAATAAAATTTGGCATGGAATTAGTAAATAATATTCAAAATAAGTACATTATCTGAAGATTGAATTATATTAGTATTTTAAGTTATTTATGCTATTTACGTGGCATTACAACGGTAAAGTACGAAGTTTTTTTTTTTTATCGTGGTATTGATATGAATTGTTTGGAGTGAGGAAGTGTTAAAATTAAGAAACAAAAGGAATATATCATTATTTTCTAGTTTTATTCATAGTATTGCATTTTTAGATAAATAAATGTGTAGTTACTGTATTTATCAAAATTTGAAAATTATTCATGTAAAAGTTTAGTTTGTAAAATATGAGTAATTAACTAACAAGTTATATTATTATTTTGCTGGTGTTAGTAGTATATTATATTACTATATTGAACTACAATAATTGTTTTTCATATTATTGTCATTAGTGGTGTAATAAAATATGCCCGGTTGTAAAACATATTACTCGGCGATGTCATAACCAATGTTATCATAGAATGCATGACAAAACACGCTTTAGTTGTTGCAAGTATTGCCATTTTGACTTCTTAATTCGCTGTGATTTAGAGTATAATTTCTTGTAGGTCACTTCTGCATATTGCTTCTTGAGACGCCTTGGCATTTCTTGCCAGTCTTCAGTGAAACGATATTTAAAACGAATTGTACCACCAGGGCAATACTATATTGCCCTCAGATCAGTTACGGACAAATCATTAGTTCCTCTTCCCGGGCGAATTGAATCATAGAACAAACTACTTTTCTCGCCATAATTTGTGAATAATGAATAGTCTAAATGCTTAACGTAGTAAGGTGTGAGTTTCTTTCGTGCTTCTTTTGTTATTGACTTCGCAGCGTTATATCTCTATTCTTTAACTTGCATTCAATTGTACAATGAGCTAAGTCAGTTCCTTCTGATTGTGGTTATTCTCTTGATATTTTTTGGTAATGAATACACCTGTGGAAATTGCTAGCCCAAAAAGGACATTCTACATGACTGCATTTATGTTTAGGTATGTACATCCATTAGAGTATAGAATTATTGGTAGAGGATTTTCGTTTTTGCAATCAATGTATCTACGAAACAACTGGCAAAAACGGATGAAACAAGTTCTGACCGTGTGTCACCAAACCAGTAACAAACTGCATCATGATTTTTCAAATTATAAATTGTAGAATTATGCACACATAGCTTTATAATACACCAAACTTGCCTATGTACGGAGCTCTAACTGTCTGGTGATCCATGACGAATACAATAATCTGTTCCCGTTGAGCATCCTCTTTATCCTTTTCTTTTTCTTATCAAGCTTCTTTTCATTAAGTCGCAATCATACTGCTTGAGTTATATTGCGAGTTTTGTAACTGTAACAGATGCTCGCATTCATCTTTCTTCGGGCTGTAAATACTAATATTACTTTCTGAGAGAATTAGGTTTAAGTATATCGGCTCAGAGAGTCGGCATTTTCATATGCACACTTCTGTTTATACAAATCATATAACTGAATTTTGGAATGAAGTATAGACTCTAAATAAAATTTGGTTGATAACGTTCGACAATAATGGAAAGGTAATTTAGGAAGACTATAAAAATCCCTTGAGAAATTGTTTACTATCTTCTGTTTACTATCCTTCTTGACTTCAGTGTGCAAAATAGTAGAACAAAATGAAATTCTATGTTTGGAATTTTCTAACCAGTGCCTGCACCAGTGGCGGCCGGCCTTTAGGGGCACGTGCCCTCCCTAAAACAATTTCTCCATTATATTATTAGGTAAAATGTAATAATCTATAACGCATTTTGTATAAATTTAAACCTACTATGCACCGTGAACAGTTGTAGTGAAGATGGCTTTCGGAAATAGTAACCGGCCGCGTTTTACGGACAAAATCGATTTTGTAGTCATCCTATGCGCACGCGCAGAAGAATTCAATGCTTTCAGATGCAGTTAATTTGATGGTGCGGGTTTCAAGGGGTCGAGCGGGGAAAGTTCTCTTAGGACACGAGAGGTGCCGGTCCCCGTGGCCGCGCTCGCCAAAGCGTCTCACTTTGGTGTTTCGCAGCGCAGGGGATCGTGGGCTCGAGTCCCACCTTGGGCATGGGTATTATATTTTCTGTTTCTATTTCTTTATTATCTCCATTTGTAATATATAATTTACAAGGATCGTCAGATTGATTACATGTGTGTGTAAAAAGTAAAACAGAAATTCAGTAAGCATACAGTAATCAAAGTAAACAAATTAGGTAAATAAAAAGTAGGGTATACAGCGCCGGAGTCCCGATCAGACTCCGGAACTGTATTAAAAAAAAAAAAGAAAAAAAAAAAAGTTGCTGCGCATGCGCAAAGAGAAAATAAGAACCGACAATAAGCAAAAGTAAAATTTTGAGTCAAATCCCTGACAAAAATATTTAACCAAAAAGTAAGAGTAAATAATAAGAAACATCTCTTAAGTTTGAATGTCTTCTTATTTGAAAACAAAGTTGATCTAAACCTCCCGAACGAAATATACAAAAAGAAGCTTATGTTATATGTTTTCGTAAACTTCCACGGCCAATATTAAAATTATCTTGGTCCAGAGTTTCCGGTGTAGACCGCGTCTTAAGGCTAAAATCTGCCGACGTTTCGCCCATCTTGTGATAAGGCTTCCTCAGGGCTAACTGCGTCTGGTCCGGCTGGCGTACCTTCTTTTATACTGTAGTTGGGACATGCCAAATACCGCCCTCCTGTGTTGCCATTGGTTATCGTTTGGCCAATAGCTGGGGTCGCTGATTTCTTTATTCCTATTGGCTCGCTGGCCGCAAGGTGGGATGCTTTTTTTAGCAGAGGTCTCCAGATGGTGTTCAAACTTTTTCCATTGTCTCTGTTAACTTTATGTTCTTCTTTAATTATTTCTATGCTTTCGCGTATAATGCGATGTTTGTAGTCTTCACATGGTACCAATAATTTCATGTTATCAAAATCAATGTGATGGCCAGTTTCAATAGCATGTTCGGAGAGAGCGGACTTTTCAGGCTGATTAAGTTTGAGGCTTCTGATGTGCTCTTTTCGACGTGTGATTGCCGATCTTCCGGTCTGACCTATATATGCTTTGCCGCAATCGCAGGTTATTTTATAAATTCCTGGCTTAAGTAGTGGGTTGGATTTGTCTTTTACTGGTCTGAGGGTGGATTGTAACTTCCGAACCGTGCTGTACCGAGTATTAATCCCGTGTTTGAGTAAAATTTTGCCAATCCTTTCAGTGGTGCCCTGAACAAAAGGAAGGCGAGCCCATCTTGTCTTTTGTTTTTGTTTTTCTTTTTGTGGTTTTTTGGCATTCTTTCCCCAGTATTTTATGTCGGTTTTTGAGTATCCGTTGGCTTTTAACACTTCCTGTAAGTGGTGTCTCTCTTCAGTTAAAAGATTTGGGTCACAAATACGCGTAGCTCGTTGGAACAGAGTTTTGACCATGCTTCGTTTTACTGAAATGGGGTGGTGGGATGTGGCATCTATGTATCTGTCTGTATGTGTAGCCTTTCGGTAAACTGAACAATGCACTGTTTTACTTGCTGAATTTCGCTCTACTAGAACGTCTAAAAATGGTAATTTTTGGTTATGTTCTAGTTCCATAGTAAATTGTATATTTTGATGAAGACTGTTTAGATGTTCAAGGAACTCTGGGATGTTGTTCAATCCATGTGGCCATACCACGAAAGTGTCATCCACATATCTTAACCACATATCCGGTTTGAGTCGGCAAGTTTCCAAGGCCGTGTTTTCAAAATCTTCAAGGAAGATATTAGCCACAATCGGCGAGATAGGAGATCCCATGGCTGCACCTTCTTGTTGTTGGTAGATGTCTTCTTGGTATGAGAAATACGTATTGGTTATACAGTGGGCAACAAGGTCGGTCCAGTCTTCTGGGAGATGGTTAATGCTGATTCTTTGTTGTACGGATCTAAGAGCTTCTTCAACTGGGATGCGAGTAAACAGAGATTTTATGTCAAAGCTGACTAAGATGTGGTGCTCTTCAAAGGTAAAATTCCGGAGTATTTGTACAAAATGGCCGGAGTCCCTGACAAAAGAGTCTGTCTTGCCCACTAGTGGTTGGAGACCCTTGGCTAGAAATCTGGCGAGTTCATGAGTGGGTGAGCCTATGGCACTGACGATTGGTCTCAATGGGATGTTTTGTTTGTGAACTTTAGGCAGCCCATAGAACGTCGGTGTACGAGAGTCATGAGGGAGGAGACGTTTTTGTTGTTCTGTTGGTATTGAAGAATTTTTTATTACCGAAATTGTGGTTCGTTCTAGTTTGTTTATTGGATTCTTCTCTACTTTCTTATACGCTGTATCATGCAGTAGGTGTGTCATTTTTTCTCCATAATCCTCAGTGTCCATCACGACAGCAGCGTTGCCTTTATCTGCTGGTAAGATTACGATGTCTGGGTTGGTAGCAATGCTTTTGAGGGCTTGACGTTCCGCATGAGTGATGTTTGCTTTGGGAACTTTTGCGTGTTTGAGTACCTTGTAAGTGTCCATTCTGATATCATTGGATGTCTCCTCTGGTAAGCCAGTAAGTGAAGCCTCTATTCCAGTAATAAACTCCTCCATCGGTATATGCCGGGGTGTGATAGCAAACTTTAGTCCCTTTGCTAGGACTTGTGTCGTGGGTTCGTCTAGAGTGATTTTTGAAACATTGACCACTAACCTTTCTATATCTAATTTGTGTTCCAATGGATATTGTTTCTTTTTTAATGTTTGAAATTTTTTTCGTTGCCTATCTTCAGCAATATATGCTGTCTGGTATGCTAATGTGTATGAAATTTTCTCCAAAATATTCCAGTCGTTTTCTTCTAAATCGGTAGCAAGCAGGTGATGCATTCCATACAATTCTGTCTCTGTAAAATGTAACTCTCGTCTTGTAAAGGCTATTCTCTCCCTTAGTAGACTGAGCGAGGCTTTCCGTAATATGTTGCGTGCATATCTGGTGTTGATGTGGTGTTTCAACTGTACAAACGTCGGAACTACATGTTGGTCTCTGCATCGTTTTAGGAAGGTTAATTGTGAAATAAGTCGTAGTTTCTTCTTCCGCAGTTGGCAGAACAGTTGTGTTTTCTTATACATTCTCTCCCCGTAGAGGTGTGTTATATGTTTTCGTAAACTTCCACGGCCAATATTAAAATTATCTTGGTCCAGAGTTTCCGGTGTAGACCGCGTCTTAAGGCTAAAATCTGCCGACGTTTCGCCCATCTTGTGATAAGGCTTCCTCAGGGCTAACTGCGTCTGGTCCGGCTGGCGTACCTTCTTTTATACTGTAGTTGGGACATGCCAAATACCGCCCTCCTGTGTTGCCATTGGTTATCGTTTGGCCAATAGCTGGGGTCGCTGATTTCTTTATTCCTATTGGCTCGCTGGCCGCAAGGTGGGATGCTTTTTTTTAGCAGAGGTCTCCAGATGGTGTTCAAACTTTTTCCATTGTCTCTGTTAACTTTATGAAGAAGCTCTTAGATCCGTACAACAAAGAATCAGCATTAACCATCTCCCAGAAGACTGGACCGACCTTGTTGCCCACTGTATAACCAATACGTATTTCTCATACCAAGAAGACATCTACCAACAACAAGAAGGTGCAGCCATGGGATCTCCTATCTCGCCGATTGTGGCTAATATCTTCCTTGAAGATTTTGAAAACACGGCCTTGGAAACTTGCCGACTCAAACCGGATATGTGGTTAAGATATGTGGATGACACTTTCGTGGTATGGCCACATGGATTGAACAACATCCCAGAGTTCCTTGAACATCTAAACAGTCTTCATCAAAATATACAATTTACTATGGAACTAGAACATAACCAAAAATTACCATTTTTAGACGTTCTAGTAGAGCGAAATTCAGCAAGTAAAACAGTGCATTGTTCAGTTTACCGAAAGGCTACACATACAGACAGATACATAGATGCCACATCCCACCACCCCATTTCAGTAAAACGAAGCATGGTCAAAACTCTGTTCCAACGAGCTACGCGTATTTGTGACCCAAATCTTTTAACTGAAGAGAGACACCACTTACAGGAAGTGTTAAAAGCCAACGGATACTCAAAAACCGACATAAAATACTGGGGAAAGAATGCCAAAAAACCACAAAAAGAAAAACAAAAACAAAAGACAAGATGGGCTCGCCTTCCTTTTGTTCAGGGCACCACTGAAAGGATTGGCAAAATTTTACTCAAACACGGGATTAATACTCGGTACAGCACGGTTCGGAAGTTACAATCCACCCTCAGACCAGTAAAAGACAAATCCAACCCACTACTTAAGCCAGGAATTTATAAAATAACCTGCGATTGCGGCAAAGCATATATAGGTCAGACCGGAAGATCGGCAATCACACGTCGAAAAGAGCACATCAGAAGCCTCAAACTTAATCAGCCTGAAAAGTCCGCTCTCTCCGAACATGCTATTGAAACTGGCCATCACATTGATTTTGATAACATGAAATTATTGGTACCATGTGAAGACTACAAACATCGCATTATACGCGAAAGCATAGAAATAATTAAAGAAGAACATAAAGTTAACAGAGACAATGGAAAAAGTTTGAACACCATCTGGAGACCTCTGCTAAAAAAAGCATCCCACCTTGCGGCCAGCGAGCCAATAGGAATAAAGAAATCAGCGACCCCAGCTATTGGCCAAACGATAACCAATGGCAACACAGGAGGGCGGTATTTGGCATGTCCCAACTACAGTATAAAAGAAGGTACGCCAGCCGGACCAGACGCAGTTAGCCCTGAGGAAGCCTTATCACAAGATGGGCGAAACGTCGGCAGATTTTAGCCTTAAGACGCGGTCTACACCGGAAACTCTGGACCAAGAAGCTTATGTGGTAAAAATGTACAATGTTGGTACTTATCATGTGCTTGGTATTCTCTCCTCCCGCTGGCGCGCCAACGCTCAATGCATACAAGTAGTGTGTTATGTAATTACTAGGAAATAAGATTCACGATACAGTTGAAGCTTCACTTGAAACAGGAAAAGGTCAAATCACCAATAGTTATTGAAAAAATGGACCGAACAAACAGTAAAATGGACCATACTTGCGAGAAGTGATTAGTGGCTAGTGTTTTGAGAATGAGTGCTGAGTAAGAGTAAACTGATAAGTGTGAAACAGTGCCTTGAATGTATTTCACGTGATATGAAACATAATCCGAGTGCGCTGGAGAATAATTTGGTGAAATTAACTGCAGAATGATATGCCAATTTATCAGTTGCAACCGTTCAAAGAAACCGCAGTGTTAAAATTCACCTTAAGAGGGAAAATCCTAAACACTGTTAGGCGATGGTTTGTAAAGTTTACAATTGCTTACAAAGAAAATGCTTAAGATATTAATATCACGGTCGCGATCTCATTACTTTAAGGATAGTTTACATTTTTTTTCTGAGAGAAAAGCGAGCTTCGTTGGTGAAAAGAAACATCGTGAAAGTTGTAATTGACATACGTAAGCTATTAAAGTTGTGTAAGGTAGTATTGAAGACTGGAATCTCTAACTCAAGTGCATCAGCTGTTAATACGAGCTATGCATCAATTTACAGCAGGATCACCTCTGATAATGTTGACATATGGTAAACAGTGAAGGTAACGGTTCGTGTTCAAATTTCTCGAAACATGTCGCGTAGGGTTTCTGACTTAAATCAAAGAGCTTTGGAAGATAGCTACATTCTATGTTCAAAACGGTGACTGACCTGAAAACTTAATAAGGTGAAAGATAGATTATGTAGTTGTTATAAAATTAGTTTTTTTTAGGGAAGAATTTAACTGTATACAATGATGAACAAACTGTTAGTGTTTAACCATATTACGGGATTGTGACTAATTAGCATATTAGTGTGCTAAAGTGTGAGTCCGGTATTTAATGTGGAAATATTCTTGTACATTGGTGAATGTGTTTCAAAAAGTTTGTTTTGTGGATTGCATAGTGATAACTTATAAGTTGACATTATGTAATGTATTAAAGATAGGGTTAATCCCCCAACATGTGATTGTCTCTTACGCGTGACGAAAGTGTAACGTAATAATCTACAAACCTCTTCAAATGCCAAACCACATAAGCAAATAAACGTTGCTTATTCCTTTACAGTTTTTATAATAAACTATTAATACACTGCTCCTACATATACCCAACATTAACCCAGAAAGGGCTAACCTCATTTCCTTTCAATTTATTATATTTTTAATTGCAAAATAATTAAAGAACACAAGTGACCAAAGTGATAAGTTTACGAAATAAATGCATTCAAAGATGATATCTTCAAGTGTTGAATATTCTTTAGATTACGTCCTGCAAGAATTTTTCAATCCAACACGAGAGAGCCGTGCACGGTGCATGAGGGCTGTCAGAAACAGCTGAAGTTGCTATGTAATTTCAGCTTTACAAACATCACTGTTTGTATATGTATTTGGTGCCAACCTCCGCATCAACACTTCAAGCACTGTTAGGAATTCTACATGTACCTACCATTGAGAAACTGGAAATATCTAGTTAACTCCCCACATGAACACTAAAAACGCTAATGCATTTTCACAGTAAGACACTATTTCTGATTGGTTGTTTCATTTAAGAATGACAACAATAAACTCTTATCTATCTTGTCCGCCCGGGTAGTCTGATGGTAGCGAGCAAATACCCTTCATTACTACTAAAGGAAAGTCGGCCAAAAAAGTGGCGACAAGGAACATCTGTGATCCTAGTGTAGCAGTTTGAAGTATTGTTGGGAGCTGTATACTTAGTATGGTCACTGCCTCTTACAGTTAACAAGCCATATTCATAGATGTTGCAACACTGTATAGCTGTCAAGTGGTAGACTTAGTGCAGGAGTAATGGAAGGGGAATACAGATCGGGGCACTTCGACCCCGAGATTTTGGATTTCGTGATTTCAAAAAATGCGACACTTTCACAACATTTCACAGTGTATCACAGTTTGGACTCCGACCATCTGCCCGTGCATTTTGACATTTGCGGGCACAACCGGCCCACAAAAACGGGCGGAGACAGGCTGGGATGTCTTCTGCGCACAAATGCACCAGATGGCGCAGCCCAAACTATCATACTACAGCGAAGCAGACATTGACGCCGCCATTGAAAGCTTTACTGCTTCGCTGCGCACGGCCAAAAGAAATGCTACCACACACACCAGTAGTCCACCCAGTTTTTGCACGTATCCTGAGGTGGAGCTTCTCATTGCTAGGAGGCACCGCTTGACGAGACTTTGGCGGTACACTCGTCAGCCCGAATACAAAATGCTAGCAAAATGGCTACGCAAGGTCATTCGGCATCAAATTCAAGTTAACAAAATTGAGCAGTGGGAAAACAGAATGCTGAGTACCACACTTCTGGACCATTCTTTGTGGAAATTATTAAGGGCATTTAAAGTCTCCTCTAGTATCAACACCGGCTCTGAGGCGTTGGACACTCAACTCGGCCTGCACTTCTCCTCAGAGGAGAAAGCCGAGGTGTTCGCCGACTGTCTCAAAGACAGGTACACAGAGAACCCCACGACAAACCCCATCCAGGAAGAGGAGATGGAGACTTGAGTACAAAACTGGGTGGCGCAGAAGCATGAGCAAAACATAAAACACATTACACCGCAGGAAGTGTACAAGCTCATTAGGAAATTGCCTAATGGGAAAGCCGCCAGCCCGGACAAAGTGACTAATGAGGAACTCAAACATCTCCCGAGAAAAGCCCTGGTGCAGCTAACCAAGATATTTAACGCCTGCTTGAGGTTAAACCATTTCCCCGCAACTTGGAAACTAGCCAAGATAATTATGCTCCCAAAACAAGGGAAAAGCACCAGGCAACCTCAAAATTATCGCCCCATTAGTCTCTTGTCTACTAATGGAAAATTGCTCGAAAAACTTCTTTGTCGACTCCAAAAACAAGTTTCGGAGATGAATGTATTGTCAAAAACTCAGTTTGGTTTTAGAAAAAGTCATTCCACAGAATTGCAGTTGTTTAGATTAGCTGATGACGTCACCGAGCAATTTAACAGTGGGGCTTCGACGTTGGCGCTATTTCTGGACGTAGAAGCCGCTTTTGACCGGTGCTGGCACAATGGCCTCATCTATAAATTGCACCGCAACTTTCCCGGCCTCCAAAATTTCATGTTTTTACTGCACAGTTTTCTAGAAAACCGCCGCTTCTACGTCCAAGTGGGTCGCGCTTCCTCTCGGGAGCGTGTTATGCAGGCTGGCGTGCCACAAGGGGCACTAATGTCCCCTCTTTTGTATATACTATTCACCAATGATTTCCCCGTGGATGCCAGATGCAAGGTGGCCATGTATGCTGACGACACTGCCATCTACAATCATCACAAAAATCCTCGTTTTGGTATTTTAGAAATGCAGCGGTATGTTGACCGCTTCCTGTCATGGCTCCACGAATGGAAAGTAGAAATTAACGCAACCAAATGCCAGCTAATCTATTTTTTTCCAGCGGCTCAAATCTCCGGCAATGGACCTAACGGTCGGTGGTCAAAGACTGCACTGTCGTCAGCAAGTGAAATACCTAGGCGTCACCATGGACCGCAAAATGCGGTGGACCACCCACATTAAAAATACCGCCAACAAAGGGCGACAGCGGTTAAAGTTATGCGCCCCCATTTTTCGCAGTAAAAAACTGCATGTAAAATCAAAACTTATATTGTACAAAGCATTCATGTCAGTGGCCTGGGCCAACGCTTCCAAAAACCGCCTTACGCCACCTCCAAACCATACAAAACCTCTCCCCCAGAAAGATCCTTCGCGCTCCTATCCTAACTCCCAACACCATGATTCACCAAGAAAGCCTAATGCCCATCATCCTTGAATCCATACACAAACGTGGTACAGCAGTCTGGGCACGCATTAGAACCCACAAAAACGAGCTCATCTCGCACATAGGCACCGGCGAACCAAAACACCGGAAACATTCCAGGATCCGGATGCTTTAACTTAAACACCTCACACGGCACCCAGGCCAGCCACAACTACGACAGAGGCCGCCAAACAAAACCGAATTTCCTAGCTGCCGCTCAGCGGAAATGTACATAGTGTAAATAGTGAAGTGTATATATGTATAGTATCGTGTGTAAGTGGAATGCGTGTGCGTGTGCGTATGTATGTGAATGTAAGTGAGCGTGCCTAATGGGACGTGCTTCACATGGTCATGTGCACATATGTATATAAGTAGAAAAAAAAAATAAATCTGTTGGTAAATCCAAACAACAATAAAACATACTGAACTCAACTGTTCTCGGTGACCTAAAGCCGGTCACTGAATGGGTTGTAGCAAGCCCAAAAGGCTATCTATGAATACATAAATTATAATTTCATGTCATTTTAAGCCTGTAAGCCGGGCCGAAATGTACCGGCACCAGGCCACATTTCGAATAAAGAAATCTGAATCTGAAGGGGAATAAACCAGTGTTTAAACACCACTCACATTTATGCGTCTATTAATATCACCATTACACATGTCTCGTTCTCTAATCACCATGACACCTAGTCTCTATCAGGAAAGCTATAGTCAACTTGCTGTCTGAAATTCTTCATACCACCTTGATCTTCAAGATTCTTCAAGATTTTCTTGGAATCACTTCGTTGATTAACTTGGGGTAGCTGGCTAACATATCTGCTTCAGTATTCTCAATGCCTGGGATGCTGAATGTGCTTCAACCAGGAGCATGCCATTGGGAATTTTAATACATGACAAGGCAAAACTGCATATAGCTTTCACTGTGCATGAATTCCTGAGAAATAACAAAATGTTAGTATAATATTTTGATAAACCCAGTAATGGTGATATGAATTCAAATTTAAAGCAAGTTTTAAGAGTTAGAATGTAACCACATATATAAAGTTATATTTTCTGTACTTCACTGTTTTTAAGAGCTTTAAGCTCTTGCCTTCAGAAGAGACTGACTGGTTCCTGGAGTTGTTATTTACTTTATAGTTGGTGTGGTTTATGCTGTCATCTAATGATGAAGTGATGTACTTCCATAGAAAATTCAGTGGTTGTAAATCAAAATTCTTTAAGTGATGTTTGTGTTTTATAATTAAAATCTTTTCCAAAGTATGCAACTCTGTTGTGTATTTTGTAGGTTTTTGGAGTATAATGTTCAGTGTGATGGGATTGGTGGATGGGAAATGGTGTGCAAATGCAAATTTATCTCTTTGTATTTTATGTATCTCGTTCATGACACATGCTTGTAGGAAGTGGCCTATCCAATACATTGGCGTAAAATTCCAACCAATCGAAACTGCATTTTAATTGTTTTTTTTTTCCATCGCACCCATGTGCAATTGTTTTTCTAAATGTATCGCACCCACGTGCATTTGTTTTCTCTCGGTGAAGCGATATTCCTGTCCATAATGGCAGAAGTTCCAATAGATTTTTTAATTGCAATCATGCTAAGCCAAAATGATAGAATGTAGCAATACAGAGATATTTATGTTTGTTTTATGCCACAATAACATAATGATCTGAATGGATATCCAGTTGCAGTGATTTCAGTGCAAATATATGTCAAGGCAAATGGGATTTTAGGAATATTATTCTTCGTGTCCAAATAAGCTAATCATTGTTGTTTTATTCAGGAAACAGTCTTATTAAATACAACACAAGCTAAAACTTTTCTCTAGATAAATTTATCAATAAAAGTTGGAGCTCTCATTATGTTCCTTATAAAATTTTGGTCATTTTGCTGAGTTTGTTTAGTGAAATGAAGCTGAGTTTATTTGTGTATTCTCTTTAACTGCTGTGGCTTTCAGCATCCCATTCTATATTGGGCATGAAAGACCATTTAATTTTGCTCAGAGACCTCTTTTATCTAGCTTGAGGTTCTTTTACATGCTGTAAATCTACAACACAGGACCATGGTTTTTACTTCCCTATCCTTAAGGATACCCAAAAAAATTCATCTCCCTCCACCAGGTTTCATGAACCTTCATCCTTGAGAACCACAGTCTAGCATGTTACCACTAGACCACAGTGGACAACAAGTTAGTTTAGTGGTATTCTTAACATGTTTCTGTTAAGGATATTGCTAAACTCACCAAAAAACAAAATTATCTTCAGAAATATCTCATTCTACGCAGATTCTCATCACAAATTCCATAAGATTTTCAAGAAACATAATATTAATCTCTTAGCTCCACAAAGATTTTCAAATTTCTTAGCTCCACAGAATAAACTGAGTTTGAATAAAAATTTTGGAACAACTTGAAAGACCTGATACTTTCAAACAAGAGAGCAGGAATTTATCAATTCACCTGCTCAGAATGCAACCAAATTTATATAGACAAAAGTAAACAAAATCTGGAAACATGATTAAGAGAGCATTTGGGATGCATAAAATACAAACAAGACACACAAATCTGCAGTTTCACATCACACTGAGCATTACACTCCTAAAACCTGCAAAATACATAACAGAATTGCATACTTGGGAAATGATTTCAATGACATTTTTATGACACAAACATCATTAATGACTTTTGATTTGCCACCACCATAACCATATGGGAGCACAACACTCCATCTCTACGTGACAGCACAAAGCCCCATTACAGAATGAACACAAACACAAGAACCAGCTTGTCCCTTCTGAAGATGACAACCAAAGCTCTTGAAAACGTCAAATTAAAAATATGCAACTGATTATGTTTCCATTTTGACTCTTAAAATTTTCTTTAAAAATGATGGCTGTTCATCCACAATGTTCACTAGACTGTGCAACTGCTTTTTGCTCTCCAATAAGTTCACAGATTTGAGATAGTGCAGTGTAGTACAGCATTTGAAAAAAAAAAAAAAAAAAAAAAAAAAGACTTTCAGCACCCCAATACTTGGGGGAAGCATTAAAAGCTATACATATACTCAAACAGCAACTATTTAAAATTAATAGAGTTCATAAAGAAAATAAAAAAATGGGGTGTTATTTATGGACGCTCTTTAACTGCCATGGTTCTCAGCGTCCCATTCTATACTGGGTGTGAAAGACCACTTAATTTTGCTCAGAGGCCTCTCTATCAGGCTTGAGGTTCTTTTACATCCCATAAATCTACAACACGGGACCAACGGCTTTACTTCCCTTCCGAAGGAAGCCATGTTAAGGAATTTTACACCCGAAAAAATCCATCGTCCTATGCCAGGTTTGAACCCACGACCTTGGGTGTATGAAGTTAGCATGGTAACCATTACACCACGGAGGGCGACAAATTCATAAAGACCAAGTATGGCAGAAGTCTGTTTATTAGGATATTTATATGTAGCACCTCAATAAGAAAGGAGTCCAAATTGTAAAAGGATTATGATAAACAAAAACTTTCTAAAGAAATAAAATCGATAACAAATATAATTTTATTTTATAAAACTATATAAATAAAATAAGAACTGAAGCTTTCCTGGCATGTTAATTCAAAATCTTCTCGGGCTTCTAGCCAGGTAAAAACTTGGCTTGACACCAACGTTTCGAAGAAATGCAAGAACACTCAACAGAAAGACAAGCCAGCCGCCATAGCCTATATACCGTTTACCGGCAATTTTTCGGGAAAGATTAGTAGACTACTCTACAAATATAATGTCAAAACCATCCATAAGCCACCACCTAAAATCAAAAATTTGGTCAGGCCAGTTAAAGATAATTTAGCTCTCAGAGTACCTGGTGTCTACCACATTCCTTGCGAATGCAGCGCAGCGTACATTGGCCAAACAGGATGCACTATTGCCACACGCGTTTCTGAACACCAAAGATCAATAAGGCTTATGCAACCCGAAAAATCTGGACTGGCTGAACACTGTATAGAACAGAGCCACAGAGCTAACTTTACCAACACTAAGATAGTGGCAAAGTGTTCGAACTACTGGGAAAGGAGAGTAAAAGAAGCTTTAGCCATCTCATCTGAAACAAATAATCTAAATCGCGATTCTGGCCTACAATTAAGTTCAGCATGGACACCAATGTTAAAGAGCCTTAATACCTAATGCTCTACCTGCAGTCTTCCAAGACTTATTTTCTAGCAGGTGCGTGCTCAAACACAAAACATTAGCCGAATAACTGCTATAAATAGTTTTCTACGAAGTCCGTGCCCATGTCTCAGTCATCTTAAATACCAGGCCATAATATCACGCGAACCAATCAGATGTTAGCTTCATCCCAGCTCTTATAAATACCAGTCTCCGCAAGCTCAAACCATCAGTTCACCCTGAAGACGAGGAAGATGCACTTCTTCGAAACGTTGGTGTCAAGCCAAGTTTTTACCTGGCTAGAAGCCCGAGAAGATTTTGAATTAACTATATAAATATTTAAATAACAATTTTTTTTAATTACAAATTTATAATGAACAATGCATTTTTGTAAAGGTGTAATGCGACTGAAAAATTTAATACCATAGTAAGGATTTTAACCACAGATCTCCTGGTTTCCAGGTTCTAACCAACTGAGCTACCATACAATATGCTGGCAAAACATTAAATTATCCAACTTTTCCAGGCAAACTAAAGAAAAAAAAAATCTTAAATTATTTTGGGATAATATATCCCATGGAAACTCACAATATTATCAGTACATACTTTGTGTATTTTAAACAATTTATAATATAATATTTAGAAACCTGCTACTATATCAACTGATGTAAAGGAGGCATTTAATATTGTTAGCAATTTTTGGCCACAGATCATTATTCAAAGTATCCCTATTTGAAGGCACACAATGCTAAAATATGTTTTGCCTTTATTGTCTAAATCCTGAGCTCATAGTTTAACCAACTATGGTCAATCAAGGGAAAACGTGGGTCAGTTGGAGAATTATGTCAGCATGTTCAGTTCAGTTGTTTAGAGCAACTGTTCAAAAATTGGTTCAAGTCCCAGTTATGGCACTGAATGTTTCAATCTGATCCTACCTTTCCAATCCTGTCCTACCCATTACTATGTGAAAGAACAATTAATGTCCATGGAAATATTTTTCATGAACACAATGTACAGAAATATATTATATAATTAAAATTCTATACAAAATTCTCTGTTAGAATTTTATGATCTTTAGAGAAAATGAATGAATTCAATTGAAAATAAATCTTGGTTAATTGTCTTTATTCGCTATTGCTCTGAGTTTCATGCAGATCATAACCTGTTCATTTGTACAAATCATTCCTTACATTTGAATAAAGTTTTAAATTATGAGATTATTTGAATTTATGAATATATGAAAAGATGAGCATTTTGCAAATTTTGCCCGTGAGCAAAATTATATCTTCTAATTACTTAAGAAGGCTGGGGAAAAAAAAAAAAAAAAAAATCAGGTTATTTATCTCCTAAATATTAGCTTTAAACTGATATAGCACTACAATTTAGTTACAAATATTTATTAAGGACAATGGGACATGTGGAAAGCACAATACTTGTGTTTAACTACAAACTTTTGAAAAATATAATGCATAGGTTTGCTTTCTCACAGGACAATGAAATTCATACCATGTAACAAGCAATTATTTCTTAGCATGTTGATAATGTAAAGTATGTAATATAAATTCATACTTTTTCTCAGGTTTCTAAATTGACGTCAACAAACGAAATTTTCAAAACACATGTTATTATTTAGGTACACATAACGGGCACAGTTTTTTTCACAGAAAATCCAATTTTTTAGGAGAGATGCACTTAGTGGTGCATAAAATGAGCAGATTAAAATTGTTATATATTGAAATATACAGAAAAAAAAATGGTTGAAATTGATACCAATATTTTCTTTCTCTTAAAATGCAGAGATTTTTAATTTTTAAAAATTCAAAATGTTGTATTTCAAAATATCTTTCCATTAATTTTATTAAACTTAATGGTTTGTAACACTACAACGTTTCAGACCTCTAATTTAAGTGGTTTCTGAATAAATGTAAATGGCGTGTTATTTATGGACACTCTTTAATTGCTGTGGTTTCTGAGAAAAGTGTATAGTGTACCCAAACTTGAAAAATTTAAACTTGCAGGAAAATGTAAAAAACTAAAACATGTTTTTTAGCTAACTCATCAAAAGTTAAAACATTCCTGCACCATAATCTCCTTGTTCCAGTGGTTCTTGCTCTTCTCCCTTTGTCTTTAAGCTTCTGGCAATTCTGGCCTCTCTGGTTATCTGTTGAGTTAATTTTTCTGCAGCGATGAGTTAATTGTGAATCATTGTGTTTAGGCCAGATGTAGTATTGCAGCCCACCTCAATACCCAACTTATTTAATATTTTCACCCTCCCTGCACAACCATCATTAAAACACACAACTGCCTCTAGAACACCCACTTTTAGGGTATTGATACCCACAAACACAGTCTTGGGAACATGGTTCCATATACAATGGTGAAAACTTTCATTGGGGTTTAGTGTGTTTCCATGCAAGCACTTTTTCAACAATTCAGGATTAGAAAGATCCCTGTAAATAGGTTTGATTGCCTCCATGACTGCTAAAGGAAGGGAATGCTTATGGGAATAGTTCACATTAGCAGCCAGAGCTTTATTGTAACCACACCAGCAATCATCATCAGTAGCAGGAGGACAGAGTCCATGTTGAGGATTCTTGTTAGTGGAATACTTATGGAATAACCATACTGCTCCTCTCATTGTACCCACATCCTTGCCTTTCTCCTTATGGCTAAACCATAATAATGTTGCAATTTATCTATTGCGCTGTATGATAGTCGCCCCTTACCTATAAGTGGTTTACCATCGCTGCACTTTTTGCCCTTCATTTCCTTTCTCAATTTTCTTAACCTGTATCTCATTCTTTTCTGGACATGACAACAGCACTAAAGTTTATTTACATACACCTTTGCTTCAATTACTTTGTTGTAACCTTTAGAATCTCCATCACCCAAATATTTTATGTATCTCACATGGTGCAATTGTTCAGATCTTCGAAAGATTTTTAATACACCTTCACATTCCATACCACCACTGTACCCAGCATTTTTCAGACATGAGTTCCATCAAAAGCAGCTGTTATATTCCTGCTGCCTTCATTTATGGATACTGCCTCTTGAATTGCAAGTGTCATGGATTCTTCAGCTCTTTCAGACTCTTCAATAGTTTGGCCAGGCAAAAATTAAAGTTTGCATTTGGTGGTAACAGATCCATTAGAGCACAAAATGACTGCTGGTTTCCTACCTTTACCAATGCATCTCATGGCATACACAAATCTTAAATCAACTTCATAACATCTAGTGGTACCTACTACTTTGGAGGTGATTGCAGAGTTATATTGTCTACATGCTGAATATACAACTGATAATCTAGCAGCAAGCCCCTTTCTACTGCTGGTATATTCCACTATACTGACACAATCAACATTTTCACATAACACTTTTTTGCACCAATTTGGATAACAATGATAAATCTACAATAACAAAACTGTTCTGAGCTGCATTGACATCTACGCAAAGCTTTGTCATCATGCTGTACATGAGACAATTTTTTCCCAGAAGCTGAAACTTTATTACAACTAGGAAAGTTAGGTACACTTTCAATTTCATTGTTTTTTGCACTTTTGCAACAAAACACAGCCTTTCTTCTACCAAAATGCTTTACTCTACCCACATTTATAGAAAAGCTTCAAACCACCTTGAATAAATAACACTACACTCGATAATTTGATCTGTAAAAAAACTGCAACTATAATTCACATGTGCTTGAAAAGAAAACAATTCACCATATTGTGAGACACTTCTGCAATATACATGCAGCCACATTGGCAGCAGAGATGCCAAGAGCAAATATAAAATTTACCGCATAGCTCTGCTGCCACAAATCACAAAAATATAGCAATTTTAATATCAAAGGTGATGCAAGAATTTAAAAGGGGCATGATGATGCCATATTTAAATCACCATTCAAAGGGCTTAAATATTAAGAATACCTATAATGCAATATATCATTGGATTCGTAAAATCTTGTAGATTTTAATAAGACACAAACAAAAAAATTATTTTTTGAGCCCTTCACATGTCCCATTGTCCTTCAGTACCTAGTGATTTAATGGGAGTCAAAATAAGATTTTTGTAATTGTTTTCCATTTTCATGTTTTAATTACAAATGAGTATTTGGAATCTACCTCTCATTTTGGTATAATTTTAATAGAGATACAATAATTATAAATAGTTTTAAAATATTGTTGAAAATAATATTGCGTAGTAGTCTTTTAGAACATTTGGTATACTCACTTGGTAAAATATCAATAAGCTTATAAACGTTAATGTTAGAGAAGAGATCTTTTTTTCTTATTTTGAAACTTACTGGAAACTTCCACTTTAGCTATGCACAATATTTGCATCCCTCTCATATTTTCTTCATATGAGAGTTTTGAAATACTGCAAAGTTATGTTTAGAAAGTTAGATTACATTTTTTTTTTTTTTTTAAATTTTACGTTTGAAAGCAATTTCTGAAAAAGTAAAATTTTCTCTACAAGTGACCCATTATTTCAAAAACTAATTTACACTAAGGGTTGAAATTTTTACCACACATTTGCACCTTAATAGGCTTTATTTTAACAAAAAGTTTTTATGTATAGGGATCAGTTATTTTTTAAAGAATTAAAAATTACCATTTTTCATTAAAATTTTAAAAAAAAATTATACATTTCTTTCTAATGAACACAAGTATTAAATTTTTCATCAATCAACAGTAAAGGTATTGCTGAATATACCTTGAACATTTTTAGTTCATATTTTTAAATAGTTGCTGAGATAATGGGTCAAACTGTAACATTAGCAAGATAGGGTATTTCGACTCGCCTTAAGAAAGACATGAAAATATGAAAAAACAAAATAATTTTAATGTTGCATAGCTGTTTTCTATGTTGGAATTTTTTGTATTAGAAAGACATTTTCCCTTTTCTATGTTGGTTTTGGAAGACACATTGGCAATGCAAATGTTTGCTTATGGGAACTGTGCTTTGCTAATAAACAGTTTTGTGAATTATACCTAATGTATTGTTCAAATACATTTCTTAAAACTAAGATTTTCTTTCTTGCAATTACAGCACTTAGAATAATTAAACCAGGAACATTAATGGTTTACATAATTATGCAACTTTTAACTTGAAATTATTTTATTAAATTAATAGGAAGAAATTTTATTACCAAAATTTGGAAAAATTTGATACAAAAATTAAAAAATATTTCACAGTTGCAACTTGGCAGAATATGTTAGCATTGTGTCTATTTCAATATTAAGGTTTCATAAATATGAGATAAAATTTCAACCAGTTGTGACCAATAGATCTGAGAAATTTGGTCATTGTGATTTTAACATTGATAAAATAGGGCATTCCCAGTCTCCTTAACTCCTAATAACTATATTACTTGAATTATCTTTTATGAGTCAAATGGTGTGATTTTAAAGTTGATAACTGAGTAAAGTGCCTGTCGCAAATTTTGCACTTGTATGGCTTTATGCCCTTGTGAATCAAATTATGTGGTGACAAATGAGTAAAGCTTCTCCCACAGATTTCACATTTATGTGCCTTTATGCCTTCATGAATCAAATTATGTGATTTTAAATGGGACAAATGAGTAAAAGTCTTCCCACAAATTTCACACTTGTGTGGCCTTATGCCATCATGAATCAAATTATGTGCTTTTAAATGTGATAACTGGGTAAAGCTCTTATCACAAGTTTCACACTTGTGTGGTTTTTTTCCCTGGTGAATTAAATAGTGCAATTTTAAATGCGACATTCGAGTAAATCTTCTCTCACAAATGTCACACTTGTGTGGCTTTATACCCTCATGAATTAAATTATGTGATTTCAGAGATGATGCAGCAGTAAACTTCTTTTCACAAATCTTACAGTGGTATTGCTCTTTACCATGATGAAATGAATTATGTGATTTTAAATTTGTCAAATAAGTAAAGCTCTTATCACAAAGTTTGCACCTATATGGCATTTTACCCTCATGAATTTAACTATGTAATTTCAAATGTGTCAACTGAGTAAATCTCTTGTCACAAGTTTTACACTTGTGTGGCCTTTTATCCTCATGAATTAAATTGTGTCTTATCAAATTTGGTAGGGCAGTAAAGCGCTTATTGCAAATGTCACACTTTTGAGGCTTTCTGCCCTCATGAATCAAATTATGCAATTTTAAATAGGACAATCGAGTAAATCTCTTCCTACAAATTTCACATTCATGTGACTTTTTACCCTCATGAATCAAATTGTGCATTTTCAAACCTGATAACCGAGTAAACCTCTTATCACAAATTTCACATTTATATGTTTTATTACCTTCATGAATCAAATTATGCGTTTTCAAATTTGACAACTGAGTAAAGCTCTTCTCACATATGTTACACTTATGTGGCCTTTTGTTCTTAAGAATCAAATTCTTTTGTTTCAAATGTAAAGCTCTGTTGTGAATTTCTTCTCTATCACTACAGTTAACAGATTGTTTTGAGACAGTACATTCTTCTATAGTTGCCATTTCTGTCACATCACTTGCTTGACTCTCACATTCAGGAGGATCCTTTCCATTATAGGAGCTACTGTCTGTTCCAGATACTTCAGCAGAGGTTAATGGAGATTTTCCACTACCATCACTAGAAACTGCTTCAGTGCAGGATCTGAAATGTTGGACAAGTTATCGTTAACTATAATAATCCTGATGTCCAAGAAAAGCAACAAAATATCTGTTTCCATTCAGAATTTTATAGAAGATTGCTGTAAATTTTATAGTTTCAAGGCATCATCCATGTATCAAATCCAGATTTAAAAAACATAAGGGAAGTAAATGTTCATATAACATTCAAAATAGTTAACAAAGGGGTTTGTGAGGTAATGCTAGAGTGGACTATCCATTGCTAAATCTAGTATTCTGTTCATACATGGAAGGCTAACAACAACCTGGAAGAGCAAACAAACTTGATAGAAATATGCCTTAACCAAATGTTTTTCACTTTTCAAGATTCCATCTACGAAGAAAATATTGGTTTGCAATGGATAGTGCACTATCACCTTCCCTCGCAAACCTCTCATGAAATATTTTGAATATAATATGACCAGTTCCTTCTCTTATATTTTTAGTTTCTTTACTATGTAGAGAAAGTATGGAAGAATTGTATTCCACCCAAAATCTCAAGGCCAAGATTCAACTGGAAATATATTTTGAGATCCCTGAATTCAAAAAATAATGTTCAGTAAAAGGTCTTAAATTAAATTGAATATATTTATGGACACTATATAACTGATGTGGTTCGTAGTGTCCCATTCTATGTTGGACATGAAAGAACACTTAATTTTGCTCAGAGGCATCTTTATCAAACTTGAGGTTTTTTTATGTGACTTAAAGTTATGACATGGGACCAACAGCTTTAATTACCTTCTGAAGGAAGAAATACTAAGGATTTTTACCCCCCCCAAAAGTTTCATCACCCAACCTGCAACCAGACCATAAGTGACTCAACTGACAGGGAAAACTTTCAGCCTCCACATTAAACACAGTGCTATAGCAGCCACTTTAGCAATCAATGAGATTAAACACCCAGAGAAGATCTCCCTTGAGATTATTTACGCTAAAGTACTGCCCACATTATATTACAGAATCCAGAAAATATGAGAAGAATACCTTGCAGTATTGGAAAGAGAATGAATATTGGGAGTGTCAAAATATACATCCTCATATAGCATACATCTTGACAAAAGAGCTACTACTACCTCACTTATATTGCATTGCTGAAAAATCCCTTGGAAAAATAGGCAGGATATAGACAATAACTTCATGCCACCAGTACCACTATAGCTGAACAGGAATAAATCTGTATAGCTGGCAAGTAATACATGGCTAACATCACAAATTATGCAGTACAAATCACTTGCTCTCAGTGTCTGAAGAGAGAGAGAGAGAGAGAGAGCAGGGTGTGTGTGCGTACGTGCGTGCACGCAGATTATGTGGGCTGAAATGCGGCCAATATTCAGTGGCTTTTGAATTAAATGTGAAAAATCAATAGCAAAAACAAACTTTTGCACATTTGTGAGCATTATTGAACCCATGCATGACCATATTAGACTAACACCTTGCATGAACTTTCATAGCCAGTAAACACACTTAGGCAGGGCTGGCAAAATAAGCAACCATAGTGTGAAATGCTCTACCCCTACAATCACCCCTTCCTTTTTCCTTCCACCTGGCAGAGAAGTAGAGAACTTATGTGTGCAACAGTGGTGGTTGTTCTTGAAGAACAAAATATTTGTTCTCCCAGTCTCGATTAAACATTTGCCATTCACTCATATTCCATATGTAAAAAACCACAGCACTGATAAGGCGACCACGGGGCTAATACCAGAATGAACCAGTTTCTTTGGCTCTATATGACTGTTGAAAGATATGACTGTTCACACCTCTTGCACTTTGCCTGCCAGGCCTGCACTTAGGTATGACAATTTACTTTGCATTTAGCCTCTTCAGACTGCAGAGTTTTTGTTACAGACTCTTCATCCTTATTTACAATAAGCTGGAACCATTCAAAAACCTTCATTAGATTAATCTTGGCACATGTGCTTTCCATTTAGCAACTTCAAAGTAATAATAATGTATTTTAAAATGTTGTCAGTAAATAAACTCCAAAACTAGTTAATGGCATTCAAAGTTTTTTTCAACATAAGATTAATGTTTTAACAAGATCTACAATTTTTGCAGAGTAGTATTTCATCTATTTTTTTACAGTTTATCAATTATTAAAAAAAGTCATTCAGAATGAAGAGTTCTTCAATGACTATTCCCAGAAAATTCAAAATATTTTGTCATACAAATACTTTTAATATAGGATATTTTAATAAGTATTGTTACAGTTGCTTTTGAGAAAATAAAAATTAAGTATGCAATTGTTATGAAAGGGTGAAGGAATTTTTTAGGAAGTCTTTGTGCTGTAGGTTTGGAAAACAATGAACTCAAAATAGCAAGCTATATCCATGAAATCTTAATATAAAATTTAACTACAGTATATAGTCGCTACAAAAACTAAGATTATACCACCTGTAAATACTTTTATGCATAAAAGGAGGTATTTAAAATTTTGTTTTAAATAAATAAAAAATTTTAAATTTAAATTAGACTTGCTTTGTTCATGGTGGTTGTTCTGATGTAAAATCTTAGGTTAGCAAATATCAAATATCACAGCATTGAACAACTCAGAAGATTAAAATGAAAATAAAACTGGGATAACCACACCACTAAAATTTCCCTAAATACTGAATTCCTTTGAACCATAATAATATGTTTTTAATTATTACCCTATATATTAGACCCAAAAACTTATCCAAGATCATTTTGAACAAATCACTGTTACATTTTGTCTCTATATTCTACTGAAGGAAATGTAACATCTCAAGTCTTACCTTGGTGGCATTACTGGAGGGAATTTTCCATCCTGTAAGAAAATAATATGAGGACGGTTCAACAAGTACCATGTTTCAAAATAGATAATATTGCTATGGTAAGTTGCTGTTATTATTGTGTAATGTCATTTGTTGTATGCCTCCATAACAAATTTGGTACTGATTTGCACATTTGGTATGAATTTCAGTTAGTCATTCAATGTAGTTTCATTAAAATGGAAAAGCACAAAACCCTTTTTGCTTTTTCTTTTGAATGCAAAAACTTGTAAGGAGATAAAAGCGAAATTGGATGCTGTTTATGGGAACCTTTTTCTAACAATGAATATATTTAAGATATTGGTTCAATGATTTTAAACCTGGTCAACAACTGTTTTTGATGAGGAGTGCCAAGGACACCCTGCAGATGTGTTAATGAGGAAACCATTGGAAAAGTCAACGATGTGATTTTCTCACTGATCGCAAAAAAAAAGTTCACAAAGTGGCAGAGGCCATAGGTATGTCAATGGGGCAATTCATATTTTGATGATCAGGTGGAGATTAAAAAACTGTCGGCCTGATGGGTACTGCAAATGCTCACTATGAACAAGTGAACTGTGTTTGGAGCTATTATAAGTAAAATCTTAAGGACTTTTAGTGTTGTCAAGTTGTCACCATTGATGAGACCTAGATTCATTATTATACTCCAGAAATCAAGCAACAATCAAAATAATGGATTGCTACTGGTGAAACTGCTCCAAAGGCAAAGATTTATCAGCCAAAAATGTAATGACAACAATTTTTTGGGTCGATGGGTATCGTACCCACTGACCTCTTAGGAAAATGAAGAAACTATTACTGAATAATACTAGAGTAAGATATTGGTCCAATTCAATAAGAAGTTGAAGAGACATGACCCCATTTGGTGCAGAAGTGTTCCATGACGACAATGCACCCACATATTCATCTGAGTTGTCCCCAAAACTGCATAAATTGCATTATGAGTTGCCACTGCACCTCCCCATATTTGCCTGACCTGGCTCCCTATTATTACTTCTTGTTGTCAAACATGAAAAATTGCTAATGAGAACAAAATTTAGATCAAATGAGGTCATCATTGAGACAGAGGCGTACTTTTGGCAATTCCTGTTTTTGGAGGGGCTAAAAAATGCCAGGAACTTAAGCAGGAGTGTATATCCCTAAAAAGGGGCTGTGTTGGAAAAAAAAAAAAATAGTGTCGCATTCATATGATTTTCTCCACCTGTTCTGCAAACTATTCTTACAAAAGATTATTCTTCTATCTACATTATGCTAAATGAGATAAACATTAACAGAATTGACCTTACTACCTAGTTCTTTGTAAGCAGAAGGGAAATAAGAGAATACACCAGGATAAAGCGATAGTCAAATCTTTTAAAAGCCAGTCGATATGTGAACAATTGAAGTTTTTTAAGATAACTTAGAAAATAATGGTTTAGGCGATATTTGGAGAGGAAAAGAGAAACAAATTATAAAGGTTTTTGGAAGGGAGCAAGAAAAAGGTTTGAGGAAATAGAAATTCAAAAATTGTTTAGTCAGCTATCAGAAAAGAGGTCATTTATACTTTATATACCCATAAAAATAGCTGGGAAAGAGAGATATATAGACAAGACTAGCCAGGAAGAAAGGAGGGGGATAACATAGCTAAGAGCAGGAATATGGAGGCTAAAAGGACAACAAAACAAGTACCCACAAGGTGAATGACCATTATGTAGAGAAAGAAGATGTTCAACATATCATTTTTGATTGCAAGAAAACTGAGAAATGGAGAAAAGAAAGTATATGGAAAAAAATGAATAGGAAATCTGATATAAATAAAATGATAGATAAAAATATTTAGAAAAAGTAAAAAATAAACGGAAATGGGCTATTAACGGGAAGAACTATAATTCATGAGCATTTAGTAGTGGTAGCTACAGTAATATGTTCTTTTTTGTATAACTTAAACTGGACTGCCCACTGAAAAAGTGGCCTGGGCCAAATTCTATGGGCAGCATAAGATATATATTGTATAATATATTTATTTCTTAGTGCTTCAATAAACTTAAACTATTTACCTGTTATGCAAAAGCCATAATGAAGAGGTGTTCACAAACTATTCCCAGAGAATTCAAGATATACATTTTGTTGAGTATATAAATAATATTTAACAAAACCAATGAGAGCCCTCTTTGAGAAAATTGAACATCTCAAAACATCTTCATGTAAAAGATATGTATTTTTGATGTTTGGAGGAATTTAGTAACAGTGACGGTCAAATTATATGTGGTATTAATTTGTTGAGTTGGTTTTTTAACACTACATCACTTACATTATTATTATGAGGGACTAGTTTGAAAGCCTATGCTTTCATTTTCAACAGGTCCAACTGCCATTGCTGGTTGCGTTTGCTTGTGCTCTCTTCTCTGGTGGCAAAATGATGAACTTCTTAACTAAGCTGTCTACTGGCGGGATTTCAAAGTTTATTAGGTGATCTTTGTTTTTCCATATGAGGATGTTTTTCCAGGTTGTGAGTTCATTGTGGCCTGACATGGTTTTTAGCAATTTTGGATTTGGATCTAGATTATGGTTTTCTTTCCAGCAGTGAAATGCTACTGCCGATTTATCTTCTTGTTTCAATTTTAGGGTTCTAAACTGCTCTTTGGATCTGATTTTTAAACTTCTTTTGATTTGTCCTATGTATAACTTTTCACAATTTCTGCATTTAATTTGATATATTCCTGACCTATTTTCTGGTGGAATTTCATCTTTTATTTTTGAATGTAGTAACTTTATGACAGAAAATCTGTTTATTGGAGCCAGGGTGATGGCTAAATACAACAGAAATAGAACCGGCAAAAGTAGAAGATTACATATAACTAACAAGTTTGTGCATTGAACAAAACTACTTCACCTTCAATAGGAAATATTACAGGCAAAAATCAGGACTCTCTATGGGCAACCCTCTTTCTCATTTTTTGGCAAATTTATTTATGAGCAAATTTGAAACACACATGAAGAAAGCATTTGGTATTACTCAGAAACCAAGATTTGACATTGCAACATAGAAAACTGAGCTCTGCAGAATGGTTTAGTGGTATGGGTTTAGTGAACAGGGAATTGAAAAAATTAGCAAATATATCCAAATGAATTAGCGAAAGTAGTATAGAAATACTTGAAATGCTGGAAAAAGTAGAGGTATAAACTGGGTGTTTAGGTGTGTTAAATGTAGACAAGAATCTTACAACTGCTAATTTTACATGTAATTTAATCTTCAAGTACTGCATCCTACAATGTATAACCATTACTCAATATTGCATAGGTAACTATAAACTTAAATGAGAAATTAAGTAATCTCCCCATCATGGGTAAATATAGAATATCTGTGAGGAGGGGATGCATTAGGTGGTTTGGGGATTCTCCCCAAAATATGTTTTAAAATTTAAATTTGAAAATTACAACTTTGGTTAGACAAAATTTGGAAGAACATATCCTAAAGGCAAAATAAATAATACCATAGTTGGACAGGTAGAGTTAGACTGAAAACTTCAATGCCATAGCTGGGATGAACCTTGGATCTCTAGCCAGTTGCTCTACCACTGAGTTACCATGGCAACATTCCAGCACAGCATTAAATTTCTCAACTGACTGCCCCAGTAAACCACTAGGTGATCTCAAATTATTTTGAGATGACGTACCCCAATGGTGACTTACAATGTCGTAAGTGCTTTAGGTCCCAGGATTCATAGTATAGCCAACTATTATGGTCAAATAGTGTCAATTTAATTGTTTTTTCACACAAGCCATGGTTCAAATCCCGGCTATGGCATTGATTTTTCAGTTTGACTCTACCTATCCAACTCCTGTCCTACACATGGCTTGTGTGAAAAAACAATTAAATCAATATACTATGAATCCTGGGACTTAAAGCATTTATGACACTATAAGTTGTCATTGGGGTATAACAATTAAATCAATAAATAATACTTACTTAATTTAAAAAAAAAAATTAAGCTTTCATAGCAGGTATTCATACATTAGAATGTAGATTCTGAGCTTGTTGGCTGTGGTCAACAAATGAAAATTTTGCCACTCTGTCACTGGTGAGGAGTCAAATCCCTTGAAGATAGTCAGCAAAGTTCATGGGAATTTTCATGTTTATACTATGGTCTACCAACCTGGCATATAACTTCTACTGTATGTAATGCTATATTTGTTACTAACAATATTACATTTTAAACTGTTAAACAAAAATTAATACAGAGAGTAAAATACATTAAAAATAGTTGTGAATTAAGAAATCTACTAAAAACTCCTAGTATTTTCATTTACATTAAAAAAAAACTATGACTTATGCAAAAAGGTGTAACTATATAAGTGGAAAAACCAACCTCCTCTATACATACACTTTTTTCTTAAAGGATAAATTCCATTTTTTGTGTTTTTGACCACCAAAACTCTTTAGAGGTTGATGACCATGGCAGTAAGTATGTTATGAATAGCAAGTTGCAATGTGGTGAACTGGCCCAAAATTTTATACTATATTTTAAAATGGAGTGGGCACATGCAAAATGCATATTTCTGTTTCTATACTGATAATGTGTCCCAGTTGTCTGAAATTATAGCAAATTGTAATCCCATTTTAAGTTACTTTGTACACAAAGACTATGAAATTTAGTAGTATATACATGTTTAATTACTTTGCTATTATACATTAATTGCATTTGTAAAGAACATTTATTCTGAGAACAATGAAAATGGATTACATACACTTATCTAAGTTTATGATTAAATTCTACTCCACAAGGCCTGCTAACTCAGAAAGTAAACAGATACCCTTTGTGTTTATACTAAATGCTTATATTTTTCCTTGACGTGATTCATACTTACATCTTCATCTATCAGCTAAAAGTAAATATCAAAAAGAAATAGGATACACATTTTTAAACTTTCACAGACTCACCCTAATGAGCCTGAAAATGTCATTCACAAAATTTTTCATACGATGAAAATGAAGATGAAATGCTGTTACCAGTCTATGACATGCCACTAAATAGTGATATCAATAGCACTTAATGAAGATAATTATGCCATGCCTGCTATGCCTGTCACATCATCTGCATGGACAACCAAGATATTGCACCTGCAATAGCCCTGTTTATTGGCATTTTGGTATAAAAATTGATGACATACATAACTGATGTTTTTGCAAATGACTAAAATAATACACATAAAATAATAATCTAAATTATATTAATCCCATGTGTTTAAAGGGCTTAAGGTTTAAATAGATTGCCAAGATAGGGAATGATACTCAATACCTATTGTGCTAGTGAAAGAGTTAACAAGTATTTCAAGCAAAAAACAAATAACAGTCTAGGGGAACAGATTCATTTTGAAAAACAATTTTGAGCTACTAAGTCTAGCCTCAGAAAATTCTTTGAGAAGCCACCAATGCAATCTCCAGTTAAAAGATACCACATTTTGGCAATAAGTTGAAGACAGGAGCAGTTGAGCTCTATAAAAAGAAAGTGATGTGTCAATAAACCAACTCACAATAATGTTATTAAACTAAATCACTGCCAAATAAGTGGAATACTAAAAGGATATTAAAATGCTTCATATTATACTAAATTTATTACAAAAAATCTCATGCGTTCCATTTACATGACTTTCCGCAACAAACTATTCTTACAACTTTATTCTTTGATCTACATCATTCTAAGCACAAATAAACATTAGCAAAAGTAGTTTTGTTACTTCCTTGATAGCCAAATATTTTAAAAGTTGGTCATTGTGTCACGACTTGAAATTTGGAGCTAAAAAAAAATAACAAGTAAACAGCAATAACAACTACCCATTTGAGAAGTATATACACAATGGAAAATTTAAACCTATTACAAGGAAAATCTTGAAAATTGTTAACTTCACAAAAGATTGTATTTAAGATTTACATTTTTGTGTAGTAACATTTATCTGTTTTCCAGTTAGACCAGTCATTCAGAATGAAGAGGACTTCTGAGGTTATTCTCAGAAAATCAAGATGTACATTTTATTTGTCATGAAAATATCTAAAAACAGAATATGGTAATTTAATAAAAATCATTATCATTCATTAGCATGAAAATCAATATTTCCGATGTAAAGGGTAGTTTAGGGTGAAGAGGATTTTCTTGAAAATGTTCATGTCACATTTTTGGAAGATATTTATTTAAATATCAAGTTTGGTTAAGTGATATTTAAGTGATATATTTTCTCTTCTTAAATTTAAATGCATCACCTATTTCATAATTGGTCCCCTCCAAACAGTCTTCTGCCAAATGGTTCTCTCAAATCTCTTCTATTCCCAATATTATCAGCTGGTACCATCTGCTTGTATCCTCTACTCTTTCCACCAATCTTATGGTTTTCCCTCACTGCCTCCATAGTTCCCTCCCAAATCCTGTTAATTTCTTCTTATATAATGTCTTTTTCCCTTCCTATACTTTATTCTAATATTTCCTCCAAATCTTTCAACTCCATCATTGCAGTATATTTTGTTACCATGCTTCATATTCCCTTCTTCTGATCTATGGGAGCTACTTCAACACATGTCTGCACTCTTCCCTGCTAGGTTTGCCTACCTGAAGCAATAATGCCCTCTACAGATCATTTGTGAAAGAGACCTCTAACTAGATTAAGCAGTGATGGTATGCGGAATAGAAAGCAAACCACAGTGTTCTGGTTGTAATTGCATTGCTAATAAAATCAGTCTACCCACGTCTCCCAGCATAGTAATGAATATCTTTCAAAGTTTCTCTTCTTTGACAGGCTGAATATGAGCACAGTACACCTTGTGTCTATAGTTGAGTATTATCATCATTCCAGTGTCAAGATTGGAGGGAAGTACAAATATTCATTCAGAAACTAAAGAATGATTGATCCACATGCTTAGTCGCCCTCCGTGGTGTAATGGTTACCATGCTAACTTCCCAAGGTCGCGGGTTCAAACCTGGCGGAGGACGATGGATTTTTTCGGGTGTAAAAATCCTTAGCATGGCTTCCTTTGGAAGGGAAGTAAAGCTGTGGGTCCCGTGTCGTAGATTTATGGCATGTAAAAGAACCTCAAGCCTCTGAGCAAAATTAAGCGATCTTTCATGCCCAATATAGAATGGGACACTGAGAATCAAAGCAGTTAAAGAGCATCCATAAATAACACGCCATTTCCACATGCTTAGTGACGTTCCACCATCACCAAAATTGCATACTCATTAGTTAGCTCCTTGCACCATCTCTCAGTTGCGCGAGGTCATGCCTATTTGTTCTACAACTTATCCACATGATGGCATCAATTGCAAATCCTACCAAATATGAACTGCATAGTTGATTTATTTTATAAATGCACAAAATATTTGGCCAATTAAAATTTATAGGGGAAAACACAAGTGTATAGTGATAATGCAATGACGAGTCTTCAGCTAAGAAATGATGCATAATGTTTAATCAAGAAAGAACCATGTGTTCACAAGGAAGATCGGAATGGGAGGCCATCATTCTTTACAAAGGAGTTGAAAGCAAATGTTGAAAGAATTCAGAAAAATTTTGTTACAGCAATTGTTTCCAAAAGAAAGACTTTTTGGGTGGATAAGTGTTTCTATGAAGACAAGGCAGCAGTGACATCCTGGCTCAGGTCTTTAGCAGTATAAAATGTAAATGGCGTGTTATTTATGGACACTCTTTAACTACTGTGGTTCTCAGTGTCCCATTCTAAATTGGGCGTTTAGCAGTAGAGGAGTTTGATCATCGGCATTGAAAAAATGGCATTAAAAAAAAATATAATGACTGCAATGGCAATTATGTTGACAAATAGAGAAAGGTGTCCTAACCTTGTAAATAAAGTTTTGTGTTATTGTAACAGAAACTCTCTTTATCTTCAACAACTCTTTATTTCTGTCACGAACTGACTACAATCAGAATCTGCTTACAAATAACCGTCTTTCATAACAATTCTGCTGTATAGTTTCAGTTTGATGTTCACTGTGGTGACAATACAGCTCGCTATGAAATTCCCACTGAACCCATTATCTGTTGGATGTGAGGCATTACCAGTGAAAACTGAATACTGGGCAGGTCTTCACTGCCCTTTTTTATACCTGTTGGTCATGTGACTGGAAATTTCCAGAAGCCAACTCCCGTGCAGTGCACTGCAAGTGTTCACAAACTCACTTCAGTGTAATATTGCAGGCTTTGACATCAAACATCCTTTCGACAGAACATATGACCACTCACACAGGTGTAAAAATCACAGCTGTGATGTGATCACAGGTGTCCATTAATGCACATGTAACAATGGATGCCAACAATCAGATGATTTAGAAATCAAGCTTTACACAAACACACATTCTGCAATTATGGCCACAGAGCTTAATCACAATATTTTTCATTGTTTTTTTAGTTATGTCAAATCACTCTTTACTTTATGGACAACCCTCATATATTGCTACATTGATATGATACCTATTCCAAACTGTAAAATATGAAATCCTGCCGGTAGAAGGACAGGGTGCCAACCCCTCATCAGAATGCCATCACATTAAGGTGGTTTGTTGCTCTCCGTGGTGTAATGGTTACCATGCTAATTTTATATACCCAAGGTCGTGGGTTCAAACCTGGCGGAGGACGATGGACTTTTTCGGGTGTAAAAATCCTTAGCATGGCTTCCTTCAGAAGGGAAGTAAAGCTGTTGGTCCTGTGTCGTAGATTTACGGTACATTAAAGAACCTCATGCCTGATAAAAGAGGCCTCTGAGCAAAATTAAGGGTCTTTCACACCCAGTATAGAATGGGACACTGAGAACCACAGCAGTAAAAGAGCGTTCATAAATAAAACTCCATTATCATTTATTAAGTGGTTTTCCTGCCACAGGAAGAATAATATCCATCTTGCCTCATCGGGATGGTATCACATTATGTATGTGTTTTTGTCGCTAGAGGAACAGTATCCAACTGGCCACATCAGGAAGGCATCATATTAAGTATAATCCTTGGTCATATAAGGATTGTACATGATCTTGCTTTATCACTGATGGCATCAAAGAGACATTTTTTGCACAGGTAAAGATAGATAACAATGAACACCCAGTACATGTTAAAGTACTGTTACAATGATATTTATATGTTTGGCAAGAAGCATTGAAAGTAAAGTCTTAGCTCAAAGTCAGAATCATGAGGGTAATGGGTTAGGTATTTCAACAGTCAGTCTACAAGAAATGCATTAGCCCAACATTCACTTCATTAGAATTTGTGTATTCAGAAATTTACATGATGCTGTAAATGCACATAGACAACTTCTGGGAGCAGTGTAGGGGTGGCATGTGTGCCTCACATTCATGAAGTCCTGAGTTCAAATCTCGGTTAGGGTGAGTTAACCAGATAAGGTGTGTTTTCCAAGTTATCCCTTAATAAGACGAATGACAGAAATCTTAATAAGCTTTATGGACCTCATTTGAACTGCTTCATACATTCATCTTGATATGATCTACTAGGTTAAGGATGCTAACCTAAAAAATGAAACAAAACAAAAAATCTGGGAATTATAGAGCAAATAGAATACCTATTCAAAATTTAGTCAACACTCAAAAGAGCAAAATGTTGTCTCTGATTCTATTTGAAGTGTAGGTTTTGCAATGTATAATGTACTATTATAGCATAGTTATGATGTAATTTGACAAGAGTCTGTAACTTTTTAATTTAATACCTTCAACTGCATCTTCTAGCTCTTCTCCTTACAGTCACTGCTACAGTTATCGGCAGTCAGTAGTGCTTAAGCGCTGTGCTAGGTTTACCATTGACTTGACAATTATTGCAAAAGGATTCATCATATAGCAGTTCAGCAAGTCATGGCAACCTGTGCTTCTTATAGGAAAAGAGGCATAGAAATTTGTTATCAGCATTTGAGGACAATGTGATAATTCATCATTTTCAGGGTTTTTCGCAATTTTCTTAAGTTATGTTCATGAGGAAACTTTTACTATATTTTACAATGGCTATTATCCCCTAATGTAATAGGTCACATGGTTAACCCTCTTCTGACCTTTGCCCCACTATAGGCCATGTGAAGTGAGGGAAGAATATCGACTGCACTGAAACTTCAACCTACATAACCATATGTTTTTGTTTTCATACAAAATTATTGATTAGGATTGACAATGTATTCAGGGTTCAATTTAAAAAGATTGAACACAATGACATCATTATACTTTATTTAAATTTGATTTTACTGAACAGAAGCATACCTCAAACCAACATGTAAGCATTTGCACTTCCCTTCTTTAAACTATAAAATCAACATCATTGCTCTTACAAAGGTGAAAACTTAAATTAAAGCTTAACAATTAAAAAACTTTCAAATTGGGAATAAAGAGAACTTGTGTCACAGATCCTCTGATACACTGCAGCTAAGGTTCATCTTAAAGGAAGATGACAATTTGGAAATTGCTGTGTCTGAATCAGTCTCTTGTTTCCTCACTGTGAGCCAGATGACTGCAGGTCGGTGGTGTGCGAGTTATACTAAACACAGTAGCATATGTAAAAACAAGAGAGAGAAATAACACAGGGCCATTCAATACACATTAGATCCTGAAATTTTTGCTTTATTTATGACAATGCTATTAGATAGTGGACAAAAGATACACTGAAGTGTTATACTTGTTCTCTACTAAACATCAAATTATTTGGACTTATTCACCTCCTGAATTTGTGGTTCATTTGTGATGCATGCATACACATACACACACTCACACACAAACTTCATCCAGTTTAAGTTTATCAATATGTTTGATTTTGGATATATATCATTATCAAGATCCTTATCCTTAACATTCTTATTAGGTATTGTATATTTTGAATTTTCTGGGAATAGCCTGTGAAGTCTTTATTTTGGATGGCATTATGCAGAAACAGTAAACCTAAGCAAATAGACAAAATCATACTACACAAAAAATGAATCATCTTAAAGCAAACAATTTACGTCAAACACTTTTCTGTGGATATTAAGTTAGAGTGAGACTAAAGAATTCAATACCATAGCTGGGATTTGAACCATAAAACTGCCTCTCTTTTCAGCTGCTCTAACCTGAACTACCATTGCAACATTCCAAAACACCAACTAACTCGCATTTTTTCTGTTGAACCACAAGATAATGGTGGGGATAGGAACTGTTAATTGTAAGGCTGAAAGTAGGGGAGGAAGAACTCATAAAGATTAGAGGCCTGGAAAGTACACAACTGATAATTTGCCTATCACTTTGGCCTAGTATTTTCCCTTATTCCTACAAGGATATATGTAATACAAAAGTTTGGTTAATGTATATCTAGATGAGAATGGAGTGCAAGAAGAATAAGCTTTAGTAAGAATAATTTTAGAATAAGTCTAGAGAAAGTCATGCAAATGTAACACATCAGTTTTTTTTTGTTTTATACATATAATTCAGGAATACTGCTGCTTCTATGTATACAGCTGTTATCTGTAAAAAAAAAAATCCTCTCAGTGAATTCCTTAGTGTCTTTGCTGCCAGAGTACTACAAAGTATCCATCAATATACCTGACTGTACAAAAAGGTAACTCTAAACCCCTTTGTTTCAGGTATGAAGTCACATGTCCTCTATTAAATTAAATTATTTTGTTTGTTAAAACTGCTGTCAATTGTCGGGATTATATCACCGCCGCTGGTGAGCCGAAATTTCGTCCTGCAGGTTTACATGACAGTAATGGTCTAACATGCTGCTGTTGCTTTTAAACACGGTCTGGACCGGGTTTCAAACTATGATTTTCAAATCAGCACTTAACCAACCAGACACATGTTCATCTCTTAAAGACATTTAGGCAAATATCTGCACAAAAAAAAAAAAAAAAAATCTGAAAATGTCCAAATAATGAAATTTTTAGTAACCCTAACCCTTATGGCATCCGTGTGTTTCTTGCGTGTCCATGTCAACATATTAGGAATAGTATGCATTCTTTGGAGTTTGTTTTAATTCTCGCGCGTATGATTTGGGGGTTTAGATGGGTCTTTCTCGTTCATTCTCTATCCACTCCTCTCCCAAAACAACAACCCACAGCCTCGCCTTACTGTTTAGGGCTCTCAACATTGGGTTGGGCAAAACACAAGTAAAGCAGTTTACTCGCTTGCATTTCCAGGAGCCAGGAGCAGGAACTAGTCGCCCGAGTGTACTCGGGCGGGGGCAAATCACCACGGTACCTATCCGCTTTTCTTGCGGATTTACCCGTGTGATATTGCATTTGTGTAGCTTCCTCAATAATTATAGCTACGTATGACATATATAATATGTAGTGAAAGTACGCGAAATTTCTCGTATTTACCTGTTTAAGAGCAATATTACATATGGGAATTCTTAGAACTCCACTCTATTTCAATTATGGTGTTTATTTATGATTTGTTTTTATTTTATTTTATGAAGTAATTACCAACCTAGAGGTTGTGTAGCACAACAGAACAGAAATGCATTGACTTTTAGTGAGGCACGCTATGTGTCCAGCCGCCATCTTGCAATTCTACAAGCCCATCATATTCTAATTAATAATTTTCTTTCCAAATTTTTTATGTAAAAAAAAAAAAAAAAAAATGTAAGCGAGGAGAGCACTAGCTGCAAATACATTAAAGAGTAATACGGGACAGTCGCTCTAATTAGCACAGGAAAATGGTGGACAGGATTCCTGTCACAGGAAGATGGAAGCGCTCCTGGTGAAGGAACCGGTAGTCTAGTGCCAAATTCAAACACTGTGTTTCTTATGCAACATATACAGCAGATCCCGGTGGCCGCGCTCGCTAAGGTGTCTCGCTTTGGCGCTTCGGGTGCACAGGATCTTGGGTTCGAGTTCCGCCTTGAGCGTGGGTGTTTCTGTGTTTGTAAATGTGTCTATGTTTGTATATGTAAAAGGAAAACGTTAAGAAAAATAAGGTCTACTAAGGAATTATAGGAAACTGAAAAAATGGAGAAAAGAGGACAACCCTCCGGAGCTGTATTTTTTTTAATAAAAAAAAGAAAAATGCAGCTTTTAACAACCAAATCTGTTTAAATATTCACATTTTCATAGCACAGGCTGTTAAACTACACCATAAAATAATTAGTCGCATTAAATAGTAAACTATTTTAACTTTTTAGGTATTTTTATTTTCTCTACACGTACCATATACATAGTGATAGAGAAGATATGTATTGTATTCTACCCAAAAATTCGCTGCCGATATTTCAACAGAAATACATGTTTTGATGTCACCTGAATCCAAAAATAATAATGCAGTTTTAGAAAAAGGCCTCGTGTCGTAGGCAGCATAGGATTAAAACGAAAAGTAGGTTAAAAACCAAACTTGGTATTTAAGTATTGTTCCTTTCAAGGATGCAAGACGAACATTTTCAGAAAAATCCCCCGCCCCAACTATCCTTCACATGGAAGATTTTTCGAAATTTTCGATTTTCTAAAAAATTGCTAACGATTTTGATTAAAATGCTGAATATTAAACATATTTTCATGACCAACAAAACGTATATTCTGAATTTCTTGTGAATAGTCTATTAAGTCCTCTCTATTCTGAATGATTTGTATTATGAATGATTTCTGGTAAACCGTAAGTGAGAGTCAAAATCTTAATACACAAAAAATGTAGATTCTGTTAAAGCACACAATTTATGTTTTAGAAAATGAAATGGCGTTTTATTTACGGACACTCTTTAACTGCTGCGGTTCTCAGTGTCCTATTCTATACTGGGCGTGAAAGACCGCTTAATTTTGCTCAGAGGCCTCTCTATCAGGCTTGAGGTTCTTTTACGTACCATAAATCTACGACACGGGACCAACGGTTTTACTTCCCTTCCGCAGGAAGCCATACTAAGGATTTTTACGCCAAAAAACCTATGACCTTGGGTATATGAAGCTAGCATGGTAACCATTACACCGCGGGGTATGACCAACCATTGTTGCTATCATGTGCTGAACCTGGCCACCTAGCAACAACGTTCTGGAAACAAAGTTTTGAGTCGCAGACAGCTTGAATGTTTAAAGAAAACCAACCATGGTGATTACTGTATATCTCAGCATTATTCCCACCGGTGATATAATTGGGATATGTAGGCAGTCTATTGCACCTAAAACTCCAGGGAAATCGCATATGTTATAGAAATCCCGCTTAACCCTTCTTCCTTCACCCTCTTCCCTAGGCATCTTGATGTAATGAGGTCTTAAGGCTGCAATCGCCCTTGTAACTTTGTGTATAGTTCTGCTTGCAGTCCCTTTATTTACATTAAAGATATCCCCAATCACCATTTGGAAGCCCCCAGTTGCATAGAACCGTAATGTAAGAAGGATCATAAACATTGGATAGAGTGCATAGTTCCTTAGAGTTTGTGCCCTTAATTGTGCATGTAGCCTATGATCCAGTTCTTCGACTACATGCTTTGATAGTCGAAATCTCATTTGGAATTCTCTATCATTAACCTCTAAGAGATGGGATTCCTTCTATGTTGAAAAACACGAGGAGCCCTCAAAATTCAAAATCCTCACCACCGGAGAAAAAATAAATGTAAATGGAATGTTGTTTATGGACGCTCTTTAACTGCTGTGGTTCTCAGCGTCCCATTCTAAATTGGGCGTGAAAGACCGCTTAATTTTGCTCAGGCTTGAGGTTCTTTTACGTGCCGTAAATCTACGACACGGAACCAACGGCTTTACTTCCCTTCCGAAGGAAGCCATGCTAAGGATTTTTACGCCCGAAAAAATCCATCGTCCTCCGCCGGGTATATGAAGTTAGCATGGTAACCACTATACCACGGAGGGCGTTGGAGATATCTGAGTAATCTGACATCTGAAAACATTAGCATAGGTTATAATCAATGCATTCTGCAAGGCAATTGTGAAATATATAAGATAATTATCTAAATAACTACAAAAATGTGTTACTTACCATTTTATTTAAGTTGTATTAAACTTGTACTATTTATTACTTCCTTATTTAAAGAAAAGATAAGTATTATGTATCTTCAGCAGTTCTACTAATCCAAGTTCAGTTAAGTTAACTGCAGAAAAATGCCTTGAACTAAGATCACTGTTTATACAACCAAAAGTCTAAGTTCAGCTTGACTTGAGATCAATTTCAGGTGTTTGAACTCAGATTAACCTTTGTGCAACCGGGGACGCTTTTGTGTTCTTTCAGAAATATCAGTTATGTGTTCTTTCCAAGATAGTTGGCAAACAAATACAACAGCCAACTATTTAAACGTCAATATTTTTCAGCTGAGAGTTGCTATAATGTATGTATATGTCCGGTTGTTTGTGATAGAGAGAAAAGTTTTGGCTTGCACCTTTACAGACATTTTGTCATGGTATTTGCTGTATACCATTTGTGTATGTCAGCTAAGGTAGAATTTAGAGTATTTTTTTTTATATAATTTATTTAGCCTTATTCTGTGGTGAAGAGCTTCACAGTACAAGATCATCAGAGTATATAAATGCATTGATGATTGGTATCAAGTCATTAATGTCTAGATTGAATAAATTGAAGCTTTTTGCGGCACCTTTGGGAATTGTAGTTGTTTAAATTCAGCTAAGGGATTGCCATGACGAACTTGAGTATCATTGACCAATAAAGTTATTTAACCATTGTATTATTTTCCATTTTATACAGTAATTGAATAATTTGATTAATAGGTTTTCCTTCCACATTGTGTCTATGCACTTTTGAAATCAATACATATACTACTGTGCTAATTAACTCCTTCACCAAATTATCTTTTATGCGGTGGGACAGTATTAGAACTTTTTGAACTGTTGATCGGTATCTGCGGAATCCTGCTTGAGCTGACGCATTATTTTATGAGACTCAACAAACCAGGTGTATCTGGTATGTATCATTCTCTCCACAACTTTACCAAGTATGCTTGTACGAGGCGTTGGTCTATAACTGGAAATATCTAAGGGGGATTTATTTTATCATGGGAATAACTATTGCCTTTTTGCAAAGGGAAGGAACAGTAGAAGACCAACAATGTTGAAAAAAAAAATTAATAGTGTTTTTCTTGCATTTTCTCCGAATTAATGGATACATTCAGAACATATTTGGTCTGGGCCTGGAGATTTCTTAGTACGTAGACGACTTATAGTTCATAAGTAGTGAAATTTTTATTGAATATTTCAACTTTGTGATTATCAGTTGCATTCGTCTGTTTTGTTTACTCATTTGCGAAGTTTCCTTCTGTGACAATTAATAGTGTGTGGCAAAATAATTGGCAATGATTTTATCTGAATCCAAAGTTTCATCTCCATTTTGAATTACCTGTTTTTTTTTTTTTTTTTTGGAGGAGCGTACCTATTCGGTAGCCTTGCGATGTGATTATATGTTTTGAGGCCTTCTTTCCTGTAATTGAACTTAGAGATGAAGTTGATAAACATGATCGTTTGGCATTGATGATTTCTTTTTTAAAGACAGCAGCGGCATATCTGCACTTTGAATATTCGATGAATCATTCGATTTTTCTGCATTTTTTTTTTTTAGACTTATCTTGAGTCTGATTTAAAGAGTCAACATTCATAACAATTTTGCCTTCCAAGGAGCATTTTTTTTTTTTTTTTTTTTTGCATTCCTGATGTCAGTCACTTTTTTACAAATCTTGTCTGGATGTTTAAAATGTATGTGTTTGACATCTAGTCCAGACTCCAATGCAATTTTGTAGCTGCCCCACTTGACTTTTTGAATGTCCAGGTGGCTCATGGTTTAGAGGTCTTCTTATTCTGTTTTGGGAGCGGGATGTTGACAAGTATTATTCAGTATCCACTTCTGGATCCAAAATAACTCAAAAATTTAACTTTCCTTTTTTTTTCTTTTTTTTTTTCTTTCTCCCTATTCGAGAAACCACAACCAAACACAACATAGGAATTCACCATTATACTGGTTTAAAAACTACAGTCCAAATAAACTGCTTACCTGCGTGTTTGTGACCTCGTATATTAAAACATCTAATGTGTTACACTCACATGACTTTCTCTAGCTGCTCTACAAACCTCCTACAAAAGATTATTCTTCTTTGTACACAATGCTAATCGAGATAAATATTAGCAGAATGTTGTTATTACTTAGTTTCTTATAAGTAGGAGAGAATGAGGGAATGCGCTATACTAAAGTGATTGTCAAATGTTTTAAAAGCAATCGTCATGCGATTGTCATTGCAAGTCATTTCTTTGCTTGGCCAGGAGTAAAACAAAAGAAAACGGACGCTTCCTGTCTGAGAAATGTTTAAGTACTTCACAATTAAGACCAGTAACAAGGAATATCTCGGAAACGGTTACCTCCACAACAAAAACCTAAAGGACATAAATTGTGTGTTTTGACGTGATGTACTTTTTTTGTGTAGTGAATTGTTTTCTATCCCTTACGGTTTAGGATTTAAGCAAAATTCATCTAGAATAAAGAGCTTTTCAGAGGCTATTCCCCAAACATTCGGATATACATTTTATTTCGGACATAAATTGCTTTAATATACGGGATTTTAATCAAAATCGTTGGAGCCATTTTTAAGAAAATCAACATTTTCGAAATTTGTTCTATGTAAAGGATAGTTTGTGTTAGGGGGATTGTTTTTGAAAATCTTCGTGTCGCATCCTTGGAAGATACTAAACCTAAATACCAAGTTTGGTATTTAACGGTATTTTCGTTTTGGGGGCTATGGTGTCTACAGACACACAGACAGACACACACACGGACCTTTTTTTAAAAATGCTTTTTTCGGACTCAGGGGACCCCAAAACATATATATCCGATGAAATCTCAGTATCGAATTTTTGGGTGCATTACAATACCTTCTCTATCTCTATGTACAAAATACATATGGGGCTAGAGAAAGTAAAAATCAGTCTCAGTCTTTGTTGATCAGCCCTCATATATACCAAATTTGGTATTTTATCGACTTTTCGTTTTTGAGTTATTGTGTTCACAGACACACTGACACAGACATATACACACACTCACGGAGCTTTTTATTTACACAATAGGTTCATAGTACGTGCAAAGAAAGTAAAAATAACTTTAAGTCTACTCTTAAAATATAAACCGATTAGAACTGTACTTTATCTTACATCTCAGAATCATATTTTAGGTCTGGCAGACTCTCACGCTAGATGGTGCGTATAGCGCTGAGTCGTGATACATATGATCATCTCTGAATGGCTCTATAGTTTTATGTTCTGTGAGTAGTAACAGTGAGTTTAGTTTCGTTTTCTGTGGCAATAGTTGAGGAATGATACGAAGTAGGGGAAGTGAAGCCTTTATAGTTGAGATATGACATGTATGGTTAAGCTAAACCATAGGAATTTTAGTTTAAATGTGATGTATAGGGATTTGAGTATTTCGGAATAAGTGTAATAAACATGCGATTGTATAAAAATAAATTGATATACTTGGTATTTCAACATGCCTTCGTGGAAAAGTAATGGTAGGCTTGATCTGCAGATGATGTGTTCGGAGTTTAATGTAATACATCGCGTATACTACTGAGTGCTAAAAACATATTTAGTTGCAAATAACGTCTGCAATCATGCAGGCCGTCCAATTTAGTCAACCACCACCTCCAATTCCAAACATGCTAGTTCCACCACCGACGGCACACTTTACTCATAGTCGCTTTCATAATTCAGAAAGAGGTGGTCATAGGGGACACTTCTTTCAACCTTTTCGTCCGTATCCACGACCTGGACCTGGTGGTCCAGATAGTGAATTCGATGGCAAGAGGCTACGGAAATCCGTCATGCGAAAGACTGTTGATTACAATTCTGCCATAATTAAAATGTTAGAGGTAATACCAAAAGAATGAGATGATGTACAATAATTAAAAGTAACACTTTTGCATGTTAATGGTGTTAGCATTGGGAAATTCTAGGTGAAAGGTTAGTTTCAGCATATTCTTAAGTATATTGGACCATCTCAGCATATGTTAAGCATTTATATAGCTGATGTAGTCAAAGGATTATGGAGAAACATGGTATCTCAAGTGCATTTGACAACTTGAGTCATCCTGCGATTTTAATTTCAATGCATTGGTCATGCTCATGGTTTGGAAAGGTTATTAATAAAACTAAATAAAAATGATACATTTTTCGGTTTAATGTAGTTTTACTATATCTGACACAGAAGTTTTAAGGTGTGCAAAAATAAAAACTTATATTGGTATTCTAATCCAGTACATGTACTTCTCTGCCAAACCTCAGATATCAGTGGTACAAAAGACCTGCAAAATTGCAGTGTAATCAGGGTCTCCAGCCTGATGCATGCCTAGTAACCTTTTTTTTTTGCTCTCCATATTGAGCCAAGTTAGGATTAAATAAGAATGGTTTGTATGAGGCCAGTTTGAAACTACTAAAAAGCAATAAAAAGACGCTGCTGTGTAATTGTTTTAACAGTAGTTAAGTAGACGTTTGGGTGATTATAGAGAACTTGGGCCCCTCTAGAAATTAAATTATGGTTTTTGTAAGTTTGGTTTATACTTGTTACATTTTCACCAATTGTTTTCATCGGGAAAAGCTCCGTAATTAAGTTAAACGCTAATTTATTATGTGCGCATAGCGATCCTTTTTTGCGAATATTTATGAAGTATGCTGCCTAGAAGGAGTAGAATATAAATAAAGAAGTCTTGTAGTACATTTGCAATGTAAATATATAATAATACTACACACTAAAGTGCCTAAAACTTGAGTTTCATTGTTGGTGGCAGGCGAACAGTGTTGTGGAATGCAACACCGGCATATGTCGCTAGATGCTGTGCTGATGTATGACAAGTAAGTTTTACGCAGATACAGCTGTTCAGTGAATTTTATTATGCAGAATTTCGGCCACTCTAAAGCCGAATGAAACTAAGTGCGATTGATTGACTTTGTATTTATGATGACAATTTCAAAGCCTGTGGATTTCAAATTTAGCGCGAGGTTAGGTTCCAATCCGTTTAGGTTAGTGTGTGTATATAAATTTATGTTTCTAATTGTATATCGTGGTAGTACCTCATAATGATATTTTCAACAACTCCTAACAGCGCAATGGATACAACATTAGTTTATTAAACCATCTCCCCACCCATAATCCCTCTCTAACCACACCGGTCCCGTTAGAGTGCAAAACTGGCATAAGTCGCAGTGGAGAGAGTTAGTGGCCCAACTTGTAAATAATTACCAACGTTTGAAAACCTTCCACCTTCCCCAACTAGTGCGATTACTTTTTATGGGAAAAGGCGGTAAGGAAAGGTAAGGAAAACACAACAGCAGAGCCAGCTCTGTATACCATGTGTGCGTGCGCATCAAAATAGGCTCCCTGTGCAGAACATTGTCACAGAAAGCTATTAGATACAGTGGTTTTATGGTCGCTACATGCACAGCCTGTTACGCACTTGGAGACCAAAATTGTTAAGAAAATGTATATTGTCTTTATTGCATAAATTCCCTTGTAGGGTGCCACTCGTAATTGCTATATGCATAAAAATAGACATCTGTGGAAGTACTTAGTCAAAATGTTTGGAATACACAACATAAATTCACTTTTACATGGCATCTCTTAAAGTATTTGTTTCATTTACTTTTCACTTTTGTCAGTTCTATTCCTCGTGCACAACACCAAGGCATCACAGGAACATCGCTTCTGCTATCCTTGGTTGGCAATATTATAGCGGAAGTTATGAATTGCACAAGGCAGCCAGTATTTGAAACAGAACGTTGCTGCTGATTTAGGGCCCTAATGCTGTAAAGTGTAGCTGATGGATTGTGAGCCATGAGCTGCAAAGTGTAATTAAGGGATCTGTGAAGTTTACTCTTTGCAACATTGATTTTGCAATATTATAATAAGTTAGCAACATTTTTGGCAATGGTTAACTTTTTGTGCTTCAAAATGATAGTGCTCTATATAAGTGAACTGTGTTGCCCTCTGTGGTGTAATGGTTACCATGCTAACTTCGTATACCCAAGGTCGCGGGTTCAAACCTGGCAGAGGACAATGGATTTTTTTGGGCGTAAAAATGCTTAGCGTGGCTTTCTTTGGAAGGGAAGTAAAGCTGTTGGTCCCGTGTCGTAGATTTACGGCAGTAAAAGAACTTCAAGCCTGATAGAGAGGTCTCTGAGCTAAATTAATTGGTCTTTCGTGCCCAGTATAGAATGGGATGCTGAGAACTACAGCAGTTAAAGAGCGTCCATAAATAAAACGCCATTTCATTTTTTTCTATATAACTGAGGTTGCCAAGAGTATGCGATGGATGGGTACTATTATTTTACTTGCTATTTAGTAATGGAATCCAGTAAAGTGTATATCCAACATATTTTTGAATTAATGAGGAATATATTGAGTATACACTTTACTGCATTCCATTGCTAAATAGCAAGTAAAATAATGGTACCCTTCCATCGCTGTGAAACCTCATTGTTTTAGTGCTCCATTATTTTCTGTGTCCAAATCACTAATTTTAGCTTTCGGAATAAACTTGAACATTGGGAAAAACTTGGTCAGAATAGTAAATGAAGTAAAGCTATGGGGAGTCACAATAGACAAAACTCTCTCATTCACAAACTACATTACAAAGTCAATAAGTTGGTAAATAACGTCAGTAAAACCTATTTGCTGTAAATACTTGGCTAAATATGTATCAAAAGACACAAGATGATTTATTACTCTAATCCATTTACAGCTTTTATGTGCAATTGAACTATGGGAAAACACAATTGTAGCCAACTTTAATAAAATCTTTGTATTACAGAAGAAAGCTGTCTGATGTCATGGTAAATAATCTTGAATACAATGGGTTGTATTGGAAAACATTTTCACAGTTAAAAATCCTAACTCTCCTTAGCCTATATTTCAATCAAACACTCTTGCATTTAAGAAATTTCAGCTTCCTCCTGGAAACCAATTCTGATACACACATAAAATACTAAACATAAAGACGACCTAACAATCCCTAGTCATTGGCGACACTTAATTTGAAAAAAAATCCTAGTTCCATGGGAATAAAGTTCCACAATTTTCTTCCAAATTGCATAAAATTGTGTAAAAATAACAAATTCAGGACAATACTAGAAAGGTTGCTAATAGAAAAATCTTATTACTTTATTGGTGAATTTGTAAGTAGCCATTGATGGTAATGATTATTCTGAATGTGTGTGTCAAATTATTGTGAATGGATATGATGTATATATAACATTTGTGTATTCTTTTGTATGACTCGTATGTGTTTCAATACACTACTGAACAGCAATTTAAATAAATCATTGAGCATACTATACATGCATAGTCCATATTGTCTGTTGTATATGGCTGCTTACCTTGCAGCAAAAATTATACTGTACCTAAGTAGGTTCCTTGTGTGAATAACTACTGTTTTGGGGGCCTAAGCTGCAAAGCTTATCACAGGGTTGAAGACCCTAAGCTGCAAAGATAAGTTGAGGCATACCTTTAATAATTAGAGGAGTGAAGCAGTTGCAGCATAGCCAGGGGTCTGTGAAGCTAAACCCTTAATGATCCATTGCAAAATTAACATTTATATAGGGTGGCACCCATTCTGCACTGCGTATTTTGGATGCTCTTTCTTGCATTTTCTGTATAAGAAACTGTTTTATTTTGAGAAGTTTGGTAGAATACTTGCTTTCAGCGTGCTCACATTTACTTATTAATGCCTGATCTGTTCTTTTCCATGGTTAAGTGACCATTTCAAATTTGGGTACAGATATGGAACTTAAGCTCTAATGTCTAACATGTAAAAATAAAGTTTGCAATGTAGATGCCTTACTATAATTGTCACTGATGATTTGTTTTATCTTACTTTAAGTATTAGTCATAATATACCAGGTTAGTCAGCTGCCCCTATTTATTTTGGAATTTATTCAACCTGCTAAGCAAAATGTGTGACTTGTCTTTCTTGAATGCCTTCTAAAAACTGTTTATTCAACTCTTAATAGAGGAGAGATAGATAACTCAGTGCATAATGTTTTACAAGACAGAATGCAATCACTATGTATGTCAATGCCAAAAACATTGTGCTTTGACATTGGTAGCTGTATTAGCACATTACAAACTTTTATTCCTTAGCGTACATTCATACACACCTTTGAAAATACCCCTGAAGGAACAACCTATAACATGAATCGGTTGACACCATTTGAAAATAAAATGGCAGATCTACGCAGTGCGATCAATTGGACTTATGCTGTCAGCCAGTAAATGTTTGCTGTACAACCTTGCCAAAAATTGCTAAGTATTAGGTTGATAATTTCACTTATGTCACAAACTGTGGCGATTTCAGCTCATACAGTAATTGTAATGGTGGATGCAGTTTATTTAAGTTAAAACTACCAAAAGGAGCACTAAACAGTAATAAAGTTGTAAAAGTATGTAAAGATTTGCGGTGGGGTCTGAATTCTGAGATTATTTATTTGTATAGGACCCTCAGTTGCCAAGGTAGCATTGGCCGAATGGTATAACCATAGTGGCGCTATCACTGTGCCACCCACTTCATTTCGAGTTCAAATCCTTCATGTTAAGTTCAAACATTTTATTACATTTTATGTCCCTTTGGGCATATAGTTTGATAGGCTACAAATAATACTTTGATAACATAAGTGTGTTTAAAATAGAATAATCCTTATGAATTCCACTGGCAGGTGGATAATTTATAGTTATACTTCTTAGTAGGTATTTTATTGTGTCGGTATGCTTGACCCATTCAACCAAGTTTAAAACACTTCACACATGTAAAGTATCTTTAGGTATTTGCACATGCATCAATACTTGGCGTGACTAAACTCTGTATTATCTACTCAGTATTCTATGAGACATGGCTGCTATCATAATGTATGCAAACGACGAGTATGTTGACATGCTGTTAATCTATGGAGAAACAAGGTGTAATGCACTTGCAGCGAAGCGCCTGTATGAAGAATTATTTCCAGGAAGGACACTTACTGCAGACATTTTGCTAAGGGTTGAAAGGTGCCTTTGTGAAACAGGATCAATTGGAAGAGCACACCACCTGGTTGTGATGCTCCAGTAACCTCTGGAGGCAATGAAGCCGTGCAAAACGCAATAGAACACAGTCCACATACCAGTTCAAGGGCTATAGCACAGGAACTGTACAAGTCAACCCTCAGTAATGCGCATATTACATCACAATAAATATCATCCGTACCATCAACTACACCAGGCTCTCCTCGAATGTGACTTTCAAGTTCAAATGATGTATGCACAGCAGCAAGCGTAAATGGATGCAGTTATAGGGAGTGTTCTATTCAGTCATGAAGCCACAGTTCACAATAACGGAACTGTTAACCACCATAATATGCACTATTGGAGCATAGGCAATTCTCACTGGATGAGAGAAAGTGCATTCCAAGTACAGTGGAGCATCAATGTGTGCTGCGGATTATTAGGCAACCAGCTAATTGTACTGCAATTTTTTAAAAAGCAACCTTACAGGGCTGCAGTACCTTGCATTTCTGCAAGAAGAGTTGCCATTGCTCCTGGAAGATATGCCACTAGCGAAAAGGATAGCAATGTGGTTTCAGCAGGATGGAGCTCTGCCATACTGGTCACTGATTGTAAGGAATCGCTTACATAGAACATATCTGCAAAATGGAGTCATTTAAAGGAACAGATCTACGCTCAAGATCTGCAAAGCCCAAATCTACGGACATTCATAAGTGAAGAATGCAGGTAGATTACACTGTGCATGTTACAGCATGCAAGAAGGTCTCTCCGGCTATGTACCCAAATATGCATTGATGAAGGGGGTCTTCATTTTGAACATTTACTTCCTTAATTCAAAATCTTCTCGGGCTTCTAGCCAGGTAAAAACTTGGCTTGACACCCTGGCTAGAAGCCCGAGAAGATTTTGAATTAACACGTCGCCAGGAAAGCTTTAGTTCTTATTTACTTCCTTGATGAAAATACACTCTTTGACAATTTATTATTCTGTTTACCCTGGTACCTAACACATTTAACACCCTTTGTCAGTAGAAGGAGTGAAATATAAAGTTTAAACATGAAACAAAAATTGTTAGATTTAATTGCTTTGACATGCGCCCAAAGGAATGAAAGCTAGGTAAAACCTTTTACTAGTTACTGTACAACTTATATGGGTAAACATGATACACAATTATCTGATTGTAATTAAACAAATTAGTATGTTAAAATGCAGAAAATAAACACAAAGAGAAAGGGTAAAAAAATTAATATTAAGTATTAGGCGTTGCTGATGTAATCGGTTCTGCTCTTTGGGGAAAGATTCTTCTATCACTTTGCCAGCACTATATCAATGAAAAGCCTTTTTTTTTTAAGCCTTTCACAGCTCTTTGGTTCTCATTCAGGTTTTTAATCATTGATCATGGTTGATATAATACAGAATAGAAGGGCAGAGCTACAATAACAGTTTGTTTACTAAAAGGATCAATGTTTTCACATTAGGTTATAAACTGCAGATTGCATAGATGCGAATAACGAGGGGCAGCTGACTAATCTGGTATAACAAATTAGTGCATAGCTAAAACATAAAACCTTGCTACTAGTTGGCAGTTAATGCAATAACAGTTGAAACATTGCTAATTTGATTAGTCCAGCCAGTATTATATTTGTCAGAGCTAGTTGGAGGTATTGTATGGTGTCCAAGAGAAGTTGCTCTCGGCATATTAAGTGTAAATGAATGCATTAATTTGGAACGACTACATAAAAAGATAATATGGTACATTTTATGAATTTAGTTAAATGAAGGTTGCGCTTATATTGAATAAGGTATATAAGTACATAAGAATGAAAAGTCATATGTTCAGAATGTTTTTAACCTGATTCACAGTTTTAAGGGCGCTCTTAAAAAAGTAATTGCTGGTGTACTATTAAGTATTTTGAGATAGGTTTTTAACAATTGTATCCATCTGTATGATATCCATATGTGCAAGATGCTCAAGGTTTTTAACAATTGTAGTCCATCTGTATGATATCCATATGTGCAAGATGCTCAAGAAAAAAAAAATGAAAATATAGTAGTTGTGCAGAGGTTGACCTGCTTGAAAAAATAAAATGCAACTTTATTGGTAGATTCTGATAAAGGTTACACAATTTTTAATTCCATTCCCTGCCTTTAACTCCATGTTCATATTGGCAGCCTTTAAGGTACTGTTGCCATTGAGTTTTTGTTTAGTTTTATTCATTTGATCACACACTTTCATACATACTTCCAGAATCTGGGGAGGATAGGGACTTTTACAGACTCTTAGCCACTTAAAACACTCCATATGTAGGAGCAGGTAACAATGGATCTATTACATGATCCACTCAGAAGACACTGCAATTGGTGTTACTGCACATTGCTCTGGATGTGCATTTACAGCTTGTAATTTATTGTTGGCAACTTGTAAAGTTGCTTTCCTATAGTCTACTAAAATAAGCAAAATACTTTTCCATTGTCCAGTCAGTTCAAATGTGTCCTTCATATGTTATAAGGTCCCTTGAGCACCTTTGGTATTAAGAGATGCCAAACCACCAAAACATTACTGAATTCAATCAGTACCTGTTTCATAAAACTTTAAGGCATGAAAAATGAAAATGTACAACAATTATGTAAAATATCTTAATTTTCAGTATTTTGACAGTTTTCTGTATCATAAATGCTACACTTGAAACTCTCTTGGCAGTCAAAATCTTGTAAATCAACAGAATAATGATCATAAATTTGACATTTTATTTGGAAGTTAATGCTTATTATATTTTATTTTAAGTGATTATGAGTGAATTAGCAATACAAAGTGATCTCAAGATTGATTTCAAAATGCTAACCATATGTTAACATATAGCATAATCTGCAGCTCCAGTAATAATTAACTGTAAAGTATAAGGTGGTATGATAAATTTAATGTATTGAACTTCAACTCTGAGCTTTAATATTTAAACCACTGTAATGATCGCAGGACAAGGTTTATGGCTAATTTTAAACCTTTACTCAATTTTTTCAGCAAGTCATCCATGAGCAAAGAGAATTGTTTTTTGTTTTTTTTTTCTGTCAAAATCCAAAGCATGTTTCAGAAGAGAATTCTCTCAGAAACCTTGTTTAAATTAGATGCAGTTGAAATATACATGTTAACACATTTTAAAAATATGAATTACTTTATTTTAATGTTTATTGGTTTGCTCTGTGAGTTTGGGAAAAAGAAATGTATTGAATAAAGTCAGTTATAATTGCAAAGTTGTAAAATGGTCTCCAAGAATTCTTTGTGCAAACTTTGTGCAAATGTTAGCGACATTTTGCAATATTTAGTTACCAGTGTGAGCATAGCATAAATTAAAATACATGTATTTTTACTTTCTCTAGTGTGTATGTACATTGTACATAGTGGATGTAGTATTCCACCCAAACATTTGATACCGAGATTTCATTGGAAATATGTGTTTTAGGATCCTCTGATTCCACAAAAAGCATTTTACAGAAGGTCCATGTGTATGTGTGTCTGTGAACAGTATAACTCAAAAACAAAAATTTGGCATTTAAGTTCAATATCCTCCAAGGATGTAGATTTTCAGGAAAATCCCCCCCACCCCCAACTACCCTTCGTGGAACATCTTTTTAAAATTTTGATTTTTTTCAAAAATGTCTACAATGATTTTGATTAATATACCATATGGTTAATATACTTTTATGACAAACAAAATATATGTCTTGAATTTTCAGGAATAGCCCTGAAGACCTCTTCATTTTAGGCATCTTTTGTATAACTGGTAAACCATAGAATATAGCTAAAAACTTACTACACAAAAAATTTAGATCTTGTTAAAACACACAATGCTGAGATGTTCCATGTCATTGGTTTCAGTTTTAAACTTTTCTCAAATGGAAAGAAATCTTGTGTTTTCTCTGCTCACTCATACTCTTTTTTCTTGTCCACTTTACTTTTACATTTCCCAAATGTAGCGCTATTTTTTAATTCTTCTCTTTCCCTTAACATTCAACATTTTCATTGCTGCCATCTCTGGCATACTATCCTATGTGTGTTCCCAAATTTCTTTCCTTTCTTACCTCTTTACATTCAGTTAAACAGTGGATGATACTGTTTTTTTTCCTTCCCACATAAAGTATATTCTAATTCATTGCCTCTCATTCCTTAATGCCCCTGTCCTCATCCATTGTAATCCTTTCTACTCTTGTTTATTACTTCTACATAAACTTCTCTTGACCATTTTTTATTTATTTTTGGGTATAAACAAACATTTTTTTTTTTTAGTTCACCTCATATTTCCTGTTTGTGTCTTCTATCCTATTTCTTATTGGCTTCCAGATTCCTTTTTAATTTGCTTCTTCCTTCATATGTCCCCATCCCATTTATGTCAGGATTTCCTCTAGCTGCATCCACCAGCACTTCTCACTCTTTAATTATCTTGACTGTTTCATAAATATTTTTAAGCAAAATTCTAATCTTTTCTCTTTATACATGTACACCAATATATTAATACCCTCTTTAGGATCGCTCCACTTCTTCCCAATCTTCCCAATTCTACTCTTTTGGTGCTGCTTCATTTACCCCTAAAATTTTGTTACAGAATATTCTGTATCTATGGTCTACATTTTAATTTTGCTGTTTACTACATAGTACATAGGTGTTGAAATGGTATTGCATACTGATCCAAAAAACTTTATACTGAGATTTCACTGGAAATGCACATTTTAGAGTCCCATAAATCCAAAAGTAAGCATTTTTAGAAAAAGGTTTGTGTGTGTTTATCCGTCCATATATCTGTGAACCGATAACACAAAAATGAAAGGTCGGCTAAATATCAAACTTGATATTTAAGTTCAGAATCTTCCAAGGATGTGACACAAAGATTTTCAAGAAATTCCATTTAACCCTAACTAGCCATTACATGAAAAAAATACTGAAATTTTGTGTTTTCTTAAAAATGGCTTAATTTTGATTAAAATACTGTATATTAATGAAGCTTATATGACAAAATGTATAATCTGTGGTTAGCACCATGGATTTCTGAACATTGTCCATAAAATACTCCAGGACGATTAAATCAAAAGGTTGCTTGATTTAATTGTCCTGGAGTAGCATCAGCTTTTACTCCAAGACTAGGAATTGTTCATGAGTGGATTACATCTTCAGATGTAATTTTTCAGGGAATAGGCCCTGAAGTCTTCTTAATTCTGAATTTGCATAGTCAAAAAGTTACTACACAAAAATCAGAGCTCGTAAACACAAAATTTATGCTGAGTTATCAATTATGCAAAGAGAATTATCATGGAGCCTTTTCATATTTTATACACCTGAAATAATGCAGATTAAAGTGATGAATGTATTGAATTAAATAATATAGTGAATCTGAACAAGAATGGGTTGATGACAAACCTCACAGTTTCTTATTATAGTTTCAGCCTGACACATTCTGAAGACGAGAGTCCACCCTAAGAAACTCCACAACATCTCATATGTGTATCTAAAGGGAATTTATGTACTTTCATTAAAAGAGATAATTAAATGCAAGTAGTTAAATTCTAAAGCATACACAAGTGCAAGCTGTGATACAAGAGAACCTATTTCAAAATGTAGTAAAATGAACATTCTCAAGAGGTGGGTGTGTGCATGCATGTGAGCGAGAGAGAAGGATATCAGAGATATCTCTGAATGTATGTATATATAGAATTTGATTATAAAATCATTCTTCTTGCTTCCCAGATTTAGAGACTAAATCTTGATCTTTGAGAATTTCATATAGTTAGATAAGTAGAGCCTGAATGTTAGGGCAAAATGCCTTTTTTTAATGGGTGAAAGTAAACCCACAGTTCTGTAGATGTAAATGTGATCCAGAGTAAATATAAACGAGATCAAATTCTATTTTGCCTTTTTATGGTATTTTAGCCTCATTCAATATTTTTTTTTTTTTTTTTTTTAAGGAATATTTCTTGTTTATGTGCAATTTTGCATTTTAAGGTTTTTTCCTCCCCTCCAGATACTTTCCATGCAATATGTTTTAGATAAGAAAGTATTTGTTACTACAGAGATGGTCTTCAGGTAGAATCATCTGTGCGATAGAGGAGGATCGGTGATTGTTGTTCAAAATACAGACACCTAGCACTTTTATGCCAGTCTTGTTATTCACAAGCAGCAGCTTAATCCTCAAACAGCAACAATGTTAAATCTTGACCCATTCTCACAGATGTTATAATTTTTGGAATCTTTATTGTGGCTTGCTATTCACTATAACAATTTTGTAAAAATACAGGAAGTAGCTAATAAAATAATTCAATTATTTTTCTAACAAAATGTCTCACCATTCTCATAGAAATCGTCACATAGCATTCTGGCCAATTCGCTTTTGCCTCAGCCAATGAAAAATTGTATTTTCAAATCTTGTTACAATTGTGTACTGCATGCCTTTATTCTTGTAGGAGGAAGAAATTTCTGCTCTGAGCATCAGCACTCAGTTATTGTCGGGTGAAACTAGAAACTAAGCTATAATGTCTAAATTCAGTAAACTTGCAAATTAAACTTTACCTCTACATTAGTGAATTTGATTCTTACATCTTTTTAACCGATAGAACAGTTTTATTGTGTAAGGTTTTTGAGAAAACAAGATAGTCATGAAAAAAAAAATATTTCATAGACCAACATGTGTCAACAACAAAACATATGTTTACGCTTGCCTCAAAGGCGGTAGAAAGAAAATAACACTACTTTCTGCAGCTTTCACCACATCTAGCAAACAGTTATTTTTGTTAGATTTGCGTAAAACATTGACATGACATTCCTTTCTGTAAATTAGAAAATCAGTTCCTGAAAAGCTTTTTACAAAAATATACAGGAGAATCTATTCCAAACGAATCAACTCTGAGGAAAAATTACTTGCCTATATACTTTGAAAATTCAATTCTACGTATTCTCAACAAAGTAAATGGCAAAAAAATATCTTCATAGATGAAACGATAGTAGGAAAAAACGTATTGCCACTGTAATTATTCGAGTATTGTAATCTGTGGAGGCTACAGCACTTAATGTTTTTGCAATATCAGAAGGATTGGAAAAAGCTAACAGTAGAACCATTATATATTCACGTATTTGTTGAACTTACTTTGGCTTGGCAGTGTAAAACACAATGATATCCTCTTATTCTTATATGATGCAGCTGCATACATGAAGAAGGCAGGAGATACTTGAAAGGCTCTATTCTCTCAAATTAATCATCTAATGTGTCTGGCACATGGCTTTCACATATGAGAAAAATTGCAATACATTTTCCGACGTAGATAAATTTATATCCAACATCAAGAACGTTTTTCTAAAAGCACTATCTTGAAGACTCTTCAAGACTTTTGCCCCTGGACTTTCTCCACTTCTAGAGACTGCTTTAACAAGATGGGGGACATGGATTTCTGCTGCCCTGAACTACGTGACAATTTCAAAAAGTTAAGTGAGGTGGTTGCTGCACTCTCTGAAAATGAAGCTGCATCCATTTGGGAAGTGAAAATCTTGCTAAATAATTTGAATGTTCGTAATAACTTGCCTTACATAGCACTTCACTATACTAACTTGCCTGAAACTATAACAAAACTTGAAAAAAGAGGAGCAAAATTTGTTATATCAAGAAGAAACTTTCATCTGTACCAGGTGAAGTGGGAAGTGCTATTAGTGAAAAGTATAAATGTGACATGTCTGCTAATACTGGCTTGGTAAAAATAAAACATGTGAAATAATAAAAGGTGAAATTACATTTGTGTCAAACAGAGATCCATGAGCAATAATAAGTTAATTCAAAATCTTCTCGGGCTTCTAGCCAGGTAAAAACTTGGCTTGACACCAACGTTTTGAAGAAGTGCATCTTTCTCGTCTTCACACGTCGCCAGGAAAGCTTCAGTTCTTATTTTAATAATAAGTTGTTTCAAATATGCACCAATTGCATCAACAGAGGTAGAACAATAATATTTTGTCGGATAGAAGATTAAGTGTGACACAAGAACATTTGCAATACCTTGTGGTAATGTGCAACCAGTAAAAATGTAAGTTATATTAATGCATTGCAATTTGTTCATAACTTTAGAACATTTATTGTGCTTTTTTTTTTGCTTGCCTATTTTAACTGTTATAAATGCCTAAACATTCAAGCTCTATTGATCAGTGTTAATAAGTTCTCTTTACCCCATAAAAGCACTGTGGGAAGACATTAATTCAATCTTAAACAAATGCCCACTCACAATCATGCCTGTGATTGATCTGAACATTGTAATGGATAATTTTCTAGGTAGATCTGGAATTGTTTTAAATAAATTTTGGAGATCCTGCCAATTAAGTTTTTCAAAGGAAGTAACATATTTGTCATAATTGGTTGTGAAATTGTTTTTAATTAAGCTTTTGACTTTTTCAAAGCAAATGTTTTGTTTCATTGGAACATTTTCGGAACCCATCTTGGCCAACATCCACTCGCTCATTCCCAGAAATTCCACAGTAGGATGGAATCCATTGGAAAACTAAACGTTTATTTAAATTTTGGAGGTGCTTAATCATATAATAAATTTCATTTATATTTACATTTTAGGGCAGTCAATTGAAATAATAGCCTGGATAGCTGTTTTGGAATCTGATAATAAACGTATGAAAAGTTATTTATCCAGGCAAATACATATTGTAAAGGAAGTTGGTGAAATAATTTCCAACATGCTTATAGAAAGAAAAGAATTTACAGGTAGCTCTTGCTCCTGCTCCATCTTCTTGGTTGTAAAAAGAGCCAGTCACCTGTATAGATGTGAGTGCATCCATCATCTGGGTATCTTACATTTTTCGTTTCAAGGGCATATGCTTCTATAGATGAATTTTCTTTCTTTTTAAAATCTGCAATTAAATCAAGGTTGTATTCTCATTCAATGATGTTCAGGGGGTAATCAGGAATGAGAGGTTCTATTTCGAATGTGTAATGTAGTTTATTTCTTAGTTGTTAAACTTTTTGTATGAGGCCTTATTGAGTTTTCAAACTGAAGATAGAAGTGTGGTGTTTTACCCATGTTTTATTCTCTGGAAATCTCAAAGTTTTTTTGTATATTAGAAGGGCTTGCACTTCTAAGTCTATCATTATAGGCCTATTACATGTAAATGCTTGTGAGGTCATTACTGGAGCAGTAATTAACCTAAGAGCTTGATTTTGTGTGTGCTCAAGTTTCATGGAAGTTGAAGGTGATGTTATCAATACTTTACAGTATTCTTATATATATATATATATATATATATATATATATATATATATATATATATATATATATATATATATATACACTAGTATGTGTAGTATTTAATATAGATCTGAACAACCCCTATTTAGTTCCTGCAAATCTTTTTAATATCTTAAAATGGTTGGTTGCTTCATCTTAAATATTTTCAGTATGCTTTTTCCAGGTTAATTTTTTAACAAACAATATTCCAAGATATTGAGCATTTTCTGTTCTGATTAATTGGGTATTATCATAACTTAAATTTACATTGGGTTATTTCTTTTTTAGGGAAAAGAGCTGAAAGTTATTTTTCACAGTGTTTTCTTTCATAAGGTTTTTAGAACACTGTTTAAGTGTATTCAGAGAACTTTGAACGTCTTTAAAATTTCAAGTTTGATTTCAGTGATTTCCAAATTACTAAGTTCATCTGCATACAATACAATAGAGAAGGTATTGTATTCCACCCAAATATATGATAAGATTTCACACATGGTACTGTTTTGAGGTCCCTGAGTAAACTAATTAAAAACAAAATTAAAAAAAGTCTGAACAACATAACTCAGAAGCAAACAGTTGTTAAATGCCAAACTTTAATACTATAAATTTAGGATATTTATGTGATAAATGAAATCCACATTTGGATTTTCTGGGGATAACCTCTGAGCTTCTTTTCATTCTGGATGATGTTGCATAACTGGTAGACTGTAAGAGACAAAATTACACAAAGAATATAAATCTCTTCAAAGCACATAATTTGTTTTTTTATAATTTTCACCATTTCGGAGATATTCCTCGTTATTGGTTTAAATTTTTCAAAACTTATACTTTACTCAAATGGGAAGTTCATGATTAAACTTTTTCCCTTCTGGTGATGCAAAAGGAACAGAATTTCAGTATCCCATAGCAACCAGCTTTTGAAACATTTTACTATTGCTTTAGGTTAATGTATTTCCTTATTTCCATTGCAGCTACAAGGAAATAAGTAAAAAGTCTGTTTCTGCCTATATTTATCAATTATTAGATGGAAGAATAAGCTTTAGTAGGAATAGTTTGTTGCAAATTAGGCAGAGAAAGTTATGTGAATGGAACACATCTAATTTTCTATTATGTTAGTTAAACATCACATTCATGGGTGTAATGTTCCAAAACTCAACTTCTTTTGCCTTCCCTTCATTTTGCGTAGTTTTCTATATTGTAAAGGAAAATCTGCAAGATTTTATCATTACCTCAAGTTGAAGAAAATTACTGTATTTTCAGTAATCATTTTTCAATTTTGAGTTACCCTGTGTATATAGATGTATTCCACAACCTAATTTGATCATTATTTTAGGATATCTTAATTGAATGGTGTTTTATTACCTAGAAATCCAATGTTTAACCACTCATTTCCAGAATATACTTTTTATTCTTAATGTAATTTAAGTTTGTAATTGTTTGCAGCTACAAAATGTGGCCAACACAAAGTGTTAATTTCACATAAAAATGTTAAGGAAAATTAAAGAAAAGTGTTTGGAGATTTATGAAATACTATCACAAATTGAGGGAAAAACACAATGTTTGAATTCCCAACCTTGTTATTATGCAAAGTTCTCTTAATAATTCAGCTGAACAGTGATCACTGTTGAAGTATTATACAAAGAAACAGTAATGAAAGTGAAGTTTTTATGTTCTACATTCATGAGCATCCATTCTTTACATTACTTCACTCAATTTTGACCTACTGGAAGATGACAATAATGAATTGCGGAAACGTGTCCAGGTAACCTCCATCAAAATTGATTTAAGCAGTGTAACGACATCCATAGGTATATAGTGATCACTGTTTCAGTGATCCTCTGTTACTTCAGATGTATTATGCGACTGCAGTGGGAGTTAATTAGTGATGTACAGATTCTTAAGATGTTTCACTAATACCTACAACTAGACAACCACAGATGATTAGTCTCCTATCTCAAATGCTTTTCTATGGTCTACTACTCTTTTAATTAGAGTGGTTGACTTCTGTAACACTGTAAAAACAGCAGTAACAGATGACCCACTCTGTCATAATTAGACAGCAGATTTTAGGCTTCATCTTTTGTATTTACATGTTTCTAAATAAAGCAGTTTAGTGCCCAAAAATACCTATTTTTACTTTCTCCATGCGCACTATTTACATAATGTATAAAGTATTGCACTCCACCAAAAATTTGATACTGAGATTTCGCCGGAAATATATGTTTTAGGGTCCCCAATATCCAAAAAAAAGCATATTCACAAAAAGGTCAGTGTGTGTGTGTGTGTCCGTGTGTCTGTGAACACGATAACTCAAAAACGAAAAGTCTGTAAAATACCTAACTTGGTATTTAAGTTTAGTATCTTCCAGGGATGCGACACGAAGATTTTGAGAAAAATCCCCCCACCCCCAACTGCCCTTTACATGAAACTTTTTTCGAAAATTTTGATTTTCTCAAAAATGGCTCTAACGATTTTGATTAAAATTTTGGATATCAAACATATTTACCTGACAAATGAAATGCATATCTTGAATTTTCTGAGAATAGCCTCTGAAGAGTAGTTTATTCTGGATGAATTTTACTAAATTTTGAATAACTGCTAAACCGTAAGAGATGGACAAAAACTTACTACACAAAAACTGTAGAGCACATTAAAACACACAATTTATGTTATATACATTTTTTTCGTGGAGTTCGTCGTTTTTGTGACATTCCTTATTTTTGGTTTCTGCTATGAAAAACGTATACTTTTCTCATACTGGAACTTGTCAACTCCTATCCATATAAACAAAGGAACTTCATTGACATAGCAACCAGCTTTTGACTATCACTTTAACCTACGGTTGTCCCTTATTTCGCTTCTACTTACAAGGATGCGAGTAATAAGACTATTTCTGCTAATTTTTTCTGATTAGCATAAAGTAAATAGAAGTATAAGCTTTTTAAGAATTATTTGTTGCAGGGATATGAAGAAACTCATGTGAATGGTACACATCAGATTTTTACATTAGTGCATGTTTTCTACTGTAGTGTTAATATTAGTTTAACTATTTATTTTTTCTTTGTTACATTTGTATTTGTTTTCTCTGTGTGTTACATTCATATTTGTCTTTTGTGTTATTTTATACTATTCATATCATCATAACTTGTAAAGCACTACCACAATTCAGCATTAGGCACAGTAAGACAGGAAGCTGTAAAGACCAACTGTTCACTACAAGAAGCAGTTATTTTAGCATTTAGCATAGATGGAATTCAAAGATTTGACAAAGGAAAAATTATTAAATATATTTTCAAAGTAATTTAATTTAATTTCAACTGAGCAGCTGGGAATATTAAGAAGCATGCATAGTTGCAAGCTGTATCACTCATTAATGTAACAAAGTTTTCTCTTACCAGTTTTTGGTTATTTTACAGTGATTTCAATGTCTGCATATTTTCAGGCTATTTTAGAGAAATTTATCAGTGGTGCTTTAGTGTTTGAGCTTCAAGTATTTACTTCAAAAATACATAATACCAAAATAAAATCATCTAGATCACCAATTATTTGAGAAAAGCTATATAAATTAATTCCCATATTACTTGACAAATGGGATGACTATTTTTTGTTGTGGTTGCAACAAAGAGATGAGGAAAATACTATATTATTCTTCAATTCCCATGTGATTAAATGATTTGTGCTTAATATATATTTTTAAAATAAAATAACAGTTAAAAAATACTGAATACATATTTAAAATGTATGATTTTTCAGGTGTTAATGATAAAATCTCCATCTTACCCATTACACACACAAAGCATACAGAGAAAGAAAGTCTCTGAAGCAGATTCTCATGTTGCAGACTTCAATCCAGGAAAAACAAGTTTAGTGCTAATTTATTGTAGCCATTGTAGCAGTAAACACCCTGTTCAAGACTTCACAAAACTCTCATTTTAGGAACTGCCACCTTCAGAAGACATATTTGTAAGATATGTATGAGGATGCTATCTATAGGAAAAAGGAGGATATTGGGAGTTCATATTTCTGGTTCTTGGTTGACGAAACAATGGGAAACCCTTGGTGATAAGTTGCCAGGTTAATTTGGAAAGCTTAATACTGATACACTTCCGAAGTACTTCTAATCTACACCAAGCTATTGATTAATCCCAATCAAAATACAGAGGCTCATTTTGTGGACTCAAAATTATCACTCTCAATGAAGATAAGTTTTAATAGCTGTGACAGATACTGTATATTCACCTACCATGCATACACTTAGGTGTTCTTCCGTTCTGTTGTCCATATAGCTGCTTGGCCCACAGCCTAAATCAGGAGCAGAGTAGATCTGACTTGTATGAATAAAATACTCTCTACTGTGAAGAAAGTAATTGTAAAAGCTTTGTTAAGAGTGCAATCTATTTGGCAGAAATTTTGGATGTTCCTCTTCCTCCAGAACATGTGCTCACTATATTGGAAACATGGCTGAAAGCTGTTGACTACCCAATGAGTATTTCAGAGCCCTCAAAGAACTTGAGACCTTAGAGGATGATTCAGTTTATACAGCCGAAGCAAAAAAGTTCTAAACGACTCTGATGTTAAAAATGACCTGGTTTACATCATGATTCATTTCACATTCATTTAAATATAATTACTGCTATTTATGAACAATTAGTTGCTGAGCACAGCAAAGCAGAAACTGAAACACTTGGAGCTGCAGGAGAAAAAACAAAGAAGTTGGATTCAGTTCTTTAGAAAAATAGCAATTGTTCGTTGCTGCTAAAATCTTAATAGTACATATATATGATGAAAGTGAAATCCCAATTCATTGTATCAAAAACCTAAAATATTGTCCTATGACAAACTCGACCAATTGTGACAAATGCTATAACTTTTCCATGGAAATAACTTGTCTGTTGTAAAGCAATTGTGGGTATCTGTGTCAATTGTGAAATTTATTTAATTTGTTTTAATGTCAACACTGCACAAATTAAATCAAGTGAAGATCATTAAATCCTTTACATCACAGTGTTTTTTAACATCTGGCTATTTATAACTATTTTTTATTTCCTAGAGTCTAAATACTCCAGCTAGATGATGATGTTGGTGTTTAAAGGCGCTCAACTACTGAGGTCATCAGCACTCTTATAAAACAAAAGTGAATAAAAACACCATAGGTAAAATAACAATATAAGACAAATTAAAACTAAAAGCAGGACGTCAATTAAAAAACCAGAGACTAAAACCACTGATGGCTAAATGACACACCTGAGTCTAAAATAATTAAAAACAGAACAAGAAGCACACAAATAACTTAAAAGGCGGTCAACGGATTAAAATTAATTCATGGAAAGACAGATAAAATGATTAAAAACCATGCACCTGTGCTCCAATTAAAGCAATGGTTATAAAGTTAAAAAGAACACGAACTAAATCCTAATTGGAAATGCCATAGAAGATAAAAAGTTAAAAACTCTATCGACCGCCCTGTGGTCGTTGGCAAGGACCTCCCTGAGAGAGGCCGGAAGGTGGAATGATGAACGATACTGCTCCAGCTAGGCAGCTCATTTTAAACACCTAAACCATTATTATAATGGTAATCCTCTTCTCTTAAATTTCCTCTCTCTAGGCACAATCTATCCACTTTTTGAACAATTTATGTAGCTCTATTAAAGTGTTAACATAGCTGTGTGTGCCATAATGTAGTAAATGCTAAAATTAATCATAAATCACTAATGTCAATGAGATGTTTTATTTTATTTTAACTTTATAAATGTGACGAGAAAACAAAAAAAAGTTTACAGCACAAGTTATGCATATCTATATGTTACACTTTTGCCCTCTAGATTACTTTTATTAGTTTTATTAGCTTTGCTTTTGTAAATGATAAAACGTGCATGTCTCAGCCATAGATATAATACCCAATTAGACAGATAAATAGGTAGCTAAGCTATACTTGAATGTGAATTTTGAATTTGAAATTATTTCTACGTCTTATTTTCAAGCTTGTTAAAAAATTAATAGTTTACCCTAAATTAACTCCTATACAAATTATTTGGTTGTCTATAGCTTTTTGTATTACTTAGTTTACTTGTCTCCCTGATCTACTTGAATATAGAAATGGATTTGATTAGTTTTTCTGGGCAGTGAACTCTCAGTGTAAACTATGTTAAATAATGGCTTTGTTTCCTATGAAAATCCATATTAAAATTTCACCTTTTATTCTGAAAATTTGATGTAATGTTTCCGAAAAAATATCCTGAACTTCATTGCTTTTTTAAGTAGAAATAGAAAATAGGGATAACTAAATCATATGCAAAAGTAATAGTGTTAAAAATTAAAAAATACACTAAACTTTGCCATTATTAATATGAATCACTAAGGTTACAATGTCTGTATGTGTGGCCTTTCATATGTGAACTAGTTGGGTAGGTTCTGTTGTATGAAAGCAATAACAATATGACTTACATTGACTGACATTGTATTTCTTTCAGCACTGCCACTCGTCCCCATTGAGGTCTCATTCTCTGACATTTCAGATTATGTAGTTTGTAACAATGTTGTGAACATGAAAATGTTCCCAGTAGGTAACAAATTCCAAATTGAGAGTCGTTACTTTCTGGAATATATTTCTACATATATTGGATGCCAAAACATACCATGTCTCACCAGTAGCAGAACAATATTAAGGGTAGGGGGGTTATGTATAGAGATTTTGATCAATTTGCATACATTCAAATTATAGATATAAATTAAATATTTTGAAAACTTGAATTTCATATTCACATTAAGGTGCTGCAAACTGAGTTAAAATTAGGGTTTTGCTATTAATTTTTATGCTTTTAGTGAGGTTGGGCTCCAGCCCTTAAAACACTGAATAAATTTTTAGTTTTGCAACAAAACTCAACCATCATGCATTTGATGCCAAGGCATACCAAAGTCACTTATCCAACCAAAACCTCTATATCACTGTTATTAGAATAAGTTTTTCCAACATTCCAGTATCTTTATATTGCCAATGGGAATATACTTTTCTTTAATGTAACTCATATGTGGAATGTGTGCATGGGCATGTGCGGGTGTCCCAGAACTCAAAAATGAAAAAAAAAAAAACAAATGTCAGATTGATATTTAAGTTCAAAATTTTCCAATAATATGACATGAAGATTTTAAAGATCTCCCCTACTCAAGTTACCCTTCACATGTTTTTAAACATATTCTGTTTTTTCTAAAAGGGAATTTGATTTAAATACCACATGTTTAAGATACTTTTTTGACAAAATGTGTATGTTGAATTTTCTGGGAATAAAATACAACTCACTAAGAATAAGGTAATTTAATCCAAAATATTTTGGTGAATGCAAAACAATGTTTTTATCTTCTATGCACAAATTTTATAAGGAAAATATTTGAATTTAATCAGACAATAGGTCTTCCTTGATCCACAGTGATAAGCATTTCTAAAGAATTTCCTGGCTTTTGTGCATACTATATATCAGTGTCACTCTGTGATGCTGAACATGGATAAAGTATTGTAGATAATAACATAAATTATGGATTAACATTTCCTTCCAGATACCGCATTAATATCACAAAAGAGGTGTGAAAGCAATTTTACTTTCTCTACATGTACATAAATTATGGATTAACATTTCATTCCAGATACCGTGTTAATATCACATTCCAACAAAAGATGTATGAAAGCAATTTTACTTTCTCTACATGTACTATGTACATAGCATATAGAGAAAGTATTGTATTCCACCCAAAAATTTGATGCCTAGATTTTGCCAGAAATATGTTTTGAGATCTCCTGAGTTCAAAAAAAATTTAGAAAATAGAGGGTGTGGGATGCATGCATGCATGCATGCATGTGTATGCAATATATCTCAAAATCTAAGGCTGTTAAATACCAAACCTGGTATTTAAGTTTTGTATCTTCCAAGGATGCGGCAGGAACATTTTCAAGAAAACCCCTCCACTCCAAATTAATTTTGTGGAAAATTGTTGAACATTTTGTTTTTCTAAAAAATGGCTATAACAATTTTAGTTAAAATACTGCATATTAAAGATATTTAAATCATAAATAAAATGTATATCTTGAATTTTCTGGGAATATCTTCTGTAAACCTCATTGTAAATGAATTTTGCGTAAGAAATAAACAAAAACTTACTACACAAAAAATGTATACCTTTTTAAAACACACAAATTATTTGTCATATTTTTTGTTGTAGAGTTGCCCATTTCCGATATATTTCTTGTTATTGGTTTCAGTTTTAAACTATTTAACTTAAACAGATTCATCTCTCTTCTGTTTTACTGGCAATGCAAACTGAACTGAACTTGTTCACATATTGACTTGATTTTAAAAGATTTGACAATCACCATAGCCTAGAATATTCCCTTATTTTCCTTTGGCTTAGAAGGAAGTGAGTAATAAGACAATTTATATTAAATTATCTCAATTAGCATGATGTAGATAAAAGATTAATCTTTTGTAAGAATAGTTTGTTTACAGAACAGGCAGAGAAAGTTATGTGAATGGGAATACATCAGTTTTTTTTTTAATTTCTGCTAATAGTGCCACAGTAGACTGACATTCAACACTATTGCTACTTTATATTGTTCTCATTTCATAGAGCAACCTTGTGGAGTGCCCCTTGCAAATATGGCTAATACATCAGTAGAAAGGCAATGTAAGTAGAACCTAAGAGAGCAAGATTTCCATGAAAAACATGAAAATAAAATTTTGCTAAAGAGAGAAAAAAGGCTTAAACTCAGCAAGACTAAAAGATGCATAGAACTGATCAAGGCAAAGAACAGAATGTAAAACAGATGCAGCGACAAGATGCATGGAAAGCACAAATCAAGAGATGTTGCCATTATTATAATTAGAGGGTTTGCTGATAAGTCCTGGGCCTCATACAGATATGGTGCCACTAGGCCAGTTAGATGGTAGCATCATAGAGTTAAACTCTAGACTGGCTTGTATGCATAGTTACAGGTCAATAGCTTGTTTAGTTTTCGAATGACAGCATTTTAAACAAGAGAGTTTTCACAAAAATGGAGGATTTGGAAAAACGAGCAGTGAATAAATACTTCAATTTGAAAGGCTTAATGCCTAAAGAAATCAAGGAGAAAATGGACAGCACATTGAAAGACTGTGTCCCTTTGTATTCAATGATTAAAAGATGGGTTGGAGAGTTTAAAATGGGACGTACGAGCACTAGTGATGAGCCTCGCTTTGAACTCCATGTAGAAGTGACAACTCCAGAGACAATTGAAAAAAATTCATTGTTTAGTACTGGAAGGCCGCAGATTAAAGTTGTTAGAGATAGCAGAGGCTGTAAACATATCAGAAGAATGTATAGGTAACATTTTAAGTAATGTTTTGGGCCTTCACAAGGTCTGTGCAAGATGGGTGCATATGTGTTGACACCTGATTAAAAATTGCAAATGTGGAGGTCTCTTGTAAAAATCCCAGTGAATTTTTGAGACAGTTTATTACCATGGATGAAACTTGGATACATCACTACACTCCAGAAAATAAATCACAATTAAAACAGTGGGTTGCGCCAGGTGAACCAACTCCAAAAAAAAGACAGTCAATTTTGTCAGCTAATAAGGTTATGGCGAGTGTTTTCTGGGATGCACAGGGAATTATTTTTATTGATTAGCTGGAAAAGGATAAAAGTATCACTGGTGACTATTACGCAAGTTTACTGCAATGTTTGAGTGATGAGGTGAAAAAAAAAAAAGACCTCATTTGGCAAAAAAAATCTTGTTTCATCATGACAATGCTCCAGCCCATTGTTCAGTCATTGTAATGGGAAAAATGTGCGAATTAAAGTTTGAATTGTTTGAACATCCACCGTATTTGCCAGATCTAGCACCCAGTGACTACCATCTGTTTCCAAACCTCAAAAAATTTCTTGGAGGACTAAGATTTCACAGCGAGGTCATTGATGCGGTAAATAGCAACTATAAAGACCTTGATAAATCACACTACAGAGATGGTTCAATTAAATTAGAACACCCTTAAGACAAATGTATTAGCCTTTCTGGAGATTATGTTGAGGAAAAAAAAAAAAAATTATATGCTGTTTTCATTGAAAGGCTCAGGACTTATCAGATGACCCTAGTAGCTGCAACAGCAATTTGAAAAGTGTAAAAAAGTTGTAATAAAAGCACTTCCAAAGTCTTCGAGGAAAACCAACTGATTGCCAACCTAGCAGCAAGAGGAGGATTAACTGTTGTTTAAAGCAGGGATAACAGTGTCAAAGCATTGACTTTCAGAAAACGTTCAAGCTACATTCCTGAATTTCTAAGGATGATGTAATATCTCATAGGCTGCAGGCAGGGAGGGACACATTCAAAAGAATCTGCGTTGATGGAGGAGTCAAAAGAGGTCTGCATCAGTTATTTGTGATTACCCTAAAATGGCATATACATTAATGAATACGAGGGTCTCTCCAAAAGTTTTGAGAATGGACAATGACTTCTAAGGCAAAGCAGCCTTTCCTAACTTCAGATTTGAAGTTCAGATAGCAAAGATATGCAAGTTTGGATATGGTCTGACAATGTGCATTGTCAGCCACATGTGTATGTATAATAGGTTTTGCTGTGTCGTATGCTAGGTTGGACCTCATATGAGAGCATTTCTGTGCTTGCTAGGTTTTCTATGACTTTGGAGTTGGTTTAATGGAGAGAGAATGCCTTGAAGAAGTGCATCTTTGCCCTTTGCAATCCATTGTCTATCTATAGTATGCACAGCTTAGTAGAGGAAAGGATTCCCTCAAAGGTGAAAATTGAGCAGGACAACTGCCTACAGCAACAATGAATTAAAATGTGGTGAAAGAGCTCTTGTCACAGAAGCATTGTACCTATGGCCAGATTCAAGAAACCCTAAATGTTGAATCGGTAGCTGTGAAAGCAATCGGGAAAGAAAAACTTGATGTCAGGAAGCTCCACAGTTGCTTGAGTCCTGATCACTGTGCAAATGAGCAGAAACAAGTGCGTTAAGTGTAATGGTGTAAGGAGATTATTTGAAAATTCAATGGAGGAAGATCCAAAAAATATTTATCATTGTAACAGGTGACAAAAGTTGGATTTACCAGTATAATCCAGAAACTAAATTGCCAGCATCAGGCTGGATCTTCTCAGGAAATCCCCCAACAAAAGTGAAGTGAACGACATGTGTTGGCAAGATAATGATTATTGCTTCTTAGCAAGTGGCCACATTGTGACGATTCTGCTTGATGGAAAAACACTTCCCTCTGAATGGTATATCACAAAATGTCTATCGCAAGTATTCAATGAACTAAGAAAAAGAGCATCTTGGGGTCTGGTCTGGGTTGAATTTATTGCACCATGACAATGCCTCTGCCTACACTGCACAAGAAACAACTAAGGAGTTAGATATTTGTCCCATTCTCCCTACAGTCCAGACCTAACCCCATGCAACTTTTTTCTATTCCCCAAAATGGAAGAAAAAAAATGTACCTGAAGCTGCAGTAGCTGCTTTCAAAGAATGTATTTGCACTCTCCAAAAAAGAATGGGGTTTAGGATTTGTAAATGCTCTAAGTCTGAGGCCTACATAGAATACAATGGAGAATATTTTGAAAAATTGCAATGATCAGACCAAAGTTTTTAATATTTTATTGCATCCTTCTCAAAATTTTTGAAGTGACCCTCGCATATGTGTATTAGTTTTCTAGGTTGCAGAATTACATTCTGTTAATGTGTATCTCCAAGTTAAGATTCCATACAATGTACAAATGGTGCATGACATGTATTCTTTTGGCTGTATTGTTCAGGAAACAGGTATCTGTTGAAACTGAATTTCTTAAGTTTCTCTCAAGTGGTTTGCCATCAGAATGAAGAGGAATGCATGCAATTGGGTTGTGAAAAACTCCTTTTCTGAGTAAATTAGACATTGTAGATGATCAGGCTAGCTCACTGTCACTGCTCAACATTGATTCTGCAGCATAAAGGAAAATATGCGACTTTAATGGAAATTGGTGCCCTGATTTAAAAATAAAGCCCATTTTTGGTTATCATATCTAGTTTTTAAGACTGTGCATGTATGTCTATGGTGCTAAAACTCATTCAGCATATACAGCTTTGTATCAAATTTTATGTTATTCTAAATCTGTTGATTATCTTCCCAATCAGCTCACTTCATTCCTCCCTTATCACTCAGATGTTTATGTTTATATTTCCAGCACTGACCAGTTTTGTTCTATGAGTCAGTTCTGTCTTCTTCTTAGGTATTTATGTTTATATTTACAGCTAACATATATCTTCAGTTGAGCTGAAAATGTTGTTAATACGGATGTTTGTCTTCAATATGTTTGATACTAAACTAAAAATTTGAGTCTGATTTCTACACCAAGATTATACAGGAGACAGTATCTGTAAAGTCCTCAGAAGTTTTGTTAGATTTGTAGGTATTACGTGTTTAATGGGAACTAGACTACTCATATTTCAAAGAGAAGACTTTAGGATAAAATGTTTGTATATCATATTGCATGTAACTGTTGTGTTGAAGGATTACATTATTAGTATGAAGGTAAACTGAATGCATTGCCATTTGCCAGCCTGAATCAGAACTTTGCATTTGTTAAATATATCACAAAATGTTCAGATTTCAAGGCTAATTTAATATTGCAGAATTGTTGAGGTTATGCTTTAACAATAATTATTTGGGTTATGTGGCACGCTGCCACCTGTAACAGAACTTTGTATTTGTTAAAATGAATACACCACAAAACATCCAGATTTTAAGGTTAGTTTAATGTTGCAAAAAATGGGGGAGATTATGCTTTAAGAACTACCACTTGAAGCTCTGTTTCAGAACTTTGTATTCGTTAAAAAACATATTGTTGAATGAGGTTATAATTTAATAGTTATTTCTAGTTATGTGGCAAACAAATTATTCATATATTATAACTATTTGAAGGGGAGCCCTCATTTAATCTGTAATTCAATATATATGGCCAGATATACACACACACATATACATGCACACTCACAAAAAAAAATCACCGAAATGTATGTATGCGTATCACTTCCAAACAACTGCACCAAATTGAACAATTATTTTTTTGTTGTGTTCATTATTGCCACGACAAGGTTTGTAGAAAAGAAAATGTTTAAAAATAATAGGGGAAAGGTTTTAAAGTCTCATAATATGAATAACAACAGTGCCAATAGCTGCCAGATGGCAGTGGTACCATGGCTATTGTTGCTAAATGGCCTTAATACTGCAATATTTTCCCTCCGCATTCAATGTTAAGGTAGCACACTAGTTTATCAAGACTGAAGCAACACAGCAGTGAAATTCAAATGCATTTTTATGTATTAAATGTCCTTTCCTTATTCCTGTTGTTTAAAATAAAGAAGCAAATAAGCTTTCCTGGCGAGAAACACCTAGAGTAAATACTTATTTATTTGCCGCTAGATAGCTGTAGTAGTATTTTTCCTCCCCATTCAATGTTAAGGTAACGCACCAGTTTGTCGAGAAAATGATGCAATGCAGCAGTGAAATTCAAATACATTTTTATGTATTAACTGTTCTTTCCATACTCCTATCATTAAAAATAAAAAAGCAAAGAATCTTTCCTGGCGACGAATACCTAGAGTAAGCACTTATTTATTTGCCGCTAGATTTTTCCTCCCCGTTCAATGTTAATAAAGAAGCAAAGAAACTTTCTTGGCGACAAACACCTAAAGTACGTACCTATTTATTTGCCACTAGATGGCTGTAGTACTGCTCTATTTTTCTTTCCCATTCAATACTAAGGAAATGCACCTGGTTATGGAGTCAGTGAGGCAAGATAACTGTGAAAATCAAATGTATTTAGTGTGGTCACCTGGCACACATTCGGTCATGTATGGGCATGCCGGCCTCTCTTGCTGAGGTCCTGGCAGATGACCCAAGAGCAGTGGACAGGGTTTTTAAATTTTTAGCAAAACTTTCTTTTACCTTGACGTTTTAGTGTGATAGCATTTCTTTTTAAACACTTTTAATTTTAATGTGTTGATTTTAGAAGGAGTTTTAAATCCAGCTCTGTTTAGAGGGCTGGACCGTTCTGTTACTTACTTTTCAACTGTGTTAGCTCTTTTACTTGTGTTTTTTTTTCCTTTTTTGGTATTTTCTTACTGCCTATTGCCAAGTTTTAATCGTAAGGGCGCTTATGACCTCGGCAGTTGAGCGCCCTTAAACACCATTATCATCATCATCATCAAATGTATTTCTTATATATTAACTTGTTCCCTTGGCCACATCCTTTAAATAAAGAAATGTGTATATTTTTGTGTAATTCTTTAAAATGAACAAGTTATAAACCTTGCACATAACAGTTAACCCTTCGTGGAATCGGAAAATGGCGAAAAAATGGCGGGTATGTTTTAGGTTAACTACCTATTGCAATACCAACTATATATGCTACATTGCACTTTTCAGATGCAAAGACATTAATTAATAGACATATGCAAAGGGAAAATTCCATTGACACTTCTACTGGCATCATTTCGTGTCCACCAAATTTTTGACACTTAGCAACGTCAATGGAAGAATTAATATTGAAAGTGTTCCCAAATATTGGTGCAAATTACAAAACTTATGCTTGATTGAGTGAACAAGCCATTTTAGCAGCAACTAAGAAGAAAATAGATGCTTTGAATACAAACATTCAGAGTAAAATTGAAGGACAAATGCATTCATTTAAATCGATTGATTCCATTACTGATCCAAATGTCGTCAATTATCTAACTGAATTCCTAAATTCATTGGATTTGCCAGGACTACTGCCACACAATTATGATAATTATGTTATGCAATCTCAATCAGCCAAAATTGTGCAACAGAACAACACTTGCTGTTAAAAAAATTATGAAAATTTTGATTTGCACTACTATAATCATAGGAAAGTTCAAAGGCGAGGATATGCTAATTCCAAGAATACCACAAATGTCAACCGACTTTCCTTTTGAATTTGTGTGTTCAGTTTCCGGTTCCAAAGCGCCTTTCATTCACAATGACAATAAATGCCAAGGTCAATCGTTAAAAGTGTGTGGAATATACTTTGAATTGCCATGTTTTTCATGGGCAGTTCTATGTTGCGTGCTCGAGAGTTGGCAGCCCATCAGCGCTAGTTTTTTCTCTGGAAGGAAAATTACACATTACAAGGCATTACAATACAGTATTGTCAAATTATTTAATTATTTTATTTCATTGCATGGTCGTACTGTAAATGGAAAATTTTGTCTCAGTTTTTTCATCAGGTACATCACCCGTGCAAAGCCAGGATGGGCAGCTAGTATGTATGTGTATATATATTGTTCACCTCTTAAGGAATCATATTTATAGTCTTCATTATCAATGATATTCTTATTTAATGGTTATCTCATGTTCTTCCACTACTTCAATTGTAATTTTATAACTTGAATTTTGATACTTTTTCTTATTGTTATATTTAACTATTTATATGTGTTCCTGTTAATGTTTGTATTTGTTAAGCTTTGTCCATGAGGCAATCTTATAATAAAGGAAGCTATAAAATAAAAATATACCAACTTTATACCTTTTAAATGACACTAGCTTGAAATTCTGCTATACCTGGTTTTCATGAGTTGCTGCCTGACATTAAGCAGACCTGGATGCAAAGAATCAACATTACCAAAAATGAGATGTCTATGACTTTTGAACAGCATTACTCAGAAATTAAATGTCTGATAAATACCCAGCTGAATATTTTCAGATGGTATTCCAGTTGAATATTTTCCAAAGATGTGACACAGAGGTTTTCAACAAAATTCCACCCTACCCAAATTACCCTTCTTATGAAACATTTTTAGAAAATTTTAATTTCTCAGATGATTATTACCTATTTTGATTAAAATGCCAAGTATTAGAGACATTTAGAGGGTAAATGTCTATCTTTAGTTTTCTGGAAATAGCCTGTGAAGTCCAATTTATTTGGAATGAGTTGTTCATATAGTCTTGTATAAGTGGTAAATGTTAAGCAATGGATGAAAATCTGCTACACAAAAGATGTAGATCTCTTTAAAACATACAGTTTTTTTAAAAAACGGTTATCTAAGAAATCTGTTGTAATGGTTCTAATTCATTATTTTGTCATTGTTTTCAAGTCGGCAGTGTTCAATTGCACAAAAAGGGTAAGCAATTTTAAGCCCAACTTACAGTCTGGTCCTTAGACATTTGGCTATTGTTATTCTGTTTGTGTCTATAACAAAATGTGTAATTTAGTTACTTTTGCAAAGGTTTATCTCAATGAAGTATATAAAAAATTAAACTTTCATAAGACAGTTTATATAGCCAGTAATAAGCAATAAAGGATAGCCAAAGTCATGTGAATGTAACATTCTTTCCCTTCCATTCCTTTTCATTTTTGCTTTTCTTTAATTTTGTTGTCATATTGTGTAGTTGCTTATTTAATTTTAAATTGTTACGTCTCTTGAACAGTAGTGTTCTAGTGTTCTATCCAGTTCTTTTCTGATCCCAGCATGATTTTTCATCTTTATGGGATTCTGCAACATATGATTCTTACATAACTCCACTGCTTATTATTATTATTATCATCATATCATCATCATTATTGTCATCATCATTATCGTTTTTTTTATCGTTATTGTTATTATGTTGTTATTTATTTATTTTTTGTGTAAGGTATGAAATATATGCTAACACCATTGCACTTTTGCAGTACTTTGAAACGAAAATGGTTATTACATGTTACTTTGTAATGTATTATTATTATTATTATTATTATTATTATTATTATTATTATTATTATTATTATTATTATTATTATTATTATTATTATTATTATAAGTCATAAAAGAGTAATGTCCTCCTTGAAGGTACCATACTTGATTTCAACATTCATTAGGGTGAAAGGAACTATTTTTTCATGATGAATAAGTGAACACAAATTTTAATGCTTTTATGTTAACAAAATTTACAACATTTTAAAATATGTTAGCAAAAAGGGGATTACAATGAAAAAATTCCTAAAAAAGAGAGATGAGGTTTAAAAAGGGAAGTTAAAAAGCAGGTATTTGTGGTGGAAACTTGGTGATGTCCTATTTGTTTATTATGTGTTCATAATGAAATGTTAAAGATATGCCATTTAAAATCTGATGATATCCTGTGTTAAACATAAAGATATAACTTGCTTTGAAAACATCATGCCGTAACTGAGAGTCAATCTAAAGATTTTCATATTGATGCTCTACTATTTCAAGATCCTGGATTTTTGGCTTTCTGTACTTATGCTTAACTGCATAGCTGCTATTGCAAGATGATCATTTCATGTATTCTATTAAATCTGAAGACAATCTCAAATACTCTAGATGTACTTATGTATGTGTATTTCCAATGTTGTAAGTATTATTAATTTTTAGGTTTTATGGATAAATTGTAAATCACTGTAATGTTTCTCAATGCACCTGACTTACAGCTAATTGTCCATTATGAGCAAATCTTGAGCAGTGTGCAAGAAATTGCCATTTCGAGAGCACTCCTCCTTCTGAAACTTCTGTTCAGTGACTGTTGTAGTTAACCAAAGTTTTGGACTTGCCTCCACTCTAACTGTAGTCTGCCAACAGGATGTAAAAAAGAAAGAGGGAAAATACTTGTTTTAAAATACTACTCTTGTGAAAACCTTCATGACAAGTAAATCATGTTGGCTGCTCACTCTTACATCACTGCTCTTATACACTGTGTATCTGCATTTTGTACTTGTATTGATGTACACTCACAGCCCTTCAAATGTCAAAAGTGCTGTCATTTTCTGTTATTCATTGTTGAAGTTGAATTATACCCATCAAGTCACTATTTACAGTTGAAAAGTTGAGTTTGAATTTGATCCTGAAGGGAACTGCAGTATGATATAGAATACACCAGTTAACCACTGAATCTTGCACAGTTTTACAATATATCAAAACATTTTGTCTGGTTGTAAAACATCCAAAATATGGTTAATAGCATTCAAAATGGAGTGTTGTAATTCCTTTGTCAGATTAAATCTCCATTTTGTCTTCCATGCATAATATCTCTTCAGTAATCACAATCTTACAGCATCTACAAGAGACTAAATATACTAGACAAATGTTTATGACAAAGCAACTGTTCTGTGGTCAATGAATTTTTGGAATACTGTTGTAGTGAAGTGTAAATATTTGAGTGTACTCTCCAATGTAAGTATTAATGTTGATGTTTTATTAATTTGTTGAGTTGGTTTTTTAACACTACGTCACTTACATTGTTATTATGACATAGTTATGTTATGTAAGTGACGTAGTGTTAAAAAACCAACTCAACAAATTAATAAAACATATAATTTGACCGTCACTGTCACTAAATTCCTCCAAACCTCAATCAATTAATGTTGATGTTTTTCATGCATTTCATTGACCGAGAACGGGCAATGTATTATAATAACCATGTAACGTGTGGTGTTTAAATAAATAAAAGCTTCACTCAAAAAAATGTGGTTACTCCAATGAATGAAACAACTATTTTAATGGACCTAAATCCAACCTGTTATCTCTGCAGATAATTTGTAAACACTACTTGACAATGCCTATATCTCCTGTATCACTAGTTGCTTGTTAAATAAGTAAAAGACCTGATTTTTGGAAATTTCACAAGAAGATGAAAGCTTTACTTTGGTATAAGAATCTAATGAGAGATGGAAAAGTTGTAGATAACAGGATAAGTTTCAAAATAAAAAAATAACCATACATGTACATTTTTTATTTTTATTTCTTGCTAAACAAATTACATTCAAATATGACATGGTGTTAGCACAGGCTCTTCATAAATTGTATCCTATTTACACTGTGAATTGTACAATTTTCTGGTTTAGATGTGCACTGTATTGTAAGAACCACAAATTTGTGTTCTCCTTTTCACCTTATTTAAAATTTGACCTAATTTCTTTCTATCTTTGCTCAATAATTTGCTAATTTGTCCTAATTTTTAACCATTTCACCAAAAGATGAGCTTTTCTCTATATATCAGTCCGTTTACTATCAAATAAATGCTGTGTCCTTCACTAGCACCACATTTAGGGCATTGGTTCTGCAATAAACCTTTCTGCATTAAACCTTATATTAGTCTCCATACACCAAGTCTTAACCATATAATACCCTTTCATTCCTCTTTGTTAAGCTTGTCTAAATATGTTAACCTTTTTTATCTGCACATAGAAAGTTGAGAAACTTTTATGTTATTGCACTAAAGAGTTTTTGTATTTCTATGTCCTCAAGTCTTTTTCTTGGAACCTTTATTTTGCCTCCTCTTCCATAACTCTCCTAGCCCATTGCTTTGAAAGTTTTTTCAAAGTCTGCTCATCCATTAGTTCTTAAACTCTTCTCATGATATTCTAAACATTGCATCGTCCTCCATAGTCTTGGGGTAACATGCTAGCCTCTGGTTCCCAAGGTAACGGGTTCAAGCCCAGTGGACAGAGGTGGATTTTTTCGGGCATAAGAATCTGTAGCATGGCTTCCTTTGGAAGGTAAATAAAGCTGTTGCTCCTGAGTTGTAGATTTATGGTTAAAGAGCCTCAAGCCTGATAAAGAGGCCTCTGAGAAAAATTTAGAGGTCTTCATCCCAATTCATTCTCTGCATGCATGGAGTAAAATAAAAACTAATACTTTTCTCATACAGGAATTTGTGAATTGCTGTCTATGCAAACAAAGGAACTTCAGTGACATAGCAACCAGCTTTTGACTATCACTTTAACCTATTCCCTTATTTTGCTTCTACTTACAAGGAAGCAAATAATAAGACTATTTATGCATTTTTTTTTTTGATTAGCATGAAGTAAATAGAAGCATAAGCTTTTTAACAATAATTTGTTGCAGAGATGTAGGGTAAGTCATGTGAATGGAACACATCAGATTTTTACTTTCTCTAGCCCCACATGTACAATGTACATAGGGATAGAGAAGTATTGCATTCCACCCAAAAATTTGATACCGAGATTTCACCGGAAATACATGCTTTAGGACCCCTGTATCCAAAAAAAGAATTTTGAGAAAAAGGTCCGTGTGTGTGTGTCCGTGAACACGATAACTCAAAAACGAAAAGTAGCTAAAATACAAAACTTGGTATTTATGTTTAATATCTTCCAGGGATGCGACATGAAGATTTTGAGAAAAAATCCCCCCACCCCAAACTACCCTTTACATGGAACTTTTTTCGAAAATTTTGATTTTCTTAAAAATGGCTCTAATGATTTTGATTAAAATATCATATATTAAAGATGTTTACCTAACAAATAAAATGTATATCTTGAATTTTCTGGGAACAGCTTCTGAAGACCTGTTTATTCTGGATGAATTTTGCTTAATTTGGCATAACTAGTAAACCGTAAGAGATAGACAAAAACTTACTGTACAAAAAATTTAGGTCTTGTTAAAATACACATGTTATGTCATGTACATTTTTCTCGTGGAGCTTACCGTTTTCGAGGTATTCATTGTTATTAGTTTCAGTTGTGAAGTACTTATACTTTTCTCAAACGGGAGTGTCCGTTTTTCTTTTGTTCTACTCCAGTCCAAGAAAAGAAGCGATTTGTAATGACAATCGCATAACGACAGCTTTTAAAACATTTGACTATTGGTTTAGCCTAGTGTATTCGCTTATTTTCTTCCTACTTATACGGAACTAAATAATAAGAACATTTTGCTAATTAGTACCTCGATTAGCAAGGTGCAGAGAGAAGAAGAAGAATCTTATGTATGGAGTTTATAGAACAGCTAGAGAAAGTCATGTGATTGTAACACATCAGATTTTTTAATTACTTATCCTTTTCTCAAATGAGAAGTTGTCATATGAGATAGGAGTCTCATTGTTTAAGAAAAAGCTATGTACCATAGAGCACAAAATTTGCCACTTTGCCTTAAACAGTAGATGTTGATTCCTTTCTTTTTTGGGGTTTTCAAAATTCACATCTCCTTTATATTGGAAACATTCACAGACATAATGCTTCTGGTATTAGTTTTATGGCAACAAGGGTACCATAATGCTCAAACAAAAAGTTGAATACATTCAAAACTGTTGTTTTTACCATTTTAAGGACTTTGCTACTTATATAGTTGAATTACACTGACATGCTAAACACTCAGTAATGATTTTAACTTAAACATTAGTGATCAACACAACCATTGTTTAGCTCCAGTAAACATTGAAATACTACTGTTTGCCTGGACAGGATAATAAAAACAAGATAACTATTCAACCTATGTTTAAATGAAAGTATTAAAATAATATGCTTAATCTCTGTTTTTATTATTTAAAGTACAAAACAGTTGAGAATACATCCAGTATAGTAACAAACAATTTTTATTTGCTTGAAAGGTGTGCTGCGGTGAAGGCATGTGTATTTGTTTACATCAGGATTGCTTCTTGGGCTGGTTTGGGTTTAGCAGATAATGTACATGATAGGGATAGGGAGGAGTATTTCCTGTCTCAAAACACCTCCACTGTAAAAATTGGTACAGTTATCAATAATAGTTTTGAATTTTGTGGAAATATCAACAGTTAATACAAAAATACTTCTAAAGAAAAAATACTTTTCTTGCAGTGTCGTGTGTGGCAGAGGGACTTCAGGGATAGAAGGGCACTTCAACCAGATGTAACATATTACCCAGATCTACAACCACCACCCAGTTACATAGATAATGCCATAAATTCAGTAACCACACGATTTGTTAAGACTGCAACTAATAAAATGAGATGTCCAATATTTTGCATGGCCTGGACACCGGAAGGCCGACGGTTAGTCACAGGTGCTTCTAGTGGTGAATTTACATTATGGAATGGTCTCACCTTCAACTTTGAAACTATATTACAGGTAAATTATATTTTTATACATTTTATTATAGCATATATGTATGTAAAATATTTCAGAAAAATCAAATTATTCCCAAGAATTTAAAGCCGCTTATTTGTACTGAGTTGAATTATGTTCAGTACAGGTATAAGGATACTCATCAAAGCAAAATGGTGTTAAAAGATAAAATTTCCATTTGGAAGTTAAATCTTGAGCTGTAATCTATGGTAACCATGCTAGCTTCATATACCCAAGTTTGTGGATGCAAACCTGTTGGAGGACGATGGATTTTTTTGGGTGTAAAAATTCTTAGCATGGCTTCTTTTGGAAAGGAAGTAAAGCCGTTGCCCTGTGTTGTAGATTTATAGCATGTAATAAAGAACCTCAAACCTGATAAAGAGGTCTCTGAGCAAAATGAATCGGTCTTTCATGCCCAATATACAATAGGATGCTGAGAACCCCAATAGTTAAGAGCATCCTTAAATAAAATTCCAAGACATAATCTCACTCCATCACGCTATCAAGCCTATAGGATGGCTCAGTTTAAATTCTGGAAAAAACTAAGACTTAATCTGTTTTATACTAAAGTCAAATTTATATAAAGCTTTATTAAAACATTTAGTATATGCTAATAAATCTTGGAGTGCGAATAAATACATGTTATCACTTTGCATACTTGTTTTGTTTTAAATGCATCTTTGAGTGTTTACACAGATGAAACTTTAGAACACCAACAGATGCTGCTAATTGTGGAAATAAATGCAAAAGTAACACCTGTACCATTGTTGTTAAGATAAACAAGGCATAGCATAGGGGTGCATTTGAGTTGAAATTAATATCCCTAAGGGCCGGTTGTACGAACTCGGAATAAATCCTGGAATAGTTATTCTTGGAATACACTATTCATGGTATAAATGTGCTGACGAGTTGTACGATGCAATTTTATTCCTTAGATATCTATTCGACTGTTTGTAGATTTAAAACTAATGTTGGCTATGCTGCGAGTCATTCGTGGCCAACTTGATACGTAATTACTGCTTTGTTTTGCTGAAAACTTCATTGTTTTCACAATCAGCTGTTCCTAAACTATGTATTATTTCTTATTTTAACTACTTACGGTACTATGAAATCATTATGAATGTTCATAAGCGTGTTCGGATGTAGAATTGCTATACATTTTACAAAACATAAACACATATGTATACTGTGACTTCTTGCGATAGGTTAGGAATATGGGAATATAACCTTACCGTATGTGCAAAGTTGTATCTTGTGCTGATATATGACATCTTTCCGTTTCGATGATCAAAACGTACTTAGCCTCATTTCTGTATTTTATTTATTAAAATACTTAGTAAGTGAATTTTGAAAATTACATTTTAGTGTTGCCAATGCCACTATCAACTTAAGATATGTATAATTGAATCGTTGCACCAAGATAAATAGAAAACAATTTGCTATATAAATATTATTAACCAACAGAAATATTAGTAGTTATGTCGAATAGTACATTAAACTGTTCCCATTACAGTTCGCACTTTGCTGATGGCAATATTTAATACAACAGCTAGGAATTGTCAACCAAACCAATAAAACCGAGAACATTATATTTTAGGGAAAGTATTGTCTATTCAATCAAAATTGTCTCTAATGTGTTAAACCTACAGCATATAATACGAAAAATTATGAATTTATTGTAAAATAATATATTTAGATTTACGAGCTCTGATGGCGTCTTTTAATCTGGGCATCTCCTCCCTACATCACAAAGCTTGTAGTGTTATAGTTTTTAAACTTGTACATAACTTCCAAAATCTGATTATAGTACAGAATGTCGCTAACATTAATACTTGTTTTTATTAAAATCTGGACATTATTACCAACACGTGCTTCACTTGATCATGGTATAGGTGGAGTACAGCAGAGTACTCCATCTACACCATGACTAAGTGAAGCACGTGTTGAAAATAGATGTCCAGATTTTAATAAAACTGACAGCTTCACTATATGTAATGGCTTTTTTAACATTTTAAAATTAATACTTGTGGTTATCTTATGTTTTGAAGCATATTGCCGTAGAAGTAACCTATCCTTTGTATTTCGTCAATAAAACGTAACCTCACTCTTTACAACGCTATGCGTTGTGCTGGTGAATTGCTGCACTACACTATTTTATATTTATCTTGGGTTGGATTAAATTTAATTGTTTCCATAAAATAGAGGTATTTTGATGATAATATTGTAGGTAGATTTTACTTTTTTATAAATGAAACTTTATTTTAACTATCTTCTTGTCATATTTATCTTATAACCATCAAGTTGTCTGTGTGATATCATTTCTCAAATTTAATTTCATTATAGCCGTGTTCATTTATCAGACTATCTCTACAAAATATTGTATTTAGGTATAATATGTCCTTAAAACATATTATAAAGAAATGAATCGTTTATATCGGTCAAATATGGGTCAAAATTATGCCGAGCACCCAAGCGGCCATTTTCCTTTTTATACTCTATTCTCGGAATATCGGCTTATCCCCGCAAGGAATCACGGAATAAGTTATTCCATGTTTATTCCCTTGATAGTCTCTATTCCGTTGTCGTACAACACAATTTTGCACATAACCATGGAATAATGACTAACAGAGGTTTATTCTAAGTTCGTACAACTGACCCTAAGAGTGTTAATGATTCATTAAAATTATAATGAACATTTAATGCATCCTAATGTTGCTATTCAACTGGTTACCGTGTCTGCAAAATTTATGGCCTAGATTTTATGTCGCAGTCTCTCTTAAAAATTATTTACATTTCAGCAAGTTGTAAGAAGCTCAGAAGGAAATCTGTATACAATTGGCTAATTATGCAGATAATGTTGTCAGTGACTTTAATGCTGAAACACATAAACTGAAATTAGTAGTTAATCAGTAGAATCTGCTTTCTACCAAAAGTAAAGTAAAGGTTACATTATCAATATTTATTGAAGAATAGGCCTAGTTTGAGTAATTTTCCTCAAAAATGAAATATTACAACTGTGAAAAGGACAGCCAGAGTTTACTTAAAGACTTTTCTTGTATTTAACCTTATTTTTACAGTTAG